>CM075650.1:54033705-55283705 GCA_037953625.1 Crotalaria pallida | reverse complement strand
AAGCCATTTTTAATTTTTCCAATTCAATCCAAAACTCAAAACAGATTAGGGATAACTCAATTGCCTCAAATTGATTTTGTTCATTCCAAAGAATGTCCCAAATGTTGAAGCAACATCTCATGGCTTAATTCACCTCTTAAAGTTGTTAAAAACTCTAAGTCATAAAGCTCCTTAAATCCTTTCCTTAATTCCATTTTCATAAACAGTGTAATTTATAGCAAAATAAGATTGGAAGCATAAATTGGAAATGGTGTAAGTTGATTTATTAAAATGCAGAATTTATTTTTCATATCTGTCAGGTTCTAACCGGTTACACGACAGCCTAACCGGTTAAAACATGCAGAACATAACACTGTTTTGGGATTTTGCATGTCATTTCCAATTCTATTCATTTCCAATCCATTCCAACTATAAACAGAGCTTTATTCCTATGAATTAAACATGTTCCAACACTCAATTACATCCAACACTCATGCATTTCAAAAACACATATCAGATTGCATGAAAATACATAAATGACAACTTAACATACCAATTTCACATATACAGGATTTGAACATCAAACTTTCACACACACATAGCTTGCATGCATTCATTGAAACTTGCTCTAAGTCCTGGAACAAGTGAAATTGGCCTCCAAGCCTTTAACCTCTAAAATATATGCCCTTTTTGAGTCTCATGGTGACTCGTACCTAAATTTCCTAGTAATTATTCTCATTCTAGTGATTAATTAGCTTCTCCCTTACCTTAGGGTCGTGCTTAATGAGGATCAACACAGCCACAACAAGATTGACACAGAGACACTCCAAAATCACAGATTCTGCTCTCATGCAGGACAATTTTGATAGGGTTCAAAGATCAGAGATTTTGACACATGAAAAGGAGAAACAAATTGGGGAAAGTGGTTAGATTGTGTTCTATGCAACATGCACTACAGAATTGGACAGATTTGAGGTCAAAAGAATACTTGAACTTACCAAAATGAAGCTCAAAGACAGCTCCACGAACACAAAAACAATGTTGACAGCTTGAAAGCCTCTACTTCGTGCTTTGATTTCTCCTACCTCAGGAACTCTCAAATTTTTATATCTATACAAAGCCCTTGATTTAAGCTTTGTAAAGGTGTATCACTCACACTTAAACTCTCTGAGAACAAGAAGAATTGGAAAAACGGATTCAGGAACCCTAACAGAGCTTCAACACCTTCAGATCAACAAATGAACCAAAACCTTGATCAATTGGGGCTGTTTATAGAACAGTTCTATTGCCATGCAGGTCGACACGTATTTCCCCCTGCGTTTATGGTTGATTTCGTGACGATTAACGGATTAATCAAGTGATTACTCATCCAAACACACTAACTCAATTTTCTGGGTTCATCGTCTAACCGGTTACAGGGCACATCTAACCGGTTAGATGCTGGGAAAATTCAAAAATTTAGTTTTTAATTCCTTTCCCTCCAAAAACCTTTCTAATATCATTATTAGGTCCTAATTTAAGGATTAAACAATGAAAATTATATTTTCACATAATTTACTCATTTAAAATATTTACTAATTAAATGCACATTATTTATATAATTAATCGATTTAAAAGAAAACTTTATAATTTGGAAAATAAACTTTTATTATATAAATATAAATATTCAAGGGACAAAATTAGGGGTGTTACATGTGTTGGTGGTGGTGGTGGTGGGGGAGGGGGTGGTGGTGGTGGAATTCAATATTATTATAGAGACAGAATTTAATATTTTAGAGACGAAAAGTTCCGTCTCTAATTAGAGACGGAAACAGAAATCCGTCTCTATAATTTTTTGTGACGCCAGTTTTCGGGACGGACTGAATTCCGTCTCTGATTCCGTCTCTAAAGCTATTAGAGACGGAATTTTCCTTATTTTGTTCCGTCTCTAAATCTGGTACATATATCTAATACTTAAAAAGTATAGATTTCAGAGGAATATGAAATATTGAGTGGGTTGGATGTGATTCGAAGTAAAACCATAAGCATACTTAAAAACACATGTCTAGTTTATAAAACATTCATCTGTAGCCGCCGACACATATATTGGAACAGAGAAAATAATTGTAACTACTTGTTGATACCATTTTCAGTAATCTATTTAATTGAAATATGGATCATTTGGAGCACTATTTGTCGCTAACCATATATAAACCATTTGGAAATTCCCTGAAATTTGTTCGCCTGGAGGTGGAAATGCAAGTCGTCTAGCTGTTGTTGCGCCGCCACTGCCCTGCGAGGGCGACTGTAACACCCATTTTTTTATATAGTAATTTAAAAGTTTGGAATACAAACACGGAACATTAAAAATTGACTATTCATAAAACAAGTTTACAAATGGTTTTGGGCATTCCAATTATAATATAAGAAAATACAATATAGAGTTCCCTTCTTTCCATTCTTCCGCTGCGACACTCTGATCTTGAGCTCCGTAGCATTCACCTAAAATGATAACCACTAAGGGTGAGACCTTTTCACAACACAGTGAATTAGAAGATAGTACATAATTCATAACAAGAACTAAAGGATAATAATCAAAGCAGACCATGGATCAACAAAATCACCATATTCAAATACCAAAAACTCATACGCATAAAATTTCCCAGGTTTACTAAATTCACATCAATGACAAAACTTCCTTTTTACAAACATCCACTTTTCGTTTCAAGCATTTCCATTAATTATCAAACTTGCATCTTTTCATATCTTTTCATTACTTTAAACTTTTCTTTTCTCTTTTCGTACTCTGAGTTTTTCATAGACTTTTAGAAATTATTACGTGGATCCATCATCGCGTACAGTCTTCTTCGGACAACGACTTACAGCTGCACACAATGTGTGTCTTACGCGATCTATGCGTACAGTCTCCTATGGACAACGTCTTACAAGACCTGGATTCCACAATCAGAATGTGCTTCCATCATTGCGTACAGTCTCCTTAGGACAACGTCTTACAGCTGCGCATTGCGTCTTACGCGATCTATGCGTACAGTCTCCTACAGACAACGTCTTACAAGATCTGGAATTGCACAATCCAATTTTATCTTTATTATTATATGGTTTGTGTGTGTCCATCATTGCGTACAGTCTACTTCGGACAACGTCTTACAGCTGCGCATCAAGTGCGTCTTACGCGATCTATGCATACAGTCTCCTTCGGACAACGTCTTACAAGATCTGGAATCACCCACAACCAGAATGTGCGCCCATCATTGCGTACAGTCTCCTTCGGACAACGTCTTACAGCTGCACACAAAGTGTGTTTTACGCGATCTATGCGTACACTCTCCTACGAACAACGTCTTACAAGATCTGGGTCACACAATACAAGTTATATCTTTAATATTTTATTGAAATTTCTGAATTATTTTCATTTGCTTCCACTCTAATAAAATCATCATTTCTCTTTTTCCTTTTATATTATTCTATTAAATCATTAATAATCAAAATCACCCACACTAAGCACTTATTTGAACATACAAGTAATAACCATCAAATATCAACAAATTAGTCGACATACTCAGGCATGTCTCAGGGTGCTTAAAATAAATCAACTCCCTAGGGTTCTTCACTTCCTACATTAATAATATACAAAAATGGTTAACATAAACATTTTCAATAATTTCACAAAAATCAACCAAAATATAACAATCACCCCAATCAACTCTAATCAAGCAACAATTTGCTACCCACAACCCAATTCAACCATTAATCCCAAATTCTATTATAAACTCTAACTATCCCTAACTCAAAGTGTGGAAAAGAGACTCCCCTTACTTCAAACACTTAAAGATAAGGTGATTTCACTTGATCTAAGCTTGAGAGCTTGCCACCATAAAAGCTAAGATCCAAGGAAGAGGGAGAAACCTTTCACAAGAATTTTTAAGAATAAAAGTTGTTATTTTTGCCTTGATCCATGATAAAGTTCATGAAACAAATAGATTTCCATAGTTTAAGGCTTGAAATCCTCCATGGGAGTATTAGAGGGAGATTCGAATTTTTATGGAGAGAGGAGAAAGGATCTTTGGTTCAAAACACTTACTTGAAGTCAAAGGGAAAGATTGTTGTTGATGGAATAATGGAACCCTTTGCTCTAGGATGAGTTGATGATGGAGAATGAAATCCCCAAGAAGAAGAAAGGAGGGGTTCGAACAAGAGAGAGAAGAAGGAGTTTTTGTTGATGTTGTTTTGTGTTGTTGAGTTTCTTTCTTTTCTTATCTTTCAACACGCCATAAAGCTATTTTGAGTGGCTGAGGTTGCTTGCCTCACTAATAAGCCACGGATAAGGTGGCCCCCACAAGATATTTTTTTCCAGATTTACACAGGGGTAATCGATTACTTGCTCACAGTAATCGATTACTCCTTTGATGCAACATTTCTAGTACATTCAGCAGAGGACAAGTAATCGATTACTGCACTGAAAAGTAATCGATTACTTCACAAAAACTCAAGGTAATCGATTACTTCAGATGAGGTAATCGATTAAAAATGCTGCAACATTTAAGTGTTTTCACCAGAGGCCTTGTAATCGATTATTGCCCTACAGGGTAATCGATTACTTCATTGAAAAGTCTTATTTTGACAAATTCTAACTCTAAGACATTACTCTTAACTCCTACCCATGGTTTACTACTGGTTTCCTCATGAATTATAGCTTAAATTTTTCCTAATTAAACTTAGAATTAAAATTTGGGATGTTACATTTCTCCCCCACTTATTGGAATTTCGTCTTCGAAATTTCGTTCAAGATCCTTAATTGGAGAACCATCCCGGAAAAAGGGTTTCTAAGCTATGGGGCCTACTTCACTTTGGTTCTACTCCCCCACTTGGAATTGGCATACCATTCAGCATGAGTACGCCATTAGACTCTTGCACTCATTGAGGAGTGCCAACTATGGTTTATTTTGATCAGTCTCGATGCTAAGATTCTATCAGGCTTTCTAAGGTTCACTCTTCTAGCGGCTAACTTTTCAAGAGTCTCACTAGAAAGACTCCCAAAGGATATTGGACTCTCAAAAATCCGGTTTGGCTTCCCAAGGAAAATGGAAATGATTTCTAATATTAGATGGTTTCCCTCCGGAATTCTACAACGAAGGTTGGAAAGGGTACTAATACGCTCTAAACACTATTACCCTCAAGGGTTGAATATAGTCTAACTCCAAAATCTAACACTTATCCTATTCCTAGGCCCTAATCAACCACATCCATCATTCACACAAGCATAAATCATACAAACATCCTTCAGAGATCAAACATTCACAACAATAATTCCACAACATCGCACTTTCAAAACATAATCATGACTCAACTATACTTCCTCCTAAGCTAGTCAAAGTCTAGACTGCCTAACTTAGGGCTAAATCCTACCTCTACACACACATTCATAACAATCATCACACATTTAAAAATCGTTTCAAAAGGGGTTCGGGGAAAAGAGTTTGCATGGCTTGCAACCAAAAATGCATTTTCATCAATTCAATTCCCTAATGTTTTTGAAAATCTTGAAAATAATGTCCCTGAACATAATAGAACATGAAGGTAAATTTTCAAGTCAATCAGGGTTCATTAGGTTCATTCTTGACCCTACGACCACTTTGTCAAAGATTTGTAATGGTCGGGGTGAACCTACGTCAAATTCACTGAAAATAGTAGACAACTCCAATTGGCCTCAAAATTTAAAGGGACATCACTTATACTTAGGCCAAGGTTGTGTATAATTGTCAAACCGATCCGAGCACATTAAATTTACTTTGTTTGAAACACTAGCTTGCTCCAATTGGCTTGAAATGTTACATGAAATAATGATTCAACCTTAGGGTGCTTATGCCAAAATTTTCGGATCAATAAGGTATTCCAAGCCCAAAATTCAGTTTTCCTTTTCATATACAAACCCTGATTTCCCGACAACCACCTAAACCCAAACACAAACATTTTAAAATCCTTGTTTTGAACAATCACTAGGTATGGGGATTTAAAATTTAGAAAGAAGGTCCCATACTAGTGAAACAATTAGAAAAGCGTTTAGGTATTGGTAAAAACAAAATTCTTTGGAAATCAGGTTCCTCTCTTGATGAGGAAACAATTAATTTCAGTTGAAAACTTCGATTAAAAATTTGAATCGCGCACCTCACCATAAAGAACTACCTCCATCTAGCCTCATAAGAACCTAGATGAGGAAGTACAACTTGTTCAAAATTGCTAAACTCTGAGAAAAAGGAATATGTTTTTAATTTAGAAAAACGCAGTTTGGTAAATCGTCAAAAATTGAAACAATAACATTCCCTTTTTCTTCAAGTTCGAAAATTTGAAGTTCATTCCGAATTGATTTGGGTCGTGTATGAAAGGTTCCTATTTAATCAACATGTGGCTTGGTTGGAACAAATGAATTAATTCTCTGCTCGAATACTTAGGAATCCTTGCTTTCCTTACTATTTTATTAAAATTTTGTCGTGCGACTTCACGATCCATTTGGAATGATTGGCATTTGGTGCAATACTTTGAAATTCATTTTGAAAACTCATAAGCATCAAACAAAAATTCATTTTTCATATATTAATATCAAGCACACTTATCAACCAATCATACACAACTAGGCGCCCTTATCAGATCTACCTGTCCTAGGGTTTAACAAACACTACCCTAATCACAAACTCCTATCAACTCACTACGAACCAACTATGACTTCTTTTCCTAGGCCAAGGCAAAAACTCTTAGTTCAGAAAAATCAGTTTGGAAATCGTTTTCGAAATTCAAATCCATCCAAACTTAAACATAAAATTTATACATATACAAATATAGATATACACATACACAAACAAAATCAATTTTATTTTTGAAGACTAATTTCAAAATCAATATCTTAGGTCACTGCTCAATAAAAAATGGTTTCGGACTTTAAAGCATGAGGATGGCAATTGAAAAGCTCTTAGCCCCAAAATCGTTTGAAAACATTTTCAAAAGTTTAAACTCATCCCCACATAAACGCAGACTTTTTATATATATGCAAAAATACTACCATTAATCTAATCCGAATTGATACGAGAACCTCTAGATTGAATTTTAACCCCTTCCTCGATCAAAGAAATCTCTTTCCATTATAAAAGTTTTATTAGTGTACTCGGGGTTCAAAATCAATCGATAGAAGCTCCAACTTATCTTTCGTTTAGTATTAAAGTCATCAGAGTTAAATTAGTGGTGGAATCAACTACGAGTTTAACAGAAATGTTTTTGGTGTGTTTATGAATTCTAGTCTAACCGATGCAAACTGATGAGCATTATATTTCCCATTATTCATAGCCTTATTTTGCTCTCATTGATGATTTTTGGTGCCTACTTGACATTGTTTAGAATGATTTAGTATTTTAGACTTTATTAGACTATTATTCCGGATTTTAATTAATTTGGATTATTTAGCCTAATTTAATCTATTATGATTTTCAGGTCATATTTGGCACAAGGGCTTTTTGGACATTTTGGGAGTGAACATTTAATTTTGGAAGAGAAGATATATGATGAAGTGAAGATTGTAATCTATCTTTAGGATTATTTGAGATTTATTTTATATCTTTTAAGATTTAGATTTTATCTATAGGATATTTTTAGATTTAATTTAGAGATTAGCTTTCCTTAGGATTTGGCCCATGATTTAGGCCCGTTTTGTGATTTAAAAAGCAAAATTCGTGTAGACCTAGCAGCCATCTTCCATTCCACGTTTTTCCCAATCTCTCTCTAAGAGAAGGCTTAGTTTTGCTCTCCAAGCTTGTGGTGGCTGCTAGGGTTTCTCTCTCTTCCCTTTTCTACACGTTTTTGACTTATTTCATCATGGAAGGCTAAACTCTTAGGTTAAATCCCTTTGGTAATGTATCACATACTCTTGAGGTTTTGTTCTTAATGATATTTCGTTTTTATTCATTGCTTTCATGCTTATTGATATATTATGGTTCACTTAGTTCCATTCTATAGAGATAATCCATGTGTATGAATGCTTAATTTATGCAAACTCGTAAAATCTATATGCTTTGGCTTTTAATGCTTAATTAGAGGTTAGGGTTTTGGGGTGAGAATTGAGTTTTCGCTTAGTATTTAGTTATCATGAGTTGGACAGTGAAGAGGGAAGAAATTGATCTTTTGTGACCGATGATAGAGTTGTGAACGCGAGCCAAAGGGGTTTATCCGCTTTTCCTTATCTGTTACTTCGTTTTTATTTAATTATGTTTTGATTCTAGATTTCAACATTCAATACAAAACCCCCCTTGTTTTATATGCATACTATGTGTTCGACCTTTTGCTTGATAAGATATTCCTTGGGAGACGACCCAGGAGTCACTTCCTAGTACTATACTTAAACTGTTTTTATTTGTATCGGGTACGGCCTCGATCAAATTTGGCGCCGTTGCTGGGGAATATCGGTTCTTGTCAAAGGTCATTAGTAGTTAGTTAGTGTCGTAGTTAGTATCATAGTTATTTTAGGGTGTTGTGTCTGATTTAGGGTCTAGTAGTCAATTCTGATAACTGGTTGAAGTTGCACTGTTTGCTGTTTTGCTATTTTGCTGTAATTAGTGTATTTGATTGATTCTGTGGTTGCTAGTTCACATAGTTCTGGGTGGAATTTTTGCACGAAAATTTGTATCCACACTAATTTTATCATATAAAAAGGTTTTGATGCACCACGGTCACTCAGATTTGCACCAGTTGTGAGTTCCATAAAAATTTTCCATGTTTTAGCAGCACTTACTATAAACCGTCGCAACTTTTGACCCGTAACTCGGAATTTGACGAATTTTATATCAAGTCGAAGGGAATTTTCTAAATAATTTGATTTTTCTAACTTTGTTAGACTTTGTCATAAAACCCCTCGTCTGGACCCCGAAAAAGGCTTTTTACTATTTCTTTTTTATTTTACAAGTTTTATTTCCATAATTTTTGGTCCGTGTTTTAATTGTTTGTCTTGGTTCTCTTTTGAATTTTGTCCTCAAAATTTTTTTGATTGGTTTCCATGATTTTAGGGTGCTGAAAAAAATAAAGAAAAAAATTTTAAAAAATAAAAAAATTTTGTTGCCTATTTTGGTCATGCATGTCCGTTGATGGTGTTATGTTTAGTGCATGACTAGGGGTAACCCAAGCTACTTGCATCCCTACAACCTTGAAATTGATAGGACTTATCACAGATTAGTTAGACAAAATAGGAACCAGTCCATAGGTAGTGAGTCTGTTGAGTCTTTACATAGTGAGTCTGCTTCTTTTTCTTCTATTCCTATAAATTCTGATTCTTCTGAGAATATAGCTCAACCTCCACCACGTGAGAGGACATTGAGGGAGCTGGCTGCACCTGATTTCACCATTGAAGATTTGTGCATCTCGTATCTCGATGACCCGTATGAGCTTAAGTCTGGACTAATTCATTTGTTGCCCAAGTTTAATGGTCTTGCACGTGAGGATCCTCATAAACATCTCAAGCAGTTCCACATTGTGTGTGCCACTATGAAACCACATGATGTGGAAGAGGATCATGTTTGTCTCAAGGCATTCCCACACTCCCTAGTGGGGCTAGCCAAGGATTGGTTGTACGATCTAGCCCCTGGTTCTATCACAGGCTGGGATGACCTGAAGAGGGCATTTTTGGAGAAATTCTTCCCTGCGTGCAGAACAACAGCAATCCAAAAGGATATATCAGGCATCAGGAAACAAAGTGGAGAAAGTCTCTACGAGTATTGGGAGAGATTCAAGAGACTGTGTGAAAGCTTCCCCCACCATCAGATCTCAGAGCAGCTGTTTATTCAATATTTCTATGAAGGTCTCAACCTCATGGAGAGAAACATGCTTGATGCTGCAAGTGGTGGTGCCGTAGGAGACATGACACCTTTAGAAGCCAGAGCCAAGATTGAGAAGATGGCTTCCAATTGTCAACAATTCCATGCAAGGGGCAACAACGATGCAATCGTAGTGAGAGGAGTGAATGATGTTGGCACAAGTTCTGGTAAGGTTGAGAAGCTTGAACAGAAGATAGACTCACTTACAACTTTGGTCACTCAATTGGCCATCAACCAGAAGAAGTTGTCTCTGCCTGCTAGATTATGTGGTATTTGCACATCCAGTGAACATAACACAGAAGCATGCCCTTCTTTGCAGCAGCAACCAACGACTGGTGCTGACCAACTTGAGGCATATGCCGCCAACATCTTCAACAGTAGAAACCAACAACCACATAACTTTGATCTCTCTACCAATAGATACAACCCTGGTTGGAGGAACCATCCCAACCTGAGATGGTCTGATCAGCAACAACCTTCACAGGTTCAATTTCACAACAATTCTAGACCACCATATGTACCTCCTCCAGTCCAGCAGCAAAGACAATAGCAGCAACAACAACAGACTAATTCTGCACCACCAGCTCCTAGTACTGAGCAGCAGCCTTCATTGGAAGAGTTGATGAAGCAGATGACCATGCAAAATCTTCAATTCCAACAGGAAACTAGAGCATCCATTCAAAGACTAGAGGCCTCCATTCAATCTTTGACCAATCAGATGGGACAAATGTCAACAGCCATCAACACTTTGCAATCTCAGAATTCTAACAAGTTGTCATCCCAAACAGTGATCAACCTAAACCAGAATGTGAGTGCCATCAGTCTAAGGTCAGGGAAGCAGATTGTCACACCAACACCAGAACCTGACCTCAACAGAGATGATCTAGTTCCATCCAAAAAGAAGAGCCAAATGGTCGAGGATAGTGAGCACACAAATACCAGAAAATCCCATCCAGCTCAGCCTCTCTCAAGCACAACACTTGCTGCTGCCCAACAACCACCCCCCATTCCTCTTCCTTTCCCACCAAGGGGGGGTGACTCAAAGCAAGAAAATGGAAGAGATTGACAAAGACATACTTGACACATTCAGGAAGGTGGAAGTCAACATACCCCTTCTTGATGCAATCAAGCAGATTCCAAGGTATGCAAAGTTCTTGAAGGAGCTATGCACACACAAACAGAAGCTCAAGGGCAATGAGAGGATCAACATGGGAAGAAATGTCTCTGCTCTTATAGGTAAACCCGTCCCTCATATTCCTGAAAAGTGTAAGGATCCTGGAACTTTCTCTGTACCTTGTATCATAGGTAATACTAAATTTGAGAATGCTTTGCTAGATTTAGGAGCAACTATTAATGTTATGCCTATGTCTGTTTTCAAGTCTCTTTCACTTGGACCTCTTCAACCTACGGGTGTGGTTATCCATTTGGCAAATAGATCTACTGCCTACCCCGCAGGTAAGCAGGTTTGATAGAGGATGTCTTGGTTCGGGTTGGTGAACTTATCTTTCCTGCTGATTTTTATATTCTTGATATGGAAGAGGACACCTCTCGTAGTGCTGTCCCTGTCATATTAGGGAGACCATTTTTCAAAACAGCCCGAACCAAGATTGATGTGCATGCAGGTACACTTTCAATGGAATTTGATGACAGAGTAGTTCGATTCAATATTTTTGATGCTATGAAACATTTTTCTGATGACCACTCTGTCTTTCATGTTGACTTGCTTGATGATCTGATTGATGAGCATGTTCTTGACTTTTTGCATGATTATGATTTGCCATCTTTCACTGACTCATTTACTTGTTCTGCATGTTCTGATTCCAAAATGTGCACTGCATGCATTGAAATTGACCAGTTTTTAAATTCTGCTACTGCATCTGTTGATTCATATGATATAGATTCAGATTGTGCTAACCCTAACCCCATTTCCGTTATGCATGAGTCTAATCCATTTGTTCAGGTGCAGGCGGCAGAATCCATTTCTGCTGCCCCTTTAGTTCCATCTGTGATGCAGGCACCTTTATTGGACCTGAAGCCCCTTCCTCCTCATCTCAAATATGCTTACTTGGAGGATGAGCAGAAACTTCCAGTGATCATCTCTACCTTCCTTTCTGTTGATCAAGAGAAGAAGCTGCTAGATGTGATTAGAGCAAACAAAAGGGCAATAGGATGGACTTTGGCAGACATATCTGGTATTAGCCCCTCCATGTGCATGCACCGGATTTTATTGGAGGATGGGGCGAAGCCAGTGAGACAACCCCAGAGATGGTTGAACCCCCAGATTCTTGATGTGGTGAAGAAAGAGGTCACCGAGTTGCTGCAAGCTGGTATCATCTACCCCATTTCAGATAGCACTTGGGTAAGCCCGGTTCAAGTAGTTCCCAAGAAGTCTGGGGTGACAGTTGTCAAAAATGAGAAGGATGAGCTGATTCCCACTAGAGTGCAGAACAGTTGGAGAGTCTGCATTGACTATAGGAAGCTCAACCAGGCGACCTGCAAGGATCACTTTCCTCTTCCCTTCATTGATCAGATGTTGGAGCGCCTGCCAGGTAAATCTCACTATTGCTTCTTAGATGGTTTCTCTGGTTATTTTCAAATCTGTATTGCACTAGAGGACCAACATAAGTCCACATTTACCTGTCCTTTTGGTACATTTGCTTATAGGAAGATGCCTTTTGGCCTATGCAATGCTCCTGACACTTTTCAAAGATGTATGATGAGTATTTTTAATGACTTACTTGAGCATTGCATAGAGGTCTTCATGGATGATTTTAGTGTATATGGCTCCTCTTTTGATGCATGTCTTGATAGTTTGTCTAAGGTGCTTAATAGGTGCATTGAGACTAACCTTGTCTTGAATTTTGAAAAATGTCACTTTATGGTAGAACAAGGCATAGTCTTAGGGGACACTATTTCGCATAAAGGCATAGAGGTTGACCCTGCTAAGCTGCATGTAATATCACATTTGCCTTACCCCTCTTGCGTGCGAGAGGTGCGTTCTTTTCTTGGCCATGCAGGTTTCTATCGCAGGTTTATTCAGAACTTTAGCAAGATAGCCCTTCCACTATCCAACTTGCTTCAAAAGGATACCGCATTTGAGTTTGGAGACCAATGCAAGAAGGCATTTGATGAGCTAAAGAGTGCACTCACCACCACTCCCATCATCCAACCACCTGACTGGACCCTCCCATTTGAGCTCATGACCGATGCCTCGAATTATGCTTTGGGAGCAGTTCTCTCCCAAAGGGTTGGTAAGCTGTCACATGTGATATATTATACTTCTAGGACTTTAGATGCACCACAAGTTAATTACACCACAACTGAAAAAGAGCTGTTAGCCATTGTCTTTGCACTTGATAAGTTTAGATCATATCTGTTAGGTTCTAAGGTTGTAGTGTATATTGATCATGCTGCTCTGAAGTTTCTTTTGAAAAAGACAGACTCTAAACCTAGATTAATTAGGTGGATGTTACTCCTTCAGGAGTTTGATCTTGAGATTCATGATCGGAGTGGTGCGCATAACCTTGTCACAGACCACTTGAGCAGAATAGAGAGAGGAGGATGCATTTCCTATCCGGGATGACTTCCCGGATAAGCAGCTTTTAGATTTGCATGTTTGACATCCCCCTCCCCTTACTCCTTGGTTTGCTGATATTGTAAATTATCTAGTTGCATCTATTTTTCCACCCTTGGCATCCAAGGCTCAAAGAGACAAACTTAAGAGCGATGCTAAGTATTATGTATGGGAAGACCCCTATTTGTGGCATTTTTGCAGTGATCAGGTCATTCGCAGGTGCATTCCAGATCATGAGATCCAATCGGTTCTCCAGTTTTGCTATGCTTCACCAGTTGGAGGCCACCTTGGGACTCAAAGGACAGCACGAAAGGTGCTGGATTCTGGATTTTATTGGCCTACCATCTTCAAGGATGCAAGCAACATCTGTAGCTCATGTGAGCAATGTCAAAGAGCAGGAGGCGCCTTATCTTGGAGGCAACAGATGCCGCAACAACCTATGTTGTTCTGTGAGGTGTTTGATGTCTGGGGTATAGATTTCATGGGCCCCTTTCCTGTTTCTTTTGGTTTTATTATATCTTACTTGCTGTGGATTATGTATCCAAATGGGTGGAAGCTAAGGCCACCAGGACTAATGATGCTCAGGTTGTTGTAGATTTTGTCAGGTCTAATATCCTTTGCAGGTTTGGCATATCTAGAGCCATAGTCAATGATCAAGGCACACACTTATGCAATACATCCATGCGAGCTTTGCTCAAGAAGTATGGGGTTGTGCACAAAGTTTCTACACCCTATCACCCCCAAACCAATGGGCAAGCTGAGATTTCAAACAGAGAGATCAAGCAGATTTTGGAGAAGATGGTGAAGCCTAATAGAAAGGATTGGAGCACACGATTGGACGATGCTTTGTGGGCCCATCGGACCGCTTACAAGGCACCCATAGGGATGTCACCTTATCGGGTTGTCTTTGGTAAGGCATGCCACCTGCCTGTGGAGATAGAGCATCGTACATATTGGGCTGTGAAGCAATGTAACTTAGCTCTTGATCAAGCGGGTGAGGAGAGGAAGCTGCAGTTGAGTGAGCTAGATGAGATCCGTTTGGAGGCCTATGAGAACTCCAAGTTCTACAAAGAGAAGAACAAGAAGCGTCATGATAGCTCAATTTCCAGAAAGGAGTTCTTGGTTGGTCAAAAAGTGTTGCTCTACAACTTTAGGCTTGGACTCATGAGTGGAAAGCTCCGCTCTAAGTGGATTGGACCGTTTGTAGTCACCCAGGTGTTTCCTTATGGTACTGTGGAGATCAAGAGTGAGTCCACGGACAAGAGCTTCAAAGTGATTGGCCACCGACTCAAGCCTTTCCTAACCACTCCTACTTTGGATGATGCACCTCTGGAGGAAGCCTCTTTGGTCGAACCCACCTTTGACCCACCATGACTTAGGGAGTTTTCTTTTCTCGTTCTTTACTTTTTTTATTACACTTGTCTATATCTGTCTGATTCTGCTATTTGTGTTCCATTGAGGACAATGTGTGATTTAAGTGTGGGGGGAGAGTAGTTTAGGTTGCATATTTTTGCTTTGATTTTTTAGGTTTTGCTAAGTTTTGGGCATTTTCTTGCATGTTTTTGCTTCATTTTAGTAGAGTCTTGGTATCTTGTGTCTGAATTCATGCATTTCTGTGTGTAAAGTTGCTTTTGATAATTAAGAGGTGGTAACACTGTGATAGAATTGTCCCTTTTGTGAGGATTTGAGCCTTAATTGTGGGTGGATTGCTATATTTGCCACCTAATTTTCTTTCATGTGTGATTGCACTCTAGATTACTTGCACTCTAGAACTTGACTTGACTCTTGTTGATACTTGATATTCCCATGCACATTTTGAAATGATTTAGGCATTGTTTTTCTTGAATAAGCAACTAGCCATATGAGCCTACCTTGAACGAATTTATCCTTTGATAGCCCCTTTGAGGCTTTTTATCCCTTTTCTTTGTTCTTTAGCTCATTACAAGCCTATGACTGAAAAACCATGATTGTCCTAACCTTAGGGAATTTTGGAGCTTTGGAATTGTTTTGGGAATGGGTATTAAGTAAGTGAAGGTGCTTTGTTCTTCATCTCTTGTGAGTTCTTGGTTTTGCCTCTATGGTTGGTTTTGTAATTATGGCTTTATCTCATTATGCCATTTTTGTTTTTTTTCTTCTCTTTCGTTCATGAAGTTCTCCAATGCAAAAAAAAAAGGAAAAAAAAAAAGAAGAAGAAAAAAGAAAAAAAATAAAAAGAAAAAAAAGAGAGAATAAAAGGTTGATTGAGGCACAGAGGATTGGAATTAGAGGTTGTTGTTATGTTTATCATTTCATTCTGGGATGGATTGTGCTTACTTTTTACTTATTCCCCATTGCTTCTCTACTCCCTTGGTTTTAGCTACATTTCCCATATTTTACCCCACCTTGTCCTTGGCCCCATTACAACCCTGAAAATACCTTTTGATCTTAATGTGCATGTGTGTTGATTGTTGATGTTAGAGGCTTGTCAAGCTTATGGTTGTGTTTGTTATTCATGATGTTCCTTGAGTGTAAACACTGATTAACCCTAAACACTTGAGTGTAAACACTTTTGAGTGATCCTCGTGAGTTTTTATCATCTTTGTGACTACCCTCTTGATGTCATTGGTTTCCTTTGCATATTTGAAATAATTGGATGATGTTCATGGATGCCTTGATTCTTTGGTCCTTATTCTTTTCGTGTGCTCGATTTTGCCCATTTCTTTGCATTTCCTAGCATTCATTGTGAAGTATGTAATCTCTTAGGTTTTGCATTTTCTTAGTTTTTAGTATTTTTCCTTACATGATTCACTTTGGTGCATATTAGTCTTCTTAATCCTATTTCTTGGTTTTGCCCAGGAGTGCAAAAGGATAAGTGTGAGGGTATTTGATGAGCATTATATTTCCCATTATTCATAGCCTTAGTTTGCTCTCATTGATGATTTTTGGTGCCTACTTGACATTGTTTAGAATGATTTAGTATTTTAGACTTTATTAGACTATTATTCCGGATTTTAATTAATTTGGATTATTTAGACTAATTTAATCTATTATTATTTTAAGGTCATATTTGGCACAAGGGCTTTTTGGACATTTTGGGAGTGAAGATTTAATTTTGGAAGAGAAGATATATGATGAAGTAAAGATTGTAATCTATCTTTAGGATTATTTGAGATTTAGTTTATATCTTTTAAGATTTAGATTTTATCTATAGGATATTTTTAGATTTAATTTAGAGATTAACTTTCCTTAGGATTTGGCCCATGATTTAGGCCCGTTTTGTGATTTAAAAAGCCAAATTCGTGTAGACCTAGTAGCCATCTTCCATTCCACGTTTTTCCCAATCTCTCTCTAAGAGAAGGCTTAGTTTTGCTCTCCAAGCTTGTGGTGGCTGCTAAGGTTTCTCTCTCTTCCCTTTTCTACACGTTTTTGACTTATTTCATCATGGAAGGCTAAACTCTTAGGTTAAATCCCTTTGGTAATGTATCACATACTCTTGAGGTTTTGTTCTTAATGCTATTTCGTTTTTATTCACTGTTTTCATGCTTATTGATATATTATGGTTCGCTTAGTTCCATTCTATAGAGATAATCCATGTGTATGAATGCTTAATTTATGCAAACTCGTAAAATCTCCATGCTTTGGCTTTTAATGCTTAATTAGAGGTTAGGGTTTTGGGGTGAGAATTGAATTTTCACTTAGTATTTAGTTCTCACGAGTTGGACAGTGAAGAGGGAAGAAATTGATCTTTTGTGACCGATGATAGAGTTGTGAACGCGAGCCAAAGGGGTTTATCCGCTTTTCCTTATCTGTTACTTTGTTTTTATTTAATTCTGTTTTGATTCTAGATTTCAACATTCAATACAAAACCCCCCTTGTTTTATATGCATACTATGTGTTCGACCTTTTGCTTGATAAGATATTCCTTGGGAGACGACCTAGGAGTCACTTCCTAGTACTATACTTAAACTGTTTTTATTTGTATCGGGTACGACCTCGATCACAAACTAAGTCACCCGGATAGATTAGAATCAAAGGAATAATTATTTGGATTCCAAAATGATACATTAAATACATTTCATAATGTTATACCTAAAATGACACTTAAAGTAAATTGAATTGAAGGAAGTAACTTAAATAGGATATATAATATACCACATAAAAAATGTTGAAAACAATTGCCGAACAAAGCTTTGTTAAAAAACTATTAAAAATATAATAACTATTGCCTGAAAAAGATATCTGTTCAGTAACCGAGGCATACACAGTTACTAAAACTGGGACGATTTAACATTGAGAATTAGCATTCAAAAGTACAGTAGGGTAAAACAAATTAAGGTTGTACCTGAGAAGATCACTCGGGAATCATTCCAGATATACTTAAATCCTCTCACCCATCGTGTCATAAAAATCTAACAACAATTTCCCCCCAACTTCTCCTATCGCATCATCCAACAATGCTTTGATGTTTAAACCACCCAAGGTTGTTCGTAGTTGTGTCAAAATTAACCAACATAAGTTCAGGAAAAATCTTTCAACTTGAGTCACATTATGTATAGATATCTGTTTATAAATTACAAAAGAGAGCAAGCATGATGAACATGGTAACAGTGAGGTCACCAGCCATCACTTGCCTCAAAACCACTCATAAACAAATGAAATCATCATCTCATAGCATAACAAATAACATATAATCAAAAAATAAGCAATTTGAATTTAAACATAACTATTAATAATTATACCACAGAAAATTTGAATTTAAACACAACCACTTGCCTTAAGCAACTTGGAACTAAATTTTTAGACCATTTTCTTTTCAGCCATGTACATGACCAACATGAAATTTATCTTTAAACAATTCTCATTTGAAAATAAAAAAAATAGAAACTTTGAACATAGTTAAGAGAAAAACAAATAGGCAGAGTAACTGATCAAGAATGTAACAATGGAATGGAAGGACAAAATCATCAATAACCAAACAACACATCATTCTTTGCATAAATAAATTGCACTCCTATCATGACTTTATTTAAAAAATAACAATTGGGCCTAAATTGTATAACCGGTTATGTCTCTTTCAGCAGCTTTATGTAAGAATAATTTTGTTTCTTTGAAGCATGGACCTTCTTCTATTTTCTTCTCTGTAATTCTGCATATGCACCACCGATAATAAAAATGAATTATATGATAAGAAAACCTCAAATGTAACAATGAAAACCTCAAGTGTTGAATTTGCATTTTTCAGCAACTCAAGAAGTTCATCGGCAAAACTTGTACTAAGAAAGCGATAGAAATTGACAAGTGGGTTTGTATTCAGTTTAATAAAAAACCAATGTGTGATAGATATTGTAAATATAGATTATGCCAACTATCATTTAATTAAGAATCTGGATGTCGTGCCTGTGGACATGCTTAATATCAACAAAAAATATGGCATACCTTCAAAAGATACATGTGGAACCAGTTAGGTCACTGAAAGATTAGTGGAATCTCTTAAACCCCCCAAAGATCATTTTAGAATCAGTTAGGTCCCTGAAAGATTTGTGGAATCTCTTAAACCTCCCAAAGATCAATTTGGCATCACATTAGTCCCCCCAGGAGGAATCTAACGGAATCCTATGTGACACATTAAATGCTTTTTTGGCCCAAACGTGGCACCGTCTTAACATTCCAACATCGCATTGGGGCCGACAAAGCATTTAACGTGCCACGTAGAATTACATCAGGTCCATCCTGACGAAATTGAATGGGGGGGGGGGACTAATGTGACGCCAAAATGATCTTTGAGGGGTTTAAGAGATTCCACAAATCTTTCAGGGACCTAACTGATTCCACAGGTATCTTTTGGGGACCTATGTGACTATTAACTCTATTTTTTATTATTAATTAAGTGCTATTTATTAAGAAAAAATAAATTACTCTTTCATGTTTTTGTTTTGGTAGAAATAAAATTCATTACCAACAAGCAAAATTCAAGAATATACACCTAAGGCTATTAATCACCAATTTTGCCACCTTCTAGGAAGGATTCAAAATTGAATGAAAAATTCCAACACTTAATTGTTAGTATGCCGCCTTCTATGAAGTGTTCATACTACCAATCAAGCCAAACTAATTACATTGTATCCTCCACTTCATTTCTAATTCTATTTCTAAGAACAACATTATTCCACTTATTATAATCAGGGAAAACTGTAACATCCTCACTTTTAATTTGTTAAATTAAGATTTGATAAAATTGACACTTGAAAATTTTGACAAAAATCCTACACAGTTACTTCAGTAAGAATAAATGAACGAATTTGAACACGAATTTCAGCGGAGAGCACGGGTTTTTACTTTTATGAAGAGGTAGTGACGCGACTCGGTGTTAGGATGTCTTTCACAAATTTTGAGATGGATGTTTTGAATACGTTGAAGGTTGATCCCTTGCAATTGCACCCTAATTCGTGGGCTTTCGTCCGAGCATTCCAACAGCTATGCGTGGCAATGGATTGGTCATGCACCATTCCGGTTTTCTTCTATTTGTTTGCTCCTCAGGAAAACTTGTTTGAGAAAGGGTGAACCCAACGGCCTTGGGTGTCGTTGAAGGCCCGAAATGGCTATTCTTTATTCACAAAGTATTTTGAATCGTGGAAGACTTTCAAACCCTTCTTCTTCAAATACAATTTCGTCGGAAACAGAGATTGTTGGTTCACAAGGGCTGGTGAAAAACGCCCTTTACCTCGGTTCCCCCTACAATGGATCGAGCAATTCTTCCATCGTAGGATCAAATCTTACAGCACGGAGTGGAAGTGTCTTTTCGAGTTTGAAAAAAGAACATGCCGCGAGTGTCAAGATTACATGGCTAAAAGGGGGTAATAGAAACTAAGGAGATAATAAATCTCTCTTCTGCTAGCGTTATAACTCAGCGCGGTATAATACTTGTGTTTCATAATTATCATTTTGCATGCCTGTGACTTTTCTTTAAGTGTTTGATGAGCTTCCGGTTTTTGCAGATATTATGGCTGCGCAGATGGCCGAGATGATGAAGGGCAGCAAGAAGAGGAAATCACCCTCCACCAGTGCAGCCTCGGAAACTTCAACTCTGAGTACTTCTACCCCCTCAGCTTCTCCCGTCGGTGGCTCGCCACGGCGAGTAGAAACTATAACTGTTGTTGTTGCTGCCTCCCCAGCCTCAAGTGGGCAGGCAATATCTCCCCCCGTTCAACTAGTCAGACGTCAACATTTGGACAAGGGGAAATCAAAAATCGGTGAAGGAGTCAATACTAGAGGAGCACCTGCTGAAGCCCCTCAAGCCGAGCAAGATACTAAGGAGGTTAGCTCGGTATGAGATAGGAGGTTGGATGAAAAATATCCCAACTTTATCTGCCCGGAAGCCGACCATCACAGGTATTCTCGGCTTACAACTTCTGAATGTTAGAAGTCAAGCTAGTGTTGAAAGGCATACTTCAAACTCTCTTATGGACTTCAAGTATAATTCAAGATGTTGTTTTGATGATAACAAGCCAACTCAAGATTCAAGCTCAAGAGTGTCATCCATATTCAAGGTTGAAGATTCAAGCATGGCATAGATTAGAAACCTTCTCCTTAGATCATTTGTAAGGTAATGGAGTTCTATTTCTTTAAGAGTTACAAAAGCCAATAAGTTTTTCATTTTAAAGGAGAGAAGAGGAAAAATGTGTTTTTCATGAAAAAGTGTTTTCTGCATTGATCGTTGTGAAAAATACTTGATGTTACAAAACTCTGTATATTTTTATGTGTGCAAGAGGGGGTAATCGATTACCTGCTCAAGATAATCGATTAGCTTTGTTGCATCATAGAAAAATCAGAGAGGTTGTAATCGATTAAATGAATCTTGTTAATCAATTACTTTCTTATGGGAGTAATCGATTACCTGGCTCAAGTAGTTGATTATAATTGTTGCATCATATATTTTTCAGAGGCTTAGTAATCGATTACAAGCTCTGCAGTAATCGATTACATGATGTTGCATCATATGCATATCAGAGGCTCAGTAATCGATTAAGTTGTTAAGTGTAATCGATTAAATGAGTTGCATCATACATTGAACATGAGTGGTGTAATCGATTAACTATTATTGGTATAATCGATTACATGGTTTTCAAAAGAATTTAAGAATTTCTATTTTTGAAGGAATAATCGATTACCTTCAGAAAGTAATCGATTACTTCAAGTTTTATTGAAAAACGTGTCAGAATCATTTTGATTATTTCCTGATTTGTTTTTATATAAAAGATTCTGATTTATTTTACAAAATTCGAAAATGATTTTAAATTTGAATTATTTCCTTTTTGGTTTTAATAATCAAATCTTTATTTTATTTCGTAAATCATTTTGATTTAGTTTTGATTTTAAAACTTATTTCAAATCTTATTTTATTTTATTTTGATTTTGTTTTACTTATTCTAATTCTTTTTTTTATTCTAAAAAGGTTTTTCTATTTTAAAAGGGATTTTCACTCCAACATTTAGATTGATTTTTTCATTCATTCATTCATACTTTCTCTGATACACGTTTTCTCTCTTCTTCTTCTCAAGTCTTTTTGTTTTTCACGTTCATATTTTTTGGAAGAACAAAACCTTGTTGGCTTAGTATCTCCTAGAGAAAGTACTTCATTATCATAGAGCTTATTGTAGAATCTGTGTTTTGAGAACACATTATACTTGTTGTAATCACTCACATCAATTGTTCTAAACCTTAGTGGTAGGGAGAGAATCCCGTGGTTGAACGCTGCGACGTTCGTAGGGTGAGGAACCCTGCTGTGTGATTGAGGCCCCTAGCGAACGGAGGTTCCTAGTAGTGTGCGGGGTGCTCTTGGGTGTAGTAGGGTGCGGCTCTATTGTTGATTATAAGAACTCTCAGGCGGGTCGCTTGGGGACTGGACTAGGCCTTTCGACGGGAAGGCTGAACCAGCATAAAATTCACCGGTGAAAGCTTTTCTATCCCTATCTCTTTTAATTTCCGCTTATTTCATTTATTTACGTTTCCGTGCTACTCAAATTATTTTATCTATCGTATTCGTGATTCGTTTCAAACGCTTAATCTCTCCGTCTCAAAACAATTTTTAATTTGTAACGGTTTTTACAATACATTAATAAAACTCGATTCACCCCCTCTCGAGATTTTGAGGCCAAAACCAACACTGAATGGGTGCAACACACCCAATATTTGACAACGTTCCTCCTCCGAGGAGCGAGTTTGACTCACTATATATCGCAACACCCTGAGGACCTATTCATCGGTCTGATTGCTGAGCAAAAAGAAGCTCGGGGACTTTACTCTACAAAAGAAACTAGCTTCACAGACGAGTTGGCTCGGGTTCAGTCCGAGCTTGAAAACTTGAGGGCGGATCATGGCGAGGTGGTGAAGGAGAGGGATGCTCTAAAAACCTCTCAGAAAACTGCCGAAGTGGGGAAGAAGGAGGTGGAGAAATCTCTGCTAGAGGCTCGTCGGCAAAATGACGACCTAAATGCTGACAAGCAGAGGTTGGATGCCTCTTTGTAAAAATTTAAAGGGAAGGCGCTCGACTTCAAGAAGAAATCTGCCAAGAACATCTACAACTGGGAGAAAGGCGCTGACGATGCATTTGTCTCTGCTATTAAACAAATCCAGATCCAGAATCCTGAGACTAAATTTAGGGTGGTCGGCACTCACCCCTTCCATGATGTCAAGGATGGTAAGATAATGGATCTCTCGTCCAATGAAGAGGTGAACTTACAAGCTGAGGACTTGCCGAACCCTTCGGTTGACCTGGTTCAGGGCCCGACTTTCGATGATTCAAATATTGTTTTGACTGATGATGAGACGTAAATCCCTTATGTTGGGTAGCCCTTTTGTAATGATTGCTAGTACTGATTTTACGAATATCTTCTTTTACTGCTTGTTTGATCTTTGCTGTGTATGCAAGTAATTTTGCTCGTCTTTATAACAATTTTAGCTCGTCGTTGTTTGAGCGCATTTACTTGTTGTTAAACAAGTGTTTTTAAGTAGTCATTTTACTCGTTCTTATTTTGGCTCATTGTTATACAAGCGTTTTCGGATCGCCGACTTTAGCTGAAGTGGGATCCTCGGTCCGCGATGCAAGGAGCGTGATGCTCCTGGGATCGGGCGTTCTATAAGTACGATGTTATAAACTCATGAAAAGAGCTGTTAGAAGTTCTCGTTTTCGCCCGGTGGCTAGCCGAACAAAATGAGTCATACGTCTTTTCATAGTTTACCTGCAAACTTTTATTGCTCGATTAACATGTACAAGAAATAACTCCTAACATAGGCTCGTCTGAGTTGTGCAACCTAACAAGAACTTAGAAGAGCTGTCTAAAGGCTTGGTAATCGAGCGATAATTTGTAGATGCTAACCTACTCTACTTATTGAAATAAAGAAATCTAAAAAATGAATTTTTGAAGGCTTAGCTGTAGTATGCTCGGAGCTTGGCCGCATTCCAGCTGTTGCTGATCTCCGTGCCTGAGAGAGTTTCCAACCTATAACCCCCTGATCCAGACTTGGACTTGACTCTGTAAGGTCCTTCCTAGTTTTGGCCAAGCTTGCCGACTCCTGAATTTCCTCTGCCAATATCTGCTCGTCGCAGGACTAAGTCTCCCACCTCGAAACTTCGTGGCCGAACCTTTTTGTTGTAGTCCCGCGCTTGCCTTTCCTTCGCTTTCTTTTCATGAGTCGCTGCTGCCTCTCGTATTTCATCGGCAAAGACTAAATCATCTTGGATAAGAGCTTCATTTAATTCCGAGGAGCGTTCTCATATCCTGAAAGTAGGGATCCTTTTTTCGATCGGTATGACTGCGTCACAGCTGTTAGTCAATCGAAAAGGAGTTTCCCCATTTGAGGAGTGCATGGTTGTTCGGTGAGACCAGAGAACGCTCGGAAGTTTATCAGCCCAGGTGCCAGCAACATTGTCTAGCTTCTTCTTGATACCTTCAAGGATTGATTTGTTGGCTGCTTCAGCCAATCCATTAGTTTGCGGGTGTTCTACCGAGCTGAAGTAATGGGTGATTCCCAAGTCGGCAGCGAGTTCTTAAAAGTGTGTGGTAGTAAACTGTGACCCATTATCGGTGACGATCGAGTGAGGAACTCCGAACCGTGAGACTACTTCATTCGTGAAAAGATCCGAGCAGTCGTGATTTTAGCCAGTGGGGTTGCTTCAATCCACTTAGTGAAGTACTCAATTGCTACCACAACATACTTCAACTGTCCCGGGGCAGTGGGGAATTGGCCAATGATATCCATCCCCCATTGTACACATTTATTAACATGATCCATAACGTCATTTTGAGTTGTTCACATTTTTCACAACTCAAAAACATTTTTAAAAGTGAAATACTTTGAAATAAATTCTTGGACAGCAAAGGATAAAAGAAATCAAACCATGAAAATACTTTTGAAAATAATTGAATACATTTCCTCATTTTTTTGGTAAAATAAATAATTTTATTAAACCACAAGCCAAAAAAATGAATCATACAAATCACTCCATGGTCCAAGTGCCACCTTCTAGAAAGGGTTCACCAGACCAAGAGGATTAAACCAGAAAGACCACCACCGGCCCAAACAACAAAGCCAGCCCAAAAATAATACCAACCCAAACGACCAACAAGAAAAGGCAACTATAGTTCAGACATGATTCTATTAACTAAGGTTCTATCTTTCCATGTTCTGAAATGGGGAAAGCAGAACGAGATTCTCATCGCCATCTCCTTCCTCAGCGCATGCAACACCACATCAATCGATCTGCTAGCACCCATGAAGATTCGTTTATTTCTCTCAGTCCACGCTGCATAAAGAACTGCTGAATACAAGGTAAACAAACACTTCCTCCTTGATTTATCCTTGAATGCATGATTAATCCATCTGCTCCAATTCATGAACTTATAAGGCCAACTGTTGATACCTATCCACAGGCAAGCTGATTCCAGAAGCGCTTGCGACCAAGGACATTCGAAGAAGAGGTGATTCCGTGTCTCATCATTTCCATTACAAAGAACACAGGTTCGGTCTTGCATAAATAATCTATCTTTTGTTTTTAATTTATTGTGAACAGCTAGCCATCAAATAAACATGTGTTTAGGAATCGAGGTAGAATTCCAAACAAAACGGTGTAACTGAAATGTAGGAACAGATCCTAGTAAGAATAGATAGCCACTTTTGATAGTATAGATCCCTGTAGTATTAGCATTCCAACAATCACCAGAAAATCCAGAAACTAACTTATTCTTCACCTTAACAATTTGTTTCCAGTGCCAGCTATCCCCTTGCCTTGTGTCAGTTTGCCATAAATCTCTGTCTTTTAAGTAAATGGAGCTTATCCACTTAACCCAAATATACTCCTTTTTAGCACCAATATGCCAAACTTGCTTCCCTATAGCAGCCATATTCCACAAAATAGCATTTTTGAAACCTAATCCTCCATTCTTCTTAGGCCTACACACTGTTTCCCAAGCCACTGATGCATGATACTGCCCTTCTGAGTTCACACCCCATAAAAATTCCCTACACTTCTTCTCCACACCCTTAAGAACTGCTTTAGGAATGATAAAAATAGAGGCCCAGTAAGTGTGTAAAGACATTAGCACAGTAAAATAACACAATAATTTTTCTCAAAACAAAGTCATAAAACATAATCATT
This sequence comes from Crotalaria pallida, assembly GCA_037953625.1. Taxonomy (NCBI): domain Eukaryota; kingdom Viridiplantae; phylum Streptophyta; class Magnoliopsida; order Fabales; family Fabaceae; genus Crotalaria; species Crotalaria pallida. Next base: position 55,257,670 of record CM075650.1, on the reverse strand, counting down.
TCAAAGAGACAATTACATGCAAAAAGAATCTAGCCTATTCAACCTAGTGTAGGCCGAATCATCACTAGAGGAAAACAAAGTCTTTGATGCACTTTTCTTTCATGCAAAAACCTTTTATTTAGCCAACCAAAAACATGCACTTTAAAACACATGGTTTTAGAAAATAACACCCTTTTTTCCTTCTGAAAACCGTGACCTACAAGTCACTTTAAACAAGATTTCATTTTTATTTTCCTTTGCATGTGCCTCAAAAAATCATATAAATCAAAAAGAAAACACATGCAAGAAACTTTTCATGAACAACAACCATGATCTTTTGTTTTCAAAGCTTGACCGAAAAATACATCAACAAAATCAAGTGAAAAACTTAAATCCTTAGCTTTGAAATACACATAAACTTAAATCCAAGTGAAACCATTTTGAAAAAGTTGTTTTCCTTTGGTTTCTCCTCAAAACCGTGACATGCATGTCGAGAAACAAAACTTTTGAGTTCAAAAATCACAAATCAAACTTCAAGATCAAAAGTATTGAAAATCAAGGCAAGAAAACAAGTCTTTTTCAAGATCAAAGCAATAGATCAAAGCCTTTTGAAATAAAAATAAAAGATCAAAGCTTTAGAAAAATCAAAGTTGAAATCAAAGCATGAAAACCATTTAGATCAACTTTAACAAGCATCAAACTAACATGCATGGACTCTAAACAAAATAAAAATCATCACAACCTAAACTTCTAGACATAGCCGAATGATAATGTCCATGGTTTAAGGTTCTACAAGTTTGTTTGGTCTTTGAAACTAAAGATCAAAGCTAAATAAGCACTTACAAACATGGATCTACAAAGAAATTAGACATGCATCAACAAAGGAACTTTACAAGTCTTAGAAAATTAAGAACTACCACTAACACCCTATGATCTTCGAGTAAACTAAAGAAAAAGAAAGGATATTCAACCTTCTTCACTTAGTCTTCAAGAATCCTAAGGCTTTGGGTTTGATCTTCTTCCTCCTCTCCTCTTGAGCTCACGGTCTCACTCTCTCTCTCTATCTTTCTTAGAGTTGGATGTTACTCTTAGAGAATGTGTTTAGTTTGGAAGTGAAATGTGAAGGAAATGAATGGGAATGAGCTACGGTTGGGGTTATAAGAAAGCAACCAAGCATTTCCCTTCTTACCCTTAAGGAAATTCGGCCAAGAGTGTTACTAAGAGGGGTAAAATTGGCCACACTAAAGCTTGCATGGCTCAAGCCAAGCCATTGGACAAATAGAGAAAAATTAGGCTTAATCTTACTTCCTATTGGTTGGTCAAACTCTTAACCATACTTATCACTAAACTAAACCTAGGCGCCATTAGTCCACTAGCTTAGGGTGCAAGAAGGTCAAAACTTGCATCATGCATGCACTCACACACACACACACGGCCGACACATATGCACACACATGCACCTTAAATCATTTTTATTTTCTTCTTCATAAAATCATCATTTCCCATAAAATACCCAATATCAAATACTAAATACTTTAAACAATTCAATTCAAAACTCAATCCAAAATTCATAAGGTTTTCTCACAAAAATTATTTTCCTTAAAATCCTTTGTCATATGAAATCATAAAATAAATTCAATTCAAGAAGTATTCTTTCAAAATACCCTTTTGAAAACATTTTCTCAAATCGATTTCTTTACCAATTAAAACATATATGAGGTATTCAGACGGGGTGTTACACATGGAGGCATTGAGATGATATTTTGATATTTGTCTCTTATTAATATTTATTTATTTTAGATTTAATTATAGTGTTCTTTCAGGAAACCGCAATTGGTGGGTGAAACAACTAAGGAACCCTAGGAGAACACCTAGAAGGGGGGGTTGAATAGGTGTTTACGAAACCTTGAAAGATTTTCGAAAGATACAAATCGAAACAATTAAAACGAATGATTTTTACAAAAAACTACAGCTCTTAATCGATTATCCTGATGCTTAATCGATTAACACCAGAAAGTTCACAAATGGTTAATCAATTAAAGCTTCTCTTAATCGATTAAGCACTGATTAAATCTGAAAAATCACTTTTCAATCGAATACGAAAATCAATCAATTAACACGTATGATCAGAGATTAAGCGGAAACAGTTAACACCAATATTCTTATTGATTACCTAGGTTATGAAAATGATTTTCCCAAATCAATTTTCACAATTAAGATTCAATTCAATCACTTATGAAAAATCACTCTTTTCTAGGTTTTCAACCAAGAACATATGAAATGACAAGAATGTAAAGAGTTAAGGGTTTAGAGATACTGCACAGTGATTTATCCTGGTTCACTCTCATCCACTTGAGAGCTACATCCAGTCCCCTGTTCAACCAAGAGAGATTCTTCACTATGAGGAATTAGAGTTCTCAAATTACAAACAAATGCCTCTCAAGACTCCCTTCTTGATATCCTCCAAGAGATACACCACACTCTTGTTTTGCAATCCTATTGACCCTCTAATCTAACCTCTTCCCTTGCTTGTTGATAACCCCACAACAAGTCTTCCACGTTTCTCGTTGATGCCTCACAACAAGACTTCACTTTGCTTGATGAACCACTAAGACTTCTTCTTCAATTTGATTGACTTGCTTGATGATAATCGACACACCAAGGCTTCTTCTTTTGTTGTAGATAGCTTGCCTCTTGCAAAGATTACAACTCAAATGAAAACCATAACAATCCTATGAATCTCTTTCAATAGCTATGACAATATCACATAAGAGATTCCAAGATTCTTGATCAAAGAATGTAAAAGTTAAAGCTTTGATCTATGAAAGTGAGAGAGAATAGTGTGGCTTGATCTTTGTAAAAATGGATATGAAAATTGTTCTAATGTGTTCTTAATGATTCACAAAGGTTAGGAAAAGATTTATATCAAATACCCAAAAGTTAGGAAACTTAAAAACTGATTTTGAGAAGCGAAAAACGTATTTTAAAAACCAGTTTTACAGGTCTTAATCGATTAACATATGTCTTAATCGATTAAGTACTGTAACAATGTGTATGTTAATTGATTACTCTGACCCTTAATCGATTAACACATGTTCAAATCAATTAAAAACTTGTTTTCTCAAAACTAAACCTTTTCTTTCAAACCTTTAAGCCACCTATTAATTTTAGGTTATGTGAAAACTCAAATTATGATATAATCATGACCTTGATAGAGATTCACTACCCTTTAAATACTCTACCCAAACTCATCAAAATAAAAGACTCAAACTAAAGATATTACAATTAACCACAAATTAAGTCTTCATGAGCTTGCTCTCTCTTCATCATTTGATGTTTGTTGTTTTCTTGTTGAGCTTGAACTTGATCAACACATTTGTAGCATGTTCAAAACCTTTTGTCATTATCTAAACATTCTCACTGGAACTTACATTCTTAATGCTTGTGATTGTGTCGGATCCCACTATTGCATGATCTTAAATAGTAAGGGAAGAACCGAAAGGTGAACCTTAGTATTATAAAATACATAATTAAACTTAAGGTTTTAGATCACGAAAGTAGTTCTAATCCTTGAGAGGATTCAATGAATTATCATAGAACTTAATGGATTTAATGTACCCTAATTACCACGAAAGTAGGAATTAGGCCTCATTAGGTACGGTGCTAAGAGTCTGAAAGGAACTAGTATTCTACATTAGGATAATTCACCTTCAAAGTAAATCTAATTTAATAAGAGATATATCTTTAATTGATTTTCAATGTTGATATGTGGTGACACTAATCCTTGGAAGATTTAATTCTTATCTTATCTCATATATTTAGATTTATTTTATTTTATTTTATATCTCAATCCAATCTTTTATTTTATTTTTTCATATCTCTAATAGATTCGTTTAGCTAATCTATACTTGTAATTTTTCGGTAATTAACAACAAAATCCCTGTGGAGACGATATCTTTTTATACTAGTACTTGACATAACCCGAGCGCTTGCGGGGCGTATCATCAACCATCTTGTTAGCAGAGGTAGAGTGGAAGGAAGGAAGAAAGTTTCGATCTTGGTGCTTTTTCTTTTGTTTTTTCGGTGCGGTTGGGAATCGAAGTTTATCGGTTCCCACAAACGGCGCCAATGTAGTGGATATAGAAAATGAGGAAATATTCCTATTCAGGGGACCTCAGGACCAATGGCTGCAGGCCCTGAAATCTATGTGAGAATAGGGGTTGATATATGACGGTAATGGAATATTTCTGAGTATTCAGTTGGAATACCCAAGGTCTCCCTTTGTCAACAAAGTGTGCGCAAGGTGACAACTTAGGGATGAGAGAACTTACTTGACCCTAAAGCATGAGTATGCCTTTTATAGGGTGTGCGGGTGGATAAGGCCCAAAGGGCAAGGCCCTTTAGGGTTTACATGCTGACGTCAGGCTCAGAGAATATCAACAAAATATCTGATGTGTTCCCTGGATAAGGGTAACGTTTCGCATTCTTGAGCCCAGCATGTCCCTTCTCATGTCTAGCCTATATTAAGGATGTAGGGTGTATGGCACGTGACCTGTACGGCGTCCCGAGGTCGAACGGATGCCTACCCTATATTAAGGATGTAGGGTGTCGGTTGTCAACCATGTAAGGGGTCGGACCTGATCTCATCAGGTCGGATGAGATACCTTAGACCTGTGGGAGGTCTGTCAAGGCTGTTTGCTCCTGGTCCATCCGAGGTCGGGTTAGTCGAACCAAAGGATTTTTGCAAATAAAACCAAATCAATTCAGCAAGTGTTGAGAATTGTGAAGGTGATGTTGCTTATAGAATAAGTTACTGTTATCCATACTTTAGGAGTTGGGATAATAGGGCACTAGTTGATCGTATTAGCATTGAGTTATAATTTCATTGTAATTAACATTCGTGTAGATTCTCCTAGGCATTTTTTAACACTTGAGTCCTTCCTAGAAGGTAGCAAGTAGTTAAGAATGGCCTTTAGTTTAGTTTTTGAATTATTTTCGTGGTAATAGATTTCTTCTTTTACAAAAAAAATTATTTGTAATTTTATTTCCTCAGAAAATAGTATATTCGATCAAAATCTATTAACCTTCGTGTTCAAAATGATATTTCCTTAATAATCTTGAATTCAGTGTTTGAGATTCTTTATTCTTTGTTTTCAAAAATCATTCAAGATAACAATGGTACTTTGCGTGAATTGCCATAATTTATTTGATAACAAGATAATAGTTATCATAGAGTTATCTCGAAATTTGATTTGTATAAAAAGAAAAGTTGTGGCCGAATCCGTTTGATAATCATCAGAGTAAGCGGAAAAATTATTGGACCATGTGTGTATAGAGAACATAAACATATATATATATATATATATATATATATCATCATGAAATAAAATACATGGTCTATAAATTTTGGTGAAATAAAGCAAATGGTACAAGTACATAAGATACAAGTAAAAGATAGACCATCACCCTGAAATCCTCCCAAAAGTATGTACAATATATATAAAAATCAAAATAAAAGTGCCTCAGAGATGGTCAACCGGTCCTCCACGAAGCTAGTATCCATCCATCTGGTCTCCTACAGCTACACACAGGGTCCCTAACCCTCACTTCTGATACTATGCATATACCTAAGGGTCTCCGACGCCCCATTGACTCCCAATGGATTGCTCGACTGGCTCATCTTCGCTCTCCGCCTCGACAGGATCCTCCTCGAGCTCATCCGACGGGGTGGGTACCCTACCACTGGGTACAGGGTCAGGGGATGGTGCAACCCTTACCGGACTCATCAAATCAGGAGTAGGTGTCTCCTCACGGAAAACTCTAGAAGCTGAAGGATGAGAGCGGGTGGCAGGTCTGAAACGAAAGCTATAAAAATGCCGAGCTGGTCGAGTTGGGGGTGGTCCATGGTATGTATAAAAGGGGGTACGTGCATAGTATAGATAATGGGAATCCGGAACCTACGAGGACAGACTCGGGCTAAGGGGTTAGGGTGGTTGAACGTGAACTCTACCTCACCCTCATAAGTAGCCCGATGGTCCTCGTATGTCCACACCCCACCAGGGAGGGGACAGATCTCTATTTAGGCGAGATAACAAGCCATCACCTAAAAAGGGCACGTGAGTAAGCAACACATTCACATAATCAAATGATAATAAAGTATCTAAACATTCACATTTAGACAGGTCAACAGATAGAATGCATATACATATGAACATGCCATTTATTATCAATGTATTCTTTCCGGTGCAAGTGGTATGATGCATGTTTTCTATCACAGAGTCCTGAAGCTTCCAATACTAATCAATCTCGGATGTCCTTCCAAATACACCGGTGTACTTTAATAGTACAATAATACGTTCCGAGAACGTATGACGAAAAAGCTTGGTACGTGATTCACAACGACGCTCCTAGAGTGTACGTCACGTTCCTATAACGTAATAATCACATCATCAACATCCTTCGAAAATGTGTCATCAATCAAGCTAGTCGTTATCATTTTGGTACTCATAGAGTACCCTCCTCATGTTCCAAGAACATGAAAAACGTAAACTTATCAACCAATCACCATGCATGTATGAAATCATTGCATAAATTATTTCGTTGGTCTTTATTTAATTTCCAACATTATTGTGACTTAATAATGTGATTATCCTCAACATAATAAAATAAAGTGTCACACCATGTATAGGTTCAATGAAAACCATAAATAGGTGTAAATTAAGTCTAAGTTAAAAGAATATAATTAAAAATGGTATTTTCAGGAATTTTAGTCACTGGTAATCGATTATCAAAGGCTGGAAATCGATTACTTCGTGTATTGTCCATATCTGTATCAGACATGTTGCAGTAATCGATTATCATATCGTGGTAATTGATTACTCTGTCTACAGAATCACTAAAAATAAGGTTTTCACATACCATTTTCAATTATACTTCATTTTAACTCAAGCCAACTTAAAACAGAACTTAAACACTACTAAATAAACATGTTCAATCATAGAGTTTGACACTCTAAGCATAGATACCAATATTACTCACAATTATGCATAAAATTCATAAAATCAACCATTCAAGGTATCAAAACCAAATACACTCAATTAATTCATGATTTCAGCATTCATACAGTTTGCATGCAACATTTAGAGCTTTGCTTCAAATCAGTTTTTGAGCTCAGTTTGGCCTCTAAGCCAAAAACCTATTTTAAACTATACCCTTAGAGTCTCAAGGTAACTCATCTTAATTTCTACCACAATTTATTGTCTTTCTAGTAAATGGTTAGCTTCTCCCTTACCTTAGAGTCGTGTTTGATGAGATTCCCAACAATGTTTTGCAGCAAAACATTAAATTCTACTTCAAACTCGAAAGTGCATGACAGATTCGACACGGTCACAAGACCAGAGATTTTGACATGTGAAAGAAACATAAAAATTGGGGAAAAAAATTAGACATTGATCTATGCAACATGCACTTAATATTGAAGCAAGTTTGAAACTAAGAGAAAGCGTGAACTTACCAAAATCGAAGTTGAAAGTAAGGTCCAAGGTTCTGGAAACTGGTTTGACAAACTTGAAACCCCTTCTTTACAGGCTCACCACTCCTTGTACATGGACTCTCAACTCACGAATTTAGTGTCAATGTGAAGTTGAAAGATTAAGCTTCACAATGATGTATAGTTTTTGGCTTGGGATTTGAAAATGAAAGAGAACAAGAGAGACGAAGTTGCAACCAGAAACAGAGCAATCATTCCCAATTTCAGCAAAATTGCTTTGGTTGATCAACAAGAATGCCTTTTATAGGCAAATTAAGATTACATGCACCATGACACGAGTCCTTCACTACCACTGGGATTAATTTTGTGTCGAATGAATGGTTAATTTGGCTGATTACTTATCAAACGCACTAACCCTAGGTTTTGAAACATTATGGTAATCGATTACTTTATCGTGGTAATCGATTACCACGACTGAAACTTTCAAAAATTCATATTTTAATTCATTTCCCTCCATCAACCTTTCTAATATTACATTAAGGTCCTAAACCAAGGACTAAATTGCAAAACTTACATTTTCACACAAAATTTCATAGCAAAAATACTTCTCATATAATTATTTATTTGTGCACATGTAATGTACAAAATCAAACACTAAAATAAATAAAACTTAGTTAATTATAAAAACTTTTAAATTAATAACTATTAATTAGAGATTAAAAATTTGGGGTGTTAACAATAGTGGGAAAAGACACATTCGATTCTGATAAATCGGATTGAAATACAAAGAGGTTAGGTTTGTTACTGTTGTAACACCCCGATTTCGGCAACATGAAAACATCATTTCTTTAACCATTTCATAGTAAAAATTTGGGATTTTTTTTTACAAGGAGACATGGACATGAGAAGCTTAAGGTTCAAAAACATTTCAGTAACTTAATTGAAATAAAATGAGGTTCTCATGTCACACATCACGAGTCAAGTTCCAAACCGAGATGTTACTTAACATCGCACTTTGTAACTTGGCTCCATAAATCTAATTTAAGAAAACATTTTCCTTTCTTGTTTCATGAAACCTTCAAGTTCCTTAAAAGCCATACTCAATAAAATTCCATGTGGGGTTCAGAATGATACGACAATGTAACCAAGTAGTTGCAAGGGATACAGTGCTCAAGGGAGTTACCTATTATTATTCTTGACCTCTAATCTTTTTCGCTGAAGTCCACTGCCGAAGCCTACAGGGACGGCCATCTATCCGTTGCAATACCGGAATAACCCGATACCACAACATGATAGGTGAGATGGTCAGTACTCTAGAAGTACATCCATGACCAGACAGGAAAGTAATGACTAGAGGCATATAATAAAGACATAGGACCTACTAATACTCATGCAACAACAACATCTACATATGCTATGCATATGACAAATATACTCATGTAAACACATTGGAAGCACTTATAAACAAAGCACATCATAACATTCCAAAAGATACAAAATTCATAACTCATCACAATTCCCATCACTGCACATGGCACCACTGGCCTTCGAGTATTCGAGTCTTATCATCATCTTTCTCAATCTTTCCAACAATCACTTATACTTTTCTTCTTCGAATCTTTCTCGGTTCTTCATAAATTCTTTATGCTTTCTTTCTTAAATTTTTTTTATACTTATTAAATCTTATCAAACGGTTAGCATCAATGATGAGGGGGAAAACATCATTGAGCTGTCACACGTCTACATCTCCTCGGTCATCCACCCAACCTAGTCGGAAGCAAACAGGAGTACAGGACCTTTACCACGCGGGCACGACAGTTATCACACAAACAAATGGTCCCAGACCAGGAGGCCCTGCCTCAAATCATATCAATTCAAATATCATTTCAATGCACGCTCTCAGCGGCAATCTCAAATGCCCCGTTTCAGTCCCTCTCACTGTTCCTGAAATGCCATAGGGGTGACAGCACTATTCCGGTCCCGGGTGCAGAACTTACCACGACATTAAACCCAGTCCCTACCACGTTAGTACGCCACATGTGGGATTCATTCCACCCAGAATAGTACTCAAAGCCTCATGGCGTTTTACCGCCCTAGCTTACCCTATTGCATTCACAACCCGAATATCCTTGATATCCGGGGTACCTTCCTCTCCACTACTTCGATACGACACTAATGCCTCACCGTGTCTGTAAATGTCTTTTAATGTTTTGAGTTTTAATTAAACGGCTTAATCCTAACAGTCATCTCGTCCTTGGTGCATCCCTTCAACGAAGCCCGACCACTAAGCGAAATCCGTTCCCCCTAAATTCTCAATGGCCTCATGCCTCAATCACTTTCATCTCATCATCATGATACACTCTTTCTCATCTCATCTCATCAACTTTCACAAAGCTCATTCTCAGAACATTTCTCATCAACATCATCAACATCTTTTCCTCGTCTTTCTCAAAATCTGTTTTCAAAAACATTTTTCAAAAATCACATTTTTGGGTGAGTGTTAATGGAGGAGCAAGCTCAACTCAACACTAAGCTTCTTCCCAAAAACATGGACGAGGAATCACATCTCCACTCAACCACATCTTACTTTCACAACCACTTTCTCTTTCAAATCTCAGCTCTTCACATCTTTTGCAACTCATTCATCTTATTTCTTTCTCATACTTCTCAAGTCTTACTCTTTCTCATTACCACATATAATCACATTCCACTTTTACAATTCCTTCATCTCATAACTCATTTCTTTTTATGATTCTCCTCATTACGCACAACTTTTCCAAACAGAACAAGATATACTCAACAGAATAATTCACAGAGAAATTCAATACGTAATAAAATCAATAATGCATCATATTTAAACAAATAGGTAAACATCTAGCACATATATGCATCACATATGATAATGCATCATGTAACATATTAGACTCAATGTACTCAGTTTAGAACTGAGTCTACGCATCGCGATGACCTAGGCCTACTGCATCTCTCACCTCACTTTCCAACATCTGAAATCATTGCGGTTCCTTCCCAACGAGTCAGCCGTTCCGCTACTTGACTTATACGCACCTTGTACTAAGGGAGATAACACTAACGTCACAAATCTATCTTAAATAATCGTCCTACTTAGAATCAGAACGCGCTTTCGAAAACTCTTTTTATTTCTCGTCGGAAAATCACAATTCGTTAAAACTTTTTCAAATCAAATTCAATTTTTGAAAATACTTTAAACATCTCAAAGTCTTTTTAAAACAATTTACAAAACACTTTAAAATCATTAGTTTTGGTTGTTGGTCCGTTCCGGACAGCCATTAACCAAAACTCAAAAACACCGAAAAATCATTCTTTAGTTCATATAATACTTTGCTATAAAATAAACACTTAAATCATTTATTTTTCAAACTTAAACCCATGAAATTAATTAAGGGCAGCAACCATTAAGTCAAAGGTTATTCAATTAAATCAAGATTAGACTATTTCAAAACCAATTGATTTTCGAACCAATTACAAAATCAAACACAACACGTAGGTTAATTAAATAATTCATCTATACATATCCCAAACACATCATCAACACAATCACTTATTCAATCATTTCAAGACATCATGATAATCATACAAGTCAACCAAGTCATAACACAAAGCATAAAAATTCATATTCATCAAAAACATTCAAATAGAGTCTTAGTGTGATTACAAGCAAAACACAAAAGATAAAATCCAAAACTATATTAAATAAATTTATTTAATTCTAAAAATTTCCAGAACATACACATACATGCCAAAGTTCATTATATAAAATTTTCAAGCCATTTAAACAATCCTAAGTTAGGTTTCAAATCAAATTTTGCATGAAAAGCAAATCGGAGTTGTTGCTGGTCTGAGGTAAAAACGACTTTATTAAAAATAGTTATTCAACTCCGAATTGCATAAAAATTAGTATAACTCTTCCTTATACAGTCAGGACTATCTCATAAAATTTTCAGATTATTTGGAGTTGTGAAACTCATATTTGTCTAATTAAAATTGTCACTAAGTCCAGAAAATCTGAACCAAGTGATTCACTGTTATGCCTTTCTTAAAAATATCAATTCAACTCCAAATCTCTTCAAATTTTACAGAGAACATATAGAGATGTCCATGAAGCTACCATAAAAATTTAAAGCAATTTCAAGCAGCACAAGTTTGAAAATTATTTTCATCTTTAAACTGAAAAACTTATTTTCTGAAAATCATTTTCACAAAGTTGGTTCTCATAAAAATAGGAAATAAATTCCAAAAATCATCCAAAAATTCAGAGAGGTCCATTTTAACATACATAAATCAGTGACAAAATTTCAGAATTATTGAACACACATAAATATTATTTAGCAAGGTCAAACACACACATATTCACAATTTCAGCACATCACTTTATCCAACAATTTATTTTATCCATTTCTTTTCATGAAAATTAAAAATACACACATACATACAAGTCAATTATAAAATCAATCCATTAGTTATTATTTCCTTCAAAAACGAATTAATATATTATGAAAATAATTTTCAAACACAACATGCATCACATTTACAAATAAAAATTTAAGCCTTTTAACTAAAAATCAAGAATCAAATTAAACTAATCTAGACCTTAACATGCACATATTTAAATTTAGTAGATCTTAAATAAAATTACACATGCATCAACACTTAAGAACCAAATCAAGACTAAAAGAGAAAAATCAAAACTAACACTAAAGCATGCTCTTGATCACTAGATCATCACATGCATGTACTAAATTCTTCAATTAAAAATTCATTCTTAAAGATCTAGGCCACACCGAAACATGCATCAAAATAAATAAATTCTTTTAAAACCAAATCAAACATCAAGTTTGGAAATCCATAGGTTTGTAAACCAAAACAGTAGATCTAGCTTAAAATCAAACATGCAAGACTAGAAACTTGAACTTTTTCACAAAACACATTTAGATCATAAATTTATTCAACAATCATCACATAGACATACATGATCCACGGATCTAAACAAGAAAATAGACATGCAAGAAGGTTAATTTTAGATTTTCACAAAATCTTTAGTTTTCTTTAGATCTTTAAGATTTTAGTTTAGAAAATATTAGATCCATAAAAAGAAACCTTAAACGAAACATCAAGCATCAAGACCACATATTATAAATTATTTTTAAGTCCTTAAAGTCCAAGATCAAAAGAGAACAACACATAAACTCCATAAAATTAAACATGCAAGAAGAAAATTAAATAGATCTACAAACAAAAGGGAAAAAAAACTACACTATTGCAATTCTTATTTCTTGATCTTCAAGTCCTACCATGAAAAGGGGTTGGTCTTCTAGTCTCCTAACACTTAGATCTCCAAAGAGCTTTCCTTGGTTTGGCTTAGAACCTCCTTCCTTCTTCCTCTTCCCTCACGGTTCTCCTTTTTTTTTTGTATATGTGTCTCTCAAGAGCTAGTGTTGCTCTTGGAGACTTAGTGTTTGTTGGTGTGAAGTGAAAGAATGAAAGAATGGGTGGAAGAATGAAGGCAACGTAGGAAATGAAGGAGTGAATGTAAAGAATGAACTAAGGCCACTTACATTTAAAGACAATTCATGAATTCCCTCTTTGCCCTTGGGTCTTGGTTTGGTTATGTACAAATGGGAGGGGCGGTTTTGTCCTCACAAGATTTTGCATGGGTGGTGTTTAGCAAAGCAAGGGGACAAGGTGGGTTAGTCTAGGTCTTAGGGGTCATTTTAGGGCTAACCATTAGTTGGCTTTTGGTTAGGTTTTGCACTTAGTTTGGTTAAGTTCTAACTAAGTTTCCTACTTAGTTTCTTCTTTCATTTTCTTTTCTTTTTATTTTATTTTCCCTTAACTTAGTCAACATGCAAAGGCTTCACAAGCCTACACATACACCCACACATACACTTGGCACTCATACACACATTACACCTATATTCTACATGCACTCACACAACATGGCACTCATGCACACACACACATGTACATACCATTCACACACATAGTATACATACACATATTAGCACATATTCACATATCTTACACACATTAATAAATTAATCACACACTTTAATCACAAAATGAATAACCAAACATACATATTAACCATTAAACACATTTTTATTTTAAATAATAAACTGTACTAATTGGTTGCACTTATAGCCCTTATTTCATTTTCTGAAATCATAATTTAATATATTAAATATAATCCCAAAAGGAAAAATTTATTAAAAATCAAAAACCATTTTTCTTGATTTATTCCTTGGAAATTCGTCCTTTTTCATACTGAAAAATAATTTTCGCAAACCAACCCATAAAATTATGGAAGATACATTTTTGAAAAATACATTTCGATACGATCGTTTTGATATAAAGATCATAAAAATCGGAGTTACGGTTAAAAAGTTATGGATTTTCGAAGTTAATACATCTAAGAAAGTCCATAAAAATTCATTTTTAAAACAAATCCTCAACAATAAAAATCCTCTCTCATAAAAATCATTTTCACTAACTCCATAAAAATATTTATTTATCAAAACTTTGTAAAATCAATATTTTACTTCGTGATCGAATAAAATACTCGTTGGAAACCTTTGTAGAACAATATCTTATTCTTCTTCTTTTTATTTGTCCTAGTCGAGAAAACGCGGGATGTTACATTCTCCCCAACTTGCAGATTTCTCGTCCTCGAGAAATGCTATACAGAATTCTTTGATCAACGGATATCAGATTCCTTGGAGTGCTTTTCCCCAATCTATAACAGCAGTCGTCGTCTTTGAGTCGTCGCATTTGCATTGTTTTCTCAAAGGTAATCAGACACAATGGAATACTAATGGTATAGCTTTGTCAACAAGAGTTCAAAGGGTTTAATGGGTTCGAAACAAAGTTCAAAAAGAATAGCACGCTTATGCCAATCCTGACAAGGATACTACTTTCCTCATGGTCTTCCTACCTTAATTTGACTCCTTTCAACGTTTTAAGCCTAGGTGGGTTATCACAAATCTCAAAATCTCCGTTTACTCCCCAACTTTGACAGATCATATTCCTATACTTCACATCTATCCAATAACATTTGACAAGGACTAAGGTCATAAACTTTTCCCAACATCCACTATTTCTAGTTTATCTTACAAAACTTCCCATCACTTTGTTCAAGCCTACTTGGGTATCATCTTAAACTCTGCTTACTAAACCAAATTTTTGTGCTCTAAACCATTAAAAACTCTCCAACTTTGGGATTTATCCTTCAGATTGACGATCTTAGCGCCTAATGACACTCTTAACTCCACAACTTATGGGCACCTTTGTCCATTAAACGTCAAATCTTGGTTATTTAACCTAATTTTGGTCGGCACTTAAAGGTTCTATCCATTAATTTCACCACTCCATCTGACTGATCTTATGGTCCTATTATAGGTTCACGCTTTCCCCAATCATTCACCTATTCCAACTAAAGCTTTTCTAATTCCAACTCTCTCAGACTCATCCCAGATATTCATCAACTTAACACCATCTCTACCATTACTTGGGTTAGACTACTATCAAACTTTTCAGTTTCAGTCCTCTTATACATTCTACGATCTTACTTAAGGTTCTAGGGGTACTCTTATTCTAAGGTATCACATTCGTTCATACTTACTCCTTCTTCAACCATTATAACTTTTTCTTCACAACATCTCACCATCTACCTTATAACTTAGGCATATCTAGTCGATTGGCATAAGGTGTCAGGGTCTAAGGTTTTCATGAAAGGCTTTTAGAGAAAACAAACGTATTGTCAAAGCAACTCAACAACACATAGGGTTTTTATAAAAATGAGTTTCAACAAGGAAAAGAGGATTCTAGTCGCAAAACAAAGTCATAGATCCTTAGCTCAGAGGTCGTTACAAAGAAAAAGGGGATTCTCAACAACAGGGGTTTCAACAATAAAGTCTCCGTATGATTCTGATCACTGTTCCTTGTACCATCGCAGACAATTCTTGACACGTTCCGAACGTTAGAGAGATAGAACGATAGAGGTGATACGATAGAGATGCTCACGTGACTTCGTACTCATATTCTTACTCATCGTAAGTCTAATACTAACACACAGACAGACACACACGAGCAAACATGTAAGCCCATGCATCAGGATACTTTGGTCAACCATTGCTCTGATACCATTCTGTAACACCCCGATTTCGGCAACTTGAAAACATCATTTCTTTAACCATTTCATAGTAAAAATTTGGGAATTTTTTTTACAAGGTGACATGGACATGAGAAGCTTAAGGTTCAAAAACATTTCAGTAACTTAATTGAAATAAAATGAGGTTCTCATGTCACACATCACGAGTCAAGTTCCAAACCGAGATGTTACTTAACATCGCACTTTGTAACTTGGCTCCATAAATCTAATTTAAGAAAACATTTTCCTTTCTTGTTTCATGAAACCTTCAAGTTCCTTAAAAGCCATACTCAATAAAATTCCATGTGGGGTTCAGAATGATACGACAATGTAACCAAGTAGTTGCAAGGGATACAGTGCTCAAGGGAGTTACCTATTATTATTCTTGACCTCTAATCTTTTTCGCTGAAGTCCACTGCCGAAGCCTACAGGGACGACCATCTATCCGTTGCAATACCGGAATAACCCAATACCAAAACATGATAGTAGAGATGGACAGTACTCCAGAAGTACATCCATGACCAGACAGGAAAGTAATGACTAGAGGCATATAATAAAGACATAGGACCTACTAATACTCATGCAACAACAACATCTACATATGCTATGCATATGACAAATATACTCATGTAAACACATTGGAAGCACTTATAAACAAAGCATATCATAACATTCCAAAAGATACAAAATTCATAACTCATCACAATTCCCATAACTGCACATGGCACCACTGGCCTTCGAGTATTCGAGTCTTATCATAATCTTTCTCAATCTTTCCAACAATCACTTATACTTTTCTTCTTTGAATCTTTCTCGGTTCTTCATAAATTCTTTATGCTTTCTTTCTTAAAATTTTTTTATCATTATTAAATCTTATCAAACGGTTAGCATCAATGATGAGGGGGAAAACATCATTGAGCTCGCACACGTCTATATCTCCTCGGTCATCCACCCAACCTAGTCGGAAGCAAACAGGAGTACAGGACCTTTACCACGCGGGCACGACAGCTGTCACACAAACAAATGGTCCCAGACCAGGAGGCCCTGCCTCAAATCATATCAATTCAAATATCATTTCAATGCACGCTCTCAGCGGCAATCTCAAATGCCCCGTTCCAGTCCCTCTCACTGTTCCTGAAAAGCCATAGGGGTGACAACACTATTCCGGTCCTGGGTGCAGAACTTACCACGACATTAGACCCAGTCCCTACCACGTTAGTACGCCACATGTGGGATTCATTCCGCCCAGAATAGTACTCAAAGCCTCATGGCGTTTTACCGCCCTAGCATACCCTACTGCATTCACAACCCGAATATCCTTGATATCCGGGGTATCTTCCTCTTCACTACTTCGATACGACACTCATGCCTCACCGCGTTTGTAAATGTCTTTTAATGTTTTGAGTTTTAATTAAATGGCTTAATCCTAACAGTCGGCTCGTCCTTGGTTCATCCCTTCAACGAAGCCCGACCACTAAGCGAAATCCGTTCCCCCTAAATTCTCAATGGCCTCATGCCTCAATCACTTTCATCTCATCATCATGATACACTCTTTCTCATCTCATCTCATCAACTTTCACAAAGCTCATTCTCAGCACATTTCTCATCAACATCATCAGCATCTTTTCATCGTCTTTCTCAAAATCTCTTTTCAAAAACATTTTTCAAAAATCACATTTTTGGGTGAGTGTTAATGGAGGAGCAAGCTCAACTCAACACTAAGCTTCTTCCCAAAAACGTGGACGAGGAATCATATCTCCACTCAATCACATCTTACTTTCACAACCACTTTCTCTTTCAAATCTCAACTCTTC
Source organism: Crotalaria pallida (assembly GCA_037953625.1). Lineage (NCBI taxonomy): Eukaryota > Viridiplantae > Streptophyta > Magnoliopsida > Fabales > Fabaceae > Crotalaria > Crotalaria pallida. The sequence continues at coordinate 55,240,203 of CM075650.1, read as the reverse complement.
ACATCTTTTGCAACTCATTCATCTTATTTCTTTCTCATACTTCTCAAGTCTTACTCTTTCTCATTACCACATATAATCACATTCCACTTTTACAATTCCTTCGTCTCATAACTCATTTCTTTTTATGATTCTCCTCATTACGCACAACTTTTCCAAACAGAACAAGATATACTCAACAGAATAATTCACAGAGAAATTTAATACGTAATAAAATCAATAATGCATCATATTTAAACAAATAGGTAAACATCTAGCACATATATGCATCACGTATGATAATGCAGCATGTAACATATTAGACTCAATGTACTCAGTTTAGAACTGAGTCTACGCATCACGATGACCTTGGTCTACTGCATCTCACACCTCACTTTCCAGCATCTAAAATCATTGCGGTTCCTTCCCAACGAGTCAGCCGTTCCGCTACTTGACTTATACGCACCTTGTGCTAAGGGTGATAACACTAACGTCACAAATCTATCTTAAATAATCGTCCTACTTAGAATTAGAACGCATTTTCGAAAACTCTTTTTATTTCTCGTCGGAAAATCGCAATTCGTTAAAACTTTTTCAAATCAAATTCAAATTTTGAAAATACTTTAAACATCTCAAAGTCTTTTTAAAACAATTTACAAAACACTTTAAAATCATTAGTTTTGGTTGCTGGTCCGTTCCGGACAGCCATTAACCAAAACTCAAAAACACCGAAAAATCATTCTTTAGTTCATATAATACTTTGCTATAAAATAAACACTTAAACCATTTATTTTTCAAACTTAAACCCATGAAATTAATTAAGGGCAGCAACCATTAAGTCCAAGGTTATTCAATTAAATCAAGATTAGACTATTTCAAAACCAATTGATTTTCGAACCAATTACAAAATCAAACACAACACTTAGGTTAATTAAATAATTCATCTATACATATCCCAAACACATCATCAACACAATCACTTATTCAATCATTTCAAGACATCATGATAATCATACAAGCCAACCAAGTCATAACACAAAGCATAAAAATTCATATTCATCAAAAACATTCAAATAGAGTCTTAGTGTGATTACAAGCAAAACACAAAAGATAAAATCCAAAACTATATTAAATAAATTTATTTCATTCTAAAAATTTCCAGAACATACACATACATGCCAAAGTTCATTATATAAAATTTTCAAGCCATTTAAACAATCCTAAGTTAGGTTTCAAATCAAATTTTGCATGAAAAGCAAATCGGAGTTGTTGCTGGTCTGAGGTAAAAACGACTTTATTAAAAATAGTTATTCAACTCCGAATTGCATAACAATTGGTATAACTCTTCCTTATACAGTCGCGACTACCTAATAAAATTTTCAGATTATTTGGAGTTGTGAAAGTCATATTTTTATAATTAAAATTGTCACTAAGTCCAGAGAATCTGAACCAAGTGATTCACTGTTTTGCCTTTCTTAAAAATATCAATTCAACTCCAAATCTCTTCAAATTTTACAGAGAACATATAGAGATGTCCAGGAAGCTACCATAAAAATTTAAAGCAATTTCAAGCAGCACAAGTTTTAAAATTATTTTCATCTTTAAACTGAAAAACTTATTTACTGAAAATCATTTTCACAAAGTTAGTTCTCATAAAAATTGGAAATAAATTCCAAAAATCATCCAAAATTTCAGAGAGGTCCATTTTAACATACATAAATCAGTGACAAAATTTCAGAATTATTGAACACACATAAATATTATTTCGCAAGGTCAAACACACACATATTCACAATTTCAGCACATCACTTTATCCAACAATTTATTTTATCCATTTCTTTTCATGAAAATTAAAAATACACACATACATACAAGTCAATTATAAAATCAATCCATTATATTTTCTTTCAAAAACGAATTAATATATTATGAAAATAATTTTCAAACACAACATGCATCACATTTACAAATAAAAATTTAAGCCTTTTAACTAAAAATCAAGAATCAAATTAAACTAATCTAGACCTTAACATGCACATATTTAAATTTAGTAGATCTTAAATAAAATTACACATGCATCAACACTTAAGAACCAAATCAAGACTTTAAGAGAAAAATCAAAACTAACACTAAAGCATGCTCTTGATCACAAGATCATCACATGCATGTACTAAATTCTTCAATTAAAAAATTCATTCTTAAAGATCTAGGCCACACCGAAACATGCATCAAAATAAATAAATTCTTTTAAAACCAAATCAAACATCAAGTTTGGAAATCCATAGGTTTGTAAACCAAAACACTAGATCTAGCTTAAAATCAAACATGCAAGACTAGAAACTTGAACTTTTTCACAAAACACATTTAGATCATAAATTTATTCAACAATCATCACATAGACATACATGATCCACGGATCTAAACAAGAAAATAGACATGCAAGAAGGTTAATTTTAGATTTTCACAAAATCTTTAGTTTTCTTTAGATCTTTAAGATTTTAGTTTAGAAAATATTAGATCCATAAAAAGAAACCTTAAACGAAACATCAAGCATCAAGACCACATATTACAAATTATTTTTAAGTCCTTAAAGTCCAAGATCAAAAAAGAACAACACATAAACTCCATAAAATTAAACATGCAAGAAGAAAATAAAATAGATCTACAAACAAAAGGGAAAAAAAACTACACTATTGCAATTCTTCTTTCTTGATCTTCAAGTCCTACCATGAAAAGGGGTTGGTCTTCTAGTCTCCTAACACTTAGATATCCAAAGAGCTTTCCTTGGTTTGGCTTAGAACCTCCTTCCTTCTTTCTCTTCCCTCACGGTTCTCCTTTTTTTTTTGTATATGTGTCTCTCAAGAGCTAGTGTTGCTCTTGGAGACTTAGTGTTTGTTGGTGTGAAAGGAAAGGAAGTGAAAGAATGAAAGAATGGATGGAAGAATGAAGGCAACGTAGGAAATGAAGGAGTGAATGTAAAGAATGAACTAAGGCCACTTACATTTAAAGACAATTCATGAATTCCCTCTTTGCCCTTGGGTCTTGGTTTGGTTATGTACAAAAGGGAGGGGCGGTTTTGTCCTCACAAGATTTTGCATGGGTGGTGTTTAGCAAAGCAAGGGGACAAGGTGGGTTAGTCTAGGTCTTAGGGGTCATTTTAGGGCTAACCATTAGTTGGCTTTTGGTTAGGTTTTGCACTTAGTTTGGTTAAGTTCTAACTAAGTTTCCTACTTAGTTTCTTCTTTCATTTTCTTTTCTTTTTATTTTATTTTCCCTTAACTTAGTCAACATGCAAAGGCTTCACAAGCCTACACATACACCCACACATACACTTGGCACTCATACACACATTACACCTATATTCTACATGCACTCACACAACATGGCACTCATGCACACACACGCACATGTACATACCATTCACACACATAGTATACATACACATATTAGCACATATTCACATATCTTACACACATTAATAAATTAATCACACACTTTAATCACAAAATGAATAACCAAACATACATATTAACCATTAAACACATTTTTCTTTTAAATAATAAACTGTACTAATTGGTTGCACTTATAGCCCTTATTTCATTTTCTAAAATCATAATTTAATATATTAAAGATAATCCCAAAAGGAAAAATTTATTAAAAATCAAAAACCATTTTTCATGATTTATTCCTTGGAAATTCGTCCTTTTTCATACTGAAAAACAATTATCGCAAACCAACCCAGAAAATTATGAAAGATATATTTTTGAAAACTACATTTTGATACGATCGTTTTGATATAAAGATCATAAAAATCGGAGTTACGGTTAAAAAGTTATGGATTTTCGAAGTTAATACATCTAAGAAAGTCCATAAAAATTCATTTTTAAAACAAATCCTCAACAATAAAAATCCTCTCTCATAAAAATCATTTTCACTAACTCCATAAAAATATTTATTTATCAAAACTTTTTAAAATCAATATTTTACTTCGTGATCGAATAAAATACTCGTTGGAAACCTTTGTAGAACAATATCTTATTCTTCTTCTTTTTATTTGTCCTAGTCGAAAAAACGCGGGATGTTACAACTGTGATACGTCGATTGACCACGGGGATTATTCATGGGTAAAATGGTCCTATAATGAGTGAGTTCTGCAGACTTGACTCGAGATAGTTTTTATGATAACTATGAATATCCTATCAATCTCTAGGGGTATATCTTGGTGGAGGAGGACATTCTTTTGTATGACCTAAGTACCTGAGAGGATACACAAATGAGTTGTGATGGCATACACGGTTGAAAGACGTTTACTCCCAATTGCTTTTCCTTATTTAGTATCGTTTGGTACGTTGTCGTCAAACCTAAATTGAAGCGTTCTGGTACATTTTCGTTAAACGTAAATGGAATCGTTTGGTAAGTTCTCGATAAAATTAATGTGTTCATTTGGTACGTTCTCGATAAACGTAAATTATAAGTGCATGATATTCGCAGAACATCACCGAGAAAAATGCATTGATCATGCATATTGCACAAACATGTAGAGAACATGCATTTTACTAATTAATAGATTATTATTGTTTGATTAAATGAGTTTGCTTATATGTTGATAATTGTTACTTGTTTACTTGTGATTGTTTATTCTTTGTCTATTTAATTATACACTTGAATGCGAATTACACTATCTTACTACCTTTACCCTAATTGTTTGATAGGTGATATCTCAGTTCCTAGCATGTCTGGAGATGCGTCCCCTACGCGGACATGGGAGTATGAGGAACATAAAGCCACTTTTGAGGGGGAGGTGGAATTGATATTCTTGCATCGTAATCCTCTGGCCCGTATGCGACCCTGCCGATTTCGTATACCCAAGATTTATGCACAACATATACCCCTGGTTTTCACCTACTGGCGTGGTACTCCGCTACCTCCACCTGCTCGTCGTCCTTCTCGTTTTCGTTTTAGGCCAGCAACGTGTGGTCATACTCCTCCTAAGAGAGTTATACTTGAGGACCCTTCCCGTCCAGGTCCATCCCGTGCTGTTAGGTTTGCTCCATCACCGGATCATGTGCCTAGTGATAGAGGACAACTCAGATGGACTCTGAGGAGGAGGAAGATCCTGAGGAGGATGAGGACAAGGTGGATGGAGGAGACGATGATTAGTGTAACGACCTAATTTCTTAAACGTGCTTTATTAAAATAAATTAGTTTACTTAGTTGGAGAAGAATGGACGTGTATATAGTTATGAAAATGTGAGTAAACTTAAACCAAACTTACTTACAAAAGAGACTTATTTTATTTATATATAAAAAGTGGTCATGATTTACATCATGTTACATCATCATTGAAAACACCCATCCAGTCTGACAAAAGACAAATATACAAAACCCTGAGCTATCTAACTACCCAAAAGATATATATATATATATATATATATATATATATATATATATGTAATAGACAACTCAGAGAAGATCCATAACTCCAACATGGTAGCACGAGTCTCATACGCTCATTGTTGGGTTTGGCCTCAAAATCTCGAGAGGGGGGTGAATCGAGTTTTATTACTTTATTGTGAAAACCCTTACAAATTAAAAAAATGTTTCGCGTAGGAGAGATTTGACATTTGAGAAGGAGAGCAAAAACGATTGATATAAAATATAGAGTAGCGCGAAAACGTAAAATAAACGAAATATGCAGAAAGTAAAGAGATAGGGATAGTAAAATAAACGAATTTTATACTGGTTTAGCCTTCCCGTCGAAAGGCCTAGTCCAGTCCCCAAGCGACCCGCTTGAGAGTTCTATAAACAGCAATAGAGCCGCACCCTATTACACCCAAGAGCACCCCGCACACTACTAGGAACCTCCGTTCGCTAGGGGCCTCAAGATCACACAGCAGGGTTCCTCGCCCTACGACGTATCAAACGTCCACTAAGGGATTCTCTACCTAACCACTAAGGTTTCAATAGAAGAATATGATAGTGATTACAATAGCTTTGTGTGTTCTCAAAACATGGATACGACAATATGCTCTTCTATGATAATGAAGTACTTCTTGATAAGTTAAATGGCCAACAAGGTTTTTTTCTTCAAAAGAGTATGAACGTTATGATCAGAGAAAATTTGGAGAAGAAGAGAACATGAAATGCAGAAAAGAATAAATGAATATCAAGTGATTGTGTCTGTGATGTTGGAGTGACTTTTTGAAAATACTTTTATAATTCAAAAAGATTCAAAATTAATAAAACAAAATCAAAACAAAACAAAATAAGATTTTGAAATAAGTTTTAAAATCAAAACGATTTACGAAATAAAATAAAGATTTGATTCTTAAAACGAAAAAGGAAATAATTCAAATTCAAAATCATTTTCGAATTTTATAAAATAAATCAGAATCTTATATATAAAAACAAATCAGGAAATAATCAAAATGATTCTGACACGTTTTTGAATAAAAGTTGAAGTAATCGATTACTTTATGAAGGTAATCGATTATTCCTTCAAAAATAGAAACTTTTAAATTCTTTTGAAAAACAAGTAATCGATTAGACCAATAATAGTTAATCGATTACATCACCCCTGTTCAGTATATGATGCAACTCATTTAATCGATTACTACGCATCAAATAATCGATTACTAAGCCTCTGTTCATTATGTGATGCAACATATGTAATCGATTACTACACAGCATGTAATCGATTACCGTGCCTCTGGAAAATATATGATGCAATAATTCTAATCGATTACTTGAGCCAGGTAATCGATTACTCTCATAAGAAAGTAATGGATTAGCAAAGTTCACTTAATCGATTACAAGCTCTCTGATTTTTCTATGATGCAACAAAGTTAATCGATTAACTCAAGCAAGTAATCGATTACTCTCACTTGCATACATAAAAATATTCAGAGTTTTGTAACATCAGGTATTTTCACAAAAACTAAGATATAAAAACAACTTTTCATGAAAACACATTTTCTTCTCCTTTTTTTTTAAATGAAAAACTCATTGCCCTTTTAAACTCTTTAAGAACAAGAACTTCATTACCTTACACATGTCCTAAGGGAAAAAAGCTTCTAGGCTATATCTTGTGACGACCCGCAAATTCCTCGTCCGTTTTAAATGAATTTTTGAAATATGTTTTATCCACAATAGATGTATTTGTATGAAAATAAATGTTTTCATGAACTCAAATGAGATGGTTTTATTATTTGGGATTTCTTTGAGAAGTGAAATTCCTTGTGGACTTTAATAGATTTACCAAACTTTAGAAATTCATAACCCTTTAACCGTAACTCCGAATTTTATGATCTTTATATGAAAACGATTGTATTGAAATGTAGATTTCAAAAATGTAACTTTTATAATTTTCTGGGTTGATTTACGAAAATTATTTCTCAGATCTGTGAAGTACGAATTTTGAAGATATTGATCATGAAAAGTAGTTTTTGATCCCAAAGGAACTTTTCCTTTTGAGGATCTCTTTTATATACGAAAACATGATTTTAGAAGATGAAATGAAGACTGTATTTATACCCAAGTAGTGCAGTTAATTGTTTTATTCAAAGTGTTCATTTTTAGAATTTTTATTCACTATTGTGGGTGATTGTCATGTTATAAAGGGAAAATTATTTTATGTGACCTTATAAAGTAAATTTGAAATAAAATGAGTATTTGATTTGAGGTGTATGTGAATGTTTGTGTGAGGTATGAGTTCTTTGCATTCTATTATTTTCCATTAAGGTGGCATAGCATTTTAATATTTATATGATGTGTGTGATAAGGAAAATGAAAATGCAAAATGTGTATGAGTGTGTATAGGTGGCGAAATGCATGAGAGAAAGTAGGAGGATTTATTTTCTTCTAGGTTAAGAAAATTAAGAGTAAAATTGAATTCATGAAAAATAAATTAGGAGATGTGATGTAGGAAATAAAATGATGAGTGATTAGACCTAATGCCTTAAATTACTCCTTATTGTCTCATTGATAAAATCCACCCATGCAAACTTCCAAATACCAAAATTGCCCCTCCCTTTAACACATGGACCGAAAATTTATTAAGGGCAAAAGGGGGAATTCACGGCTTGCCTATATAAAGCCTTGGCCTTAGTTCATTTCCATTTATTCACTTTCATTTCCTCATTCCATTTCCAAACCAAACACTTAACCTAAGAGCTCATCAAACTCTTAGTGAGAGAAAGAGAGAGAGAGAGGGCCGTGGGATAGAGAGAGAAGGAAGGAGAAGAAGAAATCCAAGGCTTGATCAAGAGTTTTCCTTGAAGATCAAAGGTGGTGGAAGCTAGGAGATCATTCTTTCTTGGTGTGTGTTTCTAAGATCATAAGAAGTTTAGAGTTAGTTTTGGATTTGTAACTTTTTAATCTTCTTTTCTTCTTGCATGTTTGATTTTATGGTTTAGTTGATGGTTGCATGTGTTGTTTTGCTTTGATCTTGAATTTTTAGAGTTAAAGGAACTTGTAAAATACTAAACCATGAGCTAGATGATTCGGCCATAGCTAGTAAACTAGGTCTTGATGCTTTTTAACTAGATCTAAATGGTTGCATGTTGATTCTATGTTTAGAAAAGTGAATCTAAGTAATTGCATGTCTTGATCCATGATAAAGCTCTGATCTTGAGTCTTGCATGTTGTTTTTGAGCAAAAAGACTTGATCTTTCCTTGATGTTCATCACGGTTTTGGTCCCTTTTCACTTGAAATGGTTTTTGATCTTTGATTCGTATTTTTATGTTGATTTTATGACTTGATTCATAAGATCTAAGTATATGCATGATGATGTTTGATCTTGAAAAGTTATTTTTATGTTTCTTTGAAAAATAAGTTGAAAGCGTTTATTTTGATTTATGATCCTTGCATGTTTTGTGAAAAAGCTAAGATTTTGATGATTGCATGTTGGTTTTATTTTTGGATTAGTTGATTTAAGTGCATGCATGTGATGATCTACACTTGATCTAGGAAAAAGACTTGATTTTTCTTGATGATCTTAACGGTTTTGAAAGCAACTAAGGAAAGCAAGCTTTTGAAAATGATTTTGGAACCAAAAAGGACTTGATCTATGTATTATGTTCTTTGCATGATAAATTTGAGTGAAAAAGATTTGATCTTTCTTGATTGCATGTCACGGTTTTGAAGAATAATTAGGGTAACAAGCTTTAAAAATGATTTTTAGTATAAAAAAGGATTTGATTTTAGTGTTTAACCTTATGCATGCAAGAGATTTGAAATGAAATCTTGTGTGATGATGAAAATGTTTCGGTTTGATGTTTAAAGTAAGGAAAATGTTGTTTTAAAATTTTGCATGAACAAGTATATGACTTGATTTATGAACTTTAATCTTTACATGTTGTAAAAGGGAACAAAAATCTTGTCTTTGTTATGATGATGATTCGGTCAAACTTAGGAAAGTAGGAAATCATGTTTTGATCATCCTTTAGAGCACATGCATGTTAATATTTGTTTAATCTAAGGACTTTGAATGCATGCATGAAATTACTAAGACTTGAAAAATAAGACTTTGATGCGGTATTTGAATAAATATGTTGATTCAAGTTAAGGAAATAAATTTAAGTTTGTTAATTTTCCAAGTGAAGCTCACGGTTTTTGAATTAAAAAGGAAGAAATAATTTTATGATTTTATGTCTTAAAGCTTTGAACAAATCTTTGCTTTGACTTATGCTCATATTCGGCCAATGCATGTTCAATTAGGTTTAAGAATCTTTCTATGAAATGACATGTGAAATGAGTATATTTCATAAGTTGATGTTGGATTTTGTTTGAAAATATGATTAAATGGTTTTGTTCTTATGTATATATGTGTTTCGGCTATGAGAGGGATAAAAGGAAAATGACTTGTATTCCATGAAAATAAATTAGTGTTTGATTGTGGAATGGAATCATGATAGCTCAAGTGTCTAGGGTCGTGACTTCTAACTTATTCTTTTAATGTCATTCGGCCATGCATGTGATTGTAATGAAATGAATTTGATCTCTTGAGAATAAAATTGCATGCTAATGCTTGAATATGATTAGGTCATTTGAAGCATGTAAAGTTGTATTCCTAGCCTATTTCTTTGATTTGAATTCGGTTGTGAGTATATAAATGTTAAATGATTTTATTCTTTGAAAGTGAAATCACTTGAATTGATTTAAAGTATGTGAACTTGTAATCTTGATTTATTTTGCTAAATGAAATTTGGCTTTCCTATGTGCATGTAGGTAAACATGAAAATGAAAGTGTTTAGAAAATAATTAAGTGATTGGTTAAGTAATTATATGCTTGGATTTAATGGAAAGAACGTTGTTTATTGTTGAGGTGCAATTCGGCCAAGACTAGTTAAATAGGATAGGATTTTATTTGGTTAAATGCTAATTGATATTTGAAAAGTATATGATTTATATGACTTGATTTATCAAAGTGTTGTTGTTGGTTGTGTGCTAGTTGATGTTTTGAAAAATGTTTGTATGCGTAATTGGTTTTGAAATTAAGCAACTCCGAGTTCATTTGCTTGGATTTATTTGGAAACATGGGATATGTTTAGTGGCTGTCCTAAGTTCGTACTTATTGATAAAGCTTGAATTTTACAGTGTTAGTTTTGAGCTAAAGAATTATTTGAAACAAAAGTGCTTTTACGATGTTTTCGGATTTTTATTAAAGTGATTTTGTGAAAAAATCCTTTGCTGCCCAGAATCGTTTGGACTTGTTTCTTAATTTTAAAAATGTGTTCAAGTGATTTAAAGTATGGATTTCAAGTGGAATTTGATTTAGGAAAAAGTCGGATTGAAAACGGTGAATTTTTCGGTGTTTTCGGACATGATTAAGGTGCTGTCCAAGACGGACCAGCAACCAAATCAATTGATTTAAATTACTTTATTAGATACTTTCAAAATGGTTTTGAAGTACTTAAAGTACTAGAAAATATTAGAGTTGTTTCGAGAAAACAATTATGTTTTAAGTCTTCCGACGAGGAACGAAATGTGTTTGAGTTAAGAGAAGATTTTCTTGATACAAGTTAATAACGTAAACGTGTTCTATTTAATATGAGGAATTTTAAAGACGGGGGGATTGGAGCAGCTGTAACATCCTCAATTTTTGATTCCGTTTAGAAGTGTCGATTCGTGTTAGCATTGTAAGTGTTTAGAATTGTTTAGAATTAGAAATTTAGCTAAGTGTAAGATGGATTGAGTTGAGAATAGGTTAGATTGTGTTTAAAGTGTAGGTTTTAGTGTTAATTTAAGTTAGGATGAGTGGTGATAGCCTAAAAGTCTTAAAAGTGTGAAAGAAAGCCATTTTGCACTGAGTTAATCGATTAATGAAGGCTCTAATCGATAAAATTTTAAGCAACATTCAGCCACTAATCGATTAAGGAGTGGATTAATCGACTAATTTTTGTGGCACTTTCTGGAACTAATCGATTAATGGCTAGGTTAATCGATTAAGGGCCAAGTTAATCGATTAACCACTGTGTTTAAGTTGAGAAACACGTGAAATCCAATTTAGTTTCAGTGACCCTTTCTCTCTCTTGCTGCACGATTTCTTCTTCTAGTTCTCTTAGGGCTTTAAATTTCTACCCATAATCTTCAAAGTTTCACTCAATTAAAACCCCAAATCAAACACCCATCATCCCTACACTAATTTCCCACCTTTCAATCTCTATATTTCTCCCTCCTTTCATTTCCCCCAAATCACCCATAAACCTTAAGTATGTGTAAACCTTGGTTTGAAGTCTTTTAGTCATCAAGGAGCTTGAGCAAAGGACTAAGGGGCAAGAACTAAGGAGCTAGGAGTTGTGTTGGAGCATTCTCTAGGATTTTGGAAGGTTCTCTTCTACCCTCCAAGAGGTAAGGGGGTTTAACTTGGGTTTAGCTTAGGGGAAGTGTTAGAAACTAGTAATTGGTACTTAGTTAAGTGTGTTTTAGTGATTGGTTGCAATTAGAATTAAGAGGAATTATTAGTCTAGAAAACCCTAAGTATTGATAGATTTGTAGGTATTTGTTGTATGCCTAATGCTTTAATTTAATTGTAATTGATGATTGTGGCTTTATAAATGTTGTGAAATGTTTGCTATTTATGAACTCAATATGTTATTAGTTAGACATAACCTAGGGTCAAGTAATTTCCAAGTGAGAGGAACCACTCTAAATTGATTTTGATAAAATAAAAAGGGTTCCAACCTCAATTGGAAAGCACTTGGTTATCGAGTCTTGCATGGTGTAAAGGGGACGTTAGATGTAGGGGAAAAACACATGTCTTTTGATTGATGAGGACAAAAGTAAATTATTAGAATTATTATAGAGAACCTTGATCTTGCACAGGGCATGGGTTTGATTCCCGTGTTGCGGATTGGTTCTATGCAAACTATAATAATTCTATTTACTTTGGTTTCTTTGGGCCAGTTGAGGGTGATTTCTGCTAAAGCCAATTCGGGAAAATCAATCCGAATTACACGAGGGACATTCCTAAGTGGAGGTGAAGTGTTGTGCAAGCGGATATGAGGGACCTTCCTAAGTGGAGGTGAAGTATCCAATTATAGGTTGAGGAATACTTACTCCTGGTCGGTTTTTCCCCAGAGTGGAGGGTGTATGTGAGGATATGGAATTGTGAATAAAAAGGAAAAAAGTAAAGTGTAAAGTGCAAAGTGTTAAAAGTGTAAAGTAAAGTGTTAAGTGTCAAAGTGAAAGTGAAAGTGTGGAAGGGAATTGCATAAATGGATTAGTTCACCAAATCCGATCAAATTGTTTAAGTGAAATAAAATGGAATACATTGCGAAATGTCGGATTTGTGAACTAAGTCATTATTAGTGTGACGTTCATAGCATACACATATGGTTGCATATTCCATTATTATTATATACTTAGGCACTGTTTTATCTTTATAATTGCCCATGTTAAATTAATCCTTAGAGTGCTTGATTATATGTATGTGCTTAGTTAGGTCTTATTATTATTTTCTAATGTTTTCTCTAATCTAAATTTGAGTTACTCACCCTTTACATGCTGACATTTTAGGTACGCATAGCGAGTATCCACCGACTGTTCCCTCTGCCGAGGACCCCTACGCTCCTCATGATGGAGTGTAGTGCATTGCATGCATTGGACTTTCTGCATGATTTAGTTGCTTATTTTGATGCTCACTCTCTTTCTATCATTTTAATGTACATATTATTATGACTTGTAAAGGTTGTGAGGGTGGTTAATCATCCACCTTTTTGATGTAAATGTAGCTTCTTAAATCACAACCTCTTTTGGATTGTATGGTGACTTTTATTAACTTGTAAAACAACTGTTTTTATGATGATGATTATAACTCATGCTAGTGAGCATAAGTGATGAAGTAATACGAAATTATGCAGTTCTGGATTCTGACAGGTTATATGTATATATATTAGTATTGGGAAAAGTCCGAATTTCAGATGAAACCTTGCAAAAAATTTTCTCCAATTTCCGAATTGGATTAAAATATAAAGATAAAAAAATTAGGGATGTTACATTTGGTATCAGAGCAGTGGTTGCATTCCTCGGCTGTGGAGTATGGTTTTTCCTACTCCCAAAGTACTACTCCACATGAGAGTAGCACTAAAGTAGTTAGTAATTAGTTTGTTTTCATTTCTAAGTAATTAGCTAGTTAGTTCTAGTTTTAAATTTTCTTAGTAGATGTGATTCTTATTAATCGCTCTTTGGTTCCCGGATTAGTATGGCGGCTCGACAAAATCGAGTATTTGAAAGAATATCCGAGGTCTTGGAGGACTTGTCTCGGACCAATGCCAATCAAACCAATATTTTAGAGAATTTAGTGCAGGCTAGTGCTCAGCAGGCCCAGAATGCTAACCAGCCCCATGCAGCAGCTCATGGCATCACAAAGTTTAAGAAGTTGGACCCCCCAAGGTTTGTGGGCGGATTTGATCTGGCGGGAGCCCAACAATGGTTGAAGGAGTTAGAGAAGATTTTCAAGTCTTTTCCTTGTTCTGATGCGGAGAAGGTTATGTATTCCACCTTCATGCTTTCCGGTGAGGCGGAATCGTGGTGGGCGGACACCAGTCATTTCCTAGAAGCGGAAGGGAGACAGATTTCATGGGAACTGTTCAAGGAGAGGTTCTTGGACAAGTTCTTCCCAGAAGATGTTCGAAGGAGGAAAGAGATCGAGTTTTTGGAGTTGAAGCAGGGGACTATGTCTGTTGGGGATTATGTCTCCAAGTTTGAGGAGTTGATCAAGTTCTCTCCCTATTATCAGCAGCATCCAGATGAGGGTTCCAAATGCATCAAGTTTGAGAATGGCCTTCGTCCTGAGATTAAGTTGGCTATCGGATACCAGGGGATTCCGAATTTCCCCCAGTTGGTAAACAAGTGCAGGATGTATGAAGGTGATCTAAGGGTGAAGGAGGCCAATGACAGGAGCATAAGGGCGGCTCAAAGGGTTGTTGGACCGGTGAGGGACAAGGGTAAGGGACCTTCCCTCCAAAGGAATCCCCCTTGTCCAACTCCCAGGTTTGTGGACAACAAGGCTAAGGGAGAAGCGGGGAAGACAGTGAAGAAACAGCAATTGGTGGTTGAAACAACTAAGGAACCCTAGGAACACACCTAAAAGGGGGGGTTGAATAGGTGTAAAAGAAACCTTGAAATATTTTCGAAAGAAACAAATCAAAACAATTAAAACAAATGATTTTTGCAAATTCTACAGCACTTAATCGATTAAACTGAAATTTAATCGATTAACCTGCAATTTAATCGATTAAACCTGAAAGTTCAAAAGTCCTTAATCGATTAAACGAAAACTTAATCGATTAAATCTATCAGAAACTGAAAAATCACTTTTCAATCGAATACGAAAATCAATCAATTAACACGTATGATCAGAGATTCAGCAGAAACAATTAACACCTATATTCTTATTGATTATCCTAGTTATGAAAATGATTTTCCCTTTATCAATTTGAACAATAAAGATTCAATTCAATCAATTATGAAAATCAATCTTTTTCTAGGTTCTCAATCAAGAACACAATGAATGACTTGAATGTAAAGAGTTAAAGGTTTAGAGATACGACACAGTGATTTATCCTGGTTCACTTTCATCCGCTTGAAAGCTACATCCAGTCCCCTCTTCAACCAAGAGAGATTCTTCACTATAAGGAATTAGAGTTCTCAAATTACAAGTAAATGCCTCACAAGACTCCCTTCTTGCTAGCCTACAAGAGATACCACACCCTTGCCTTGTAATCCTATTGATCTTCTCTCTAATCTAACCTCTACCCCTTGTTGATAATCGACACAACAAGTCTTCTTTGCTTGATGATAATCCACACACCAAGTCTTCACTTGCTTGATTCACAACCAAGACTTTCTTCTTCTCCAATGAGATTTGCTTGATGATAATCGACACACCAAGGCTTCTTGTTTGTTGTAGTTGGCTTGCCTTCTTGCAAAGATTACAACTCAATTGAAAACACAATAACACTCCTATGAATCTCAATCAATAGCTATGACAATTCACAATAAGAGATTCAAAGGTTCTTGATCAAAGAATATGAAAATATGAAAGCTTTGATCTTTGAAATTGAGAGAGAATAGAATGGCTTGATTCTTGTAAAATTGATTATGAAAGTGTTCTCATTAATCACAAAGATTAGGAAAAGGTTTTTATAGAATACCCAAAAGTTGTAGCACTTGAAAACTGATTTTGAGAAGTGAAAATCGTATTTTAAAAAACCAGTTCAGCAGTACTTAATCGATTAAATCTTCACTTAATCGAGTACTAATCGATTAAATATGTTCTTAATCGATTAAACATGTCTGATACTTGTTTAAAACTTGTTTTCTCAAAACCAAACCTTTCCTTTAAAACCTTTAAGCCACCTATTGATTCTAGGTTAAGTGAAAACTCAAATTATGATTTAATCATGACTATGATAGAGATTCACTACCCAAATAAAATAAACTATCCAAATAAAAGACCTACGAAGCTTGAGAGGCAAAAGATAAAACAATTACAATTACACTCAAACTATGTCTTCATGAGCTTGTTTTCTCTCTTCACTTGATGTTTGTTGTTGCTTGTTGAACTTGAAACTTGATCAACATCTTTGTAGCTTGTTCAAAACACTTTGTAACCTTTTGTCATTATCAAAACATTCACCATGGAACTAACAATCTCCCCCTTTTTGAAAATGACAAACCATGTTTTGAATTTGATTGAAGTTGTTGATGCTTTAACAATTTGAGCACTTGGTGAGAAACTTGCTCCCTCTCAATAAATGCATTTGATATTTGAAATCCAATTGATAGAAGCTTGATTCTCCCCCTATCTTCAGCAACTTAGCTCAACCTACATAAAAACAACAAAACAACCTTTCTCCCAAAAACATATCATTTCTTTGATTTTTAAAAACATATCATTTCTCCCAAAATATCGTTTCTTCAAAACATACTATTTCTCCCCCTTTGGCATTATCAAAAAGAAATATATACCAATTGAAATATAAAATACTAAGCCAAAATAGAGAAATTCACATCTATTTCTTTTCAACATTGATACCAATTGAAATATAACAAGTACTATACTTTGAAATGTGATACCAATTGGCAAGAAAATATAACAATGAATTATGAACCAATAGAAATATCAAGAAGTCATAATACCAATTGAGATATCATCAATGTAAAGAAATATCACAATAATAATAGCATTTTAATCATCTAATCATCAAAATTAGTATCAATTGAACTTTAGAAAAGAAATTGAGGAGATACCAATTGAGAAGATACTATAATCATCAAAATCACTTGTACCACTTTGTAGGACATTCACTTGAGATGCAAATGTAATACCAATTGAAGATGCAAATGTATGAATAACACTTTTAAGCCCTTTGCTCTTCAATCATACCTACAAAACAATCATGCTTTGCTTTTTGGTATCCAAATGGTTTTGGATCCATTTTTGTTAGTGTAGGGACTTTCACCCTTTTTCATCCAAACAAAATCTCCTTTAGGTATACCATGCACTTTAATATAACACACATTTGAAGTATGTCCATGAGTACCACAATAGAAACATGTTGGTGCATTTGAGAAATCAACTTTAGAAAAATCAACAACATTTCTATGAGAATTACTCTTAGCATTAGTATAACCCAAACCAAACTTGTTTGAATTTTCTCTTTAAAAATTTAACAATGTGCGCAATCTAATATCACCATTTGAGAAACTTGCAAGCTTATTTTTCAAAATAGCATTTTCATCTTTAAGCAACTTGCAATTCTCACAATCAACCACAATATTCACTCTACTAGCACAATCACAAGAAGAACTAGCATATATAAGATCAAGAGTTTCATTTTTAAGATTAAGCTCATCAACTTGTTTTTGAAGTTCTAAAATCTCTTTTTGATGTTTCAAAATGAGCTTCTTTCTTTCAATGTTTTTCAAAGCTAGTTTTTCAAGTTGTTCATGCATTTCTTCATAAGCATTGTATAACAATTCATATTTAGAAGAAATTTCGGATTTAGTATGACTTACATTGCTATCCTCGCTTTGATAACTTGATTCATCATTTGAACTTTGTTCTTCATCTACTAGAGTTATCAAGTTGAGACAAGCGGCTTCTTCATCATCCGATGAACTACTCGATGTGCTTTTCTTGTTATCTTCATCACTATCCCAAACTATGTATGCTCTTTTAGATTTAGAATTTTTCTTGTCTTTCTCCTTCTTCTTGAGATACCTAGAGCATGAGTACTTGAGATGACCGGGTTTTCCGCATTCATGGCAAACTACACCTTCTTTTGATGTCTTGGTCTTGTAGTGTGGAGAATCCTTCTCTTTACCTTTGTCCTTGTTCAACCTTCCTTTTCTCCTTAGAAACTTGTCAAACTTCCTTAGCAAAAGTTTCATGTCTTTTTCATCAACATCCGAATCGGAATCTTCACTATCATCATCATCATCGGAACTCTCTTTCTTTTTGTATGATCTATTGACTTTAAGAGCAAGTCCCTTACTTTCTTTGTTCTTATCCGACTCTTCATTGATACTTAATCGTCCAAGCTCCATTTCATGTTCTTGAAGCTTTCCAAAAAGTGTTGCTAGATCCATAGCATCCAAATTCTTAGATTCAACAATAGCCGTTACTTTTGGTTGCCAATTCCTGTCTAAACATCTCAACACTTTGTTAGAAAGTTCACCTTGTAAGAAAGTCTTACCAAGAGCAAGTAAATGATTAATAATATGAGTAAAACGTTTTTGCATATCATTAATAGATTCATTTGGAAGCATTTGAAACAATTCATAATCACGCATTAAAGCATTCAATCTAGCTCTCCTAACCTCACTAGTTCCTTCATGAGTCACTTGTAAAGTGTCCCACATTTCCTTAGCACTAGAACATTGAGAAACTCTAAAGAACTCGTCATAGGATAAAGCGGATGTGATGATATTCTTTGCTTTATAATCATATTGTACTTTCTTTCTATCATCATCTTTCCACTTGTCCTCGGGGATCAATTGTTCTACACCTTCAACTAAACTAGAGGGGATATGAGGACCTTTTTCAACTACTTTCCAAATTTCACTATCTATAGCTTGGATAAAGATTTTCATTCTAACTTTCCAGTATGCATAGCCTTCTCCGGCAAACAATGGAGGACGATTTATCGAAGCACCTTCACCACCAAAGAGTACGAATCCCATTGCGATTTTCTTAAAGGATCTTTACGAAAAAGCTCTTATGCTCGTGTCTTCCGACCGAGCTCTGATACCAAGTGAAGAAACCGAAATTGGTGGTTGAAACAACTAAGGAACCCTAGGAACACACCTAGAAGGGGGGTTGAATAGGTGTAAAAGAAACCTTGAAAGATTTTCGAAAGAAACAAATCGAAACAATTAAAACAAATGATTTTTGCAAATTCTACAGCACTTAATCGATTAAACTGAAATTTAATCGATTAACCTGCAATTTAATCGATTAAACCTGAAAGTTCAAAAGTCCTTAATCGATTAAACGAAAACTTAATCGATTAAATCTATCAGAAACTGAAAAATCACTTTTCAATCGAATACGAAAATCAATCAATTAACACGTATGATCAGAGATTCAGCAGAAACAATTAACACCTATATTTTTATTGATTATCCTAGTTATGAAAATGATTTTCCCTTTATCAATTTGAACAATAAAGATTAAATTCAATCAATTATGAAAATCAATCTTTTTCTAGGTTTTCAATCAAGAACACAATGAATGACTTGAATGTAAAGAGTTAAGGGTTTAGAGATACGACACAGTGATTTATCCTGGTTCACTTTCATCCGCTTGAAAGTTACATCCAGTCCCCTCTTCAACCAAGAGAGATTCTTCACTATGAGGAATTAGAGTTCTCAAATTACAAGTAAATGCCTCACAAGACTCCCTTCTTGCTAGCCTACAAGAGATACCACACCCTTGCCTTGTAATCCTATTGATCTTCTCTCTAATCTAACCTCTACCCCTTGTTGATAATCGACACAACAAGTCTTCTTTGCTTGATGATAATCCACACACCAAGTCTTCACTTTCTTGATTCACAACCAAGACTTTCTTCTTCTCCAATGAGATTTGCTTGATGATAATCGACACACCAAGGCTTCTTGTTTGTTGTAGTTGGCTTGCCTTCTTGCAAAGATTACAACTCAATTGAAAACACAATAACACTCCTATGAATCTCAATCAATAGCTATGACAATTCACAATAAGAGATTCAAAGGTTCTTGATCAAAGAATATGAAAATATGAAAGCTTTGATCTTTGAAATTGAGAGAGAATAGAATGGCTTGATTCTTGTAAAATTGATTATGAAAGTGTTCTCATTAATCACAAAGATTAGGAAAAGGTTTTTATAGAATACCCAAAAGTTGTAGCACTTGAAAACTGATTTTGAGAAGTGAAAATCGTATTTTAAAAAACCAGTTCAGCAGTACTTAATCGATTAAATCTTCACTTAATCGAGTACTAATCGATTAAATATGTTCTTAATTGATTAAACATGTCTGATACTTGTTTAAAACTTGTTTTCTCAAAACCAAACCTTTCCTTTAAAACCTTTAAGCCACCTATTGATTCTAGGTTAAGTGAAAACTCAAATTATGATTTAATCATGACTACGATAGAGATTCACTACCCAAATAAAATAAACTATCCAAATAAAAGACCTATGAAGCTTGAGAGGCAAAAGATAAAACAATTACAATTACACTCAAACTATGTCTTCATGAGCTTGTTTTCTCTCTTCACTTGATGTTTGTTGTTGCCTGTTGAACTTGAAACTTGATCAACATCTTTGTAGCTTGTTCAAAACACTTTGTAACCTTTTGTCATTATCAAAACATTCACCATGGAACTAACAGACAGAAGTGCCAGCTACCGCTCCCAGATTTGTTCCATCTTTTCCACAATGCAAGCATTGTGGAAAGTTCCACAGGGGTACTTGCTGGAGGGTGTTATATGCTGGTCAACCCGGTCAGATTGGTCCTTGTTTCAATTGCAAGCAAGTTGGACATCGTTCTGCCAATTGTCCAAATCAAGTTCAAGGAAGAAGTGTTTCAGTGGGTCAATCTGGAGGAGTTCAGTCAGCGGTCTATGGTAGGGTGTATGCTATGACTAGAGTGGAGGCAGAGCAGTCAGAGGATCTCATCAGAGGTATCGGTCTTGTCAATGGAATGCCTTGTAATGTTTTATTTGATAGTGGGGCAACTCATTCGTTTATATCTTTAGATTGTGCTACTAGATTAGAATTGCCTGTTATAGAAATCCCCTTTAAACTCATAGTGTCTACCCCAACAAACCCCTCAGTGTCTACCTCCCAAATGTGTCCAAACTGTACCCTCACAATACATGACCACACATTCCACATTGACCTTATATGCTTTCCTTTGACCCAACTAGATATTATTTTAGGGATGGACTGGATGTCAGAAAACCACATTATGATAGATTGCCACAAAAAGACCATAATTTTCCCTCAACCCAAAGAACCAAAGTTAAACTTAGCTACTTTAGAAACCGACAAAGAATCAACCCTTCACCAAATCCCAATAGTGAATGAGTTCCCAGAGGTATTTCCTGATGAGGTGCCTGGTTTACCTCCGATGCGTGAGGTAGAGTTCAATATTGATTTGGTACCCGGTACTGGACCTATTTCTTTGGCTCCTCATAGGATGGCTCCGGTTGAGTTGGTGGAATTGAAGAAGCAGCTGGAGGATATGTTGGAGAAGAAGTTTATCAGGCCTAGTGCCTCACCCTGGGGTGCACCGGTTCTTTTTGTTAAGAAGAAGGACGGAAGCCTCAGATTGTGTGTGGACTACAGGCGGCTGAATAAGGTGACAGTCAAGAATAAGTATCCTCTTCCACGCATCGATGATTTGATGGACCAATTGCGTGGTGCAGCGGTGTTTTCCAAGATCGATCTTCGATCTGGTTATCACCAAATCAAAGTTAAAGAAGAGGATATACCCAAGACTGCTTTTAGATCACGGTATGGCCACTATGAGTATGTGGTAATGCCGTTTGGTCTAACCAATGCCTCTGCAGTTTTTATGGACTATATGAATCGGATATTCCGACCTTACTTGGACTCTTTTGTAGTTGTCTTCATCGACGATATTCTCATATACTCAAAGGACTCCAATGAGCATCGGGAGCATCTCAGAATAGTCCTAAGGATCTTGAAGGAGAAGCGGTTGTATGCCAATCTCGCCAAGTGTGATTTTTGGCTTGAGAAAGTAAAATTCTTGGGGCATGTGATTGCTAAGGAAGGCATCGCAGTAGATCCTGCGAAAGTGGAGGCCGTGTTGGAATGGGAAAGGCCTAAATCGGTGACGGAGATTCGAAGTTTCCTTGGATTGGTAGGCTATTATCGGAGGTTTATCAAGGATTTTTCTAAGATAGCCTTGCCTTTGACCAAGCTAACAAGAAAGGAGACAACGTTTGATTGGAATGAGAAGTGTGAACAGAGTTTCTTAGAACTCAAGGACAAGTTGACTTCTTCTCCTATTCTTGTTCTTCCGGATCCGAAGAAGAATTTTGATGTTTATTGTGATGCCTCAAGGCAGGGATTAGGATGTGTTCTCATGCAAGAAGGAAGGGTGATTGCTTACTCTTCCAGGCAGTTGAGACCGCATGAGGATAACTATCCTACCCATGATTTGGAGCTTGCAGTTGTTGTTTTTGCTCTCAAGATATGGAGGCACTATCTTTATGGATCAAGGTTCGAGGTGTTTAGTGATCACAAGAGCCTTAAGTATTTGTTTGACCAGAAGGAGTTGAACATGAGGCAGCGGCACTGGATGGAGTTTCTCAAAGATTATGATTTTAGTTTGCAGTACCATCCAGGCAAGGCGAATGTGGTTGCTGATGCCCTTAGTCGCAAAGCTCTCCATATAAGTTGCATGATGATTAAGGAATTGGAATTGATTGAGGATTTCTGCAATCTCAATCTTGGAGTCCAATTCAAGAAGGAGAGCATGAGTGTTGGGATGCTTCAAATCACCAATACTTTCCTTGATGCAATTCGACAGAAGCAGTTGGAAGATGTTGAATTGCAGGAGATAAAAAGGGGAGCTGTAAGCAGGAATGAGCCGAATTTTCAGGAAGGTGTTGATGGAGTCTTAAGGTTCCAGAATAGGATTTGTGTTCCTTCCAATCCAGAGTTGAGAGAGGCTCTTTTAGAAGAAACACACAAGAGCAAGTTAAGCTTGCATCCAGGCACAACAAAGATGTATCAAGATTTGAAGAAGTTGTTCTGGTGGCCCGGTATCAAGAAGGATGTGGCAGGTTATGTTGCTAGATGTTTGACCTGTCAAAAGTCCAAAGTGGAACACCAAAAGCCTGGAGGTGTGTTGTATCTATTGGAGATTCCAGTGTGGAAGTGGGACAGTATAGCTATGGACTTTGTTTCTGGCTTACCAAGGACCGCAGCTGGACATGATGCAGTGTGGGTAATTGTGGATAGGTTGACAAAATCTACTCACTTTCTTCCCATGAACATGAAGTATCCTATGGAGAAGTTGGCTCAGTTGTACATCAGGGAGATTATCAGGTTGCATGGAGTGCCTTCATATATCATCTCAGATCGTGATCCAAGGTTCCTTTCACGATTCTGGCAAAGTCTTCAGCAAGCTCTAGGAACAGAGTTGAAGCTCGGTTCTGCCTATCACCCTCAAACTGATGGAAAGACTAAGCGGACTATTCAATCCTTGGAGGATTTGCTTAGGACTTGCACTTTGGAGTATCAGAAGAGTTGGGAGCAGCTGTTGCCTTTGGTAGCGTTTACTTATAATAACTCTTACCATTCGAGCAACGTAATGGCTCCTTATGAAGCTTTGTATGGGAGAAGATGTCGGACTCCCCTATGTTGGTTCCAAGTGGGGGAGAGCCAGTTAGTTGGTCCTGATGTTGTCCAGGAGACAACAGAGAAAGTGAAGATGATTCAAGAAAGAATGAAGGCAGCTCAAAATCGGCAAAAGAGCTATGCGGAAAAATGGAGGAAACCCCTGTAATTTGAAGTGGGTGAACATGTGTTGTTGAAGGTGGTTCCGACCACGGGTGTCGGAAGGGTTTTGAAACCCAAGAAGCTCACTTCTAAGTTCATTGGTCCTTATCAGATTTTGCAAAGGGTTGGATCCATGGCTTATAGAATTGATCTTCCTCAGCAATTGTCCAATTTGCATGATGTGTTTCATGTATCCCAGCTCCGCAAGTATGTGTTTGATCCTTCCCATGTTATCATGGAAGAAGAGATTCGGAGTAAGGGAGAACCTGACTTTTGAGTTGCAGCCAGTCAGGATTGAGGATAGAAGGATTAAACAACTTCGTGGTAAAGAGATTTCATTGGTGAAAGTGATTTGGAATCGCAAAAATGTTGAGGAGGCCACATGGGAGCTCGAGGACAAGTTCAGGATTTCTCATCCCCACCTTTTTGAGGCGGCTTGAATTTCGAGGACGAAATTCCGATAAGTGGGGGAGAATTTTAACATCCTCAATTTTTGATTCCGTTTAGAAGTGTCGATTCGTGTTAGCATTTTAAGTGTTTAGAATTGTTTAGAATTAGAAATTTAGCTAAGTGTAAGATGGATTGAGTTGAGAATAGGTTAGATTGTGTTTAGAGTGTAGGTTTTAGTGTTAAGTTAAGTTAGGATGAGTGGTGATAGCCTAAAAGTCTTAAAAGTGTGAAAGAAAGCTATTTTGCACTGAGTTAATCGATTAATGAAGGCTCTAATCGATTAAATTTTAAGCAACATTCAGCCACTAATCGATTAAGGAGTGGATTAATCGATTAATTTTTGTGGCACTTTCAGGCACTAATCGATTTATGGCTAGGTTAATCGATCAAGGGCCAAGTTAATCGATTAACCACTGTGTTTAAGTTGAGAAACACGTGAAATCCAATTTAGTTTCAGTGACCCTTTCTCTCTCTTGCTGCACGATGTCTTCTTCTAGTTCTCTTAGGGCTTTCAATTTCTACCCATAATCTTCAAAGTTTCACTCAATTAAAACCCCAAATCAAACACCCATCATCCCTACACTAATTTCCCACCTTTCAATCTCTAAATTTCTCCCTCCTTTCATTTCCCCCAAATCACCCATAAACCTTAAGTATGTGTAAACCTTGGTTTGAAGTCTTTTAGTCATCAAGGAGCTTGAGCAAAGGACTAAGGGGCAAGAACTAAGGAGCTTGGAGTTGGGTTGGAGAATTCTCTAGGATTTTGGAAGGTTCTCCTCTACCCTCCAAGAGGTAAGGGGGTTTAACTTGGGTTTAGATTAGGGGAAGTGTTAGAAACTAGTAATTGGTACTTAGTTAAGTGTGTTTTAGTAATTGGTTGCAATTAGAATTAAGAGGAATTATTAGTCTAGCAAACCCTAAGTATTGGTAGATTTTGTAGGTATTTGTTGTATGCCTAATGTTTTAATTTAATTGTAATTGATGATTGTGGCTTTATAAATGTTGTGAAATGTTTGCTAATTATGAACTCAATATGTTATTAGTTAGACATAACCTAGGGTCAAGTAATTTCCAAGTGAGAGGAACCACTCTAAATTGATTTTGATAAAATAAAAAGGGTTCCAACCTCAATTGGAAAGCACTTGGTTATCGAGTCTTGCATGGTGTAAATGGGACGTTAGATGTAGGGGAAAACACACGTCTTTTGATTGATGAGGACAAAAGTAAATTATTAGAATTATTATAGAGAACCTTGATCTTGCACAGGGCATGGGTTTGATTCCCGTGTTGCGGATTGGTTCTATGCAAACTATAATAATTCTATTTACTTTGGTTTCTTTGGGCCAGTTGAGGGTGATTTCTGCTAAAGCCAATTCGGGCAAATCAATCCGAATTACACGAGGGACCTTCCTAAGTGGAGGTGAAGTATCCAATTATAGGTTGAGGAATACTTACTCCTGGTCGGTTTTTCCCCAGAGTGGAGGGTGTATGTGAGGATATGGAATTGTGAATAAAAAGGAAAAAAGTAAAGTGTAAAGTGCAAAGTGTTAAAAGTGTAAAGTAAAGTGTTAAGTGTCAAAGTGAAAGTGAAAGTGTGGAAGGGAATTGCATAAATGGATTAGTTCACCAAATCCGATCAAATTGTTTAAGTGAAATAAAATGGAATACATTGCGAAATGTCGAATTTGTGAACTAAGTCATTATTAGTGTGACGTTCATAGCATACACATATGTTTGCATATTCCATTATTATTATATACTTAGGCACTATTTTATCTTTATAATTGCCCATGTTAAATTAATCCTTAGAGTGCTTGATTATATGTATGTGCTTAGTTAGGTCTTATTATTATTTTCTAATGTTTTCTCTAATCTAAATTTGAGTTACTCACCCTTTACATGCTGACATTTTAGGTACGCATAGCGAGTATCCACCGACTGTTCCCTCTGCCGAGGACCCCTACGCTCCTCATGATGGAGTGTAGTGCATTGCATGCATTGGACTTTCTGCATGATTTAGTTGCTTATTTTGATGCTCACTCTCTTTCTATCATTTTGATGTACATATTATTATGACTTGTAAAGGTTGTGAGGGTGGTTAATCATCCACCTTTTTGATGTAAATGTAGCTTCTTAAATCACAACCTCTTTTGGATTGTATGGTGACTTTTATTAACTTGTAAAACAACTGTTTTTATGATGATGATTATAACTCATGCTAGTGAGTATAAGTGATGAAGAAGTAATATGAAATTATGCAGTTCTGGATTCTGACAGGTTATATGTATATATATTAGTATTGGGAAAAGTCCGATTTTCAGATGAAACCTTGCAAAAAATTTTCTCAAATTTCCAATTGCATTAAAATATAAAGATAAAAAATTAGTGATGTTACAGTAGCTGACAGCGATAAGGATCCGAGGAGATAGAGATCGTGTGCATTTAATTTCTGGACTAGAGGTGAGAGAGAAGCTTTCCTAAGACACCGTGGTATTTAGGTGATTTATTAGGACGTTCCGGATCATCTCAAAGATCGGAACTTAGTGGTTCTGAGTCAGTAGTATAGTGGCAATTGTCTGTGTTGTGTGGCCACTTATACGAAGGAGACAAAGACCACATGTTGTTATGTGATGAATTTATTTGATGATGATTTGAAATTTCATGCTTATGTTATCTGTTTAAATGTTTAATTATGCATGATGATATTTGAGTTGTTAATTAATAAGTATAACATGCTGGTGGACGTCTGTTACGTCTTGAAATTAAGACGATATGAATAAGTTTGTGAAAGTAATGAAATGTGATTGAAAAGAAAGATGAATGAAGTATAATAATGAAGCAAAAGTTTTAAAAGTGAAAAGACATAAAGAGAAAGATATGAGACCCGGTTGAGCCTAAGTCCTTATGGAATAAGGCAGCCTTGATAAGACATTAAGAAAAGAAATAATGATAAGAGATATGAGAATGATCAGAAAAGAGATATGAGTTAAGATTGTGAAAAGATTTAAGAGGTCATGAAAGTTATGGGAATGTGTTAAGAGATAAGTCTTGATGTGAACGAAAAGTATCGTAATGCGGATGAGAATAGTGCTACTGAGCAAAAGCTGATGAAAATAATGTGGATGGGATTCATTGGAAAAGAGATGTGATATGAGCTATGATGTGCTCCTCAGTTGAGAAAGTGAAGCCGAAGTGCTGAAAAGAGTTATGATGCTGTACTGTGAAAGCTCGCGAGATGTGATGCAAGTTGCTGATGTGATTCAAGCTCTGTGCTATGTGAGAAAAGAAAAGTATCGTGATAATTAGTGGTCGGGACTCGTTGAAGGGATGCACTAAGGATGAGCCGACCTTAGGGTAATAATTAAACTCTAAAACTCTTAAAAAGACATTGACGAATGCGAATGCGGTGAGTATGAGTGCGAAGTAGTGGAGAGGAAGATACCCCGGAGTATTAGGGATATCCGGGTTGTGATTGCAATAGGGGAAGGCAATGACGGTTAATTATTAACCAGGCTTGGCCTATATAAATTATTCGGGCCTGGCCTAGCATGTTAGCCTATTTAAATAAATTTTTCAAGCCTGAGCTGGGCCTGTACAAAAGCCTGGTCTGGCCTATAAGCCTATTAGAAAGCCTATATACTCTGAAATATTTTAATAGGCCAATAAGCCTAATATTAAATAGGCTAAAACTTTGGCCTGATTAACAATAAACTTTGGCCTATTTAACAATAATACTATAAACAAAATATAAACCAATGAACCAGTAATGGTCCAGGCAAAACCAATGAGAACCAAAAAAACCACACAAAACCGGTGATCTTATGGTTCAACACAACATGACTTCACAAAGCAACATTTAATAGCTTAAAGAACATGTTGTGCTCCATGAATAAAGGATGTGGGACTTGCATTCCCAAGTCCAAGCTTTATCATAACAATTGTGTAAGTGTTCAGTTTTATAAGGAAATACACAAGCTTTTACTTTCTAATAGACAATGTGGGACTTCATAAGCATCACAACAAGAACCAACACAGGGCAATATGCAAGGCAATACCAAACGATGTGGGACTTGCCATGCTTCACAAAAAAAATGATGTGGGACTTTAACTAACGCAAGGCAATATGCAAGGCAAGGAAAAACGATGTGGGACTTGCTATGCTTCACAAAAAAACGATGTGGGACTTGAACCAAAGCAACTTGCATAGACATATTAAGTCCCACATCAGAGAAGTGGCCTTGGATGACTTGCATAGTTACATTATATTAAGACTCCTACCTTCATGCCAAACATTCCTTCTTCTTAGAGCATGCACCATGCTAAACGATGTGGGACTTGGTTATGTGAATAAATATGAATATGAATATAATAAATTTTAAATATTATAATAATAATAATAATAATAATTATTATTATTATTATATAGGCCGGTCTGTTAAGCTAAATAGGCTTTTTATATAGCCTAGACCTGGCTTGTTTAGATTATATAGGCTTTTTGAATAGCCTGAGCCTGGCCTGTTTGCAAAAAAAGCCTGGCCTGGGCTTGGCCTATTATTCGACCTGTCATAGGCCCTTGTAGGCCGGCCTGGCCTCTTTCCACCCCTAGGTATATATAGTGGCTACCCAAGCTTTATTTTGATGCTAATGTTTGGAAAATAGAGTGTTTAAGTGATGGTTGTATGCCAAAAATACTATATGGATGAAAGTGTGACTTTACGGTGTTTTTGGATTTTCTAAAAGTGATTTCTTGGATTCCATCCTTTGCTGTCCATAATTCATTCGACTTGTTTTTCGATTTTAAAAATGTATTTGATTGATTTAAAGTCTAAGTTTTAAGTGATATTTGAGTTAAGAAAAAGTTGGATTGAAGAAGTTAAGTTTTCGGTGTTTTCGGGTTCGAACAGGCAGTTGTCCAAGGCGGACCAACAACTAACTACTTTGTTTAAATTTGTATTTGTTAATCGTTTTCAAAAGTGTTTTGATATGTTTAAGTTATTGTGTTACTTTTAAATAAAAGCGAGAAAAAGAATTGTGTTTGATATGTACCCGAAGGACTTTAATATGAGTTTTCAACGGACGATTTTTAATTATGGACTTGATGTTTGATTCAAATTGTGATATTAATATATAATGTATGTCTCGAGGATGTAGAAGGTATCAGTTGTGGAAGCGTGTAGGAGGACCGCACCCGTAAAGGCTCTTTGGATTTCTGTCGGCATTCGAGGTGAGAGAACAGACACAGTGATGTGTAGGTAACATGTTAAGATGTTTCTGGCCATCTAAAAAAAGCCGGAACGTGGGGTCGGTGAGTCAGTCGTATAATGGAAATTGATTGTGTGTGTCGCCACCTATACACAAGACTAAGACATCCATTTTCTGTTATAGTAGTATGACATGATGTTATCTATTCATGATGATGAAATGATATGACCTGATAGTTTATGCCCGTTGAATTTTCTTTGAAATTGAAAGTATTCATGCTACGTAATATGCTGCTCTGTTTGATTAATGATGCTGATGAAAATGATGTAATAATATTGAAAGTACGTGATGAATTGATGGCAAGAGTTTGAGTAAGTGATTAAAGGAAAGTAATGAATCAAAGTGTAATTGTACAGAGAGCATTTTTGGAAGTGACGAATTGCTGTGAAATTGTGAATATTGTGGAGAAGTGAAAGTGAATCCCCCTGATGTGCACGGGTTTTGTTACGTGCTTTCCAGGTTGAGGATGGTGCTGGCCGTGTGAGTTTTATGCCGCGGTTTCGAGCCCTCAGTTGTGATTATGATGTATTAATGGGAAAGTCTGTATGTGAATCACTGAGGAAAAGATTAATGTGAAAGAATTGATTAGAGGTCGAGATTCACCGAAGGGATGAACAAGGGTGACTCGTCTGAACATAGGATTAATAAAATTCTAATAAGATATTAAAAGACATTATATAACGCTGCGAGTTGAGTGTGAAGTAGTGGAGAGGAAGATACCTTGTTTATCTGCGGATATTCAGGTGAGTGATTGTGATAGGGGAGGGTGATGACAGTGAAACGTCAAGAAACCTAGAGTGCTTTTCTAGGCAGGACGAGTTCTACATGTGGTTGGGGCTGCAAGACCCGAGGAACCGTATCAAGTCCTGCATAGCTAACTAGAAAAGTATTGTCGCCCCCTTGATCAATTTCGAAATGGCCAGAAGGAACTTGAACGAGGCGGGCAATCGATTGGTTGTTGGGCCCTGCAATATCGCAATAAAAAGAATAAATTACAGCTAACCCGCGTGGGTGCAATATGTAAATTATAGCTGACCCGAGTGGGTTGTAGCATATGTTTGTGTTTCTCGGCTGTTTGTAACACCCCAAATTTTATATTATAAATTATAAAGAAATAAAATTTTTTTGACATAATGAAGAAACTTTAAAAGTAATTTCATTAAATAAAGTACATGAATCAGAGTTTGAAAAATAAAGCGGAGAAGTTAAACTTTTATTTTTACAAAACATTTATATACAAAACGTGGGGTACCCAATTACAATATAGAATAAGAATAAAAAATTAGTTTCCTTTCTTCCGACTTGTTCCGCTGCGCACTCTGATCTCCAAGCTCCTTGAACAAGTACCTAAATTGTTATCCACTAAGGGTGAGATCTTTCACAGCACAGTCAATTAAAAGGACAGTACAAAGCTCATAATAAAACTTGAGACTAAAAGCTAAGTCAAAGATAAAGGCAACAAAATACAACCACATTCACAATTCCATTTCATTCATATTCATTCAACTATCCATTATTCATTTCGTTTCCATTTCCCTTTTCATTCTCATTTCCATTTTTATTTAACCATTCCAATGTCCGTACACTTTAACAATTAAACCATCATAACACCTAGTCACAATTATAAGCATTTAGCACTTAGGTTGTATGACAATCAATTTAACAATCAATAACAAACAACAAATCAACAGGTAACCAATATATCAGTCGACATACTCAGGTATGTCTCAGAGTGCAGTAATTTAAGTCATCTCCCTAATGTTCTTCACTTCCTACTTTAACAATTCACAATATAAATTAATATAACATTTTCAATATTCTTAAAGTTAATAAAAGCTACATTAATTACCAATAATTAAACTCTAACCTACACTATTTGTTACCACACTCACTATCCCTAACTCAAAGTGTGGAAAGAGTCTCCCCTTACTTGGAAATCCTAGCAATAACGACAGAGCCATGTTTAACATCCGCAACTTGCTCCAGGGTCAAGGTCAAAAACAACGTGTTGGATCTAAATAGGGACATATGTTAAAACTAATTATAACATTAAAATATATATCAAATAAACTCATTTTTTTGTCAAAATAATAAATATATATCATTATACAATAAAAATATATCACTTTTGTCATAAACATCTCTTTATTTGAAAATATAGGGATAATAAAAATATTGACGGATCGTCGAATAAATTAGGTAGATGGATAGAGGGAGTTGAGGAGGTTAATTACCTAAGAAGGATTTGAGATTGAACGGTTAGATCTTGAGTTATTGGATCGGGAAGTTTGGAAACCCAATAATTTTTCCCCTTTCTCTTACGCCTCCGCCTCTCTCTAGCGCCCCTGTGATCTTTCTTCTTTCCTTCCTTTCTTTCTTTTAGTTTCCTTCTTGTTCCTTTTATTTGTTTCATACGGGTTGGGTTTGGCCCTTGGGTATATATTAGGATTTATATTATATTTTAATAATTAGCTTTTTTTTTGGGTCAATATGTGTAGGTATTTGGAATTATAACTAAAGGTTTGACGATCCTAAAAATAAGATACATTTAAATAGAAAGATATTGTACTTTTAATTAATCAAAACAGATTGAAAAATAATAAAGTTACCGGTCCCTATAGATAGGTATTGCGTAAAAAAGAGTATAAAAATTCAAAAGTAAATATATTTTATCAATCCCGATATTAAACTTGATAAAAAATAATATTTATAATTTTGAAATAGAAAATTATTATATATATAACTTATACCAGTAATTTATTAAACCAGTCCATAAGCTAAAAATAAAATGCCTCCGAACACTATGAAAATTTACAGGGACGCTCAAAATATTAAGTTAAACATATTTTTCTAAAGAAACTTTTTATAAAAATGCCTCTAAGGCTTTGCACTTGAGCTCCCTGTCAAAATGTTAATTAAACTAAATAAAAGTAGTCTTTTATTTTAGAAAAACGTATGATAACAAATTTATAGTTATTTTGACTACAAAACATATTTCAAATATAATGATGAAATCAAAATTTTATTACAACACTCAAATATTGAAAACATCATAATAAATCATTTAATTATTTAACTACAGGTATTATAAATAGCGAGATGTTACACTAAGGCCCACACTTACACTTAAGGCTCAAATCTTAGGGTTTTCTACCTAAGTATTCCCTCAAGGTCAAGGCACTAAAACGCTCCCATGGACTTTGGACAACCTCAATACACGAACCTACACGAATCCTACTCACTCAATCGCAACCACACCAATCTAAAACCTAAACCAATTACCCTTCGACTATAACCAACAACTCTAAAACACTTCCCTACCCAAACCTTGCACTACAAACGCATCTACGTAAACATACGCACATACACAAATATAAACATATACATAAGAAAATACTTTACATATGTACATATTAGCTCAAAATAACTATATCCATATACGCATATTAAGAAAATAGTTGTAAATCATTTTTCATACGTCACTTCCATATATGCAAAATATTCTTAAATATAATTATTAGGTTAATAAAAATGAGGATGTTACAATTCTCCCCCACTTAAAAGAATTTTGTCCCCGAAATTCACTCTTTGAAAAACATTTGAAAAGAATTGGAGGGAGGTTTTGTCAAAATTGTTTTGCTTAAAACCTTTGTAAAATTAGCAAAATACTCATAGTTTCAAAAATCATTTAGTTTCTCATAGTAAAATTTCATAATAATAAAGATAATGGTTTCTCGAAATCGCCACAATCTTAAATTCAATTCCTGGGGGTGCTCCCCCACTTAGGCTTGGGTTATCCTTATAAACCCAGACTCAATGTCTTATGTGACATCCCGTATTTTCCCGACTAAGATAAATAAATTTTCATTAAAGAAGAATTTTGAGATGTTGTTTTACAAGGGATTTTCGATGGGTATTTTATTTGATTACGTAATCAGTTGTCGATTTTATGGAATGTTGTAAATAAATATTTTTATAGAGTTCAAGCAAAGGATATTATTGAGTTTGGAGTAATTTAATTGATAAGTAATAAGTCATGAATTTTATTATTTGTGATTTCATTGAGAAATGAATTTCTTAGTGCATCTTTATAGATTTAATAACTTCAGAAATTCATAACTTTTTAACCGTAACTCCGAAAATTATGATCTTTATATGAAAACGATCGTATTAAAAAGTAGATTTCAAAAGTGTAGCTCTTATAATTTTCTGGGTTGATTTACGGAAATTATTCTGCAGGTCTGTGTAATACGAATTTTGAAGGCAATCTCATGAAAAATAGTTTTTGACCTCTAATGAACTTTTTGTAACATCCCAAATTTTAAACCCAAAGACGAATAAGTAAATAATATTTAGAATAAAGGAAATAATGATAATAAACTACAAATAGTTATTTAAAAGAAGTATTTTAACATTAGGAAAGGATAACAACAATAATAATAAGGTTAGAAAAGAAAGGAGCATTAAATTGAAGTTAGGAACATGCCAGAAAAATAGATAATTTGGTGCTAAAACATAACAAAGGATAGAAAATCAAAATAAAAGATTTAAGACTTCAAACACAATTCCCACCGTTGGATATGAAGGTATGATTTTTAGGAAGTTGCTCGTCAAATTTGAGCAAGATCAGACGGTGAACGAAAAAGTTATGGCTATTTGAAGTTGAGGAGAAAATAGTTGAAAAATAGAAAAAAAAATAATAAATAAGGCATCTGGTAAAAGTATCCGGATACCAGCCAAAGTATCCGGATACTTCGTGCAGAAACAGCATAAAACGCGTTGAGTCTTCTTCTCCATTCATTCCCCTTTTGCTTTCTCTCTCTAGGGCTCAAAACCCTCATTTCCGCCCCTCCTCTTTCAACTCCGGCCTCCTCCTTCCTCCACCACCCAAAACCGCCGCCACCTCCTTTGCTCTTCCTCCTTCCCCATAGATCCGCCCTCTTTCTCTCTCCTTCCCTCACCAACTCTCTTTCTCTCTCTCTACTCCCCACTCACCCTCCACCACGGCAGCCGCCACCTCCGGCCGCCACCGCCACCTCCACCACTATCCACCATCACCATCACCAAACCACCATAGCCTCTCCCTCTTCCCAAGCTCTCCCTCTACCACGAGCTCTCTCTCTTCGAATCGCACCGGCGCCGTTACCGGTCCGTGATCGTGCTGGGCTCGTGTCGGGAACCTCAGAGCTCGAAGCTTTGCTCGGATTCAGCCGCGATCGTTCTCGCTAACGAGGAGCAACATCGACGCCGTCATCGTCGCTGAGCCACAACCCAGGTTCTTTGTTTAAAAGAAAGCCCGAGGTAAGAAGGGTCGTATTACCTCTATTTAAAAAGTAAATTCTAGGAGTTTATAGTGGTGACTAGGAATATGGTAATTAAGGAATAAGTTAATGAGCCTTAGGGTAGCTCCCGCAAATAGAAATGAATTGTTTAGAATGATAAGGGAATAAATGGAATGTGCATAGAATGAGTTCCGGAGTGAAGGAATGTGATAGGGTATTAAAAGAGTTAATATGGAATTAAAGTGTAGAAAAACACAAAATAAAATCGAGGGAAATTAGTTAAGGGAAATTAGCGAAGCGTGAGAGTAAAAGAGTATATAGTGTTTGTAATAGGCGAAGGGTGTAGAATGAGTTAAAACTAAAGGTGAGGAAAAAGAGGAATTAGAACACAAAAGGAATAAGAAAGCACAGAGTAAACCTAGTTAAGAATGGTCGGGTAGTAACGAAATCGAAACGCAAATGATAAACAAATTCCAAATACAAGAGGGTAATAGGTAAAAGAATTTAGCGAAAGGGTGATAAGACAAATAGAGAGGAATTATAGAAATAATTAAGAATTCAAAAAAAAGGATTAGAATATAACGATTATACTAATGCTAAGTGAAGTTAGATGTAAGTGAGAATAATTAATAAAAAGAATAAGGAAAAGGAAGAGAAGAAGAAAAAGAAAAGAAAGGGAAATGGAATTAATTAAGAGTTAGTGGCGAGAGTTAGAATATAATGTATATGGCTAAATCAAGCAAGTTAAATGAGAATGAGAATTTTTAATGAATTGAATATAGTTAAAATAAACAAGAATCAAAAAGAATTAAGGGACTAAAAGTAAAGGGAAAAGACTAAGACAAGTTAATAATGAGAAATAAAATGAATATTAAACGGCGCAGGATGGTTGTGAGACCCTGTGGCCAATTAATACAAGGTAACCGGCGCAGGATGGTTGTGAGACCCTGTGGCCAAATAATAAAAAGGTAAACGGCGCAGGATGGTTGTGAGACCCTGTGGCCAATTAATACAAGGTAACCAGCGCAGGATGGTTGTGAGACCCTGTGGCCAAATAATAAAAAGGTAAAGGGAAGTTTATGTAGATCTCTGTTTGAGGTTACATAAACGAGATGGGTGTATACAGATCACTGTTTGTGGTTGTATACACGTATGCAGATCACTGTTTGTGGTTGCATACACAGTGTTTGCAGATCACTGTTTGTGGTTGCATACACAGTGTGTAGATCTCTGTTTGGGGTTACACACGATAGTATGGTGTAGATCTCTGTTTGAGGTTACACCCAATGAAAAGTGTAGATCTCTGTTTGAGGTTACACATATTGGAAAATGAATAAAGGAAGTAAAAATGGAATTGATAAAGGAATTAAAGGGAATAAATAATGAACAAGGTAACGAAAAGGATTTAGGAAAAAGAGAAAGGGAATAAATAATGAACAAGGTAACGAAAAGGATTTAGGAAAAAGAGAAAGGGAATAAAGGAAAAACAAATAAAAATGGAAAAGGGTAATGAGAATGGTAATGGAAATGAAAACGGATAAAGAATGGTAATAAGAGAATGATAAGAGAACCAGGAATTAAATGAATAAGAGGATAATTAAAGGTCTAGAAGAGAATAAATTAAATGAATAAAGGATGCTAACAATTGGGTAGACTTGGTTTATTACTATGCCTCTTTTAGGATTTATCTTTTTAAGTTCTGTGTAATGCGACCCTTCTTGCTATATTTTTGCAGGTAACAAAGTGGAGCTTACATGGAATATGGCCGAGCAGGATGTTCATTCCACTACGTGGAATGTTTATTGGATATTATGAGTGAATAAATATTTAATGTAAATTATAATATGAATTAGTAGCTGGCCCTGAAACTTGTATTAATTGGGCACTAGGATCTGTTATGGCTATTAAACTGCTATGGTTTATATTTTAAATATTTCTGGCTGACAGGTTTTAAGAAGAGAAATTTTGGGAAGTCCTGAAAACAGAGGAAACTCTGCCGGATTTTCGTAAAATATTTTAAAGAAATTAAGTTTTAAAAAGGAATTTTCGAACACGAATTTTAATAAAACCTAAAATTTACTAATAAAAGTGAGAGTGTTACATTTTGGTGTCAGAGCAGTTTTTCCTCGGCCTTTGGAGTTTGAACTCATAACTCCTGTGGTTTACTCACCAAGCGAGTAACCGATATGGATAGTCAAGTGTCTAAGTTAGGCGAATAGGAATGAATATATATAACTACCTATTTATATATGTGTTCACTTGCTAACTTCTCCAGGATTAGGTTGTGACAGCCATAGACTATAGGACGCTAGTTTGAACTCAACTGGATCCCTCGATGGTGTTGTCGTTTAATAGAGTGTAAGGGTAGGATTGGTCATCCTTACTCTTGCAACTATTAAGTGATGATATCGTCAACAAACCTGACGATGAAGTTGCTATTGATAAATGTGAGATTGAGACTGACCATCTCGATCTTCGCGCTTGTCGATTGTCAATGTCATTGAAAGCTTCGAAGTAGCACAAGAACCAATCCGACATAAGATTTCATGAGAAGTACCACCATTAGAATAAAATAAGTCGACTTGAACGGTACCTTCTTTGGATCCTTCACACGAAGTTCTTGAGGGAATCAAGTTCACCCTAGCAACCATCTCTAGCTTCCCTGAAAAGCTAAACCAGACTTTGGCAGTCCGAAACCTACTGGGAGCCTTATCAACAAGATTCCTGAACGGTCGCCCGCGAGAAAAGCAAATCTTGACAACCTTACCAAGTATCCACGCCGAGATCAACCAAGATTGAACAATCGAACAATGGTTTTCGGTGAAAATAAGAACCCGACCATGGTGCGCTGTTGGTAGACGTGAGGTTGAGATTGATCACCTCAATCTTTGCAACTACTAACGGATGATACCATTGCAATTCTCTTAATAAAATTGAAACAATGGAAATGGAAACTCTCCAAGGGAGTAGATCCTTTGGAAGCAAAGGAACCAACCCGAATGGTGTCCTTTCCAAGTTCCTTAAACGGAAGCGGATAGTAGGCCCAAAACAAAAACCAAAGCATAAGAGCCTTAAGCCATCTTATCTATTTAAGAATAGCGTAATCGAATACCCTATCTTAGAACGGATGGAATAAACTCTATAAGAACCACCCCTACCCATCAAAAAGCCAAACTAAAACTTAGGTAACCCAAGTCTTATCGGGAAGCTTACCCAGGTTCCTGAATGGTCATCCATTAGAAAAGCTTAACTGGTAACCTCTTGAAGTCTCTACATAGAGACCAAACAAATTGAATGAGTGACCACCAACGGGTCGTCCACCCAACACGAATCTCGATTTCGAGAGTAGTGCAAGTCTTAAGGTAATAGAAAGGTCAGATTCCATCAGCTTTCTTGTTCTGTATCAAATTCATTCAAGCTTTCCTTAAGATCCAACTCGAAATAGGTTGTGAGGGATTACTGACGTACACCCAAGGTATGTCTTGAGTGTCATTGATCTAAAATAGTGCTTAATAGAGCGTTCAGAAGTCAAGAACTTATGCCAACCGCAATTCGTGACCATCAAAAATCGTTTAAGACTTTAATAGTAATTCTGAAAAGCTTAGTTAGTACCTCAATTCGTGCAAGTAGATCTCTTCCTCCTCGTTCTTCTTGGTTTGACTTTACCTTGAAGTAGCGACTTTTGATCACGAATCAAAGATTTCTCGCTCTAATCTACAAAACCTCGTGAACTTACGATCTTCTCCTTGTCTCTTATCCTGGAATACCCATCGTTCCTGGAGTTCCAGTTTTATTTATTCGATCCGGTTCCTCGTGGACGAGGAAATTTCTAGTCATAAGCTGCTACATTCTGCGAAAAGTCTTTGGATCGCATAATCTTAGACTATTTTCTTAAGCGAAAGCGCAAATTCCTTCTGAATTCCAAAGATTACGTTTTCTGTTATGGTTAGAGTGTTACACTCTTCATTGAAAGTCGTGTGAAAGACAATCCGAAGTTGACACGTTCGATTCCCTGCTTCCTGGCACCGACATAATCAGGTAAGTTGATACTAAGTGGGGGAGACTTAACGACTCAGTCAGGATCCTATCCGAGCGACAATAACTAGTAACCATACCATAAGCTATAGGACTACCAAACAGATAATTCCAAACACTTCGCGGAGAATCGAATGACAGTTAAACTAGAAAATAAAACAAGACCTTCCCAAAATGACATCGAATTGAGAAATAACGACTAAACCTTGACCTTGACCCTCGAGTGTAATCAATCTTTAGGAATTCCTACATCGAATTGAAATTACTAAACAAACGGGAAGGAAATAGCATCGAAGTAGAATGCAAACGCGGTGAAGATGGATTCTAAGATTGACTCTGCTAGACTCACTTGAAGGAGTAAAAGGTAAACGGGATGTAAGTGAAGTCGCGAAGTGGAATCTCAATCAAGACGTTATGTCGGAACATCGCAAATGATAATCAAGCCTTTTTGGGACTCTGTGCATTTGATAGGACCTCGGTCGACCGAGACCAAATCAATTAACCGCAGATCCATAGAAAACGCATCCTTCGACGACTCTCTGCTGAAAATGCACACTTTGGGGATAATCTTCGTTTTCTTCTTGTTTGACATGTGTCCAGCCATGCTGCTATCCCTCAATATCGGTGCTTACATAATTCTTTGGTGTTGAGCAGTCAACAGACATTATGAAGGAAGCCACAACGCTATCAAGCACCATAATCTCTACACCCTTATCACCTGAAATGTCCTTGATCACATTGCAAAGATCATTAAAATTCCCCTTGAGTGCTTCATGTCTCTTCTTTTTATCTTCACTCTCTTCAAGTTTCAAGCATCTCGGATGCATATGTGAGAATTCACCAAGTCGTAGAAATCCGGCATAGTCCTATGCCTACCGATAGATAGTCACCCACGTACCCTCTTTTCAACCTTGGATACTAGTTGGGAACCTGTGTACTCTACTCTGGGCAATGGATGATCATACCCCCTAGCATGGACATAATCAAGTATGTCAATGCTAAGTGGGGGAGGATTTGAATCCAAGGAATGGGAGATGGAACTTTAATAATAAGAAAAACTGACGATCCAATGTAGATAGAGATAATGCGTAGTATTAGGAGACAAGCATTGAAGTGGGCATGACCCTAACCACAACTGAAGCGGGAGATGAAAACCGAAAGGAAGTGAAGACCGTAGTCAGGAGTTTACCAATGGGATGATTCCCCATTTAAGGAACCGAACGGAATTTCGGGGACGAAATTCTAATAAGTGGGGGAGAAATGTAACATCCCAAATTTTAAACCCAAAGACGAATAAGTAAATAATATTTAGAATAAAGGAAATAATGATAATAAACAACAAATAGTTATTTAAAAGAAGAATTTTAACATTAGGAAAGGATAACAACAATAATAATAAGGTTAGAAAAGAAAGGAGCATTAAATTGAAGTTAGGAACATGCCAGAAAAATAGATAATTTGGTGCTAAAACATAACAAAGGATAGAAAATCAAAATAAAAGATTTAAGACACCAAACACAATTCCCACCGTTGGATATGAAGGTATGATTTTTAGGAAGTTGCTCGTCAAATTTGAGCAAGATCTGACGGTGAACGAAGAAGTTATGGCTATTTGAAGTTGGGGAGAAAATAGCTGAAAAATAGAAAAAAAATAATAAATCAGGCATCTGGTAAAAGTATCCGGATACCAGCCAAAGTATCCGGATACTTCGTGCAGAAACAGCATAAAACGCGTTGAGTCTTCTTCTCCATTCATTCCCCTTTTGCTTTCTCTCTCTAGGGCTCAAAACCCTCATTTCCGCCCCTCCTCTTTCAACTCCGGCCTCCTCCTTCCTCCACCACCCAAAATCGCCGCCACCTCCTTGGCTCTTCCTCCTTCCCCATAGATCCGCCCTCTTTCTCTCTCCATCCCTCACCAACTCTCTCTCTCTCTCTCCTCCCCACTCACCCTCCACCACGGCAGCCGCCACCTCCGGCCGCCACCGCCACCTTCACCACTATCCACCACCACCATCACCAAACCACCATAGCCTCTCCCTCTTCCCAAGCTCTCCCTCTACCATGAGCTCTCTCTCTTCGGATCGCACCGGCGCCGTTACCGGTCCGTGATCGTGCTGGGCTCGTGTCGGGAACCTCGGAGCTCGAAGCTTTGCTCGGATTCAGCCGCGATCGTTCTCGCTAACGAGGAGCAACACCGACGCCATCATCGTCGCTGAGCCGCAACCCAGGTTCTTTGTTTAAAAGAAAGCCCGAGGTAAGAAGGGTCATATTACCTCTATTTAAAAAGTAAATTCTAGGAGTTTATAGTGGTGACTAGGAATAGGGTAATTAAGGAATAAGTTAATGAGCCTTAGGGTAGCTCCTGCAAATAGAAATGAATTGTTTAGAATGATAAGGGAATAAATGGAATGTGCATAGAATGAGTTCCGGAGTGAAGGAATGTGATAGGGTATTAAAAGAGTTAATAAGGAATTAAAGTGTAGAAAAACACAAAATAAAATCGAGGGAAATTAGTTAAGGGAAATTAGCGAAGCGTGAGAGTAAAAGAGTATAGAGTGTTTGTAATAGGCGAAGGGTGTAGAATGAGTTAAAACTAAAGGTGAGGAAAAAGAGGAATTAGAGCACAAAAGGAATAAGAAAGCACGGAGTAAACCTAGTTAAGAATGGTCGGGTAGTAACGAAATCGAAACGAAAATGATAAACAAATTCCAAATACAAGAGGGTAATAGGTAAAAGAATTTAGCGAAAGGGTGATAAGACAAATAGAGAGGAATTATAGAAATAATTAAGAATTAAAAAAAAAAGGATTAGAATATAACGATTATACTAATGCTAAGTGAAGTTAGATGTAAGTGAGAATAATTAATAAAAAGAATAAGGAAAAGGAAGAGAAGAAGAAAAAGAAAAGAAAGGGAAATGGAATTAATTAAGAGTTAGTGGCGAGAGTTAGAATATAATGTATATGGCTAAATCAAGCAAGTTAAATGAGAATGAGAATTTTTAATGAATTGAATATAGTTAAAATAAACAAGAATCAAAGAGAATTAAGGGACTAAAAGTAAAGGGAAAAGACTAAGACAAGTTAATAATGAGAAATAAAATAAATATTAAACGGCGCAGGATGGTTGTGAGACCCTGTGGCCAATTAATACAAGGTAACCGGCGCAGGATGGTTGTGAGACCCTGTGGCCAAATAATAAAAAGGTAAACAGCGCAGGATGGTTGTGAGACCCTGTGGCCAATTAATACAAGGTAACCGGCGCAGGATGGTTGTGAGACCCTGTGGCCAAATAATAAAAAGGTAAACGGCGCAGGATGGTTGTGAGACCCTGTGGCCAATTAATACAAGGTAACCGGTGCAGGATGGTTGTGAGACCCTGTGGCCAAATAATAAAAAGGTAAAGGGAAGTTTATGTAGATCTCTGTTTGAGGTTACATAAATGAGATGGGTGTATACAGATCACTGTTTGTGGTTGTATACACGTATGCAGATCACTGTTTGTGGTTGCATACATAGTGTTTGCAGATCACTGTTTGTGGTTGCATACACAGTGTGTAGATCTCTGTTTGGGGTTACACACGATAGTATGGTGTAGATCTCTGTTTGAGGTTACACCCGATGGAAAGTGTAGATCTCTGTTTGAGGTTACACATATTGGAAAATGAATAAAGGAAGTAAAAATGGAATTGATAAAGGAATTAAAGGGAATAAATAATGAACAAGGTAACGAAAAGGATTTAGGAAAAAGAGAAAGGGAATAAATAATGAACAAGGTAACGAAAAGGATTTAGGAAAAAGAGAAAAGAAATAAAAATGGAAAAGGGCAATGAGAATGGTAATGGAAAGGAAAACGGATAAAGAATGGTAATAAGAGAATGATAAGAGAATCAGGAATTAAATGAATAAGAGGATAATTAAAGGTCTAGAAGAGAATAAATTAAATGAATAAAGGATGCTAACAATTGGGTAGCCTTGGTTTATTACTATGCCTCTTTTAGGATTTATTTTTTTAAGTTCTGTGTAATGCTACCCTTCTTGCTATATTTTTGCAGGTAACAAAGCCGAGCAGGATGTTCATTCCACGTAGTGGAATGTTTATTGGATATTATGAGTGAATAAATATTTAATGTAAATTATAATATGAATTAGTTGCTGGCCCTGAAACTTGTATTAATTGGGCACTAGGATCTGTTATGGCTATTAAACTGCTATGGTTTATATTTTAAATATTTCTGGCTGACAGGTTTTAAGAAGAGAAATTTTGGGAAGTCCGGAAAACAGATTTTCGTAAAATATTTTAAAGAAATTAAGTTTTAAAAAGGAATTTTCGAACACGAATTTTAATAAAACCTAAAATTTACTAATAAAAGTGAGAGTGTTACACTTTTCCTTTTGGGAATCTCTTTTATATATAGAAATATGATTTTAGAAAATGAAAAATGTAATGTGTATGTATGTGCATGTGTGTATGTCATGCAAGCATGATTTTGTATGTAGATTAGATGAAATAAAATTAAATTAAAAATCAAATAGAAAATGTGATGCAATGTGAGTTGATGTTTGAGAAGACTTATTTCCCCAAATTACTCTTGTTTGTCTACCACTTAGTTACTATTTACATGCAAATTTTTGTGAAGATAAAATTGCCCCTCAACCCAACACAAATAGCACCAAATTCTTAGGGTTAGAATTGGAAAAGGAAAGTTGCCTATAAATAGCCTCTTGGTCCCTTGTTTTCTTTCATTCATTTTTCACTCCCAAACACATATGGTGTTAGAGCATCATCAAGCTCAACACCCTTAGAGAAAGAGAGAAGAGAGTCGTGAAGGAGAAGAGGAAGGGAAGGAGGAAAGGCTTAAAGTTCTTAGCTATTTTCTTTGATTCCTCCATAGGTATTGATCCTAAGCTTATGATTCTTCTTCATCTCCATTTTCTTTTTCTTTTTCATGAAGTTTCAAGCTAGAGTTTTGTTGATCAAAACT
The DNA here is from genome assembly GCA_037953625.1 of Crotalaria pallida. Lineage (NCBI taxonomy): Eukaryota > Viridiplantae > Streptophyta > Magnoliopsida > Fabales > Fabaceae > Crotalaria > Crotalaria pallida. The sequence continues at coordinate 55,196,689 of CM075650.1, read as the reverse complement.
TTTGCATGTTGTTTTGAGCTTTTCCATGTTTTTCTACACCTATTTCTACTTGGATCTAAGAGTGAAATCAAAAGAAATGAACATGCATCAACCTTGATGATGCTCACGGTTTTGGGTTCCTTTTTACTTGAAATGATTTTTGATCTTTGGTTTGTATTTTTATGTTGATTTTATGACTTGATTTATAATATCTAAGTACATGCATGTTGTTTTTAAAGTGTTGATCATGAATACTAGTGCTAGAAAGTTTGGATCTTCAACTTGTGATCTTCTTATCACGGTTTTGACTAGAGTTTGTGCTTAGACTTGCTTGTTTGTCTTGATTTTTATGTGCATGTGATGATCTATGCTTGACCTATGATAAAGCATGGGACTTGAGAGTTGCATGTTAAATTTGAGTGAAAAGATTTATTTTTTCTTTGATGCATGTCACGGTTTTGAACCCCATTTGTGTAGAAAGAATTTTGATCCTTGTTTGTAAATGTTGATGCATGCTTATTTCAAGCTAGATCTATTATTTTTATGGCATGCATGTGATTTTTAGTTGATCTTAACTTTCTCTCTCTACATGCATGTAAAGAACCATAACTTTTATGAAAGAATAAGTGATTGGTACTATTTTGTCTTATGTATTTCTTAATGCATGACATTTTTATAAATAGATCTAGACTTGTTGAAGTGTTTATGATGCAAAAGTGATCCTTTTATGTTTAAAGTAATGATCTTTAGAAAAGTTAAGACTTTTCCTGAAAAGGTTTATTTTTTTTTAAGTCAAATAATTCATGCATGTCATTTAAAAGTGAAGAAGAATGACTTTTATTTATGTATATGATTTTTAGTTAGTAAAGTGTTGAACTTTGGAAAAAGATCTAATTTTTACTTACATGCAAGTATAAATCAAAGTTTAAATCATGAGAATGTTTTGAGTTTGAACGATTTGATTAAGTGCTGAAATTTTGATCTATAAGTGATTTTCTTGTAAGAAACTTTGAGAAACGATAGTTATACTAATTGGATTGCCTTGAAATTTTAATATGTGGTCCTTGATTCTATTTAAATGAGTTCTGTAAAATTTGAAGGGATTTGGAATTGTTTTGGCATTTTAACTGAATTTTGGTTGTTCAGTGTTGATTATGGAAGTTTAAGGTTTTCAGTGAAATTGATTTGAATAAGTAGTACTTGCATATGTTCGATGATTCTGAAACTTGGACACTGTTTTAAGTAGGTTAAATGGATTGTCTCTGAATTTTTATATGATTTTTAAGGTTTGTTTGTTAATCGAAATGGAGTCATTTGTGTGAAAACGATTTCGGAAAAATAAGCTTTTCGGGTTAAACCTAAACAGAGTTTTGGATCCTAAACTACTCTATATGACTTGAAATTTCTATGGTAGTTTCCTTAGCATATATCGAGGTTCTCTGTAAAATTTGAAGAGATTTGGAGTTGATTTGATAATTTTATAATGGCAAAACAGTGAACCGTTCGGTTCAGATTTTCCGGACTTAGTGATAAGTTTAATTGAAAAAGTATGACTTTCACAACTCCAAATAATCTGAAATTTTTATGAGAAGGTCTTGATTGTGTAATGAAGATTTATACCAATTCTTATGCAATTCAGAGTTGAAACACTATTTTTAATCATGGCATTTTGGCCTCAGGCCAGCAACAGTTATATCTTGCTTTTCATACGAAACCTGATTTGAAACCTAGCTTAGGAATGTTCAAATGAGTTGAAAATTTTATATGATGAACTTTGGAATATATGTGTATGTTCTGGAAATTTTGAGGATTAAACAAATTGATTTGGTATAGTTTTAGATTTTATCTTTTGTGTTTTATCCGTAATCGAATTAATGCTCTATTTGATACTTTTTGAATAAGTGTGAGATTTTGTAATCTAATTGTGACTTGGCTGGACCCATATGCTAAGTATGATGTTTTGGTGAGATAGGAATGAGTATGGTTTAAAATGTGTCTAGGATATGCGTCAATAAATTGTAAGTGAAGTGTTTACGGACGTTATTCGGTTTAGGCTTTTAGCTTAAGGATAGAATGAGATTGTCTTATGTGCTATCTTTTGAAGTTAATTTATTTTTGAAGAAGTTTGTTTAATTAGAATACATTGAGCTTATTTGGTTGTTGCCTCATTTTGTTACATGATGTTATGTTTGAAAATAAATTGTTTTAAGTGTTTGTTTTAAAGAAAGGTGTTAAGGGATTAAAAATGCGATTTTACGGTGTTTTCGGATTTTCTAAAAAGTGGTTTACGGGCTTGCATCTTTGCTGTACAGATTTTATTTAAATTGTTTTTCTATCCTGAAAATGTGTTTGATTGGTTTAAATTTTAAGTTTTAAGTGGTACGTAATGTAAGAAAAGTTGGATTGAAAAAGTGACGTATCCGGTGTTTTCGGGTTTGAGCGAGCTGCTGCCCAAGACGGACCAGCAACCGATCCATTTATTTAAAATGATTTCGTTGATTGCTTATAATGATTTCAAAGTATTTAAAGTACAGTGAAAGTTGGATTTGATTTGAGAAAGTCTTGACGTTTTACGATTTTCTGACAATAAGTGAAAGGAGTTTTCGAAAACACGTTTTGATTCTGAGTATGACGATTTTTTAATAGACTTGTAACGTTAGTGTCTCCTATCTAGTACAAGGTGCATATAAGTCAGGAAGTATGAACAGCTGACATGCTGGGGAGGACCCGCAACGATTTCGGACAAAGCATTTGCTAGATTTGAGGTGAGAGAGAAGCTTCCCTAAGACATCGTGGTATTTAGGTGATTTATTAGGACGTTCCTAATCATCTCAAAGATCGGAACTTGGTGGTTTCTGAGTCAGTAGTATAGTGGCAATTGTTTGTGTTGTGTGGCCACGTATACGAAGGAGACAAAGACCACATGTTATTATGTGATGAATTTATGTGATGATGATTTGAAATGGCATGCTTTCCTTTATTTGTTTAAGTGTTTAATTATGTATGATGATACTTAAATTGTTGATTAATAAGAGTAGCATGCTGATGGACATCTGCTATGTCTTGATTGTGGATTATAATTATGTGAAACTATAGAAATGATGAATTAAAAAGAGAACAAGTTATCCGAAAGAGAAGATATAACACCCTGTTTGGCTTAAGTCCTTATTGAATAAGGCAGCTTTGATAAGACATTGAGAAAGAGATAAGAACTAAGATTGGGAAAGAGATATGAGCTGAGATTGAGAAAAGAATAATGATGTAATGAGAATTTATAAGATTGCGAAAGGAAATCACATATGATGCGAAAGAAAATGTTGCACGATGATGAGAAAGATACTGATAAGAATGATGATGATGAGCAAGAGCTGATGAGAACATTGCTGATGAAAATAATGTTGATGAGGCTCATTGGAAAAAAGATGTGATATGAGTTGAGTTGTGCTCCTCAGCTGAGAAAGTGAAGCCGAAGTGCTGAAAAGAGTTATGATGTTGTACTGTGAAAGCTCACGAGATGTGATGCAAGTTGCTGATTGATTCAAGTTCTGTGTTATGGGAAAAGAAAAGTATTGTGATAATTAGTGGTCGGGACTCGTTGAAGGGATGCACCAAGGATGAGCCGACCTTAGGATGATAACTAAAACATTAAGACTCTAAAAGACTTTGATTAATGCGGTGAGTTATGAGTGCGAAGTCGAATTCGTGGAGAGGAAGATACCCCAGAATATCAGGGATATTCGGGTTGTGATTGCAATAGGGGAGGGTAAGGACGGTGATACGTCAAGAAGCCTTGAGTGCTATTCTAGGCAGAACGAATTCCATACGTGGTACGAACAGATCGGTTCTATGTCGTGGTAAGTTCTGCACTCGAGACTAGAATAGTACTGTCGCCCCCTATGGCAATTCGAGAACAGTGAGAGGGACTGGAACGGGGCACTTTGATTTTGCCACTGTATCCGATTTTCTACAGTGTGCCTTGATTATATGATTTGATTTGAGACTGTACCCGATTTTCTACAGTTCTCCTGGCTTGGAACCATTTGTTGAGACAACTGTCAAGCCCGCGTGGTCAAGGTCCTGTACTCTTGTTTGCTTCCGACTAGGTTGGGTGGATTACCGAGGAGATGTAGACGTGTGAGTTAACTATGGACTGAATTCTTTACCTCAATGATGATTAATTCCCCATATCATTGATGGATGCGAAATCATAAGACTTAATAAGAAAAAGATTAAGAAGTGTTGAAAAGATGTATCAGAAACAAGTATGAGAAAGGATCTCTGAAGTACTGATGAGCCTTGAATTATTGCATTAAGAAAAAGATTGATGTTATGGTTATGTGAAAGTAAGCTTGCATTGGTAAGATAATAAATGATGACAATGATGATGATCATGAATGTTGTGTTGTCTTTATGTTGCTTGTTATGTTTGTATGGTCTTAATATCTTGCCTATTGTAAAACCCACACCGTCGACGATACGTCGTTCGGAATGCTTACTCTCTCCTGCCTCGTTGTTTTGTTGGTGGACGCTGATGCCACAACGATCAGACTTGTGCTAGAGGATCAGGAGGATGTGGAAAGTTTGGTAGAACCTGACGAAGATGAGAGAATCGACGATGCCGAGGAGTACCTTGAGCTAGAAGGAGCACCCGTCAAGGATGGAGACAAGGATTAATGTGTAGGCCTAACATTAAGGTCTTCCTTTTTAGAGTATTGTACTCCCCTAGCAGGTACTTAGACATCATTTGCTGCATCCACATGTACACCCGAATTATGTTTTATAAAGCTGGGTAATCAATGTTAAGTTTTCTGGTTAAGAACAAACGAGATGGGCTCTTAAATGTGATTTGTGAAAGCAAGTTCAAAGTGCGATGTTTCGTAACATCTCGGTTTGGAACTTGAGGTATAACGTGAGATATGAGAATCAAATTTTTATTACAAACTATTTTGATAAAAGATTTTGGAACTTGGAGATTCTCATGTCCATGTTATGTTATAAAAAAAAAATTGGCCCAAATTTTCGCTATATTGAATTAAAGAAATTATATTTTCATGTTGCCAAATCGGGGTGTTACATTTGTGGTATCAGAGCAATGGTTGTCCTAAGTAGCCTAATGCGTGGGCTTACATGCTTGCTTGTGTGACTCTGTATGTACGTGTTAGTCATAGGACTACGATGAGTGAGAATAGAAGTATGAAGTTACGTGAGCGCTCGTTCTATCTCTATCGATTCTATCTCTCTATCTCTGGAATGCGTCGGGAATTTGTCTACGTTGCGTACAAAGAACCGAGACTAGTGTCATCGTGAGACTTTGTTCTGTGTGACCTGAACTTTCTCTTGTTTGTTGGAGCCCTCTTTGTTGAGAACCCCTTTTGTCTGCAATGGCTTCTGAACCCCTGACATGAGACCTTGTTTGTTGAAGCTTTTTTTTATATGAACCCTTTTTTTTGTGATTATGGCCAACGTCCTTAGCGACCTAGAATGTCTTTCAAAAAAGACCCTGTTCTGTCAAGCAATTTGACAAGACTGTAATTGCTGATGAACCTGAAGTTTCATCTCCTGAACTTTGACAAAACGTTTGTCTTCTCTAGAACCTCTGTGACAATCTTAGACCAGGACACCTTATGCCAATCAAGTAGATATTTCCGAGTTATGAGGTGGACAGTGAGGTGTTGTTAAGGAAAAAGTTATGATGGTTGAGGAATAAATAAGCATGAACGAAGGTGATGTATTATGGATAAAGTAAGGTAAGAGTACCCTTAGAGCCATAAGTACGATAGTGGAACGTACAAAAGAATTAAAACAAAAAGGTTTGATAGCAGCCTAACCCAAAGTAATGGTATGGATGGTGTTAAGATGGTGGATATTTGGGACGAGTTTGAAAGATTTGGAGTTAGAAAAGCTCTAGTTGGAGTAGGTAAATGATTGGAGTGAATGTGAATTTGTAATAGTACGATGAGATTAGATAGAGGAGGCGGTACAATTTATGGATGAAACCCTTAAGTGATGACCAAAATTAGGTCGAATGACTAAGATTTGATGTTTTGATGGACATAGATGACTGTAAGTTTTGGATTCAAGGATATCACTAGGAATTAAGGTTGTTAAAATTGGAGGAAAAATCCCTGAGTTGGAGAGATTTTGATGGTTTAGAGCCCGAAGATGAGTCATGAAGGGTGGAAAAAGGATTAGAATGAAAAAGTTATTTAAGTAAGTGCTTAAGATGAGGAGTAAGATGATACATATTTCTTTACGGATTAGTGACTGTTAGAGGAAAAAGGAAGGAGTAATGGTTACCATAGTAATTCGATGAGGGAGAAAATTTGGTTTAGTCAGCGGAAATTAAGGTGATACTCAGATAGGCTTGAACAAAGTGATGGGAAGTTTTGTAATATAAACTAGAATTGGTGAATGTTGGAAAATTTTATGACTTTAGTCCCTGTCAAATGCTATTGGATAGATGTGATGTATAGGAATATGATTCATCAAAGTTGGGGAGTAAACAGAGATTTTGAGGTTTGTAATAACCCACCTATGCTAAAAAGGATGAGAGAAGTCAAATTAAGGAAGAAAGACATGAGAAAAGTAGTATCCTTGTTAGGATTGGCATAAGCGTGCTATCCTTTTAAAAGTCGTTTCGAAACCATTGAACCCCTTAAACTTTTGTTGACAAAACTAAACCGTTAATATTCCATTGTATCTGATAATGGAATGGCCCGAAAGATTACTTTTGAAAGTAATCAATTCGACTTACTCCCAAGAACCTTCAGAGAATGATACATAATTGGCGACTCGAGGACGACGACTGTTGTTAAAGGCTAAAAGAATCACTCACAGGAATCCGACATCCGTTGATCGTGGAATTCCGCGTAGCATTTCTCGAGGACGAGAAATCTTTAAGTTGGGGAGAATGTGACATCCCGTATTTTTCTGACTAAGATAAATAAATTTTCATTAAAGAAGAATTTTGAGATGTTGTTTTACAATGGATTTTCGATGGGTATTTTATTCGATTACGTAATCAGTTGTCGATTTTATGGAATGTTGTAAATAAATATTTTTATAGAGTTCAAGCAAAGGATTTTATTGAGTTTGGAGTAATTTAATTGATAAGAAATAAGTCATGAATTTTATTATTTGTGATTTCATTGAGAAATGAATTTCTTTGTGCATCTTTATAGATTTAATAACTTCATAAATTCATAACTTTTTAATCGTAACTCCGAAAATTATGATCTTTATATGAAAACGATCGTATTAAAAAGTAGATTTCAAAAATGTAGCTCTTATAATTTTCTGGGTTGATTTACGAAAATTATTCCTCAGGTCTGTGTAATACGAATTTTGAAGGCAATCTCATGAAAAATAGTTTTTGACCTCTAATGAACTTTTCCTTTTGGGAATCTCTTTTATATATAGAAATATGATTTTAGAAAATGAAAAATGTAATGTGTATGTATGTGCATGTGTGTATGTCATGCAAGCATGATTTTGTAAGTAGATTAGATGAAATAAAATTAAATTAAAAATCAAATAGAAAATGTGATGCAATGTGAGTTGATGTTTGAGAAGACTTATTTCCCTAAATTACTCTTGTTTGTCTACAACTTAGTTACTATTTACATGCAAATTTTTGTGAAGACAAAATTGCCCCTCAACCTAACACACATAGCACCAAATTCTTAGGGTTAGAATTGGAAAAGGAAAGTTTCCTATAAATAGTCTCTTGGTCCCTTGTTTTCTTTCATTCATTTTTCACTCCCAAACACATATGGTGTTAGAGCATCATCAAGCTCAACACCCTTAGAGAAAGAGAGAAGAGAGCCGTGAAGGAGAAGAGGAACGGAAAGAGGAAAGGCTTGAAGTTCTTAGCTATTTTCTTTGATTCCTCCATAGGTATTGATCCTAAGCTTATGATTCTTCTTCATCTCCATTTTCTTTTTCGTTTTCATGAAGTTTCAAGCTAGAGTTTTGTTGATCAAAGCTATTGCATGTTGTTTTGAGTTTTTCCTTGTTTTTCTACACCTATTTCTACTTGGATCTAAGAGTGAAATCAAAAGAAAATAACATGCATCAACCTTGATGATGCTCACGGTTTTGGGTTCCTTTTTACTTGAAATGAGTTTTGATCTTTGGTTTGTATTTTTATGTTGATTTTATGACTTGATTTATAAGATCTAAATACATGCATGTTGTTTTTAAAATGTTGATCATGAATACTAGTGCTAGAAAGTTTGGATCTTCAACTTGTGATCTTCTTATCACGGTTTTGACTAGAGTTTGTGCTTAGACTTGCTTGTTTGTCTTGATTTTTATGTGCATGTGATGATCTATGCTTGACCTATGATAAAGCATGGGACTTGAGAATTGCATGTTAAATTTGAGTGAAAAGATTTAATTTTTCTTTGATGCATGTCACGGTTTTGAACCCCATTTGTGTAGAATGATTTTTTATCCTTGTTTGTAAATGTTGATGCATGCTTATTTCAAGCTAGATCTAGTATTTTTATGACATGCATGTGATTTTTAGTTGATCTTAACTTTCTCTCTCTACATGCATGTAAAGAACCATAACTTTTATGAAAGAATAAGTGATGGGTACTATTTCGTCTTATTTATTTCTTAATGCATGACATTTTTATAAATAGATCTAGACTTGTTGAATTGTTTATGATGCAAAAGTGATACTTTTATGTTTAAAGTAATGATCTTTAGAAAAGTTAAGACTTTTCCTGAAAAGGTTTATTTTTTTTAAGTCAAATAATTCATGCATGTCATTTAAAAGTGAAGAAGAATGACTTTTATTTGTGTATATGATTTTTAGTTAGTAAAGTGTTGAACTTTGGAAAAAGATCTAATTTTTACTTAAATGCAAGTATAAATCAAAGTTTAAATCATGAGAATGTTTTGAGTTTGAACGATTTGATTAAGTGTTGAAATTTTGATCAATAAGTGATTTTCTTGTAAGAAACTTTGAGAAACGATAGTTATACTAATTGGATTGCCTTGAAATTTTAATATGTGGTCCTTGAAGCTATTTAAATGAGTTCAAGAAAATTTGAAGGGATTTGGAATTTTTTTTGGCATTTTAACTGAATTTTGATTGATCAGTGTCGATTATGGAAGTTTATGGTTTTCAGTGAAATTGATTTGGATAAGTAGTACTTGCATATGTTCGATGATTCTGAAACTTGGACACTGTTTTAAGTAGGTTAAATGCACTGTCTCTGAATTTTTATATGATTTTTAAGGTTGGTTTGTTAATCGAAATGGAGTCATTTGTGTGAAAACGATTTCGGAAAAATAAGCTTTTCGGGTTAAACCTAAATAGAGTTTTTGACCCTAAGCTACTCTAAATGACTTGAAATTTTTATGGTAGTTTCCTTATCATATATCGAGGTTCTCTGTAAAATTTGAAGAGATTTGGAGTTGATTTGATAATTTTCTAATGGCAAAACAGTGAACCGTTTGGTTCAGATTTTCCAGACTTAGTGACAAGTTTAATAGAAAAATTATAACTTGCACAACTCCAAATAATCTGAAATTTTTATGAGATGGTCTTGGTTGTTTAAGGAAGAGTTATACCAATTCTTATGCAATTCGGAATTGAAACACTATTTTTAATCATGGCATTTTGGCCTCAGGCCAGCAACAGTTCTATCTTGCTTTTCATACGAAACATGATTTGAAACCTAGCTTAGGATTGTTCAAATGATTTGAAAATTTTATATGATGAACTTTTGCAAATATGTGTATCTTCTGGAAATTTTTAGGATTAAACAAATTGATTTGGTATAGTTTTAGATTTTATCTTTTGTGTTTTATCCGTAATCGAATTAATGCTCTATTTGATACTTTTTGAATAAGTGTGAGATTTTGTAATCTAATTGTGACTTGGCTGGACCCTATATGCTAAGTATGATGTTTTAGTGAGATAGGAATGAGTATGGTTTAAAATGTGTCTAGGATATGCATCAATAAATTGTAAGTGAAGTGTTTACGGTCGTTATTCGGTTTAGGCTTTTAACTTAAGGATAGAATGAGATTGTCTTATGTGCTATCTTTTGAAGTTAATTGATTTTTGAAGAAGTTTGTTTAATTGGAATACATTGAGCATATTTGGTTGTTGCCTCATTTTGTTACATGATGTTATGTTTGAAAATAAATTGTTTTAAGTGTTTGTTTTAAAGAAAGGTGTTAAGGGATTAAAAATGCGATTTTACGGTGTTTTCGGATTTTCTAAAAAGTTGTTTACGGGCTTGCATCTTTGCTTTCCAGATTTTATTTAAATTGTTTTTCAATCCTGAAAATGTGTTTGGTTGGTTTAAAGTTTAAGTTTTAAGTGGTACGTAATGTAAGAAAAGTTGGATTGAAAAAGTGACGTATCTGGTGTTTTCGGGTTCGAGCGAGCTGTTGTCAAAGACGGACCAGCAACCGATCCATTTATTTAAAATGATTTCGTTGATTGCTTATAATGATTTCAAAGTATTTAAAGTACAGTGAAAGTTGGATTTGATTTGAGAAAGTCTTGACGTTTTACGATTTTCTGACAAGAAGTGAAAGGAGTTTTCGAAAACACATTTTGATTCTGAGTATGACGATTTTTTAATAGACTTGTAACGTTAGTGTCTCCTATCTAGTACAAGGTGCGTATAAGTCAGGAAGTTGGAACAGCTGACATGTTGGGGAGGACCCGCAACAATTTCGGACAAAGCATTTGCTAGATTTGAGGTGAGAGAAAAGCTTCCCTAAGACATCGTGGTATTAAGGTGATTTATTAGGACGTTCCTGATCATCTCAAAGATCAGAACTTGGTGGTTTCTGAGTCAGTAGTATAGTGGCAATTGTTTGTGTTGTGTGGCCACGTATACGAAGGAGACAAAGACCACATGGTATTATGTGATGAATTTATATGATGATGATTTGAAATGACATGCTTTCCTTTATTTGTTTAAGTGTTTAATTATGTATGATGATACTTAAATTGTTGATTAATAAGAGTAGCATGTTGATGGACATCTGCTATGTCTTGATTGTGGATTATAATTATGTGAAACTATAGAAATGATGAATTAAAAAGAGAACAAGTTATCCGAAAGAGAAGATATAGCACCCTGTTTGGCTTAAGTCCTTATTGAATAAGGCAGCTTTGATAAGACATTGAGAAAGAGATAAGAACTAAGATTGGGAAAGAGATATGAGCTGAGATTGAGAAAAGAATTATGATGTAATGAGAATTTATAAGATTGCGAAAAGAAATCACATATGATGCGAAAGAAAATGTTGCACGATGATGAGAATGATACTGATAAGAATGACGATGGTGAGCAAGAGCTGATCAGAACGTTGCTGATGAAAATAATGCCGATGAGGCTCATTGGAAAAGAGATGTGATATGAGTTGAGTTGTGCTCCTCAGCTGAGAAAGTGAAGCCGAAGTGCTGAAAAGAGTTATGATGCTGTACTGTGAAAGCTCACGAGATGTGATGCAAGTTGCTGATTGATTCAAGTTCTGTGTTATGGGAAAAGTAAAGTATTGTGATAATTAGTGGTCGGGACTCGTTGAAGGGATGCACCAAGGATGAGTGTAACAATCTCAATTTGATGGTGAAGGAGATGCAATTAATCCAAGAGTTCAGTGACCTCAACTTGAACATGCAAGTGAAAGAGAAGAGCATTGTTCTAGAAATGTTGCAGGTTACCAATGACTTGATTGGCCTTATTAGAGAAAGGCAAGCCGATGATGCAGAACTACAAAAGTTGTTGGAAGGGGCATCGGGCAATGAAGAGCCCGACTTTGTTAAGGGGATGGCATTATCCGGTTTAGGGGTCGGATATGTGTTCCTATGGACTTCGACGTTAGAAGGGATATCCTATGGGAAGCACATCGAACCAAGATGAATTTCCAACCCGGTGCAACAAAGATGTACCAAGATTTGAAGAAGATTTATTGGTGGCCAAAGTTGAAAACCGATGTAGCAGATCATGTATCTCATTGCCTAACTTGTCAGAAGGTTAAGATTGAGCATCAAAAGCCTGGTGGTCCGTTGCGATCACTTGATATCCCGGAATGGAAGTGGGATAGCATAGCCATGGATTTTGTGACGGGTCTACCTAGGACTGCTGCAGGATGTGATGCAGTTTGGGTAGTTGTGGACCGTCTCACAAAGTGTGCTCATTTTATTCCGATTCACAAGAAGTACACTCTGGAGAAGTTGACTCAGTTGTATATCAGGGACATAGTGAAGCTACATGGTATTCCTACCAGCATTGCATCCGATCGTGATCCGAGATTTCTGTCGAGATTTTGGCAGAGTCTTCAGCAGGCATTGGGTACTAAGCTAAAATTTAGTACGGCTTATCATCCGCAGACAGACGGACAATCTGAGCGTACCATCCAGACACTGGAAGATTTGTTGAGAGCATGTGTTCTGGAGCAAGCTGGTAGTTGGGAGCAGTTACTGCCTTTGATGGAGTTTACTTACAATAACAGCTTCCACTCCAGTATTGGCATGGCACCATTTGAGGCTCTCTACGGCCGAAAGTGTAGGACGCCTCTATGTTGGTTCCAGATAGGTGAGAATCTGTTAACAGGTCCTGATATTGTGAAGGAAACAACTGAGAAGATCACAATGATCAAGAACAAAATGAAAACTTCCCAGGATCGCCAAAAGAATTATGCTGACAGGCGAAGGAGACCTTTGGAATTTGAGGTTGGAGATCATGTGTTTTTAAGGGTGTCTCCGGTTACAGGGATTGGTAGAGCAATTAAGTCGAAGAAACTAACTCCTCGGTTTGTTGGACCTTATGAGATCTTGGAGAAGGTTGGCCCTGTAGCATATAGGATTTCTTTGCCCCCACATCTAGCTAGGCTCCATGATGTATTCCATGTCTCACAACTAAGGAAATACATTCATGATCCTACTCATGTGGTTACATTGGATGATTTGCCCTTGAAGGAGAATTTGACTTTTGAAGTGTTGCCCGTGAGGATTGAAGATAGACAAGTAAGACGATTGAGAGGCAAGGAGATTGTGTTGGTAAAAGTTATTTGAAGCAGAAACAATGTAGAGGAAGCTACCTGGGAATTAGAAAGCAAAATCAAGCAGTCTCATCCACGGTTGTTTGAAGAAAGCTGAATTTCGAGGACGAAATTCGGGTAAGTGGGAGAGGATTGTAACACTCTCAATTCAGATATGTAATATAATGTGAATCATGCCAAGTTATTTTAAGAATTATTAAGTTTAGGAAGAGGTTTTGTGTAGAATATCAAGTTTGGATTGGATAGAAAGCTTATGGAAATGCATTAGGGATAGAAAATCATCAAAATATGACTTTTCCACTAAGTAATCGATTACTTGGAGGGTAAGTAATCGATTACAGGGCCCCTGGTGAAAACACTAAAAAGTTGCAGCAATTCTAATCGATTACCTCATATGAAGTAATGGATTATCCTGAGTTTTTGAGCTGTAATCGATTACTTTCAGGACATTAATCGATTACTTGTGCCCTGCTGAATGTATGGAGGAATGTTGCATCAAAGGGTAATCGATTACTTGGGGGTTAGTAATCGATTACCACAACAAAAATCTGGAAAGAAAATAAGGAGCACGTGTCATCTTGGGCGTGGCTTAAAAGCCTTAACAGTGAAGCAGAACAATCTTAGCCACTTGTTCTAAGATAGGGCTTATAGATAAAAAGAGAAATAAAAGAAAAACAACATAGCAACAAATCAAAGAAAATCATTTTCCTCTCTCTTCCTCCTCCACTTCCACTCGAGTTCCTCCCTCCTCCACCATAGGGTCTCAATTTTCTTTCCTAAAAATCAACCAAGAACAAGTGATCCTTGCCTCCTCATCATTGCAACTTCTTCTTTCTCATCTCAAGGTAAGAGTTTAAGTTTTGGTTTTCTCTCTCCCTCTCTCAAATTCGTCCCTTCTTTCTCTCTCTTTACCACCAATGGTGATTTTCAATACTAGACTATGGAGACTCCATTTTTCTTTGAATCTTGACAAGAACCATGTTATAAATGACAATCCTTTCACCTTATGACTTTTGTTTTAGGTTCTCCCACTCTTTTGTTGATTATAAGCTTTTGGTGGAAAAGCTAAAGTTTAGAGCCAAGCTAAATCTTCCTATCTCTAAGAGTTGAGGTAAGGAGGTTTGTGTTACTATATTCTAGGGGGTAGGTTGTATTGTGTATATAATGGGTTGCCAAGAGATTATGTGTTAGTTAAGGGTTAGAAACCTTAGGATAGATAACATGGTATAAAAGCATTTAAATGTATTATGTGGTAATTAAATGTAAATATTGGTATTTATGTGGTGATTATATGTGATTATTGATGCTTGGTTGATGTGGTTTGATGTTTTGCAAAATTATGTTGGACTTGGGAATTATAAGATGAATATGAGTGAGATAATTGAAATGAAGATGATTTTATTGTTGGTGGTGCCTTGTGTAATTAGAAATTAAAAGTATAATGAGTTTATAAAATCTAAAAATTAATGGAAGAGATTAAAAGGAAATGAAATATGTGAAATAAGTTGTTAAAAGATTTAAAGGAAGAAGAGTGTGTGACCCAGGTCTTGTAAGACGTTGTCCTTAGGAGACTGTACGCATAGATCGCGTAAGACACACATTGTGTGTAGCTGTAAGACGTTGTCCTTAGGAGACTGTACGCAGTTATGGGCACACACATCATATATTAATAAAGGTATAATTGGATTGTGCCTCTCCAGATCTTGTAAGACGTTGTCCTTAGGAGACTGTACGCTTAGATCGCGTAAGACACACATTGTGTGCAGCTGTAACACGTTGTCCTTAGGAGACTGTACGCAATGATGGACGCACCTTCTGATTTTGGGAATCCAGGTCTTGTAAGGCGTTGTCCTTAGGAGACTGTACGCATAGACCGCGTAAGACACACATTATGTGCAACTGTAAGACGTTGTCCTTAGGAGACTGTACGCAGTTATGGATCCCCGTGATAAAATCTAAAAAAAATACTATGTAAAACTCCAAAGAGTATGAAAAGGAAGATTGTGAAAATTAATAAGGAATGAGAATGGGATTATGGTTGACTAAGCTGGAATTAAATGCATTCATGTTTTATGATATCTTGAAATGGACTAAATGTATATTATGTGTACATGCCTATTGTCTGGGAGTGCCTTATTGTGAATTGTGCTTTATCTGGATATATGTGTGTGGCTTGGTGGTTCAGTATAGCATAATAGAAACTGCTTCCCTAGTTTATTGTGCAATACTCACCTCCTTACCATTTTTCAGGTACTGAGTCGGAGTTTACACCAGGACCGGCCGAGCAGGATTACTCTCCCTCACAGGGAGAGTAGGGTTATGGGTTTCTTTTAGATGCACTTACTCGCCTAAGCCTCACATATTCTTTTTGATGTATATGTGATGTCCATATTTTTGAGTGAGGCTTAGGGTGTCTTATTTTTGGGCATAGTTTATGTTAATTTCCCTTGAATTCAAATACTTGGTCTTTGATGGTACTCTGAAAACTGATGACTTGTTTTCAGCCCATGGGGCAATTTATATGATGCATATATTTATACTTTGAGCCCTGCTCGCTTCTGTTGCCATGCTGTGAATGTGTTAATCAGGTGGAAAAATTTAGAAAAGTCCGAAAAACAAACGAAACTCCGTCCGTTTGATGGTTGATTTTAATATAACAAAAAGGAATTTTTAAGTGTGTATTTTAATATAAGGGAATTAAGGGTAATTAATTAAAGGGTGTTACATTTATGGTATCAGAGCAGTTTCTCCTCGGCCTTGGAGTTATGCAAACTCTACATGATTACTCACCTAGCGAGTAATGGATGCTCATAGTAAAAGTTTAGGAATTTAGTAGTATGATTATAGTATTATGTATACTTTTAGTATTTAAAGTCTTACTGGTCTGCTCTCTTTGGTTAAGCAGTATGGCAGGAAGAAGGGCTGCCAATGATGGGCTTGCAGCCATCCTGGAGCATCTGTCACAGATGCAGCAGCAGCAAGGAGAGCAGATGGCAGCTGCAGCTCTGCAACCAACTCCAGTAGAGGTGGACTGGATGGCTAGGTTCCGCAAGAATGATCCACCTCGTTTTGAGGGTGGAAATGACCCTGATGGAGCACAGAGATGGATTCAGGAGATCGAGAAGATCCTCCGCTCTATTCAGCCACCCGTAGAGCAGCATGTTCGGCTGGCGGAGTTCATGCTAACCAATGAGGCTGAGCATTGGTGGGATCAACAAAGGAGGGGATTGGTGGCAGCCAATCCGGTTGTTTCGTGGGAGGTATTCAAGGATCTCTTCTTAGGGAAGTATTTCCCTGAAGACGTAAGGAGGGAGAAGGAGATTCATTTCTCTAGCTGACACAAGGCTCCATGTCAGTTGGGGATTATGCAGCTAGATTTGAAGACCTTATCCGATTCTCTGACTATCGGGATGCTAGTGAGCACAGTAAATGCGTCAAGTTTGAGTCGGGACTCAGGACTGATATTCGCCTCTCGTGCGAATATCACAATATTGATAACTTGGCCCGTTTAGTTAGCATGGCGAGCACTTATGAGAAGGGGCTTAAGAGGAAAATGGCTGAAGACAAAAGCAAGTCTGTGCAGAGAATTGGTGGTCCTATAAGGGGCAAGAGTGCGGTGCAGCGACCAGGCCCCTATCCACAGCCTAGATCAGGCCCTATAGGGGGTTCTTCTGGTCCTATTCCGCCTTGTCCTCATTGTGGCAAGCAACATAGAGGTGTGTGCTGGAGTCTGAATCAGAATCAACCAAATGTTACCTGTTTTAAGTGTGGACAGCCTGGTCATGTTTCAATGAATTTCCTGAAGAATGTTGTTAAGAAAGAAGCCAATGTGACTAGGGCGCAGAGGGTTGGAGATGGACGCCCACTTCAGCGGGGGAAGGTGTACACTCTAGACGGAGAAGAGGTGACTGAGGCTGATGAGCTGATACGAGGTATTGGCCATATAAATGACATTGCATGTGGTATACTTTTTGACTGTGGAGCTACACACTCTTTTATTTCTGTCAATTGCATGGAAAGATTAAAATTGTCTGTTGTTGAGATGCCATTTAAGCTGTCTGTGTCTACCCCTACTAATTCAGCTGTGGTTACATCCCTGATGTGTTTGGATTGCCCACTCCGAGTATTGGAGCGGGAATTCCGAGTGAACTTAATATGTTTACCTTTAACCAAGCTAGATATTATTCAAGGCATGGACTGGATGTCCCAGAACCGTGTCCTTCTTGATTGTAGTCAGAAGTCAGTAATTTTCTGTCAAGTCTCGGTGTCGGCTATGGATGATGAGGAAGCATCAGACATCAGTAAAAGCCCAGTGGTTTGTGAGTTTCCGGATGTCTTTCCTGCTGAAATTCCCGGACTACCTCCATCCAGAGAAGTAGAATTTGGCATTGATCTTATGCCTGGTGCCTGCCCGATATCTAAAGTGCCTTATAGAATGGCCCCTCCAGAGTTGGAAGAATTGAAGAAACAGTTGGAGAAGCTTTTGGCTAAGGGGTTCATAAGGCCCAGTGTTTCCCCGTGGGGAGCTCCTATCCTCTTTGTCAAAAAGAAGGATGGAAGTGTCCGTATGTGCACTGATTATTGGCAACTAAATGCGGTGATAGTGAAGAATAAATATCCGCTCCCACGCATTGATGATTTGTTGGGTCAGCTTAGGGGAGCTGCAGTTTTCTCAAAGATTGACCTCCGATCTGGATATCATCAAATCCGTATCCGAGATGAGGACATTCCCAAGACTGCTTTTAGAACCTGGTATGGACATTTCGAGTATGTGGTGATGCCTTTTGGCCTCACGAATGCTCCTGCCATCTTCATGGATTATATGAACAGGATCTTCAGGCCGTACTTAGACTCATTTGTCATTGTGTTCATTGATGACATTCATATCTATTCCAAGAGCCCGAAGGAGCATGACGAGCATTTGAGAACGGTGCTCCAAGTTCTCAAAGACAAGCATCTTTATGCGAAGTTTTCTAACTGTAGTTTTTGGTTGGATGAGGTTCATTTTCTGGGGCATGTGATTTCTGAGAAGGGTGTGGCTGTTGACCCTTCTAAGGTGGAAGCGGTGCTTAAGTGGGAGAGACCCAAGTCCATTACTGAGATCAGAAGCTTCCTTGGTATGGCTGGGTATTATAGGAGGTTCATTGAGGGGTTTTCGAAACTAGCCCTTCCTTTGACCACTCTTACGCGGAAAGGTGTTCCGTTTGAATGGTCCCCAGAATGTGAAGATAGCTTCCAGGAGTTGAAAAGGCGATTGACTAGTTCCCCAGTGTTGATTTTGCCGGATCCGACTCAATCCTTTGTAGTGTACTGTGATGCCTCAAAACAAGGCTTGGGATGTGTGTTGATGCAGCAAGGACAAGTCATAGCCTATGCATCCAGGCAGTTGAGGCAGCATGAGCAGAACCATCCCACTCATGATCTTGAGTTGGCGGCAGTAGTTTTTGCTTTGAAAATTTGGAGGCATTATCTTTACGGTTCACAGTTTGAAGTCTTTAGTGACCATAAAAGTCTCCGCTACCTCTTCGATTAGAAAGAATTGAATATGAGACAAAGGAGGTGGATGGAGTTTCTGAAGGACTATGATTTCAATCTTCAATATCACCCGGGCAAGGCCAATGTAGTGGCTGATGCACTAAGTCGCAAGACTTTGCATGTCAGCAATTTGATGGTGAAGGAGATGCAATTAATCCAAGAGTTCAGTGACCTCAACTTGAACATGCAAGTGAAAGAGAAGAGCATTGTTCTAGAAATGTTGCAGGTTACCAATGACTTGATTGGCCTTATTAGAGAAAGGCAAGCCGATGATGCAGAACTACAAAAGTTATTGGAAGGGGCATCGGGCAATGAAGAGCCCGACTTTGTTAAGGGTTCTGATGGCATTATTCGGTTTAGGGGTCGGATATGTGTTCCTATGGACTTCGAAGTTAGAAGGGATATCCTACTGGAAGCACATCGAACCAAGATGAATTTCCAACCCGGTGCAACGAAGATGTACCAAGATTTAAAGAAGATTTATTGGTGGCCAAAGTTGAAAACCGATGTAGCAGATCATGTATCTCATTGCCTAACTTGTCAGAAAGTTAAGATTGAGCATCAAAAGCCTGGTGGTCCGTTGCGATCACTTGATATCCCGGAATGGAAGTGGGATAGCATAGCCATGGATTTTGTGACGGGTCTACCTAGGACTGCTGCAGGATGTGATGCAGTTTGGGTAGTTGTGGACCGTCTCACAAAGTGTGCTCATTTTATTCCGATTCACAAGAAGTACACTCTGGAGAAGTTGACTCAGTTGTATATCAGGGACATAGTGAAGCTACATGGTATTCCTACCAGCATTGTATCCGATCGTGATCCGAGATTTCTGTCGAGATTTTGGCAGAGTCTTCAGCAGGCATTGGGTACTAAGCTAAAATTTAGTAGGCTTATCATCCGCAGACAGACGGACAATCTGAGCGTACCATCCAGACACTGGAGGATTTGTTGAGAACATGTGTTCTGGAGCAAGCTGGTAGTTGGGAGCAGTTACTGTCGTTGATGGAGTTTACTTACAATAACAGCTTCCACTCCAGTATTGGCATGGCACCATTTGAGGCTCTCTACGGCCGAAAGTGTAGGATGCCTCTATGTTGGTTCCAGATAGGTGAGAATCTGTTAACAGGTCCTGATATTGTGAAGGAAACAACTGAGAAGATCACAATGATCAAGAACAAAATGAAAACTTCCCAGGATCGCCAAAAGAATTATGCTGACAAGCGAAAGAGACCTTTGGAATTTGAGTTGGAGATCATGTGTTTTTAAGGGTGTCTCCGGTTACAGGGATTGGTAGAGCAATTAAGTCCAAGAAACTAACTCCTCGGTTTTTGGACCTTATGAGATCTTGGAGAAGGTTGGCCCTGTAGCATATAGGATTTCTTTGCCCCCACATCTAGCTAGGCTCCATGATGTATTCCATGTCTCACAACTAAGGAAATACATTCATGATCCTACTCATGTGGTTACATTGGATGATTTGCCCTTGAAGGAGAATTTGACTTTTGAAGTGTTGCCCATGAGGATTGAAGATAGATAAGTAAGACGATTGAGAGGCAAGGAGATTGTGTTGGTAAAAGTTATTTGGAGCAGAAACAATGTAGAGGAAGCTACCTGGGAATTAGAAAGCAAAATCAAGCAGTCTCATCCACGGTTGTTTGAAGAAAGCTGAATTTCGAGGACGAAATTCGGGTAAGTGGGAGACGATTGTAACACTCTCAATTTAGATATGTAATATAATGTGAATCATGCCAAGTTATTTTAAGAATTATTAAGTTTAGGAAGAGGTTTTGTGTAGAATATCAAGTTTGGATTGGATAGAAAGGTTATGGAAATGCATTAGGGATAGAAAATCATCAAAATATGACTTTTCCACTAAGTAATCGATTACTTGGAGGGTCAGTAATCGATTACAGGGCCCCTGGTGAAAACACTAAAAAGTTGCAGCAATTCTAATCGATTACCTCATATGAAGTAATGGATTATCCTGAGTTTTTGAGCTGTAATCGATTACTTTCAGGACATTAATCGATTACTTGTGCCCTGCTGAATGTATGGAGGAATGTTGCATCAAAGGGTAATCGATTACTTGGCGGTGAGTAATCGATTACCACAACAAAAATCTGGAAAAAAAATAAGGAGCACGTGTCATCTTGGGCGTGGCTTAAAAGCCTTAACAGTGAAGCAGAACAATCTTAGCCACTTGTTCTAAGATAGGGCTTATAGATAAAGAGAGAAATAAAAGAAAAACAACATAGCAACAAATCAAAGAAAATCATTTTCCTCTCTCTTCCTCCTCCACTTCCACTCGAGTTCCTCCCTCCTCCACCATAGGGTCTCAATTTTCTTTCCTCAAAATCAACCAAGAACAAGTGATCCTTGCCTCCTCATCATTGCAACTTCTTCTTTCTCATCTCAAGGTAAGAGTTTAACTTTTGGTTTTCTCTCTCCCTCTCTCAAATTCGTCCCTTCTTTCTCTCTCTCTACCACCAATGGTGATTTTCAATACTAGACTATGGAGACTCCATTTTTCTTTGAATCTTGACAAGAACCATGTTATAAATGACAATCCTTTCACCTTATGACTTTTGTTTTAGGTTCTCCCACTCTTTTGTTGATTATAAGCTTTTGGTGGAAAAGCTAAAGTTTAGAGCCAAGCTAAATCTTCCTATCTCTAAGAGTTGAGGTAAGGAGGTTTGTGTTACCATATTCTAGGGGGTAGGTTGTATTGTGTATATAATGGGTTGCCAAGAGATTATGTGTTAGTTAAGGGTTAGAAACCTTAGGATAGATAACATGGTATAAAAGCATTTAAATGTATTATGTGGTAATTAAATGTAAATATTGGTATTTATGTGGTGATTATATGTGATTATTGATGCTTGGTTGATGTGGTTTGATGTTTTGCAAAATTATGTTGGACTTGGGAATTATAAGATGAATATGAGTGAGATAATTGAAATGAAGATGATTTTATTGTTGGTGGTGCCTTGTGTAATTAGAAATTAAAAGTATAATGAGTTTATAAAATCTAAAAATTAATGGAAGAGATTACAAGAAAATGAAATATGTGAAATAAGTTGTTAAAAGATTTAAAGGAAGAAGAGTGTGTGACCCAGGTCTTGTAAGACGTTGTCCTTAGGAGACTGTACGCATAGATCGCGTAAGACACACATTGTGTGCAGCTGTAAGACGTTGTCCTTAGGAGACTGTACGCAGTTATGGGCACACACATCATATATTAATAAAGGTATAATTGGATTGTGCCTCTCCAGATCTTGTAAGACGTTGTCCTTAGGAGACTGTATGCTTAGATCGCGTAAGACACACATTGTGTGCAGCTGTAACACGTTGTCCTTAGGAGACTGTACGCAATGATGGACGCACCTTCTGATTTTGGGAATCCAGGTCTTGTAAGGCGTTGTCCTTAGGAGACTGTACGCATAGACCGCGTAAGACACACATTATATGCAGCTGTAAGACGTTGTCCTTAAGAGACTGTACGTAGTTATGGATCCCCGTGATAAAATCTAAAAAAAAATACTATGTAAAACTCCAAAGAGTATGAAAAGGAAGATTGTGAAAATTAATAAGGAATGAGAATGGGATTATGGTTGACTAAGCTGGAATTAAATGCATTCATGTTTTATGATATCTTGAAATGGACTAAATGTATATTATGTGTACATGCCTATTGTCTGGGAGTGCCTTATTGTGAATTGTGCTTTATCTGGATATATGTGTGTGGCTTGGTGGTTCAGTATAGCATAATAGAAACTGCTTCCCTATTTTATTGTGAAATACTCACCTCCTTACCATTTTTCAGGTACTGAGTCGGAGTTTACACCAGGACCGGCCGAGCAGGATTACTCTCCCTCACAGGGAGAGTAGGGTTATGGGTTTCTTTTAGATGCACTTACTCGCCTAAGCCTCACATATTCTTTTTGATGTATATGTGATGTCCATATTTTTGAGTGAGGCTTAGGGTGTCTTATTTTTGGGCATAGTTTATGTTAATTTCCCTTGAATTCAAATACTTGGTCTTTGATGGTACTCTGAAAACTGATGACTTGTTTTGGGCGCATGGGGCAATTTATATGATGCATATATTTATACTTTGAGCCCCGCTGGCTTTTGTTGCCATGCTGTGAATGTGTTAATCAGGTGGAAAAATTTAGAAAAGTCCGAAAAACAAACGAAACTCCGTCCGTTTGACGGTTGATTTTAATATAACAAAAAGGAATTTTTAAGTCTGTATTTTAATATAAGGGAATTAAGGGTAATTAATTAAAGGGTGTTACAATGAGCCGACCTTAGGATGATAACTGAAACATTAAGACTCTAAAAGACTTTGATTAATGCGGTGAGTTATGAGTGTGAAGTCGAAGTAGTGGAGAGGAAGATACCCCGGAATATCAGGGATATTCGGGTTGTGATTGCAATAGGGGAGGGTAAGGACGGTGATACGTCAAGAAGCCTTGAGTGCTATTCTAGGCAGAACGAATTCCATACGTGGTATGAACAGATCGGTTCTATGCCGTGGTAAGTTCTGCACTCGAGACTAGAATATTACTGTCGCCCCCTATGGAAATTCGAGAACAATGAGAGGGACTGGAACAGGGCTCTTTGATTTTGCCACTGTACCCGATTTTCTACTGTGTGCCTTGATTATATGATTTGATTTGAGACTGTACCCGATTTTCTACAGTTCTCTTGGCTTGGAGCCATTTGTTGAGACAGCTGTCAAGCCCGCGTGGTCAAGGTCCTGTACTCCTGTTTGCTTCCGACTAGGTTGGGTGGATTACCGAGGAGATGTAGACGTGTGAGCTAACAACGGACTGGATTCTTTACCTCAATGATGATTAATTCCCCATATCATTGATGGATGCGAAATCATAAGACTTAATAAGAAAAAGATTAAGAAGTGTTGAAAAGATGTATCAGAAACAAGTATGAGAAAGGATCTATGAAGTACTGATGAGCCTTGAATTATTGCATTAAGAAAAAGATTGATGTTATGGTTATGCGAAAGTAAGCTTGCATTGGTAAGATAATAAATGATGACAATGATGATGATCATGAATGTTGTGTTGTCTTTATGTTGCTTGTTATGTTTGTATGGTCTTAATATCTTGCCTATTGTAAAACCCACACGGTCGACGATACGTCTTTCGGAATGCTTACTCTCTCCTGCCTCGTTGTTTTGTTGGTGGACGTTGATGCCACAACGAGCAGACTTGTGCTAGAGGATCAGGAGGATGTGGAAAGTTTGGTACAACCTGACGAAAACGAGAGAATCGACGATGCCGAGGAGTACCTTGAGCTAGAAGGAGCACCCGTCAAGGATGGAGACAAGGATTAATGTGTAGGCCTAACATTAAGGTCTTCCTTTTTAGAGTATTGTACTCCCCTAGCAGGTACTTAGACATCATTTGCTGCATCCACATGTACACCTGAATTATGTTTTATAAAGCTAGGTAATCAATGTTAAGTTTTCTGGTTAAGAACAAACGAGATGGGATCTTAAATGTGATTTTTGAAAGCAAGTTCAAAGTGCGACGTTTCGTAACATCTCGGTTTGGAACATGAGGTATAACGTGAGATATGAGAATCAAATTTTTATTGTAAACTATTTTGATAAAAGATTTTGAAACTTGGAGATTCTCATGTCCATGTTATGTTATAAAAAAAAAATTGGCCCAAATTTTCGCTATATTGAATTAAAGAAATTATATTTTCATGTTGCCAAATCGGGGTGTTACATCTTAGTTGGGATAAGGTGGTTCTATTCGACTGGTATCGACCCTTGGGTCTACTTGGTAGGCACTAAACTTCCTTAATCTTTGAGAACTCCAAAAGTTGTTGGGTTTTGATGAGGTGAGATAATCTCCTCATTGTTTATTTTCTCAACTAATGGTTCCTCTTCCCAGAACTCGCATAAAAATCAATCAGAAGTTCTCTGATAATTCTTATGTCGAGGTTAGGTGTTATCCCTAAGGTACTTTCCAGTCTTGGTGGCCTACAACTATGAAGGTTAGGGTTGCAATCTATGTTCTTTGGTTGGGTTCTTTATTTTTAGGTAGGTGCTAACACTCTTACTCACAGATTCACGCCGGCAATATAGGTTTGGAAATCTACTAACCATTTGGTCTCTCTTAAATCTTGGGAAATTGGAGAACACTAGGATGTGTTACTTATGGGTTAGTCATGTGTTCGATTTAGGACTTAGGTTTTAGTTCTCTATTTCCCTTAAGGTATTCACTGGTCCATGCTAACCTAGCATACTCTCGGAATAGAAAAACAAAACTCGAATCCTTATGTTGCATGGCCCTAAGACACTTCACTCTATTTGGTTTCCTATTGAAAGGTCTTGATAGTTCTTTGGTTTGGCAGCTTACTACATTGGTCAATTCTGTTGACGCTATGGTTTACAATTCTATGGACACTATGGGGAAAATCAAAATTGCAGAGTTTCCGAGAAGTACTTTATTTAAACCAGGTAAGGAAAAACCAAACTTTACGTATACATATAGGAATATACATGTACATAAACATAAGCATATCATGAAAATATATACATATACACTATTATTCACAATTTCAAAACTTGGTTTGAAAACTCTTTTTAGAACAATTCAAGAAAACATTTGATATACATATACACGTATATGCATATACATATAAACCTAATTCAACTTAGTGCATCAACCTTCCGATTGAACTTAAATCCCTGGTTCTGCTTAAATAAAATCTTTGGTTTTTCATAAATTCAATTATTACCATTCGGGGTTTAAGTCCAACCGATAGGATTCCACACTTGACTTTCGTTTAATGTTGAAGTTACCGAGCTCAATTTAGTAGTGGAGACCAACCACGAGTTCAACATAAACTTTGTTGTGGTTTTTCCTTGGATTTTAATCTAACCGATACCAACTAAGTCACTTGGTTAGATTAGAATCACGAATTTAAATTATTTGATTCTCGTGGTTCCACTCCAAATCTTTGTTTGCTTACTTTAACACTAAATTAGTCCACATCCAAACACATTTTGAGGACCTCTTAATTGAATTCGAACCGCTTCCCAACATAGGTAAAGAGTTTCTTTTATTCTTTCAAATTTCCAATTGGAATAGTTCGGCGGTTTGAATCCGATCGATTAGTTCTCGATTTCTATTTCACTCTTGGTGTCACAAATACTTGAATCAATATTAGCAATGGAATCGACCGTTATTTTAATTTAAACATTATTTTCCATCCTCTTTGATACTAATCTAATCAATGCGAATTTAATCACTTGGTTGTATTAGTATCGAAGTCATAACTCCTTTAATTCCGGCGGTTCCATTTCCAATCGTTGTCCAATTACGTTGACACCACATGATTCAACGAACATACATTCAAAGCATACACAAATACACATAGTCAGGCAAAGAGGAAACAACAAACAATTGGGCACTAAGGTTTTATACATAGAAAATCGTTTACTAATTCATGGTAGTGCACGAACTCCTAGATTTCGACGACTTCACCTCCCGATAAATGTAACGTCGGATTGGCCAGTTCCAACACTACATTAAATCGGTGGTAGTAGAACTCGCAATCCAATGAATTTCTATACTACGGTTTCAATTTCCTTGGCATTTTTCGGATTTCCTTTGTATGAAACTTTAGCTTTACACTAGCCTAACACTTATATTACTCCTACTTTCAACCATACACCTAATACCACTTAGGTTTGGTGTTTGCAATGGGGAACACTTACAATACTTAAAATTTTCCAAATTCTTTTCTTTTATCATTTGTCAGTATTCCCTTTTGCAAATTCAAACCCGATCCTTTTTAACTATGAACACTATATATATATATATACACACACTTGCCACTCTAATAACTATTCTTATACAGTTATTATCACAAATCATCAACTAATGTTGATGATGCACAAACCAATATTTTAAATGTGATGCAAATGCAATGCGATGCAAATGCAATGCAATAACTTTTCATTTTCCTTTACTTTTCACTTTGAAACATTTTCACTTTTGATGCAATGCAATGCAATGCAACCTCACTTCTCCCTCTTGTGCATTGTGCTTCACATCCTCCCCGTAGGAGGGTTCTTCACACAATGCACTACTTTTTAACAATTTAACTTTATTGACATTGTACTTCACGTTCTCCCCGAAGGAGTGTTCTTCATACAATGTCCACTTTTTAACTTTAAAACTTTATTAACATTGTGCTTCACATTCTCCCCGCAGGAGGGTTCTTCACACAATGCCCACTTTTTAACGATTTTACTTTATGTACATTGCACTTCACTGTCTCCCCGCAGGAGGGTTCTTCATGCAATGCACCACTTTTAACAATTCTCACTTTTTCCTCACATCCCCTCCACACTTTGGGAAAAACAAACTAGGAGTAAACGTCCCTCTTCCTTCCTATATTTCACATCTCGGTCTCCCCGTAGGAGTGTTCTTCATGCAATGCAGGCCCCTTTGCACTTCTCGGTCTCCCCGTAGGAGTGTTCTTCATGCTTGGGGAGGACCATCCTCCGTAGTCACGAAATAGGTAAGTGACCGATAGATTTACTATAGTGTGCACTGGACCAATCACCAATTCAACTAGTACTTCTCGTGCTCCCCGAAGGAGGGTTCCTTATACTAGTTTACTACTAGGGTGATCAAAGTCCTCTATAGTAACTCCCGTGATTTTTTCATAAACACAATCAAATCACTATCTATTCAAAGCCACTAGTTCTATGAACCTTCACATTCTCCCCGTAGGAGGGTTCTTCAGTTCATAGAACCTGGATTCGATAATCTTTCCCAAAATACCTAAGGTCCACCTTTCTCCATGAATGCACATGCTTCTAGTTTGTTTTAGGGGTATTAATCATCCATTCTTTATTTATATAGATTCATTGGGAGGGTTTTCTAACTTAAAACATGAGGCCGTATGATGCATCAATCACATTTCAAGTATACACACACTTATTCACAATCATTTGCAATCAATATGCACATTCATTCCTAATTATGCCTAACAATGACAGCACATGCACACAACAAACACTTGACATTTACATTTTTACTTAAACATATAAGTCTCACCTTTATTCAAGAAACTTGAGATTAGAGTGCTTGTAGCGGAATCGGTATTACTTTCCCTCAGGTCGAAAGGAAGAACTGCTCTGATACCATATTGTAACACCCCAAATTTTATATTATAAATTATAAAGAAATAAATTTTTTTGGACATAATCAAGAAAATTTAAAAGTAATTTCATTAAATAAAGTACATGAATCAGAGTTTGAAAAATAAAGTGGAGAACTTAAACTTTTATTTTTACAAAACATTTATATACAAAACGTGGGGTACCCAATAACAATATAGAATAAGAATAAAAAATTAGTTTCCTTTCTTCCGACTTGTTCCGTTGCGCACTCTGATCTCCAAGTTCCTTGAACAAGTACCTAAATTGTTATCCACTAAGGGTGAGATCTTTCACAGCACAGTGAATTAAAAGGACAGTACAAAGCTCATAATAAAACGTGAGACTAAAAGCTAAATCAAAGATAAAGGCAACAAAATACAACCACATTCACAATTCCATTTTCATTCAGTTCATTCATATTCATTCAACTATCCATTAATCATTTCGTTTCCATTTCCTTTTTCATTCTCATTTCCATTTCTATTTAACCATTCCAATGTCCGTACACTTTAACAATTAAACCATCATAACACTTAGTCACAATTATAAGCATTTAGCACTTAGGTTGTATGACAATCAATTTAACAATCAATAACAAACAACAAATCAACAGGTAACCAATAAATCAGTGGACATACTCAGGTATGTCTCAGAGTGCAGTAATTTAAGTCATTTCCCTAATGTTCTTCACTTCCTACTTTAACAATTCACAATATAAATTAATATAGCATTTTCAATATTCTTAAAGTTAACTAAAAGCTACATTAATTACCAATAATTAAACTCTAACCTACACTATTTGTTACCACACTCTAATTTAACTACTAATCTCAAATCCTATTATAAACTCTAACTATCCCTAAGTCAAAGTGTGGAAAGAGTCTCCCCTTACCTGGAAATCCTAGCAATAACGACAGAGCCATGTTTAATGTAACATCCTCACTTTAATTAGTTAATTTTAAATTTTAATAAAATAACAGTTTGAAAATTCATTTTAGAATTTGATTTCTTTTAAAAGGTTTTTCGAAAATCCGGCAGAGTTTCCTCTGTTTTTCGGACTTCCCAAAAATTCTCTTCTTAAAATCTGCCAGTCTAGAATATTTAAAAACTTAATACATAATAGTTCAATAACCAGATCAGGTCCTAAAGCCCAATTAGTACAAACTCAGGGCATACAATTACTACGCATATTATTAAATTACAAAAATAACAGTTTTAAAAATAAAATCCGCTCAGGGTATCACAAATACACTCTACGTGGTGGAGAATTTCCAGTTCGGCCCGCAACAGTGTAAGCTCCGCTTCCGTACATGTAAAATTAAATCAAGAAGGGTAGCATTACACAGAACTTAAAAAGATAAATCCTAAAAGAAGACATAGCAAATAACTAAGCCTATATAATTATTAATATACTTTATTCATAATTATTCGTATAATTGATCTCTTTTAGTTCTTCACTTATTCTCACATTCCTTTAATTATTGATTCTCTTTTCTTTCTTCCTTTCCCATTCTTTTATTTTTTTTTCCATTTTCATTAGGTAGTCCAGCCCCAGCCAGCCGTACGGTACTGAGCGCTAGGAGTTCCCTTATTCATTATTCATTTTCCTTTCTTTTTCCTTTTTAATCGACACGCCTTACCAGGCTCGCATCGGACTTCCATTTTCCTTTTTAATCGACACGCCTTACCAGGCTCGCATCGATGCCGATACGCCTTACCAGGCTCGCATCGGACTTCCATTTTTCTTTCCTTTCTTTTTCTTTCTCTTTTTCTTTCTCTTTCTCTTAGTCATATATATTTTCTCTTTTTTGAGTTATTGTATTTTTTCTCTTTTATTTCGTTTCTTTATTTAGGAACTTATCATCACATTGTTTACTTTTCACTATATTTAATATCCTTCTTTCTTTTCCTTTTTCTTCTTCTCTTCCTTTTCTTTTTCTTATAATTAAATAATTCTTTTATGCTCATCAAAATCTTTTAATCTTTATTTTCGTTTATGACTTAATACATTTTCCTACGTTTTCTAATTTATTCTTTTCCTTGATACTAATTATCCTCGCTTTTACCCAACTCTGTTTAACTTGGTCAAGTACATTATATTCTTGCGCTCGTTTCTAATTCAATATTTTATTTAACTGCTCTATTACTTAATCTAGCTTCTCAATTTTTTATTACATTCTTATACCTAACTTCCCTCATAACGTACTCTCTCTTCGTTTTATTATCTTCTTATTAATCCGCTTATCGTTTTCCTATTTCCTTTTAAATCTAATTCATTATTTTGCACCTATTGCCCTAATCGGTCCTGTACATATTTATTATTTCCATTACTAATCCCTCCTTTATCTCACTTTACTCTTTGGGTACTATTATACTTATTATCTTTTAGTTCATTAATTCTACTCTCCCTTTTGCCTATCTCGTTTTACCCTTTTGTCCTTTTTCTTCCCCTATGGTTTTATTTTTATGATTGCTCACGTTCTTGTTTTATCCTGACTATTTTAATATTCTAATTACGCTCATTCGTTCCGGGCCTTATTCTACGCTCATTCCTTTTATTCCCTAAAGTGTGGTTTCTATTACAATTTTATTTACTTCCTTTAT
Source organism: Crotalaria pallida (assembly GCA_037953625.1). Taxonomy (NCBI): domain Eukaryota; kingdom Viridiplantae; phylum Streptophyta; class Magnoliopsida; order Fabales; family Fabaceae; genus Crotalaria; species Crotalaria pallida. The sequence continues at coordinate 55,166,316 of CM075650.1, read as the reverse complement.
ATCCACGAGGGTTACCCTAAGGTTCATTAACATACTTTTTAATTGCCCTATTCTCAGCTACCACTATAGCATCCTAGAATTTACTTCTTAAGTAAAGGTAACGCGAACCCTCTTACCTCGGGTTTGTTAAATAGAACCTGGATTTTAACTCGGCGATGATGACGGCGTCGGTGTTGCTCCTCGTTAGCGGGAACGATCGCGACTGGACCGAGGCAAGAGCTTCGAGCTTCGAGGTTCCCGACACGAGTCCGGCACGATCACGGGTCGATAACGGCGCCGTTGACGTCCGTGGAGAGAGAGAGAGAGCTCACAGTGAAAGAGGGAAAGGGATGAGGGAGAGGCTATGGCGGTGGTGGTCCGTGGTGGCTCGATCGGCAGCCACGGTGGCGGCTCCGATCGGAAAGAGAGAGGAGAGAGAGAGATCGAAGAGAGAGGAGAGGGAAAGGGAATAAGGGTCAAAGGGAGAGAGAGAGGGATGGGGTTCGTGAGGGTGGTGATCGTGGAGGTGGTGGCGGTGGCTCTGGGCGGCGGCGACCGGTTGGTGGTGGTGGAGAGAGAGAGAGTGTGAGGAGGGAGATTGTGAGGGAAGGAGAGAGAAAGAAAGAGAGGGAGAAAGAGAGAGAGAGAGAGGGCGGCGGGTTGAAGGAGGAAGGGCCAAGGGGTGGCGGCTTAGGGCGGTGGTGGAGGTGCTGGACGGAGGAGCTAAGGAGGAGGTGAAACGGGGGAGGAAAAATGGGGGTTTGGGGGTGGGTTTCAGCCCCAAAACTCGAATTTAATGTTGCAGATCGAAGTAATTTCGCTTAAGTGAAATCTGTTCACTTAAGAGAACTCCATATGTGTTGCCACTGGAACAATTTCGCTTAAGCAAAATGAGCAGATATTGCTACTTCATTTTTCTATTTTTCAGCTATTTTCTCCCAACTTCAAATAGCCATAACTTCTTCGTTCACCGTCGGATCTTGCTCAAATTTGACGAGCAACTTCCTAAAAATAAGACCTTAATATCCAACGGTGGGAATTCTGTTTTGAGTCTTAAATCTTTTATTTTTAATTTCCCAAGTTAGCGAATTTAAAACACCGAAAACACTGCTTTTAACCATCGTTTGGTCTTCTTTGAATTCGCTTTTCGATGCCAATGCTCATTGACTCCTTTATGGCACTCAAAGAACTCCTATTCCATCATTTTAAATCCCTTTTAGGATAGTCCTTACTTCCAAATCTTACTATTATTCTAATTATTTTTAGAATTAAAATTCGGGATGTTACATTTAACATCTGCAACTTGCTCCAGGGTCAAGGTCAAAAACAACGTGTTGGATCTAAATAGGGACATATGTTAAAACTATTTATAACATTAAAATATATATCAAATAAACTCATTTTTTGTCAAAATAATAAATATATATCATTATACAATAAAAATATATCACTTTTGTCATAAACATCTCTTTATTTGAAAATATAGGGATAATAAAAATATTGACGGATCGTCGAATAAATTAGGTAGATGGATAGAGGGAGTTGAGGAGGTTTATTACCTAAGAAGGATTTGAGATTGGACGGTTGGATCTTGAGTTATTGGACTGGGAAGTTTGGAAACCCAATAATTTTTCCTCTTTCTCTGTCGCCTCCGCCTCTCTCTCACGGGTTTTAATTTATTGACCCCCCAGTTCAATCGTCTGACCCCATTTTTTTTGCCAAAATCCAAAAACACCCTTAATAAAACATACTCGCTGGGGGCTGAGCGAGAATTAAAAATAAATAAATAAATAAAGCTCGCTGAGGGGTCAGCGAGCTATGTAAAATTACACACTCGCTGACCCCGGAGCGAGTTAAATAATTTATGATATAGAATAGCTCGTTCAGGGGTCAGCGAGTGTGTAATTTTACATAGCTCGCTGACCCCTTAGCGAGCTTTATTATTTTTTTCTTTTTTGAATTCTCGCTCATCCCATAACGAGAGTGTGAACATTCAACCCTTAGAGTACACCTGATTTATTTTCATGTAAAGTGCATAACTTATCACTTACTATTGATTATTCATACATATCCTACTCAAAAAAGAAATTATAACAATAGCACCAAGTGCCTCAGTTGCCTTAGAAATTATAGCAAAACTTAAATCATCTTAAAACTGGAACATTGGTTAAAAACATGAAGGAAGAGCAAAGCAAAGCATCAAATATAGATATATTTAAGTATTTAACCCAAAAAAAAGGACCTCATGGCGAACAACTGTATGCAAATAAAGATAGTTTAGAACCGAGGTCGAAGCAGGGATGGCTTCCATTTCCTGCATTTGACCCAATGCAAATGCAGCTTCATGTGCCAACAAATTTGATGAATCCCTAGTGACTGCAAAAGAAAAGTAGCTAGCTTGGATCAAGGTAATTACAATAGAAGAAATAACGAAGTTTATATAAAATAAATGTTCACACTCTCTCGCTGTGGGCTGAGCGAGAGTTCAATAAAGAAAAAAAATAAATAAAGCTCGTTGAGCCTACGTGAAATGTCATAAATTATTTAGCTCGTTCCGAGGATAGCGAGTGCGTAATTTTACATAACTCGCTGACCCCTCAGTGAACTTTATTTATTTATTTATTTATTTATTTTAATTCTCGCTCAGGCCCCAATGAGTATGTTTTAGTAAGGGTGTTTTTGGATTTTGGCAAAAAAAGGGATCAGATGATTAAACCGGAGGGTCAATAAATTAAAACTCCTCTCTCACGCCCCTATGATCTTTCTTCTTTCCTTCCCTTCTTTCTTTTAGTTTCCTTCTTGTTCCTTTTATTTGTTTCATACGGGTTGGGTTTGGGCCTTGGGTAGATATTAGGATTTATATTATATTTTAATAAATAGCTTTTCTTTGTGGGTCAATGTGTGTAGGTATTTTGAATTATAACTAAAGGTTTGACGATCCTAAAAATAAGATACATTTAAATAGAATGATATTGTACTTTTAAGTAATCAAAACTGATTGAAAAATAATAAAGTTACCGACCCTACAGATAGCTATTGCGTAAGAAAAAGTATAAAAATTCAAAAGTAAATATATTTTCTCAATCCCAATATTAAACTTGATAAAAAATAATATTTATAATTTTTTGAAATAGCAAATTATTATATATAACTTATACCAGTAATTTATTAAACCAGTCCAGAAGCTAAAAATAAAACAGCCTCCGAACACTATGAAAATTTACAGGGATGCTCAAAATATTAAGTTAAACATATTTTTCTAAAGAAACTTTTTATAAAAATGCCTCTAAGACTTGCCACTTGAGCTCCCTATCAAAATGTTAATTAAACTAAATAAAAGTAGTCTTTTATTTTTGAAAAACGTATGATAACAAATTTATAGTTATTTTGACTACAAAACATATTTCAAATATAATGATGAAATCAAAATTTTATTACAACACTCAAATATTGAAAACATCATAATAAATCATTTAATTATTTAACTAAAAGTATTATAAATAGCGAGATGTTACACTAAGGCCCACACTTACACTTAAGGCTAAAATCTTAGGGTTCTCTACCTAAGTATTCCCTCAAGGTCAAGGCACTAAAACGCTCCCTTGGACTCTGGACAACCTCAATACACGAACCTACACGAATCCTACTCACTCAATCGCAACCACACCAATCTAAAACCTAAACCAATTACCCTTCGACTATAACCAACAACTCTAAAACACTTCCCTACCCAAACCTTGCACTACAAACGCATCTACATAAACATACGCACATACACAAATATAAACATATACATAAGAAAATACTTTACATATGTACATATTAGCTCAACATAACTATATTCATATACGCATACTAAGAAAATAGTTGTAAATCATTTTTCATACGTCACTTCCATATATGCAAAATATTCTTAAATATAATTATTAGGTTAATAAAAATGAGGATGTTACATTGTTCGACCTGCGTGGGTTAAGGTTCTTGTAAGTCCTGTTTGCTTCCGCTTAGGATCGGGAGGACTGGAGATGTATGTGTGCTAACCAACTCCTCAATGACGTTTTCTTAATTCCCCTGTCATCAATGGATGCGCTTTAATAAGACTTAATAAGAAAAGTTTACTAATATGTAACAGTACAATCCTTAATATTGAGAAAAGAGTTGTGGAATTGTTATGGCATTAAGAGAGCTTTGAGCATGGAGGTGATTTGGAACAATAGTAAAGGAAGGATTTGGAATTAAGGCTTGGAATGCCAAAGAAGAGTAAGAGATGATAATGATAAACGAAAATATTGGAAATGATAAGTGAAAATGATGAGATGTGAATGTATGTTTGATGTGTTGTCATTTATTCGTTATATCTTGATATGTTGCCTGCTGTAATTCCACACAGTCGGCTTTCTGCCCGAAAAAAAGCTGACTCTCTCTCTCTCTGTCTCCTGGTCGTATGTATTTCTATCGGTCCTTGTCGACCAATTAGATGGTGGATGCATAGATTAAGGAGGATTCGAGTGAGGGATCTTCTCTAGTAGAGTGTTTGGATGCGGATGAGTGGGAGCATGATTCGGCGAAGGCACCTGCAACAGCTTCTAATGATAAGGGTCATTCGTTCTCCTCAGTTTCTATCATGTTCTGTTGTGGCGCTGTATATTATTCAGGTAGACTCTGATAACTTTGCTCGGATATCATGTCACCCCGTACTGATAATGATCTTTTCAAACTGGATATCTTACATAGTATTTTGATGATTTATGATTATGATGAGTTGGGTTTCAAAGCGCGGTGTCGGCGACATCTCAATTTGGAACTTGACGTGTGATACGGGACATGTAACACCCTATCTTAATTAATACTCTAATTACCCCGATAGATTTGGTGACTTGAAAATTTCTTTTGAAAACTCTTAATTAATTATAATACTTATAAAAATCTCCGTAAAATCGGACGGAATTAACTTTGTTTTATGGAAATCCCCAAAATATGAGTTTGCCTTGAAAAACCTGTAATAATATTTTCATATAATCAATAGTATGCCAGCAGGGCAAAATGTAATATAGTGCATGTCAATACATCATTTCCAAAATAATAAACAGGTTTTACAATAGTTTTGTCCCCAAAAGATAATACATCGCATATATATACATCAAAAGTCAAATTTTTAACCCTCGGACCAACACATTATCACACCCATAATATTCACACTCCACAACGTGGAGTGTGCCCCTGCTCGGCCACGGCTAGTGCATGCTCCGCTTCGGTACCTATAAAAAAATGGCAAGAAGGGTAGCATTACACAGAACTTAGAAATATAGCTTCTACAAAAGCATAGTAACAAACCAAGAACCTACACTATGCCATAATACCCAATTCATATACTAATTCGCTTTCCATTATTCATCTCAACCTTTCCTTATCTTTCAATTTCATACTTTCCATATGCCTTTCTAATCATTTCATTCTATTCTTATCTTTCGCTCATCGTTCGGTGGGTCCTACTTCATTTAATCACACACCACAAGGGCGGGTCCTATTATCATATTACACACTCCAACTTGGAGGGTCCATATCATACATAATCACGCTCCATTAGGGAGGGTCCTTTATTCACATATATTCACAATCCCTACGGGAAGGTCCATACATATACACGCTCCGTTATGGATGATCCATTTATATACACGCTCCGTTATCGAGGGCCCATTTAAATACACGCTCTGTTATGGAGGGTCCATTTATAAACTTTCACGCTCCACTTAGGGAGGGTCCTTATAATTTATGCACATTCTCACTTCCAATGGAAGGGTCATTCATACACATTCACATATTCGCACTCCCTTTTTGAAGGGTCTTATGTATATACACCATCATACACAACATAAATTCATCTTTTCCCATTCCTATATCTACGCACCTTGTTAGCTGGGCTCTTCTCACATTATCAATGTAGTTCCATTATTCAATTATTACACTCATTACTAATCCATTCATTATCTAATCTCCTTTCAATTTCATTCTAAGCTTTAGCACTCTTACCCCATCTTAATCATAATTACCCTTTCCGTTATTAATTCATATTATACACATTTACCATTCGTGTTTCCCTTTTTCCTTCCCTACTTCTCAATTTCCCCTCTAGTTCCTTATTTGAATCTATTATACTTTAACTCTTTAAAATTGTACAAGCAAGTCTATTTTCCGTAATTAACTTAGAATCTATTTTCATTATTATCTTCTCTAGTTCTGTTTTCCATTTCATCTACTCGATGTTAGTCTTTTATCTTATTTTATACATTATATATTTCTTTTCCTCATTGTCTTACCATTATCTACTTTTAATTCTTATTCATTCTACTTATGAAAGCTCTACCCTTTTATTCTTATTTCTTCCTAATTTACTATCGCTTAGCCCATCCTTCCTTTCCCTAACCATAATTCCCTACACTTATTCTCTTACACTACAACTAGTTTTCTTTCTATTCTCCATTAATTACTTCATTTATTTTCATTATCAACTACCCTAAGGTTTTGTATTCTACACATCCCTCTACCCCTAGCCATCACTATAACCAAAGAGAATCTATTTCCTAAGCTAAGGTAACACAACTTTCTTACCTTAACCTTTTAGATAGAGAAGGGAGTACCAAACCCCAACCCTTTGAACCTCAATAAAATAGCCACCAATTCGTATGGAATGAGAGGAAAAGAGCTTCACTCCAAAGCCTTAAGTATAGAGAGAGAAAGCTCCAAACTATGGAAGAGAGAGGGAATAAGCCATAGAGCAAAAGAAGTGAAGTTAGCTAGAGATTGGAGTGGAAAATTTTTACAACACTAAATAGGAGATGAGGGAAGCTTAAATCATCTTACCTTGAGCTTGGAATGATGGAGATCAAGAATGGGTGTTGACGCTCTTGGAACCCTAACTCATACCCATGATTTGAGAGAGGAACATTGAGGGATTGAAGGAAGGATTGAGTGTTTAAATGTGATGGGGATTGATTTTTGGTAGTTTATTGTGGATTTGAGTGAAGATTTTTGGGTGGAATCTAGAGAGAGAAAGGGGGGAAACTCGAGCCCTAAAGAGAGAGAAACAATGGAGGAGTGAATGAGAGAGGAGACCAAAATGCGTTTTAAGCTGCATCAGACCATTTTCGCTTGAGCGAAAATAAAGTCGCTTGAGAGAAAAACTCAATTTGGGAATTTAGGGTTTGCACAAGCCATTTTCTCTTGAACGAAGCCCATTTTCGCTTGAGCGAGAACCATTTTCGCTTGAGCGAGCTAGATCTCGCTCGAGCGAAAACATCTCAGTAAATTAGGGTCTGCACTAAGGACATTCGCTGGAGCGAACGAATTCTCGTTTGAGCGAGGACTTAGGAGTCTACTTTTCCATACTTCAAATTTCTACAACTTCTTTACTACCCGTTAGATCTTGCTCAAATTTTAAAGCAAGCTTCTTCATATTTCCTACTTCATATCCAACGGTGGAATTTGGGTTTAGAGTTGTAGATCTTATATTTCTAATTTTCCCAAATATTCTATGCTTTAAACTCCTACACTAAGCTTCTAACCCACTAACTTAACTTATAATTATCACTCCCATCATCCTAAGATTTATTAGTATACTAACTGCACTTGGGATTAAATTTGGGATGTTACAATTCTCCCCCACTTATTGGAATTTCGTCCCCAAAATTCCGTTCGGTTCCTTCACTGGAGAACCATCCCATTGGCAGTATTTATGAATATAGTCCTTACTTCTGTCACCCCCACTTGTCTACATTTCATTCTGTGGTCACCCCAACAGGATTTTCGAAGTTTTGTAAATAAGTTCTCCCTCACTTAGCGTGGGCATGCCCCTACGTATCCGTATGCCCTTAAGTTCTAGTACTCAATGGGAGCACGAATGCAACTCAAGCTAGCTGGTTTAAGTGTGGCCCCATCCCGCAATTGTTAAGATTGGTTTCTCTTGCGGTTGTCCGTTCAGGGATCTTGGTGAAATCCTGGGGTAAGTTCTAAGTCACCAACAACTACTCTGATTCCCACGAAAACTAGAGGCGTTTCCTATGAAGTTTTACCTTATTTCCAAAGGATCTATGTTTGATTACACTACTATTGGTTGATAATATAGCCGGAGGCTCTTATCCTCAAGCTTCGTTGTGGAGTCTAGTACCCGATTTGGCGTAAGGAATTTGGGAAGAACACCATTCAGGTTAGTGTCTATCCCACTAATGGATCTGTGTCTTTGTAGAATTCCTATCGCAGTTGATTTCCCACTTTATTAAGAAAGTTTCCATGATATCGTCCGTTAATAGATGCAAAGATCGAGGTGACCAACCCCAACCTTACGTCCATTAGCAGCGCATCATCGGCGGTTTTGCTGATAGCATCATCATTTAAAAGATGTAGGATCAGAGTGGTCAGTTCTAACCTTACATTCTATTAAACAACGATATTATCAAGGAGTTTGGTTATTTTCTACTTGGAGTTCCTGGACTTAGTACTTTATTCTTTACGATTTCTTCTTAGTAGGTGGGGTTGCATCTATGCGTTTTTCTTAAATTACATAACTCTTTATTCAGAGATTAGGGATCAAGGCTCTAAATAGCACATGCTTTTCTAAGTTTTCACTAAAGAGGTTTTTGATCATCAAAGACCAACACCTAAGACTATTAGGGTATTTCTACTTTGGAACAACTCCATTCCGTTCAAGTAATTAAGGAAAACATATAAGCACGTGACGCGATAATTGAACATCATCCTACAGGGAGTATTAGGGACATAACTTTTACCTCGGTCCGGTTTGTAAGCATTCTCCACTTTCTTTCCATCCGTAACGAATACTTTTCCTCTCTGGGTGGATCGACCTGCACCTACTGGGTGGGCTCTAGTTGCGTTTACCTCTTTCTTCATAGCACTCTTCGGACAGTTAGCAGCATAATGCCCTGGTTGTCCGCACACAAAACAACTAAAATTGTTTCTAGTTTGGTTCCGAAACCAGCACTCTCCACCATGTTGCTTTCCACAGTGTGAGCATTGTGGAGGAGCATCTGTGGCAGTCTCACTCTTACCCATAATTCTCGGGACTGCTGCTCTGTTGTGGGGAACCACATAAGGGTTGACCCTTGAACCGATCCTTCGCCTCTGATAGAACCACCTGACCTTTGCACTGTCTTGCCCTGTTTTGCATCTGCCTTCCGCTTGAGTCCTTTCTCATAGGTGCTTGTCATATTTAAAAGCTGAGAGAGATATACAATGTTCTGATATTCGAAGGCAAGTCGAATATCTTCTCGGAGGCTGGACTCAAACTTAATACATTTAGCTCGCTCCTCTGTATCCCTGTAGCTATTGGAGTAACGGATCAAATCCTCGAACTGTGCCGCATATTCACTGACACTCAAACTCCCTTGCTCGAGCCGAAGGAACAACAACTCCTTCTCTCTTCTCACGTCCTCTGGGAAATATTTCCCAAGGAAGCGGATCTTGAATAGATCCCAAGTGATCGCCTGATTGGCTGCTTCTAAACTCCTTCTCTGGTGTTCCCACCAATGTTCAGCTTCCCCAGTCAACATATATTCAGCTAGTCGGACTTTCTGATCAGCAGGTGGTTGCAAGGAACAGAGAACCTTTTCTACTTCCTAGAGCCACCTTTTAGCTCCATCAGGGTTGAAGCCTCCTTCGAATCTTGGCGGTTCGCTCTTCCTAAATCGGGCCATCGAGTCAATTTCGATGGGAACGGGTGGTGGATTCAATGCTGCTGCTGCGGCTACTGCGATGTTTTCAGCTTTATTCGGTTGCATTTGTGCCTGGTTTTGCTGAAGCTGTGCTATATTTGCCGCCTAATTCTGGTTCATTTGAATCAGGTTCTCCAATATAGCAGCCATCTGATCACTCTCGGAACGTCGCCCAGCCATACTGTTAAGTCAAGGAGGGAACAACCAATTAAAGATTGAATACTTAATCAATAATGTAAATATCCTATTCCTAGACTTAAACTCTTACTAAACAAATCAGTCACTCGCTTGGTGAGTAACCACAGGAGATGTGAGTCCACACTCCAAAGGCCGAGGGAAACTGCTTTGATATCAAAATGTAACACCCTATCTTAATTAATACTCTAATTACCCCGATAGATTTGGTGACTTGAAAATTTCTTTTGAAAACTCTTAATTAATTAAAATACTTATAAAAATCTCCGTAAAATCAGATGGAGTTTACTTAGTTTTATGGACATCCCAAAAATATGAGTTTGCCTTGAAAAACCAGTAATAATATTTTCATATATTCAACAGTATGCCAACAGGGCAAAATGTAATATAGTGCATCTCAATACATCATTTCCAAAATAATAAACACGTTATAGAATAGTTTTGTCCCCAAAAGATAATACATCGCATATATATACATCAAAAGTCAAATTTTTAATCCTCGGACCAACACATTATCACACCCCTAATATCCACACTCGACGTTGTGGAGTGTGCCCCTTCTCGGCCACGGTTAGTGCATGCTCCGCTTCGGTACCTGTAAAAAATGGCAAGAAGGGTAGAATTACACAGAACTTAGAAATATAGCTTATACAAAAGCATAGTAACAAACCAAGAACCTACACCATGCCATAATACCCAATTCATAAACTAATTCACTTTCCATTATTCATCTCGACCTTTCCTTATCTTTCAATTTCATACTTTCCATATGCCTTTCTAATCATTTCATTCTATTCTTATCTTTCGCTCACCGTTCGGTGGGTCCTACTTCATTTAATCACACACCACAAGGGCGGGTCCTATTATCATATTACACACTCCAACTTGGAGGGTTCGTAACATACATAATCACGCTCCATTAGGGAGGGTCCATTATTCACATATATTCACAATCCCTATGGGAAGGTCCACACATATACACGCTCCGCTATGGAGGATCCATTTATATACACGCTCCGTTATGGAGGGTCCATTTAAAACTTTCACGCTCCACTTAGGGAGGGTCCTTATAATTTATGCACATTCTCACTTCCAATGGATGGGTCATTCATACACATTAACATATTCGCACTCCCATTTGGAAGGGTCTTATATATATACACCATCATACACAACATAAATTCATCTTTTCCCATTCCTATATCTACCCACCTTGTTAGGTGGGCTCTTCTCACATTATGATTGTAGTTCCATTATTCAATTATTACACTCATTACTAATCCATTCATTATCTAATCTCCTTTCAATTTAATTCTAAGCTTTAACACTCTTACCCCATCTTAATCATAATTACCCTTTCAGTTATTAATTCACATTATACACATTTACCATTCGTGTAACATCCTACCTTTTTAATTTAAAATACATTAGTTAAAAATGGTTATTTAATTAGAAAATACTTGGGGTTTTATAAAAATTTTGGCGGAGTTTTGTTTGAAATACGGACTTTCCCCCAAATTAATATTGTACCTATCAAGTCCATAACAGTTTGTAAAGAAACAAGACCTATAATTACATTTTAGTGGTTGTGTCACACTTTAGAATTATTTAAAAAGAGGATATCCTTATATCCATCACAACCACTATTACATTCTTAAAAGTCAGTACAGAGTCCTTTTTTACAAAATCAAGATAGTCTTAACTTCAATTAAAAGCAAGGTTAAAATACAACTTTAATTAATGAAAATATTTTACATAATAGAATCTTAGCCTGGTTGCCAAAGTGCTGCAACTACAAGGTCACTATCACAAATATGCTCTCTTTAAAAGAGAGTGGACGGTTCTCGGCATAGAAGCTATGAACATCTTTCTTCGCTGGGTACCTAATATGGTCAACAGTAAGGGTGAGTAATTTGCGTTTAGATTAAAGAAAACATTTAAAAAACAGTAATAAAGCATAAATAAGCATATTCCAAACATCATAAAATTTAGATAGTAAGACATAATGGCATCATTCAACTATAAAAAAAGGCATACTTATATTATAATACTTTAATATACAATCACATGATTATGCTATGTACGTCACACTTTAGGAGTTTGATCCTTGAATCCGATATTACACAATTAATTTCATTTCATTAACTTGAACAATTTGATCGGATTCAATGAATTAACCCATTTATGCAACTTCTTTCACACTTTCACTTTCACTTTAACACTTTAACTTTAACTTTTAACACTTTAACTTTTCCCTTTTCATTAACAATTTCATATCCTCACATACACCCTCTACTCTGGGGAAAAACCGACCGGGAGTAAGCATTTCTCAACCTGTAGTACTTCACCCCTTTAGGGTTCGTCATACCGTACTTCACCTCTTTAGGGTTCGTCATACTAGCTTGCACAGTACTTTACCCCTTTAGGGTTCGCCATACAATTTGGTTTGATTAGTCCAAATTGGATTTAGCAGAAATCACCCTCGACTGGCCAAAACGAGCCAAAGTAATGGAATTACTATGGTTTGCATAGAACCAATCCCCAACACGGGAAGCAAACCCGTATCCTTTGCAGGATCAAAGTTCTCCATAGTAATCCCAATAATTTACTTTTGCCCTCATCAATCGAAAACGACGTATGTTTTTCCCCTACTCCTAACGTCCCCTTTACACCATGCATGATGCAATATGCAAGTGCTCTCCAATTGAGGTTTAAACCCTTTTTATTCTTTAGAAAATAACATTAGTTTGATTCAAACTCAATTGGAAAGTACTTGACCCTAATTTATGCCTAACTATTAATACTTTAGCTTTACCATTTATAAGCATACCAATACACACATAAGCATGTCATTTAACAATATTCACTAAGTTAATACCAATTCCAAGCATTAACACAAAAGTTGCAAGTATAACATAACAATTCCTTAGGGTTTTCTAATCAACCTATACTCTCTTAATCCTAAGCTTTAGCAATTAGTTTAAATACACCTAGTTATGTCTCTATTACTATTCCTAAACCCTTTCTCTAATACTAAACCAAAGTACACCCCTTACTTTTAGAATAGAAGAGGAGGAATTGAGAACTTGAGAATTCCTTGGAACTCCAACACTAGGACTTAAACCAAGCTCCTTTGCCCTTCTTTCCTTGATCTCTAATGCTTCCCGAAGCTTCCTACATGATATTGCGACCCTATTTGATGGATTGAGCTAATTGGGGTTTAGGGTTGATTTCGGGGTTTTGAGAGAAAGAGAAAAATATAAGATTTGAGAGAGGGAAAAACATGAAGGAGTGATGGGTGGAAGATTTATGGAGTTAATTTGTTGATTCTTGGTGGTAGCTTTGAGAAATCAAAAGCGCTAGGTGAAAAGGAGAAGAAGAACTCGTGAGGCAATAAGAGGAAACAATGAGAATTATACAAGTAAACATGTGTTTTATGGCTGAAACAATAGCCCTTAATCGATTAACCCATGTGGTTAATCGATTAAGGTCTGATAGTACTCATTTTCTTAATCGAATAGCCACACAATTAATCGATTAATCCCTTTGAAATTATTTGAACTAATCGATTAATATGCTCCTTAATCTAGTAATAGTTGAGAGGGTGCAAAAGCTTAATCGATTAATCCTCTATTTAACAGATTAATGCATTGAAAACTTTACTCTTTGAAAACTAACCACACTCATTCCCAACCTTACTAACACCAAAATACTCAATCCTACACCTTCTAAACTATCCCTAACTCATACCTTTTTACACTTAGCTAAATTCAAATTCTTAAACGCATTCTAAACTATCCTACTAACTAATGCTCCTAGCGTCTTTATGGAATTGGGGACAAACTCATGCCTAAATTTATTCAATTGCAAGGTAATCAACAAGACTATGAAATTAAAGATGGTCATCAATACCTGATTGGAGCTCAACCACCATTTCAATTCCATCGTGTCATTTGGAACCCCTTGAGCGTAGCTAAACATCAGTTCACTCTCTGGCTTCTGGTACATGAGAAATTGAAGACGAAAGACAATCTTTCATTCCTTCAGGTCTCGCCTTTGTGTGAGGTTTGCAGTGGAGCTGAGGAATCGTGTAGGCATCTATTTTTTGAGTGTGATTGGAGTAGGAAACTACTGGATCTAGCTGGGAATTGGATTGGGGTGGAAGCTGTTCATTTCAAGATGCCGAATTGGTTGAGATGGCTTCGGTATGGGTTTAAGGTCAAGTGGAGGAGGCAAATGATCACGGCGGTGGTTGCTGCATGTGTGTATGCTATCTGGTCGGAAAGGAACCGCAGGATTTTTCGACATCAACGGCTTCATCCTCAACATGCGTTTCGTCTTCTTCAGACAGAGTTGGCTATCAAGCTTGTTAATAGTAACTGGGCCAAAGCTAATGGGCCGAATAGTTTTTTGTTATCTTATAGTTTTATTTATTTGTTTGGGATTTTCTAGCCTTTAGAACCCTTCTTAGAAGGTGGCTAGGGGCTAGATTATCGTCGTGATGTGTATTATTTGTTCGTTGGTAATGCAATTTTTTCTTTACCAAAAAAATTGGGGATGTTACAATACTCCCCTACTTATATGAATTTCGTCCCCAAAATTCGGCCTATTTCAACAAAATAGGAGGATATAGAGCTATATGCTCAACTGTAGGAGAGATTTTAACCTACTTAAGGATGGTCACGACCTTGGGGATTCGCTCCCCCACTTAAAATACAACTCCGGTTGGGGTTTTCTTAATATGTCTACTTGTTTGCTAGTGAGACTTCTTACAAGAAGTCCTACAAACTCATTAGGGTTCTACCCTTGGGATCCTAATCTATTACTATTAATCGCGACCACAGAGAGAGATAGTCCTATGTCCAATTACCACATAACATTATTCAATAAGACATAGGTATCAAAGCTCTCGCAACACATATCTATACGCAACATAGTTTAATAGAAACGAAACATAAAACATTCATCGTTTAAGAGAAGTCAATGCCACAAAATTATAAATCAAACATAATCAAGGGGAAGAACTAACACATAAACAAAGCATCAAGGTTTTATGATACATTAAAATTTTCATTTTGGATCAAACATAAATTAAGTATAAGAAGGATCATTTGAATTTTACCAAAGAGTGCATTTTTTTAAGAAAAGTAGAGCATCCACTCAACACAAATAAGTAAAAGCAATCCTTACACACCACAAGGAGTCTTGCATTGAATTGGATAAAAGTATGAAAGGTTTAATAATGGCAAGACTTATTTAGGATCGAAGAAATCTACAATTTAGGGAATGATGAAAACAAAGTTTTGAGAGGAAATAGTTAAATGAATAGGGTTTAAAATCAATAATATAAATTATTCTTAACAATCTTCGATAGCTACATAGCCTTTACCTGAATGTAGTACGACTAGAAATATGGTTGAGGACTAAGAAAGAAAAATACTATTAAACTTCAACAAAGATTATTTAATATAAAAGAAAGAAGATTTAGAATGTTCCTACATTCCAGATTGTCAATCATGAAAAGAATACATTATAAAAGTTAAAATTTTGTTCTATGATAAACATTTTCTTAAAAAGATAGTCAAGATTGGAAAGTACTTTGAATATAAATATGATTGAAAGCATAAGGGTTATGGTGAAAAATAGATACAAGGGTTATCCTTTGGAAACCAATCTAATAGAGGTTGATAGAATGGGACGAAAATATTACACAACTAGATACACTTTAATCATATGTATAAAAAAAATAATAAGTTGTCATTCACACAAAAATTAATTTATCAAAATTACAAGTTTATCACTTGAAAAGTTTTCTCTAAGAAAGAGGTTACCTTGAAAATACAAATATAATAGGGAAAAATGGGAATTCAAAATTACCATGCAAGGAACACAAGGCAATTAACTTTAAAAAATTTGATTCGATACCTAATTATTAAAGATTAATATAGTACTCTTTTGAAATCACCTTCAATAGGAGGTAGAAAATAGTCTTTGTCAAAATAAATTTGGAATAGTACACAAAGTACTTGAAAAGCGTTAGAATTTGGAAACTACAAAAAAAATCACAAGTAATTGGTTGCTAAAAAAATGTAATTTGACTTAACATATAATCCTAGTAAGTTTACAATTGTAAATACACACACATAAAAGTCAATCATTCAGAAACACATAAAACCTACTTCCCATATGAACATCTATCTGTCTATATGCCTACGTCTTAAACTCTAAGACTCAATTAAATCAGACCTAGCTTCTACCACCCAATCTACGAATTAGAAACTATTGAGCTTCTACACTCAATCTAAAAGATAAAATCCACAATATAATTCCTTAACTAAACCTATGATTAGTATTCTCCATAAGATTCAAGGTTTCCTATTTGGTTCCTTAGATCAGAATTTCACACCACTGCTTCTTGACTCTAAACCCTAGTCGAAACTTCAATATCACAATCTATACTTCGATGCTAAGACTTTCCTAACATATGTTAAAATTGGGACTTTAACATTCAACAAACTACATTCCATGAAATAGTTCATAATAGTTTGAAAATGATTTGTAATCCCGGAATATAGCTTGTTCAACAATAACAACACATTTCCTCGGAGTTCGATGTGAACGTAAAGGAAAAGATATAACATCCATCACCTTAACTTAGGTTCTAAAAAAGTCTTAACTCTAGGATAGATGCATTGCCTTTAACCCACCTTGCTACCTTCACTTACATTCCTCAATTCCACATTATAATAGAAAGCATTGAAGTACCCACTTGTAAAGAAAAGATTTGATAGTTGGTGATAAAGTACTTTCAAAGATTTGCGTCTTCTTTAACATAAGGAAAACACTTTGTACTTTTATAAATCATTTTCATTCAGAACTTTAACAAAATTATTAGATGATGAAGGTATGTCTAGCATTTACAAGTTCAATCATTCATACAGATTTTCAGGAATCGTTTTACATTAGTCTGGGAACTGATTCAAAAGTTTTGAGGATTCCGTTGAGAAGGAAAAGTAGGAATCCTTTATGGTCCTCAAACCCAAATAAAAAGGATGTATTCTTTGGTTGAAAGTTTAGTTTCGTTCACATTTTCAAATCGGAATGAATGCATTCCCTTTTATTTTAAATTTGAAGTTCAAGCTTTGTTTCAAATTGACAGATGTCGCATTCAGTGAATTCCTATTTAATCAACAATTGATGTAATTTAAGAATAAACTACACCATCGCCCCATTAGTTAGGAATTCACATTGTTAGCAAAACATTCTTAAAAGTTTATATTGCGACATTCGATCAATCATCAAGGTTCGAATCAATTCCACATTTTGGCAAGTATTAGAATACTAATACGCTTGACATTCATTATAATTCATAATACTAGTACTTTTTAAAATAACGTCTTAGAAAAGTTTGTTGCAACAACAAATTTACATCATACCAATAATAGTGCATTTATCACCAAAATATAATGTGGAAAGTAAAAGGCACTTAGGTTTTCACTAGGGATGACCCTAGTAATTCAAGTTCAAGGCAAGTACATTGGGTTAACACCTATTTACTTTCACTACGCACTTTGGTAATACTTGGTTACCCTATATTGTTATACCTATACCTAGGTATAGAAAAGAAATCTGACACTTATTTCATTGGAACCAAGGACTTAATGATACCATCTACCAATAAATGTAAATCTCGAGGGGCCCATCTCGATTCTACATTGAATTGGAGCATAGAATCATTTTCGTACTACCTGCGTTCCAATCAAATAAAGAAATAATTCATTTTCCATTCAAAAGAGGGCTTTGAAGTTTTATTTTATATAAAAGTTTTAGTTCCTTCGTCATATTTGAAGTTGACCTACTTCATTCAAAACTAAGGATTAGTCCTTCCCGTTGAGGTAGCATTTCATGCTCTGACCCGTTGGGAGTTTTCACTTCCCATAGTCTCTACTTTCTGTCCACTTCTAAATACAACAAAGTTACACTTAGAAAATTTAGTTTAACCCTCTTTGAATTGAAGATATAACCCTTATAATTACTAACTATAACTCACCCTATTCCACACTACTAAAATATACCAACTTCATATAAAGATGCATGAACATACTACTAAAAATATACTACCTATCTAACTATTCTTAGTCACTCTCATAGTCTCATGTGGAGTAACTCTTTTAGGAGTAGGAAATCCATATTCCACAACCGAGGAATGCAACCATTGCTTTGATACGATAATGTAACATCCTACCTTTTTAATTTAAAATACATTAGTTAAAAATGGTTGATTTCATTAGAAAATACTTGGGGTTTTATAAAAATTTTGGCGGAGTTTTGTTTGAAATACGGACTTTCCCCCAAATTAATATTGTACCTGTCAAGTCCAGAACAGTTTGTATAGAAACAAGACCTATAATTACATTTTAGTGGTTGTGTCACACTTTAGAATTATTTAAAAAGAGGATATCCTTATATCCATCACAACCACTATTACATTCTTAAAAGTCAGTACAGAGTCCTTTTTTACAAAATCAAGATAGTCTTAACTCCAATTAAAAGCAAGGTTAAAATACAACTTTAATTAATGAAAATATTTTACATAATAGAATCTTAGCCTGGTTGCCAAAGTGCTGCAACTACAAGGTCACTATCACAAATATGCTCTCTTTAAAAGAGATTGGACGGTTCTTGGCATAGAAGCAATGAACATCTTTCTCCGCTGGGTACCTAATATGGTCAACAGTAAGGGTGAGTAATTTGCGTTTAGATAAAAGAAAACATTTAAAAAACAGTAATGAAGCATAAATAAGCATATTCCAAACATCATACAATTTAGATAGTAAGACATAATGGCATCATTCAATTATAAAACAAGGCATACTTATATTATAATACTTTAATATACAATCACATGATTATGCTATGTACATCACACTTCAGGAGTTTGATCCTTGAATCCGATATTACACAATTCATTTCATTTCATTAACTTGAACAATTTGATCGGATTCAATGAATTAACCCATTTATGCAACTTCTTTCACACTTTCACTTTAACTTTAACACTTTAACTTTTAACACTTTAACTTTTCCCTTTTCATTAACAATTTCATATCCTCACATACACCCTTCACTCTCGGGAAAAACCGACCAGGAGTAAGCATTTTTCAACCTGTAGTACTTCACCCCTTTAGGGTTCGTCATACCGTACTTCACCCCTTTAGGGTTCGTCATACAATTTGGTTTTATTCGTCCAAATTGGCTTTAGCAGAAATCACCCTCGACTGGCCAAAACGAGCCAAAGTAATTGAATTACTATGGTTTGCATAGAACCAATCCCCAACACGGGAAGCAAACCCGTATCCTTTGCAGGATCAAAGTTCTCCATAGTAATCCCAATAATTTACTTTTGCCCTCATCAATCGAAAACGACGTATGTTTTTCCCCTACTGCTAACGTCCCCTTTACACCATGCATGATGCAATATGTAAGTGCTCTCCAATTGAGGTTTAAACCCTTTTTATTCTTTAGAAAATAACATTAGTTTGATTCAAACTCAATTGGAAAGTACTTGACCCTAATTTATGCCTAACTATTAATACTTTAGCTTTACAACTTATAAGCATACCAATACACAAATAAGCATGTCATTTAACAATATTCACTATGTTAATACCAATTCCAAGCATTAACACAAAAGTTGCAAGTATAACATAACAATTCCTTAGGGTTTTCTAATCAACCTATACTCTCTTAATCCTAAGCTTTAGCAATTAGTTTAAATACACCTAGTTATGTCTCTATTACTATTCCTAAACCCTTTCTCTAATACTAAACCAAAGTACACCCCTTATCTTTAGAATAGAAGAGGAGGAATTGAGAACTTGAGAATTCCTTGGAACTCCAACACTAGGACTTAAACCAAGCTCCTTTTCCCTTCTTTCCTTGATCTCTAATGCTTCCCCAAGCTTCCTACATGATATTGTGCCCCTATTTGATGGATTGAGCTAATTGGGGTTTAGGGTTGATTTGGGGGTTTTGAGAGAAAGAGAAAAATATAAGATTTGAGAGAGGGAAAAACATGAAGGAGTATTGGGTGGAACTAACCACACTCATTACCAACCTTACTGACACCAAAATAATCAATCCTACACCTTCTAAACTATCCCTAACTCATACCTTTTGACACTTAGCTAAATTCAAATTCTTAAACGCATTCTAAACACTTATCAAAATCCTACTAACTAATGCTCCTAGCGTCTTTATAAAATTGGGGATGTTACAATTCGTGTTTCCCTTTTTCCTTCCCTATTTCTCAATTTCCCCTCTAGTTCCTTATTTGAATCTATTATACTTTAACTCTTTAAAATTGTACAAGCAAGTCTATTTTCCGTAATTAACTTAGAATCTATTTTCATTATTATCTTCTCTAGTTCCGCTTTCCATTTCATCTACTCGATCTTAGTATTTTATCTTATTTTATACATTTTATATTTCTTTTCCTCATTGTCTTACCATTATCTACTTTTAATTCTTATTCATTCTACTTATGAAAGCTCTACCCTTTTATTCTTATTTCTTCCTAACTTACTATCACTTAGCCCATCCTTCCTTTCCCTAACCATAATTACCTACACTTATTCTCTTACACTACAACTATTTTTATTTCTATTCTCCACTAATTACTTCATTTATTTTCATTATCAACTACCCTAAGGTTTTGTATTATACACATCCCTCTACCCGTAGCCATCACTATAACCAAAGAGAATCTATTTCCTAAGCTAAGGTAACACAACCTTCTTACCTTAACCTTGTAGAGAGAGAAGGGAGTACCAAACCCCAACCCTTTGAACCTCAATAAAATAGCCACCAATTCGTATGGAAGGAAAGGAAAAGTGCTTGACTCCAAAGCCTTGAGTATAGAGAGAGAAAGCTCCAAACTATGGAAGAGAGAGGGAATACGCCATAGAGAAAAAGAAGTGAAGTTAGCTAGAGATTGGAGTGGAAAATTCGTACAACACTAAAGAGGAGATGAGGGAAGCTTAAATCATCTTACCTTGATCTTGTAATGATGGAGATCAAGAATGGGTGTCGAAGCTCTTGGAACCCTAACTCATACCCATGACTTGAGAGAGGAACATTGAGGGATTGAAGGAAGGATTGAGTGTTTAAATGTGATGGGGATTGATTTTTGGTAGTTTATTTTGGATTTGAGTGAAGATTTTTGGGTGGAATCTAGAGAGAGAAAGGAGGGAAACTCGAGCCCTAGAGAGAGAGAAACAATGGAGGAGTGAATGAGAGAGGAGACCAAAACGCGTTTTAAGCTGCATCAGACCATTTTCGCTTGATCGAAAATACAGTCGCTTGAGCGAAAAACTCAATTTGGGAATTTAGGGTTTGCACAAGCCATTTTCGCTTGAGCGAAGTCCATTTTCGGTTGAGCGAGAACCATTTTCGCTTGAGCGAGCTAGATCTCGCTGGAGCGAAAACATCTCAGTAAATCAAGGTCTGCACTAAGGACATTCGCTGGAGCGAACGAATTCTCGCTTGAGCGAGGACTTAGGAGTCTACTTTTGCATACTTCAAATTGCTACAACTTCTTTACTACCCGTTGGATCTTGCTTAAATTTTAAAGCAAGCTTCTTCATATTTCCTACTTCATATCCAACGGTGGAATTTGGGTTTAGAGTTGTAGATCTTATATTTCTAATTTTCCCAAATATTCTGTGCTTTAAACTCCTACACTAAGTTTCTAACCCACTAACTTAACTTATAATTATCACTCCCATCATCCTAAGATTTATTAGTATACTAACTGCACTTGGGATTAAATTTGGGATGTTACAGGACATGAATGATTTGTTCGATAATGAATATGTTTTTTAAAAAGAAATGTTTTACAAAATGATTTCATGCCCATGTCACTAATGTAAATAAAATAAAAAAAAATTCCTAGATTTTTACTAAATAAAAAGAAATTCAAGTTACTAAATCGGGGTGTTACATTTTTGATAGGGTCAGTTCCCCAGAGATTTTTTATGAGAATCTGATATATAGTGTTTCTGAGCATTAATTAACTCCCTTTTACTATGAATTTGACTTGTTTCTTGAGCAAATGTTAGGTTTTTGTTATGTTTTTAGGAAGTTTAGGTAATTTAGAATCCTTGAAAGTTTTGATCCGTTTTGGGTTTGATTTCAGGAACTTGAAGTTTTATTTGATGATTTGTGCTTTGAAATGGAAATGAGCTTTGAAGACCTGAAGATTGGAGCTAGAATAGAGAGAAATGGTGTTCTTAATTGTTGCCCACATTTGGGGTTTAAATGTCAAGAGCTGGGGTGCAAAAAGCCAGAATTAATGAAGAAAAACTCAGCCAATTCAGAAGGAGTCATGCCCAGGCGCGTGGTATGTTGCGTCGAGGCGCGACAGTGACGTGAGAACACGAAGGAGAATGATTGAAGCCACGCCTAGCCGTGGATCCTGTGCGCCTAGGCGTGAGTGCTACGAGTTGGGCCTATCTATATTGAAGATTTCAAGGATTCTGATAGATTTATCTTCTAGATTATTTTAATTTATTCTAGGTTTTTATTATATATTTATTTAAGATTTATCTTTAAGATTTATTTATAGATAGATTTATTTATAGATATATTTATTTAGAGATTTATTTTAGGATTAGCTTTTTCTATATATACTAGGATTTAGCATTAGGTTAAGGTAGCAATTCAGATACATTAGAGAATATTGAAAGCAATTAGGATTAGAGAAGAGAGGTTAGAAACATATCATTGAGAGCAAGGAGGCAAGACAAGGATTGAAGATCAACATTGGAGGAATCCAATTGAAGGTTTGAAGATCTCTTGGTAAATTCATTATTCTCTATGATTATGAGTTATTCCCTTAATTCTTGTATTTTTTCTCCCATTATGTGTAACTAAACCTCTTGTTAGGAATATGGTGTAATTGTATGGATGCTGGTATAGTTATTTGAATTATGCTTCCTGTTTTTCCTTTAAATCTATTGTTTGGTTGTGTTTTAATTACAATTCATGAAAGTAGCTAATTTATGTTTTGCTTTGAATCTCTAATCCAACAAGAGGGATCTGAGGGTTAGAATAGGTCGTTCTTCCAAACATTATAACCGCCTAGTGTGTAGGGATACAACTAGGGCTTATATGACTTATATGTTCCAGTGTGCTTAATTAATGGTTATTTGTATATCAAAATCACTTAAGGGATTAAGGGTTCTCATATGAATACGAAACGTAAATTCACAGAGGGATCTGGTGTTTACTACATCTGGAATGTCATGGATTTAGGGAAAAACAGAATAAGATTCATAATTAGTAACTTAGGTCCTGCAATGAAACCGTAACACCTAAGTTTATTTACCCTTTTATACCCTTAATTAAAAATAGCGACTTGAAAATTTCATTTTAAACTTATAAATTGATTAGGAAAAACATTTAGTTACTTTTACTCGTATGAAAATCTCCCGTCAAACGGACGGAGTTTCGTTTGTTTTTAGGACTTTCCCAAAATTTCTGTTTTCCTGCAACCTGATAAATAACATATTTTCAAAGTTCAAAGCCAGCAGGGCTATTCACACACACACATATATATATATATATATATATATATATATATCAGCTAGTGCATCTTCGTGCACGCATCAGAAACAAGTTTAAAACATCATAGTATGAACATCAGGGTTAGCAGAAATATAAACAAGTTAGGAAGATAGTTTTTCCCCAAAATAGACCCCTTTCCCAAAAGGAGTCATCCTGGGCCCCCAAAAGCTATTTACATTTATATACAACAAAAAGGATTCACATCATCAGGCCCAGGACATTTCCATGTCCTACATAATAATAACTAACCTACTCTCCCTGTGAGGGAGAGTACTCCTGCTCGGCCTGATCTTGTGCAAACTCTTCCTCAGTACCTGTGGAGATAGTAAGGAGTGAGTATTACACATAAAATGGGGAGGCAGTTTCCAGATAAGACATAATGCAATACTAAGCCATACACATATAACAGTTCAATCACACAACATAAGAGTCAATTCATCACAACTCAATCTCAAGTATTCATTAGTTTCTCAAGTCAATTTTATCTCATCATTCTCATGCATTAACCTCATAATGTCTTTCATTCTCATTTCATCATTTATAATCACATTTCTCAGTCGGTGTATTCCAGTCACGACTTTATTGCGTTCGCACCACATGCGCGATCACGACTTACCACGTCTGGACAACACTCCCGGTTAGAACCGGTTTGCATCACTAGGAATTTAACGCTCCTGCCAGGACTTTGGCACACCCAAGGGTCTCTCGCTCAACCAGGTCTCTATCTCACCCAAAAGGCTTCACTTGTTAAGCTATGCTATCATATAATTTTCCACATTCCAATTGCACATTCAGTTATTTGAATTCATTCACTTTTCACATTCTCAACACATTTCATGTCTTTTATTTTGGAAGTGAATTGAGTCTTGGTGCATCGATGCCTAACAAGAATTTGGACCTAATGGGAATTTCATGCCTGGTTGAGAACGTAGCCCTTGGGAATTTGATACACCCGGCAGGGGCACCTAGTCTACCAATGCACCAATTCTCAATTCAACTGCACTTTCATTATTATTTACTTTATACATTATCATCATTCATTGCCTTGGATTTTAATCAACATAATATCTCAGTCATTTCACAAATCAAGCATTCAAATTATCAACAATTACCAAATATCAGGATGAAACATATCAACATCAAAATAATTTCCCTAAGTCATAAATTCTATTTTAACAATTATTCTATATCATATCAACCTAAACTAACACAAAAATCTTAGTACCCATTATATGCATATTGTAAACTAAACCCCAGAGTACGGTAATACTCACTATAACCCACTCCTTACCTTAAATTAGCAAAGAGTAAATAGAACCTTAGTGAGCCCTAGCTCAAAATCTTGGAAACTTGAACTTCCTAAGTCTAGCTTGCCACCTCAATAAGGAAATGATGAAATGATGATAGACAACCCTATTTGATAGAGCACAAGAGGAATGATCTTTGTCCTTGCCTTGGTTTGAGTTGGAAGGCAAGAAACACAATCCCTATATAGCAAAAAGTGCAAGAATCCTAGGGTTTTAGAGCTCAATATCTATGAGTCAAGGAAAGTTGAGATGGAGAGGAAAATAACTCATGGCATGAAGCTACTTACCCAAATCAATGGTGAAAAATTGAAAAACCAAGAAGAGTGAAGGTGGGAGCAAATCGTGTGAGCCAAGGAGGAAGAGGAATGAAGCTTTAGCCAAAATCCATGGTGCAACTTGATGGGTTTTGGTTGATTTTGGGTTGAGGTGCCCAAGATCAAGTGTTTATGGTGGTTTGGTGATGGGAGTGTGATGGAGTTGCTCTTGGAGCTTGAGAGAGGTTGATGAGGTGATGAGTTGATTTGGTCTTTAAACATGAAGGAATGAAGGGCTTTAAGTGACTTGTTTCCCTTGCCATGCTGGTGCGATTTGCGCGCGCCTGAGCGCACAGAATGGTGCGCCTGAGCGAAAAAGCTCCTGAGTTGGTGCACCAATAAACAGTGGTGCGCCTGGGCATGAACCGGTGCGCCTGGGCGTGCATTTTCAAACTTCGATTCGCCGTAACTTTTTCGTTAACCGTCGGATCGGGCCCAAATTTTTAGACAAGCTTCTTCACCCCATAAACTTCACATCCAACGGTGCAATTAATTTTCTTAGAATCCTATAATAAATTTCTAATTTTCTCTTTTCGGTCAATTTCTATCATCTAAAACGCCGATTTAACTCCCGATTTCGCTTATTTGACTTTGCCCAAAGCCACAATTGCCTTCTATACAACTCCTAGGACTTATAATCACCACTCACATCTCTACCAAAATTCATTAAATCACTTTTCCTATTTTTCTAAGGTTTTTAATAATTATTTCATTTAAATAAAAGCTTAGGATGTTACAATTCTCTCCCACTTACCTGAAAATCGTCCTCGAAATTCGTCGAACAATTGTGGATGAGACTGCCTGATCTTGTACTCCAGTTCCCATGTAGCCTCCTACACATTGTTCCTGATCCAAATCACTTTTACCAAAGAGATTTCCTTGCCTTTGAGCTGCTTCACCTGCCTGTCTTCAATTCTAACTGGCAGAACTTCGAAAGTCAAATTCTCCTTCAAAGGCAAATCGTCTAATGTAACCACATGCGAAGGATCATGGACGTATTTCCTTAATTGTGAAACATGAAACACGTCATGAAGCCTTGACAAATGAGGGGGTAACACAATCCTGTACGCCACTGGGCCAACCTTCTCCAGAATCTCATAAGGCCCAACAAACCGAGGAGTTAACTTCCTGGATTTGATTTCCCTACCAATTCTTGTGATCGGAGACACTCTTAGGAACACATGATTTCCAACATCGAACTCCAAAGGTCTCCTTCGCCTATCTGCGTAACTCTTTTGGCGATCCTATGAAGTTTTCATTTTGTTCTTGATCATTGTGACCTTCTCCGTTGTTTCTTTCACAATGTCAGGACCTGTCAACAGACTTTCACCTATCTGGAACCAACACAAAGGCGTTCTAAATTTCCTTCCATAGAGAGCCTCGAATGGTGCCATACCGATACTGGAGTGAAAACTGTTGTTGTAAGTAAACTCCATCAAAGGTAGTAACTACTCCCAACTATCAGCTTGTTCCAGTACACATGCTCTCAACAAATCCTCAAGTGTCTGGATAGTACGCTCCGATTGTCCGTCTGTCTGCGGATGGTAAGCCGTACTAAATTTCAGCTTAGTACCCAATGCCTCCTGAAGACTCTGCCAAAATCTAGACAGAAATCTCGGATCGCGATCAGATACAATACTAGTAGGAACACCATGCAACTTCACTATGTCCCTGATGTACAATTGAGTCAACTTCTCAAGAGTGTACTTCTTATGAACAGGAATGAAATGAGCACACTTTGTCAGACGGTCTACAACCACCCAAACTGAATCACATCCTCCAACAGTCCTTGGTAAACCCGTCACAAAGTCCATAGGTATACTGTCCCATTTCCATTCCGGAATCTCAAGTGATCGCAAAGGACCACCAGGCTTTTGATGCTCAATCTTAACCTTCTCACAAGTTAAGCAATGAGACACGTGATTGGCCACATCAGTTTTCAACTTCGGCCACCAATAAATCCTTTTTAGATCTTGGTACATCTTTGTTGCACCAGGATGAAAATTCATCTTGGTTCGATGTGCTTTCCATAGGATATCTCTTCTAACTTCGAAATCCATAGGAACACATATCCGACCCCTAAATCGGATGATGCCATCAGAACCTTTCACAAAGTCGGGCTCTTCATTGCCTGATGCCCCTTCTAACAACTTTTGCAGCTCTACATCATCGGCTTGCCTTTCTTTAATAAGACTCATCAAGTCATTAGTAACCCGCAACATTTCAACAACGATGCTCTTCTCTTTCACTTGCATGTTCAAGTTGAGGTCACTAAATTCTTGAATCAATTCCATCTCTTTCACCATCAGATTGCTGACATGCAAAGTCTTACGACTTAGTGCATCAGCCACTACATTGGCCTTGCCCGGATGATACTGAAGATCAAAGTCATAGTCTTTCAGAAATTCCATCCACCTCCTCTGTCTCATATTTAACTCTTTTTGATCGAAGAGATAGCGAAGACTTTTATGATCGCTAAAGACTTCGAACTTTGAACCATATAGATAATGCCTCCAGATTTTCAAAGCAAAAACTACTGCCGCCAACTCAAGATCATGAGTGGGATAGTTCTGTTCATGTTGCCTCAATTGTCTGGATGCATAAGCTATGACTTGCCCTTGCTGCATCAACACACATCCCAACCCTTGCTTAGAAGCATCACAATACACCACGAAGGATTGAGTCGGGTCCGGCAAAATTAACACTGAGGAACTAGTCAACCGCCTCTTCAACTCTTGGAAACTACCTTCACATTCCGGGGACCACTCAAACGGAACACCTTTCCGTGTAAGAGTCGTCAATGGAAGAGCCAACTTAGAGAACCCTTTAATGAACCTTCGATAATACCCAGCCATACCAAGAAAACTCCTGATCTCAGTAATGGACTTAGGTCTCTCCCACTTAAGTACCGCTTCCACCTTAGAAGGATCAACAGCAACACCCTTCTCAGAAATGACATGCCCCAGAAACTGCACTTCATTCAACCAGAAACTACATTTAGAAATCTTTGCATAAAGCTGTTTGGATTTGAGAATTTGCAGCACTATTCTCAGATGCTCAGCATGCTCACTCGGACTCTTAGAATAGATTAGAATGTCGTCAATGAAGACTATGATGAAAGAATCCAAGTACGGCCTGAATATTCTGTTCATATAATCCATGAAGATAGCCGGAGCATTGGTGAGACCAAAGGACATAACCACATATTCAAAATGTCCATATCTCGACTTGAATGCCGTTTTAGGAATGTCCTCCTCTCGGATACGAATTTGATGGTATCCCGATCGAAGGTCAATCTTAGAAAATACAGCTGCTCCTCGCAATTGGTCCAAGAAATCGTCGATGCGAGGGAGAGGATATTTGTTTTTCACAGTCACCGCATTCAATCGTCTATAATCGATGCACATTCGGAGACTTCCGTCCTTCTTTTTAACAAAAAGAATCGGAGCTCCCCAAGGTGACACGCTCGGTCTAATCAAACCCTTAGCCAAGAGCTCCTCTATCTGCTTTTTCAACTCTTCAAACTCCGGAGGTGCCATCCGGTACGGGGCTATAAAAATAGGACCTGCACCGGGCATCAGATCAATGATAAACTCTACTTCTCTGTTTGGCGGTAATCCAGGAATCTCTGCAGGAAAGACTTCTGGAAATTCGCAGACTATCGGAATCTGACTGATCTCTGCCTCCTCATTCATTTCCAGAGCAGATAAAGAAAGATCACTGATAGTAATTAATTTCTGATGACAGTCAATCAGAACATGGTGTCGAGACATCCAGTCCATGCCCAAAATGATGTCAAGCTTAGTTAGAGGCAAACAGATTAGATTAACTTTGAATTCCCGCTCCAATACTCGAAGTGGGCAATCCAAACACATAGTTGATGTGACTACAGAAGAATTCGTGGGTGTAGAAACAGATAATTTATAAGGCATTTCTATTGCAGACAACCCTAACTTCTTCATGCAATCGGAAGAAATAAATGAATGAGTAGCTCCGCAGTCAAAGAGAATACCACAAGGAATACTATTAACATAACCGGTACCTCTAATCAGTTCATCAACATCAGTAACCTCCTCGCCATCCAGAGTATACACCTTGCCCTTTCGAGTCACCCTGTTGTCACCAGCTTTCTGAACCTTAGCCACATTCACCTCCTTTTTAAATGCATTGTTAGGACAATTCATGCTCATGTGACCTGGCTGACCACATCTGAAACAGGTCACAACCCTTTTGCTCGGATCCAACTTCCAGCAATCTCCCCTGTGCTGTCTACCACAATGTGGACAAGTCGAAATAGGACCATAAGTACTCACTACCGGGCCTGATCTAGGCTGGGAGTAAGGACCTGGTCGCTGCACCGAACTCTTGCCCCTGACAGGACCTCCAGACTTCTGAACATTCTTGCTGCATTTCTCAGCTGCACGTTGCTTGCGGCTCGTTTCATAAGTGCTGGTCATGTTGATCAGTTGAGACAAGTTGCTGATGTTCTGATATTCAAAAGCCATTTTGATCTCAGAACGCAGTCCGGTCTCAAACTTGATGCACTTTGTCCTCTCATCGGCATCCCTGTAACTCCCCGCATAACGGATTAGGTCCTCAAACCTAGCAGCATATTCTCCGACGCTCATGTTTCCTTGCATGAGCTGCAGAAAAGTAATCTCCTTCTCTCTCCGAACATCTTCCGGAAAGTACTTGCCCAGAAAACGACTCTTGAACAAGTCCCATGTAATCGCCTGATTGTCCGCCTCCAAACCCCTCCGCATTTGCTGCCACCAATGTTCCGCTTCACTAGTCAGCATATACTGTGCTAGCAGAACCTTCTGTTCTTCCGGTGGTGTCATAGTGTTAAGAATCTTCTCGATCTCTTGCAACCATAACTGTGCACCATCGGGATTGAAACCACCATCGAACTTCTGCGGATCGTTCTTCCTGAACCGCGCCAACCAATCAATAGCCACTGGAGCTGGGGGTTGAGGAATCATTGCAGCTGCTATTGCTGTTGCTGCTGCTGCTGCTGCAGCTGCGATGTTATTCCCCTGATCCAGTTGCATCTTAGCCATCTGCTCCAAAATAGCTCGGATCCCATCATTATCGATCCGTCTACCAGCCATTCTGTTTAGTCAAGCACAAGGCCGACAGTTAATGCTTAATAGAATAGTTAACAATATAAACATCCTATCGGTAGACTCTAGACTCTAAACTATAATTATCGATTACTCGCTCGGTGAGTAATCACTGGAGTAGCTCATAACTCCAAAGGCCGAGGGAAACTGCTCTGATACCATAAATGTAACACCTAAGTTTATTTACCCTTTTATACCCTTAATTAAAAATAGCGACTTGAAAATTTCATTTTAAACTTATAAATTGATTAGGAAAAACATTTAGTTACTTTTACTCGTATGAAAATCTCCCGTCAAACGGACGGAGTTTCGTTTGTTTTTAGGACTTTCCCAAAATTTCTGTTTTCCTGCAACCTGATAAATAACATATTTTCAAAGTTCAAAGTCAGCAGGGCTATTCACATATATATATATATATATATATATCAGCTAGTGCATCTTCGTGCACGCATCAGAAACAAGTTTAAAACATCATAGTATGAACATCAGGGTTAGCAGAAATATAAACAAGTTAGGAAGACAGTTTTTCCCCAAAATATACCCTTTTCCCAAAAGGAGTCGTCCTGGGCCCCCAAAAGCTATTTACATTTATATACAACAAAAAGGATTCACATCATCGGGCCCAGGACATTTCCATGTCCTACATAATAATAAGTGACCTACTCTCTCTGTGAGGGAGAGTACTCCTGCTCGGCCTGATCTTGTGCAAACTCTTCCTAAGTACCTGTGGAGATAGTAAGGAGTGAGTATTACACATAAAATGGGGAGACAGTTTCCAGATAAGACATAATGCAACACTAAGCCATACACATATAACAGTTCAATCACACAACATAAGAGTCAATTCATCACAACTCAATCTCAAGTATTCATTAGTTTCTCAAGTCAATTTTATCTCATCATTCTCATGCATTAACCTCATAATGTCTTTCATTCTCATTTCATCATTTATAATCACATTTCTCAGTCGGTGTATTCCAGTCACGACTTTATTGCGTTCGCACCACATGCGCGATCACGACTTACCACGTCTGGACAACACTCCCGGTTAGAACCGGTTTGCATCACTAGGAGTTTAACGCTCCTGCCAGGACTTTGGCACACCCAAGGGTCTCTCGCTCAACCAGGTCTCTATCTCACCCAAAAGGCTTCACCTGTTAAGCTATGCTATCATATAATTTTCCACATTCCAATTGTACATTCAGTTATTTGAATTCATTCACTTTTCACATTCTCAACACATTTCATGTCTTTTATTTTTGCAGTGAATTGAGTCTTGGTGCATTGATGCCTAACAGGAATTTGGACCTAATGGGAATTTCATGCCTGGTTTGTGACACCCTAAGTTTTATAATAAAATTAAACAAATATTTTTGTGAGTTTTGCTTAATTATTTAGTTTTTAACTCCATTATCAGAGTGGGGAAGCCTAATTCATTACTAAAAATAGTGGTCTAAAATTTTCCTTTTCCTAACTTTTCAAAACATAGGGCTCACACGCGGAATTACCTAATTATACTTATTTAGAAAGTACATTTAGTAATATTTAGTTATAGGAAATTCTAGGATAAATCCGACAGAGTCTCCTCTGTTTGTTGGATATTTCCCATATTTCTTGAAAACCTGTTACCTGCTTGAAAGTTCATTTTATATTTTTCCAGTCCAGTTCATATAACCTCTATGCATCACTAGGGTTTTTCCCTAGTTCATTCTATGTACCTGCATGGCTTAGATTCACAAAAAAGCTTAGGTATTACTTACAACAAAATATGCACGGAACATCCCCGTCATAACGGAGGAAATCCGGCCCAAAGGTGCCTACACATTGCACCACAAAAATAATAAGTTATAGAGAAAGTATAAATGTGGTTTTATATATACAAACTCAAAATAACCTAAGTTCCAAACTAGTAAAATGGCATGAAACACTACTCTCCCTAGTTGGGAGAGTGATCCTGCTCGGCTGGGACCTCGGAATCTAACTCTGAACCTGAAAAATGGGCGTAAGGGGTGAGAAATCCACGAACCCAGAAATGTCATTTTAAAGAGGCATAAGAACAACTAAGGCTTGCAACAATCAATTCATTCACATACATAGATCATATTTCATTGTATACCTTATTGGTTCAAATTTTAAAATCATATAACAATAGTAAATACTCTTGGTTTTTCTTAACTTCTAACCTTGTCTTTTACTTTCATATGCTTTTAACTTTTACCTTTTAACTTTGTCTTTTGCTTTGCTAGCAATATAAATTCCATTAGGTATTCTTGATTGCACAATTGGTTAGGATGGTATCTTCACCCAATAGGACTTCTTCTCACTCCAGACTTCTTGACCCATAAGACCTTTCCCTCGTTAGGGCCTTTTCTTTATTTTCTTTTCTTCACTCACTTTCATATATTCTCAATTATTCATGATTCATGCTTATATTTGGTGCTGCAGCTATTAATCGTCGCGTAGGATCCACGTAACCTAACGAGCCTTTGATCTTATGGGGATTTTTCCTGAGCGAGGTTTGTACCTATTGGGGCTAATTCGGGCCTACTTTGCTAGTAGAACCCTGTCCTAACCGTGTGCACCTAATGGGTGTGGATCCCAATACGCGATTAATAGCTGCATACCCCATTGCTTTTCTTTTACTTTACATTACATTTCCATTTCAGAAATAACACATATACATGATTTGTATTATAGCATTTCGTTTATGTTTGTATCTTATCTTTGATCTGTATTTTCATTTATGTCTTATCATGTGACTTGTTATCATTTTCTTTATCTTCACTTAAAGGTGTTAGCATACAAAACTAACATTCACAACATTTGCACATTCACCATCATTTTCCCAATATAAACCTCTTACCCCTTCCTTTTCTTTTCGATTAATTAATTGATTACTATTCTTGTTTAACTATCTTTATTAATTTCCCACACATACCCAATATTCTGATTCTTTCATTAGCTTGTGATACCTCTAATCTTACTAAGTCCTAGGTTCATTTTTAAGACCCATTATCTCACATATAAGCATTCAAGCATAACAACACAATTCACTTACACATAGCATTACAAACAATTTGGCGGGTTTATTTTATTTATTCACCTACTCGATTTATTACCTTTATTTCCCTATAGTTTCCTCATTCATTATCCTTTCATTTAACATTTCCATACTAAAATTCACACATTACAAACATCATCATATACTACATATATTCGCAATTTATCTAATGAGTTCATTTCCTTTATTCCTAAGCTTTGTTTATTGTCTATTGCAATTACCCTATTGTATATTATTCTAACTAATCTTTTCTATTCTCAGCTACCACTATAGCATCCTAGAATTTACTCTCTAAGTAAAGGTAATGTGAACAACCCTTCTTACCTCTTTGAAGAGCAAGAACCAAAATGGGGTTTTGAGGGAGCATCCTCACCAAGCTCTAATCCATGCCTCTTAGCTTCCTATTCCTTGCCCTTAATCACTTCCTAAGCTTCCTTGCATGATTAGAAGACCCTATGCCACCGATTACACAAATTGGGGTTTGATAGGGAATTGGGATTTCATGAGAAAGAGGAAATAATATGTGTTTTTGGAGAGGGAAAATTCATGGGGAATTGATTTGTAAGTCATTTGTGGCACTAATTTTTGATAACTTTGAGTGATTATGGGGATTGGAAGGATTTAGGGTTTTGAATTGGGAATTGGGGATTTGAGGGATTGAGAATGAAATTGGGGTTTTTGTTGATAGAAAATATGGGGATTTGATGGGGAATGATTATGGGATGTTAATTTGATTTGATTTGGTGTTATTTTAACATTGGAGAAGGATTGGGGATGAAAACCCTAGAGAGAAGCCGGAGAAAAGAAGAGTGAGAAAGTGATTTTTGGGGTTAAAATGACCCCAACTCGTGTTTTTATTTTTTGCTGGTCTGATAAAAACACTCGAGTCTTTTCCAAATAACTCGAGTGAATTCATGAAAAATACTCGAGTCTTTTCTAAAAGACTCGAGTGAATCTGAGGGCTTTGCCTTTCCCTGATTCAGGATCTGTAAAACACTCGAGTCTTTTCTAAAAGACTCCAGTCTTTTCCAAAACACTCGAGTCTTTTCCAAAAGACTCCAGTGTTTTGCCCAGTACCCCATTTATTCATTTTCCTATTTTCCTCCTATTTTCTTCCTGCTTCAATTCGAGATAACTTCTTCGTTAACCGTCGGATCTTGCTCAAATTGGACGAGTAACTTCCTAAAAATCATACCTTCATATCCAACGGTGGAAATTGTGTTTTGAGTCCTAAATCTTTTATTTTGAATTTCCTAACGTCGGGTGTTTATAACACCGAAAAATCGATTTTTAACACTCGTTTGGGTCTTCTTTAAATTTGCTTCTCGATGCCAATGCTCCTAGACTCCTATATGGCACTCAAAGTATTCCTAATCCATCATTTTAAATCCCTTCTATGATAATCCTCACTTCCAAATCTTACTATTATTCTAATTATTATTAGAATAAAAATTCGGGATGTTACATTTCTCCCCCACTTATTAGAATTTCGTCCCCGAAATTCCGCTCGATTCCTTAAATGGAGAATCATCCCATTGGTAAAGCTTTTAACTATGGTCTTCACTTCCCGCTCTAGGTGTGGTTAGGTTCATGCCTATTTCAATGCTTGTCTTCTAAGACCACGCATTAACTCCATCTGCACCAGATCATTGGCTTTCTTATTATTAAAGTTCCATCTCCCAATCGTTTGGATTGAAATCCTCCCCCACTTAGCATCGACATACTTGATTATATCAATGTTAGGAGTAGGTTCGGTCGCTACTAAGCATGGAGTGTATGGATTTCCCAAGCGTTCTTCGGAAGTGGGAGCGAAGGGGGGTTTGACTACTTGTGGTGGCATTGAATCATGCTAGATTCTTACAATTTGGCAAACTCCTACATGCACATCCGAGTTCTATCACTAGATACCTGAAACTCGAAGAGAGTGAAGATGAAAAGAAGGAACTAGAAGCATTTAAGGGAATGCTTAATGGGCTTTGCAAGATGACCAAAGACGTGAGAGGTGATAAGAGTGTAGAAATTTTAGCATCTTATCGTATCGTGGCTTTTTCCATAATGTTCGGTGACTAGCGAGTATCGGTCGGCTGCCAACATAAAAGAATCGTGCAGCACCGACATTGTGGGGTAGCAACATGACTGGTTACATGTCGCCCCAAAAGATAATAGAGATTTATCCCAGAGAATGCATCTTCGTTGGAAAATCAACGAAAGATGTGTTTTCTACAGAGCGATGGTTGACTTGATCGATCTCAGTAAGGGTACCTGGTAAAAGGGTCCAGCATTCGTCATACGAGGTGACTGAATTGAGTAGTCAAGACGAGAACTACATGAACGTTTGATATTTACCAATGAAAACAAAGAGAAGGATTCAAGAGTTCACCAACCTTAGTTGGTTGAAACAAGGACACATTTGATTAGGATTGAAATTGTTGCATCAAGATTAGTTCAGAACCAAGAAGGTCAGAACAAGAAGACAAAGGTTTACTTGCACAAATTAAACCATTATCCATGGTTCAACGGAAACATAAATAAAGTCTTCAACGATACTTGGCGGCCATGGATTGAGGTATACCAACACTCTTGAAATTTAGACGCTTTATTGGGCAGTATCAGAGATCTACGAAACTTAAATCTCACGTTGAGTGCATGCCAGCAATCCGGTTTCGGCTTATCCCAAACTGGATCTTAAAGGAGATACGTTGTGAATTTGGTATGGACTAAAAGTGCTAATGAGATTAGCCTCTAGGTCCCTACTTGTCCTCCATTGTTCTTGAACAAAAGGGTTTGTATCACTTGAAATTGTGGTCCACCTTTCCCTTGCGTCACTCTTGAGTGTTTCATCACTTTCGAGATTGAAGTTGAGCTAACAACCTATTGTTGATCGACGGGTTGGATTAAATTCCTAAGGTTTGCGAAGGCTTGTGTTCGCACGCATCCAGGTTCTTATACTGAATGAGGAGTACAGGTTAATAGTTTAACCTTGTCGGTCTTGATGTGGAGACCCACTAAGTCGTTAAGGTTTACCCCTTCTCGCGGTGTCTTTTCAGAAACCATGATAAGATTCCCGTTAAAACTTGAACTCCCGGAATCTGGTTTGGCTTTTCGTAGAATTTAGAAGTGATTCCTATAGGGTTGGTTATATTTTCAAAGATTAGGCATTCGGCTATGCCATTCCTAAACTGATGAAATAGCTTAAGACTCTTCTCTTCTAATTTCGCTTTGGGATCTACTTTTCGGTTCTATGTAAAGAGTTCGGAAAGAACACCATTCGGTTGGTTTCCTTGCATTTCAAGGGATCTATTTCCTTGGAGAGTTCCTATTTTGATTGTTTCAACTTCATTAAGAAGATTGCAATGATATCATCTGTGAATAGTTGCAAAGGTTGAGGTGATCAATCCCAACTTCACGTCTATCAACAGTGCACCAATGTCGGGTTCTTACTTTTACCAGAGACCATGGTTCAATGGTTCAGTCTTGGTTGATCTCGGCGTGGATACTTTGTAAGGTTGACAAGATTTTGGCTTTTCTCACAGGCGACCGTTCAGAAATCTTAATGGGAAGACTCCCAACAGATCACGGACTACCAGTGTCTGGCTTGGCTTTTCGGAAAAGCTGGAGATGGTTTCTAGGGTGAACTTGATTCCCTTCCTTCTGAAAGAGATACTTCTCGGGGAAATTGAATGCCTGGTTGGAGTTTGTGCTACTTCGAAGTCTTCAATGACATTGACTGTTGACAAGTGCGAAGATCGAGATGGTCAGTCTCAATCTCACATGTATCAATAGCAACAACATCATCGGGTTTGTTGATGATAGCATCATTTAATAGTTGAAAGAGTAAGGATGACCAATCCTACCCTTACACTCTATTTAAACGATAACACCATCGAGGGAATTAGTTAAGCTTAAACTAGCGTCCTATCGTCTTTATCACTACTTAATCCGGGTTAAGATAGCAATTGAACACATATATGCATAGATAGCTATATATATATGCATCCCATTCGCCTAACTTAGACACTTGACTATACATATCGGTTACTCGCTTGGTGAGTAAACCACAGGAGTTGTGACTCCAAACTCCAAGGCCGAGGAAAAACTGCTCTGATACCATAAATGTGACGTCCTAAGTTTTATAATAAAATTAAACAAATATTTTTGTGATTTTTGCTTAATTATTTAGTTTTTAACTCCATTATCAGAGTGGGGAAGCCTAATTCATTACTAAAAATAGTGGTCTAAAATTTTCCTTTTCCTAACTTTTCAAAACATAGGGCTCACACGCGGAATTACCTAATTATACTTATTTAGAAAGTACATTTAGTAATATTTAGTTATAGGAAATTCTAGGAAAAATCCGACAGAGTCTCCTCTGTTTATTGGATATTTCCCATATTTCTTGAAAACCTGTTACCTGCTTGAAAGTTCATTTTATATTTTTCCAGTCCAGTTCATATAACCTCTATGCATCACTAGGGTTTTTCCCTAGTTCATTCTATGTACCTGCATGGCTTAGATTCACAAAAAAGCTTAGGTATTACTTACAACAAAATATGCACGGAACATCCCCGTCATAACGGAGGAAATCCGGCCCAAAGGTGCCTACACATTGCACCACAAAAATAATAAGTTATAGAGAAAGTATAAATGTGGTTTTATATATACAAACTCAAAATAACCTAAGTTCCAAACTAGTAAAATGGCATGAAACACTACTCTCCCTAGTTGGGAGAGTGATCCTGCTCGGCTGGGACCTCGGAATCTAACTCTGAACCTGAAAAATGGGCGTAAGGGGTGAGAAATCCACGAACCCAGAAATGTCATTTTAAAGAGGCATAAGAACAACTAAGGCTTGCAACAATCAATTCATTCACATACATAGATCATATTTCATTGTATACCTTATTGGTTCAAATTTTAAAATCATATAACAATAGTAAATACTCTTGGTTTTTCTTAACTTCTAACCTTGTCTTTTACTTTCATATGCTTTTAACTTTTACCTTTTAACTTTGTCTTTTGCTTTGCTAGCAATATAAATTCCATTAGGTATTCTTGATTGCACAATTGGTTAGGATGGTATCTTCACCCAATAGGACTTCTTCTCACTCCAGACTTCTTGACCCATAAGACCTTTCCCTCGTTAGGGCCTTTTCTTTATTTTCTTTTCTTCACTCACTTTCATATATTCTCAATTATTCATGATTCATGCTTATATTTGGTGCTGCAGCTATTAATCGTCGCGTAGGATCCACGTAACCTAACGAGCCTTTGATCTTATGGGGATTTTTCCTGAGCGAGGTTTGTACCTATTGGGGCTAATTCGGGCCTACTTTGCTAGTAGGACCCTGTCCTAACCGTGTGCACCTAATGGGTGTGGATCCCAATACGCGATTAATAGCTGCAGACCCCATTGCTTTTCTTTTACTTTACATTACATTTCCATTTCAGAAATAACACATATACATGATTTGTATTATAGCATTTCGTTTATGTTTGTATCTTATCTTTGATCTGTATTTTCATTTATGTCTTATCATGTGACTTGTTATCATTTTCTTTATCTTCACTTAAAGGTGTTAGCATACAAAACTAACATTCACAACATTTGCACATTCACCATCATTTTCCCAATATAAACCTCTTACCCCTTCCTTATCTTTTCGATTAATTAATTGATTACTATTCTTGTTTAACTATCTTTATTAATTTCCCACACATACCCAATATTCTGATTCTTTCATTAGCTTGTGATACCTCTAATCTTACTAAGTCCTAGGTTCATTTTTAAGACCCATTATCTCACATATAAGCATTCAAGCATAACAACACAATTCACTTACACATAGCATTACAAACAATTTGGCGGGTTTATTTTATTTATTCACCTACTCGATTTATTACCTTTATTTCCCTATAGTTTCCTCATTCATTATCCTTTCATTTAACATTTCCATACTAAAATTCACACATTACAAACATCATCATATACTACATATATTCGCAATTTATCTAATGAGTTCATTTCCTTTATTCCTAAGCTTTGTTTATTGTCTATTGCAATTACCCTATTGTATATTATTCTAACTAATCTTTTCTATTCTCAGCTACCACTATAGCATCCTAGAATTTAATCTCTAAGTAAAGGTAATGTGAACAACCCTTCTTACCTCTTTGAAGAGCAAGAACCAAAATGGGGTTTTGAGGGAGCATCCTCACCAAGCTCTAATCCATGCCTCTTAGCTTCCTATTCCTTGCCCTTAATCACTTCCTAAGCTTCCTTGCATGATTAGAAGACCCTATGCCACCGATTACACAAATTGGGGTTTGATAGGGAATTGGGATTTCATGAGAAAGAGGAAATAATATGTGTTTTTGGAGAGGGAAAATTCATGGGGAATTGATTTGTAAGTGATTTGTGGCACTAATTTTTGATAACTTTGAGTGATTATGGGGATTGGAAGGATTTAGGGTTTTGAATTGGGAATTGGGGATTTGAGGGATTGAGAATGAAATTGGGGTTTTTGTTGATAGAAAATCATGGGGATTTGATGGGGAATGATTATGGGATGTTAATTTGATTTGATTTGGTGTTATTTTAACATTGGAGAAGGATTGGGGATGAAAACCCTAGAGAGAAGCCGGAGAAAAGAAGAGTGAGAAAGTGATTTTTGGGGTTAAAATGACCCCAACTCGTGTTTTTATTTTTTGCTGATCTGATAAAAACACTCGAGTCTTTTCCAAATAACTCGAGTGAATTCATGAAAAATACTCGAGTCTTTTCTAAAAGACTCGAGTGAATCTGAGGGCTTTGCCTTTCCCTGATTCAGGATCTGTAAAACACTCGAGTCTTTTCTAAAAGACTCCAGTCTTTTCCAAAACACTCGAGTCTTTTCCAAAAGACTCCAGTGTTTTGCCCAGTACCCCATTTATTCATTTTCCTATTTTCCTCCTATTTTCTTCCTGCTTCAATTCGAGATAACTTCTTCGTTCACCGTCGGATCTTGCTCAAATTTGACGAGTAACTTCCTAAAAATCATACCTTCATATCCAACGGTGGAAATTGTGTTTTGATTCCTAAATCTTTTATTTTTAATTTCCTAACGTCGGGTGTTTATAACACCGAAAAATCGATTTTTAACACTCGTTTGGGTCTTCTTTAAATTTGCTTCTCGATGCCAATGCTCCTAGACTCCTATATGGCACTCAAAGTATTCCTAATCCATCATTTTAAATCCCTTCTATGATAATCCTCACTTCCAAATCTTACTATTATTCCAATTATTATTAGAATAAAAATTCGGGATGTTACATGGTTGAGAACGTAGCCCTTGGGAATTTGATACACCCGGCAGGGGCACCTAGTCTACCAATGCACCAAATCTCAATTCAACTGCACTTTCATTATTATTTACTTTATACATTATCATCATTCATTGCCTTGGATTTTAATCAACATAATATCTCAGTCATTTCACAAATCAAGCATTCAAATTATCAACAATTACCAAATATCAAGATGAAACATATCAACATCAAAATAATTTCCCTAAGTCATAAATTCTATTTTAACAATTATTCTATATCATATCAACCTAAACTAACACAAAAATCTTAGTACCCATTATATGCATATTGTAAACTAAACCCCAGAGTACGGTAATACTCACTATAACCCACTCCTTACCTTAAATTAGCAAAGAGTAAATAGAACCTTAGTGAGCCCTAGCTCAAAATCTTGGAAACTTGAACTTCCTAAGTCTAGCTTGCCACCTCAATAAGGAAATGATGAAATGATGATAGACAACCCTATTTGATAGAGCACAAGAGGAATGATCTTTGTCCTTGCCTTGGTTTGAGTTGGAAGGCATGAAACACAATCCCTATATAGCAAAAAGTGCAAGAATCCTAGGGTTTTAGAGCTCAATTTCTATGAGTCAAGGAAAGTTGAGATGGAGAGGAAAATAACTCATGGCACGAAGCTACTTACCCAAATCAATGGTGAAAAATTGAAAAACCAAGAAGAGTGAAGGTGGGAGCAAATCATGTGAGCCAAGGAGGAAGAGGAATGAAGCTTTAGCCAAAATCCATGGTGCAACTTGATGGGTTTTGGTTGATTTTGGGTTGAGGTGCCCAAGATCAAGTGTTTATGGTGGTTTGGTGATGGGAGTGTGATGGAGTTGCTCTTGGAGCTTGAGAGAGGTTGATGAGGTGATGAGTTGATTTGGTCTTGAAACATGAAGGAATGAAAGGCTTTAAGTGACTTGTTTCCCTTGCCATGCTGCTGAAGAATCGTGTGGCTGAAATCAAAAACTTAGCCACCAAGTTGGAAATCAACGCACCAGATCTGATCTGGTGTGCGCCACGCGCCTGGGCGCGCGATCAGCACCAGCACCAAGCTGGTGCATGGCTCATACGGTCAGTAGGAGTTTTGGCGCGCCAACACGCGATTTCTGGTGCAGCTGGTGCGATTTGCGCGCGCCTGAGCGCACGGAATGGTGCGCCTGAGCGAAAAAGCTCCTGAGTTGGTGCACCAATAAACAGTGGTGCGCTTGGGCGTGAACCGGTGCGCCTGGGCGTGCACCAGAATTTTCAAACTTCGATTCGCCGTAACTTTTTCGTTAACCGTCGGATCGGGCCCAAATTTTTAGACAAGCTTCTTCACCCCATAAACTTCACATCCAACGGTGGAATTTATTTTCTTAGCATCCTATAATAAATTTCTAATTTTCTCTTTTCTGTCAATTTCTATCATCTAAAACGCCGATTTAACTCCCGATCTCGCTTATTTGACTTTGCCCAAAGCCACAATTGCCTTCTATACAACTCCTAGGACTTATAATCACCACTCACATCTCTACCAAAATTCATTAAATCACTTTTCCTATTTTTCTAAGGTTTTTAATAATTATTTCATTTAAATAAAAGCTTAGGATGTTACAGAAACCATGTTCCTAACGCTTTTCTCATTCTCCTTGTTCTATATATTCTTTATTTTCTGTTTTGTCTCATTCTACCTTTTCTACATTCTATTCACTAAATCTAAACAAAACTCAAGTTTCGCTAGTAATTACTATTTGCCTAAGAATTATTAGAAACAATTTGCAATCCCTGAGTGGAATGATAATTTTACTTACTCTTTATTTCTTGTGACCCGGTATACTTGTTGGTAGTCCAACAATTTTCAGCAACAAAACGCACATGAAAAATTGGGGGAAAACATTAATTAGGTTTTATTCTATGCAATAAGGACTTGAAATTAATAAGGACTTCAAAAATTTAGTTAGTATTGTTAATAATATTAGAAATATAAATATTTGATATACTTTTTGACAATTATCCTATAATTATCATTGAAATTTTAAAAAGTGTTGAATAAATAAAAATATTTATGAAAAAAAATAATTAATATCATTAGAAATTGCAAAGTAGTTAGTTTTATATAAGGATCAATTTTTTTAAAGGACTTACATTTAAGACCGGAGAGAGTATATATATATATATTTTTTTAGCAATCGATCCATTTACTATTAAAAAAAATACTCCTAGTTGATTCAACCGGCTATACAATCTCATTAGTTGTAAACCATTGATTCCGCAATACGCTTTCTTGCAAACTTTTGTCCAGTTTGTACCACATAAGGACCCTACTTAGTAAATAATTGGCGAGTGCTCCTTATGTCTGAGGGGTACTAAAATTGGAAGAAGACCAATGATGTTTGTGAGTTCTTCAAAATGTCTGGGTTTTTGTTGGCAATTAAAATAAAATTGGCTAGTAAAAATTTACATGATATGGTAAAAATATGTAATATTCAAAAGACAAAATTTATTCTCTCAAAAAATATTTGTATTGAAAGAACCAATAATACACTGAAAAATCTTTTGGCTTTTTGTTAATAGGCAATTTTACAAACACACAACATTCAATCAATATAACTTGTTAGAGTCTATATTTTTCTAGTAGCTAATGTTTTTGTTATAATCTCTATCTTGTTTTGCTTTCTCTCTGAATGCCTTTGCCTCTATTTATAGAGGACTGATGCAATGTAACATTGCATAGTTTCCATTTTCTTGACGTATGCACATTGAGGCCACCGAAAGTGTATAATTGGTTAGATGCCCCTTACCCTTAGCATGATTGAATTATTGACCAAGACAAAATGGGTAGGACTCATTACTCGGTTTAATTTTTCTTCACATTTCCTCCCTTAAATCAAGTTTTGTCATTCCAAGCATCTTTTTCAACTTTAAGAACAAATTGGATCTGCTACTAGATTTTCAAAAGTGCAATACTCCACCACAATTTCTTTGTCTTTGACCAAGTCTCAAATAAAATGATGTTTGATGTCAACATGCTTGCTATGTTTATGAAAGACTGGATTCTTTGTCAAATCAATTGTTGATTTATTATCACGTAATATCTTTGTTGGTTCATCTTGTTGGTGTTGCAATTCACTCAATATTCTCCGCAACCAAACTGCTTGAATAGCATAATTTGTTGCTGCAATATACTCTGCCTCTGGTGTTGAAAGAACAACTACTTGTTGTTTTTTTGAGGACCAGGAAAATACTTCTGTACCAAGTTGAAAAGCATAACCCTAAGTGCTTTTTTCGAGTTTCGGTTTCACCAGCCCAATCATTGTCTGTGTATCCAATCAATTCTGGCTTGTTAGAATTTGAATAAAAGATGCCTTCATCAATTGTACCATACCTTTGACATACCTCAAGATCCTCTTTCCATCTTGCCAATGAGATTGTCTACGTCATTCCATAAACATGCTTATGAGCCCAACTCCATGAACTATATCAGGTGTTGTTGCTGTCAAATACCTAAGATTTCCTACAATCATTCTAAAATTAGTTGAATTGACAAGATCATCGCCTCTCTCTTTCCCAAGTTTCAGTCTTTCTTCAACATGTGTTAGCATAGGCTTACAAGCCTCCGTTTTGAATTTCTTCAACACTTCTGGTGCATATTTCTTTTAAG
Organism: Crotalaria pallida; assembly: GCA_037953625.1. NCBI lineage: Eukaryota > Viridiplantae > Streptophyta > Magnoliopsida > Fabales > Fabaceae > Crotalaria > Crotalaria pallida. Next base: position 55,122,002 of record CM075650.1, on the reverse strand, counting down.
AGATAAAAATTCCTTTACTTGTCTGCTTCACTTCAATGCCTAGAAAATATGACATTAGGCCCATATCAGTCATCTCAAATTGCGTGGAAATGCTTTCCTTGAATTCGGCTAGCAATTTTGAATTGTTGCCAGTGAAGAACAAATCATCTACATACATACAGACAAACAATAATGAAATCTACAGTTTTATTTGTTTTGACATATAAAGCATGCTCATATGGACTTCGCTAAAATCCATTAGTGATAAAGTATGTGTCAATTTATGTGTACGAAGCTCTAGGCGCTTGCTTCAATCCATATAGTGCTTTTTTTAGCTTATAGACATTGTCTTTCCGTCCTTGTAGATAACCTGGTGGTTGCTCTACATAAACTTCTTCCTCAAGTACACCATTCAAGAAAGCAGACTTGACATCCATTTGAAACATCTTCCACTTATTTTGGGCTACAAAAGATAGGATCATACGTACCTTATCCAATCTAGCAACCGGAGCAAACGCTTCAAAATAATCAACGTCGGGCTTTTGTTTGTATCCTTTTGCTACTAATCTTGCCTTATAGTGATCCACTTTTCTATTTGGGTTGTACTTTGTCTTGTACAACCACTTGACTCCAATAGCTACAGAAACAGCTAGGCCGAATGACCGAGGATGGGGAGACCGATTTCAGAAAGGGCTCCGATGGTGTTATCCGATTCAGAGGCCGAGTGTGCGATCTGATGGATATTGAAGTTCGGAGAATGGTACTAGAGGAAGCGCATAAAACCAGACTGAGCCTTCATCCCGTTACTACCAAGATGTATCAAGACTTGAAGCAGTTGTTTTGGTGGCCTAGATTAAATAAAGATGTAGCCGACTATGTGTCTCGATGTTTGGTATGTCAGAAGGCCACGATTGAGCACCAAAAGCCTGGCGGGTTGCTTAGGCCCTTGGAAATCCCCGAATGGATATGGGACAGTATATCAATGGATTTCATCTCTGGTCTACCGAGAACCAAGTCGGGATGTGAAGCTATTTGGGTTGTGGTGGATAGGTTGGCCAAGTGTGCCCATTTCATTCCGATCAACATGAAGTACAGCCTGGAGAAGTTAACACAGCTGTACATTAGGGATATACACTACAACATTTTTGATTTTAGGCAACACTAAAATTTTAACGGTTAGAAAACCGTTGCCTATACATGGAATAAGCAACGGTTTTCCGTGTGTAGGCAATGGGTACTAATTAGCAACGGTTTTTGTTCGCATCTTTTGCGAAAAATTACATATGAACATATCCTTCTGTATAGACAACGGTATTGCCATTGTTGATATGAAGGACCACATTTTTATAACCGTTGCCTAAAACTTCATGGAAAAACCGTTCCTGAATGTGCTATTAATGTTAAAATATTTGGGATTCTTCTACTATTCTACGTTCTTCTACTACTATTGTTAATAATTAATCAAATTAAATTTTTTTCCCTAAAACTACCCCATTCTTCTACATTCTCCTTCTCTTCTTCGGTGGATTCTTCTTCTCCTATTCTTCGATGGCCTCTTCTTCTCTTCTATGCTAGCCTCTTCTCTACCCCATCGCGATCTTCTGTGCTGGCCTCACACCATCACCACTCTTTCCCTTCCAAACTCCCTCTTCTTCTCCACTCTCGCGATTCACTCACTCCCTCATAGTGGTCACGAGTTCTTCTCTTCTTCTCTTCCATGGCCACTCTGTGACGCTCTCTTTTTAACTTGAAAATAATTAATATTCCCAAATAATTGAATACTTGCTATCAAAATTTGGGCTAGAAAATTTTTCCTTTTTAGAACTAGTACTTGCTCGTTCATAAACCCTTTTGAACATCAACCATTTTTGAAAGTTCGGCTTAACAATATCTTAGTTTCGAAAAGGCTATCGAGATAACATTTCCTTAACTATAGAAAATACTCTTCATAGTTAATATTAAAACATACCATTTGCCTCTCGAGTTGAATTTGAATATATAAAGCATAAACTTATCGCCGAATCCTTTCTTAATAGAAATCAGAGTTCGCGGAAGTAAAAATAATACTTATGGGGCACTGCTGAGGTAAAGAAAAACATCATATATATATAAGTCATAACATAACCCCATCAGTACAGTCAGTAGCATGTGATAAAAAAGTCGAGATAGCAAGTTTTGATGAAACATATACAAACCAGCTGCATAAAATAAAAGCTCACTCTAAGACCTCTCAGATATATACAGTATATATAACAAAATCCAAAATAGAAGTCCTAGAGCAAGTCATCCGTGTCCTCAGCAGCTCCTCAGATCCTCCACCGCTCTATCCCTAGGATCTAGGATCCAAAACATCTACGCTATGCAAGCTCCTATGAACCAGCGGGTCCACCTCTAGCTGAAACAGTCGGCTCAACATGCACCTCCTCCTCGCTCTCATCCTCCACAGGGTCCTCCTCGACCTCGCCCGACTGTGTAGAGACCCCACCACTAGGTCTAAGGTCTGCAGAAGCAGTCCTATCAAAGTTAGTCGGACCAGGAGAAGGAGTCTCCTTAGTGACAACTCTATGGGAGGAAGGATGGGAACGAGTGGCAGCTCTAAAACGAAAACTACGGAAACGACGCATAGGTCGAGCCGGGGGTGGTCCTCTATATGTATAAAAAGGTGGAACATGCGTAGTGTAGACTAAGGGAATCCTAAATCGACGAGGTCGCACTCGCACCAGAGGGTTAGGGTGGTAGAGAGTGATCTCAACCTCCCCCTCAAAAGTGGTACGGTGCTCCTCATACGTCCATATACCGCTAGGGATAGGGCGTATCTCGATGCAAGCTAGGTATCTGGCCATCACCTAAACAGGGCACAGGGAGTAAGTATACACATATACATAATTGATAAAGACTAAAATTACAATCACAAATATATCATGGACAGATCATAATGCAAATACATATGAGCACACCAGTTTTCAACATTATAACTCTTATAATGCAAGTGGCATGATGTATGATTTTCTATCCATAACTGAGGCCTCTAAAAGTCCATCTTGGACGTCCATCCAATACACCCTTGTGTTCCCGGAACACCGACATTTTTTCCCAGAACATAATGCCGAACCATACTTGGATAATAAGCATCACTCCCGGAGTATGCACCACGTTCCCAGAACGCATACGTTCCCAGAACGCATAAAAACCAGGTCTCGGACACTGGCCACATATCTATAATGTGTCATCAAGTAGGTTATAAGTTGGTACTCCCGGAGTACCCTCCTCATATTCCCAGAATATGATAAACGTTCCTACCAACCAGACTTCCAGTCTATATGGATGCACAAATATCAGGGTTGGTTTTATCTGTACATTAATTAATGTGATTTAGAAATATTTCAATTTCCCTTTTGAATGATTTATTTGAGGCATACACTTTGGCATAAAATTCTCCTTTGAATTTCCTCAAAACATGCCCTTAAACTTAGATTGGGTAAAACAAAATCAATGGTATTAAAAAAAACTTAACTTTTTATTTTTCAAATTCAGGTACTAACCGGTTACAGTTTAAGGCTAACCGGTTAGAATTACAGACCTGAACTGTTTACCATTGCAATTCAGAAAAACCCTTTTTCTTGAATTCCCTACCCAATCCATAAACAAGTTAAACATTGTTTCGTGCCTCAAAAATTACAATTTTCATCATTCAAAAGTTCCAATCACATTCTGTGTCCAATAAAGTATAATTTCCTCTTGAAATTATTCCATTAATTTAAGGTATTAACCCTTTACCTTAAAATCTGAATCAAGAAAGTATGGTTACCTCATTTTCAGATTCTTTCCAGTGAAATTAAGGTATAGATTTGAGTAAAATTAGTGAAACTTCAGGACTGTTTCATAAACTAATTTTCTTTTGAAATTCTGCAGTGTCTAACCGGTTACGAATATCGAGTAACCGGTTAGATTATGCAGTCAGTCCTTCAAAATAAGGGTTTTAACACATCATTTTCTTTAATTCTCAAATCTAACCATTATTCATCATTCAACAGGGTTCATATACCTTAAACAAACATGTTTCATCACAGAAACCAAATTCAAAGTGCATGCATCAAGCTTTTTGCGTCAAATTGCATAAAAATTCACATAAACACAATTTAATACCACAAAACTTACCATAAGCATTTAAATCCAGAATTCAGTATCAATATACCATTGAGTAGAAATTTGGCCTCCAAGCCTTTGTGCCATATTGCACATAATGCCCTTTTTGAGTTTTGTTAACTCAAATCCTAAATCACTTGAATTTTAGTCTAAATCTAGTATAAGGTAGACTTCTCCCATACCTTAAGACTGAGTTTGATGAAGATTAACACAGAACTTGAAGAAAACTCCACAGATTTCTCACAAACTCACAGCTCTGCTCTCAGCCACGAATTTCACCAATAGGGTCCAAAGACCAGATGTTTTGACATAGCAAATGGCCAAAGAAATTGGGGAAAACAGTTAGGACTCAAAATAGGTAACATGCACTAGAGAATCAAAGAGATTTGAGACTTAAAGGTTGACTATACTTACCAAAATCCAGTCCCAAACTAAGCTTCCTGAACCAGAAAACTCAGACTCCAGCTATTCCAGTTCCAACTTCCCAAGTCGATTTCTCCTTCCACACAAACCCTCAACCCACAAATTTGGTATCTTTACAAAGCTCAAGATGTAAGCCTTGTAATGGTGTATGGCTCTCAATCTCACTCTCAGAAACAAGGACGAATTCCTCAGGACGAAAATGGAACCCTAGAACAAAGCCTCCCTTCTCAATTTCAGAAATTCAACCCTAATTTCATCAACAATTCATCTATATATAGACCAACCCAGGTTACATGCACATTGACGCGTGGTTTTCCACTTGATTCAAGCTGTAATCGTGGCGAATTCGGGATTAATCAAGTGATTACTCATCAAAATCCACTAACCCAGTTTCTAGGTTCATCGTCTAACCGGTTACAGGGCATTACTAACCAGTTAGATTAGAACAAAATTTAAAAATTAATATTTTTAAATCTTTCCCTCCAAGAACCTTTCCAATATTACCTTTAAGTCCTCATTCAGGGACCAAAATGCAATATCCTTATATTTTGCATTTATTTGCCTTATAAAAATATTTCAACTTATTTTTATATTTAAGGCTAATTAAATACAAAATATAAACTTGGAAAATTTCTATAAATTAATAATAAAACTTTTTATTATTAATTTCCTATTATTCGGGAGACGAAAATTAGGGGTGTTACACACTCACTCCCTCAAAGTTGTCTCTGAACCTCTGTGTGTGTTAAATTTAAAGTCCTGTAAGTGTTTTTATTTCTTCACTCTTGCGTTTGGCCTCACTCTCGCGTTTAGCCTCACTCTCGCTCGTTCATCTTCAGCTCCGGTGAGAGTCTCATTCCTTCCATTCAGGTTCATTCAGCCTTCATCCTCAATGCTTTCGCTCACTCGTTTGAAGGTCCGATTTCTGAATCCCCAATTCTTTTCGCAAAACCCTAATTATTATCTTGATTTATTTTTGAATTCCCTAAGTCTGTTTTCATTTTTGCAGAACACTAGTTATTCTCTCACTCGTTCTGAATCCCTAATTTTTGCATTTTTTTTAGTTGAAGGAGGCACTAGTTATTGCGGTTTGCTCTTTGCTTGAATTTTTTATTTTAAGGGTTTCAAAATTTGATTTCTCTACTTCAGCTTCAAGTTCCTCTATTTCTTTTCTTTGCACTTTGGAGTTTTAGGGTTTAAAATTTGATTCAATTGTTGGTTTTAGGTCCTATAGTTTGTGGTTTGGGGTTTCAGTCTAATACAGTGACTAATATATGTTGTTATTTTCAATGGTTACTTTCACTCACTTGAAAATATGATGATCTTAATTTTGCTTATGCTCTGTTTTTTGTTCCACTTTATATGTTTTTATGGCTCTATTTTTCAACGTTCTATTTTATTTGAATTTGTCTCTGTTTTGCTCTTAATTTTCATTGTTTAATTCTCAATATGAGCCTCTATTTCACTTGTTTTTTGTTTATTACTTGCTTTTTCATATTTTCAGACTCAATGACCGCTTAATATGTCGGAGATGCTGGATGATAGGATGCTAAGTTAAGTGATTGTTAAATGGGTTATTTGGCCCATATGGAAGAAAGAGATATGATAGTTATAATTAAGAAATAAATAGACTATTAATATTATTTCTAGATCTTTCCTAGTTAGGAGATTATGCCACTTTTAGAGTGGATTCAAGTAGTGAATTAGGGTTATCTTCTTATTTAAGCATTGTAGTGCTCATGTTAAGAATCAATGAAAAATATGAAAGAAGTTTATTAGCATTTGTTATTCTTTATTTTTTAAGTATTATTTTCTTTAGTTCTTGGTAGGTAAGCTCTTTGCTTCTTATCAATTGGTGCTTTTATCCATGAACTCACCACCCACCATGAATCAACCTTATTCTCAGAATCAACCACCTTCATATTTCTCTTCATTTCCAACATGGCCAACTCCACAACAGCCACCATCAACTAATTTTCCTTCTCTACCATAGTGGCCAAGACTACAACCACCACCAAAACCACCCTATTATTCGCCCTTAGGCTACTCCTACCCTTCTCACCCTCAGTTACAGCAGTGGCAAGAATTTTCATATCCTGATGGGAGAAAATACTACTACAACATATTCACCAAAGAATACTCAAATGAAATCCCATCGCAGCCACCAACTAAAACTCCATTGAGCAACACTCCGGTTGAAGATCCCCTTGCTGATATCAAAGAGATTCTCCTCAAGTTGAAAGCAGATCTAGCAACCAAACACCTTCTGCTTTCTAATGCTATTGATAATACATGTGCTCTGGAAGTGAAAAACAGTGATGAAAATAGGGAGGAACAAAAGGCAATACCAGATTTGGAAAATGGTCCTCCATTTCATACTACACCGTTGCCGCTGGCAATCGACTCAGGCAAGAAAGAGAGAAGCTCTACTCCTTCACCGCCGTCACCGGCTCAAGCTCCGCCATCGCTGGAAATGGTGCCACCGCCGCCGGGCTTAGCCACCGGCAAGAACAAGCAGAGAGAGGATGGGAGAGCCCTGCCTCGTCGGGAGCCACCGCGGACACCACCTCCCTCGCCGCCGTCAACCATCGACGCACCACAACCACCATCGTTGGCCACTGAATCACAGTCACGATCTCCACCGAGCACACCACCTCCTCTGCCGTCGTCACTGTCACAGTCATGATCTCCACCATGGGCACCACGTTCTCCGCCTCAATCCCCACCATGGGAACCATTACCGCCGGAAACCCATCAGGTACCGAAAATTATCTCCTCTACATCAGTGTTGTTTGGAAGCTTGGATGACTTTAAAAATAAAAACAACTTTGGATCCGATCAGACTTTTGAAGAAGAGAAGAAGAATATAGATCTAAGGAGTAATAATGTTGGCTTTAGAGAGTGGAAAGAAGGAAACATTGTGGATGAGCTTTTGAATCCAGCCAAAAGGAAGGCTGATCGAGGCTGTACCCGATACAAATAAAAACAGTTTAAGTATAGTACTAGGAAGTGACTCCTAGGTCGTCTCCCAAGGAATATCTTATCAAGCAAAAGGTCGAACACCTAGTATGCATAGAAAACAGGGGGGTTTTTTTTTGTATTGAATATTGAATAATTGAAATCAAAACATAATTAAATCAAAATGAAGAAACAGATAAGGAAAAGCGGATAAACCCCTTTGGCTCGCGTTCACAACTCTATCATCGGTCACAAAAGATCAATTTCTTTCCTCTTCACTGTCCAACTCGTGAGAACTAAATACTAAGCGAAAATTCAATTCTCACCCCAAAACCCAAACCTCTAATTAAGCATTAAAAGCCAAAGCATGGATTTTTTACGAGTTTGCATAAATTAAGCATTCATACACATGGATTATCTCTATATAATGGAACTAAGCGAACCATAACATATCAATAAGCATGAAAACAGTGAATAAAAACGAAATAGCATTAAGAACAAAACCTCAAGAGTATGTGATACATTACCAAAGGGATTTAACCTAAGAGTTTAGCCTTCCATGAAGAAAAATACCAAAAAACGTGTAGAAAGGGAAGAGAGAGAAACCCTAGCAGCCACCACAAGCTTGGAGAGCAAAACTAAGCCTTCTCTATGAGAGAGAATGAAAAAAAACGTGAATGGAAGGTCCCTCCTCGGGTTTACACGAATTTGGCTTTTTAAATCACAAAACGGGCCTAAATCATGGGCCCAAATCCTAAGGAAAGCTTATCTCTAAATTAAATCTAAAAATATCTTATAGATAAAATCTAAATCTTAAAAGATATAACTAAATCTCAACTAATCCTAAAGATATATTACAATCTTCACTTCATCATATATCTTCTCTTCCAACATTAAATCTTCATTCCCAAAATGTCCAAAAAGCCCTAGTGCCAAATATGACCTGAAAATAGAAATAGAATTAATTAGGCTAAATAATCCCAAATTAAACAATATTCAGAATAATAGTCCAATAAACTCTAAATCACTAAATCAAGCTAAACAATGTCAAATAGGCAACAAGTATCAATAATAGGAGTAAAATAATGCAAGGAAAAATGGGAAATAAAATGCTCATCAAATACCCCCACACTTATCCTTTTGCACTCCTGGGCAAAACTAAGAATTAGGACTGAGAAAAACAATATGCACCAAAGTGAATCATGCAACAAGATTACTACAACTAATGAATGCAAACCTAAGAGATTACATACTTCACAATGAATTCTAGGAAATGCAAAGAAATGGGCAAAATCGAGCACACGAAGAAAATAAGGACCAAAGAATCAAGGCATTCATGAACATCATCCAATTATTTCAAATATGCAAAGAAAACCAATGACATCAAGAGGGTAGTCACAAAGATGATAGAAACTCACAAGGATCACTCAATAGTGTTTACACTCAAGTGTTTAAGGTTAATCAGTGTTTACACTCAAGGCACATCATGAAAAACAAACACAACCATAGGCTTGACAAGCCTCTAACATCAACAATCAATACACATGCACATTAAGATCAAAAGGTCTTTTCAGGGTTGTAATGGGGCCAAGGACAAGGTAGGATAAAAATATGGGAAATGTAGCTAAAACCCAGGGAATAGAGGAGCAATGGGGAACAAGTAAAAAAAAAAAAATAAGCACAATCCACCCCAAAATGAAATGATAAACATAACAACAACCTCTAATTCCAATCCTCTATGCCTCAATCAACCTTTTATTCCATTTTTTTTTCTTCTTCTTTTTCTTTTTTTTTTTTCATCATTCATTTTTTCAATTTTTTTTTTTTGCATTGCAGAACTTCATGAACGAAAGGAAAGAAGAAACAACAAAAATGGCATAATGAGATAAAGCCATAATTACATCACCGACCATAGAGGCAAAACCCAGAACTCACAAGAGATGAAGAACAAAGCACCCTCGCTTACTTAATACCCATTCCCAAAACAATTCCAAAGCTCCAACATTCCCTAAGGTTAGGACAATCATGGTTTTTCAGTCATAGGCTTGTAATGAGCTAAAGAACAAAGAAAAGGGATATAAAGGCTCAAAGGGGCTATCAAAGGATAAATTCATTCAAGGTAGGCTCATATGGCTAGTGGCTTATTCAAGAAAAAACAATGCCTAAATCATTTCAAAATGTGCATGGGAATATCAAGTATCAACAAGAGTCAAGTCAAGTTCTAGAGTGCAAGTAATCCAGAGTGCAATCACACATGAAAGAAAAATTAGGTGGCATATATAGCAATCCACCCACAATTAAGGCTCAAATCCTCACAAAAGGGACAATTCTATCACAGTGTTACCACCTCTTAATTATCAAAAGCAACTTTACACACAGAAATGCATGAATTCAGACACAAGATACCAAGACTCTACTAAAATGAAGCAAAAACATGCAAGAAAATGCCCAAAACTTAGCAAAACCTAAAAAAAATCAAAGCAAAAATATGCAACCTAAACTACTCTCCCCCCACACTTAAATCACACATTGTCCTCAATGGAACACAAATAGCAGAATCAGACAGATATAGACAAGTGCAATAAAAAGAGTAAGGAAGGAGAAAAGAAGACTCCCGAAATCATGGTGGGTCAAAAATGGGGTCGACCAATGAGGCTTCCTCCACAAGTGCATCATCCAAAGTAGGAGAGGTTAGGAAAGGCTTGAGTCGGTGGCCATTGACTTTGAAGCTCTTGTCTGTGGACTCACTCTTGATCTCCACAGTGCCATAAGGAAACACCTGGGTGACTACAAACGGTCCAATCCATTTAGAGCGGAGCTTTCCACTCATGAGTCCAAGCCTAGAGTTGTAGAGCAACACTTTTTGACCAACCAAGAACTCCTTTCTGCAAATTGAGCTATAGTTCTGAATAAACCTGCGATAGAAACCTGCATGGCCAAGAAAAGAACGCACCTCTCGCACGCAAGAGGGGTAAGGCAAATGTGATATTACATGCAGCTTAGCAGGGTCAACCTCTATGCCCTTATGCGAAATAATGTGCCCTAAGACTATGCCTTGTTCTACCATAAAATGACATTTTTCAAAATTCAAGACAAGGTTAGTCTCAATGCACCTATTAAGCACCTTAGACAAACTATCAAGACATGCATCAAAAGAGGAACCATATACACTAAAATCATCCATGAAGACCTCTATGCAATGCTCAAGTAAGTCATTAAAAATACTCATCATACATCTTTGAAAAGTGCCAGGAGCATTGCATAGGCCAAAAGGCATCTTCCTATAAGCAAATGTACCAAAAGGACAGGTAAATGTAGTCTTATGTTGGTCCTCTGGTGCAATACAGATTTTAAAATAACCAGAGAAACCATATAAGAAGCAATAGTGAGATTTACCTGCCAGGCGCTCCAACATCTGATCAATGAAGGGAAGAGGAAAGTGATCCTTGCGGGTCGCCTGGTTGAGCTTCCTATAGTAATTGCAGACTCTCCAACTATTCTGCACTCTAGTGGGAATCAGCTCATCCTTCTCATTTTTGACAACTGTCACCCCAGACTTCTTGGGAACTACTTGAACCGGGCTTACCCAAGTGCTGTCTGAAATGGGGTAGATAATACCAGCTTGCAGCAGCTTGGTGACCTCTTTCTTCACCACATCAAGAATCTGGGGGTTCAACCGTCTCTGGGGTTGTCTCACTGGTTTAGCCCCATCATCCAGTAGAATCCGATGCATGCACATGGAGGGGCAAATACCAGGTATGTCTGCCAAAGTCCATCCTATTGCCCTTTTGTTTGCTCTAATCACATCCAGCAGCTTCTTCTCTTGATCAACAGAAAGGGAGGTAGAGATGATCACTGGAAGTTTCTGCTCAGCCTCCAAGTAAGCATATTTGAGATGAGGAGGAAGGGGCTTCAGGTCCAATAAAGGTGCCTGCATCACAGATGGAACTAAAGGAGCAGCAGAATTGGATTCTGCCGCCTGCACCTGAACAAGTGAATTAGACTCATGCAAAACAGAAATGGGGTTAGCATGATCTGAATCTATATCATATGAATCAACAGATGCAGTAGCAGAATTTAAAATCTGGTCAATTTCAATGCATGCAGTGCACATTTCGGAATCAGAACATGCTGAACAAGTAAATGAGCTAGTGAAAGATGGCAAATGATAATCATGCAAAAAGTCTAGAACATGCTCATCAATCAGATCATCAATCAAGTCAACATGAAAAACAGAGTGGTCATCAGAAAAATGTTTCATAGCATCAAAAATATTGAATCGAACCACACTGTCATCAAATTCCATGGAAAGTGTACCTGCATGCACATCTATCTTGGTTCGGGCTGTTTTCAAAAATGGTCTCCCTAATATGATAGGGACAGCACTACGAGAGGTGTCCTCTTCCATATCAAGAATATAAAAATCAGCAGGAAAGATAAGCTCTTCAACCCGAACCAGGACATCCTCTATCAAACCTGCGGGGTAGGCAGTAGATCTATTTGCCAAATGAATAACCACACCCGTAGGTTGAAGGGGTCCAAGTGAAAGAGACTTGAAAACAGACATAGGCATAACATTAATAGATGCTCCTAAATCTAGCAAAGCATTCTCAAATTTAGTATTACCTATGATACAAGGCACAGAGAAAGTTCCAGGATCCTTACACTTTTCAGGAATATGAGGGACGGGTTTACCTATAAGAGCAGAGACATTTCTTCCCATGTTGATCCTCTCATTGCCCTTGAGCTTCCGTTTGAGTGTGCATAGATCCTTCAAGAACTTTGCATACCTTGGAATCTGCTTGATTGCATCAAGAAGGGGTATGTTGACTTCCACCTTCCTGAATGTGTCAAGTATCTCTTTGTCAATCTCTTCCATTTTCTTGCTTTGAGTCACCCCCCTTGGTGGGAAAGGAAGAGGAATGGGGGGTGGTTGTTGGGCAGCAGCAGGTGTTGTGCTTGTGGAAGGCTGAGCTGGATGGGATTTTCTGGTACTTGTGTGCTCACTCTCCTCGACCATTTGGCTCTTCTTGTTGGTTGAAACTAGATCATCTTTGTTGAGGTCAGATTCTGGTGTGCGTGTGACAATCTGCTTCCCTGACCTTAGACTAATGGCATTCACATTCTGGTTTGGATTGATCACTGTTTGGGATGGCAACTTGTTAGAATTCTGAGATTGCATAGTGTTGATTGCTGTTGCCATCTGTCCCATCTGATTGGTCAAAGATTGAATGGAGGCCTCTTGTCTTTGAATGGATGCTCTAGTTTCCTGTTGGAATTGGAGATTTTGCATGGTCATCTGTTTCATCAGCTCTTCCAATGAAGGCTGCAGCTCAGTAGTAGGAGCTGGTGGTGCAGAATTAGCCTGTTGTTGTCTCTGTTGCTGGACTGGAGGAGGTACATATGGTGGTCTAGAATTGTTCTGAAATTGAACCTGTGAAGGTTGCTGCTGATCAGACCATCTCAGGTTGGGATGGTTCCTCCAACCAGGGTTGTATCTATTGGTAGAGAGATCAAAGTTCTGTGGCTGCTGGTTTCTACTGTTGAAGATGTTGGCGGCATATGCCTCAGGTTGGTCAGCACCAGTCGTTGGTTGCTGCTGCACAGAAGGGCATGCATCTGTGGGGTGCTCAGCGGATGTGCATATGCCACATAATCTAGCAGGCAGGGACAACTTCTTCTGGTTGATGGCCAATTGAGTGATCAAAGTTGTAAGTGAATCTATCTTCTGTTCAAGCTTCTCAACCTTACCAGAACTTGTGCCAACATCATTCACTCCTCTCACTATGATTGCATCGCTGTTGCCCCTTGCATGGAATTGTTGACAATTGGAAGCCATCTTCTCAATCTTGACTCTGGCTTCTAAAGGTGTCATGTCTCCTAGGGCACCACCACTTGCAGCATCAAGCATGTTTCTCTCCATGAAGTTGAGACCTTCATAGAAATATTGAATAAGCAGCTGCTCTGAGATCTGATGGTGGGGGCAGCTCGCACACAGTCTCTTGAATCTCTCCCAATACTCATAGAGACTTTCTCCACTTTGTTGCCTAATGCCTGATATATCCTTTCGGATTGCTGTTGTTCTGCATGCAGGGAAGAATTTCTCCAAAAATGCCCTCTTCAGGTCATCCCAGACTGTGATAGAACCAGGGGCCAGATCGTACAACCAATCCTTGGCTAGCCCTTCTAGGGAGTGTGGGAATGCCTTAAGACAAACATGATCCTCTTGCACATCATGTGGTTTCATAGTAGCACATACAATATGGAACTGCTTGAGATGTTTATGAGGATCCTCACCTGCAAGACCATTAAACATGGGCAACAAATGAATTAGTCCAGACCTTAGCTCATACGGGTCATCGGGATACTGGATGCACAAATCTTCAATAGTGAAATCAGGTGCAGCCAGCTCCCTCAATGTCCTCTCACGTGGTGGAGGTTGAGCCATATTTTCAGAATAATCAGAATAAGAATCAGAATTTATAGGAATAGAAGAAAAAAGAAGCAGACTCACTATGTAAAGACTCAATAGACTCACTACCTATGGACTGGTTCCTATTTTGTCTAACTAGTCTGTGATAAGTTCTATCAATTTCAGGGTTATATGGATGAAAGTAGCTTGGGTTGCCCCTAGTCATGTACTGAACAGAACACCATTAAGCATAACAAACTGTCACTAATATACATGACCAAAAAAAGCAACAAAATTTTTTATTTTTTTAAAATTTTTTCTTTATTTTTTTCAGCACCCTAAAATCATGAAAACATACCACAAAAAGTTTGAGGACAAAATTCAAAAGGGAACCAAGTCAAACAATTAAATCAGAGACCAAAAACTAAGAAAATAAAACTTGTAAAATAAAAAAGAAATAGTAAAACGGCTTTTTCAGGATCCAGACGAAGGAGTTTTCTAACAAAGTGAGAAAAATAAGATTATTCAGAAAATTCCCTTCGATTTGATATAAAATTCGTCAAATTCCGAGTTACGGGTCAAAAGTTGCGACGATTTGAAGAAAGTGCTGCTAAAACTTGGAAAATTTTTCTGGAACTCACAACCAGTGATGATCTGAGTGATCGTGGTACCTCAAAACCTTTTTATATGATAAAAGTAGTGTGGATATAAATTTTCGTGCAAAAATTCCACCCACAACTATGTGAACTAGCAACCACATAATCAATCAAATACACTAATTGCAACAAAATAGCAAAACAGCAAACAGTGCAACTTCAACCGGTTATCAGAATTGACTACTAGACCCTAAATCAGACAGGACACACTATAATAACTATACTAACTACGACACTAACTAACTACTAATGACCTTTGGCAAGAACCGATATTCCCCGGCAACGGCGCCAAATTTGATCGAGGCCGTACCCGATACAAATAAAAACAGTTTAAGTATAGTACTAGGAAGTGACTCCTAGGTCGTCTCCCAAGGAATATCTTATCAAGCAAAAGGTCGAACACATAGTATGCATAGAAAACAGGGGGGGGTTTTTTTTTTTGTATTGAATATTGAATAATTGAAATCAAAACAGAATTAAATCAAAACGAAGAAACAGATAAGGAAAAGCGGATAAACCCCTTTGGCTCGCGTTCACAACTCTATCATCGATCACAAAAGATCAATTTCTTTCCTCTTCACTGTCCAACTCGTGAGAACTAAATACTAAGCGAAAATTCAATTCTCACCCCAAAACCCAAACCTCTAATTAAGCATTAAAAGCCAAAGCATGGAGTTTTTACGAGTTTGCATAAATTAAGCATTCATACACATGGATTATCTCTATATAATGGAACTAAGCGAACCATAACATATCAATAAGCATGAAAACAGTGAATAAAAACGAAATAGCATTAAGAACAAAACCTCAAGAGTATGTGATACATTACCAAAGGGATTTAACCTAAGAGTTTAGCCTTCCATGAAGAAAAATACCAAAAAACGTGTAGAAAGGGAAGAGAGAGAAACCCTAGCAGCCACCACAAGCTTGGAGAGCAAAACTAAGCCTTCTCTATGAGAGAGAATGAAAAAAAACGTGAATGGAAGGTCCCTCCTCGGGTTTACACGAATTTGGCTTTTTAAATCACAAAACGGGCCTAAATCATGGGCCCAAATCCTAAGGAAAGCTTATCTCTAAATTAAATCTAAAAATATCTTATAGATAAAATCTAAATCTTAAAAGATATAACTAAATCTCAACTAATCCTAAAGATAGATTACAATCTTCACTTCATCATATATCTTCTCTTCCAACATTAAATCTTCATTCCCAAAATGTCCAAAAAGCCCTTGTGCCAAATATGACCTGAAAATAGAAATAGAATTAATTAGGCTAAATAATCCCAAATTAAACAATATTCAGAATAATAGTCCAATAAACTCTAAATCACTAAATCAAGCTAAACAATGTCAAATAGGCAACAAGTATCAATAATAGGAGTAAAATAATGCAAGGAAAAATGGGAAATAAAATGCTCATCAAAGGCTCTAGGTGCAAGTGATATGGAGCAAACACCGTTGGATTCCCAAATGATCAATGACTTAGATTTATTCTTCATGGGTCCTTATGATCTCAACATAATGACCAACACACCCTTCCATGAAACTTTCAATACGTTGGATTCACCACATAAAGGGGATACTCCCTTTTCAAATGCAAATGCATGGGGCGCAAATGAGATCAAGCTAATGGGATTTTTCCTTCATATTTGTAAAACCTCACGTCATGGTCAAGTGTTACAAATTACAAATCATGGTTCAAATTACCTCTTCCAAGTGTTTGAGAAGAGTAATAAAACCCATGTCTCAAGGTCATACGGGTGTCTAGAACTTAACATGCATAAAGGAGATTTTGCTACCTCTCAAATTGAGCATACTTCAATATTTGAGACAAAAGAAAATTACTTTGTTGAGCAAAATAATGATAGAAGTTGTTGCTAACGGTACTGCCTCAATCCACTTAGTGAAGTAGTCAATAGCCACTACCGCAAATTTGAGTTGCCCTGGTGCGGTGGGAAACTTCCCGATAATGTCCATGCCCCATTGATAAAAGGGCCAAGGGGCACCGAGAGAATGTAGCTCCTCAACAGGTCTTTGGTAGATGTCGCTGTGAAACTGGCATTGAACACACTTCCTAACATGTTCCATGGCGTCCTTTTGCAATGTAGGCCAAAAGTAACCTGCTTGGATTATTTTCCTAGCTAGGGATTTTCCACCCATATGGTGGCTGCAAACTCCACCGTGAATCTCTTCAAGTATCACCTCTGCTTGGGATGGGTTGACACATCTGAGCATGGGGGAACCAAACCCTCTTTTGTACAGAAATCCATTCAGAACTGTGTACTGAGCTGCCTTTTTAACCAATTTTCGAGCCTCTGTCTGATCTTGGGGAATGAACCCATGTTGCAAATAGGTAAGAAGAGGATCCATCCATGATTGAGATAATGAAATAGCCAAAATGACACTCGGTTGGGGAATGGTTTCTTGTATCAATGTTTTATTGTTTTCCGACCCCTTGGTACTTGCCAATTTGGATAAAATGTCGGCTCATGAATTTGAATCTCTTGGGACATGGGAAATGTCAAATTCTGAAAAGTTAGAGATGATTCGTTTTACCTCTTCGAGATATTTTTGTAAGATGGGCTCCTTTGCCGAGTATTGCCCCTTAATCTGTGAAACTACTAATTGCGAGTCACTGAAAACTGACACTCGCTCTGCTCCAAACTCATGAACCGTCTTGAGGCCTGCAAGAACTGCCTCGTATTCCGCTTGATTGTTTGATGTTTGGAACTCGAATTTCAATGAATATTCCATGCACAATCCTTCAAGGTTTTCAATGATGACCCCGGCTCCAGCTCCTTTCCTGTTGCTCGATCCATCTACATATACTGACCATAAATTTTGAGAGGTATCCGAGGGGATATCTGTGAACTCGGTGACTTGAGATTTCATCGCCTTCCTCGGTTCATAGGTGATGTCAAATTCAGACAATTCGATAGACCATGAAACCATTCTGCCTGCTAGGTCGGGTTTGTGAAGAACTTGTCTGAGAGGTTGAGCTGTTCTTACCAATATTCTATGTGCCTGAAAATGTTGTCTCAATCTCCGAGCCGACGTGACCAAACAGTACGCAAGTTTCTCCAGCTTTTGATATCTCAATTCAGATCCTTGAAGTGCTCGGCTAACAAAATATATTGGGGCTTCCATTCCTGAATCCTCTCGTACCAAAACCGAACTGACCGCTGCTTCTGCCACTGACATGTATAGAATGAGGTTTTCACCAGAAAGAGGGCTGTGGAGGACCGGTGGACTGGAAAGATACTCCTTCAATTGAACAAAAGCTTGCTCACAGTGCTCGTCCCAAAGGAAATCTTTGTTTTTCCTAAGGAACTGATACCATGGCAAAGCTTTCCGGGCAGCTTGGGATAAGAATTTGGAGAGTGCCGCCACTCGGCCCGTGAGTTGTTGAACTTCTTTAAGACTAGCTGGACTCCTCATTTCAAGGATTGCTTTGCATTTATCTGGATTGGATTCAATACCTCTTTCGGTTAACATGAAACCTAGGAAAGAACCGGCTGGGACTCCGAACACGCACTTTTCAGGATTCAACCTCATGGAATACTTTCTCACTCGGTCCAGTATTGTCCTAAGGTCCTGGGCATGGTTTTCTTGCTGTCTGCTCTTTGCAATAATCTCATCAATATATACCTCCATGTTTGAGCCGATCATGCCTTGAAAAACCTTGTTCATCATCCTCTGATAGGTAGCTCCCGCATTCTTCAACCCAAAAGGCATGACATTGTAACAGTAAGTTGCCTTGTCGGTGATGAATGCGGTTTTATCTTGGTCGGGAAGAAACATTGGAATCTGGTTGTAACCAAAGTAAGCGTCCATAAACGACAGGAGTTTGTAGCCAGCTGAACTGTCGACGAGCTTGTCAATAACAGGGAGTGGATATTGGTCTTTAGGACAGACTTTTTTCAAGTCTGTGTAGTCGACACACATCCTCCATTTTCCATTGGGCTTTTTGACCAAGACGGTGTTAGCTAACCAGTCTGTATAGTCGATTTCCCGAGTGAAGCCTGCTCGGAGTAATTCAGCAACTTTTTCTTCAATGGCAGCGGCCTTTTCAGCACTAACCTTCCTTTTGTGTTGTGCCACCGGTTTAGAACCCGAAATGATACTCAACTTATGACAGATAAAATTAGGGTCGATTCCCGGCATATCAACTGAGGTCCATGCGAACAGATCCTTATTTGAAATCAACAGTGCGGTCAATTCATCTTACTATAAGACTGTTGTTATCTAACCAAGAGTCGTGGAAATCCAGGAGAGGTAGTTAGGCTTTTATAAGACTGTAAGCGATAAGGATAAGATTGGAATCCTGTGCTCGGATTAATCTTACTAGCGCACGACCTCTCTATAGAAATCCCATTTACTCGGTGTATAGTTCCGACCGTATGCCTTGTTCAAATGTTTAAAGGGTCGGAGTTAGGTGGATTAGGTCGGATGATGCTCGGTCGACTACAGGTCTACTACACATATGATGCTCTTTTAGATATGTACTTGATTGGATAGAAACTTAACTATCAGCATTGTCACCTTTAACTATAGGCTATTGAGGGCATTACCACTAAACCTATTGTAGAAAACCTTTAATCATAAAAAATGTGTACAAAGCCACACAATAGAAACAAAACTGTGCAGTGCAGCTGGACTGAAGTCAGAGTACTTTCTATTTTTTCAGCACAAAGCTGAATGTTAATTTTTTTCTTAGGAATGTTGTGCCATGTTCATAAATCTGGAAGGTGACCACTGATAAAAGTTTGAGCTTGTAGTTGTAGTATTTTGTGCCTTTGTGATGCTTTGTAAATTGAGTCCAAGATTTTGGCTTTTATACAGGTATCTGCAGTTGAAACATGCTTAGGATGCTTCAGTGCTTCCATATCATTTTTCTTGCAGGTTCTTTTAATAACTGAACCTGATCTAATAAGTTGTTGTTCCACATGGATTTTTTTTCTAATTATAATGCTTGCTACCATATCATTCTGAAAGGTTGTAAACACTTCTCCTTTAAATTATTATTATTTCTATATAGTTTTTGCAGCTTTAAATTTTTTAATTTTACTCCTTTGCATATATTGACAGCAATTGGAGGCAAACAGGAGTCGTTGAAATTGTAATTTAGAAATTACGAAAATCTTAAGCTACTTGTATGTTGCCTTTACATTTATTTTAAATGGAATTTCTTGATCTAGCCCATTTATTACATTCAAAGGCATATAGACAATGCAGTAAAACACTTGAACTTGTTCTTGACATGGCTTGATTTATACAGAATTTTATGTGGAAAATTAATGTAGAAAGCTCACCTTTTTTTATAATTAGAAAGCTCACCTTTATTTCTATGGATTGTTTACTTAGTAAATAATTGGCGAGGTGCTCCTTATGTCTGAGGGGTATTATAATTGGAAGAAGACCAATGATGTTTGTGAGTTCTTCGTAATGTCTGGGTTTTTGTTGGAAATTAAAATAAAATTGCCTAGTAAAAATTTAGATGATATAGAAAAAATATGTAACACTCAAAAGACAAAATTTATTCTCTCAAAAAATATTTGTATTGAAAGAACAAATAATATACTAAAAAATCTTTTGGCTTTTTGTTAATAGGCAATTTTACAAACACACAACATTCAATCAATATAACTTGTTGAAGTCTATATTTTTCTAGTAGCTAATATTTTTGTTATGTTCTCTGTCTTGTTTTGTTTCTCACTGAATGCCTTTGCCTCTATTTATAGAGGACTGATGCAATGTGAAAACATTGCATAGATTCCATTTTCTTCACGTATGCACATTGAGGCCATCGAAAGTGTATAATAGGTTAGATGCCCCTTTTTCTACAGTGAGCCGCTTAGCCTTAGCATGATTGAATTATTCACCAAGACAAAATGGGTAGTGTAACACCCTAAGTTTTATTTTAAGTGAAGTTATTGCTTAAAACCCAAGAAATAACTGGATTAATTGCTTAAAGAATTTTGGATGATAGGTGAGTGGTAGTTATAAGTACTAGGGGTTATGTAGGAGGCATAGGTATTGAGGGGCAAAATTATCTAAGCGGAATCGGGGGTTAAATCGGCGTTTTAAGTATTAGAAATCAGCCGATGCGAGAAAATTTGGAATTTATTATAGGATGCCAAGAAATTAAATTCCACCGTTGGATATGAAGTTTAAGGGATTAAGAAGCTTGTCTAAAAATTTGGGTCCGATCCGACGGTTAACGAAAAAGTTACGGCGCACCAGGGTGCACCTGATGCACCAACTCAAGGAGATTTTCGCCCAGGCGCGCCCTGTGCGCACCAGACTTGGAAATGGCGCATCAAACCCGCATCAGCACCACCAACGTGCGCACCAGCTCGACCAGCAGCACCAGTTTGGTGCGTTTTCAGCCACCAGATTTCAACTTGGGCACCAAGTTGGCCAATCTCCACCCTTAGATCTTCTTCTCTATGGAAAGGGACCTCTTAAAACAAAAAGAAAACACACGCTCACCACTCACTCACTATCTTCTTCTTCCATCATCCTCTTCCCATCCTCCCTCTTACACCCATGAACACAAAATCACCTCCAACCACCAAGCATCCAAAATCAAGCCACCACATCAACTCACCCTCCATCTCCATTCAAGAACAAGCAAAGAAATAGCCAACAAACTCTTCCTCCCCCTCTCTTATTAAAACCCCTCTTCTCCCTCATAGGGTTCCATTCTTTTCTTCTCAAATCAAGCAAAGGCAAGTGATCCCACACCCATTCCATCATCAAAACTGGTTATTCTCATCTCCAAGTAAGTATTTAAGTGTTGGGTTCTCCTCTTTCTCTCTCTAACTCATCCTCCCCTTTCTCTCTCCTCCATCCATGGTGGTTTTTGATTCTAAGCCATGGAAGCTCCACTTTTCTTGAGTTTTGGCATGACCCATGGCATGAATGTTAATCTTTTCTTGTTATGGCTCCATATTAGGTTCTATCCTCCTCTCTTGGTTATAGCTTGTTGGTGGGGAAGGCTCAATTTTGGAGCAAGCTAAAATCTCCCTATCTCTAAGAACTTGAGGTAAGGAGGTTTGTGTTACCATACTCTAGGGGGTAGGTTATATTGTGTATATATTGGGTTGCTAGGAGATATGTGTTAGTAGGATAAAGAACCCTAGGGTAGTTAATAATATGTAAAAATGTGATTATGCATAAAAGTATATTTATATGTTATGTTGTGCTTAAATGTGACTGTGATATTTGATTAAGTGGTTGGTATTGTGCTAAATTATGTTGAACCTGGAATTCATGAATGATAATGGATATGTTGATCAATATAGGTATGAATGACTCTTTGGAAAGTGAAAATACAATTGAATGATTAAATTGATGAAAACCATGAGATTGACAACAAATGAAATGATTGAAAATGAAATTCAAAGACTTAAAGAACAAAGAGTGTGTGATCCAGATTTTGTAAGGCGTTGTCCGTAGGAGATTGTACGCATAGATCGCGTAAGACGCGCTTGATGCGCCGCTGTAAGACGTTGTCCGAAGGAGACTGTACTCAGTTATGGACAAACACACCATATATTAATTAGTGATATAATTGGATTGTGCCTCTCCAGATCTTGTAAGGCGTTGTCCGTAGGAGACTGTACGCATAGATCGCGTAAGTCGCACTACATGCGCTGCTGTAAGACGTTGTCCGAAGGAGACTGTACGCAATGATGGATTCACCTTCCGATTGTGGAATCCAGGTCTTGTAAGACGTTGTCCGTAGGAGACTGTACGCATAGACCGCGTAAGACGCACTTGATGCGCTGCTGTAAGACGTTGTCCGAAGGAGACTGTACGCAATGATGGAAATCCACGTAATAATTTTCTAAAAATCTTTACAAAAGCACAAGGAGTTTGTGATAAAAAGTGGATTGCGATCTTATGCAAGAGTATAACTGGTATAAAATTTTGGGATAAATTGGAGAAGTATGAAATATGGAAACTAGAGCGATAATGAATTAAATTATTATTGAAATGGAATTAATTGAAATGTTTGGGAATGATTCACTGGTTATGCACTATATGATTATTTGTGTTTGGCTTGGTGGTTCAGTATAGCATAATAGAAACTGCTTCCCTATTTTATTGTGTAATACTCACCTCCTTACCATTTTTCAGGTACTGAGTCGGAGTATACACTAGGACCGGCCGAGCAGGATTACTCTCCCTCACAGGGAGAGTAGGGTTTGGGGGGAAATTTAGATGCAGTATATGGACCTAAGCCTCCATATTATTTTGATGTATATGTGTTGTATATGCTTTTTGAGTGAGGCTTAGGATAGTTTCATTTGGGGCTTGGTTTATGATTCATTTTTGGGCATAGATGTTGTTATGGCTTCTTGATTTACATACTTAGCATTTTTGCTGGCACTCTGACAAACTGTTAATGAAGTTTACTTTTGAGCCCTTGTGGCCACAATATGATACATATATACTTATATTTGAGCCCTGTTGGCTACTGTTGATATTATATAACTGTGTTTATCAGGTTGACCTTTTGGAAAAGTCCGAAATTCAAACGAAACTGCGTCCGTTTGACGGTTGATTTTCATAAATGAAAAAGGAATTTTCAAGCCCGTATTTTTAATGTAAGGGGAATTAAGGGTAATTAATTATAGGGTGTTACATTTATGGTATCAGAGCAGTTTCTCCTTGACCTTGGAGTTATGCAAACTCCACATGATTACTCACCTAGCGAGTAATTGATGCTCACAGTAATAGTTTAGGAATTTAGTAGTATAATTATATTACTATGTATACATTTAGTAGTTAAGTCTCACTGGTCTGTTCTCTTTGGCTAAGCAGTATGGCTGGAAGAAGGGCTGCTAATGATGGGCTTGCAGCCATTCTGGAGCATCTGTCACAGATGCAGCAGCAGGGAGAACAGATGGCTGCTGCAGCAGCAACAACAGCTACAGCAGCAGCAGCAGCTCTGCAACCAGCTCCAGTTGAGGTTGACTGGATGGCTAGGTTCCGAAAGAATGATCCACCTCGTTTTGAAGGTGGAAATGACCCTGATGGAGCACAGAGATGGATACAGGGGATCGAGAAGATCCTCCGCTCTATTCACCCACCCATGGAGCAGCATGTTCGACTGGCGAAATTTTGCTGACCAATGAGGCTGAGCATTGGTGGGACCAGCAAAGGAGGGGATTGGTGGCAGCCAATCCGGTTGTTTCTTGGGAAGTATTCAAGGATATCTTTTTAGGGAAGTATTTCCCTGAAGACGTGAGGAAGGAGAAGGAGATTGCCTTTCTCCAACTGACTCAAGGCTCCATGTCAGTTGGAGATTATGCAACTAGATTTGAAGATCTTATCCGATTCTCTGACTATCGGGATGCCAGTGAGCACGGCAAATGCGTCAAGTTTGAGTCTGGACTTAGGATTGATATTCGCCTCTCTTGCGAGTATCACAATATTGACAACTTGGCCCGCTTGGTCAACATGGCGAGCACTTATGAGAATGGGCTTAAGAGGAAGATGGCCGAAGATAAAAGCAAGACTGTGCAGAGAAGTGGTGGTCCTATAAGGGGCAAAGGAGCGATGCAACGACCAGGCCCCTCTCCACAGCCTAGAGCAGGCCCTATAGGGGGTTCATCTGGTCCTATTCCGCCTTGTCCTCATTGTGGCAAGCAACATAGAGGTGTATGCTGGAGTTTGAGTCAAAATCAACCAAATGTCACTTGTTTCAAATGTGGATAACCCGGTCATGTTGCAACTAACTGCCCAAAGAATGCAGTTAAGAAGGAAGCCAATGTGACTAGGGCGCAGAGGATTGGTGATGGACGTCCACTTCAGAAGGGGAAGGTGTACACTCTTGATGGAGAAGAGGTGACTGAGGCTGATGAGCTAATTCGAGGTATTGGCCATATAAATGATGTTGCATGTGGTATTCTTTTTGATTGTGGAGCTACACACTTTTTTATTTCTGTAAATTGCATGAAAAGATTAAAACTATCTGCGGTTGAGATGCCTTTCAATTTGTCTGTGTCTACCCCTACTAATTCAGCTGTGGTTACGTCCTTGATGTGTTTGGATTGCCCACTCCGAGTATTGGAGCGGGAATTCAAAGTGAATTTAATATGTTTGCCCTTAACCAAGCTGGATATCATTCTAGGCATGGACTGGATGTCCCAGAACCGTGTCCTTCTTGATTGTAGTCAGAAGTCAGTAATCTTCTGTCAAGTCTCGGTGTCGACTTTGGATGATGATGAAGCATCAGATATCAGTATAATTCCAGTGGTTTGTGAGTTTCCGGATGTTTTTCCTGCTGAAATTCCCGGATTGCCTCCAGCCAGAGAAGTAGAATTTGGCATTGATCTTATGCCTGGTGCCGGCCTGATATCTAAAGCGCCTTACAGAATGGCCCCTCCAGAGTTGGAAGAGTTGAAGAAGCAGTTGGAGGATCTTTTGGCTAAGGGGTTCATAAGGCCAAGTGTTTCCCCGTGGGGAGCTCCTATCCTCTTTGTTAAAAAGAAGGATGGAAGTGTACGTATGTGCACTGATTACCGGCAGTTGAATGCATTGACGGTGAAGAATAAATATCCGCTCCCACGCATCGATGATTTGTTGGATCAGCTTAGGGGAGCTGTAGTTTTCTCAAAAATTGACCTCCGATCTGGATATCATCAAATCCGTATCCGAGAGGGGGACATTCCCAAAACTGCTTTAAGAACTCAGTATGGGCATTTCGAATATGTGGTGATGCCTTTTGGCCTCACGAATGCTCCTACCATCTTCATGGATTATATGAACAGGATCTTCAGGCCATACTTAGACTCGTTCGTCATTGTATTCATTGATGACATTCTCATTTATTCCAAGAGCCCAAAGGAGCATGATGAGCATTTGAGAACGATGCTCCAAGTTCTCAAAGACAAGCATCTTTATGCAAAGTTCTCTGAATGTAGTTTTTGGTTAAATGAGGTGCACTTTCTGGTGCATGTGATTTCTGAGAAGGGTGTTGCTGTTGACCCTTCTAAGGTGGAAGCGGTGCTTATGTGGGAGAGACCCAAATCCATTACTAAGATCAGAAGCTTCCTTGGTATGGCTGGGTATTATAGGAGGTTCATTGAAGGGTTTTCTAAACTAGCCCTTCCTTTGACTACTCTTACGCGGAAAGGTGTTCCGTTCGAATGGTCCCCAGAATGTGAAGATAGTTTCCAGGAGTTGAAGAGGCGATTGACTAGTTCCCCGGTGTTGATTTTGCCGGATCCGACTCAATCCTTTGTAGTGTATTGTGATGCTTCAAAAAAAGGGTTGGGTTGTGTGCTGATGCAGCAAGGACAAGTCATAGCCTATGCATCCAGGCAGTTGAGGCAGCATGAGCAAAACTATCCCACTTATGATCTTGAGTTGGCGGCAGTAGTATTTGCTTTGAAAATCTAGAGACACTATCTATATGGTTCAAAGTTTGAAGTCTTTAGCGATCATAAAAGCCTTCGCTTTCTCTTCGATAAGAAGGAGTTGAATATGAGACAAAGGAGGTGGATGGAGTTTCTGAAGGACTGTGATTTCAATCTTCAGTATCATCCGGGCAAGGCCAATGTAGTGGCTGATGCACTAAGTCGCAAGACTTTGCATGTCAGCAATTTGATGGTGAAGGAGATGCAATTAATCCAAGAGTTCAGTGACCTCAACTTGAACATGCAAGTGAAAGAGAAGATCATTGTTCTAGAAATGTTGCAGGTTACCAATGACTTGATTGGCCTTATTAGAGAAAGGCAAGCTGATGATGCAGAACTACAAAAGTTGTTGGAAGGGGCATTGGGCAATGAAGAGCCTGACTTTGTTAAGAGTTCTGATGGCATTATCCGGTTTAGGGGCCGGATATGTGTTCCTATGGACTTTGAAGTTAGAAGGGATATCCTATGGGAAGCACATCGAACCAAAATGAATTTCCATCCCGGTGCAACGAAGATGTACCAAGATTTGAAGAAGATTTATTGGTGGCCAAAGTTGAAAACCGATGTAGCAGATCATGTATCTCATTGTCTAACTTGTCAGAAAGTAAAGATTGAGCATCAAAAGCCTGGTGGTCCGTTGCGATCACTTGATATCCCGGAGTGGAAGTGGGATAGTATAGCTATGGACTTTGTGATGGGTCTACCTAGAACTGCAGCAGGATGTGATGCCGTATGGGTTGTTGTGGACCGTGTCACAAAGTGTGCTCATTTTATTCCGATTCACAAGAAGTACACTCTGGAGAAGTTGACTCAGTTGTATATCAGGGACATAGTAAAGCTGCATGGTGTTCCTACCAGTATTGTATCCGATCGTGATCCGAGATTTCTGTCTAGATTTTGGCAGAGTCTCCAGCAAGCATTGGGTACTAAGCTAAAATTTAGTACGGCTTATCATCCGCAAACAGACGGACAATCTGAGCGCACTATCCAGACACTGGAGGACTTGTTGAGAGCATGTATTCTGGAGCAGGCTGGTAGTTGGGAGCAGTTACTGCCGTTGATGGAGTTTACTTATAATAACAGCTTCCACTCCAGTATTGGTATGGCACCATTTGAGGCTCTCTACGGCAGAAAATGTAGGACGCCTCTGTGTTGGTTCCAGATAGGAGAGAATCCGCTAACAGGACCTGATATTGTGAAAGAAACTGTAACAACCCAAATATAATTCCTAGTATAATTGATGATGGTCAAGCTTAGAGTGAAGGAAATAATGATATTGAGTAAAAATAGTGGATTGAAGGCTTGATTAAGGGTTAACAACATAGGATATTAGGAAATTCAAAATAAAAGATTTACAACTCTAAACACAAATTCCACCGTTGGATGTGAAGATTGGTATGTAGGGAAGTTTTGTTAAAATTTGAGGAACATCCAACGGGTAACGAAGAAGTTATGGCCGTTCAAAGTCGAGGTGCTGCAAACTCTGCAACTTAATCGATTAAGCTGCAGCTTAATCGATTAAGTCCAGAAAATTTAAAATGCTTAATCAATTACTAATCGATTACTAATCCATTAAGGGGCTGTGCAGTGGAAAAAAATAAAAGCAATTCACGTGTGCTCTTGCCACAAATCCGAACTCTCTCTCTCTCTCTTAGGGCACTAATTCACTCGCTCTAATTGATCAATCCTCATGAGAATCACACCAAGTTCATCCCCAAGTCCTTCCTTATTGCTCCATGTAAGTATTCAAGCCTTTGATTTCTTCCCTCTCTCTCTAATTCGAGTTTTCTCTCTCCTCCCTCTCATGGAGGTTTTCATTTCTAAGCATAGAACCTTCAAGTTTTCCATGGGGTTTAGTTTGAGAATCATGGAATGAGCAATAACCCTCATTTTTTGTGGCTTTATAATAGGTTCTATCACTTTCTTGTGGATTTTGAGCTCTTGGTGGGCAAACTCAAGTATAGGACACTTGGACTCTCCTTATCCTTAAGTGTTTGAGGTAAGGGAGTGGATATAGTGAGCTTTGCCTTGTTATAGGGAGTAGGTTCTAGTTAGAATATAATACTTGCTAGGATTATGTGTTAGGGGAGAAAATTAGATTATAAATCCCTAGGTTATTGAATATGAAATTCTAATTAATTAAATGTGCATGATGATTGGATGTTAAGACTGGGAAAAGGAAACCCAATAATATAAGAATGAATTATTTGATAAATGAAATTTGGTTAATGATTATATTGAAGTACATGAGGAATTGGGTAATGTGAAAGCGAAGTTGACATAAATGATTTTTATGATTATTGACTTTATTTGTAAAGTTGTGAAGTAAATGATAATTAATTACTGTGGCAAATATATGTATGTGTTGTGGAATAAATTGATATAGGAAGAAAGGGAATGGAAAAGATTAAATGTGATAAATGTGCATATTTGTATCTAATTGTTAAATAAGTAAAAATGTTAAGTATTATCAACTGTAAATAAAGATCATGGTTTATGAATTGAACTTGTGAATATAGGAAACAGAAGTAAAACGATTATGTGGAAATAAGAAGTAAAAGACGATATATGTAAAAATTAAAATGAAGGGCGAATCTAAATGTTAGGCTATAAAAGAGAACACTATTTGGTATTATTGTGATAACTGAGAAAAGAAATGAATGGAAAATGTGTGTAGGTGTATTTGTGATTGTATGTGCTAAGTTGTTTGTGTAAAGTGATGAAAGTATGATTTGGCCTCTGATGTGAGGTATTGTGATATGAAAATGTGATAAGTGTGTTGGGCTCTGTTTTGAGGTGATGATTAATGGAAAATGATGAGATGGCTGATCTCTGTTATGAGGGGCACAAAATGAACTAAAGAAATTGAAGTGTTGACCTCTGACTTGAGGGACACAAGATGAAATGAAATGTTTTGGGTGTTGACCTCTGACCTGAGGGACACTAAATGAAATAAAGGAAATGAGTGTTGACCTCTGACCTGAGGGACACAGAATGAAATGAAGTGATTGGGTGTTGACCTCTGACCTGAGGGACACCGGATGAAATGTGTATTGGTGTGTTGACCTCTGACCTGAGAGACACACCGTGAATTAAGAGAGTGAAGTGTTGACCTCTGACCTAAGGGACACAAAATGAAATGAATGTTATTGAGTGTTGACCTCTGACCTGAGGGACACAGAATGAAATGAAGTGATTGGGTGTTGACCTCTGACCTGAGGGACACCGGATGAAATGTGTATTGGTGTGTTGACCTCTGACCTGAGAGACACACCGTGAATTAAGAGAGTGAAGTGTTGACCTCTGACCTAAGGGACACAAAATGAAATGAATGTTATTGGGTGTTGACCTCTGACCTGAGGGACACCGGATGAATTAAAGAATTTGATTGTTGACCTCTGATATGAGGGACACATAATTTAAATATGGAAAAGAATGAGGGCCTCTGTTTTGAGGCGATAAATGTGTTGCATGAAATTGTGCATTGGCCTCTGATTTGAAGTGATGTACGGAAATAAAATGGATATTGAAATGAATAATGAAAATGGAAATTTGGAATGAATAATGAAAATGGAAATTTGGAATGAATAATGAATATGGAAATTATGAAATGCGCATGGCGTGCTATATGTGAATATATGCTCCATTTGCTAGTTGTGTTTGACCTAGCGGGTTGTTATGTTTAGTTAGCGAGCTTTCTATTTCATGTGCAATGCTCACTCCCTTACATTTTCAGGTACGGAGATTGAGTTGGCACAGCCCCCGGCCGAGCAGGAGTACTTTCCCTTACAGGGAGAGTAGGGTGTTATGGGTTTAGAGTATATTATGAACCTAAGCCTCTTGTATTATTTTGATGTAAATTTAATATGCATATTTTGAAATGAGGCTTAGGATGTTTTGTTAGACAAAGTTATATGTGTTGGTTATGACACTCAAAACTAATATTTTTCCGCTATTACTCTGATAAATTATTGTACACTGATTTATATATGTAAATCTAAAGCCCTGTGGCTATTGGATGTTTATTTAAAATTGATTATCACAGGTTAAATTTTGGATTAGTCCGAAAAACAAACAAAACTCCGTCCGTTTGACGGTAGATTTTAATGAAATAAAAATGAATTTTTAAGTCTGTATATCTGATATAAGGGGAATTAAGGGTATAAATCTTATGTGTTACATTTATGGTATCAGAGCAGTTTCTCCTCGGCCATGGAGTTGTACAGACTCCAAATGATTACTCACCTAGCGAGTAATTGATGCTCATAGTAATAGTTTAAGATTATAATAGGATAATTATAGTACTATGTATCTATTTAGTAATTGAGTCTTACTGGTCTGTTCTCTCTGGCTAAGCAGTATGGCTGGAAGAAGGGCTGGTAATGATGGACTTGCTGCTATTCTGGAGCATCTGTCTCAGATGCAGCAGCAGCAGGGGGAACATGGCAGCCGCTGCAGCGGCAGCAGCTACCCCAGCAGTAGCAGCTCTGCAACCAGCTCCAGTTGAGATTGACTGGTTGTCTCGGTTCCGAAAGAATAATCCGCCTCTCTTTGAAGGTGGAAATGACCCGGATGGGGCACAGAGGTGGATATAGGAGATAGAGAAGATTCTCCGTTCTATTCAACCACCAATGGAGCAGTATGTTCGACTAGCTGAATTCATGCTGACCAATGAGGCAGAACATTGGTGGGACCATCAGAGGAGAGGATTGGCGGCAGCTAATCCTATGATTCCTTGGGAGATGTTCAAGGATCTATTCCTGGGGAAGTATTTCCCTGAAGGTGTTAGGAGGGAGAAGGAGATTGCTTTTCTCCAATTGACTCAAGGGTCTATGTCTGTAGGGGACTACGCAGCTCGGTTTGAAGATCTCATCCGATTTTCTGATTATCGGTATGCAAGTGACCGGGGCAAGTGTGTTAAGTTTGAAGCTGGACTTAGGAGTGATCTTCGCCTCTCGTGTGAGTATCACAACATTGATAACTTTGCTCGCTTGGTCAACATGGCAAGCACCTATGAGAAGGGTCTCAAACGAAAGCTAGCTGATGAGAGGTCTCGGGCAAACCAGAGAATCAGAGGTCAAAGTAAGGACAAGGGACCGATTCAGAAGTCAGGTCCATACTCTCATTCTGGGGTCACGTTTCCTAGGGAACCCGGACCAACAGTGAATGCTTATGGTCCAATACCAACTTGTCAGCACTGTGGCAGGATGCATAGGGGAGTGTGCTGGACATTGGGTCGAAAGGAGGGGTTATGCTTTCACTGTGGACAACCCGGACATTTTGCTTCAAATTGTCCTCAGAACACAATGAAGAAGGAGATTAATGCTGCTAAGGCACAGAAGGCCTGTGGTGGTCCATCATTGCAGAAGGGGAAGTTATTCACCGTCGAGGGTGACGAGGTGGACCCAGCTGATATGGTCGCAGGTAACTAACGTTTGACAAGTCCATGCGTAATACTTTTAAGTTCGATTGTTGTGGAGTTAGTTACTCTTCGGTTAGCTAAATAGTGAGTTAGTAATGTCTTAGGATATAATTGTTTAAAAACATGTTGGATATCTGCCTTTCCAAATACAATCCTGTTCTTATAGAGAACGTAAGAAAGACCATATAAGGAATTCTTAAGTTTGAGAATTCTAGTACCAAGTGACCAATACTATGTTGTGATGTTGTTATTTGATGTAATGAAAGGTTAGAACTGATCACTCTAATCCTTGCATTTTTTAAATGATGACATCATTGACAGAACCTGACAGTGATGTGTTGTTGGTAGACGGGAGGTTGGGATTGATCACCTCAATTCTTGCATCTATCAATAAATGCTATCATTGTAACCTCTAAAGTGAAAATAGACAACCAAAGTAGTGTAGCTAATTGCTGAATCCTGGGAAATGAATTAAGAAAACTCTCCAGAAATTATTCTTAACCATCCTATCAACTAAACCAATCATTGAGCAATTTGACAATTGCTTCGAATCTTTCCCGGTTCTTAGATAACCATTCATAAGAATAGCCGGTTGTGTCAAATTTGAAAACCCCTGCATTAAGACCAAACAACTCTAAACACAAGTCTTGTCGTACCCTTCACCTTTGGTAGTTGGGTAAATCTTGGAACTAATGTGGACTCCTTCCTTCCTATTCTTTTAATCGATTCATGGAAGAAGTTGAATGCGGAGCATTTAATAGGAATTGTGCCTGCTCTAATCAACTAAGTATTGGGGAGCTTCTTGTTCATGAACGTTTGTGTATGTTTTTGAAAGGTTCTAAATCTTACTGATGCTAGTCAAACCATGTGAGGAGATAAACTCTAAGGCGTTCTATCCTACAAAAATCTTCGCATGCCACGATTCCAGGGTATCTATTCTGGGGAAGATTCTAAAACTATTCCAAAAATGCTAAATATTTCGAGTTGTCCCGTATCTAGCTAATGCAACTCCTGTCTTGCATCTATCCGAAGGACGAATCGGAAGCGGATTCACCCGATCCCACATCCTTTAGCATAGCAGTAACGGGGTATGTCGATGCCAAGTGGGGGAGAACTTCCTACCCTAATTTAAATTCTGTCTAAGTAAGGGCAAACCGAAAGACCGACGGAAGAAACCAAAGGGAATTAAAGGTAGGAATCGCAAGTCCTATCACCGGGGTGATTCTTCATTTACTGAACCTAACGGAATTTCGGGGGCGAAATTCCAATAAGTGGGGGAGAATTGTAACATCCCAAATTTAATTCCTAGTATAATTGATGATGGTCAAGCTTAGAGTGAAGGAAATAATGATATTGAGTAAAAATAGTGGATTGAAGGCTTGATTTAGGGTTAACAACATAGGATATTAGGAAATTCAAAATAAAAGATTTACAACTCTAAACACAAATTCCACCGTTGGATGTGAAGATTGTTATGTAGGGAAGCTTGTGTTAAAATTTGAGGACGATCCAACGGGTAACGAAGAAGTTATGGCCGTTCAAAGTCGGGGTGCTGCAAACTCTGCAACTTAATCGATTAAGCTGTAGCTTAATCGATTAATCGATTAAGCTGTAGCTTAATCGATTAAGTCCAGAAAATTTAAAATGCTTAATCGATTAAGGGGCTGTGCAGTGGAAAAAAATAAAAGCAATTCACGTGTGTTCTTGCCACAAATCCGAACTCTCTCTCTCTTAGGGCACTAATTCACTCGCTCTAATTGATCAATCCTCAAGAGAATCACACCAAGTTCATCCCCAAGTCCTTCCTTGTTGCTCCAAGTAAGTATTCAAACCTTTGATTTCTTCCCTCTCTCTCTAATTCGAGTTTTCTCTCTCCTCCCTCTCATGGAGGTTTTCATTTCTAAGCATAGAACCTTCATGTTTTCCATGGGGTTTAGTTTGAGAATCATGGAATGAGCAATAACCCTCATTTTTTGTGGCTTTATAATAGGTTCTATCACTTTCTTGTGGATTTTGAGCTCTTGGTGGGCAAACTCAAGTATAGGACACTTGGACTCTCCTTATCCTTAAGTGTTTGAGGTAAGGGAGTGGATATAGTGAGCTTTGCCTTGTTCTAGGGAGTAGGTTCTAGTTAGAATATAATACTTGGTAGGATTATGTGTTAGGGGAGAAAATTAGATTATAAATCCCTAGGTTATTGAATATGAAATTCTAATTAATTAAATGTGCATGATGATTGGATGTTAAGACTAGGAAAAGGAAACCCAATAATATAAGAATGAATTATTTGATAAATGAAATTTGGTTAATGATTATATTGAAGTACATGAGGAATTGGGTAATGTGAAAGCGAAGTTGACATAAATGATTTTTATGATTATTGACTTTATTTGTAAAGTTGTGAAGTAAATGATAATTAATTACTGTGGCAAATATATGTATGTGTTGTGGAATAAATTGATATAGGAAGAAAGGGAATGGAAAAGATTAAATGTGATAAATGTGCATATTTGTATCTAATTGTTAAATAAGTAAAAATGTTAAGTACTATCAACTGTGAATAAAGATCATGGTTTATGAATTGAACTTGTGAATATAGGAAACGGAAGTAAAACGATTATGTGGAAATAAGAAGTAAAAGACAATATATGCAAAAATTAAAATGAAGGGCGAATCTAAATGTTAGGCTATAAAAGAGAACACTATTTGGTATTATTGTGATAACTGAGAAAAGAAATGAATGGAAAATGTGTGTAGGTGTATTTGTGATTGTATGTGCTAAGTTGTTTGTGTAAAGTGATGAAAGTATGATTTGGCCTCTGATGTGAGGTATTGTGAAATGAAAATGTGATAAGTGCGTTGGCCTCTATTTTGAGGTGATGATTAATGGAAAATGATGAGATGGCTGACCTCTGTTATGAGGGGCACAAAATGAACTAAAGAAATTGAAGTGTTGACCTCTGATTTGAGGGACACAAGATGAAATGAAATGTTTTGGGTGTTGACCTCTGACCTGAGGGACACCGGATGAAATGTGTATTGATGTGTTGACCTCTGACCTAAGAGACACACCGTGAATTAAGAGAGTGAAGTGTTGACCTATGACCTGAGGGACACAAAATAAAATGAATGTTATTGGGTGTTGACCTCTGACCTGAGGGACACCGGATGAATTAAAGAATTGAGTGTTGACCCCTGATATGAGGGACACATAATTTAAATATGGAAAAGAATGAGGGCCTCTGTTTTGAGGTGATAAATGTGTTGCATGAAATTGTGCATTGGCCTCTGATTTGAAGTGATGTACGGAAATAAAATGGATATTGAAATGAATAAAGAAAATGGAAATTTGGAATGAATAATGAAAATGGAAATTTGGAATGAATAATGAATATGGAAATTATGAAATGTGCATGGCGTGCTATATGTGAATATATGCTCCATTTGCTAGTTGTGTTTGACCTAGCGGGTTGTTATGTTTAGTTAGAAACTGCTTTCTATTTCATGTGCAATTCTCACTCCCTTACATTTTCAGGTACGGAGATTGAGTTGGCACAGCCCCCGGCCGAGCAGGAGTACTTTCCCTTACAGGGAGAGTAGGGTGTTATGGGTTTAGAGTATATTATGAACCTAAGCCTCTTGTATTATTTTGATGTAAATTTAATATGCATATTTTGAAATGAGGCTTAGGATGTTTTGTTAGACAAAGTTATATGTGTTGGTTATGACACTCAAAACTAATATTTTTCCGCTATTACTCTGATAAATTATTGTACACTGATTTATATATGTAAATCTAAAGCCCTGTGGCTATTGGATGTTTATTTGAAATTGATTATCACAGGTTAAATTTTGGATTAGTCCGAAAAACAAACAAAACTCCGTCCGTTTGACGGTAGATTTTAATGAAATAAAAATGAATTTTTAAGTCCGTATATCTGATATAAGGGGAATTAAGGGTATAAATCTTAGGTGTTACAGAAACAACGGAGAAGATCACAATGATCAAGAACAAGATGAAAACTTCCCAGGATCACCAGAAGAATTATGCTGATAGGCGAAGGAGACCTTTGGAATTTGATGTTGGGGATCATGTGTTTCTAAGAGTGTCTCCGGTTACAGGGATTGGTAGGGCAATTAAGTCCAAGAAACTAACTCCTCGGTTTGTTGGACCTTATGAGATTCTGGAAAAGGTTGGCCCGGTAGCTTACAGGATTGCTATGCCCCCTCACTTAGCTAGGCTTCATGATGTATTCCATGTCTCACAGCTAAGGAAATACATTCATGATCCTACTCATGTGGTCACATTGGATGATTTGCCTTTGAAGGAGAATTTGACTTTCGAGGTGTTGCCAGTAAGGATTGAAGATAGGCAAGTGAGACAGTTAAGAGGCAAGGAGATTAGCTTGGTGAAGGTTATATGGAGCAGGAACAATGTGGAGGAAGCTACTTGGGAATTGGAAAGCAAGATCAGACAATCTCATCCACACTTGTTTGACGACAACTGAATTTCGAGGACGAAATTCGGGTAAGTGGGAGAGGATTGTAACATCCTAAGTTTTATTTTAAGTGAAGTTATTGCTTAAAACCCATGAAATAACTGGATTAATTGCTTAAAGAATTTTGGATGATAGGCGAGTGGTAGTTATAAGTACTAGGGGTTATGTAGGAGGCGTAGGTAGCGAGGGGGGCAAAATTATCTATGCGGAATCGGGGGTTAAATCGGCGTTTTAAGTATTAGAAATCAGCCGATGCGAGAAAATTTGGAATTTATTATAGAATGCCAAGAAATTAAATTCCACCGTTGGATATGAAGTTTAAGGGATTAAGAAGCTTTTCTAAAAATTTGGGCCCGATCCGACGGTTAACGAAAAAGTTATGGCGAATCGAAGTTGGAAATTTCTGGTGCACGCCCAGGCGCACCGGTGCACGCCCAGGCGCACCCGGGTGCACCTGATGCACCAACTCAAGGAGATTTTCGCCCAGCCGCGTCCCCCTGCACCCAGCCGTGCCCTGTGCGCACCAGACTTGGAAATGGCGCATCAAACCCGCATCAGCACCACCAACGTGCGCACCAGCTCGACCAGCAGCACCAGTTTGGTGCGTTACTCGCGCTCAGGCGCGCGCGACTGATCTGATGCGTTTTCAGCCACCAGATTTCAACTTGGGCTCCAAGTTGGCCAATCTCCACCCTTAGATCTTCTTCTCTATGGCAAGGGACCTCTTAAAACAAAAAGAAAACAGACGCTCACCACTCACTCACTATCTTCTTCTTCCATCATCCTCTTCCCATCCTCCCTCTTACACCCATGAACACAAAATCACCACCAACCACCAAGCATCCAAAATCAAGCCACCACATCAACTCACCCTCCATCTCCATTCAAGAACAAGCAAAGAAATAGCCAACAAACTCTTCCTCCCCCTCTCTTATTCGAACCCCTCTTCTCCCTCATAGGGTTCCATTCTTTTCTTCTCAAATCAAGCAAAGGCAAGTGATCCCACACCCATTCCATCATCAAAACTTGTTATTCTCATCTCCAATTAAGTATTTAAGTGTTGGGTTCTCCTCTTTCTCTCTCTAACTCGTCCTCCCCTTTCTCTCTCCTCTATCCATGGTGGTTTTTGATTCTAAAGCCATGGAAGCTCCACTTTTCTTGAGTTTTGGCATGACCCATGGCATGAATGTTAATCTTTTCTTGTTATGGCTCCATATTAGGTTCTATCCTCCTCTCTTGGTTATAGCTTGTTGGTGGGGAAGGCTCAATTTTGGAGCAAGCTAAAATCTCCCTATCTCTAAGAACTTGAGGTAAGGAGGTTTGTGTTACCATACTCTAGGGGGTAGGTTATATTGTGTATATATTGGGTTGCTAGGAGATATGTGTTAGTAGGATAAATAACCCTAGGGTAGTTAATAATATTTAAAAATGTGATTATGCATAAAAGTATATTTATATGTTATGTTGTGCTTAAATGTGCCTGTGATATTTGATTAAGTGGTTGGTATTGTGCTAAATTATGTTGAGCCTGGAATTCATGAATGATAATGGATATGTTGATTAAAATAGGTATGAATGACTCTTTGGAAAGTGAAAATATAATTGCATGATTAAATTGATGAAAACCATGAGATTGACAACAAATGAAATGATTAAAAATGAAATTCATAGACTTAAAGAACAAAGAGTGTGTGATACAGATCTTGTAAGGTGTTGTCCGTAGGAGACTGTACGCATAGATCGCGTAAGACGCACTTGATGCGCCGCTGTAAGACGTTGTCCGAAGGAGACTGTACGCAGTTATGGACAAACACACCATATATTAATTAATGATATAATTGGATTGTGCCTCTCCAGATCTTGTAAGACGTTGTCCGTAGGAGACTGTACGCAAAGATCGCGTAAGTCGCACTTGATGCGCTGCTGTAAGACGTTAGCCTTGATGCATGATTCGGCCAAGACTAATTAAATAGGGTAGGACTTTATTTTGTTAAATGCTAATTGATATTTAAGAAGTATATGATGCATATGAATTGATTTATCAAAGTATTGTTGCTATTTGAGTGTTAAGTAATTACTTGAGAATGTTTGTGTATGAAAATAACTTTGAATAACTTGAATTGATGGACTGTGTTTGATGGTTGCCCTAGTTTTATTTTTAGTATTAAAGCTTAAATTTTAAAGTAACAAAGTGTTGGTTTTGTATTAAGGAATGTTTGGAAACAAAAGTACTTTTACGTTGTTTTCGGATTTTATTAAAGTGATTTTGTGAAACAATCCTTTGCTGTCCAGAATCATTTGGATTTGTTTCTTAGCTTTAAAATGTGTTCATGTGATTTAAAGTATGGTTTTCAAGTGGTATTTAATTTGGGAAAAAGCCGGATCAAAAACGGTGAATTTTTCGGTGTTTTCGGACATGATTAAGGTGTTGTCCAAGACGGACCAGCAACCAAATCAATTGATTTAAATCACTTTATTAGATACTTTCAAAATGGTTTTGAAGTACTTGAAGTACTATAAAATATTAGAATTGTTTTGAGAAAACAATTATGTTTTAAGTCTTCCGACGAAAGATGAAATGTGTTTTGAGTTTAAAAGGAGACTTTCCTTATACAAGTTAGTAATATAAACGTATTTTGTTTAATACGAGGAATTTTAAAGACGGGGGATTGGAGCAGCTGACAGCGATAAGGATCCGTGGAGATCGTGTGCATTTATTTGCTGGGACTAGAGGTGAGAGAGAAGCTTTCCTAAGACACCGTGGTATTTAGGTGATTTATTAGGACGTTTCGGATCATCTCAAAGATCGGAACTTGGTGGTTCTGAGTCAGTAGTATAGTGGCAATTGTTTGTGTTGTGTGGCCACTTATACGAAGGAGACAAAGACCACATGTTGTTATGTGATGAATTTGTAAGATGATGATGATTTGAAATGATATGCTTCTGTATATTTATCTAAGAGTTTTGAATTATGCATGATGATGATAAGTATTGTTGTTGAGTATGAATAGTATGCTGATGGACGTCTGCTACGTCTTGATCATGAAATGATATGAATAAGTTTGTGAAAGTAATGAAATATGATTGAAAAGAAAGACGAATGAGATAATGTGGGTAAGATTGTGAAAGTAAAAGATACAAAGAGAAAGACGTGATACCCGGTTGGGGTTTAAGTCCTTATTGTATATGGAAACTTGATAAGACATTGAGAAACGATATGAGTTAAAATTGCGAAAAGATTTAAGATATCCTGAAAGTTATGAGAATGTGATAAGAGATAAGTTTTGATGTGAACGAAAAGTATCGTAATACTGATGAGAATAATGCTATTGAGCAAGAGCTGATGATAATAATGCTGATGAGCCAGAGCTGGTGAAAGTGATGCTGCTGTTGTTCATTGGAATGAGACGTGACACGAGTTGAGCTTGCTCCTCTGTTGTTGTTCCCTGAAATGAGATGTGATATGAGTGGTGGAGCTGGGCTCCTTAGTGGTGAAATTGAAGCCAGAGGGCTGATGCTCCAAAAGAGATATGTTGTTATTTGAGAAAGTTTACGAGATGTGATGTAAGATTGTCGATGCGATCCCAGCTCTGTGCTCCGTTGTGAAAGAAAAGAAAAGAAAAGTAATGTTTAAAATAAGTGGTCGTGACTCGTTGAAGGGATGCACCAAGGATGAGTCGACCTTAGGGTAAATACTAAAACTCTAAAACACTTTAAAAGACATTGACGAATGCGGTGAGTAATGAGTGCGAAGTAGTGGAGAGGAAGATACCATGGGTATCAGGGATACTCAGGAGGAGATTACATTAGGGGAAGGCAATGACGGTGAAACGTCAAGAAGCCTTGAGTACTTTCTAGGTGGAACGAATTCCATAAGGGGTAAGGATGGGCCAATCCGATGTCGTGGTAAGTTCTACACCCGGAACTAGAATAGTACTGTCACCCCCTAGATTGCAAATCTTGAACAATGAGAGGGACTGGAGCGAGGCTCTATGATTTTGCCACTGTACCCGATTTTCTACAGTGTGCCATGATTATATAATTTGATTTGAGACTGTACCCGATTTTCTACAATTCTCCTGGCTTGGAGCCGTTTGTTGAGACAGTTGTCAAGCCTGCGCGGTAAAGGTCCTGTACTCCTGTTTGCTTCCCACTAGGTTGGGTGGATGACCGAGGAGATGTAGACGTGTGTGCTAACTGCGAAAGAAACGAGTAC
Source organism: Crotalaria pallida (assembly GCA_037953625.1). NCBI lineage: Eukaryota > Viridiplantae > Streptophyta > Magnoliopsida > Fabales > Fabaceae > Crotalaria > Crotalaria pallida. The sequence continues at coordinate 55,081,860 of CM075650.1, read as the reverse complement.
CTCGATGATACTTTAATTTCCCCAATCATCGATGGATGTGATATGATAAGACTTGATAAGAAAAGTTTAAGAGTCATGGAAAGATTTATAATTATAAGAAGCAAAATCTTATGACAGATTGATAATGAGAAATGGATTGAGAATGAAAGTATGAAAAAGTGATTGAAACCTTATGAAATGGAAATGAATGCAACTCAAAGATTTGCAAGATGTGAAAGAAAGAATGTTTAAGTTGAGAAGTGAAAATGAGTTTTGTGGTGACTCAATGTATAATAACAAATTATATGATATTCTCAAAACGTAGCTTTATTTATATAATAAACGTTGTTCGTATAGGAACTTTATGGAAAAACTTTTTCTTATTATACAACAAGTTCCACATCCCAAAAGCTTTGATTCGAAAATACATTACTTTCAAAAATAATCGGTTGAGTACCGGTTTTGTATCTTCAGCAGAAACGATTTTCAAAATGATTTCTGTGGTTGTAATTGGAATAATTTTTTAAAGATCATAATATCTACACAACCATAGCCCATCTATATATATATATAAAAACTCAGGTACCCAAATATCAGAGATAAAAGTCGAGGTAGCAAAATATAAGGATACAGACCAGCAGATATAAAGTAACAAATCTCATAGACCCTCTCAACTATATACAATATAACACAAATCAAAATAAAAGAGTCTTCGAGAGCTGAGCCATGATCCACCCACGCTGATGTCTGATCCCTGGTCTTCCAAAAGCTAAACACCACATCCTAACATGATCCCCATACTGCACATACTGTCAAAACAAAACACCACATCACTGACTGTCCGCAGCTAGTCCATCCACGTCCTCTACGGGGTCCTCCTCCGACTCCTCGTCCGACACCACAGGGGTAGCAACGCGACGCACCGGCTCCGGGGAGGGTGCAAAGCGTACCCTGGTGGTCGGACCAGGACGAGGAGTGGTCGTAGCAGTAGCCTCATCAGAAGTAGAGGGACGTGTACGGGTGGCAGGGCGTCGGACACGTAGGTTATAAAAATGACATCCATGATGTGGGGGTGGAGAACCAAAACGATAAGTGTAAGCTGGTGGAATGTGCAGTATGCAGATCATGGGGATGCGAAGCCTACGAGGTCGCACTCGAGCAAGGGGGTTAGGATGACGAAAGATCACGTCAACCTCACCCTCGAACACCTCTCGGTGCTCCTCGTAGTCCCACACTCCTCTACGGAGCGGGCGTAACTCCACGTATGTCAGGTAACGAGCCATCACCTGCAAGGGCATAGGGAGTTAGCAAATACTAAGACATAATAAAATAGACAGGGTACAGTTCTAATCAAGTAAGACTTTATTTATTGCAATTAATATAACTTATAAATTTTTAGTCAACCATGTTAAACACCAACATCAAGACTTAATTATAAATCAATAGAATATGCAGTCATGATGCATCTAATTTTATCAATGCATGATTGTTGGCCAACTACAACAAATAGGCTTCTGTGGCACCTTAAAATAAACATGCCCGATACCCATACTGAGTATCTCATCGAACTCGGCCCACAAATAAATCAACACCTCTAGAGCTCTTAGAAATGTTGTCGACGTATCCCGTAGGACTACGCCTCATCGAGTCCGGCACCCAATGACATGCCCACATGCACGTGTGTATTTCCGGAAACAGAAGGTGCAACCCCGGTCACCGACACTCCCCCGTGAACCCTTTGGAGCAGACACTCAGGTCCCTCGAGTTCAACCGAAAGGATATGCCCACGCCTCTCGGACGTGTCTCCACTCATGTGGGAACTCAAATAATGCGGATGCTATGCATGGTTTGACCATCAATACAATTCAGTGTCATTTAAGTTGTTTGAAGTTGGGACTTGGCATAGTTGAACTTTATTTAACATACTCTGACTTCAATCAATTTCAGTTCAGTCCTTTAATTGATTCAAACCCTTTGATAATCAATCACATCATTAAATTCTGATCCTTTCACAAAAATTCAATCACTAATCGATTAACAGAGTCCATTAATCGAGTATTGCACTAGATTAATCGAGTAATCTTTTTGTACCTTTCGCATTACTCGATTAACAGATCTATTACTCGAGTAGTACTGCATATATTTCAAATTATTCAAAGTTTAAGGTGTTACTCGATTAATACATAAGATTAATCGAGTAATCCTCTTGTACCCATCAGACTGATCAGAATTTTCACGCATTACTCGAGTAACAGCTCGGGTTACTCGAGTAAATTGTGCAGAAAAACACTGCTGAACTGGTTTTTATATGCCAAACTCATGCCAATCCAATTTTTACCAAAACTAAGCTTCAAACCAACTTAAATACAATATACTAAACTTGTTCATAGCATCAATTTCAGGGATTAACATCAAAATCACAGATTCATCACAATTTCCCCCAATTTTGACCTAAAACACAACCTCACATACCAATTCATTAATTACTCAATTTCAGATCAAATTGAAAGTTCATTTAGCTTTAGATATCAACATCTAACATGTTCCAATTCAGTTTTATGGTCAAATTGGCCTCCAAGCCATTGTCCCCTAACCTAGTGCCCTTTGAACCTCATGGTGGTTCAACCAATACTCAATTCAATACCTCAATCTATTCTAGCATTAGTAAAGCTTCTCCCTTACCTCAATGAAGCTTTTTGAATGCAAAGGCAGCAAAGAAACTCACAGAATCCACCAACTCGAAATGCTCTGTTTTCGGTTCCAAAACAGGTTCAGCAGAGCAAGTTCGGGTGATGATTTGACAAACCAAACGTGCATGAAAATGAGCAAATTTGGTCAATAAGGAAACTAGACATTGCAAACTCTAAACAGAAATCAAAATGGCACGATTTGGAGTCCTCTACATACCTAAATCGAAGCCTCCAACTTAGCTCCTTACCACTGAAATTTCCCAACTTCAGTTTCAAGAGTCCAACTTCAAGCAATTCGTTCTCCTTGCTCCAGCCACCAAAACACACGATTCTTGTCTCAAATTAAAGGTCTTGTGACAAGCTTGAAGAAGGTATCAAGCTCATCAACTGTGTATGGGTAGGGATTAAGAACGAAGATGAAGAACAGAGGGTGTTCAAACTAAAATTCAGCAGAGTTTCCCTTCTTTTTCTTATTTTCTTATGATTTCCTCAACCCAAAAGCATGAATTTATAGCCAAGAATGGCTATCATGAACACCAACAGGTGTTTCCATCAACTCCAGTCGGTGCTAGGTGTAAATAATTGAATTACTCAACTTGTTGAATCATCAAACGCACTATCTTCAGCTTCAGCACCACTGTTACTCGAGTAAATTGATCGGGCTACTCGAGTAACGCACTCAGATTTTCAAAAATTATTATTTTATTCACTTTCCCTCCAAATATCTTTCCAATATTACCTCTTAGGTCCTTTCCAAGGACTAAACTGCAAAAATCCTTATTTTTAGAGCCCAAATTATTTTCTCTCACTTTTCCTTGGATAATTCTTTTAATATAACAATAAATTAACAAATAAAACTAACTAATTCCATATAATTAGTTTTATTTAAATATTCCTTTTATTTATTTGGGAACAAAAATTGGGATATTACATTTCTCCCCCACTTACAAGAATTTCGTCCTCGAAATTCCGCTTACAAAAACTACTCAGGATAATCTTTTCTCATCTTATCTTCTAATTCCCAAGTTGCTTCTGATACATCAGCATTTACCCAAATAACTTTGACTAATGGAATTTCTTTTCCCCGCAACTGCTTCATTCTTCGATCTTCAATTCTGACAGGGATTGTCTCAAAAGTGAGATTCTCTCTCAAAGCCACATCATGAGGTTGAACTTCAATTACTGAATCAGGATCTGGCACAAATTTCCATAATTGCGAAACATGAAACACATTATGGAGATTAGACAGAGACGGAGGCAAAGCGAGCTGATAAGCGACAGGACCGATACGCTTGAGTATCTGATAAGGACCAATAAACCGTGCTGACAACTTCTTTGTCTTCAAAGCTCTCCCAACACCAGTTGTCGGTCTTATGCGAATAAAAACATGATCGCCCTCTCCAAACTCCAAGGGTCTTCTCCTTTTATCCGCATAACTTTTCTGTCGGCTTTGCGCTGTCTTCATCTTTTCTCTGATCATTTGAATCTTCTCAAAGGTTTCTTGAATAAGCTCAGGTCCAATAATTGTTTGCTCCCCCACTTGGAACCAACATAGGGGAGTTTGACACTTCCTTCCATACAAAGCTTCGAACGGTGCCATTCCAATACTGAAATGATGACTGTTATTGTAGGTACACTCTATCAGAGGCAAGAGTTTATCCCAACCTTCCTAACTTTCCAACACACAAGCTCTTAACAAATCCTCAAGAGACTGGATAGTCCTTTCCGACTGACCATCAGTCTGAGGGTGATAAGCAGAACTCATTCTCAGCTTTGATCCCAGAGACTGCTGCAAACCCTTCCAAAACATCGAAGTAAATCTCGGATCTCGATCCGAAACAATACTTGAAGGTATACCATGTAGACGAACAATCTCCTTGATGTACAACTCAGCAAACTTTTCCATGCGATAGCGCATATTAACTGGAATGAAATGCGCCGACTTGGTCAATCTATCAACGATTACCCAAATCGCATCATGTCCTCCAACAGTCCTTGGTAATCCAGACACAAAATCCATTGATATGCCATTCCATTTCCACACAGGGATATCCAATGGTTGCAATTCACCACCTGGCTTCTTATGCTCAGCTTTTGCCTTCTGACAAATCAAACAAGAAGCAACATACGAAGCAACATCTTTCTTTAACCCAGACCACCAAAACAGCTTCTTCAAATCTTGATACATTTTGGTTGATCCCGGATGAATACTCATCCGACTTTTATGTGCTTCGTCTAAGATTAGTCTTCTTATCTCCAAATCTTTTGGAATACAAACCCGATTTTTGAATCGGAGAATTCCATCACTTCCAGCCTGGAAGTTTGGTTCCTTCCCTTCCAACATGAGCCTTCTCTTCTCTTGCAGTTCTTCATCTATCTGCTGAGATTCCCGAACTTGAATCAGGAATTCATTGGTAATTTGCAACTTACCAAGCATAATGCATTCTCCTTCCACTTGCATCGTCATACTTAGATCACGAAACTTCTCGATTAGAGAAAATTCCTTGATCATCATTGAGCTTATATGGAGAGTCTTCCGGCTTAAAGCATCAGCTACTACATTTGCTTTACCGGGATGGTATTGGAGCTCGAAATCATAATCCTTAATAAACTCCATCCAACGCCTTTGCCTCATATTCAACTCTTTCTGGTCAAACAGATACCTCAGACTCTTATGGTCACTAAATACCTTGAAGGTAGTGCCATAGAGGTAGTGTCTCCAAATTTTCAAAGCAAAGACAATAGCAGCGAGCTCTAAATCATGCATCGGATAGTTGACCTCATGCACCGTCAACTGCCTGGATGCGTATGCTACCACTTTTCTATCTTGCATTAAAACACATCCAAGTCCTTGCCTCGAAGCATCGCAATAAACATCGAAGCTTCTATGTGGGTCAGGCAATACCAACACTGGTGAGGATGTTAACTTTTCCTTTAACAACTGAAAACTTTCCTCACACTTAAGATCCCACAAGAAAGGTTGCTTTTTACGATTCAACTTAGTCAATGGCAAGGCAATCTTCGAAAATCCTTCAATGAATCTTCGATAGTATCCAGCTAAACCCAAGAAACTACGAACTTCCGTCACAGTCTTTGGCTGTTCCCACTTCAGCACAGTTCCAACTTTAGCTGGATCTACAACAATGCCTTCCTTGGTGATAACATGTCCCAGAAAGTTCACCTTGTTCAACCAAAACTCACACTTAGCAAGTTTGGCATACAACTGCTTCTCCTTCAAGATCCCCAACACGATCTTGAGATGTTCCGCATGATCCTCGGGACTCTTGGAGTAGATAAGAATATCATCAATGAATACTACCACGAACGAATCTAGATAAGGTCTGAAAATCCGATTCATATAATCCATGAAGATAGCATGAGCATTCGTTAGCCCAAACGGCATAACCACATACTCATAATGACCATATCTTGATCTGAAAGCCGTCTTCGGAATGTCTTCATCCCGAATTCGAATCTGATGATATCCCGACCTTAGATCGATCTTAGAAAACACTGAAGCTCCTCGGACTTGATCCATAAGATCGTCAATCCTTGGCAAAGGATACTTGTTCTTGATTGTGACCTTATTCAACTGACGATAGTCCACACACATCCTCATGCTTCTGTCCTTCTTCTTAACAAACAACAATAGGGCTCCCCATGGCAAAACACTCGGCCTTATCATTTGCTTCTGCAACATTTCTTCAATCTGCTTCTTCATCTCGGCCATCTCCGGTGGTGCCATCCTATACGGAGCAATAGAGATAGGTCCGGTTCCAGGCACGAGATCGATTCCAAACTCAATTTCACGCTTTGGCGGTAATCCTGGAATTTCTTCTGGAAACACTTCCGGAAAGTCTCTAACCACCGGAATATCCTCAATCTCCACTTCCTTCTTCTTTTCCATAATTGAGGAGAATAGACAAACATACCCCTTGGGTTCAAAACTTAGGGATTCATGGTTTCGGAACTGGATCGTTTTTTCATCACAGTCTAAGATAACTTGATTTCGATGCAACCAATCCATTCCTAGGATCACATCTATCTTAAGCATGGATAAACAGATTAAATCTACTGAGGATATATGGTTTAAGACCATTACCATACAGTCTTTGCAAATCTTAGAAACAACACAAGGGTTGTTGGTGGGGGTTTCAAGCTGTAGATGATAGGGTGACTCAGATACTACTAACTTTAAGCGATGTACACACTCATAAGACACGAAAGAGTGCGTGGCTCTGGAATCAAACATAACAACACAGGGCTGGTCATTAAGAAGATAGATACCTTGGATCAGGCCAGATGATGGGGTTGATTCAATTCCACTTAAAGCAAACACCTTTCCAGCAACAGTGGGCTTGCTTCCTCCCTCCTTCTTTACCGGCTCCTTGCATTCACGAGAATAGTGCCCTTTCTTTCCACAATTAAAACAAAGACCATGCTGAGCAGCATAACAATTGGTTTCGAAATGGAAACGGTTACACTTCTCGCACTTACGATTGCTTGATGGAGAAGTACCTTTACCACCATTCATTTCCTTCCCTTTTCCTTTATGATAATGAGGACCCTTACTCCGGTTGTCGAAATTCTTCTTCCTGATGGGTCCAACCCCTGATTGATTCCTCCTTTGAGCCTCTTCTTCTTTCTTATCATCTTCATAAACTCGGCACATCTCTACTAAAGCTGGAAAACTTCTCACCTTCTGATATCCAAAAGCATACTTTATCTCCGGCTTGAGCCCATTTTCAAACTTGATGCATTTGGACCTCTCGTCCGGGTTGAGTTGATAGTACGGAGAATACTTGATAAGCTCCTCAAACTTTTCTGCGTATTCCCCTACACTCATGTCTCCTTGTCTCAATTGCATAAATTCCAACTCCTTCTTCCTCCTTTGATCCTCAGGAAAGTATTTATTGAGAAATTTCTCAACGAACACCTCCCAAGTAATCAGCCTTCCTTCATAATTCAGAAGTTGCATGGTGTGATGCCACCAATTCTCATCTTCATCACACAACATGAAAACTGAAAACTTCACTCTTTGAGCATCGGTGCATTCCATAGTGCGGAAGATCTTGTTCAACTCCTGAATCCAATGATTCGCTTCCTCAGGTTTGTGACCTCCTTCAAACTTTGAAGGTTTAAAGCGTCGAAATTCCGAGAAAGTCTTCGACTCCTGGTTCTCTGCTTGCATAGGCTGAGGGGGCGGATTAGATTGTTGCTGACGCATATTAACTAACACCTCAGTCAACCTCTCTATGGCCTCGGCCATATGATTGTTATTGTTTCTAGTAGACATCTTAAGCCTCAATGAAGATTCTACATCAAGCTAAGATTCTAACAGGAAGTATGCATATCACACCTCTTTTCAATTCTAAAACTAACTAAAATAGACGCTAAAGCAAGCATCTAAAACAGATATTACCTTTTGGAGATCACAGATCAACATCAGTTCGCAAGATCACAGCTCTGATACCAACAAGTGTGGTGACTCAATGTATAATAACAAATTATATGATATTCTCAAAACGTAGCTTTATTTATATAATAAACGTTGTTCGTATAGGAACTTTATGGAAAAACTTTTTCTTATTATACAACAAGTTCCACATCCCAAAAGCTTTGATTCGAAAATACATTACTTTCAAAAATAATCGGTTGAGTACCGGTTTTGTACCTTTAGCGGAAACGATTTTCAAAATGATTTCTGTGGTTGTAATTGGAATAATTTTTTAAAGATCATAATATCTACACAACCATAGCCCATCTATATATATATATATAAAAACTCAGGTACCCAAATATCAGAGATAAAAGTCGAGGTAGCAAAATATAAGGATACAGACCAGCAGATATAAAGTAACAAATCTCATAGACCCTCTCAACTATATACAATATAACACAAATCAAAATAAAAGAGTCTTCGAGAGCTGAGCCATGATCCACCCACGCTGATGTCTGATCCCTGGTCTTCCAAAAGCTAAACACCACATCCTAACATGATCCCCATACTGCACATACTGTCAAAACAAAACACCACATCACTGACTGTCCGCAGCTCGTCCATCCACGTCCTCTACGGGGTCCTCCTCCGACTCCACGTCCGACACCACAGGGGTAGCAACGCGACGCACCGGCTCCGGGGAGGGTGCAAAGCGTACCCTGGTGGTCGGACCAGGACGAGGAGTGGTCGTAGCAGTAGCCTCATCAGAAGTAGAGGGACGTGTACGGGTGGCAGGGCGTCGGACACGTAGGTTATAAAAATGACGTCCATGATGTGGGGGTCGAGAACCAAAACGATAAGTGTAAGCTGGTGGAATGTGCTGTATGCAGATCATGGGGATGCGAAGCCTACGAGGTCGCACTCGAGCAAGGGGGTTAGGATGACGAAAGATCACGTCAACCTCACCCTCGAACACCTCTCGGTGCTCCTCGTAGTCCCACACTCCTCTACGGAGCGGGCGTAACTCCACGTATGTCAGGTAACGAGCTATCACCTGCAAGGGCATAGGGAGTTAGCAAATACTAAGACATAATAAAATAGACAGGGTACAGTTCTAATCAAGTAAGACTTTATTTATTGCAATTAATATAACTTATAAATTTTTAGTCAACCATGTTAAACACCAACATCAAGACTTAATTATAAATCAATAGAATATGCAGTCATGATGCATCTAATTTCATCAATGCATGATTGTTGGCCAACTACAACAAATAGGCTTCCGTGGCACCTTAAAATAAACATGCCCGATACCCATACTGAGTATCTCATCGAACTCGGACCACAAATAAATCAACACCTCTAGAGCTCTTAGAAATGTTGTCGACGTATCCCGTAGGACTACGCCTCATCGAGTCCGGCACCCAATGACATGCCCACACACACGTGTGTATTTCCGGAAACAGAAGGTGCAACCCCGGTCACCGACACTCCCCCGTGAACCCTTTGGAGCAGACACTCAGGTCCCTCGAGTTCAACCGAAAGGATATGCCCACGCCTCTCGGACGTGTCTCCACTCATGTGGAAACTCAAATAATGCGGATGCTATGCATGGTTTGACCATCAATACAATTCAGTGTCATTTAAGTTGTTTGAAGTTGGGACTTGGCATAGTTGAACTTTATTTAACATACTCTGACTTCAATCAATTTCAGTTCAGTCCTTTAATTGATTCAAACCCTTTGATAATCAATCACATCATTAAATTCTGATCCTTTCACAAAAATTCAATCACTAATCGATTAACAGAGTCCATTAATCGAGTATTGCACTAGATTAATCGAGTAATCTTTTTGTACCTTTCGCATTACTCGATTAACAGATCTATTACTCGAGTAGTACTGCATATATTTCAAATTATTCAAAGTTTAAGGTGTTACTCGATTAATACATAAGATTAATCGAGTAATCCTCTTGTACCCATCAGACTGATCAGAATTTTCACGCATTACTCGAGTAACAGCTCGGGTTACTCGAGTAAATTGTGCAGAAAAACACTGCTGAACTGGTTTTTATATGCCAAACTCATGCCAATCCAATTTTTACCAAAACTAAGCTTCAAACCAACTTAAATACAATATACTAAACTTGTTCATAGCATCAATTTCAGGGATTAACATCAAAATCACAGATTCATCACAATTTCCCCCAATTTTGACCTAAAACACAACCTCACATACCAATTCATTAATTACTCAATTTCAGATCAAATTGAAAGTTCATTTAGCTTTAGATATCAACATCTAACATGTTCCAATTCAGTTTTATGGTCAAATTGGCCTCCAAGCCATTGTCCCCTAACCTAGTGCCCTTTGAACCTCATGGTGGTTCAACCAATACTCAATTCAATACCTCAATCTATTCTAGCATTAGTAAAGCTTCTCCCTTACCTCAATGAAGCTTTTTGAATGCAAAGGAAGCAAAAAAACTCACAGAATCCACCAACTCCAAATGCTCTGTTTTCGGTTCCAAAACAGGTTCAGCAAAGCAAGTTCGGGTGATGATTTGACAAACCAAACGTGCATGAAAATGAGCAAATTTGGTCAATAATGAAACTAGACATTGCAAACTCTAAATAGAAATCAAAATGGCACGATTTGGAGTCCTCTACATACCTAAATCGAAGCCTCCAACTTAGCTCCTTACCACTGAAATTTCCCAACTTCAGTTTCAAGAGTCCAACTTCAAGCAATTCGTTCTCCTTGCTCCAGCCACCAAAACACACGATTCTTGTCTCAAATTAAAGGTCTTGTGACAAGCTTGAAGAAGGTATCAAGCTCATCAACTGTGTATGGGTAGGGATTAAGAACGAAGATGAAGAACAGAGGGTGTTCAAACTAAAATTCAGCAGAGTTTCCCTTCTTTTTCTTATTTTCTTATGATTTCCTCAACCCAAAAGCATGAATTTATAGCCAAGAATGGCTATCATGCACACCAACACGTGTTTCCATCAACTCCAGTCGGTGCTAGGTGTAAATAATTGAATTACTCAACTTGTTGAATCATCAAACGCACTATCTTCAGCTTCAGCACCACTGTTACTCGAGTAAATTGATCGGGCTACTCGAGTAACGCACTCAGATTTTCAAAAATTATTATTTTATTCACTTTCCCTCCAAATATCTTTCCAATATTACCTCTTAGGTCCTTTCCAAGGACTAAACTGCAAAAATCCTTATTTTTAGAGCCCAAATTATTTTCTCTCACTTTTCCTTGGATAATTCTTTTAATATAACAATAAATTAATAAATAAAACTAACTAATTCCATATAATTAGTTTTATTTAAATATTCCTTTTATTTATTTGGGAACAAAAATTGGGATATTACAAGTTTGACAAGATGATAATGAATGATGATGATGATAAAGATGATAGACTTGAATGTTGTGTTGTATTTGATGTTGCATTATGTTTGTATTGTCTTAATATCTTGGCTATTGTAAACCCACACCGTCGACGATGCGTCGTTCGGATCGCTTACTCTCTCCTGTCTCATTGGCATATCGGTGTTGCCGGTATCGCAACGAACAGATGGAGCATCGTATGGAGATCACCACCTGGAAAAGGTACGGAAACGGTTGGAAGGCTACCCCCTATGGCTGGGTATGGGCTGGCTACACCCAGATAGTGATTCAAGACCCGGAACACAGACTGAGCGGAGTCAACTTGGAACCGCATTTGGGGCAGGTCACCGTACGAGGATACAGGAGCTATAAAGAAAAGGTATGGAGTGAGACTCAGGACAAACCACCACTCTAGATGGAGTGGAGTTGGAGTCGAATGATAATGGGAAAGCGGCGGCAGAGAGGGCATCACCTTCGAGAGTGAAGAAAGGGCGCAAGAAGAAAGGGAAACTTTATCCGGCCGTCTTCGACAGGAATATTTAAGAGTAGTGTTGTGAATTTAGGGGCCTCTTGTTATATTTAAGTTTATGTTTAGTGTTAATATTTGGAGTCAAGGATTACTGTAGTAATGTACCCCTTATGTAATTATGCCCATCTTTATTTTGTGACTGTCAAAACTTTTGTTTTAAAAGAATCTCGACTATGCCGTGAAAGGTATGGATACTTATTATCCAAAGCTTTTGAATATAATGTAAATGAATCAAGTTCGTTGTGAAGGAAGTTATTTTGAAAGACTTGGAAGTTTCATGTATGAAAATGTTTTAGTAACAACTCGGTTTTCAGTAAAGAATGTTATGTGCATCAACGACATTTCAATAATAATAATAATAAAAAATTGGCCTCATTTTTGCAACTTAATAAATAAAAGTTGATTATGTCGTGTTACGAAAATCGGGCTGTTACAGACGGCGTGCGACGGTTCGAGCTTGGCCAAAAGGGGGGTCGCGATTCGCGACTGGGTGGAGAGGAGGAGCGCGGCGTGGCGGTCGTGTGAGGGAGGCGGCGGCGGAGAATGGAAGGAGAGAGAAAGGCACGGGTGAGAGATGGAGAACGCGTGAGAGAGAGAGAGAGATGGAAATGAAAGGGAGTTAGAGAGAGTGAGATGTTGAAATAAAATAAAAACAGAAATTAAATAGAAGTTTTGAGCAATTTAAGAAAATGAGTTAGGAACATGGTTTCATTTTAGGCGTTGTTTATTTATCATGAATCTTTGTTTTTTCCCTAAATCAAGAACAAATTCCTAAGGTAGTAACTACTAGATTCCTCTTGCAATTACTGTTTATTATTCAATTTGATAACTCTTAATCCCTTAAGTGATTAAACCATTGAATAACCATTATTAAGAACATTGGAATTTATAACAAGTTATATAATTACCCAAAAGTATCCCTACGAGTTGAATAACTATATTGTTTGATTGAAGGCCTATTCTAATTCTTAATCTCTCAATTGAAGAATTAGAGATCCAAAACATAGATTAGCTACTTCCATGCATAACAGTGAAAATACAATCAAACACTTGATTTAGAAATGGAAAAACATCAATTCATGAAATCAATAAACTAATCCATACAAATCCCCCAATTCCTAACACGAGGGTTTCAGTTACACATTGAGAAAATAAGAACAAAAGCAATAGAAGAATACATGACTACCATAGAAAATCCTTGGATCATTCAATCCTTGATCTTCTCCTCTTCTAAAACTCTCTAAAATTATGTAATCTCCCTCTCTAAAAGCAGCTTAACCTAGTTTATAATCCTATATTTAAAAGCTAAAACGAAATCCTAAGAAAATCCCTCAAAAAATCAGCAAAACATGCCCAATTCGGCCACCCACGGCGTGCGCGCGCCTGGGCGCATCTGATGCTGATTTTCGCTGCTTGCGCGCCTGGGCGCACCGGCCCGTGCGCTTGGGCGTGCGTCTGACTTCCTGACTCCATTTCGTTCCGCTCTTGCGCCATTTTCAAGATCCTTTCATCCTCTTTTCAGTCCCATAATTATTTCCTTCAATTAAGCTCCAAAAGTACCTGAAACATACCCAAAACGGATCAAAATGTTCAAAGGATTCTAAATTACCTAACTTCCTAAAAACTATACAAAAAGTTCTAAATTTACAAGAGAAACAAGCCAAATCCATAGTAAAAGGGAGTCTAAATCATGCTCAAAACATCATATATATTAGACCCAAATCAAAGAGAATTTAAGGATAGACAATATGGAGATGAATGTGTATGTGTGTGTTATGAATGTATGAATTGTTTGTTAACCTTTAAGTGATAATGTTAAAATGATAATAAGTTACGCATGAAAGGTGTAACATCCCAACTTTCTAACCTTGATTTATTTATAATAAAAATGGAGAATAATTTTTCGCCAACAAGTTTCAAGACTTTATTATTTCAAATGCGGAAGCAAACCTTCATATAACATAAAGTGCGGAAACAAAACCTGGAAGCTTACAACTCATAGTATTCTAAACAACTTAACTCAACAGTTAAAACTAACTTATTCTAATGAAGATAGACTCTGAGTTATTTAATACACTGACTATAACCCAGAGCATGGTTCTCAAACTCCAACAGTTGGGAAGGGAATCTCATATCCCTTGTCGTTCCTACTCCCCCTCTGTGAAACAGGACCTTCATTACCTACACACAAGGGCAGGAAGGGAGTAAGTCATAGCTAATCACGTAAAAATGGACAATATATAACAGTGGCTAAAGACGACAAACACAGGTAATAACAATTCACACAACATGCATATACATATGTCAAACCATTTTAGCTCAAGCATTAATCTTATCATTAGTGGCATGATGCATGTCTATCTAGAATCTTTTCCCGGGGCATCACAGTTTGGAGGGAAATGGGTCATCATGAGCTTCCTCCTCTCGACCACTCACGACTTACAGGCTTCCTCTGTCCAGCGTAACTAGTATAAAAGCCTCAACAAACTAGAGTAATCAATGCATGAATGCAACAATGGTTTATTACCAATCATCATTATCGATCATTAACATCATTCACATCATCTCTGTCCAGGACATAGTCCATCAATCTGATCTTTCAACCCATCGATCCCAATAAATAATTTCAATAAAAATCTCATTCTTAACATTTCTTTAATCTTTTCAGAAAATGGCCATCAGCGGCATAGCCACTTTGTGATGGTTGTAACCGGCCAGTTCCATTTTCTTAACTTAATAATTTTAGAAAAGGCCATCAGCGGCATAGTGATTTGGGTCTTATATATAGTGTTTTGAGCATTGATTTGACTCCCTTTTACTATGTGTTTAGCTTGTTTCTCAAGTATTTTGTAGGACTTTTTGTTAATTCTTAGAAATAGTTCTTAGTTTTGAACCCTTTGAACGTTTTGATCCTTTTTGGGTATACTTTAGGTACTTATGGAGCTTCAATGCAAAATATATTGATGTACTTGGATAAAGGATGAAAAGAGCTTCGAAACGGTCCAAGAACGGAGTAAAATGGAGTCCGGAGCAGTCCGTAGCGCCCAAAACAGTCCGGGGCGCGCGTGCTGAAATTGTGCAGTACCCGTGCGCGCCCGAGGCGCCCGAGCCCACGCGCCTGGGGCGCACGAACGCTGCACAGGCCCGAAACAGGCCCGTTTTGATGCATTTTGATGGGGATTCAATTGGGACTCAATGAGGGTTTGTTTTAGGCATTAAATACTAGGTTTTTCACTTTTAGAGAGGGAGATTACATAGTTTAGAGAGAGGTTTAGAAGAGGAGGAGATCCAAGGATTGAGAGATCAAGGCTGTAATCATGTATTATCCTTCTATTTCTTCTCTTGTTCTTCATTGTTTATCATGTAACTAAAACCCTTTGTTAGGAATTGGTGAATTTGTATGGATTAGTTTATGTAGTTATTGAATTAATGTTTTTCCGTTTCTAAATCATGTGTTCGATTGTGATTTAATTGTTATGCATGAATCTGGCCAATTTATGTTTTGGATTTCTAATCCCCAAATTGAGAGGTTTAGGGTTTAGATAAGCCTTTCCAATCAAACAATATTAATTAATCCAGGGGTAGAGATACAATTGGGTAATTATATAACTTTATTTAAATCCATTATTCTTAACTATTATTCAATGAATTAATCACTTGAGAGATTGGGGGTTATGAATTGAATAAAAAAAGGTAACTAAACATGAGAGATCTGATAGTTACTAAATTAGGGATTTTTTCATGATTTAGGGGAAGACAATAATTCATAATTAGATAAACGAAACATACATTAAAACCATGTTCCAAACAATCCTTCTCTACCTGCTCAAAACTTCTTTTAATTTTCAGCATTTAATTAGTTTTAGTTTTTAATCTCAAATCTATTTTAATCAAATCTGAATTTTAATTATAGGATTTACTTTTAGTTGCATTAAGGTAAAAGTAGATTGAACATTCTCACAAACTCCCTGTGGGACAATATCTGGTCTTCCTGAGACTATATTACACGTTGACCCAGTACACTTGCTGGCATATCAACAAGTTTTTGGCGCCGTTGCCGGGGAGTTTAGAATTGTTCAATTTATTTTTGGTACTTAGTGTAATTTTTAGTGAGTTCTATATTTTTTTTTTAGAAAAAAAAAAACCGGAGCTACAAGTCTAAGGGGTGCAAAAGTTCAGTTTTGGGATCAAATTCTGATTCTACCATCTTATCCCTTAAGATTAGATTTATCTTTATCTCTAGGAAGTTTTTTTTTTGTTTATCTTATTTTTTTTAGCAATAGATATTTTTTATTCTTATCTTTTAGAATTAGATTAGTTTTATATCTTTTTAGGATTTTGTTTTTATTTTTTTAGGATTATTTTTAGAATAGATTTTTTTTTATTTTTTTTCGTTTTTTTTTTATTTTCTATTTTTTTTAGGGGTAGATTTTTTTTTAGGATTAGATTTTTATTTTTTTAGGGATAGATTTTTAGGATTAGTTCTATTTTTTTTAGTTAGTTTTTAGTTTTATTTTTCTTTTTATTTTAGTTAGTTTCTTGTCTCAACAGGTGTTGCGTAATCTTTTTGTTGTTTTTGTGCTCATAGGTAATTTTATCTATTTGAGTGCAACAAAAGATAAGTAGCACGAGGGAGAGGACACTTAGAAGATGACTGAAGGGGGAGGATCCGACAGATCTATTCCACCTCCTCCTTCCCGTATGACTCTGAGCGACTATGCAACCGTGAGCATGGACATGTTTGCCTCAAGCATGGTCCATCCACCAATCTCAGCACCCGCCTTCAAAATTGATCCCAATTACATAAACCTCATCAAACAGGATCAATTTGAGGGTGCGGCACATCAAGACCCACCGGAGCATATCGCTAACTTCTTGAGCCTCCTCAACTTATTCAAAATCGAGGGTGCTTCGGATGAGGCCATTCGGATGAGATTGTTCCACTTCTCACTGAGAGGCGAGGCAAGGACATGGTTGCACAATCAGGCACCTGAGAGTCTTTCCAGTTGGAAAGTGCTTGTCTCCAAATTCATTGACAAGTTCCTTCCAGCTGGAGAGCAAGCAAAGCTGAGGCAAGACATCAATTCCATCAAGCAAGAAGAAGATGAGCCACTACATGAGGCCTGGGAACGCTACAACCAGCTGTTGAGGAAGAACCCATACCGTATGCTAGAATACCAAGAGATTACTCTATTTTACAATGGGCTCAATGGGCATGACCAGACTATGACTGATGCAGCAGCAGGTGGAGCATTGAGGAAGAAAACCGTTGAAGAGGCCAAAGAAATCATCACCAATTTGGTATTCAGCAGTAGTCAGGCTGTCAGAGGGAAAAGTATTCAGAATAATAAAGGTTCAGTGTAACACCCCGATTTGGCAACTTGAAACCATAATGAAAAATAGTGAAAATTTGGGCCAAATTTTTTTTTTTACAAGTGTTATGCAAGATGAGAACACTTAGGTTTTCAAAACAAGTTACAATTTAAAACTTGTATCCTCATTTTACGTAACCCCTTTCAAGTTCCAAACCGAGATGTCACAACACACCGCACCTTGAAACTTGTTTTTCAAAAACATCTTTTCAAATTAATTGCCCATTCTACTTAATTCCAAAACATCAGTACTGAAAATGATTTTAGTTGAGGTTACTGCACGATAGAGCCAGAACATCTATGTAACTTGCAATGGAATTACGAAACTCTGAAAAGGGAATTACCTAACTTCTAGTCCACGACACTAACGCTTCCGCTGCGCTACTCTGATTCTTGGTACGTCAAATCCTCAGGTCGCCATCAGTGTCACTCTCAGTAGTCTTCCTTCAATGGAGATGCTCCTATCTCTAGAATAAGTTGGAACTTTGCTATGTTTTCCATCTAGAGACCATGCAGAAATTTCCCAATACCAAATAGCAATATAGGAGAGAGTGAGCTACCCAAAACATGTAATGTCGACTATGTGGATTTACGATAGGCAATTATTAAGATAAAGCAGGAAATACAAACAGAACGTATAAACAAACAAAATCAGCATCATAAACATCATGTTATTATCACTATCATATAAACACCATCTCATTCCCGCTTCTCAAAACTCATTCCATACTCAATACTTCATACTATTATCATTCTTTTTCTTTCTTAATTCTTTAGGTTCGTTAAGTCTTATTATCACAGTTCACTCAATGACTTGGGGAACCATCATTGAGGAAAACGGCTCTCACGTCTACATCTCCTCGGTCATCCATCCAAACCTAGTCGGAAGCAAACAGGAGTACAGGACCTTTACCACGCGGGCACGACAGCTGTCACAACACATAAATGGTCCCAGACCAGGAGGATCACATCCTCAAATTAATTCAATCATATAATCAATGCACGCCCTCGGCGGCCAACACAAATGCCCCGTTACAGTCCCTCTCACTGTTCTAGACTTGCATCGAGGGGGCGACAGTATAATTCTAGTCTCGAGTGCAGAACTTACCACGGTATTAGACCCAGTCCCCACCACGTTAGTGCACCACATATGGAGTTCGTTCTGCCTAGAAATATACTCAAGGCTTCTTGACGTTTCACCGTCCTTGCCCTCCCCTCCTGCAATCTCCACCTGAGTATCCGCAGATACCCATAGTATCTTCCTCTCCACTACTTCGACACACACTCATACCTCACCGCGTTATTCATGTCTTTTAATAGTCTTTTAAAGTTTTAGAAGATTTAAGGGTTTTAAAGTTTTATTAACGGCTTAATCCTACTAGTCGGCTCGTCCTTGGTGCATCCCTTCAACGAAGCCCAACCACTAATCATTCAAACTGTTCCCCAATTCACCACATAACATTTCAGCATCTCATATCACAATCTTTCTCCTCTCATCTCATCACTTTCTCAAAGCTCATCAACCTTCACAAAACTCATTCATCAACTTTCTCAAACTCATTTCCAAAATACCTTTTCGCAAATCTTTTTCAAAACTATAATTTCACCAAAACTTCCTTTCACAAATCTTTTTTCAAAGATAACTTTTCGCAAACTTTCTCAAAAACGTTCTTTCACAAAATTTTCTCAAAAAGATCCTTTCACAAAACTCTCCTCAGAAATATTGTTTCCAAAAAGGCTTTCTCAAATATCATTTCAAAAACTTTATCAAAAAGGTTGGTTCCAAAACTTTTCTCAAAATTGTATCTTTTCGAAAACCTTTTTCCAAAAATTTCTTTTCACAAATCTTTTCAAAAATCTCTTTTCAAAAACCGTTTTCAAAAATCACATTTTTGGATGAGTGCTAATGGAGGAGCAAGCTCAACTCAATACTAGGCTCTTTCCAAAAATGAAAACGAAAAATCATATTTTTGCTGGGCGCTAATGGAGGAGCAAGCTCAACTCAACACTAGTCCCAGACTAAAATCAAAAACAAAGGATCACATCTCCATCCAAATCCCATCTCCTTTCAACCTCTTTCTCTTTGCATTCCATGACTTATTTAATCTTTATCATCACTCTTCTTTCTTTCAATCACATTTTCTTACTTTTACATTTTAGATTCTTATCATTACCTTCTTCAACACACCAATACTTCTCAGACAACAACATAATTACTTGACCAATAAATAAATCATTCGCAAAGCAGAACGGATAGATAACTCAAGCATAATCAATCAGAAAACATAACATCATAAATAAACCAATCTCAGCCGTTCGGGTGGATAGCCAAACAAACAATCAAAAAATTGCTATCACATACACCACTACGCTAAATGAGATTGGAGTCCAACCTTTGAGATGATTGGACCTCTTAATAAGTTACCTAAATACCACGGCGTCTTAAGGGAAGCCCCTCTCTCACCTCAAATACCGTAAGCTCCCGCAAGCTTTCCAAGATCCGTCGATCACTAATTCCGCCTTGTTTCCTTTGCGTCCGTCGTTCGAACTATAGCATTTTTCCCCGTGCGTTAGAAACGTTTTAACGAATTCATTCAATTTGTTTTAAAACACTTTGAAATCATTCCCTTTTTGAAAACACATGGTTCACCTTTCAAATCCAGAGAATGTTTTCAAGAAGACTTTGAAATAGTTCTAAATTAATTTCTTTAAAACAGAATTCATTTGTCTTGAAGAGAACTCACTTTAAAATGTTTAGGTTATAAAAATCATTATTCTTTAGTTATTAAACAAAATTCAAAACATAAGAAAATTCCAAAATCATATTAAATCAATTTAAGTTTCTTAAATCATATTTTCAGTAAAACATTTTTCAATCCTTTGGAAATTCAAATATAGAAAATACATCATTAAAACATTCACAACTTCACATAAACAAGCCACATTAAACATAAAAATTCCTTTTTTAATTATTAATTCAACTTATTTATTTTATTCTTAGCAAATCGAAAAGATCAAAACAAATAATACATCACACACATAGTATCATGCATACAACACATAGTCATTCATAAAGGTCATTTCATGAGAATAATTTTCCTACTATATTAGCATGTAGTGACCGAATCATATATAGGAAATTTAACAAAGATTGATGCACACAGAGAAGCACACAGAGAAGCACACAGCAGATTAAATTATTTTATTTTCCTTTTAGGACTTAGAACCGAGAGCATTAAAAGAAAATTCAACAAATTTGAACCAAACAACAAATTAAATCAAAAATCATTTTAAAGTCACACATATATTTTCTTTTAAATGCAGTTAATTCATGCATGCACATTCTAAGCCTTTAAAATTAATTTCAATATATATGCAACTTAAACAATGATCAAATATGATTCCCTACTTCTTTCCCTTATGGCTGAATGCCAATCACACAAAAATGCAAGGTCTTATTCACTTGCCAACACACCAAAAATCACAAAATCAAATCAATACATCAAACATATCACTCATTCACATCACATACACAATTAACTTTAAGAATTAGCATGCATGCACTTAGAATTACTAGAT
Source organism: Crotalaria pallida (assembly GCA_037953625.1). Lineage (NCBI taxonomy): Eukaryota > Viridiplantae > Streptophyta > Magnoliopsida > Fabales > Fabaceae > Crotalaria > Crotalaria pallida. The sequence continues at coordinate 55,060,866 of CM075650.1, read as the reverse complement.
CTAGTCTTAATATGCACATGCATCAACTTTTTGCATAATAAAAGTCATGAGATTCATTTTTGTCAAGTATGGCCGAATGGCCTCTTATAAGATATAGCATGCATAAAATCAATTACTAAAGCCAAATCATGTTTGCACTTCAAGAATCATTTTAAAACATGTCCTTTAAATTTTTCTTACAAAACCGTGACATGCATTAACCTAAAACATAATTTTTTTCTTCTTAAAATTAACATGCATGCTTCAAGGACATGGGTCATGAAATGTTTGCACATAAATCAACAAGAACATCATCAAATAACATGAAATGGCAAAAATCTCAAGTTTATTTTCAAGTAAATTCAAATCATATACGGTTTCATAAAGAAATCACACCAACACAACATAGGTCACAACTTACACAAGAAAATTTAACATGCAACACTTAAATATCTTAGATCTATTACAAATCAAGTTCACATCACAAATTTGTTTATCAAATCATCTCTTAAAAACTCCATGGCTCACGGTTTTAACAAGAAAAATAGACATGCAAGACCAAATAATTTTACTTTACCATTCATTAAACTTAGATCATGAATTAATTTGTCAAATAAGCACATAAACACATAGATCATGATTTAGAACAAGAAAAACATGCATGCAAGAAAGATTCATGTCAAGTTTCACAAAATCTTAAACAAAACTTTGGATCTTTAGGTTTGAGTTAGAAAAACATTAAGATCTAGCAAGAAAGCATAAACCAAACCACAAACATAGAGGTACAATTGTTACAAATTAATTTTAGTCCATGAAAGTTCAAGATCAAGAAACAAGAATATACAAGTTCATCTTACAAATCATAAAAACAAGCATGCAAGAAGAAAAATAAAAAGGGATCTACAAACTAAAAAGGAAAAAGACTAAACTATTACATTCTTCTCTTGTTCTTCGAGTTTCCTAACATGAAGGGTGGTTCTTCAAGCTCCTAACACTTTGATCTTCAAAGGTAATGGCTTGATCTAGTTTTGGGTTTCCTTTTCCTCCCTTCTACACCATACGACCAACTCTCTTTCTCTCTTTCTCCATTTCTTTTCTATTTCTCTCTAAGAGTTGAATGAGCTCTTTAGAGAAGTGTTTGTGTTTGGCATTGGAAGTGTGAAGAATGAAATGGGTGAAGGTGAAATGAAATATGGCTACATACATATATAAGCCACGAGTTTCCCTATTTTGCCCTTAAGTCATGGTTGAGTCATGCATTTAGAGGAGGGGCGGTTTGGTCTTGACAAAAGTTTGCATGGCTAAGGTCACCAAAGTCAAGGAGACATGGTGAAGTGGGCTAGACTACTAGGGGTCACTTAGGTTCAATGGATAGTTGGCTCTTAGTTTGGGTTTTTGCTAACTAGTTGGTTTATAGTTTTGGTTTGGTTCTTTTAATTTCTTACCCTCTAAGTCTCTAGGATCTTAAGTCTATGCACACACCTACACATACACACACGGCAATACACACACACACATACACATGCACCTTCATGCACACACACATGTATAGCACATACACATGCACACACCACAACCGTGGCACTTTCACACACAAACACATTTTTATTTTTCTAATCACACTTACCATTAATATTTATAATTACAAATTCATATACTAATGTAATTTGTAACACCTCGCAAATTCCTCATATGAAATTAAAACACTAAAGAAATTTATTTTTGAGAGAAGTGTTTTGAGAGTGTTTTCCTAAATGATTTTCCTTAAATTCATGTTTTCAAGATGATGAGTGATTTTAAAAGAAATGATTTTCTAAGGTAATGCTCAAAGTTTAGAAAATTGAGTTTGAAATCTATATGTTTGATATTTTTCCTAAAATGTTTATATAAGTCACCTTGTAAAGAATTATTTCATGAACATGTGTATGTTATAGGTATAATACGTGCATGTGTGTGTATGTACGGTTTTGGTGTGCTTGTGTATATGCTTAGGATGATATGAAGAAAGAAATGTGATTGTGTGTATAATGCATGAATGTATGTTGTGTATGTGTGTGATGCATGAATGCATATATGTGCCTTGCGTGTATGTATATGATATATATATATATGTGTGTGTGTGTCAAGTGTGTGCATTAATCCATGAATGTATGCTATGTGTTGATGAAAATAAAATCATATGTGCATGTGTGTGTGATTTGGCCATGATAAGAAAGAAGGACCAAGTAGGAGCCATTTTCTTAAGCATTAAGAAAATAAAAAAAAATTTAAAATAGAAAATAGGGAGAGATTAGGAGTGGTGACTCATGTTAGCTAGGGAGGACTTTTCTCCACCCTTGTTCCCCCACGAATGACCCCTCCCATGCAACATTATAGTTAGACCAATTTACCCTTAATCCTACACCTTGAACCAAGGTTAATATAGGAAATTCCATGCCCTTAATCTAGCCTATGTATAAGCCGTGTGGATGAGTGGGTGTTTGTTTAGTTCATTTCCTTCTTCATTTCCATTCTTCCATAACACACACCAACACACCTAGTTTCAAGAGCACTCTCAAGCTCTTGAAACCCATAGAGAGAAGGAGAGAACCCGTGATAAGGAGAAGAGAGAAAGAAAGTGAGAAACTCAAAAAGCCTTAACCCCAAACCCCTTGATTTCTTCCTTCCACACACATCTTTCTTCAAAAATCAAAGAGAAAACCCATCAACACTAGAAGAAGAGAAGAGGCCGTAGAAAACCTAGAGGGAGAGAAGAGAAGAATTGAAGACTTAAGTTGGGAAATTAAGGTAGATAGAGCTTTGATTGAATGATTTTGTAATTGTAAAGGACTTTACTTTGGACTTTGTTTAATTTTATGATGCATGTAATCATTTTTAAGTGATCTTGAGATTTAAATGTTTTGCATGTTACTTTTATGTTTTGATCTTAAATGTTGATGTGAAAAAGTTTTGATCTCTAACTTGTAAAATTGTTTTCATCACGATTTGGTTTAAAGTTGTGTTTAAAATTCATAGAGTGCTTTGATTTTCTCATGCATGTTGATTTTGGTGGCTTTATGACTCATATCTTTCTTTGCATGTTCTTCTTCTGTTTAGATCTTGGATTTCTAGAGCTAAATGAACTCATAGATCACTAAACCAACAACTAAATGATTCGGCCATGAGTAGAAAAGTTTAGGTCTTATGCTTTTCCTTTGATCTAAGTGATTTCATGATAATTGTTTAGAAAAAATTTATTCTTAACTTGTTCTTCACGGTTTGTTAAGGATTGTGTTCAAGCCATGTTTTTGTGTTGATCTTATTTTGCATATCTCGATCTAGGATTGATCTTTGAGAAAACGTGTACTTTGAATTGTATGAGTATTTGGTGCAAAATCTCAATTTTCCTTGATGCAAGTGTGTGATTTCTCATGATCTTGAAGCTTAAGTGCCTTGCATGTTATCTTTGTGACTAGATCTTGAATATTGGTGCTTGGATGCTTTAATTTTAACTTGATCTTCACGGTTTTGTGTCTAAGTTCATGTTCTTTCTTTGATCTTGTCTTGCATGTCATGATCTATGATCAACCTTTGAAAAACATGAAGTTTGAGTTTACATGTTCATTTTAGTTGATTTTCTTTGATGCATGTCACGGATTTCAAAAGAAATTAAGCTTAACAAACTTTGAAAATAGTTTTAAGTTGAATCAAGATCTTTGTGTGTGTAATGATGATTCAGTTGATGTTTGGAAAAGTGTAGTGATGTTTTTTTAAGTCTTGCATGATAGGATCTATGAAATTAGGTGATTGCATGTGAAAATAAAATTGTAAGGCCTTGCCTTTATGCATGCCACGCTTCGGTCAAATCTAGTTAGCATAGGAAATCATACTAGATCATCATTTTGTTTACATGCATGTGTTTTTCTAAAAAGGATAAAGACCTTGACATAATTTTGATTTCATTGTGTCAAGAAAATTGAATTTTTGTTTAAATTTTGTGAAACTCACGGTTTTCATAAAGACAATAAGAAAACAAGTTTTTGAAAATGATCTTTGCATTAGTCCATGTTCTAGGTGCATGCATGATAGAAATTCAAGATTTTAATTTTGTGCATATCATGAGGATATTCGGCCTAGCTAGGATTAGTAGGCTAAACTCTTTTTCAATGAAACGACATAAAAGAAATAAGTATGTTTTGTGAAATTATATTAAAATAAATTGTTTTAAAGTGGTGTTGTGAACATTCACTTCTAATCGGATCTTTATTTAAAGATAAAGGAAGCAAATAAATTAAATTAATCTTGTAAGAGTGTTGTGTCTAAATGAATATATGAATGAGTATGTGCTTGTGTGCATTCGGTTAGGAGCAAAAAAGAAGAATAAACAATTTTATGCATGAAAAAGAAAATGGAATTTGAAGGCCTAAAATAAACCAAGTGATTCATGTGATTTAGGTTGCGATGTTTGATTTGTTTCCTTTGTTCCCATTCGGTTATATAGTTTAAGTAGGTCTAGGGAGTTTAATTACTCAAATAAAATGTGCATGGAAATAAATATTGATGTGTTGATTTGAGATTTGATTACGTTTGGTTTATGTATGCTTGCATGCCTAAGTGTTGTTTGTTGATTGTATGTGGTGTGGTTTGTTTAGAATTATATTGTGGTTGTGTATTAAATTGACTTTTAAGAAAATTGATTTGATTTACTTGAGATTTTTAAATTGTATTCATGGCTGTCCAAAATCGTTTTATGATAAAAACATGGGTTTGTAAAATGATAATTTTAAGTTAAAAAGCTATTTAAAGTAAAGAATATTTTTACAATATTTTTGGAAGTTTTATTAAAGTGATTTTGTAAAACTATTTTGCCGTCCAGAATTACCTGGACGTGCTTTTTATGTTTAAAAATGTTTTTGTATGATTTCAAGTAGAGTTTCCAAACAGTGGTTGAGTTAAGAAAAGTATTAAAGTGTTTTACTAAAATATGAGGAATGATGTAGAAAGAGATTGGGGCATTAGCAGCCGGCAACACAAAAGGATTCGAAGGGACGGTACGCACTTCATTGCTGGACCCCAGGTGAGAGAGAAGCTTTCCTAAGACACCGTGGTTGCTAGGTGATTTATTAGGACATTCCGTATCGCCTCAAAGATCGGAACTCGTGGTTGGCGTTAGTAGTATAAGCGGCAATTGTTTGTGTTGTGTGGCCACTTATACGAAGATGACAAATACCACAATGTTATTGTGTGATGTTGTGTGTGGATAATATGCTTTGATTTATTTATTTACTTATCTATTTAATTAGTTTGAAATTGGTTATTGCTGTTGAGTATGATAAGTAAATAGTGGATGGATGTTTGTCACGTCTTAGATAAGAGAATGAAAATGAAAAGAAAGAGTTGGGAATGGCATAATGAGAAAGGAGTAAGAGATTATGTGAAAGAGAGATGAGAATTGATTTGGAAAAGATGTTGAGAACGAGCCAGAGCTTGGGAAGAGTGATATGGAGTGTTGGAACATGAGATGTGAATTGAGCGGAGCTAGGCTCCCAGGTTTTGGTTTTAGACTGGGAACTAGTGTTGAGTTGAGCTTGCTCCTCCACTAGCGCTCAGCAAAATGGTGTTTTTGAAAAAAGGTTTTTGAAAAAGGAGTTTTTGAAAAGGACTTTTCAAAAAGAAGTTTTCGAAAAGATGTGTGAAAAGAAATTCTTATAATGAGTTGGGAAGAGAATATTTTCATAAAAGGGTTTATGAAACAAACTTTTGAAGAAGGTCTTTGAGAAAGGATTTCTGTGAAACAAGATTTTCAAAGGATTCTTTTCATGAAATGATCTTTTTGAAAAGGTTTTATGAAAGGATATTTCATGAACTGTATTTTTGGATAAAGTTTTACAAAATGATCTCTTTGCGGAAAGTCTGTGAAAATAATACTTTTGTTGGCAAGAATAAAGTTTTGGAAAAGGTTTTGGAAAGAGTGTTGACAAGAGAATTTGAGAAATGGTATTTTTGGAAAGTGGTGAGTCTGATACCTAAAGAAGGATGGTAAAAAGGGATGTTGAGAAATGAGATGTTATTCAATTGAGGAACTCCCAGCTCTGAGCTATGTGTGATTTTGATGAGAGAAAGATTGTGCAAAGTTAGTGGTCGGGACTCACTGAAGGGATGCACTAAGGGTGAGCCGACTATTAGGTTAATTAAATAATTAAAAGATTATAAAAGACATTAACAGCGAATGCGGTGAGTCATGAGAGTTAACCTGAAGTAGTGGAGAGGAAGGAACGATAAGTATCTGCGGATACTTAGGACGAGATTGCATTAGGGGAGGACGATGACGGTGAAACGTCAAGAAGTCTAGAGTATTGTTATAGGCAGAACGAACTCCATAAGTGGTGAACTAACGTGGTGGGGACTGGGTCTAATACCGTGGTAAGTTCTGCGCGCGCACTATAACAATATTGTCGCCCCCTAGATTGCAAATCGAGAACAGTGAGAGGGACTGGAACGAGGCAGTGTGTTTTGCCACTGCGAGGCAGTGTGCCATGATTATTATGAATTGATATTATTGAGGCTGGGCCTCCTGGTCAAGGACCATTTATGTGAGACAGCTGTCATGCCCGCGTGGTAAAGGTCCTGTACTCCTGTTTGCTTCCGACTAGGTGGATGGATGACTGAGGAGATGTAGGCTTGAAAAAGTGAGTGCTAACTACGAAAGAAACGCGTACCTCGATGATTCTTCAAATCCCCTGATCATCGATGGTTACAATTTTAATAAGACATTATAAGAAAGGAATCATAACTTTCAGAATAAGAGTCTGAGAAGTGTAAAGAATGAGAAAGAGAATGAGAATGGAAATGTGGGAAGGATATGGAGTTCTGTGAAAGGGAATAGAAACAAGAGTGGAGAAGTGTTAAGGGAATGATGATAAGGTGGAATGAACGTAGATTCCGGATAATGATGATAGTATGTTTGCTTGTTATTTTTTGTGTGCATGTTGTGCGTTGTTTGTTGTGTGTCCTATTATTTTGCCTACCGTAATTCCACACCGTCGATGCTACGCCGTCCGGATCGCTTACATCTCAAGACATCTCAACGGGCAGACGGAGCAACCTGTGGAGATCATCATTCAAGACGGAGTGGAGCTGGATCTTATCAACGACAAGAAAGTAATGACAGAGATGACTACATCTTCGGGGATGAAGAAAAGGTGCAATAAGAAAAGGAGGCTTCGTCCGGTTGTCTTCATCAGAGTAGCGTAGCGGAAGCGAAAGTAGCAAATTTCGTTAAAGTTTGTAAATTGTGTTTTGAGTCAAGGATTACCAAGCAATGTACCACTCCTGTAATCAAGCTAAGCTTTCACATTCCGTATTGAGGTCTAATTATTTTTGAAAATTGAACGATGTGACCTTTTGGAAAATATCAGGATGATTTGGAGACAAGCCTTTTTATGAAAATGAAAGTTCTACGAAAGTAAAGGTTTTAGTAACAACTCGGTTTTCAGTACAAAATATTTTAAGATGTATCAAAGACTTTTCAATATGCCAAAAAAAAAATAAAATTTGGCCTCATTTTTGGTAACTTTAATAAGTAAAAGTTAATCATTTTGGGTTTATGAAAATCGGGCTGTTACATAATTAATTCTAGGAATCATATTTTCATAATCAATTTCATGCATCACATATTACACACACATTAAATCACATCACACAAAAATTCATACCAAGTCATCACCACAAAACACATTTTTCTTAAAATTCGTTTTTCTTATATTCTGAAAATAAATTTTTATAAATCACTCCAGAAAATCCTAAAAATTACTTTTTCAAATTCTAGGTTTCAAAACGATCATTTTCATATAAAGATCATCAAATTCCGAGTTACGGTTAAAAAGATACAAATTTTCAAAGATAACAGGTCCAAAAACTTCATTTTTAACAAAACCATCTTTTAATAAAATCACCATTCAGCAAATCATTTCCCATCTTAACGAAATCATTTACTTTTCTTCTATAATATATTTTGTTTATAAAAATTCATGAAAATCGACACTTCATCTCTTCCTTATGAAAAATAATTTTTTTCTAAAAACATGATTTCAAGGTTTCTTTCATTAAAAATCGTTTACGCACTGACGGGAAAAATGCGGGGTGTTACATTCAGACTCTTCTTTAATCTAGGCCCTCATCCAGCAAAATAAAGAGATGCAACAACAGATAAAAGCATTGGTGAAGCAAGTTGTGTAACACCCCAAAATTTTAATCCCCGATTAATGAAATGTTAATTATAATTTAATTATAATTAATAGTTTTCAAATTAATCCTTGATTAAAATATGTGTGTATATAATTAGCTTGCATGTGAGAAATTATTTAATAAATAATTTAAATGCCTAAAATGTATACTTTGCATTTTAGTCCTTGGGTTGGGACCTAGAAGCAATTATAGGAAAGGTTTTGGAGGGAAAGTAAATAAAATTATTATTTTTCAAAATCTGAGCAAAATACTCGAGTATTATCAGAAACACTCGAGTATTCTGGGTCAAACTGCACGAGTTAGTGCGCTTGGTGAGTCACAGCCAACGATTTCGTGATGGTGACACGAAATCACCACCATGCCAACGCCATAGGCGTCGTGTCGCCCCGCATGAGCTTTCCATTGGCCTATTTAAACGCATCATTGTCCCTTGGTCGAGAATTTTGATCAACTTGTTGAAGATTAGAAGAGTTAGGGTTTTCGAATTGTGTTCTTCGATTCTTCCTCTGTGAGTTGAGTTGAGTGATAATCTATACACCAATATAAAGCTCACATCACGAGCTTTGTATAGACACCAAAGTTGTGAGGTTTGAGTGTGTGGATTGAGAGAATCGAAGGCTTGAAGTGAAGCTGTCCTTGCTTGAGTTGGTGTCTGGAGCTCACTGTGATCATCGATTCTGGTAAGCTCTTGAGTTCTTGAGTCTCAAACTCAATTCCTTTAGTTAGATGATGTTGCATAGAGCTTAGAAATCTAATTTTCCCCAATCTAATTCTCTGTTTCATGTACGAACCAATTCCATTTTGGTACGGTACTCAAAACTGTCATGCATGAGAAGTTCAAGTGGATTTCTGGGTTTGGAGAGCTTTCTTTGGATTTCTTTCTGTTGATTCGCATTTGAGAGGTAAGGGGAAGTAATTATATTCACTAGATAGAGTTTGAAATCCATTAAATGTGTTAGAGAGCCACCAAGAGGCTCTAAGGGCTTAGATTCTATAGGAACTTTGGTTTGGAGACCAATCCATGCTCTAAATCCATATTGAGCAAGTTTGTTATCATGCATGTGAACCTGAATGAGCTTTGTTTCATGAATATTATGCTTATTGTGTGATTTGAGGTATTGAGTTGTTAAAATGCCTTTTTATGCATAATCAATGATTTCTCTGTCAATTCTGTGTTTTGAATTGAAATAAGTGTTGTAACATGTTTGATTAATGATATGTTAACTCTGTTGATCCCTGAAATGGACTTAAATTGAGTAGAAATGAAAATGGCATGTTAAAACCAGTTTTCAATACTGTCAGCTGCGAAACACTCGAGTAAATGGCAAAGTACTCGAGTAAATCGTGTTCAAAATAAAGTAAATTTCATAAGAACACTCGAGTATTTTGTCTGTTACTCGAGTATCGGGCATGAACTGAGAATTGTTATAGGTCAAACACTCGAGTCATTCCAAGTCACTCGAGTATTCTGGAAAAGTCCAAGAACACTCGAGTAACTCATGAACTACTCGAGTAAATTGTTGAAATTAAAACCCAAATTCTCAGAAAGACATGAACACTCGAGTAAGCTTAAGAACACTCGAGTAATCTGGAAAATCTCCAGAACACTCGAGTATTCTGAACTTTACTCGAGTAAAATGCCCAGAATCTGAAAACATCATTTTCAACTCTAACTTAATTAATTAAGGAATTATTATGGATAATTCAAGGGATCAAAGACTTAGAGAAATTGATAAATACAAATAGATCGTTCGGTGACGATCCATTTTGAAAATTAAGCCTAGGTGGCAAGTAAAGTATTAATCAATTTCCCCTAAGTCTAAAATGCATTCATTCTGGAGTTTGGATGGTAGGATGTATTCATGTTTCGATAAACATGTGGAGGGCCTCTGGGAGTGCCAATACGCTTGCTTGATGACACGTCGATGACGTGGTCGGCTTTGTGGATGCCGATATGGATATATCGTTTGGATGACGATCCGTTTGGATGACGGGATATGCTCGGGTGGCATGGATACCAAGCTTGACGTGTACATTCTAGGTGAATGTACGAATTGTTGTATACCTAGGAATACAACGCACTGTGGAGTGCTGGGTTGTCAGGGATGGACGTCAGAGAGTGACTTAGAAAATGTGGAGATAAGTTGAGAGTTAAAGTCATGCATCATGTTATTCACTAATGCAATTGATATACCTGAATTAAGTGTGAGCATCCTATGTGCATCTGATACTTGCTAAATGCTAATTGTGATTGTTATTAATTGATACATTATTATCTTTCACATGCTGCATGATTTATTCTCTATTGATTATGTGAGTAGAATTGCTTACCCCTATGCCCTTGTAGGTGATGTCTCGTTACATTGCTTGCATCGAGATCCGGCCACTTCCTAGTGGCGTATGGATCTATGAGGACCATCGTGCGGTGTATGAGGGGGAGGTAGAGTTCACATTCTACCACCCTAATTCCGTCCTCGTAGGTTTAGGATTCCCATCATATACACTATGCATGTACCCCCGTTTTATACTTATCATGGACCACCTCCCATGCGACCAGCTAGCTCTTACCATAGTTTTCATTTTCGACCTACCCGCTCTCACCCTTTTACTTCGAGAGTTGTCCGCGAGGAGACTCCCCCTTCTTATCCGAGGAGCCCCGTCAGGGTTTCACCATCACCTGACCCGGTACCCAGTGGTAGGGTACACTCTCCCTCGGATGAGATCGAGGAGGATCCGGTGGAGGACGAGAGTGGGAGCGAGCCTGTCGTGCATTCTACTGGGAGTGACTGGAGGGACGATGATCCCTAGGTACATGTGTATGGTGTATGACGTGGATCCGAGGATCCGGTGTGTGGAGGAGATGTGCTGCTGCTGCTGTGATGATGATGCTACTACCTTTTTACCTATGTTTTGGGAGACTACTGCTGCTACTACTACTGCATCTGATGCTGATGGATCTACGTGACTATCCCTGGGGTTGTATTTTGATTATGTATATATTGTACATATGTTTTACTCTAGGGTTATAGTATCATAGTGATGTAGATCTGTTTATATGGACTTGTTATATTTTGGAACTTGGTGACTTATCTCATGGACTATGTATGTATGACTCTTTCGTATATATGAAAATCTATGTTTATATTATATCAGTTGCATAGTCCAGTAATTTCCGCTTACTCTGATTTAACTTATGAATGAGCTCGGCTATAAGTATTAATTGACGGTATCAGTTTTATTGAACAAAGCATGGGTAGCTTCAATTGATTGTAAAATGTAAAGAAATTTCTCAAGAACGAATGTTATCCTGTTTGAGAAAAGGTTTTAGAAATCGCCGAACTCGATACAAGTGTTTTAAAGGAATTTAGAATTTATTCTCCAAGAGTTCCATTTGATGAATTGTGCACCCGCTTTAAAGAAAATTTTATTTACCATATTTTCTTAGCTCACAAGTCCATATATTATCCAATATAAAGCATAAATACTATTTTATATTTTGGGAAACTGGAAGGATGTCACACTTAGTGGTATCAGAGCAAAAGTCAGATCCTGTAGTAGTAGAAGTGGTTCCAGAAAGGTAGCCATCAACATCAAGCAGGTATCTCCAAAGCACTTATTACCTTGAATGCTGTTATTTTGATTGTTAAAGGTTTGAATACCCTGAATTCTTTGTATCTTGTCTCTTTTGAGTACAAGACACAATTGATTGTAGATCTAATAAGCTTAGGATAGAGCCTTAGTATAGGTGGTGTAATGGAAGTTTCTTTAGTTCAACATATGTGACCGTAAGCCCATAGCGCAGGTCTAATATGGCAACTAGAAACCAAAATCACACCAACGCGATGTTGGAGCGAATCACCATGGTATTGGAAGCCATGCAAAGGCAGTCTCAGCAACCATCTCAACCGGCTAACCCGTCTCATCAGTGGAATATGGGAAACACTGAGGCGAAGACTCTGGCTGATTTTAGGAGCTGCAATCCGCCAAAGTTTGAAGGAGGATTTAAACCGGAAGAGGCCAACAAGTGGATTCAGACTATGGATAACATTTTGAGAACGTTGGAGTGTTCGGATGCTCAGAAGGTGGCATATGCAACCTATATGCTGGAAGATGAGGGTGAGAATTGGTGGAATCACACCATGCAACTTTTGCAATATGAAGGAAGGGAGATAAGCTGGGGAGTATTTATGGAGAAGTTTCTCCAGAAATATTTTCCTGAGGATCTGAGAAGGAAAAAGGAGGTGGAGTTTCTGCAGTTGAAGCAAGGGAACATGAGTGTGGGCGAGTACGCGGCAAAGTTTGAAGAGCTGATGAAGTACTCTCCATACTATCAGAACAATCCAGACGAGAGGAGCAAGTGCATCAAGTTTGAAGGTGGATTGAGGCCAAAGTTGAAGTCAATTTTCAGCTATCAGCGGATTCAAAGTTTCCCTGCATTGGTAGATATGTGTAGGATGTATGAAGATGATACCAAAGCTGAGGAGGTGCAAGTTGTGGAAAAGAAGGACAATCAAGGATATGGACCACAGAGACAAAAGGGTTTCAATAATAGAGGCAGAGGTCCTTATGATCGTAGAGGGAAAGGCAAGGGTAAAGCTGGTAGTTCTGAAGGAAGAAACTATCGGAATGAAGCTCCATTCTGCGACAAGTGCAAGCGCAATCACTATGGTAGGGTATGTTGGGGAACCAGTGGATGTTTTAACTGTGGAAAGCCGGGACACTTTGCAAGAGATTGCAAGGAACCAGCCAAGGCCAATTCCAGAGGAGCTGCAGATAGACCGGTGACTCAAGGAAGGGTCTTCACCCTTAGTGGTGTGGAAGCGAATCGATCTTCTGATCTGGTGCAAGGTAAATACTTGCTTAATGGTCAGCCTTGTTATGTTTTGTTTGACTCTGGTGCAACGCATTCATTTGCTTCATATGAATGTGTAAACTGTTTAGGCTTGATTGTGTTTGAAATGCCTTATGTTCTCAAAGTAGAAACCCCTACTAATGCTCCTGTAGTTGTTTCTAGAGCATGTCTTAACTGTTGTATAGAAGTGTTAGGGCAAACCTCTAAAGTAGATTTGATCTGCTTACCCTTAGCACAATTAGATGTGATCTTGGGGATGGACTGGTTAAGTCGGAACCAAGTGATCATTGATTGTGATAGAAAACTAGTAACCTATAGAAACCCAAAACCATTGGGCTACATGTGTCTATTCAACTCAGAGGTGGAGGAAAGTGGTCCGAAGATGGAAGAGATTCCTGTTGTTCGAGAATTTCCAGAAGTGTTTACTGATGAGATTCCTGGTCTTCCACCAAGAAGAGAGATTGAATTTGGTATCGACCTAATTCCCGGAGCTGGTCCCATTTCTATCGCTCCTTATAGAGTGGCACCACCAGAAATGGCAGAGATGAAGAAGCAGATTGAGGAGTTGCTACAGAAACAGATGATCCGACCAAGCGTCTCACCTTGGGGTGCTCCTGTCTTATTCGTCAAGAAGAAAGATGGTAGCATGAGGATGTGCATCGACTATCGACAGCTTAATAAGGTCACCATCAAGAACAAGTATCCGTTGCCACGGATAGATGACCATATGGATCAAGTACGTGGGGCATCGGTATTTTCCAAGATTGACTTGAGGTCAGGGTACCATCAGATCAGGATTAGAGAGGAGGATATCTCTAAGACTGCATTCCGATCTCGATACGGACATTATGAGTATGTCGTAATGTCATTCGGATTGACTAATGCACCAGCTATCTTCATGGACTACATGAATCGAATATTTAGACCCTATTTGGATTCATTCGTGGTTGTGTTCATTGATGATATCCTGATTTACTCTAAGAGCCCGGAGGAGCATGCTGAACACTTGAAGATAGTGTTAAGCATCTTGAAGGAGAAACAGCTGTATGCCAAACTTACGAAGTGTGAGTTCTGGCTAAAGGAGGTTAAGTTTTTAGGCCATGTGATTTCAGATAAAGGGATTGCAGTTGATCCGACAAAGGTAAGTTCGGTTTTACAATGGGGGCAACCAAAGTCAGTCACGGAAGTCAGAAGTTTTCTTGGTTTAGCTGGGTATTATAGAAGGTTCATCGAAGGTTTCTCGAAGATTGCACTGCCTCTGACAAAGTTGACTCGGAAAGATCAACCATTTCTGTGGGATGAGAAATGTGAAAGTAGTTTCCAAAGGTTGAAGGAAAGGTTGACATCGTCTCCTGTATTGGTGTTGCCCGATACACAGAGGAGTTTCGATGTGTATTGTGACGCGTCGAAACAAGGTCTTGGGTGTGTCTTGATGCAAGATGGGCAAGTTGTCGCTTATGCCTCGAGATAGTTAAAGGTTCATGAGATGAACTATCCAACCCATGACCTGGAGTTAGCAGCTGTGGTGTTTGCCTTAAAGATGTGGAGGCACTATCTCTATGGCACTACGTTCCGGGTGTTTAGCGACCATAAGAGTTTAAAGTACCTCTTTGATCAAAAGGAGTTGAATATGAGACAACGCCGATGGATAGAGTTTTTGAAGGATTACGAATTTGAGCTCCATTACCACCCTGGGAAGGCTAACGTTGTAGCGGACGCATTGAGTAGAAAGACACTGCATATCAGTGCAATGATGGTTAGAGAAGCTTCACTGATAGAGGAATTTCGGGATTTGGGTCTGACAATGCAAATGGAGCCGACAAGTATCAAGATGGGGATGCTGCAGATTGCTAATGAGTTTCTACAGAAGATTCGGGAATTGCAAGGCAAGGATGAGAAACTCATGGAGAAAAAGAGATTGATGCAAGAAGGTAAGGAGTTAGAATTCCAGGAAGGGAAAGATGGAATCCTGCGTTTTAAAACGAGGATTTATGTTCCTGATGATTTGGAGGTAAGGAGAATGGTTATGGATGAAGCACATAAGAGTAAGATGAGTATGCATCCAGGCGCTACCAAAATGTATCAGGATCTGAAGAAATTATTTTCGTGGCCGGGACTGAAGAAGGACGTAGCTGAGTATGTGGCATGCTGTTTGGTGTGTCAAAACGCGAAGGTAGAGCACCAAAGGCCAGGAGGAGAGTTGCTTTCTTTAGAAGTTCCCGTATGGAAGTGGGATAGCATCTCGATGGATTTCGTGTCGGGATTGCCAAGGACGTCTACTAGTCATGATGCAATCTGGGTGATCGTGGATCGGTTGACCAAGTCAGCGCATTTCATTCCCGTGAATATGCGCTACTCATTGAAAAAGCTCACTCAGTTGTACATCAAGGAAGTTGTTCGTCTGCACGGAGTACCATCAAGCATTGTGTCTGATCGCGATCCGAGGTTTACATCAAAGTTTTGGGAAGATCTGCATAGAGCCTTGGGTTCAAGATTGAAGCTAAGTTCTGCATATCACCCTCAGACTGATGGTCAAACGGAGAGGACTATTCAGTCATTGGAAGATATTCTGCGAGCTTGTGCCCTGGAAGAACAAGGGAATTGGGAACATATGTTGCCGCTCGTGGAATTCACTTAGAACAATAGTTACCACACGAGCATTGGAATGGCACCATTTGAAGCTTTGTATGGGAGAAAGTGTCAGACGCCGTTATGCTGGTTTCAAGTGGGGGAGAATTCTCTGGTTGGGCCAGATTTTGTGCAAGAGACCACGGAACAGATCAAAATGATCCAAGTGAAGATGAAGACGGCTCAGAGTAGGCAGAAAAGCTATGCTGATAGGAGAAGGAAACCTTTAGAATTTGCGGAAGGAGACCACGTGTTCATTAGAATAGTACCAACCAAAGGTGTTAGTAGAGCCTTGAAAACTCAGAAACTATCACCTAAGTTCATTGGTCCCTACCAAATTCTCAAAAGAATCGGCCCAGTAGCTTATCAGTTAGCCCTGCCTCCATCATTAGCTAACCTCCACAATGTGTTCCATGTGTCTCAGTTGAAGAAATATGTCCATGACCCCACCATTGTCCTTAGAATCCAACCGGATAACTTACAAGTTCATAAGAACCTAACCTTCAAAGCTGTGCCAGTTCGTATTGAAGATCGAAGAATCAAGCAGCTTAGAGGAAAAGACATCCATCTGGTCAAAGTTGTTTGGGTCTGCGGAGATGTAATAGAAGCATCGTGGGAACTAGAGGATAAGATGCGTCAGGATTATCCTGATTTGTTTGTATGAGTTGAATTTCGGGGACGAAATTCCTTGTAAGTGGGGGAGTAGTGTAACACCCCAAAATTTTAATCCCCGATTAATGAAATGTTAATTATAATTTAATTATAATTAATAGTTTTCAAATTAATCCTTGATTAAAATATGTGTGTATATAATTAGCTTGCATGTGAGAAATTATTTAATAAATAATTTAAATGCCTAAAATGTATACTTTGCATTTTAGTCCCTGGGTTGGGACCTAGAAGCAATTATAGGAAAGGAAATGGAGGGAAAGTAAATAAAATTATTATTTTTCAAAATCTGAGCAAAATACTCGAGTATTATCAGAAACACTCGAGTATTCTGGGTCAAACTGCACGAGTTAGTGCGTTTGGTGAGTCACAGCCAACGATTTCGTGATGGTGACACGAAATCACCACCATGCCAACGCCATAGGCGTCGTGTCGCCCCGCATGAGCTTTCCATTGGCCTATTTAAACGCATCATTGTCCCTTGGTCGAGAATTTTGATCAACTTGTTGAAGATTAGAAGAGTTAGGGTTTTCGAATTGTGTTCTTCGATTCTTCCTCTGTGAGTTGAGTTGAGTGATAATCTATACACCAATATAAAGCTCACATCACGAGCTTTGTATAGACACCAAAGTTGTGAGGTTTGAGTGTGTGGATTGAGAGAATCGAAGGCTTGAAGTGAAGCTGTCCTTGCTTGAGTTGGTGTCTGGAGCTCACTGTGATCATCGATTCTGGTAAGCTCTTGAGTTCTTGAGTCTCAAACTCAATTCCTTTAGTTAGATGATGTTGCATAGAGCTTAGAAATCTAATTTTCCCCAATCTAATTCTCTGTTTCATGTACGAACCAATTCCATTTTGGTATGGTACTCAAAACTGTCATGCATGAGAAGTTCAAGTGGATTTCTGGGTTTGGAGAGCTTTCTTTTGATTTCTTTCTGTTGATTCGCATTTGAGAGGTAAGGGGAAGTAATTATATTCACTAGATAGAGTTTGAAATCCATTAAATGTGTTAGAGAGACACCAAGAGGCTCTAAGGGCTTAGATTCTATAGGAACTTTGGTTTGGAGACCAATCCATGCTCTAAATCCATATTGAGAAAGTTTGTTATCATGCATGTGAACCTGAATGAGCTTTGTTTCATGAATATTATGCTTATTGTGTCATTTGAGGTATTGAGTTGTTAAAATGCCTTTTTATGCATAATCAATGATTTCTCTGTCAATTCTGTGTTTTGAATTGAAATAAGTGTTGTAACATGTTTGATTAATGATATGTTAACTCTGTTGATCCCTGAAATGGACTTAAATTGAGTAGGAATGAAAATGGCATGTTAAAACCAGTTTTCAATACTGTCAGCTGCGAAACACTCGAGTAAATGGCAAAGTACTCGAGTAAATCGTGTTCAAAATAAAGTAAATTTCATAAGAACACTCGAGTATTTTGTCTGTTACTCGAGTATCGGGCATGAACTGAGAATTGTTATAGGTCAAACACTCGAGTCATTCCAAGTCACTCGAGTATTCTGGAAAAGTCCAAGAACACTCGAGTAACTCATGAACTACTCGAGTAAATTGTTGAAATTAAAACCCAAATCCTCAGAAAGACATGAACACTCGAGTAAGCTTAAGAACACTCGAGTAATCTGGAAAATCTCCAGAACACTCGAGTATTCTGAACTTTACTCGAGTAAAATGCCCAGAATCTGAAAACATCATTTTCAACTCTAACTTAATTAATTAAGGAATTATTAAGGATAATTCAAGGGATCAAAGACTTAGAGAAATTGATAAATACAAATAGATAGTTCGGTGACGATTCATTTTGAAAATTAAGCCTAGGTGGCAAGTAAAGTATTAATCAATTTTCCCTAAGTCTAAAATGCATTCATTCTGGAGTTTGGATGGTAGGACGTATTCATGTTTCGATAAACATGTGGAGGGCCTCTGGGAGTGCCGATACGCTTGCTTGATGACACGTCGATGACGTGGTCGGCTTTGTGGATGCCGATACGGATATATCGTTTGGATGACGATCCGTTTGGATGACGGGATATGCTCGGGTGGCATGGATACCAAGCTTGACGTGTACATTCTAGGTGAATGTACGAATTGTTGTATACCTAGGAATACAACGCACTGTGGAGTGCTGGGTTGTCAGGGATGGACGTCAGAGAGTGACTTAGAAAATGTGGAGATAAGTTGAGAGTTAAAGTCATGAATCATGTTATTCACTAATGCAATTGATATACCTGAATTAAGTGTGAGCATCCTATGTGCATCTGATACTTGCTAAATGCTAATTGTGATTGTTATTAATTGATACATTATTATCTTTCATATGCTGCATGATTTATTCTCTATTGATTATGTGAGTAGAATTGATTACCCCTATGCCCTTGTAGGTGATGTCTCGTTACATTGCTTGCATCGAGATCCGGCCACTTCCTAGTGGCGTATGGATCTATGAGGACCATCGTGCGGTGTATGAGGGGGAGGTAGAGTTCACATTCTACCACCCTAATTCCGTCCTCGTAGGTTTAGGATTCCCATCATATACACTATGCATGTACCCCCGTTTTATACTTATCATGGACCACCTCCCATGCGACCAGCTAGCTCTTACCATAGTTTTCATTTTCGACCTACCCGCTCTCACCCTTTTACTTCGAGAGTTGTCCGCGAGGAGACTCCCCCTTCTTATCCGAGGAGCCCCGTCAGGGTTTCACCATCACCTGACCCGGTACCCAGTGGTAGGGTACACTCTCCCTCGGATGAGATCGAGGAGGATCCGGTGGAGGACGAGAGTGGGAGCGAGCCTGTCGTGCATTCTACTGGGAGTGACTGGAGGGACGATGATCCCTAGGTACATGTGTATGGTGTATGACGTGGATCCGAGGATCCGGTGTGTGGAGGAGATGTGCTGCTGCTGCTGTGATGATGATGCTACTACCTTTTTACCTATGTTTTGGGAGACTACTGCTGCTACTACTACTGCATCTGATGCTGATGGATCTACGTGACTATCCCTGGGGTTGTATTTTGATTATGTATATATTGTACATATGTTTTACTCTAGGGTTATAGTATCATAGTGATGTAGATCTGTTTATATGGACTTGTTATATTTTGGAACTTGGTGACTTATCTCATGGACTATGTATGTATGACTCTTTCGTATATATGAAAATCTATGTTTATATTATATCAGTTGCATAGTCCAGTAATTTCCGCTTACTCTGATTTAACTTATGAATGAGCTCGGCTATAAGTATTAATTGACGGTATCAGTTTTATTGAACAAAGCATGGGTAGCTTCAATTGATTGTAAAATGTAAAGAAATTTCTCAAGAACGAATGTTATCCTGTTTGAGAAAAGGTTTTAGAAATCGCCGAACTCGATACAAGTGTTTTAAAGGAATTTAGAATTTATTCTCCAAGAGTTCCATTTGATGAATTGTGCACCCGCTTTAAAGAAAATTTTATTTACCATATTTTCTTAGCTCACAAGTCCATATATTATCCAATATAAAGCATAAATACTATTTTATATTTTGGGAAACTGGAAGGGTGTCACAAGTTGCATCCCAGGCTCTCAAGTGCAATTTTTGTGGAGGAAGTCACCGGAATGGTGAGTGTGCGTATGAAATTAGAAAGGGTCCAGTGTAACACCTCGCAAATTCCTCGTATTAACTCAAAATACTAAAGAGATTTATTTTTGATAACAGAGTTTTGAAAGAGTATTTCTAAAATGCATGTGTGGAGTGATTTTAAGGAAATGGTAAATTTTTCAACAAGAGATTATTTTATGAAAAGGTGTTTTGATTTTTAAAAATATGTGCCTAACATTTTGGTGTCATTATCATTTTTATACATGAATGATTTATTTCTTAAGTGTGTGCATGTGTATGTATATACGGTTTTGCATGAATGAATGCTTAGAATTATGTGAAAATTTAATTAGTGAAAAATATATGACGATGTATGCATGAATGTATGTGTTAGTATGATATGTGGGTGTGTAACGTGTAAGTGTGTGTGTGCATGAATATGTGAGTATATGTGTGTGTGCCGTATGAATGAGTATGTGTAGAAGAAACCTAGACTTTTCCTTAAGTGCGGAGAGCAAGTAACCAAGACCTAACCAAATCCTAACTAAACCCTAACCAAATAGTGGGAACCCTAATGGAGGACCCAAAAGTCAACAACCCTAGAATGACCCCTAAGCTTTAATGTATTCTACATTGTCTCCTTAGAAATGCTAACCTCCACCCATGCAAAAATATGAAGAGCCAAAACTACCCTTCCCATTTGAACAAGGGCCGAATTGCGTGAGGGCATAAAGGGAAGCCCATGAATTGCCTATATAAGCCTTATACCTTAGTTCATTTTCACCTTCACTTCTTCATTTCCTTTCTTTCGTTTCTTACTTCTTTCCAAACACCAACACTAAGAGCAAAGTAAAACTCTTAGTGAAGAACTTAGAGAGAGAGTGAGGCCGTGAGTGAGAGCAAGGGAGAAGGAGAGGATCTAGCCAAAAACCAAAGCCTCCCTTGGAAATCCAAGACCTTAGAAGCTTAGAGATCAACCTTTTCTTGGTGGGTATTTCGAACAAGCATGAAGAAATTGTAATAATATAGATTTTCTTTTGATTTTGTAATTTCCCTTTCTTTTCTTCCTTTGCATGCCTTATTTTATTTTGGATCATGAACTTTTAAGATTCAAAGAGACTAGTAAACTTCTAATTAACGGATTCTATAACTTGATTAAGGTCTTCATGAGATCTTAAAGTTTTTCAACATAAATCTTAAAGATCTAAAAAGTTTTGAGATTTTTGTAAAGTTTAAAGTGTATCTCTTTGCATGATAATTTCTCAAAGCTTAAAGGAACTTGTAAACGTCTAATCAACGGATTTCATAACTCGTTTAAAGTTTCTCATAAGAGATCCTAAAGTTTTTCAAGCTAAATCTTTTAGATCTAAAGATTTGGTAAGATTTTTGTGAAATTTGATATAAATTCTTTTGCATGTTGAATTTTCTTGAAACCGTAAACCATGAAGTTTTTAAGAGGAGATTTGAAAAATAAATGAACGATCTAAATTTACTTAACAATAATGTTGAGATCTTTGGTGTTGTATATTGGTCGATGATGGTTTTGGGTTGTTTTGAGTGCATGCATATGTTGATTATACTTGGATCTTGAATTTCTAAGACTAAATGAACTAACAAAACACTAGACCTTAAATGATGTGGTTCGGCCATGACCTAAAGACTAGGCCTTGATGCTTCTCTATTTGATTTAAGTGGTTGCATGTTGATTTCGTGTTTAGAAAAGTTAATTTGAGTTGTTTGATTTTGATTCGGTTTTGTTGAAACTTTGATTCGTGAGTTTTGACCTTTAAAAGCTTTAATCTTGTTTTGATCTATGAAAAACTATGCTTTTGGAACCGTGCATGTTGTCTTTAAACTAAGGACTTGATTTTCTTCAATGATCATCACGGTTTTGACCTTTTCTTACCCAAATTAATTTTAATCTTTGATTTACACTATTATATTTGATTTCATGACTAGATTTACAAGATCTAGGTGCATGCATGTAGTTTCTAAGTAAAAAGATTTTATTTTTCTTAATGAACCTCACGGTTTTGCAAAGAACCAAAGAAACTAAGCTTTGAAAATGGATTTCTAACTTGATCTATGTTTGATGCTCATGCATGATAAAGATTTGAAGTTGAATCTTAATTTTTGGTAATAAGGTATTCGGTCTAGGCTTAGGAATCAAGAAATCATGTTTTAATTTTATAAGAGATACATGCATGTTACTTTATTTTTATTTTGATTTAAGAATTTTGTGTTTTTGCATGTAGTAAAATGAACTCAAAGACCTTGTTTTGTCATAAGTGAGATTCGGCCTATGTTTGATAAGTAGACTAGGGTTCTTTTCTCATGAATTGACTTGGAGTAATGAGTATATCTTGAAAAATCATGTTAAAGGAATTTGCTTGAGGTTGTGTTGTAACTTTTTGTTTCCATTCGGTTTCGGTATGAAAATAAGATTTTAGTGTAATGCTTGCTTTAATAAATTGATTTAAGTTAAGAAAGTAAATTAAAGTTTAATAATTTCTTCAAGTGGAACTCACGGTTGTGAATATAAAAGGAAGAGTAAATAATTTGGTATCATGGAAAAAGAATGTAGAATCTAAGTACTTGAAATAAATCAAGTTGATTTGTGTGTTTAGTTTTGTAATTCTTAACTTGTTTTCCTTAATTTTATTCGGCCATATAGAGTAAATAAATTCAGGGAGTTTAATTGCATGAAATAAAATTGTATATGATGATTTTTGAAAAGGATAAAGTTGTTTAAATAAATGTGTTTGACTTAAATCTTTAGTTCAATGTGGTTGTGAATCTATGCATGTCTAAGTATGTTGTGAAACTAAATAATTAATTACGTACTTGTAAGGCTTAGTTACTTCAGTGTTGTTGTGGTTGTGTGCTAATTGGTGTTTGAAAAATACTTGAGTATGTAATTGATTTTAACATAATTTGATTTGATTTATGTGAGATTTTAAATTATGTTTATGGCTGCCCAAGGTGTTTTGTGATAAAAACTTGAGTTTTAAAGTGTTAATTTTGAATAAAAGAGTCATTTAAAACAAAGAGTGTTTTGACGATGTTTTCGGAATTTTATCAAAGTGATTTTTATAAATTGATTCTTTGCTGTCCCGAATTGTTTTGACTTGCTTCTAACATTTAAAAACGTTTTCATGTGATTTAAAGTAAAGTTTTCAAGAGATACTTGATTTAAGAAAAGATTTTCTTAATACACGTTAGCAACAAAAGTGTTTTATTTAATACGAGGAATGAGAGGTGTCTAAGTTATGAAAAAGATTTTCATAATATAGTTAATAACGTAAGCGTATTTTATTTAGTACGAGGAATTTGAAAAAAGAGGGATTGGGGAAACCGGCAACAGAAAGGATCCGAGGTGACGGTACGCACTTAATAGCTGGACCTCAGGTGAGAGAGGAGCTTTCCTAAGACACCGTGGTAGTTAGGTGATATATTAGGACGTTCTGTATCATCTCAAAGATCGGAACTAAGTGGTTAGAGTCAGTAGTATAAGTGGCAATTGTTTGATTGTGTGGCCACATATACGAAGGTGACGAAGGCCACAATGTTGTTGTGTGATGAGTGTGTGATTGATAGCATGCTTTTATGTTTTTATTTCATTACGTTTGATGATATTTATTGTTGTTAAATTAAATGAGTAATATGTTGATAGACACATCCTGAATGAGAAATGAAAACGAAAGGAATATGTTGAGAAAGTAATGAAATTGAAAGTAAAGACACGCTGAGAAAGATCTAATGATTGGAAATAAGGTAGGTGCTTGAAAGGAAAGAAAGAGTTGAGAATTGGCGGATGAAATTGAGGATAATGATGAGAACGAGCCAGAGCTGGGAAGAGTGATGTTGATATGAGCTGTGAATTGAGTGGAGCTGGGCTCCTTTGTTTTTGGTTTTAGTCTGGGACTAGTGTTGAGTTGAGCTTGCTCCTCCATTAGCGCTCAACAAAAATGGATTTTTGAAAAATGTTTTCGAAAAGAAATTTTTGATGAGATTTGTGAAAGTGTATTTTTGAAAGGAGATTTTTGGGAAAAGGTTTGTGAAATGTTATTTTGCATGAAACATCATTTTTGAAAGGATTTTATGAAATCTTATTTTTGGAAAAATGTTTGGAAAACCTTTTTTTAATAAACATCATTTTTGAAAGGAGATTTTTAGAAACTTGAGAAAAAGATTTTTCGAGAAGTTTTGAAAGGAAATTTTCAGAAGAGGTGGAACTAGATTTTTGAGAAAGTTTCATGAAATGACATTTTATGAAAAAGTTTGCGAGAACAATATTTTGTGGAAGTCTGTGAAAGGAGATTTTGAGAAATGATATTTTGAAAGATTGTTTTGAGAAACGATTGCGGAATGAGATTGTTAAGAGAGATGGTGAAATGTACTTGGTGAATGAGATCCCGGTTGAGAATTCATTGATGTGATCCCAGCTCTGTGCTATGTGAGAAATGATGAGAGAAAGATTGTGCCAAGTTAGTGGTCGGGACTCGTTGAAGGGTTGCACGAAGGACGGGCCGACCTTAGGTTAAGTAAAAGATAAAAGACTTTAAAAGATATACGCGGTGAGATATGAGAGTGCGAAGTAGTGGAGAGGAAGAAACCATAAGTATCTGCGGATACTTAGGAGGAGATTGCATTAGGGGAGGACGATGACAGTGAAACGTCAAGAAGTCTAGAGTATATTTCTAGGCAGAACGAACTCCACATGTGGCGCACTAATGTGGTGGGGACTGGGTCTAATGCCGTGGTAAGTTCTGCGGGCCCACTAGAAATATACTGTCGCCCCCTAGATTGCAAATCTAGAACAGTGAAAGGGACTGGAGTGGGGCATCTTGTTTGCCACTGTAGTGAGACAGTGTGCCATGTATATGAATTTATATGATTATGATTTGAGGCTGAGACCTCCTGGTCTGGGACCATTTGTTGTGAGACAGCTGTCGTGCCCGCACGGTAAAGGTCCTGTACTCCTGTTTGCTTCTGACTAGGTTGGGTGGATGACCGAGGAGATGTAGACGTGAGTGATAACCAGAACGAAATGAGTACCCGATGATATTTTGAAAGAGGAAATTATGAGTATGAGAAGGAAAAGGATTGAGGAAGAAAGAATGTTTAAGAGGAATGAAATTAAGTTTGAAAAGATGATGAAAGATAAGGATAATGATGATAAGATTGATAATAATGTTGATAACATACTTGATTGTGGTGTGCTTGTATGTTTTATTATGTGTTTGTATGGTCCTTCTATCTTGCATATCGTAATTTCACACCGTCGACGATTCGCCGTCCGGATCGCTTACTCTCTCCTATTCGTTGGCATATCGGTGCTGCTGGTATTTCAACAGGCAGATGGAGTACTGCATGGATATCGTCATGTGGAATAAGTATGGAAGAGGTCGGAAGCACACCCCATGCGGCTGGGCATGGACCGGCTACACAGAGATCGTGATCCCAGACTCGGAGCATCAACTGAGCGGAGCTGACTTGGGGCTGCACTTGGGGCATGTCACTGTGCGCGGATATGGGAGTTACGAAGGGAAGAAGCGGTATGAGACTCAGAGGAACTCCATCGCTTTAGATGGAGTAGAGCTGGAACCAAACGACAAAGGGAAAACAGTGACCGAGATGGCGTCTTCATCGGGAAACAAGAAAGGGTGCAAGGAAAAGAGGAAGGAGCTACATCCGGTAGTGTTCAATAGGAAAGTTTAAGAATAGGATTATAGTATATGTTTGTGAAGAGTGTTTTAAGTTAAGGATTACCTAAGTGATGAATCATCCATGTAACTTAACTTGTTTTGAGACACGCCCTACTTTTATACCATCTTGTGAAGAATGTTCAATGGCTTTTTGAAATACAAAGAACTACATTGAACTGGAACTAAACTTTTTCCTGAAAAATGTTTTTTGTAAACTTAACTGGATAAGTTTTGGTTTTAGTAACAACTCGGTTTTCATTGAAGGAGGTTTGTGAACACCAAGACTTTTCCATGACGTCTTCCAATACTTCAACAATGTTTTACAAAAAAAAAAAATTTGGCCTCATTTTTTACAACGTTAGTGAATAAAAGTCAATTATTTTGGTTTACGAAAATCGGGCTGTTACATCCAGCCACCATTGAGGAACAAGCGAACCAAGTCAATTCCTCATGGTCCAAGCTGGCAATCAATCAACCTCAATCACAAAATCAAAATTGGGAGAAGGTAATTGAAGCATTGGCTGCATCAACTCAGAGCTTCATGGAAAGAACTACAAGCTACATGGCCAAAACTGACATAACTCTCAATAATCAGCAAGCCAGCATTCAGAACTTGGAGGTGCGAATGGACCAAATAGCAAATCAAATATCAGAGATAGCAACCCACACCAAGGAAAGATGCATGGCAGTCACCCTTCGAAGTGGCAAGTCATATGAGGAGCCACAGAAAAAGGGTGATGCAACTGAGAGGGAGCCTGGAAAGAGGGAAGAGCCCAAGCCATCAGCTGAGCAAGAGGAGCCTGAAGCACCGGAAGCGCAGGGTCCACCTGCGAATCTCAATCAAGGCACACCCAAACCAGCACCACTACCTTTGAGGGTACCTTTTCCTCAGAGGTTGAAGAAGGATGAAGACCAGAAGCAGTTTTCCAAGTTCCTGGAGATGCTACGGAAGCTGCACATCAACATCCCGTTTGCTGAGGCACTTCCACAAATGCCTTAGTACGCGAGATTCATGAAGGAGTTGCTAACAAAGAAGAAGCAGATGCTCTTGACTGAGGAGACATTTCCAATAGCAGAGAAGTGCAGCAACATCATCAAGCGAAACCTTCCACCAAAGCTAAAGGACCCAGGTAGCTTTAACATTTCAGTTAGCATAGGCAAGGAGTATTCAGGTAAGGCTCTCTGTGACTTAGGAGCTAGTGTTAATGTTATGCCCTTGTTGGTGTTTGAAAAATTGAAAATAGAAAAGATTGAGCCTACCTGGGCAACACTTGAATTAGTTGATAAATCCATCCTCCGCCCTTATGGAGTGGTGGAAGACCTTCTGGTAAAGGTGAATGATTTTATCCTGCCCCTTGACTTTATGGTACTTGATATAGACGAGGATAAAAACAATCCTCTAATTTTTGGAAGGCCATTCTTGGCCACAGCAGGGGTAGTGATTGATGTGCCTAGGGGAGAAGTGATTCTCCGAGTGAATGGTGAGCAATCCACTATAAAAAAATTTCCAAAACCACCAGTCACCGCGGAGACCTTTGCTCTTCTTAAATTTATTCATCACTCTAATGGAGGGAGTGTTGGAAAAAGGTGGAGTGACCATGCAAAAGTGTTTCCATTGAAAGGGTCATGGCAACCACCTTGACCTCTAAAAAGAGGTGACCCGTCAGGCTCGTGACGTTAAACAAGCGCTTGTTGGGAGGCAACCCAATATTAGGTAATTCCCTCTTAGGATAGGTCTTAGGTAGAATTGTTTTGCCTTAAAAAAATATATAAAAAAAATAAAAAAAATAAAAAAAAATAGAGGTACATACCTCGTGTGCCCCAGACACATGCGGTCGCGCGCCTCAGGCACGCCGGGCTGTGAAAGACCCTGTTTGGGAGAATTTCACTCCTACTTGATTCTCATTAGTTTCCTGTTGGAAACCAACAAGAGGCCTAACAATCGAGTTGAGGGGGAGTGAATAGGAGATTGAAGCTGATATGACAATTTTTCGATTTATTGAAACTCAACTGAATGTTGTTCGCGTTTGAAAATAAATGTCGAGCAATAACCGAGCAGACAAGATTAAATGATTAACCAAATAGATAAACAGATTGGTTAATCGGTTAACCGAGCTGCTTCGAAGCCGAGCTTTGAGAACAACACACAAGGCCGAGCTACGAGACTAACGATAAAAAAGTTTGATGCTCGAAATACAGCGGAAACACTTAAGAAAATACTGCAACAGGAAAGCGATAAAGAAATAAAATGAACACCCGAGATTTATCCTGGTTCACTCTCACCCTGAGAGCTAGTCCAGTCCCCTCTAAAAACCTTTTAGAGAGCTTTCACTAAAAATCGATTTTCTGGGTTACAAAAGGATTTACAAGAGACTACCCCTCTACACCTATCTAGTCAACCGAGTGTACCAAACTCGTGACAAACTACCCACAACAAATCGATGACCAAAGAACCTCTTTGGAACCTTTTCAACACGGAAAAACTTTCTCGATCAGAGACCAGCTTTTCACACCAGCAAAATACAATGAAGAATATAATGAACGATGATGGCTCCAATTCGAAACACTCTTCGAATGAGTAAGAAAGTATGAAATTCAAGAGTGAGACGATTTTTGTGAAGGGCAATCACAGAGAAGAAATAAGTTGAACTTAGAGTTAGGATTTGAAAGTATAAATCTCTAAGTTCTTGAGAAGATCCAAATGATCTTCTTCTCTGTGAGTTTTTAAATTCTGCTCTGTTTTTCGAAAGAGAATGAAATTGAGGTTCAAAGAAAATTGTTCAACAGAGTCTCTCTCTATCTATCTCTCACTATAACCGTTGAAAGCTCCCCCTATTTATATGCTCTTCTGATTTCCAAAAGGAAGAAGAGAGAGCAAGTTGTACGGAAAAATCTATGGGGTTTCCAACGGCTATATTCTGAAAAGCAGAGCAGTGATGGTGACCCTTCACCAACCTTTGACTTTAACTCATTTTGAAATTCAAACTTGTTACTTTGTTGGAGTTAAAATCCTAGACTTTCTACCCAGACTCAATGGTAATAAAAAGTACGGAAAAGCTGAGCAGAGTCTGAAGGTTGAAGAT
The DNA here is from genome assembly GCA_037953625.1 of Crotalaria pallida. Lineage (NCBI taxonomy): Eukaryota > Viridiplantae > Streptophyta > Magnoliopsida > Fabales > Fabaceae > Crotalaria > Crotalaria pallida. The sequence goes on along the minus strand of CM075650.1, from coordinate 55,032,117 downwards.
GAAGTTGTTGAAGATGAACAGAGATAGCCGAGCTTGAGTTTTTGTTTTGAGCTTGGTCTTGGATTTGTGTTTCCGAGATTGAGCTTTGTTTCGGCTTGACAATCAGACTTGAGCTTTGAAGAACAGATCCAAGTTTTGGCCTTTGCTTAAGGCTCGTGCTTAATCCGAGCTTATTGATCTTTTTGATGTTGTGGCTTATTTCAACATTCCGGGTGTGTGCCGAGTCAACCAACATTCGAGCTTACTGCCTTGAAGTAAAGAGCTGAGCTAGCTCTCTTGAATGAACTTAGGTCGTGATGAAGAGCCGAGTTCAAACCGAGCTGAAGTCTCAAAAGCTGGCTTGCTATAAGTAGCGAAGAAACCCAATTTTCCGAGCTTCTGCCTTTGGCAGAACGCATACGCAAAACTGAGTTTGACGCGTTTGATCTTGACCCCAAGCCGAGCCTAACAAAATCTCTTTTAGTTTGCCGAGCGTATTTATTTTACATCATCAAAAGCTCTTTTAATTTTACAATCTTTGCCGAACGTATATTTGACATCATCAAAAGCTCTTTGATTATACAATCTCCCCCTTTTTGATGATGACAAATATTCTGTGGAAAGTTTGTTGATTTTTGTGCTCTTCTCTTGACTGTGCGCTCGAAAACTGATTGATCTTAGCACTGATCGGAATTTGTGCCACATGTTGCTATGAAAATGCTTAGATCAGACTGCACCCCATTTGTTGAACACCAAGGCTCGAAGGAAGGCTTGAATGTTTGTGGAGCTGCCTGCTGCTTGTTAAACACTCCCCCTGAGTTTATGCTCGTTTGCATACTCCTTTCTACCCATCTGCACAGAATCAACAACAACAAACACCTTTCTCCCCCTTTTGGCATGATCAAAAAGGAGCCAAAGATTAAGCACATGTGCCAAAAGAGAGTTGAAAACAAATGTGAGACCATTTGATGGTAACAAGGTTTGAAATTTTGGAAAAGTTTTTCAAACTTTTCTCCCCCTGAAGAATGTAACAGGATAATCGAGGAAGAAAATTTTCATTATCATCGCTCTCCCCCTTTAACAGTGAAAACATGCTTTTCATAAAAAGAATTGGAGGATGCTTCTCGTAGAAACCAACACCTTTCTCCCCTTCTAACGATGATTTAAAGGAGAGGAAGACGAATTTGAGGATGTGAAATTTCAGGAAATTTAAACAAATACACAATTGAACGTAAAAATCGAGATTATGAAGGTGATCAAGTATATGATATACTGAAAATCAGGAAATTTAAACAAATACACAATTGTCGAGATCACGCCGAGCACACACTGGATTCATCCAGAATGCCGAGCTCACGCCGAATTTTATAAAAAGTTTCCCTCGGCAATGGTTTTGTAAACACATCAGCTAATTGATTTTCAGTGCTAAAAAATTCAATGATACAGTCACCTTTTTTAACATGATCTCGTAGAAAATGATGCCTAATTTCAATGTGTTTTGTTCGAGAGTGATACACTAGATTCTTGGTTAGATTGATTGCACTAGTATTGTCACATTTGATAGGAATGTGATCTAAAATTAAGCCAAAGTCTGATAACTGTTGTTTTATCCAAAGAATTTGAGCACAACAATTACTAGTAGCAATGTATTCGGCTTCAGCTGTTGACAGGGCAACGCAAGCTTGCTTTTTAGAAAACCATGACACAAGGGCACTGCCGAGCAAGTGACATGTTCCGCTTGTGCTTTTTCAGTCAAGCTTGCACCCAGCAAAATCTGAATCCGAATACCCAATCAAACTAAGATTGGCATCCCTCGGATACCATAGACCAGTGTACACAGTTCCTTTTAAATATTTAAAAATTCTTTTAACCGCCGAAAGATGAGATTCTTTGGGATTAGCTTGAAATCGAGCACATAAACAAACACTGAACATAATATCAGGCCGTGATGCAGTCAAATATAAAAGGCTTCCTATCATGCCTCTATATTTGCTTACATCTACAGCTTTACCTGACTCATCCTTGCCGAGATAGCTGGAAGTGCTCATGGGAGTGGCAGCTTCTTTGCAATTTTCCAACCCGAATTTCTTGAGGAGTTCCTTGCAATATTTTCCTTGATGCACAAAGGTTCCACCCTCAACTTGCCTTACTTGCAGCCCGAGGAAGAATGTGAGTTCTCCCATCATTGACATTTCGAATTCACCTTGCATTAATTCAGAGAACTTCTTGCAAAGAGACAAGTTAGTAGCACAGAAAATTATATCATCAACATAAACTTGTACTAACAATATGTCCTTTTTGGATTTATAAATGAATAGAGTTGTATCAACCTTTCCTCTTTCAAACCCTTTTTCAAGTAGAAATGAGCTCAACCGATCATACCACACTCTTGGAGCTTGTTTCAGACCTAAAGAGCCTTTTTCAATTTATACACATAATTTGGGAATTCAAAATTTTCAAAACCAGGAGGTTGTTTTACATAAACTTCTTCATTTATAAAGCCATTTAAGAATGCACTCTTTACATCCATTTGGTAAAGGGTGAAATTCAAAATAGATGCAAAGGCAAGCAAAATTCGGATTGCTTCAAGCCTAGCAACTGGAGCGAAGGTTTCATCATAATCGATACCTTCCTCTTGGTTGTAGCCTTGAGCAACTAATCTCGCTTTGTTTCTTATAATTAAGCCTAATTCATCTGTTTTATTTCTGAAAATCCATTTTAAGCCGATTATCGTATGATCATTGGGCCGAGGAACCAATTCCCAGACATCATTTCTGATGAATTGATTCAGTTCCTCTTGCATAGCAATTGGCCAGTGTTCATCTTCAATGGCTTGATCGACCGAATTAGGTTCAATTTGAGAAACAAATGAAACAAAATTGCAAAAATTCTGAATAGAACGATGAGTTAAAACTCCCTTAGACATGTCGCCGAGCACATTCTCTATCGGATGGTCCTTGACTCTCTTCCAGGCTTGGCTGAGCTCAAAATGCTCTGCTTGGCTCGGATTGTGTTCGGACTGATCATTGTGATGTTGGCTCGGACTGAGTTCAGTCTGGTCCTTGTTTGTTCTGCTCGGATCAAGCTCGTTCCTCCGATCTACGTCTTCAGTAGCTTCATCCTTTTGAGCTCTTTCAGTTGTTGTGCTTGGATCATGTTCGGCCATAGGCTGATCCTCTCTATCTGCACAACTAACATTGTCTCTCCGAGGAGACTCATCAAATACCGCATGTACGGACTCTTCCACAGTGGAGGTCCTTTTGTTAAAAACTCTAAATGCTTTACTGTGAGTAGAATAACCCAAAAATATTCCCTTGTAAGCTTTAGAATCAAATTTTTCGAGATGCTCTTTTCCATTATTTAAAATGAAAACTTTGCAACCAAATGTATGGAAATGAGAAATTTTTGGTTTTCTACCCTTGTAAAGTTCATATGGAGTTTTCTTCAATATTGGTCTGATGAGGATGCGGTTCATTACATAGCAAGCTGTGTTTACGGCATCGGCCCAGAAATAATGTGGCAAATTGTATTCATTTAGCATGGTTCGGGCTAGCTCTTCAAGAACTCTGTTTTTCCGTTCCACAACTCCGTTTTGTTCGGGAGTCCGAGGAGCAGAAAACTGATGTTCTATTCCGAGCTTAGAAAAAAACTTGTCGAATTTGAAGTTTTCGAACTCACCACCATGGTCTGTTCGGATTACAACTACTTTTTGGTTTGATCGGTTTTGGAGTTGCTTGACAAGCTCTTTAAAGTTTTCAAAAGTGTCACTTTTTGATTTCAAAAATAGAGTCCGGGTAAATCTGGAAAAGTCATCTACAATTACTAAGGCATAGAGATTGCCACCAAAGCTTTTGACTTGTGATGGTCCGAACAAATCCATGTGTAACATTTCCAAAGGTCAAGTTGTTGAGACCATCATCTTAGACGAAAAATCGTTTTTCTTTTTAGTTGGTTTGCACTTCTTGCATGAACAGCAAATCCCTTCAATATTAAAATTTAGCTTTGGTAAACCAATCACTAAGTCTCTTGATTGTAGTTTCTTTAACTGATTTCCATGTATATGAGCTGTCCTTCTATGCCATAACCATGTATCACTTTCTTTTCTAACCATGCATGTGGTTACCAAATAGGTGATTTCATTCAAATCAACCAAATAAGTATTGTTATATCGTTTTCCAACAAATTTGACAGAATTGTCCTCGTCACTTTTAATAATGCAATGGGTAGAGGTAAAAACAACATGGTTACCAATATCACACAGTTGGCTAATACTTAAAAGATTGTGTTCTATCCCTTTTACAAGTAAAACGTTATTGATAACCAAGTTTGCAGAATTGCGGATTTTACCTTCACCCAAAATTTTACCTCGGTTGTTATCACCATAAGTGACGTAGCCCTTATCCAAATGTGAAAGTTCAATGAATAAGTTTTTGTTCCCCGTCATGTGCTTCGAGCACCCACTATCAAGGTACCATCTGCTTTCTTTTGCTCGGAAGCACACCTGCATCACAAAAAAATTACTTCTTTGATTCGGGTACCCAAAATATTTTGGGTCCCTGGGGGTTAGCAGTTGGTTCTTTCTTTTTAGCTACCCAAACAAAATTGCCCTTGGCTACACCATTACGTCGGATTCTGCATTCATTTGGTGTATGACCATGAAGACCACAGTAAGAGCAGCTCGGCTTTTTCGAGTTATGAAAGTTTGAGACATATCCGAGCTTCCTTGCTGTTTTCTTCTTGGTCTTAGTGTAACCTAGCCCAGTTTTGTTTGAATAGTTTCTCTGTTCGGCTAACAGCCTATCAAACAAACCATCACTCTTGTTGACAGTTGCACTTTTAAATTTTAGTTCAGAAATTTCTTTCTCATATTTAGTGCAGCAGTCAAGATTTTCATTTTTCAATTGAGTGATAGTGTTTTCCAATGACTTGTTTCTGCTTTTCAGAGTTTCAATTGAATTTTCCAACTCAAGAACTTGCTCTTTATAGTTTGAAAGATTATGTTTCAACTTAATGAAATTTTTAGCAAGCTTCTTGAATTCGATTTGCATTTCAAGATAAGCAGAATACAATTCATCAGTGTCATTGAATTCAGATTCAGAGTCAGAATCGGACGTCGAGGTTACCTCAGTGTTTTTATGTTCGGACACTGATCGACTACCTGAGGTTTCCTCGCTTTGTTTGCCCATTAAGCATTTGAAATTTGATGGTTGCATTGTTGAGCCAAGTGCCGAGCTAGATGAGTCTTCTTGATCGGCATATTTGAGATTTAAACATGGTTCCTCATCTTCACACTCCGAGCAGGAGTCATATACAGGAAGGTCTTGATCAATTCTGAGTACATAGCTTGATACTTCCTTTTCACAGTTCGAGCATGATTCTTGCTCAGAACTAGTTTGGCTTGGGCTTCTGAACACAGTTTCCCTTCCCATCAAGCACAGAATTGCTTTTTCTTCTTCGTCGGCTGAACTGGAGCTTGAGCTGGTATTGTCGTTGGGTGCATCCCATACTATGTAAGCTCTCTTCTTCTTGTGGTCCTTGTTCTTCTTCATTTCTTCACCACCTTGCTTTTGCAATCTTGGACAGTTTGTTCTAATGTGTCCCGCTTCACCACACTCATGGCATCTAACTCGGTCTTTTGAACTTGAGCCTTTATGGTGAGTGTTTTTGGTATCTCTTGATCGATTTATGAAGTTCTTTTTCCCTTTGAAAAATTTGCTGAACTTCCTGACCATGAGACCAAAGTCTTCCTCATCCATGTCCGAGCTGAACTCATCTTCAAAGGATTCTTTGGTTGCCTTTATAGCAGCTTTGAGAGAAATTCCCTTTTTCTTCTTATCAGATTCTTCATGCATGGTCAGTCTGCCGAGCTCCATCTCATGCTCTTGCAGTTTGCCGAACAAAGTGGCTATGCTCATTGTGTCCAAGTCCTTAGCTTCCATAATGGCAGTGACCTTTGGCTGCCATTCTCTGCTAAGACATCTCAGCACTTTGTTAGTTAACTCGGCATTTTGAAATGTTTTGCCGAGAGCATTTAGATGGTTTATAATATGAGTAAACCGCTTCTGCAAATCATTTATATTTTCGTTTGGCAGCATTCGGAATAACTCATATTCATGCATGAGAGTGTTTAGCCTTGCTCGTCTGACCTCACTTGTCCCTTCATGAGTAAGTTGTAGAATATCCCACATTTCTTTTGCAGATTTGCAACTTGATACTCTAAAAAATTCATCATAGGACAAAGCTGAGGTGATGATATTTTTGGCTTTTAAATCGAAGGATACTTTTCTTTTATCCTCATCATCCCAGCTTTCCCATGGGATTTCTACAACTTCTTCATTAATTTTTCTTTTAGGGACAAATGGCCCGTTTTCAATAGATTTCCAAATTTCCATATCTATGGCTTCAATGAAAATTTTCATTCGAGCTTTCCAATAGGAATAACCCTCACCATTGAATAGTGGTGGTCTATTTATGGAAGAGCCTTCACCTCCGAAGGGATTGTTAGTAGCCATTCGGTTTCCTCAAGGATCTTTTCGAAAAAGTTTTTACACTCGATCTTTCGACCGAGCTCTGATACCACTTGTTGGAAACCAACAAGAGGCCTAACAATCGAGTAGAGGGGGGTGAATAGGAGATTGAAGCTGATATGACAATTTTTCGATTTATTGAAACTCAACTGAATGTTGTTCACGTTTGAAAATAAATGTCGAGCGATAACCGAGCAGACAAGGTTAAATGATTAACCAAATAGATAAACAGATTGGTTAATCGGTTAACCGAGCTGCTTCGAAGCCGAGCTTTGAGAACAACACTCAAGGCCAAGCTACAAGACTAACGATTAAAAACTTGGATGCTCGAAATACAGCGGAAAACACTTAAGCAAATACTGCAACAGGAATGCGATAAAGAAATAAAATGAACACCCGAGATTTATCCTGGTTCACTCTCACCCTGAGAGCTAGTCCAGTCCCCTCTAAAAACCTTTTAGAGAGCTTTCACTAAAAATCGATTTTCTGGGTTACAAAAGGATTTACAAGAGACTACCCCTCTACACCTATCTAGTCAACCGAGGGTACCAAACTCATGACAAACTACCCACAACAAATCGATGACCAAAGAACCTCTTTGAATCCTTTTCAACACAGAAAAACATTCTCGATCAGAGACCAGCTTTTCACACCAGCAAAATACAATGAAGAATATAATGAACGATGATGGCTCCAATTCGAAACACTCTTCGAATGAGTAAGAAAGTATGAAATTCAAGAGTGAGACGATTTTTGTGAAGGGCAATCACAGAGAAGAAATAAGTTGAACTTAGAGTTAGGATTTGAAAGTTTAAATCTCTAAGTTCTTGAGAAGATCCAAATGATCTTCTTCTCTGTGAGTTTTTAAATTCTACTCTGTTTTTCGAAAGAGAATGAAATTGAGGTTCAAAGAAAATTGTTCAACAGAGTCTCTCTCTATCTATCTCTCACTGTAACCGTTGAAAGCTCCCCCTATTTATATGCTCTTCTGATTTCCAGAAAGGAAGAAGAGAGAGCGAGTTGTACGGAAAAAGCTATGGGGTTTCCAACGGCTATATTCTGAAAAGCAGAGCAGTGATGGTGACCCTTCACCAACCTTTGACTTTAACTCATTTTGAAATTCAAACTTGTTACTTTGTTGGAGTTAAAATCCTAGACTTTCTACCCAGATTCAACGGTAATAAAAAGTACGAAAAAGCTGAGCAGAGTCTGAAGGTTGAAGATGAAGTTGTTGAAGATGAACAGAGATAGCCAAGCTTGAGTTTTTGTTTCGAGCTTGGTCTTGGATTTGTGTTGCCGAGCTTGAGCTTTGTTTCGGCTTGACAATCAGACTTGGGCTTTGAAGAACAGATCCATGTTTTGGCCTTTGCTTAAGGCTCGTGCTTAATCCGAGCTTATTGATCTTTCTGATGTTGTGGCTTCTTTCAACATTCCGGGTGTGTGCCGAGTCAACCAACATTCGAGCTTACTGCCTTGAAGTAAAGAGCTGAGCTAGCTCTCTTGAATGAACTTAGGCCGTGATGAAGAGCCGAGTTCAAACCGAGCTGAAGTCTCAAAAGCTGGCTTGCTGTAAGTAGCAAAGAAACCCAATTTTCCGAGCTTCTGCCTTTGGCAGAACGCATACGCAAAACTGAGTTTGACGCGTTTGATCTTGACCCCAAGCCGAGCCTAACAAAATCTCTTTATGTTTGCCGAGCGTATTTATTTTACATCCTCAAAAGCTCTTTTAATTTTACAATCTTTGCCGAACGTATATTTGACATCATCAAAAGCTCTTTGATTCTACATTTCCAACTTCCTATTCTAGCCCGTGTACCTCACCAAAAATATGTCCCGCTTTCGTAGATGTAGTTTTTTTTAATTTTTATTTTGTAGTGTAGGCTAGAGTAGTTTGCTTGAGGACAAGCCAACATCTAAGTTTGGGGGAGTATATACAAAATAAAAAATTTTCAGATCTGAATTTTTGTCTCATATTTTTGGTATTGGTTTGTGTCCTTAGCAAGAGTAATTAATTTTTCTAACCTTAGGACTTTTTCTCTGATGATGCATGTACATACTTAGTTTAGGACTTAGACTCATTGACTTTTGACTCTATTTGATTGAGCTGTAAATATAGTTGTGAACTAGTTATTTTGACAAATGCTTTCAGAACTTGTGATTAGTGAACTGACTTTAGCCCTGTGAGGTTTTGAGCCTTATATTGAAGGGGTGTGATTCATTGATATTTATTCTGATTGTGAGACCCCTATTCTTTCATGAGTGTTGTTCTCTTTGACTCTGTACTCTAGAACTTGACTTGTGACCATTTTGAAATTGATGATTGATTGCATGCATGAAAATGATTAAGGCACCTAGGTTGTGTTTTTGAGGCCTTCAGAATGTTGCATTGAAAATTGTTCCCTTAGTTGCCCACTTTGAGCCTTATAATGATATATGGTTTTTCTTTGGTACCCTGCATTGATTGCATTATTCTTTGTAAGTACCTTAGGAATTTGTGAATGAGCAATTAAGTGGAAAGTAATGCAAAAGTGAAAAAGTGAAAGGTGTTGTGCCTATTTCTCTAACTAAAAAAAAGAAAAAATAAATTAAATAAAAGTGAAAAGGAAGAGAGTAGAGGAAAAATTGAAAAGTGAGAAGAATAAAGTTGTGATTGAGTTGTGCTTATTGAAATATACTTAGTGCTCATTCATGATTTGTAGGGGAATTTGTTTTTGCATTTAGCCCTTAGTTCATTATTCCTTCTTTCTTTTATCCCACCTAACACTTTAGCCTGGCCCCGTTACAACCAAATCTAAAGACCTTTTGATTTTTGTTTGCATTCAATATTTTAGTGGAGATTCTGGTCTATGGTCAAGCATATGGTAGTACTTTTTCATTGCATGAACTTGAGCGAAATTGAAATATTACCCTTATACACTTTTGAGAAAAACATTAGAGAGGTTGAGAGTGTTCACTAGTCCTGAGTTCTGATTGGGTTTGTTACTCTAACTAGTTTGTGATTGTGTAAATAGTTTGTGATAATATGTGTTGGAGTCATGAGTCGAAGTCTTAGATGAGGTGTATATATGTTGATTTAGGGAGTTTGTCTTTTGTTTAGAATTTTATTTTACTTTTGCCTGGGACATGCAAAATGCTAAGTTTGGGGGAGTGATTTGGGTCTAATATATAGTGTTTTGAGCATTGATTTGACTCCCTTTTACTATGTGTTTAGCTTGTTTCTCAAGTATTTTGTAGGACTTTTTGTTAATTCTTAGAAATAGTTCTTAGTTTTGAACCCTTTGAACGTTTTGATCCTTTTTGGGTATGTTTCAGGTACTTGTGGAGCTTAAATGCAAAATATATTGATGGACTTGGATAGAGGATGAAAAGAGCTTCGAAACGGTCCAAGAACGGAGTAAAACGGAGTCCGGAGCAATCCGTAGCGCCCAAAACAGTCTGGGACGCGCGTGCTGAAATTGTGCAGTACCCGTGCGCGCCTGGGGCGCCCGATCCCACGCGCCTGGGGCGCACGAACGCTGCACAGGCCCGAAACAGGCCCGTTTTGATGCATTTTGATGGGGATTCAATTGGGACTCAATGAGGGTTTGTTTTAGCCATTAAATACTAGGTTTTTCAGCAGTTTTTGTAAGCTTTTAGAGAGGGAGATTACATAGTTTAGAGAGAGGTTTAGAAGAGGAGGAGATCCAAGGATTGAGAGATCAAGGCTTCTCCATGGTAATCATGTATTATCCTTCTATTTCTTCTCTTGTTCTTCATTGTTTATCATGTAACTAAAACCCTTTGTTAGGAATTGGTGAATTTGTATGGATTAGTTTATGTAGTTATTGAATTAATGTTTTTCCGTTTCTAAATCATGTGTTTGATTGTGATTTAATTGTTATGCATGAATCTGGCCAATTTATGTTTTGGATTTCTAATCCCCAAATTGAGAGGTTTAGGGTTTAGATAGGCCTTTCCAATCAAACAATATAATTAATCCAGGGGTAGAGATACAATTGGGTAATTATATAACTTTATTTAAATCCATTATTCTTAACTATTATTCAATGAATTAATCACTTGAGAGATTGGGGGTTATGAATTGAATAAGAAAAGGTAACTAAACATGAGAGATCTGATAGTTACTAAATTAGGGATTTGTTCATGATTTAGGGGAAGACAATAATTCATAATTAGATACACGAAACATACATTGAAACCACATTCCTAACAATCCTTCTCTACCTGCTCACAACTTCTTTTAATTTTCAGCATTTAATTAGTTTTAGTTTTTAATCTCAAATCTATTTTAATCAAATCTGAATTTTAATTATAGGATTTACTTTTAGTTGCATTAAGGTAAAAGTAGATTGAACATTCTCACAAACTCCCTGTGGGACGATATCTGGTCTTCTTGAGACTATATTACACGTTGACCCAGTACACTTGCTGGCACATCAACACATAGCCACTTTGTGATGGTTTTAGGAGTAGCAATTAAGATGTTATTAATCAGTTTTGATTTATTATTCCATTGGGACACCACTGATGGGTTACTTATCGACCAAATGGGTGCAATGCCCATTGGGACTACCACAGGGTAAAACATCAACCAATGGATATACAAGTTCTGTTGGGACTCTTGTAGGGAAAATATCAACCACTGAATAAACTTCCAGTAGGACTCCTCCAGGATTATTATCAACCAAACGGATTAAGTTATGCCACTGGGTGAAATCCTCATAGTGGTCTTTAGAATATAGTAATAATCATGTTAAAAGTGTTAAATTCTGATAAATAAAGAAAATAAGTGTGTTATTCCATTTTTCCCAAAAGACTAGAGTAGTTCAGAAAAGACTAGAGTATTTTCACCCAAAAGACTAGAGTAGTTCAGTAAAGACTAGAGTATTTTCACCAAAAAGACTAGAGTAGTTCAGGAAAGACTAGAGTATTTTCACCAAAAAGACTAGAGTAATTCAGGAAAGACTAGAGTATTTTCACCCAAAATACTAGAGTAGTTCTGGAAAGACTAGAGTATTTTCACCCAAAAGACTAGAGTAGTTCACAGAACACTCGAGTCTTTCTTCCCAGAACACTCGAGTCTTTCATAAAACACTCGAGTCGTTTAGCTGGTTTTGCACCAATTTCACGGTCTTCATGCACCAATTCTTGATTCTTACTTCTTTACTCAATTCCATGTAAAAACAGAAGTTAAGGCACATATAATAAACATATTCCAAGTACCAAACACAATCAAATCGGAAGGAAGCATAATCAAATCATAAAGTGAATCAACAACATAGAAATTCAACACTTTAACATAGGAGATTCATTTCTACTTCATTTTAAATTCGTGTAACTATCCAGTGAACATTATTAGGTCCATATAAACTTGTTCCAACCATTAAACCATGGGTTTCTGACCTCCAAGTCAGTTTCCCGATTCAAGTTTTATTGCCCATGAACCTCAAATGGTTCCTATGAATTTAGCTTGTTAATTATCATTCTAGTGATTAGATAACTTCTCCCATACCTTAATGAAGATAAAGGAACAATTGGTTGTGGAAGAAAATGTCTGAAACGGATTCTAACCTTCAAAGCTCAATTCTGAACTTGTGCAAAAACTGTTGCACTAGCTGACTTTGGCTACAAATTACATCATGAATAAGCCATGAAAAATAACGAACCAAGTTAGCTTAAGCAACTAGGAAGTACTAACTTTAATTATAAACAAGTTTGGAATCAAGAGGGTTCCTAAGTTTACCAAACCAATTCAAGAAAGATAGGTAGTTGAAGTTGTTTGTACTCAATTTTCGGTTTTGAGTGGCTAACTTTGGAGGCTTATAAATTTTTCTACAGAGACTCAAATTTCGTAGTTTTGTTGCTATTTCAAGATTGGAAATAGAACTATAAGTTTGTTTTGGTTGCACTCATGTTCATGGTTTGAGGAGGGAGAATCGAGAGCTTAAAGTTAGCACCAGAAAACAGAGAGATTTTTGGGTTTTTGAGGTTTGAGAGTGTAGATTGTGTTCAAATCTCCTCCCAAGTGCTTATTTATAGACCCTACTTAACCCTCCTATGAAGTAAGGTCGAGTTCTGAGCTTATGGGCCAAGGAAAACAAGTTTTCAATTCAAAAAGTGTTGAAACCGCCATGAAGCTGCTACTGAGCTGGGCAAAAGACAAGAGTCTTTTCTGAAACACTCGAGTCTTTTTGCCCAGAATACTCGAGTCTTTCACAAAAGACTCGAGTCTTTTTGGCTGAAATGGCCAAAAACTTGAATTTTACTATTCTTAATTCGTTTCTTTTTCACATAATATTATTCCATTAATACTCTCAACTAAATATTTTAAGTTCAAATTCATAATTAATTCTACTCAACATAAAATTTCCCAATATCAAATAGTATTCTAATAAAAATACATATATATATTATTATGATTTCGGGAATAATTCCAGTGGGTGTTACAAAAGGAAAGAGAGAAGAGAATAATTAATAAAAACTAAAGAAGAAGAAAGATAAGTAATAAAGAAAGAAATAAAGAGAATTTGATAAAAGATTAAAGAATTTGGTATGCGGATGCCAGGCCAAGTAAGTACGCCCTGGTTAGGTGCATTGGTTGCGTATGACTCACGTGTTGACGTGTGCAGTGGTAAGACGCACATGAAGTTGTGCGTAGTGGTGGGTTCACAAAACATTAAAAAGATGATTAAGTATGCTTCATGATTGCTAGGCCAAGTAAGTACACCCCGGTTGGGTGCATTGGTTGCGTAAGCTGCACGATTTAATGGCATGCGCAGCGGTAAGACGCCCTGGATGGTGCGCAGTGGTGGGTTCGCAAAGCCGTCAAAAAGAAAGGTTATATGATGTCGGCTAACGGTCTATTGGACTCAGTCCAAGCGCAACCCAGACGGTTTGTTGGACTCTGGGGATCATTAGTGCAACCCAGACGGTCTATTGGACTCTGGGGATAATTAATAAAAGAAAGAATGATTTCGGCAAACGATCTATTGGACTCTGTCGTAGCGCAACCCAGACGGTCTGTTTGACTTTGGGAATCACTAGCGCAACTCAGACGGTCTGTTGGACTGCAGGGAAAACCAAACACAACCCAGACGGTCTGTTAGACTCTGGGGAATAAGTAATAAAAGGGTCATAACCAAGACGGTCTGTTGGACTCTGGGGGTTAGCTAATAAAAAGTTAAAGAAAGAAAAGAAAAGTAAAGAATGAGATAAAATGAGAAGAAAACAAATGTTAGAATGAGATAAAATGAAAAGAGATTTAAGAATGAAAACAAATGTAAGAATAAGAGAAGAAATAAAGAGATTTAGACACTGGAATTCAAATAATACAAATTATGTATAAGAAAAGAACATTTAAGAAGTTAAGAAAGAAATAAATGAGATTGAATGTATGAAATGATTATGTTTGTTGTGTAATAGTAATAATGTTAGGTTTAGTTCATTACTATGACTTTTTAGAATTTATTTTACTATGTTCTGTGTAATGCTACCATTCTTGCTGTTTTTATTACAGGTACAGAGGCGAAGCTTACACTAATGCTTGGCCGAGCAGGAGTACACTCCATCACGTGGAGTGTTCAGTTGTTATGAGAAGATCGTAGTTTAATAATGTTAAGACTGTTATTTTGTAATTTAAATATGTAGTAGTGGTATGCCCCGGAGTTTGTGTTATATCATTTAATCGGGCATTAGGGTTAAACTGACTCTAATCATACAAGTTTATGTTTCAAATTATTCTGGTCTGGACAGGTACAAATTAGGAAATTTTGGAAAGTTCGAAAAACAAAGGAAACTCTGCCAGATTTTCGTAAAAATTTTCAAGGATCAATTTTAAAGAAAAAAACTTAATTTAACTAATTAAATGTGAGGATGTCACATTATGGTATCAGAGCAGTTTCCCTCGGCCTTGGAGTGTGGACTCACAACTCCAGTGGTTACTCACCAAGAGAGTAACCGATAGGTATAGTTAAGGGTCTCAGTTGATAAATAGGATACATGTTCTATTAATTGCTTGTACAAGTATTGACTTGTATCTTCTCCAGGACTTAGTCAGTATGGCCTCGAGACGCGCTGAAAATGACAGGATTGCTACCATCCTGGAAAATCTAGTTTAGATGAATCAGAATCAGGCAGAGAATATGGCAACAGCCGCAGCAGCAGCTGCACTGAACCCTCGACCACCAGCTCCAGCCGAGATCGACTGGTTGGCGCAATTTAGGAAGAGCGAGCCGCCTAGGTTCGAAGGAGACTATAATCCAGATGGGGCTCAAAGATGGCTCTGGGAAATAGAGAAGATCCTTCGCTCTCTGCAACCACTTGATGACCACTAGGTTCGATTAGTCGAGTACGTGTTGACTAGTGAGGCTGAGTATTGGTGGGAGCATCGACGAAGAGGTTTGGAGGCGGCCAATCAAGCAATTACATAGGATGTGTTCAAGGTTCATCTTTTGGGAAACCTTTCCCAGAAGATGTCCGCAGGGAGAAGGAATTGGCTTTCTTGAATTTGACTCAAGGAAATCTTAGTGTGGGGGAGTATGCAGTCCGTTTTGAGGACTTGATCCGGTATGCTGGCAGCTACAGAGATGCTAATGAGAGAACATAATGCATCAAGTTTGAATACGGACTCCGCCCAAAAATCAAGTTAGCCTTCGAGTATCAAAACATCGCCAATCTCTCTCAATTAGTAAATATGACTAGCACGTACGAAAAGAATTTGAAGCGGATGGAGGCGAAAGACAAGAGCAAGGATATGCAGAAGTCAGAAGGTTCTGTAAGGGGTAAGGGACTAATTCAAGAAGCAAGTCCATATAATTACTCCAACGCTTAAACAACAGCTCCAAGGGAAGCCCTTCAAACCGCTCCAAGTGCAAGGCCACCGTTTCCACATTGCGAACGATCCTATAAACGCTTATGTTGGATTATGAACTAGCACAGGAAAGAAGGTCTCTGTCTTCGTTGCGGGCAACCGGGACACGTTGTTGCAAGCTGTCTCGAGCGCACTAGGAATGAGGAAGTGAATGTAATGAGGGCACGACAGGCAGGTGGGAGCCAACCTACATAGAAAGGTACGTGTTGTGCTAATGAATTTCCATGGCGCATGCTATATGACTACGGTGCCGTATATTTTTTTAATTCCCTTTAACTGCATGCAAAGACTAGAACGTTCCGACATAAAAAAAATTCGTAAACCCCGACACAACTCCACGAGTCTTTTAGTAAATATCTCACGAAGCGTAGTCAATTCATCCTTTTCAAGTATCTAGCCTAGAGTTTCGGACCTAACCAATGTGCAAGCCCACCTGAGCGACGTCAATTAACCAATACCTTTAAGTCCTTTTGGAAGCGGACTGCACGATTTTGTCGCATGATAACTTTTTCCGCGATATCTTCCTAGGAGCCATTAGCAATAGGAAAAGAATTTGGATCCCAAGTCCTTTAGGCCAAGGACCGTGAGACTTAGAGAATACGTAGAATTAGTCTAGCTTTTAGGAAATCATGAAAAGCCTTAAAAGGAATTAATGAATCGCACAGCTCTAATTGAAACCTAACTGTCGTGTCCTTAATCGAAATCAACCTTGAAGCTATGGAGAAACTTCAGGAATGATCTCAATCAAGAGGTTAATGTGGGACTCTTTAGGATTTCTGTATATCCAGTTGGGATAAACAGGTTCTCCCTAGTCAAAAGTGTGTGTGCTAGTGTCATCTTAGGGATGAGAAGACGTACCTTAGCCCCTATAGCAAGCTGGTTCTTATAGGGGATTACCTGTGTGTTGTGGGCCGTTCTGATAAGGCTTCTGAAGAGGAAGAATTCAAGTAGGATTCGTAAAGTTTATGATAAGATCACCTCCGTAAATCCTGTAAGTGATAACTCTCTATCCAATATCGTATTTATCTGACCAAAAGTCGTGGGAATCTAGGAGAAGTGGTTAAGCTTGATGAGACTGTAAGTGATAGAGATAAGGATGAGAATCCTGTGCTCGGGGTTAATCTCATAAGCGTGTAACATCTCTATAAAACCCACTTGCTCGGTGTGACGTTCCGACCGTAGGCTTTACTTCAGCGTCTAACTGGTCGGGCCAAGGTTATTTCAGTCGGGTGACGTTCAGTTTACTATAGGTCTACTACATAAGCCCCCCAAGCTCGGTTGGGTGATTTGAGCCCTGCCGAGTTGATGAGAAAAATAAGTTGTTGGCCGATTAAAGGCATGTATTGTTGAGAAGAAGAGAGATCCGATCGTCCTAGCGTGTTCAACAGAGTTGTCCTTTCATTGACACGGAGAGGACCTTTCAATTCCTCTTGTGCTTCCACGTGTTCTTTCTACTACCGGGAACCGAAACGTTATGATTTCAAAATTTTAGTAAACGCCACGTATACGTTTGCAAGGGGAATGGGCTTCTGCTGATTCGGCCCAAATCTTTTAGATAGTGGAGGGAAACTTCGAAAAGAAAAGTTTGGGAGCGGTTTTCGAAATCTACAACTGTCAAAATTAGAAACTCTTCAAGTTCTTTTCTCTCTCTCATTTTTCTGGCGATTCAGAGATCATCAAAAGGATTCTTGCCACGATTTCACCATTTCTCTTATACTAAGAACATTCCAAGTTCGCTAACACACATACCTTCTTCAATTTCTTGATCGTTCATCATCGTTCATCATCAAACGGGTAACGGTCCTCTTCTTCAAACATGTGACTATCTTCTTCTTTCTTTCTTGCAAGCTTATGAACCTCTGCATGTGACTTCTTCTGTTATCTGTTATGGGTATTGTGTTTAGAATTTCCATCACTGCACTTTAGCACCAGCCATGCACCCCTTTTCTTGATTTTGAACGAAATCTAGGTTTTACTGAAAACCTTGCACTGTTCACTGTTCAACAGGGTATCCCTCTATTACTTGGAATTCCTTGCCCTTCTTTGTCGTTTTTTGAGCGATCGCCGTAGTGTTTCTTAGGATTATTTTATTTTTTGTTGTTCCTAATTTCTTAGGGTTTGAACTGAGCTGTGATAAACATGAGTGAGGATTCTGTAAATTCTGATGTTCCGAGAACACATGAGGAAGAGAATCCAGGGAGTTGGATTAAACCAATTGCGTGGCCAACTGTTGACACTCAGATCGGCAACGTGCTGACCCTCAAGGACAGAATAAACAAAAACGTGACTAACGTTTTGGTCGCAGACATGACAGGAATGATCGGGACCATTCAACAACACTAAGATTATCATACCGGATATGGTCAGTTTCCGGGCAGATAAACTCATGAAATTTTTCATCTAAGTCTCGGTTCCAGACAGAAACCACTTGGGGAGCAGGAGTCGGAGTAGGATCAGCAGTGGCTCTGGTACTTGTTTCCTCGGCCCTAACACTAGCTTCTTCAGAGACCTTCTCTTTTCCTTTATTAAGCCTTCGGCGCCGTGTTAATTGAAGAGGGGGAGAGGGTGCTTGACCACTTGAGGCCGTGAAACTGTAGTTGCTATAACAACAACCAAGTTTGAAGCAGGCCGAGGAGACACTTCGACTGGAGAAGCAGCAGGGGTCGGAGTGCCTAAACTGGGGATGCTCATACTCGACGACCCTGAAGCTGCACTTGTAGGAGGAGCCTTTCTTTTCTTACCCCCTTGGAGCAGAGCAGCTATACGAGAAGCCATTTTATCTGCAAAGGAAACCGAGTGCCATTAGATCTAAATGAATTTACAAGTATAAGAGCAAAGAAAAATAGTTTACCAAGCTGAGCCTTGACATCTGTTGAGGGGATATTCACTATGTCCCTCGTTTCAATCATCCCATTGGTTCCCAAGTAGCTCTCAAACGCTCGACACACTTCCTTCTCGTGTTCAGCAAGCTCTTTCCACTCCGACCCGTACGAAGCAATCCTCCGATTAAAAAAACTTGAACTCCATTTAAGAGGGAATCGAGGAACCGGTCGCTCTGCACCAGCTCGTGTGAACCAACAAACACCATTTCCAACAAAGTTATACTTAAAAAAGAAAGGTTTGAACGTAATCCAAGACTCGGAATACTTGGTTAATAGAGCATATCCATTTCGCGATTTCAAGGAAACCCAAGGTCGTTTGGGGGACCCTTTTTCAAAGGTGTTGGCTTGCGGAGCAAATAAATAGAAAAAAGTTGGAACAGTACAAGACCAGTCCATGGCAGAGCAAACTTGCTGAAAACCTCTAACAAAGGCCCATGCGTTCGGGTGCAACTGAGAAGGGGCCACTTTTAGTGTATTTAAAACCTCTATTTCAAAATTGGTGAAAGGCATCCTAATCCCAAGACGGGTAATAACTTCTTCATAAAAATAAAAACCAGTGCTGCCCTCGGGGATACGAGTGCAAATTCTTTCGTTAGGACCCACTGGACTTATTAAATACAAATTTCCAGCATCATCACCAGGGCAGGGTAGTATAATGGCTCTGGTATGCTCTAAAGATTCGTCAGTTGAAAGCTCAGATTGGGTGCCTACAACTTCTCGGTCAACCCAATCGTACTGAGCAGCATCTGGTGGAAGTGGATAAAGTTCAGGATTTGTAACGCACTTTCTCTTCATACCTGAGGAAAATGAGGCACACGCGGAGTCAGAAGCAGTAAAACTTGATTATTTCTGATCAAACACTTATGAATACTATCGGTTGGGGAACACCTCCCTTTCTGGGCAAAATTTCCCCAAACGAATTGAAACATTGAATACCTCTCTGTTGCCTCCTTAACCTCATTTGATCTACCCTCTCAGCGATCCTATAGTAAATAACACCCTGCTTGGCCTCTTTCAAGTTCTGAGGAAAATGGGTCGCAATTGGTTTAATCCAACTCCCTGGATTCTCTTCCTCATGTGTTCTCAGAACATCAGAATTTACAGAATCCTCACTCATGTTTATCACAGCTTCAGTTCAAACCCTAAGAAATTAGGAACAACAAAAAATAAAATAATCCTAAGAAACACTACGGCGATCGCTCAAAAAACGACAAAGAAGGGCAAGGAATTCCAAGTGATAGAGGGATACCCTGATGAACAGTGAATAGTGCAAGGTTTTTAGTAAAACCTAGATTTCGTTCAAAATCAAGAAAAGGGGTGCATGGCTGGTGCTAAAGCGCAGTGATGGAAATTCTAAACACAATACCCATAACAGATAACAGAAGCAGTCACATGCAGAGGTTCATAAGCTTGCAAGAAAGAAAGAAGAAGATAGTCACATGTTTGAAGAAGAGGATCGTTACCTATTTGATGATGAACGATGATGAACGATCAAGAAATTGAAGAAGGTATGTGTGTCAGCGAACTTGGAATGTGCTTAGTACAAGAGAAATGGTGAAATCGTGGCAAGAATCCTTTTGATGATCTCTGAATCGCCATAAAAATGAGAGAGAGAAAAGAACTTGAAGAGTTTCTAATTTTGACAGTTGTAGATTTCTAAAACCGCTCCCAAACTTTTCTTTCCGAAGTTTCCCTCCACTATCTAAAAGATTTGGGCCGAATCAGCAGAAGCCCATTCCCCTTGCAAACGTATACGTGGTGTTTACTAAAATTTTGAAATCATAACGTTTCGGTTCCCAGTAGTAGAAAGAACACGTGGAAGCACAAGAGGAATTGAAAGGTCCTCTCCGTGTCAATGAAAGGACAACTCTGTTGAACACGCTAGGACGATCGGATCTCTCTTCTTCTCAACAATACCTGCCTTGAATCGGCCAACAGCTTATTTTTCTCATCAACTCGGCAGGGCTCAAATCACCCAACCGAGCTTGGCGGGCTTATGTAGTAGACCTATAGTAAACCGATTGTCACCCGGCCAAAATAACCTTGGCCCGGCCAGTTAGACGCTGAAGTAAAGCCTACGGTCGGAACGTCACACCGAGCAAGTAGGTTTTATAGAGATGTTACACGCTTATGAGATTAACCCCGAGCACAGGATTCTCATCCTTATCACTATCACTTACAGTCTCATCAAGCTTAACCACTTCTCCTAGATTCCCACGACTCTTGGTCAGATAAATACGATATTGGATAGAGAGTTATCACTTACAGGATTTACGGAGGTGATCTTATCATAACCTTTACGAATCCTACTTGAATTCTTCCTCTTCAGAAGCCTTATCAGAACGGCCCACGACACACAGGTAATCCCCTATAAGAACCACCATGCTATAGGGGCTAAGGTACGTCTTCTCATCCCTAAGTTGACACTAGCACACACACTGTTGACTAGGGAGAACCTGTTTATCCAAACTGGATATACAGAAATCCTAAAGAGTCCCACATTAACCTCTTGATTGAGATCATTCCTGAAGTTTCTCCATAGCTTCAAGGTTGATTTCGATTAAGGACACGACACTAACCAAATCCTGCGATGGTGTTGTCGTTTAACAAAATGTATGGTTAGAACTGATCACTCTGATCTTTATATCTGTTAAGTGATGATATTATCAGCAAACCTGACAATGATGTGTTGTTGATATACGTGAGGTTGGGATTGATCACCTAAATCTTTGCATCTATTAACGGATGATATCATTGCAACCAACTAAGGGGTATGAGTTCTTGATATTCCTCTCTGATTCTCATTCGTAAAGTATCAATCACCCCTGGAGTTCTAGTTTTGCCTATTCAATTCGGTTCCTCTTTGATGAGGAGAACTCTAGCCATAATTTGTTGCATTTTACGAAAAGTCCTTAAATCGTATGATGTTGGGCTGTCTTCTTTAAAGCAAAAGAACAAACCCTTCCTGGATTCCAAAGATTATACTTCCTTCCGTTGTTAGATCATTATACTCTTCATTGGAGGTTGTCACAAAAGCGGTCAAGAGCCGACGCATTCGATTCCCTACTTGTAACAGCCCAGCCCCAGCCAGCCGTACGGTACTGGGCACTGGGGCCCAGCGTACCGTCACGTGGATATTGTCCGCTTTAGGCATCCTTCACCCTCACGGTTTTCCTCTTGGTCTCACACTAACAGTGAGCCCCAAAACGCGTCCATATGAGGTAAGGTATCCACACCCTATATAAGGCATGCTTCGTTCTCCTTACCAACCGATGTGGGACTACGGCTTCACCTTACATCCACCCCCCCTTGGAGGCCCAACGTCCCCGTTGGCAAACCGACCCAGCCCTGGCTCTGATACCAAATGTAACAGTCCAGCCCCAGCCAGTCGTACGGTACTGGGCATGGGGCCCAGCGCACCGCCACGTGGATATTGTCCGCTTTGGGCATCCTTCATTCTCACGGTTTTGCTCTTGGTCTCACACTAACAGTGAGCCCCAAAACGCGTCCACGTGAGGTAAGGTATCCACACCCTATATAAGGCATGCTTCGTTCTCCTTACCAGCCGATGTGGGACTAAGGCGTACCTTACATAAGGTGAAGCCTTAGTCCTACATCGGCTGGTAAGGAGAACGAAGCATGCCTTATATAGGGTGTGGATACCTTACCTCACGTGGACGCGTTTTGGGGCTCACTGTTAGTGTGAGACCAAGAGCAAAACCGTGAGAGTGAAGGATGCCCAAAGCGGACAATATCCACGTGGCGGTGCGCTGGGCCCCAGTGCCCAGTACCGTATGGCTGGCTAGGGCTGGGCTGTTACACTACTCCCTGGCATGGACATAGCCAGGTATGTCGATGCCAAGTGGGGGAGGACTTAGTAACCGAACTGAGATCTTGTTTAAGTAACAAACGAAAACGAGAAGGAAAGACATGTAACATCCCGATTTCTAATTTGCAAGTTATTGTATTGATTTGAGATGAATCTATGTGAATTATAAGAATAAAAGTTAGGATTGAGTAGAGAAATCATAGCCAAATGAGTATAGTGGTTAAGGAAAATGTCTTAAAGTTAGAAACTGTCAAAAGAGAAGAAAATGGCAAGGTAATCGATTACTTGTGGTGAGGTAATCGATTACAAGCCCTCTGTGAAATGTTTTAAAAATGTTGCATTGAAGGGTAATCGATTACTCTTGGGTAGGTAATCGATTACTGAGCCTCAGCTAGAAACACTAAAATGTTGCATCAAGGCTGTAATCGGTTACTTTTTGGGCAATTAATCGATTACTGGGCCTCTGTGAGGAGTTCATAAAATGTTGCATTGAAGCTGTAATCGATTACCTGGCCAGGGTAATCGATTACCATTAGTGTTCGTGCAAAAAAAATGTGGGTCAAAGTCAAGCTTTTAAGGCAATCTTTCATTTCCACCACTCATTCCCAAGCTTGTTGTGGAAGCCTCAAATGTGAGCCACACATTCTTTTCCAGCTAAAATAAAAAAAAAGCAAAACACTCACACTCACTCTCATTCATTCTCACTTCATCATCATCAACTCACCTCCCTCCCTCTTCTCTCACATGACTTCACTCTCTCCCCCATCAAGGTCATGTTTTGCTTTTCTTTCTCTTCAAGCTTCTAAGGATTGTTAACCATCATCATCAAGCTCTCTTCTTAAGCTTTATTTTTCTCTCTTTCCCATTGATGCTACCCGAAGTTTTCTCTCTCTCTTCTTCTCTCATAAAATTCGAACCCCATTCTATAGGTTGTCACACTCTCATGTTCCTCCTTTGTTTCATAGTTTAAAGGAAATCAAGCTCTCTCTTCCTTCCACTCACTTCAATTGGGAGCTCCTTGTTGAGGCATAAAAGGGATCTAGGGATAAGGCTAAGATTGGTTAGGGTTTCCCACTCTCTCCTTGATTAAGGTAAGGGGGTGTGTGTTACCTTGTTTTAGGGATTGGTTCCTAGCTAGTACATAGTGATTTGCTAAGGTTATGTGTTTAGTGTGGTGATAGGAACCCTAGGAATAGTGAACATGTGAATTACTATGATTAAGATGTGAATGAACCCTAAATGTTAATGTTCAATATAATTGTAAAAGTGTGAATAATTATTGCTAGACATGAATATGAAAATGATTAATCGTGATATATGTAAGAATGTGGATATTTGTTACTTGATATAAATGACTAATTGAATTGTTATGTATTATGAAAGTTATGCTTGTTTTGATATGTTGATTGAATGAAACATAAGGCTAAATGGAAAAGAAAAACTTTAATGAATTAAAAAGGAATGGACGGTTGAATTGATCATTAGGGACATTGGCACACTAGGTGCCGCTGCTAGGTGTACCAAATGCCCCATTAGGGCTAAATGCCCCATCAGGCCAAATGCCCCATTAGGTCCAAACGCCCCGTTTGGCGTCGATGTACCCAATTGATCAATTCAACGATAATTAATAGAATGGGAAATGTGAAAAGGAATAAAGTATATGAAATTGAGTATGTTATGAGATGTGGTAAGCAATGGTAAAGATTGCAAGTATTGTCCTAACGGGTGATGCCTAATGGGTGACCAAAAGTCCTGATGGGTGTAAAGTCCCTAATGGGTGTACAAATGCCCTAGCAGGAGCAACCAATTCCTAGTGGTACAAATATATGGAAATGTGTAAAAGAATGATGACAAGACTAATGGATAATTGAATTAAAATGGGACAAAGAGAAAGAAATTGAGAATGTTGATGTTGCATGAGTATGGCATGGAATGCTTGAATGAAAGTGTATGTGCTAAATGTCTAAGTGTGTATGACTTGGTAGGTTATTATGTCTAATTAGAAACTGCTTCCTACTTCATGTGTAATGCTCACCCTCTTACTATTTTTACAGGTACTGAGATTGAGCTTGCACAACCCCCGGCCGAGTAGGTGCACTATCCCTCACAGGGAGAGTAGATTATGGGAAATTAGGGGTTTTTGTGAAGTCCTGGTTATATTAGGAATTTGTATATGTTGTCTTTGTTTTGTATATGCATTGTAAAGCATCATTCTTTTTGGGTTATCCAGGATCCCTTCCTATGGGTAGGAAGTATATTTTTGGGAAAACTTTATCAGTTTCCAACACTTGTTCATAGTTGCTGCTGTCTGTGATATTGTTAAACTCTGATGTGGATGCACTTGATGCACAATGATATGTTGGCCCAGTTGGCTTCTGAGAGAAATGAGTATTTTGATTTGCACAGGTTAACAGGAAAAACTAAACTTTTGGTATGTCCATAAAACAAAGGAAACTCTGTCCGAGTTGACAGATTTTTATAAACTAAAATGGTTTTAAAAAGAAATTTTTAAGTCACTACTTAACCATTGGGTAATTAAGGGTAAATATTATTAGGGTGTTACAAGACAGGCGAGGGCAAGGCGTAGAGTGTTCTAGAGCAAGCCGAAAAGCACCAAAGAGCATGGATTGAGGAACATACTTGTGAGAAGTTGGAACCGACAGATGCGGAAGCTTTAATCAAAGGCCTTGTTAATGGGATGGTTCTCCATTTCTGGAACTGAACGAATTTTCGGGGACGAAATTCTAGTAAGTGGGTGAGAATTGTAACATCCCGAATTTTAATCACAAGAATAAACAAAATAATAATAGGATTAGAAAAATGATAATTTTTCTAAAGAAGAGTTAAGGTGATGGATTAGGGTCAAGTTTAGTACTATGAAGTCGTTAGATAGCCTAAGCAAGGAATAAGAGGTTGTGACTTGGGAAAACGAGCGTTAGCAACGGCTTATTCGGAGATTGGAATACGTGATATTAGGAAATTAAAAATAGAATATTTATAACTCAAAACGTGAATTCCACCATTGGATATGAAGATAAGGATTTTAGGAAGCTTGCTCTCAAATTTGAGCAAGATCCGACGCTTAACGAAGAAGTTATGGAATTTTAAGTGCAAAGAAAATAAATAAAACGCGAACTGGTCAAAATACTCGAGTGTTTCTGAGAAAAACACTCGAGTATTTCTGAGAAAAATACTCGAGTATTTCGTGCGGACAGGGAAAAAATAAAAACGAATCAAACCCCCATTTCAGCCTTAACTCGATCCTTCTTCTTCTCCCACCCGAAGAACACTCATTCCTTGCCTTGAAACCTTAAAATCTCAAGCTCATGTGGTCATCCATCATCATCCTCAAGGTTCTTGGTGTTTATCATCTTTTCTTCTTTCTCTCTTTGGGTGCCTCTCTCTGTCTCTCTCTCTCTCTCTCTCTGTCTCCATGGCAACTTCTCCCTCTTAGCTCCATCTTCTCAAGCAAGTTCCTAGGTAAGAACAAGCAAGACTTTTTCTTTCCTTTCCTCCATATTATGAGTGGCCATCATCACCATCACTAACTCTTGTCTTCTCATTTGCTATTTATGGAGATTATGGCACTTTCTCTCTCTTGAGCTTCTCTCTTTATCTCAAGGAAGTGGGTGAGCTCAACCCCATCGTATATTTGCATCTTGCCACTCTCTGGCTTGTCTCCTAATCGCTCTCCTTCGTCACCGCATTGGATTTATACGGTTCTAATTTTAAAGCTCTAAAAGCAAGGGTTTTATCTTTCTCTCTCTACGCAGTTAAGGTAAGAAGGTAGTGTTACCTCTATTTAAGGAATGAATTCTGGGATGTTTATAGTGATGGCTAAGGGTAGAAGGATATGTATATTAAGGAACCATAGGGTAGACAGTATTGATAAAATTAAAATGATGATAATAAAGAAAGAGAACCAAATTTATAACTATGAATATTTATGATATATGATTATGTATGTGATATTGTGTGATTGCTATATAAGTGTTGTGTGATGATGGATGTCAATAGATAGAAACGAATATTTAAGAATTAAATATGAACATGGTGTAATTGTAAGTTGGATTAGTTGGTGTAGGGAACTAAGTATTTTGATGAGTACTCAATGTTAGAAAACGAGAGTTGAACTTATTGTATGTAATTGAGGATTAGTAGAAAGGCCTTAGGCACCAATGAATTAATTAAAATGGAATTTAGGAAATTAGGATTCCGGGAGATTGATATGAGATGTTAAGCAAGAACGAGAGCCTAGTTCATAAATAATAAGATTGAAGAGAATTTAATGATAGACAATATGGAGATGAATGTGTATGTGTGTGTTATGAATGTATGAATTGTTTATTAACCCTTAAGTGATAATGTGAAAATGATAATAAGTTACTAATGATAGGAAAAAGAGAAGAGAATAATTAATAGAAACTAAAAAAGAGCAAAGATAAGAAAGAAAGAAAGAAAGAAAGAAAGAGAGTATGATAAAAGATTAAAGAATTTGGTATGCGGATGCCAAGCCAAGTAAGTACGCCCCAGCTAGGTGCATTGGTTGCATAAGACTCACGTGTTGACGTGTGCAGCGGTAAGATGCACATGAAGTTGTCCGCAGTGATGGGTTCACAAAACATTAGAAAGATGATTTAGTATGCTTCGCGAATGCCAGGCCAAGTAAGTACGCCCCGGTTGGGTGCACTGGTTGTGTAAGCCGCACGATTTAATGGCGTGCACAGCGGTAAGACGCCTTGCATTGTGCGCAGTGGTGGGTTCGCAAAGCCGTCAAAAAGAAAGGTTATATGATGTCAGTAGACGGTCTATTGGACTCTGTCGAAGCGCAATCCAGACGATCTGTTGGACTCTGGGGATCATTAGCGCAACCCAGATGGTCTGTTGAATGATTTCGGTGGATGGTCTATTGGACTCTGTCGAAGCACAACCCAGACAGTCTGTTGGACAATAGGGATCACTAGCGCAACTCGGACGGTCTGTTGGACTCTTGGGTTAGCTTATAAAAAGTGAAAGAAAGAAAAGAAAGGTAAAGAATGAGATAAAATAAGAAGAAAACAAATGTAAGAATGAGATAAGAATGAGGTAAAGATTTAAGAATGAAAACAAATGTAAGAATAAGAGAAGAAATAAAGAGAATTAGACACTGGAATTTAAATAAGACAAATTATGTATAAGAAAAGAAAAGTTAAGAAGTTAAGAAAGAAATAAATGAGATTGAATGTATGAAATGATTATGTTTGTTGTGTAATAGTAATAATGTTAGGCTTAGTTCATTACTATGACTTTTTAAAATTTATTTTCCTAATTTCTATGTAATGTTACCCTTCTTGCTATTTTTATTACAAGTACAGAGGCGGACCTTACACTAATGCTTGGCCGAGTAGGAGTACACTCCACCACATGGAGTGTTCAGTTGTTATGAGCGGACCGTGGTTTAATAAAGTTAAGACTGTTATTTTGTAATTTAAATATGTAGTAGTGGTATGCCACGGAGTTTGTGTTATATCATTTAATTGGGCATTAGGGTTAAATTGATTGTAATCATACAAGTTTATGTTTCAAATTATTTCGGTCTGGACAGGTACAAATCAAGAAATTTTTGAAAGTCCGAAAAACAGAGGAAACTCTGCCAGATTTTCGTAAAAATTTTCAAGTATCAATTTTAAAAGAACTTAATTTAACTAATTAAATGTGAGGATGTCACAAGAACAAATTGAAAATTATGATATTTAAAAAGTGCCTAAACACTACAAATATTTATGAACTAAAAAGTTATAGGTATGAGGAACAAATTACCATAAAAACAACAATTTTGGTATGGATTTATAATTTGCTAGAAAAATTAAGCATGATTAATAAATTAACCCCCTATTAAAGAAATAAATCATAAAATTAGAGACGGATGGTTACATATAGAAATTACCCTCAAAATAATTTCTGCACAAATTATTGATGATATAGAGGAAGATTTAGATATTGAATATATTGATTTCGAATATGAACTAAATAATGATATAGACTTTTGGTATATTGGAGATGAATAAAGAAACTAAAAAACAAAAACCGGAAAAGATACTGTGTGAATGCCAAAACTAGATGCAAATAAGAACCTCCTTTAGAATCGTTAGATGCAAATGCAAAGAAATACAGAGAATGTAAATACAGGGAAGCCAAATCCTGCTGCGTCTTTTCTAGTTCAAAATGTTGCATTTCAATGAGTTTCTCTTACGATATTCTGACTTGTTTAGTTGTTTTTAATTCTCATGTAGTACTTCCACCGTTTCATATATAGTGTTGTTTTTGCATTTGTACTATATTTCATAAGCATGTTGTTTTATAAACCCAATACATAATTAATGCTATTTTTTCAAACACACTCATATTTATTACATTCTTTTTTTCATTTTCAATACATTTCTCTCTCTTCAATAATGATTATATAAGGGCATTATAGTCAAAATACAACAAATCCTTACATCATTTAATTATTTCTTAAAGCCCATCCAAAACCTTAAAACGCACTACATATGAAACAGAGGGAGTACCATTTCCAATACCTAGAACTCCAACACATGTTGTCAGCTGTTATGATTCTGGTCCTTATGATCATTAAATTCGTGCATCGTTACCTTTTCCTCGTGTAGTGGTAAAATGAAAACATGTCATCATCAATCTCACATAAACAACATATTTTGAAGCAGCAACCAAAAGATGGCTCGTTCTTATTTGCTCCCCCTTAAGTTTTTGTTAAAATGCTCCCCCTATATCAAAATCGGTAACCGGTGATTTTCCACCGATAAATAAAACTATTATACGTCTCTGAGACGTATAGCGTTAGTTTTTTTTAATAATAAAACCTACGTCCAAAGTAGAACGTAAGTATTAGGTTTAGCTTTTTTTTTATAAATAATAAAACCTACGTCCAAAGTAGGACATAGGTATTAGATTTAGTTTTTTTTTTAATAATAAAACCTACGTCCAAAGTAGGACGTAGGTATTAGGTTTAGCTTTTTAGTTTTTTTTTAATAATAAAGCTTACGACCAAAGTAGGACGTAGGTATTACGTTTAGTTTAGTTTTATATATATGTGTGTGTCTATATATATATATATATATATATATATATAACCTACATCCGTTTACCAAAAAAAAAACCTACATCCAAAGTAAGACGTAGGGTTTAGTTTATTTATTTATATATATATAAATAAAGATAATATGATGCCGAAGTCCCTAAAATTTTAATTTCAAAAAATGCAAGATCTTAGAAAATTTGAACCTAAAATATATAGTTTAGAAGATAAGAAATTGCCAATTAATTCTTATATAGAAGATCAAACAGAATATTGTATGTGTACACCATTTATATTAGGAGGAGATGGAGATAGTACATTTAATCAAGTAAATTGGACTAATATGTTTTTAATGAAGCAATTAGGTAGTTACATAAATCCGAATATTTATGAAGATGGTAAAACACTAGAAGAGGCTATTAAAGGATGATCGGAAAATATAAAAGCAATAATAGATAAAGAGGATTCAATAAAGAAAAATGACAGGTTGATAGAATTATCAAAGCCTATAGAACAAAAATTATATGATATAAAATTAGAACTTAAGAAAGTAATCAAAGAATCAGATATTATAAAATATAATACTAAGATAATTATGAAAGCATTAGGAATACAATCACAACTAGAGCCAATCCCAGATGTACCACAAATTAATATGATGAGAATATTAGAAAAAGAATATGGATCATGTACTACTGAAGCACAAATAAATAAGCAAACAATAGATGAAAATATGAGACAAACTAGGATAATAACAGAGCAAGTAAAAATAGGACAGGAAGTAATGAACCAGAACTTATGGACAATAATGGAGGAAATAAAGAAAATAGAATTTAAGAATGAGGGAATAAAAGGACATAAAAATAAAGAAATAATAGAACCAGAAATAAATACAAAAGAAACTAATAATATATCAGAACTAGCATGCCAAATAGGAAAGGATACTGACCAAATATTAGAAATATTAAAACCGATAAAAAAAAGAAAAACAATTAGTTATAGAACAGATAAATACTATGGATGTATTAAATTACGAGGAAATAGAAAGAAAAATGGGTGAAGAAGAGGAAATGAATTATGAACAAATAAAACAAGAATTAGAACAAGAGTTAGAAAATATAGGATTAAGATCACTAGAAAAACAGATGGAACAAATTAACTTGAATAATATAGTACCCCCCGAAGAAAGTCAAAATTCAAGAGTAACACATGACATAGGGACTTCTATTAATAGAAATACATAAAGAGAAGAAATGGCAGAAAGAGAAGAGTTAAGACATAAAGAAGCAATGAAACAAGATGACCAAGTATTTGAAATGACATATAAAACTCCAAAAGAAAATAATTTTACACCAACACCACTAGAACAATATGAGACTAGATCAATACCAAATTCAGGAATATGGTTAGATTTAGACTGTAACTTTGACAATGAAAAAAGAATAGAGGAATGGGCTAAATCTCAATTAATTGCATTAGTAGGAAGAAATATAGATACACAAACAGCAAGTTTAATAATAGAAGCAAGTTTTATAGGAATAGTGCAAAATTGGTGGAGAAATAGACCAACAGAATTCAGAGATCAAGTAAGAAAAGTTCAAGGGCATAAAACTAGAAAAGAATATTTTCTCATATTAGTTAGACAATACGAACAAATATTAAGAAATGAATTTGTAGGAAAAAGTACTGCAATAAATGAAAAAACAAAATCAGCAAGAGCAATAACAGGATTACATCAAATAGAAATATGTTCGTTAGATCCCAAATATTTAAATCCTTATATATGTGAATATAAAAAGTTATATTATGAAGCAGGATTAGAAAATTATGAACAACAAAAATTCTACTTAGAATTATTTTATAGAAAATTGCCAACATTAATATCAGAAACTATAATAGAGGAATATAACAATGCATTTAAGGAACAAGAAAATATAATGCAATATATTTTATGCTCATTTGTAATACAAATATTAGAATCTGAAGAATCTGGTTCAGAAGAAGAAAATGAAATAAGCTATATGTATATGATGAGAACAATAGATCCCGGTGAATCTAAAGAGGATGAAGGAGAAAGTAGTCAAAATTACGAAGAATACCAAGAATATAGAAATGCAAGCCAAGGTATAATCGAAAGGAGGATGACATTTAATGAAAAACAATATGATAAAATAAAAAAGACAAGTTTAGATCTAAAACCAGAAGAAATTCATCAACAGAGTTTAATGGGTAAAGTATCAAAAATATTAAAAACAAAAAGGAGAGAAAAAAGTGCATGTGTGATACTACAAAAGAAAACCCCTATAGATTCTAAGTTAGCAGAAGGAGTATTAAGAATACCATTATTAAATAAAAATATAATAGAATCTGAAATTGCTAAAATATCATTTAGAGATGAAATAACTGAAATATTTGTAGCTGGAGTACAAATATTAGTAAAAGCTTATTTTCAAGAAGGAATAAATACACCAATAGAATTATTAATTACAGATAGAAGAATTATAAGTAGTGTGCAGGATAGCATATTAGGAATATTGACAGGAAATTTAACATACCAAAAATTAAAATTTACACTAAATACTAATTTTGCTTTATCTAGAGCAGATACCAATATGGATCAAACATTAATAGTTTATCATAAATTAGATGGAATAAAAATGCCACCAGGTTCAAAATTAATAAGCATAGAAGCTATGATAGGATTAGTATTTACAAATGAGCATAAAATATATAAAAGGAACAGTGGTAAAGTAATTATAGACAAACAATTTATGCCAATATTACAAGAGCTTCCCTTAGATCCTGTAAATATAAATATTCCATAGCAATTACAACTAGAATTGGATAAGACAATAGATTATAAAGATAGAACTCCTAGTAGAATAAATTACAATAATACATTAGGACAAAGATCATTAAGAGTTAATACACCTACTAGTATAAACATTAACCTACCTAGCCTAGTTTCTAGTCAACCCCTAGTAGCTAGAAAAAGTTTTTCAACCCCTAACAACTTTAATAATGCACCTAGCCTACAAAAGTCTAAAGTTTTAGGATAGGAGAAAATAAGACTAGACTCCACTTGGCAAAGATACCTATATCATCATCAATTGCTCCAATAAACCTGAAAACAGCACAAATAGATTTAACATCTCAGATAGATAATTATGTTTCACTAGAAATAAAAAAGGAAGGAATATGGAAAGAAATTATAGCCTTAATAGATCCAAATAAAGAGAGAAGTACAATAGATACAGAATATACTGAAGATAATATAGAAATAGATCTGGAAGGAACCAAAACAAGTTCCACCATAAGAATTAATAAAACAGAAATAATAAGTTTAAAATTATGGGTACCAGAAGAAATTAATGATAATAGTACAACAAAATTAATATTAGGAAAAGATTTTTTAGAACAAGTAAAACCATATCATATTCAAGAAAAAAGAATAATGATTAGTGTAGATCATCAAGCAATAGTAATTCCTAACATAATTTAAATGTTATATTATGTGTTAGTGAAATTCAATTACCAAAAATATAGATCAAGAAAATATCATGCTCTAATAGACACGGGATCAAGTATAACTATAGCAAAATATAATGTCTTACCAGGAGAATTATGGAAGCAAAAAATCAAACCATTAATGATGGCTAGTGCTGACAAGAAGTTCACATGATAGAATTAGATGCCAAAAATGTCCCAATACAAATAGAAGAATATGAATTAAAAATACCAGTACTTCAACAATTTAATGATTCAACATGTGATGTAATTTTAGGATTAGACTTTTTAATGAATTATGAACCTATAATTATGTGGAATAAAGCATTAACATTAGTAACTCCATGTAAGCACAAAACATGGGGAATAAGAATCACCAGACCATACACTAGACAGGATGAACCATTCCAGAAAAAACAAGGACTAAATGAAATTCAATTCTTAAAAAATAAATTACCCGTAGAAATAGAAGAGAAGCCAATAATAAAGATTATACAAATTAAAGATGAAATAGAAAGAAGGTTAATAGATAATTATAGTGATAATTCATTAATTCATTGGGAGAAATCTAAACCAATAGAAAAAATAGAATTAAAAGATTACAGTAAAGAAATAAATTGTAAGCCATATCCATGGACTAAAAACGATAAAAAAGAATTTAATATGCACATAAAAGAAATGAAACAATATAAATTAATAAGAGAAAGCCAATCAGCCTACTCTTCCCCAGCAATGATAATAATTAAACATAGTGAAGAAAAAAGAGGAAAATCTAGATTAGTAATTAATTATAAAAAACTAAATGATTTAGCTATAAGAAATAGATACCCAATTCCTAAAATGGAATTATTCTTTAATCTAATAAGAGGAAAAACAATATTTAGTAAATTTGATTGTAAGTCAGGATTTTATCAAATTAAATTAGAAGAGGAAAGTAAAAAATATACAGCCTTTGTGGTGGACTCGGCCCGACCGAGGTCCTCAGAACCCTTGCCCAAGGCCTCATGGCCCTATAAGAAGCCCTCTGCGTGCTGGGCCGAGCTCAAGGCTCAACGGCCGAACAGATACCAGATACGGGCCGACCTCATACTCCTACCCAGGTCCGACTTCCCTGTCCGACACCTCCCAGAATCCGACACCAAGGACAGGATGACGTGTCTCACCTTATCCACAAGGACAGCTCATCCACTCATAGCTCAGTACAGGCTGGCCCTACTTGGGCCTAAAGCAAGCCCATTAGGACAACCAGCTCCCCCCTATAAGTAGCTCCGTACTACATGGGGCTCAGGTACGTCCTCTAACCCTAATTGTCACCCTCACACAACAGTGATTAGGGTTACTTCTTGGCTTTCTCCTTAGCCACTTGAGGACTCCCACCAAACATCACACAGAAACCCTAGACAGAGGCTCCTTTGAAGGTCTTCTTCCCTAACCCTTGGAGGACCTCACCATCTAGGACATCACATTGGCGCCGTCTGTGGGGAAAGAGAAATTTCATCCCCACCCAAAAGATTCTACCATGTCTGAGACACAACCAGTTCAGAGGAGGAGAAGTGGGCGTCCAAGAAGGGTGCCGTCAACTGAGGACCTGCGCCTCCATGCCAATAGGGCAGCAAGGTCCTCACCACCACCCTCTTCACCACCTCCACCTCCTCCCCCGCCACCCCCAGGGTCTATCCACACCCACAGTGGACCTTACACCGTCCACACCGGAGACACTACAGATCCAACTCAGCACCAGGGAGAAGGTCGGCGTGTGCAGCTATGCTCCGATCCTGGAAAAACCAACACAGAACAACACCGCCACTGCGGCGAACGTGCCCCCCTGTCAGTACTACACATCGTTCTCACTCACGTCAATCTTCACTCTCTCGTAAAGCAGACATCTTGTCCTTAATGAGACAACAGATGAGGATCATAGAGCAACAAGGTAAAGCCATCGCAGATCTTCAGCAGGTTACTAAGCAGCGTTTGGCTGAACGAGCTGTTGTTCGAGCTCCAGCACCAAACGAATTCCCACAACAAATAAGACATTTTGTTGTGATACAAGATTTGGTTAAGTCACCGGAGAACCTCCGAGTGGAAACTATCTCAGGGGGTTTTGCCGGTGGGGGGGAGAAGAGGTCGGAAAGGAAAAAGTACGTCAACCAAGTATTAGCCGTTCGCCACAAGCCCATCTGCAAGAAACCATCTCGGAACATCCCCATCAGCTTTTCCGACCAGGATATGGAAGGCATCATCCCGGATCACAATGACCCAATGGTGATCGCGGCGATGATCAGCAACTTTGAAGTCGCCCGAGTTTTTATCGATCAAGGAAGTTCGGCCGACATTCTTTTTCTTCACACCTTTCAAGCACTTAAGCTGAGATCAGCCGACCTCGTGGAATTTGAGGGCAATTTCATCAGCTTCACGGGTGAGGCAATTCACCCCTTAGGAGCTATCCATCTCCCGGTAACCTTAGGCAAGCAGCCTTCGGCCCGAACGGAGATCATCAAATTTCTAGTTGTTGATTCTGAATCCCCCTACAATGTGATATTGGGACGAACCTGCCTGCAAGCTTTCGGGGCAGTAGTATCGACGGTACATTTAGCCATGAAGTTCATCGATCCTGACGACAAGCTCGTCACGATCAAAGCCGACCAGCTCACAGCCCGACTCTGCTACAACGCGAGTCTACGGGAAGTCAAAAAGAAGCAAGAGGAGCTCGCTGGTCCAACCTTGGCCAAAGGGAAGATCCTATTGGCTGAACTAGATGTTCGGGCCGAGCAGGATGATCTCAGGCCTTCTCCTCAAGGGGAGTGGTTGGCAATCCAAATCGATCCTTCTGACCCCAACAGAACTGTCAAAGTGGGCGTCGACCTCCCTCGGGAAATCCAGGGCGAGATCATCGATCTGTTACGAGTTAATCTGGATTTGTTTGCTTGGACATCAGCCGACATGCCGGGGATCGATCCGAACTTTATCTGCCACAAGCTTAGCGTGGATCCGAAGGCAAGGCCGGTGGCCCAAAAGTTGAGACGAGTTGGGACAGAGAAAGTGAAAGTTATCCAGGAAAAGGTTTATGAGTTGCTGGAAGCTGGGTTTGTTAAAGAAGTGCCATACGCCGAATGGGTGGCAAATACTGTTTTGGTTAAAAAGGCAAATGGCAGTTGGAGGATGTGTGTGGATTACACCGACCTCAACAAAGCCTGCCCCAAGGATCAGTATCCACTGCCAATTATTGACCAGCTCGTCGATAATTCGGCAGGATACCAACTATTGTCGTTTACTGATGCCTACTCGGGATACAATCAGATCCCCATGTATCCCCCAGATCAAGAGAAAACCACATTCACAACTGGAAAGGCAACTTATTTCTACACTGTCATGCCTTTCGGGTTGAAGAATCCTGGAGCAACCTATCAAAGAATGATGAACAAGGTCTTTGATGGAATCATTGGTACCACCATGGAAGTCTATATTGACGATATGATTACAAAAAGCAAGAAAAAAGAGGATCATGTCCGAGATCTTACCATGGTTCTTGAAAGGGTAAGAGCGCATAAAATGAGGCTGAATCTGGAAAAGTGCACCTTCGGAGTTCCAGCTGGTGTGTAACACCCCAAATTTTCATCCCCTGGTGTAATGAAAATTTTGATTTTGAAAGTTTATTTCATAATTATTTTCTTTAATCATAATTATTTATTTCATAATTAATTTGGATTAATTATGTGTTAGTATTGGTGACTGTTCAAGATAGAAAAATATTTTGATAAAAATATAATAGGTAAAAATAATGTTTTTGCATATTTGTCCCTAAAATAGAACCTAGAAGCAATATTAGGAAAGTTTTGGAGGGAAGGGCATTAAAATAAATATTTTTGAAAATTGATCAAAAACACTCGAGTATTTTTGGAAACACTCGAGTAATCGAGTCAGTGGAGAACTCGTTAGTGCGTTTGATGACTCAACACACAACGATTTCTTTTGAACGACACGAAAACACGCCCAGGACACGTTAATGGGCATCGTGGCGAGCTGCATGATCATTAGAAGTGTCTATATAAGCTCTTGGTTGAAGAGGGTGGAGGATTTTGGGTGGATTTGCTCTGAAATTTCAAAGTTAGGGTTCCTGATTTCGTGAGCTGATTATACGATCGTGTTTGAGAGTTGAATTGAGAGTAATACACCATTGTAAAGCTCATAAGATTTGAGAGTTGTGGTTGCTTGAGGAAGGAGAATCGAAGATCGAAAGTGTGGTGTCCTTAGCTGTCAAGTGTGAAAACCTGAGGTCTGGAGCTTACTTGAAGCTAGGATTTTGGTAAGTATATGAGCTCTCTGAACCTCAAATTCGTTCATACCTCTAGTTTAAGTTGCAGAGAATCAATCTTAACAATTTTCCCCAATTTCTAAAACGTTTTTGCATGCCAAATTCTCTGGTCTTGGTGCCCTGTTCAACTGTGGCTGCATGCAAAGGGTTTTGAGGGTTAGAGTGTTCCAGCCAATTTATCTGCAAATTCCCTGTTGATTCACAACTTAGAGGTAAGGGTGAAGCTTTTAATTCACTAGAATAAGTTTAAATCATGTGAATTTAGGTTGAGAGTCAACAAAAGACTCTATGGGCATAATTGGAATTAGGTTTGAGGCTTGGAGGCCTTTCTGGATTCAAGCATTGGTTTGGACAAGTTTGTTAGGTTACGTGCAAGCTGTACCAAAGCTGTAATTGAGCTAAATGTGCCTAGAATTGAATTTGGTATGTTGAGTTGTGGAAAGATGAATTTTACGCATAATTGTTGAAATTCTATGATTCAGTGCTAAATGTTGTTAATTCTATATTGGAACATGTTTAAAATATGTAATATAAGCTCTGTTGATCATTGGTTTGGGTTGGAATTGACGATAGTTAGAAATGGTATGTTAAAACTCAATTTGCAGTGTTGTCTGTCTGCAAATACTCGAGTATTTGGGATGATACTCGAGTATTTCGATTATTTTGGAAAAATTGAATTTCTGGAAACTCAAGAACACTTGAGTACTCATGAAGAACACTCGAGTATTTTGATGAATTTAAAAATATATATTTCTGGAAAATAAATAACACTCGAGTCTCATTAAGAACACTTGAGTATTTTGATGAATCTGTGAAACACTCGAGTCTTGGAAAGTTTACTCGATTCCTCTGGACCAAGGACAGAAAAGTAATTTGCTTTTAACATACCTAAAGTAATGTCAATTAAGATCAACTATGCTTATGGGAAGGAATCATGTTCCAATAAAAGAACGGGGAAATTATTAACAACATTATAACTCACTGATGGAATAATATTGGATGCACATGATAAGATTATTGGTTAATCGTAATGGATAAATTTTATGTGCATACATGCATGGAGAAAGGAGATGGAACTAATTCGGTGATAACTGGCTCGATGACACATTTTGGTAATGTGGGCAGCATTAGGGAATGCTGTTACGTCTTGGTGACATTGTGTGCACACTATCCGAGCAGTTTCACAATACATGTTGGTCATGTATGCGAATTACTGGATTGAACGTTCAATGGACAATGGAAATGGGAGACATGCATCATGACACATAAATAATGGGACTCACATAATTGAATCATGTTTGTTCATTTGCATATGCATCTGGATACTTGGAACTTGTGATTGTTACTTGCTTTATTTATTCTTATTTGATTATGTGGATTATATTGCTTACCCCTTATGCCCATTATAGGTGATGGCACGCTATCTAGCTTGCATCGAGTTGCGCCCGCTCCCTAGTGGAGTGTGGTACTACGAGGACCATAGAGCCACATTTGAGGGTGAGGTAGAGGTGACTCTATATCACCCTAACCCTTTGGCTCGTGTCCGTCCTCGTAGGTTTCGCATCCCTATTATCTATACTTTGCATGTACCCCCTTTTTATACCTATCATGAACCACCCCCGACTCGACCAGCTCGTCGCTTTCATTCCTTTCGTTTTAGAGCTGCTACTAGATCTCACCCCTCTGCTTCTCGAGTGATCCGTGAGGAGACTCCTATACCTAGTCCGATGAGTCCGGTTCATGGGACTCCTTCAGCCGACCCAGTGCCCAGTGGTAGGGCACCCACTCAGTCAGACGAGGTAGAGGAGGATCCTGAGGAGGCTGAGAGTGAGGGCGAGCCAGTCGAGCACTCCACTCGGAGCCAGTGGGGAGTTGGGGATCCACCAGGTGATGCATAGTATAGATGATTAGGATGTGGGACAGGTGGAGCAGCTGCGGGAGACTCTGGAGACGATGCTATGGAGGAGGATCACTGGACCACTGCTGGGATTTTCATGTTTTGCTCTATATATATATATTGTACATATTTTTGAGAGATCTCAGTGAGGTGGTCTTTTCTTTTGGCTTTATATTATGGACTTGTATTTTGTAAACTCTTGCTACCTCGACCTGACTTTGATGTATGTTGGTACTATTATATTATGATATGTATGGTTATGTTTATATATATATATATATATATATATATATATCTTTACATAAATGGCACGAAACGTGAATTATCAAGTCAAGGTCCCTATTTTCTGCTTACTCTGATAATTGTGATTTTAGTGCTGAGTTGGGAAGTTTTTAATAGTCGTAATGAAAACCCAACCTATGGATGAAAGGATTATTTTCACCAATTGTTTCATAACAAAGATTTTTGTTACTTCTATACTTACGCAAGTCCATATACTCTATTCAATAAACAATAGAGAAACTATATTTCATAATATACAAAAGAGGGTGTGACATGGTGCCTTCCTCGGTTTCATGCTGTCTGAAAGGGGAATTGAGGCAAACCCCGACAAGTGCCGAGCTATATTAGAAATGAAGAGCCTTGCCGATCTCAGAGAAGTGCAACAGTTGGCAGGCAGGATGGCAGCACTGTCAAGGTTCCTCCCTCAGGCAGCAAAGAAGGCCTTACCCTCGTATCAGCTCCTAAAAAAAGGTACAACTTTTCATTGGGATCAAAATTGTGAAACTTCCTTCCTAGCACTTAAGGAGTATCTCTCTTCTCCTCCGGTTCTCTCCAGCCCTCGGCAGGGGGAAAACCTGTTCATTTACCTTTCTGTTGGTGATTCCGCCCTCAGCTCGATGTTGGTCCGAGATGAGGGCCGAACTGAGTTTCCTGTTTACTTCATTAGCCAAGCTCTCCAAGGTCCCAAGCTCCGGTATTCTAAGATTGAGAAATTTGCATTTTGTCTAATTATGGCTGCACGGCGACTACGACAATATTTCCAGAGTCACCCCATTGTCTTAAGAACCGCCCAGCCCATCAAACAAGTTCTGCAGAAGCCTGACCTCGCTGGGAGAATGATGTTATGGTCAATCGAACTGTCCGAGTTCGACATCTCCTATGAACCGAGGAAGGCAGTCAAGTCACAAGCATTGGCAGACTTTGTATCCGAGTTCACAGAGCCCCACCAAAGCTCTAGCTCGGACACTTGGGTGATATACGTGGATGGCTCGAGCAATCAAAAGGGTGCAGGAGCTGGTGTTATTCTGGAAAATGCGGAGGGTCTCAGCATCGAATATTCCCTGAAATTCGAGTTCTTAACCTCGAATAATCAGGCTGAGTATGAAGCAGCCATTGCCGGTCTCCGCATGGCTAAGGAGCTCGGTGCAACTAAAGTTCAAATTATGAGCGATTCCTAATTGGTGGTTTCCCAAGTTATCGGAGACTACCAAGCAAAAGAGCCCATCCTGCAGAGGTACCTTGATAAAGTTAAATCCCTGGCTCTTGATTTTGCGAAATTTTCTATCACGCATATCCCCCGCTGTTCAAACTCCTGAGCCGATGTGCTTTCCAAGCTGGCGAGCACAAAAGGCGGAGAAAACAATAAAAGCCTCATTCAGGGACAAATCTCGGCCCCAAGCATGGTGATGGCTATTTCAGTATCGCCGAACTGGATGCACCCGATAAAGGCATACCTCGAACATGGCATACTCCCAGCCGATCAAAAGGAGGCAAAGAAACTTAAGAGAAAAGCGGCTGAGTATGTTATTATGGATGGAATCCTTTATAGAAGAGGAATGTCTTCCCCTCTCCTCCGATGTCTCACCTCCGAGGAAGCTCAGGAAACCTTGAACTAGGTTCACGGAGGACTGGGGAGCCACCACGTCGGAGGCAAATCCCTAGAAAGGAAGATACTGAGGGCCGAATATTTCTGGCCGACCTTAGTGACAGATTCAATTGACCACGTTCGACGATGTCCGCAATGCCAATTCTTCAGCGATGTTTATCAGAAACCCTCCGAGGAACTCCACTCTCTAGCATCCCCTGGCCCTTCAGCATGTGGGGGATGGACATCGTGGGACAGTTCCCAACAGCTCCAGGTCAGCTGAAGTTCATTGTGGTAGCAATAGATTACTTCACCAAATGGATCGAGGCTGAACCATTGGCAACCATTACTTCGGCAAGAATACAGAAATTCTTCATGAAACAAGTCATTTCTCGCTTTGGACTTCCACTCACACTAATCACTGACAACGGTAGCCAGTTCGCTGCCAACAACTTCCAGCTTTTGGCTGAAAATCTCGGAATCTCTCATCGGTTCTCCTCGGTCGAGCACCCCCAGACTAATGGGCAAGCCGAGGCGGCTAACCGAGCTATTGTTGACGGCCTTAAGAAGAGAATTACTCAAGCCAAAGGGGCGTGGGCCGATCTGCTACCTGAGGTCCTCTAGTCGATCAGGACCACGGAACAAACCTCAACAGGAGAAACCCCCTTTAGACTCACCTACAGCTGTGATGTGGTCATCCCCATCGAACGAAGGATTCATACCTTCCGAATGAGGGACAGGCCCGAGCAACAAAATGAAAATTTGATCAAAGAAGATTTAATACTGGCCGAAGAGATCCAAGAAGTCGCGTCTGTTCGGGAGAAGAAAGCAAAGGAAAGGCAAGCCAAGCAGTACAACAAAACAGTGCAACCCAGATCTTTTGAGGTCGGAGATCTTGTCCTCCGAAGAGCAGATATTGGCCTTAAAAATCGAAGAGACGGGAAATTTGATCAAAATTAGGAAGGCCCCTACAGAGTCATTTCAAAAACGAACTCTGGGGCATACAAGCTAGAGACTCTTGAAGGAGCCGAGCTCAAAAACTCCTGGAACGTTGCCAAACTGAGAACCTATTTCAGTTAGGTTTACCTCGGACGATCATCAGCAGTCACCAACACCCCCAGCTAAAGTCTAAGTTTTACTTTAGTTTCTGTTAATGTTTTTGCATCTACTTCCCTTGTCACGTTCTTCTCCATTGTGATATACTCACCTTTTTTAATCCATGAAAGGCAATGTACCCACCCTTATGATTAATGAAAAAGTACAAACTTGATCATACTCAAGTGCCACAGTTTTATATACGTACGTACTAGCTTCTCATTTAGCACTAGCCACCTAAATGTTGCATGGCGCTATGTACAGCCAACGTCTTCTAGATAAGATCGGCTTATATGCATAGTGTACAAGGGACACCCGATAAAGCACAGCTTGCTGTGAAATGTTCTCACATAGCTTCACTCAGCAACCTCTTTCACATCAGGGACGAGGGCACCCACCTCGGCTAAGGTGGGTAGATCCGAGATCCCTACCGTATGCACTTATATACAGTACCTCTTTTCAGAGGAAAACTTATAAGATTACTGCACTTACTAAGTCGTCCAAGCTCGGCCTTATTATCCAGGTCCGATCAAGTGTTCTTATTTTGGGTCCAATCAATTCCGAATACAACAAGTTAAAACAGGACTTGTATTCTCAAAAACATTTTTACTTGGTTATCTAAAATACCACAAGTCTCAAACACTTGCATTCTTTCTTAAAGTTTTCTTGGTGACCACCTAACCAACTGCAGTTCGGATCCGAGGTCTTACGAATAAACATGCAACGAGTTAGCAGAATAAGACTCGCATTCGTGTAACAAGTTGAAGTAAAGGCTTGCACAAATTGACCTCGGACACAATGTGATTGCAACAAGTTGAAATAAAAACTTGCATCAAAGTAACATGCAACAAGTTAAACTAAAAAGAACTTGCATAAAAAGAAAATGTTGTACACAATTAGAAAAATAAATATTGTCAAAAAGGTTACAAAAACATAAACAAGTCGCAAGCTTCCCAGCATAAGGGACTTACGCTGCTTCATCTTCCACATCGGAAAGGACAACCGAGCTCGGGTTGAACTCCTCATCCGGTTTCTCCACCAAAGGGTTGGGAAGATTCTCCTCGGGTTGGTCGAGGTCAACCTCGGCCCCGCCTCTGTCATAGTCGACCATCTTCCCATCTTCCACCCCGTACCCGGCGGAGGCACCAACAACCCGAATTCGAAGTCCTTGGTTCAGATGAAGAATCTTCTCTACGGCACCCGCAAAAAATTTGCTCCCTGCCTTCTCAAAATTGAAGTCTGCCTCGGACGCCGCCACCTTGTGTTTAAG
Organism: Crotalaria pallida; assembly: GCA_037953625.1. NCBI lineage: Eukaryota > Viridiplantae > Streptophyta > Magnoliopsida > Fabales > Fabaceae > Crotalaria > Crotalaria pallida. The sequence goes on along the minus strand of CM075650.1, from coordinate 54,989,008 downwards.
AGCTTGAGTGGCTCTTCTCTTGAGCAAAGTCCTCACCTTCTTCACCTCGGCCAGGCCTTCCTGCCGACCAGCTTCCTTAGCATCTGCCTTCGCTTGAGCCAGAGCCTCCTCATGACTTTTTAGAAGCTCCTCCACTTGCTGGAGGTGCTTCTCTTCCATATCGGCCAACTTTTGCTCGGCCGAGTTTTTGTTATTCCTCAGCTCAGCCACCTCAGCCACCATATCAGATCGGGCCTTTTTCTTGGCAGGCGACACGCCTTCCGCCACGTCATCAGCAACTTCGGCCAACACATTGAAAATGTTTGTTGACCTCTTCAAGTGATAAGCCAACCCCTCGGCCATCTTCTTCCACTCGGCCCCCGACATCTTTATGAGAGCATCTTTAACTGAAGGCTTGACGATGCTGGTCGGCGGTCTCAGAAGACTATCGATTCCTCTCTTCGGACAGCCGGATGAAGGTGGAGAATCCGCAACAATGACCTCGGTACCCAGGCTTGGAGACTGAGGAGGAGGAGGGGCGATAATCACAGCGGGCGGAGTAGGATGAAGGGGACCCGAGTCGGTAGAATTTGTGTCATTTGAAACCTTGGCAGGCGCGGGTTCAGTGGAAGAACTCTCAGCCCTCTTCCTCTTTCGGGCCTCCAAGGATGCTTTGAGCGCTCTGGACGACATGTCCGACCAATGTTCTTCTGCAAACAAAAGGATAAAGGAGAGTCAATAAGAAAGTTGAAAGAAAATGTACAAGTGTAAGGGTAAAAGTAACTACCGATTCTGGTCAAGACTTCGTTGTCAGAACATTTCATGAATACTCCAATATCGAGCTGGAATTTCCGAGCCCGATACTCAGTCTGGAAGTGGTGGGCCGTTACTGCCTCATCGGCGTCAAGTGTGGCGCCCGACCACCTCTGTGGCGTGCCGATGTGGCGATTGAAGAACTCCGGGGTCCACTCCAAGGGGAACCTCGGACCCGTCTCGGATCGGAACCAAGGTAGTCTCGTTCCAACATACTTATACTTGAAAAACCTGGGTTTGAAATGTTTCCAGGATTCCGAGAACATGCCGAACAGCCCATAATGAGCTCGGGCCTTAGCCGATACCCAAAGGCGACCGGTGACCCCGTCTTTATTACTGACGAACGGGTTGTACATCCACAAAAATAGCCGAACAGTGCATACCAAATTCCTGGCTCCGCAGTACTTTTGGAATGCTCGGAGAAAAGACCAAGTGTTGGGATGGAGTTGCGAAGGGGCCAGCCTGAGCTCGTCCAAAATCCTCATTTCCAGATCGGTGAAAGGGAGGGTCACGCCGAGATTGTGAATCAGGTCGGCATAAAATAAGAATGAGTTGTTGTCAGTCCGAGTGCATATCCTGTCATTTGCCGAACAGGGGAGTACTTCGTAAGAAGTCCCGGTGGCGTCCCCTGGGCAAGGCAGCACGGCTCTCCTTACTTCGGCAAGCTTGTCCTCGGAGTCTAAGCTAGACCAAACTCCCTTGGGTTCCACATCAACCCACTCGTACTGATCGGCATCCGTAGGCGCAGGATAAAGCTCAGGTCGGCTGATGCACTTCCTGGGTGGCATGGTACCTGTGGAAGGACAGGGGAGCTCGGTGCTAGTCCTACGGGTTACAAAGAATAAACCCCCAGAAAACCCCCTCGAAGTTGTTTCGAGGGGCGAGTATCTCCCCTCTACCACAGGTGCCCCCAGTTCATACATCCTCTCTCTCTCCATCCTTTCAAAATCGGCACGCTCCCTACCATCGATGAACTCGGCCCAGGCATATTGGCGTACCCATTCCCTCTGCTCTTCCCAGTCCCGAGGATAGACGACCTCAACGGGATCGACATCCAGGTTTTGTCTCTCATACCTACGCCTATACTCCCTATGGCGACGAAGCGCCTCGTCCACCTCAGTGGAGGAGCAGGACGAGGAGGAAGAGCCGTCCTCCTCCTCACTACTGCTCGAAGACAGGGAGAATACCCCTACCCACTTCCTAAACCATTCCCTACTCATATTTCCCCAATCCACTTCTCCGATTTTTCTGAAAAATAAAAACAAAAAACAAGTATCAAAAACCCTCCAAAAAACCCAAAGCACCCCAAACCCAGAAACTCCCAGTATTAATCCCCAAAGTCACAAACCCAAAACCCAGAAAGAATACCCTATTCCATAAAAATAAGAAAATAATTACCAACCCCTCTCAGGTAAACCGCAAAACCATAAGGAGAGAAGAAAAGGGAAGAGGAAGAGAAACAGGGATAAGAACAATACCTTAAGAATATAAGCTTGGTGGAAAGGGTTTGCAGATCAAGCAAATTCGCTGAAGAAGAAGATGACGAAGGGCAAGGAAGGAGACAGGAGTTCGATGGTGCAAGAGGAAAAGAAACGTTTTTTCTGAGAAAGAGGGAAGGTTTTCGTATGGAAGATTGACTGGCAGAGAAAGAATGAGAAGCGGTTTTGTGTGAAAGAGGGGGAAGAGAAACCGTTTTCCCCCTCAGTTTTGAAGTTTGGGCCAGGCCCAAAAAGCCCAACCCAACATGCAGCCACACATATGGAGACACATGGCGCAGAATAGCTGGAATCACGAACCTCGAGCAATGTCGCAGTAATGGCGACGCTTCGTTAGGTGTAATTTCTGACACGTGTCAGACCTGGAGAATGCAAGCGTCACTTCGGAGCAGGTGAGAAGACAGCTCTCAGACCTGCTCCGTCATAATGAAAAGACATCAGAGACAGCTGGATACAGCTCTCGACAGTTCATCGTCCGAACTCCCTAGAACCTCGGAACAAGGCTCAGATAACCTTGACCGAGCTGGGGGGCTTATGTGGTGGACTCGGCTCTTATGTGGTGGACTTGAGAAAAGGACCTGAACCAAGACCTCGGAACAAGGCTCAGATAGCCTTAACCGAGCTGGGGGGCTTATGTGGTGGACTCGGCCCGGCCGAGGTCCTCAGAACCCTTGCCCAAGGCCTCACGGCCCGATAAGAAGCCTTCTGCGTGCTGGGCCGAGCTCAAGGCTCAACGGCCGAACAGATACCAGATACGAGCCGACCTCATACTCCTACCCAGGTCCGACTTCCCTGTCCGACACCTCCTAGAGACCGACACCAAGGACAGGATGACGTGTCTCACCTTATCCACATGGACAGCTCATCCACTCATAGCTCAGTACAGGCTGGCTCTACTTGGGCCTAAAGCAAGCCCATTAGGGCAACCAGCTCCCCCCTATAAGTAGCTCCATACTACATGGGGCTCAGGTACGTCCTCTAACCCTAATTGTCACCCTCACACACCAGTGATTAGGGTTACTTCTTGGCTTTCTCCTTAGCCACTTGAGGATTCCCACCAAACATCACACAGAAACCCTAGACAGAGGCTCTTTTGAAGGTCTTCTTCCCTAACCCTTGGAGGACCTCACCGTCTAGGACATCACAGCCTTTAGTACCTCTGAAGAATTATACGAATGGAATGTATTACCTATGGGATTCCATTATAGCCCTAATATATTTCAAGAATATGTAACAAAATTATTATTACCAATAAGGGAATTTGTGTAACATCCCGTATTCTCTGGACTCAAATAATTCAGTAAAGTTTAGTTTAAGAAAGGTTTTCAGTAAAATGTTTTAGGAAAATAAATTTTTATTGATCTCATTTGGAAACGAATTTTATTATTATCAAATTATTTGAGATTTAAATAAATTTCTTCTTCCTTTTGAAAATCTTTGATTTACTTGGAAGTGTGATTTATTTCAAATTTGAGAAAAATTCATTTTGAGAATAAACTAGTAAGATAAATTGATTACTTTAGAATTTGCATTTTTGAAATTTTTGGACGTGTGTTCGTACATGAAATCTAATTGATTGATGAAAGCATAGTATGAATGTATGATTTGTAAAGGTATGTATGATATTTGTGTGTGTGTGTGTGACGAATTTTATTAATGAATGCATGAATTTTTTAAGCGTGAATGCATGCAGGATGTATGTATGATGTATGTGTGTGAGTATGCCGAAGTATGATGGTATGTGCATGCCCAAATGTGTGTTAAATGTATGCATAGTTTCATGACCTTATGCTATGAAAAATAAAAATTTTTATGTGTAATGGTGTGTGTATGTGTTGTTCGGCGAGTATAGAAGAAGAGGAACCCAATAGGATGTAATTCCCTTAGTCATTAAGAAAGTAGGAATTGAATTAGAAATAAGAAGCCAAGGAGAAGTGCAACCTCTTAAGTGGCAAGAGAGTGAGGAAATAGGAGGGAGTAGGGTGGTGACTCATGATAGCTAAGGGAGACTTTCCCTCAACCTTGTCACCCTCCATCGACAAGACCTCTCCCATGCAACAATTAGAGTTGCCCAAATTGTCCCTTGCCCAACCCCTTGAACCGAGGACCAAATGGGAAATTACAAGCCCTTCCTCTTGTTCTTTAAACCGTAAAGAGGAGAGTGTGTGTGTTGGCCAATTCATTTCCATTCTCTTCACCAAACTCAAACACATGGTCCAAGAGTGCATCAAACTCTTGTGACTTTAGAGAGAAAAGAAAGAGAGACCGTAGGAGAGAAGGAAGAAGACAAGAGTGCAAACCCAAGGATTCTTAACCCAAACATCCCCAAATTCTTTCCCAACCTTATTTCCTTCAAGGATCAACAAAGAAAATCACCCACCAACCTTAAAGAAGAAGTGACCGAAGCAACCTTAGGAGGAGGAGAAGGAGATTTGAAGCTAGAAGTTTAGCTAGAACCTTGATCTAAGGTAGTCCCTTTGGAGAGTATAGCTTAGTGATTTTGGTTTGTAAAAGGATATTATTATGGACATTATTTTAAGTGTAATATTTGTGATGCATGTCCTTCTTTTCTTATGATCTTAAGGTTTGCATGTTAATTGTTGATTTCATCTTGGATAAGTGTGCTTAAATGTTTCAACTTTCAATTGAGTTCTTCACGGTTTTGAGTAGATTTTGTGTTGATTTTGGTGATGCATGTGTTTAATTTTCCATGATCTTGAAGCCTTAGAGTTTTGCATGCCATTCTTATGACTTGATCTTGAATATTTGTACTTGGGTGTTTTAAATTCTCACATGACCTTCACGATTTTGCCTAGGTTTTGTGTTTGAGTTTGTGTTTTTGCCTTGATCTTACTTTTCATGTTTTAATATATGCTTGATCCTTGATAAAATGTGAACCTTAAATTTGTATGTTGTTTTGGTGCAAAGTCTTGATTCTTCCTTTTTGTGCATGACCCGGTTTTCAAAGAAAAATGAATATGACAAGCTTAAGAAATAACTTTTGTATAAAAAGAATTTAAAATCCAAATTTTGTGCATGGTGATGATGATTCGGTGATGGCTTGAAAAACAAAATGATGCTTTTGAAATCTTATATGATTTGACCTTGAATTTGTTCCTTACATGTGAAAATAAATTGTGAGATCTTGCCCTATGTGTGTAGTCATTCGGTCTAGTCTAGGAAATTATACTAAATCATCATCCATGTTGAAATTTGTTTCATTTTACATGCATGAATTTCCTTAGATGTTTTTGGCATGATCCTTGATTTTATTGTGTTAAGGAATTGAATTTTTGATTAATAAAAATGTTGTGAGAAGCTCACGGTTTTGCATGTAAGAAGGTCTAAGTTAGTTCATTTTATTTTGCATGTATATTCTATTGTTAGAATTAGGGAATTTCTAAACCATGGGATTTAAATCTTTGATTTTGAACTTCACAATAAATTATTTCATAATCCCATTTGGTTTAGGAACAACCTTAAGCTAATTATTTTATTCTCCTATGTGACATTATTTGAGCTAGTTAGAATAAAAGGAAGTTGATTTGATAAATGTTTGTGTTGAGTGTGTTTCTCATATGACCCATTCGGTTTTGGTACAAATTTCTTTTAAGCTATTTTATTTCTTTTTCATTATGGTTTGGGTTGATCTTTGAATAAATTAAATTAAATTGAGATATGTTTGCATGAAATGATTTTCTTCGTGTTCTATTCGGTTTGGGTATAAAAGTAAAGAAAATAAATTAATTTCTTCTTGTGTATCGATTCATATGATGATTAGCATTATTCTAAGTAAATGTATTCTTTTCTTTTACCATTATGTGATGTTTTAAATTAGGAGTGATATATTTTCATAAATACATGTGTTAGTAATCATTAGTAATTGAAATATAAGCCTTGTCTCATGTAGGGTAGAATTCGGCCATGTATAGGAATTTGGTGCATGTGTTTTATTTTGTCCTATGTGCATGAGTTTTGAATAGTACCATGATTGTGTATGTGCTTGAATGCTTTGGGTGTTTAATATTTGTTTACATGTGTGTTTGAAAATAAACTTGAGTGCTTAATATTTTTAAGAAAGGTTTTTACCTTTATGTTGATTCGATTTTAAGGAAAATAAGGTGAACCAAATGATTTAATTAATTGAAAAGTATTTCAAATAATTCTTGAAGTTCATGGTTTTCAACTTAAATGATTTTACAAGAAAATCTTTTGATAAATGTGGTCTTTTAAAGAAGCCAAAGGACTAGAGGTGTTTTCGAATAAATGTTTTTCAATAAAGGAAGTTGGTAGTAATACTTTATGGTTTTATGAGAACGATTTTTAATAAAAAGAAAACTATTTGAGTTCCAGTAACAATCGGGAGCGGTTACGAACGTCGTCGTGGAAAAGCGAGAAGCGTATCAAGAGTGTAAGCGTCAATCGAGGTGAGAGAGAAGTTTCCCCTAAACAACCGTGGTATTTAGGTAAATATTAAGAGGTCCAATCATCTCAAAGGTTGGACTCCAATCTCCTTTAGCGTAGTGGTGTATGTGATAGCGCTTGTTTGATTGATTGAGCTATCCACCCGAACGACTGAGATTGGTTTATTAATTGTGTCGTTATGCTTATTAATTGATTTTACTTGCATTATTTTAATTGTCCTATTCGGTAATGACTCATTCGTTGGTTGAGTAATCCTGATGTTAATGCACTGAGGTTACGGATGGAGAGTGACCTTGTGAAGAGTAACAAATAAGAATAAGAATTAAAAGGTGAGAATTAAACAGAGAGAAGACGTAAATCGTTGATAAGAAAAAGACTATGTGATGAGAGCCGAATATTGAGCCAGAGCTTGGGGTGTCAATGTGGAATGATTGCTTTCTGAGGTCTAGTTACGAGGGGATATAAAGGTGAATTTGTGGAGTTGAACTCCTTTATCCCTTGGTTTTAGTCTGGGGTTGGTGTTGAGTTGAGCTTGCTCCTCCACTAACTCTCAGCAAAAGTAATGATTTTTGGAAATGTTTTTATAAAATTTTCGAAAGTGTTTTGGTAAAACTTTACTTAAGAAATATTCTTTTGAGGAGGACATTAGTGAAACACCATTTTTGGGGAAATCATATTTTTTGAAGAGTTTGTATTACTTTGAAAAGATGTTACTTTTAGAAAGAATTTGAGAAAATGTTATTGAAAAGAATTTGTGGAACTTCGTTTTTGAAAAGAGTCTTGTGAAGATACTGTTTTTGAAAAGATTTTGGAAATGAGTTTGTGAAACAGTAGTTTGAAAAGAGGTGGTGGAATGTTCGTGAAACATTATTTTGAAAAGATAATTGGGAGTTGGATGATGAGTTGAGGAAATTGATGTGTAATGAAAAGGCCAGCTCTGTGCTAAGATGAGATAAGAATTGCTTTGAGAATAATAGAGGTCGGGACTCGTCGAAGGGTTGTACGAAGAATGAGCCGACCAATAGGATAAGATTTAAAGATCAAAAGACTTTTAAAAGATATTGATTAACTCGGTGAGATATGAGTGTCGTTCCGAAGTAGTGGAGAGGAAGATACTATGGGTATCTGCGGGTACTCAGGTGGAGATTGTAGAAGGGGAGGACAATGACGGTGATACGTCAAGAAGTCTAGAGTACTGTTCTAGGTGGGACAACTCCACAAGTGGCGCACTAACGTGGTGGGGACTGGGTCCAATGCCGTGGCACGTCCTGCTTTGCAAACTAGAACCAGTACTGTCGCCCCCTTGATACAAATCTAGAACAGTGAGAGGGACTGGAGTGGGGCATTTTGTTTGCTAGTGCAAGGCAGTGAGCTATGAATGTTTATTGATGTTATTGAAGCTGAGTCCTCCTGTGTTGTGACAGCTGTCGTGCCCGCACGGTAAAGGTCTTGTACTCCTGTTTGCTTCCGACTAGGTTGGGTGGTGACCGAGGAGATGTAGACGAGTGTGCTAACTTGAGAATGTTTTCCTTAATGATGCTTTTAGATCCCTTGCATCATTAATGGTTCCAAATTCATAAAACTTAAATCAGAAAAGGAAGAAATATATATATAATAATAATCCTGGAACAAAAGCGTGAATGAGATAATGAATTTATATGGAAGTGGAATCAGAGTGCGCAGCGGAAGTAACTCATGAGATGTGATTGGAATGCGCATAAGGTATTAAGTAGAGAAAGGTAATGAAATGAGATAAGGAATTGTCTAAGTGTACATGTTTGCTTTATATGTGGTTTTCTTGTATGTTTTTGTTTATTCTTAATATTCTACCTACTGTAATTCCACAACTGTTGGCATAACATGTCTGGGAATGCTTACTCTCTCAAATTCTTCTATCTATGGCTATGTATCTATCCCTATGTTGTCAACCCGTAGTCCATGGACCCAGTTAAGTTTACCTTTGAGGTACAAAACGAAGGACGATGGGAAGTGAATCGCCGTGGATGGGAATGGCGTGGAGCAGCTGAGGTTCGCATCTTCGACCCTGACCACACCCTTAGAGGAACCGAACCCGACTCCCGTAGGTGTCGTTTCGTGCTGTCCGACCTGCAGATGGGTGGTCCTGCAGACTACCATGGTGGTTACCCGATGCCGTTACCCGCACGCATTGACCATGAGGCGGAGGAGTTAGAAGAATTGGACGAGGCCATGAATGAGTTATCCGACAATGCTTTTGACGCCATGGAAGAAAGTGAACCGGAGGAGGATCCCGAGGAGTACATGGAAGAGGAGTACCCGGACGCTAAGGAGATTGAGGTCGACCCGAGTGAGGCACCTCCAGCTGATTCTCCGTCATCTTAGGAGACGTGTTGGTAGTTTCTTTTCTTTATCTTGAAGTATTATATTTCCTTGTATTCGCTACTGCTAAACCATTATAGTATCCTGATGTAAACCCCGGTCAATTTCTAATGGATGATATTTTGGGCACTACTGACTCTGATTACAAAAGTTAACTGAATAATGACAATCGAGTTGTGAATATTCAAGTTGCAAAGTGTGGTGTCACGTGACACTTCGGTTTGGAACTTGAAGCTGGACATGATGCATGAGAACTCTATTTTAATTAAAGAGTTTTGAAAACTTAACGGTTCTCACAATCATGCTACACAACCGTGTAAAAAAAAAAAATTGGCCCATATTTTACCTTATTTTGTATGAAGAGGAAGAGTGGTTTCAAGTTGCCAAATCGGGGTGTTACAATTTGCATTAATATATTTAGATGATATTTTAATATTTTCAAAAAATGAAAAGGAACATGAAGGACATTTGCTAAAATTTATTGAAATAATAGAAGAAAAGGGATTGAATATATCACCCAAGAAAGCTGAGTTAAGGAAAAGCAGAATATCATTTTTAGGACAGTATGTATCAAAAGATGGGATAGAATTGCAAGAACATATAGGTAAAAAGATATTTGATTTCCCAGAGATAAAAAATAAAAAAGAGTTACAATCTTTTTTAGGATTAGTAAACCAAGCAAGAAATTATGTTCCTAATCTGTCAAAATTAACTGCTAAAATATCAAAATTAGCTGGAGAAAGAACTAGGTGGATTTGGAATAAAGAAACCCAACAAGTTGTAGAACAAATAAAAAATATGTGTCAAAACTTACCAAAATTAATAATTCCATTAGATGATAATATAAATTGGATTATTTATACTGATGCATCTGACAACTATTGGGGTGCAGCATTATATCATGAAAATGACAAAGGAGAAGAAATTATAACAAAATATGCAAGTGGAAATTTTAATGACAGTCAAAGTAAATACCATTCTAATTGGAAAGAATTTTTAGCAATAGTTAAGGCAGTAGAAAAATTTGAATTCTTCATAGTAAATAATAAATTTACAATAAGAACTGATAATACCCAAGTAAAACATTGGTTAGACAAAGGAATAAATGTTAATAAACTAAGTAATAAAATGTTAATAAAATGGCAAATGGATATGTCTTATTATGACTATAATATAGAGCACATTAAAGGCAAAAATAATCTAATTGCTGATTTTTTGAGCAGGCAAGTAATCTGAGCTCTGAGTAAGCCAAGTCTGGTATGATCACTATAACCATTACAATAACTTCTAGATTCTATAACCGACCATACGTAGAAAGAATAGTAACTATTTTTCATTCAATAGTAGATTTAATAGAAATTAATTTTAATATCAGGATAGATTTCAATATAATAATAAATCATATTTTTGACTAATAATGGAAAATCAAGAATTAGATTTTGATAATACTAGTAGAATGTTATATGTGTTAGATGAAGTAAAGAAATTAACTAAAGAAAAAATGCCTCACATAATTAGATTCATTAAAAGTGAAAAAGAAAGATTACATAATAGAATAGAGAGACAAATAATTAATACTGGAAGAGATAATGACAAGATAAGATTAGTTTTTATTATAAAAATTGAAGAATTAATTAGAGAACTTGAATTAGATCCTTATGTTGTTATAATGACTAATTGATTGTTGTAGCAGATGGAGCAAAAATTGCCGAGTAATGCAGAATCCAGTAAGGTGTCGAAAGACATACCAACTAGGACTAATGATCAATTAATACTGGAAATAAGTATGCTGAAGATGAGTATGAATATTCTACAAGGACAAGTAAATTCTACTCTCATTAATATAAACATGGCAATTAATGGGCTATGTAGCCAAGTTGAAGAAATAAAAAATAGAGTAACTGAACTAGAAAAGGTTCAGAAAAATGAAAAGTCCATTATCCAGACCAATAAACAGATAATTAAAGGAACTCATGAGATTATATCCCAGGAACCCACTAAGCCAAATAACCAAATCACTCCCTTCACAGAAATAGTAAAGTCACAACAAAAAGACAAGTCCAAGTCCAGTAGCTCATCCGGATCAGCCCATAATTCAAGAAGCAACAATAACCAATCACCTTTTAACCTTGTTGACCATTATAATTTTCTCAGGCTTTTAACCCAAAAATTAAACCAATTAGCTTTGACCTCCACAACAGTAAGATACATATCTCATTATGCTTTCAATAAGGAAGTTGTGATGCCAGGAACTAATCCAGAATTAGTGAAGACCTTGTATATGTATGGACTAATTCATTGCCTTTATCCCTCCACAAATCTACAAGAACTATCCCAACTACCAAAAATTATCCAAGAAGCTACTAAACACTATTCTTCCATAGTAACCCAATATAAAGTATATATCAGATTTTATTCCACAATAGCTGAAATAACTCCTGATAAGTTTTATCCCCAATAAATCTGATCCTATTTGGTACTACTAAGAAGCCATTTGAATTCGAAGAAGAAATAAAAGAAGACATTTTAGAAGAAGATTTCCAGTCCATGATTGGTACTATAAGAGCCCAAGAGACTGACATTACTTTTCAAGAAATGAATAGAACAAAGTCCAGTTATGAAGCTCAATGGACCTACTTTGCAGGCCCAACTACATGTATATACTCAGTAGGAAAAAATAGAAGAAACCAGAGACTATTCAATCATTTCTATGAAAGAATAAAAAATAATGATATGGATAGCGATGAAATGACGAAGAGAAAGATATGCCAAGTATTATCAGAGTGGGATCCAGCCCACAGGTGTCTTTATTGTGCCGATAGAGAAAAAGAAGAACAGGACTATGAGTCACCCGCTATCAACAGTAATGTTTTGTAAATATCTCTGAACAAATTGTAAAAAAGTCAAAAAGTAACTAGAGTTAGCAGAATAAAAGTAACTATGGTTAGTAAAAGTAATTCTGGTTGAGTAAAGTAATCTTAGTTATGTAACCAGAGTTGGGAATGCCTAGCTCTATAAATACCTGTATGCCCAAGTTATTCTCAAGTTGAATAAGAATCTAGCATTCTAAGTTTCAGCGTTCTCTCCCTATATTCTCTCATACACATCTCTTTACTTACCATCTTGAGTATTGAAAAAATAATAAACACTTGAAACACTTATTTGAAGAAGAAAGAATTTAGTCTTTCATAGCGGATTCACCACCACCATCAAAGAAGTTAAAGCTCAATAAGGTATGGCCAACTAAACTTCTTTAGGGGCTAAAGCTAGTATTACCTTTAACTAAAAGTTATGATTCTGTGAAAGAAAATTCACTGAATATGGTTATGGATAATTTAGCAAAATTAGTGAATAATTGAGCAAAGTTAGGGATGACCACAAGCAAACCGGGTTATGGAAGGATCTTTGCCCTCTTTCATGCAAAGAGACTTTTACAGAGCAACCCATGGTGCTTAGACCTTCCTCCTTCAGTTTACTGTAGCACAGCCTTCCATCGTTTATATTACTGAGAGTAGAATTTACTTGTCCTTGTAGAATATTCATACTCATCTTCAGCATACTTATTTCCAGTATTAATTGATCATTAATCGTAGTTGGTATGTCTTTCGACACATTACTGGATTCTGCATTACTTGGCAATTTTTGCTCCATCTGCTACAACAATCAATTAGTCATTATAACATCATAAGGATCTAATTCAAGTTCTCTAATTAATTCTTCAATTTTTATAATAAAAACTTATCTTATCTTGTCTTTATCTCTTCCAGTATTAATTATTTATCTCTCTATTCTATTATGTAATATTTCTTTTTCACTTTTAATGAATCTAATTATATGAGGCATTTTTTCTTTAGTTAATTTCTTTACTTCACCTAACACATATAACATTCTTCTAGTATTATCAAAATCTAATTCTTGATTTTCCATTATTAGTCAAAAATATGATTTATTATTATATTGAAATCTATCCTGATATTAAAATTAATTTCTTTTAAATCTACTATTGAATGAAAAATGGTTACTATTCTTTCTACGTATGGTCGGTTATAGAATCCAGAAGTTATTGTAATGGTTATAGTGATCATACCAGACTTGGCTTACTCAGAGCTCAGATTACTTGCCTGCTCAAAAAATCAGCAATTAGATTATTTTTTCCTTTAATGTGTTCGATATTATAGTCATAATATGACATATCCATTTGCCATTTTATTAACATTTTATTACTTAGTTTATTAATATTTATTCCTTTGTCTAACCAATGTTTTACTTGGGTATTATCAGTTCTTATTGTAAATTTATTATTTACTATGAACAATTCAAATTTTTCTACTGCCTTAACTATTGCTAAAAATTCTTTCCAATTAGAATGCTATTTACTTTGACTGTCATTAAATTTTCCACTTTCATATTTTGTTATAATTTCTTCTCCTTTGTCATTTTCATGATATAATGCTGCACCCCAATAGTTGTCAGAAGCATCAGTATAAATAATCCAATTTATATTATCATCTAATTGAATTATTAATTTTGGTAAATTTTGACACATTTTTTATTTGTTCTACAACTTGTTGGGTTTCTTTATTCCAAATCCACCTAGTTCTTTCTCCAGCTTGTAACACCCCTCAAAATCCCCGTATCGGTTTGATTTAAAAAGAATTATTTTTGAGCAAAATACTTTTGAAAGGATATTCTCCTAAACAAATTTCTTTATTCACGTTTTCAAAATGATAAATGATTTTAAATGAATGATTTTTCATGAAATAATGTGATGAACTTTAAAGCTTAAGTTTTTGGAAATGATTATTTGTTTAGAATGATGGTGAATTTTCAACAAGAAATTATTTGATGAAAAGGTGTTTTGTTTCCTATGAAAATATGTGCTTGGTGTTTTGATGTCATTATAATTATTAGGCATGAATAATTTATTTTATATCTGTGTGTGCATGTGTATATACGGTTTTGGTGTATGTGTGCTTAAGATTATGAGAAAATTTAATTAGTAAAAATATAGTATGCATGAGTATGTGAATGTGTGTGAATATATGTATATATGCAAGTGTGTGCCGTATGTGTGTGAGTGTGTAGACAAACCTAGAATTTTCCTAAGTGTGGAGAGCAAGTAACCAAGACCTAACTAAGTCCCTAACCAAATCCTAACTAGATAGAAGAAACCCTAATGGAGGACCAAAAAGTCTTAAAGCCTTGAATGACCCTAAATACCTTATGTTCCCTACATTGTCCCCTTGAATTTTGCTAACCTCTACCCATGCAAAAATAAGGAAGGCCGAAATTACCCCTCTCTCCAAAGCTCTTGGCCGAATTGTATGAAGGCTAAGATAGGAAACCATGATTTGCTTATAATAGGTGAAGCCTTAGTTGCTTTCTCCATTTCATTTTCATTTTCACCTCTTTCGTCCAAACACCACCCCAAAACACAATTCTAAGAGTCTCTCAAACTCTTAGACTAAGAAATAGAAAGAAAGAGAGAGAGAAGAAGAGGAGGTCGTGAGTAATAAGAAGAAGAAGGAAGGAAATCAACCATAAACCTAGGAGTCCTCTTGAAGATCAAGTGCTTAGAAGGGTTGAAGACCTTTTCTTCTTGGTATAAACCGAAGACCTAGAAGCCTTAGAATTAGTTCTTGATTTGTGATCTTGTAATTTTACTTTCTTTTCTTCTCTTGCATGTTCTTTTTTATGCACTTTATGTGTTGATTTTTTTTAACTATGGACTTTTAAGGACTTAAATTAATTTGTAATAGGTGTAGTTTATGTGTGATAATTCGGTTAGTACTTTTCTTGGTAGATCTTGATGCTTTCATGTTAGATCTTGATGTTTTCCTTTAGATCTAAAGTTTTGTTCATGATCTTTGTGAGTTTGAAGTAGACCTCTTTGCATGCCTAACTTTTATGCTTGAAACCGTGATTCATGAAGTGTTTAAGTGTTTACTTGTTAAATCAATGTTTGATCTAAACTTATTTTTAAATTTTTGGTCTTGCATGTTGTTTGATGATGACTTATAACCTTGCATGTCTTGATTTTTGGTTTAATCTTAAGAAAAGCTTTTATTCTTGACTTGATCTTTAATTCTTGATTTGATCTTTAAATTTTGTTTTGATCTTGATTTTTTGTAAATGACTTTTGAATAAGAGTTTCTTATTTTCTTTAAGTGTGTCACGGTTTTGGTCCCTTTCCCATATGAAATGATCTTATCTTTGATTTGTGCCACTATGTTAAATTCATGACTTGACCTATATGATTTATATGCATGCATGTGAGTGTTTGACTTTGGAAAGTTATTTTTATGATTCCTTTGAAAATAAATTGAAAATGTTTATGTGATCTATGGTTCTTGTATATTTTGTTAGGAAAACTTAAGATTCATTCTTGCATGTTAATTTTAAGCAAAATGATTATGATCTCTTGAATTACATGTCACGGATTTTGCAAGAAAATTAAGGAAAAACAAGTTTTAAAGTGATTTTTGGGCATGAACATGATTTAATCTAAGTGTTTAATTGTGCATGATGCATTCGGTCATAATTAGATTAAAATCCATGCTTCTTATTTTGTGAAAATTTGATATGTGTTCTATGTCCTTGCACGCTTTCTTGATTTAATTTAAGTAAAGGAAATAAATTAAAGTTTGAGTGTTCTCCAAAGATGTAGCTCTCGGTTTTGTCAAGAAAAGAAGAAAATAATTGCATGAATTTG
The DNA here is from genome assembly GCA_037953625.1 of Crotalaria pallida. Lineage (NCBI taxonomy): Eukaryota > Viridiplantae > Streptophyta > Magnoliopsida > Fabales > Fabaceae > Crotalaria > Crotalaria pallida. The sequence goes on along the minus strand of CM075650.1, from coordinate 54,973,225 downwards.
TATGTTTGATGATGCATGAATCTTTTTTTGATTTGTGTGAAGTGTTTCGGTCTATGCATGTAGATTAGGTTAGTATTCTTTTCCATGAAATAAAATAGAAACGATGAATGTATTTTGTTAAATAATTGATTAGGAATGAGTTTTGTATTTACTTGAACTTATATGTATGTCTTCGATTTGTGGGTTTGAGGATGCCTAAGTGTTTTTGTTTTATAAAAAATAAAATGTTTTTTAAGTCAATTATGTGTTGCATGATTGAGTTAAGTGTTTGATTGTGAAAATGTTTACTTGAGAATGAATGTTTGTTTGTGATTAACTTGAATAATTGATTAATTGTTTATGTGCCTTGATTTATCAAAGTGTGTTATTGACCGTGTGTGTGTATGCTTGATTTTGAAATTTATTTGGTTTGATTCATTTGAGTTGTAAAATTATGTTTGTGATTTGTTGAGTTTTCGAAGTGTTAATATTGATCTAAAGAGTTTTTGAAACAAAAGGAGTTTTTACGATGTTTTCGGGTTTTATAAAATTGATTTTTGTAAAGTATTTCTTTGTTGTCCACGTTTATTTAAAATTGTTTTCTTGATTTCTAAATTGAGTTCATGAGACTCAAAGTTTGGTTTTCAAAAGGTAATTGATTTGAGCAAAAACCGGATTGAAACCGGTGAATTTTTCGGTGTTTTTGAATGAGGTTATGGTGCTGTCCAAGACGGACCAGCAACCTAACCAAGCGATTTAAATTACTTTATTTGATGTTTTCAAAGAGATTTCAAAGTGTTTAAATAAATAGGAAAAGTTAAAAGTGTTTTGAGAAAGCAATCTTTTTTTTAAGATTTCCGACGAGGAACGAAATAACGTTTTAAGTTAAGAAAAGTTTTTAATGAAAATGTGTTTTAATTAATTCGAGGAATGTTACAGACGAGGGATTAAGGCAGTGGCAGCAACCAAGATCCGAGGAGACTGTGTGCATCTAATAGCTGGACCTCAGGTGAGAGAGTAGCTTTCCTAAGACACCGTGGTAGTAGGTGTTGTATTGAGACGTTCCGTATCAGCTCAAAGATCGGAACTAAGTGGTTCTACGTCAGTAGTATAGTGGCAATTGTGTGCTTTGTGTGGCCACTTATACGAATAGGACAAAGACCACGTTGTTGTGTGTGATGTGTGATGATGTGTTGTTTATATTTGTTTGCTTATGCATAATGATATTTTAAGAGTTGAAGTGAATTAATATGAGATGATTGATGATAATAGCAAGAGAGATTAGAATTAAAAGACACCAAGAGAAGAGATAACCCTTGTTTGGCTAAGCCCTTGTGGAGCAAGGCAGCCTTAGCATGATAAGACATTGAGAGTGGAGATAATGACAAGAGATTTGAGAATGATTGGAAGAGATAAAGAGATGAGATTGGGAAAGATTTAATGATGCGATGTGAGCGAGCCAGAGCTGGGAAGGATTGTGATGTGGGATTTGTAACACCCCGCATTTTCTCGTGCAGGCATAAACGAATTCGCTAAAGATAAACGTTGAATTTTTGTTTTCCGAAAAGGATTTTTCTAAAGAAATGATGTCTTCATGAACTAAATTTGCATTTTCAATTCAAGAACTTTGAAATTGTGATCTCTTAAATTTTCTGAATTTATTTACAAAATTATTTTGAAAATCTTGGGAGGACGAATTTTAAGAAAATATGATCTTTGAAGCTAAGAGATTTCAATAGTCTTTTGGAAACTCCTTATTGAATAAAAAGTTTGATTTTTTAAAGGTCATTTATATATATATATATATATATATATATATATATATTTTAATTTTGTGTGTGCTATGTGTAGATAATTGTTTTACTTTGAAAAAGCCTAAGTGATTAATAATAATGAAAACAATATTTTCTTGTAGGAAAATTAAATAAATTACCATGACATAAAATTAATCTATGCTCAACATGATATATGTTTGATTCAATATGTGGATGTTGCTTGAAAAATAAATACATGTGTATGTATGTGTGTGAATAATGCTACGGTCCTATGTGTATGTGTGCATGTGCTACGGCCTTGGATGTGTGTGTGTGTTTATGCATATGATCTTTGAAAGTGCTTGCCTATGCTACATGAATTGATGACCATAGGACTTAAATAAATAAGAATAGAAAATGAATTGAAATTCATGAGGGTGTGCATGTGTGTTGCTTCGGTGGTGAGGTGTGTGTGTGTTTGGGGTAGGTGTTTGAATTATGGGGTAAGGAAAATCCTTGGCAAGCTTAGAAGCTACCAAGTGTCCCATGCAAGAAGAAATTAGTGGCCTTGACATGACTATGATGGTGAGACCTAAGCCCTAGATTATGCATTTTGTCCCCTTGACTCAACCCTTGCCATGCAAACTTTGAGAAACCCAATTTTGCCCTTCCATTTGATGCCTTGGCCGAACCTCCAACCAAGGGCAAAAGAGACCACTTCGGTTTCTCTTAAATTAGCCAAGTCCTAGTTCATTCTCCACTTTTCTTTCCATTTCCTTCACTTACAACTCAAACACTCTCTAAGGGACCAACACACCCTTAGAAGAAATAGAGAGAGAAAAATAGAGAGTGGTCGTGGGAGACAAGAGGGAGGAAGAAGGAGACTTAGGCCAAGACTAGAACTTCCTTTGAAACTCAAGGACCTTAAAGTAGGAGATCAACTCTTTTGGTAGGTTACTTCGAAGATTAGAGGGTAGAATCATGAGAGTTAGAATTTTCTTTTGGTCTTGTAATTTTTCTTTCTTTTCTTTCCATTGCATGTTCATTTTTATAGCTTGAGAGTTGAGTGCAACTATGGACTTTTAATTTTGGTTGTAATATATGGACTCTATGTGCTTCGGTTATGCTCTCATTAGATAGACCATGATAATTTTCTAAACAAACTTCAAAGGATCTAAGCTAATATTGGGGATTTTTGTGAAAACTAAAATTTAAAACCCCATGCATGTTGGATTTCTTCTTCTAATCCGTGATCAATAAGGTTTTTATGAAAGGATTGGACAAATAATTCATGATCCAAGTATGGTTTGTGCTAAATCGAGGATTTCAAGTCTTGCATGATATGTTTTTGTACCCAATCCGTGACCTATATGTATTTATGTGAATGTTTGATTAACAAATTCATGATCTAAGATTTCTTGAGAAGGGAATAGAAATTTTTAGTCATGCATGTTGATTTGTGGTCATTTTTGGTTGATTTCATATATGTGTGTGTTTTAATCCATATGTGTTGACCCAAATTAGGACCTTGAGGTTTGCATGTCACTTTTCAAGAAAAGAAACCAAGTTTCCCTTCTATGTATGATACGGCCTAGAAGAAATAATAGGGTAATGGTCTTTAAATTGATTTACCTTTTATGGGCATGATTTGATCTAAACATTTGTTTTGTGTTTGTTGTGTTGATGAGAAGGTCATTCGGCCATAAGTGATAAAATTGTTTTAGTGCATGATTTTTAGGTGCATGTAGGTATTAAAGGAAGATATGGTGGTCTTAAGCTCATGCATGCCATTCTTTTTAGAAGATCAAGCTATAAACCATATTTCTATTTGTGAAAAATTATAAGTTTGAGTTTTAATAAAAAGTCTAAGGAAATCTCTTGATGATCCATGCATGATGGTATGTGATTTGCTTTAGTTGTCTTCGATGCATTGAAAAGTGAACTAAGATTCTTGCCCTATGCATGTAAATATTCGGTCTTGAGATAAGTGTATAGGGGAATGTGCCTAATCATCATTTAGATTGCATATGGACTAAGATTGACCTTATCTAGGAGCATAAAGCTACATGCATAAGATGATTTGTGGTCTTACTTGTTTTCTTGAATTGAGTTAAAAAAAATGAAATGGAACTTGTTGCATGATGCTCACGGTTTAGTCTCAGAGTAAATAGGATAGTTTCATTGTTTCATGATCTTGGTGATTTGATATATTTTATAATATTTTGTTTGAGTGATTCGGTTGGTGCATTTTTGGATGCTTAGAATGATTTTCCTTCTTAAATGACTTATGAAAGTAACTTTATTCCATGATTATGCTGCTATATGTACAAAGCCATGATGTGTGAATTTCTCTTGTTTCTTTTCGGTTTAGGGACTAGGAGTAAGTGAAATTAACTGAATTAATTCTTATGATGTTGATTTTGTGATTCCAAGGCTTAAGAATTATTAGCTAATAGGAAACATTACCTATGTACAATTCGGTTTTGCCATGTTCCAATAAAGAAATTAAGTTTAAACTCTCTTCTTGTGCATGATTGAATTTGTATGATGGTGTATTAATCTAAATGGTTATTTTCTCTAGTCTAAGAATGTTTTGCAATAGGTGGATGACGAATGATTTGGATTTTAATGAGCTAGTTAATGTGAATGTTTTAAGAATTATGTTTTCCTAACATTAATGTTTTAAATCCTGTTTTAATAATGAAAGGAAATTTATTTTTAAGTTATTTCCAAACGTTTTTCCCATGAACCGTTTTAAACTGAATTTGAAAACCTTAGATCATGATAACAAGTTTTCAAAAGAGAAATCATTTTCAAAACAAATCAAAAGAATACATCGAAATCGTTTCTAATTCACGAGAAAATGTCTTAGTTGAGCGAAGATGCGAGGGCATGAGGCGAAGAGAGAGGATCAAGAGAGCGTGGAGAGCATTGGGACGTTCGTCATCGAGGTGAGAGAGGGTCATTCCCTTAAGACGCCGTGGTAATTAGGTAACATATTAAGGCGTCCAATCATCTCAAAGATTGGACCCCCAATAATCTCATTTAGCGTAGTGGTGTATGTGATAGCGCTTGTTTGATTGGTTTAGCTATCCACCCGAACGACTGAGATTGGTTTATGATATGTTTTATAATTGTTCATGTTATGCTATTTAATTATTTGGTGAGATGTTTAATTGTTATTTAATATGATATGGTTGAGAACCGTGTGAGTAAGCAATAATGACTAAAAGTATAAAATAGTAATCAAAGAAATAAGAGACGAAAACGATAGATGCGATACACGTGATTAGTTGAGGAAGAATGTGACGAGGAGACGATGCTAAGATGACTACGCGTAATGTAAGCGAGCGGAAGCGTGGTGATGAGGAATGGAGCCAACAATGCTGCGAGGTCAAACTGATCAGAGAGTGTACTAATGACGCTGCTGAGTTATAGAAGTAAAGGATGTGGAGGATGCTATTGATCCACAGTTGACAAAGAGGACAACGATGATGTGTTGAGTTACCAGTTGAGATGAAAATGTGTTGCTCATGTTGATAAGAGCAATTGTCGCTGTGATTTGAGATAGAGAAAGATGATGCAATGATGTTGTAATGATTCACGTGATAGTATATGAGTTTTAGGGGGATTAGATGCGAACGATTAGTGATCGGGTCTCATTGAAGGGTTGTACCAAGGATGAACCGATCATTAGGACTAAGCCGTAATTAAAACTCTTTAAAAGATTTTAACAGACATTCATAAAAGCGGTGAGGCATGAGTGTCGAATCGAAGTAGTGGAGAGGAAGGAACGATAAGTATCTGTGGATACTTAGGACGAGATTGCATTAGGGGAGGACGATGACGGTGATACGTCAAGAAGTCTAGAGTACTTTTCTAGGCGGAACAATCCCACAAGTGGCGCACTAACGTGGTGGGGACTGGGTCTAATGTCGTGGCACGTTCTGCTTTCGAAATAAGAATAAGTACTAACGTGGAACGGGGAATTGTGTTTGCCACTGCGTGGACAGTGAGCCTTAATGATATTGATATGTTTTGAGGACGAGATCCTCCTGGTCTGGGACCATTATGTATTGTGACAGCTGTCGTGCGCGCGTGGTAAAGGTCCTGTACTCCTGTTTGCTTTCGACTAGGTTGGGTGGTGAACCGAGGAGACGTAGACGTGTTTGAGCACAATGATGCCTCCCCCTCATCATTGATGCTAATCGAATTAATAAGACTTAAACAACCCAGATATTCCAAAAATAAGGGTAACGATAATAAGGATAATATTGATAGTGACGTGAAACTCAAGCGATGGATAGGATTTATGTATGGTAAGTGATAAGAGTACTTTTGATGCACTTGATGAGTTTGAGAATGAGAAATGAGGGATAGTTAAGGAATGGTATCATGGTGAAGGATGTGATTGTGGTTGAGCTTGTAAATATTAGAATGAATAATCGGGTGATTATGTATATGTGAATGATGATGGTTATATGTGTTGTCTTGATTAACCTTATGCTATCGTTGGATTTATGTTTGCCTTTACATTTATTGTCTTAATATTTACCTAATGTAATCCCACATAGTCGACATTGCCGTTTTGGGTTGCTCACTCTCTCTACCCTATCTATCCTTTCTTGTATAAAAATTGTGTGGATGTTAGATGGCCAACATAATGAGATATCAGCAGTTGCGGGAGATTGGAGCGACTCCCCGGAGGGGTGATAATAGCACTACGTCAGTCTACAGGATGATTTTTGATGAGATCCCACACCAACGAGTGGAGTTAGAGGAAGAAGAGGAAGTGGTTGAAGAAGAAGAAGAAGGAGAAGAGGATGCGCTTGATGACCATGAGGAGGAGGTTGCTACTGAGGATGAGGAGGAAGATCCCGACCTCTGGTCTGATAGAGATGACCCAGAGGAATATTACAATGATGGGAGTTGGATCATTACTCCAGAAGATCTTCTGGCAGATGATGATGAGTGGTACCGCAAGTTGGGGAAGTTAGATTAGGTAGATTATGATTAGATGTTTTAGGTAATTTCCCCTTGAGTATGTATCCCCACGACGAGTTCTTAGCAACCTAATGGTCCTGATGTAACCCCAACAAATTATTCTTTGTATTGGTACTTTGACAAGAAATCATAGGGGCTATTTTAAGTATCTAATGTTTTGGAAATCGAGTTTCGAAGCGTAGTGTCACGTGACATTCCGGTTTGGGACTTGAAAGAGTTGGTTCAACATGAGAACATGAGTTTGTTATACAATTATGTTTTGAAAAATAGAAGTGTTCTCATCTTGTGCGCTACTCGCCTTTCAAAAAAATGGCCCTAATTTTCGTCCAAAATGATTAAAGTTTTCAAGTTGCCAGATCGGGGTGTTACAGGATTGAAAGTGGAAAGTAATGAGAGAGAAGCTTGATTCTTTGATTTTGTTTTCTTGGACTGAGACTGGTGTTGAGTTGAGCTTGCTCCTCCACTAGCTCTCAAGAAGAGAAAGTTTTTGAGAAAAACTTTTGAAAAGAATGTTTGAAAAGGATTTTTGAAAAGAGTTTGCGAATTTAAATTTTAGAAAACAAGTTTTTGAAAAATGTATTTTTGAAAGGGATTCCCAAAAATGAGATTTTTTGAAAAGAGTTTACAAAATGTATTTTGAAGGGGTTCCCAAAATGAGAAAAAAAATTTCCAACATTGATTTTCTGAAAGTGATTGTGAAAAGAGGTTTTGAAAAAGGATTTCGAAAGGATAATTTTTGAAATGAGTTTTCTAAAGGAGATTTTGGAAAAAGATTTGTGAAATGAAATATTTTTAGAAAAGGTGGTGAACTGAAGTTTTGGAAAAGGTTTTACAGAATGAAATTTTGGAGAGAAGTTGTGAAGTTGTGATATGAGATTTTGCTATGAGAAGAGAGATGTGTATAAAAGGCTGTTTTGAGGAAAGTTTGTGATGAGATTCAAGTTGTGAATGTGATTCCGCTCTGTGCCAAGTTTGAGTTATGAAAAGTGATGCAAAGTTAGCGGTCAGGACTCATTTGAAGGGATGTACGAAGGGTGAGCTGACCATTAGGTTAATTAAAAAGATAAAAGCCTTTAAAAGACATTAATAGCGAACGCGGTGAGGTAAGAGAGTTAACCCGAAGTAGTGGAGAGGAAGGAACCATAGGTATCTTCGGATACTTAGGAGGAGATTGCATTAGGGGAGGACGATGACGGTGAAACATCAAGAAGTCTAGAGTACTTTTCTAGGCGGAACAACTCCACAAATGGCGCACTAACGTGGTGGGGACTGGGTCTAATGCCGTGGCAAGTTCTGCATGATCAGCTAGAAATTGTATTGTCGCCCCCTAGATTGCAAATCGAGAACAGTGAGAGGAACTGGAGTGGGGCATTTGTGTTTGCCACTGTAGTGATACAGTGTGCCTTGTTATATATGAAATGAAATGATATGATTTGAGGCTGAGTCCTCCTGGTCTGGGACCATTTGTTGTGTGACAGCTGTCGTGCCCGCACGGTAAAGGTTCTGTACTCCTGTTTGCTTCCGATTAGGTGGATGGATGGCCGAGGAGATGTAGACTTGAGACGTGAGTGCTAACTACGAACGGACGCGTACCTCGATGATCCTTAAATCCCCTATCATCGATGGTTATAATTTAATAAGACTTGGTAAGAAAATAAGTATAATTCAGGAAAGAGAAGTTTGTGAATTGTTGATGGTGAAGATGCAAAGTGTGAAAGGAAAGAAATAAGACCCTTGAAAAGGGAAGGAAAGAAGTGAAGGATTGGAAGAGGAAACAGTAAATGAGAAAGGAAGGTTATGTAAGAATGATAATAAGTAGTGAATAAATAAATAATAATAATCAAGAATTGTGGTGTTATGTTTGAGTGCTGTATTGTGTGTGCTTTGTTTGTATTGTGTGTGTTGTCTTGATATCCCGCCTGCGGTAAATCCACAACGTCGACGATTCGTCGTTTGGTTCGCTAACTCTCTCCTGCCCGTTGGTATATCGGTGTTTGGTACTCCAACGCGCAGATTGTAACACCCCAAATTTTCATCCCCTGATGTAATGAAACTTTTAATTATGAAAGGTTATTTCATAACAATTTTCCTTAATTATAAATATATATTCATAATTAATTTGGATTAATTATGTGTTAGTATTGATGCCAGTATGAGATTGAAAAAGTACTTTAACAAAGTATAATATGTAAAAATAATGTTTTTGCATATTAGTCCCTGAATTAGGAACTAGAAGCAATATTAGGAAGATTTTGGAGGGAAAGTAAATAAAATTATTATTTTTCAAAAACTGGGCAAAATACTCGAGTATTATTATGAATACTCGAGTATTCTGTTCAGAGTTGCACAAGTTAGTGCGTTTGGTGAGTCACCATCAACGATTCTCGTGTGTTGACACGAAATCGTTACCCTTCCACGTCCATGGAGGTCGTGCCGTTATGCATGATCGTTAAGTTCAAGTATTTAAGTTCAATGGTTGCTGGAAATCAACCATTTTGGCAAAATTCGAGTGTGTTGTTTGAGTTAGGGTTCCTGATTTCGGGCTCTGATTATTCAACCGTGTTTGAGAGTTATGTTAAGTGTGATACACCATTGTGAAGCTCACGTTTCGAGCTTCACAAAGACATAAGAGTTGTGAGTTGAGGAGCTGTGTGGAAGGAGAATCAAGGATCGAAAGAGGAGGGACAGTTCCTGCCAAACCAAGTTCCTGAAGTCTGGAGCTGACTTCAAGCTTGAAGTTTGGTAAGTCTGTGAAACCTATGACCCTAGAATCTATTCCTACCTTTGGTTAATGTTGCAAAGAACCAATCTTAACCCTTTTCCCTAATTTCTAAAACGTTTTTGCATGTCAAATCCTCTGGTTTTGGTACCCTGTTCGAATGTGGCTGCATGCAAAAGATTTTGTGGGATAGAGCACTCCAGCCAATTTCTCTGCAATTCTTGTGTTAATTCACGACCTAGAGGTATGGGGGAAGCTTACCATTTGCTAGAATGAGAATAAAATGTATTAGAAAGTAGGATGAGCCACCATGAGGCTTAAGGGCATAGCTTTGAATTAGAGAAATGGCATGGAGGCCAATCTAAGACATGCTATATGTTTGAGCAAGTTTGTTATGCTGCATGTGTGTTGTATGAAAGTTATTTTCATGCCAAAAATGATTAGAATGGAATTTGGTATGGCAAGTTGCTCAAAATGTGGTTTTTATGCATAATTGATGCTATTATGTGATTCAGTGTAATATGTTGTTAATTCTATATTGGAACATGATTAATATGTGTAATATAAGCTTTGTTGATCACTGGTTTGGTTTGGAATTGACTATAGTTGGAAATGGTATGTTAAAACTCAATTTGCAGTATTGTCTGTCTGCAAATACTCGAGTATTAAGGATGATACTCGAGTATTTCGATTATTTTGGAAAAGTTGAATTTCTGGAAAATGAATAACACTCGAATCTCATGAAGAACACTCGAGTATTTTAATGAATTTTTAAAATAAAGTTCTGGAAATAAAGAACAACTCGAGTCTCATTAAGAACACTCGAGTATTTTGATGAATCTGTGAAACACTCGAGTCTTGGAAAATTCACTCGAGTCTTTTGGACCAAGGACAGAAAAGTAATTTTCTTTTAACATACCTAAAGTAATGTCAATTAAGATCAACTATGCTTATGGGAAGGAATCATGTTCCAATAAAAGAAGGGAAAGATTATTAACAACATTGTATTTCACTGATAGAATAATACTGGTTGCACATAATAAGATTCATGGATAGTCTTAAATGTAAATTTTGTGTGCATTCATGCCTGATGATAAGATGATAAGGTACCACTTGTCATGAAGAGGGTACTCTGGGAGTACCAAATGTACACGATAAGTTTGATGACACATTCTAGGAATGTGGGCAATATTCGAGGAATGTTGTTGATTTCGTTCTGGGAACATGGACGTACATTCGGATTGGGACGTATGATACCAAGCTTGATTGTTAATGTTATTCGTTCGGGAAACGTGAAAATGTACTTTAAGAGTACCAAAGGTGGTATGACAAGCTTGATAACACATTTTGAGAACATGGGCGACATTCAAAGAATGTTTTTGAAATTGAGGAGAATGCGTTCAGAAAATGTGCACGTACAATCCGAATGGGGCGTATTGGTTATGAGCCAAACTTGTCGTTACATTGGTACATTTATTGCATGTTGCACATATGGAGATTAAGGAATAACCTTAAATGGAATGTTGGTATGTATTTATGCATGGTGATGTGTAGCATATCATTTGTTCATGTTCGAGGAACATGAGGAGGGTACTTTGGGAGTACCAATTTGGTTACGACTTGCCTGTAGTCACATTTTGGTAATTTGGCCAGCATTGGTTGCTGCGAACGTTGGATATTCGTCTTGGTGACGAATGGATTATTATAGCCACATTTTGGTAATGTGGCCAGCATTGGTTGCTGCGAACGTTGGATATTCGTCTTGGTGACGAAATGGTCATTGTAGTCACATTTTGGTAATGTGGCCAGCATTGGTTGCTGCGACCGTGGAATATTCGTCTTGTTGACGAGATGTGCACATCAATATTGGTATTATGGACCACGTTCCAGGCAAAGTCGTGTGGCTTGCTCGATGACACATTTTGGTAATGTGGGCAGCATAGGAGATGCTGTTACGTCTTGGTGACGCGACGTACACTTTGGTAGTGTCGTTATGGATTTTGCTCCGAGCAGGTTCACTATACGTCCGAGGCACGTATACGGGTTGTTTGGATGGTCATGCATGAGAGCATTAATTAAAGAATCTCATGAATCTAGAAATAGTAAGCAAGCATCTGGACATATCATTAATGGGTCGATTATCAACTAAATTGGCTTGCTCATAAGTTGTGCATATAACTTGAATATTTGGTACTCGTGTATATGCATTGGGATCATGATGAATTGCTTACTTGTGCATGTTAGTACTTTATTCTTATTTGATTATGCGAATGAGTATAGCTTACCTCCCTGCCCTTATTAGGTGTTGACCAGGTACTTAGATCTTCTAAAGATCAGTGATCATGGGATAGAGACTCCTTGTACAACTCTTGAAGATCCGGCCAAAAAGGATGATTGGACGAAGGACCATTGACTAGCTCTGAACGTCTCCACTTTTGATGGAAATCGTAATTTTATGATTTGAGAGATGTATCAGAGTAAACTTAGATTTGACCATTTGATTATATTGGTGGTACTCACAAAGTTTTTACACCCAATTTTATGAATCAATGACCTTCCTCATGATTTATAAACTCTATGAAAATATAAATAAACCATTTTAATATATTCCGCTGACTCTGATTTTATCATTTGAGTTCGGTAATGAAGGAAGTATTGTTAAAGTCAATTTTCTGGGATAACCTTATAACTAAGCTATTCTCGAAGGCTATCCCAGAATGATTTTAAAGATGTTCAGAAAATAATTACTCCTTCCACCGAATTCACTTCCAGTTGCATGGTTTAAACTTGAGTACCACATATAAGGAAAAGTTTTCATACTCCGATTTTTCCAATATAGTCAATAAGAAAATAAAATTCTTTTGATTAAACGAGGGACGTTACATTTTATGGTATCAGAGCAATGGTCCTGACTCTTGGTCCTTGGGTGTGTGGTCCAATACGCCGGTCATCAAGAATTGTGGAGTTTTTCTGTGAAGTATGCTCGTACATACTTCTAACTGGAGTAAAGGTTCTATCCTTTGTCCCTTGGTTTGTGGCTTAGTATTTATCTGGTAGTGTTTGATGTAACCTAAGTCAAAGTATGATAGTAATGTACTTCTTTTAGGTCTGATCCAACCTTAAGTTCATAATGCTGATCCATTATGACACCAAGGAATCAATGAGGGGTGATTCCAAAGGATCTAAAAGATAGTTAATATCCTCTAGGGAGGGTAATTTCTTCAGTAGAATGAAAGATTATCAAATCCTTAGATTTGGTGCTAGGTGGTTACCCCCCCCCCCCCCCCTAGCAAATGGCTTTGCAGAGTCTGTAACTCTGAAGCTGATTAATTCTTTGTGAGGATGTGAAATGATTGCGTTTTCTTGTGTTTGATCCACTCTGTTACTTCAAGATCGAACTCCTACAAGTTTTCTTGTAGATTTCTTCCTCGTATGTTTGACCTATTTTATTGAGCTATCTCTTCGGAGTAGACATGGTCTCCCCTTCCTTTTAACAATTAAGTGTAATTTTGGACTTGGATTGGACGCCCAAGAACCAAGTAATACTTAATTGTGATAGCAAGGCAAGAATTCGAAATTCAAAAGGGTATGTGTGTGTTGTTTCATAGTAGATTTAAGGAAGAGGGAAATTGAAGAAATCTTGGTTTCGAAGAATTTTCCGGATATTCTCTATTGAAGTATCGGGTTTCGTCATTAAAGCATGAAGATCAAGTTTGGTATCGATTTGGTTCTAGAGGATGGTTTTATCTTTATTGCTCTTCATAGGATAGTGCCATCGGAAATAGTCGGATCGAAGAAACAAGCAAAGGTATTACTGAATGGGCAATCGGTCGAATCAAGTGTGTTTCAGTGCGAAACTTCAATAGTGTTCGATGAGAACAGGAGTGGAAGTATTGTGCATATGCGACGTTTATTTGGGATTGGAATAAGAGCACCATCGGGGATGAGTATTCCTTACCAAGAAAAGAGCATCGAATATGGAATAAATAGCGATGTCTCAATAGTTTATAAGAATGACTTGAGGCCGAGGCATCATCAAATTGGAAACTGGAAGGAAGACATTCCCAAAGCAATATTTCAATTCTGATACGGACACTATGTGAAAGTAGTAATGCCATTTGAATTGGCCTACGCTTTGTTATCTTCATGGGCTACATGAGCGGAATTTTCGGATTTTATCTGAAATCGTTTGTACTGATGCCCGTTGTTAATATCCTAAACTATTAGAAGAATCTCATAGAGCACATGGACTATCCTGAGAACGTGTTATGAGTCCGGAACGAGGGGTAGCTGTAACCCTTTTAAATACAAGTCTGGCTGATGAAGTTAAGCTTTGAAAGCTCGTAATCTTTGAGGAAGGAAGGACAGTGGACCGAACAGCGAAGAATGCAGTTCTACAAAAAGGGGAACAACCAAAGTCAGTCACTGAAGTTAAAATCTTCGGGTGCTACGGTAAGTTCACAAGAGGACCTTCTTAAATCAAGATACCTCTAACCAAGATAAGTCGGAGGGACTAGTCTTTCATACAGAATGTGAAGTGCAAAGGAAATTGTCAGTAACGGAATGGAAGACTAACATCCTATCCTGTGTAACTCTTGCTCGATTCGTGAAAAGGTATTGAAGTGGACTGTCATGGATTTAGGCAAGGACCGGGAAGAGTAAAAGAAAGTTGGGTGTGTATGCATCAAGTGATGGAAGACACACAAGGTGAATCGTTCGACGCAGAACTTGAGCCTTGCAACGATCGTGGATGTTTTGAGGGCTTAAAGTCAATCATTATGGCACTACGCTTAAAGTGTTAGTGACCATGGAGAAATGAAGTGATTTGTTAAATTAGAGGGAGTTGAATAAGAGACAATGTCGACGGACAAAGTTTTGAAGGCTAATGATCGGACACCCCGTCGTCATCAGGATAAAATAAATATGGAAGCCCTTGTAATGGGCCGAAAGACAATTCATGCAAGCTCTATAAGAATTAAAGAAGTTGTTTGAATTGAGTAAGGATTCTAGTGGTTTAGAGCTTGGTGATGCAAGTAGACCGACGAAAAGTGAGAAGGGAGGAAACACGACTTCCATGAGGGAATGGATGGAAATTCTTGTTTTTTTTTAAAACAGGAGTTTGAGTTCCGAATGATTTGGAAATATGGAAGTTGATGCTGGAATTAAGAAAGCAAAGGAGGGCTAAACAAAAAGTTTTAGTGCTAAGGGTGAAGCTAAGATATGGAGGAACCATGCAAGATAGATGTTGGAAGCTGAGGACTGACACATCACCGGGGAAATACTCAAGGAGAAGTTGTGGAAAAATTGGAGAAAGGAGAAGATTGAATTGTTGGAAATAAGACAAGTGGATATGGATCTTGGAGAATGTGATATCAAGATCGAAGGGTTGAAGGAGGATCCTCTCCAATGATCCAGATGAGAGATTCAAGTATGAAAAGCTCAAGGACGGCTTAAGCCCGAACCTCAAACTAGCTATCAGTTATCGGGAAATGAGGAAGTTCTCGACATTGGGAAGCATATGTGAAATTTACGAGGACAAAGAGAAAAGCAGAAAAGAATCACTTGTCTACCTCACTGTGGGAAGTGTGGGACACCTAACTCAGCTTCAAGACACGGTGTACCCAAGGGAATAGTTGTTTCAAGGGTAAAGGCAGGTGAAATGATCAGTAAGCGAATCAAGCTCGAAGAAGGTTCAGTCGGTTCGGCGGGAGTTAGATTTGGATAAGTGTAACCTGAGTGATCTTCTTCCGATATGAATTAACGTAGTCAAATGTCTTTCGATTGCGTTAATTAGATCATTTGATAATCTGGAAACCTAATCAAGTCTTGGCTTAAAAATTTCTGTGATCAAAACCCTTATCACAGTTGGATGTGATAAACTCCTTGGACACTACAGAACGGGAAGTTCAGTTAAGGCTAGAGAGATTAACAACCACCGGGATAGGACAAGCATTTGTCTCCCCAGCGGAAATCTCTCTCAAACTTGACTATCTGACTAAGTCTGATAGTGACGATAATGTTCCCTATCTTTGAGTTCATCTAACTTAAAGGTAAATCGTATAGTCTTCCTGAGAAAGATTATATCTGAGAGGGATGATTTTATTGCTAATAGTTTAAATATTAGGACTGATCACCCTAATGTTTAAAACTGTTCAGGAATAAAGTCATACAAATATCTCCTTACTCGTGCTCGAGTGATCAGAGTGCGCAGCAGAGGAAGTTTTCCTTGAAAAGTTTATTTGTAAAATGTTTATATTTGAAATAATATTTTGCGAAATATTTTATGACGGAAAATTTTGGTAGATGTATAAGGAAAATCTTTTTAAGTGGGGGAGGAATTTCCAAAAATCATGAGGAAAAATGATAAAAGAACCATCTTTTACATATATCTTTCGCAAAGGTTTTAAGAATGAATTTCGGGGACGAAATTCCTTTTAAGTGGGGGAGTAGTGTAACACCCCAAATTTTCATCCCCTGATGTAATGAAACTTTTAATTATGAAAGGTTATTTCATAACTATTTTCCTTAATTATAAATATATATTCATAATTAATTTGGATTAATTATGTGTTAGTATTGATGCCAGTATGAGATTGAAAAAGTACTTTAACAAAGTATAATATGTAAAAATAATGTTTTTGCATATTAGTCCCTGAATTAGGAACTAGAAGCAATATTAGGAAGATTTTGGAGGGAAAGTAAATAAAATTATTATTTTTCAAAAACTGGGCAAAATACTCGAGTATTATTATGAATACTCGAGTATTCTGTTCAGAGTTGCACAAGTTAGTGCGTTTGGTGAGTCACCATCAACGATTCTCGTGTGTTGACACGAAATCGTTACCCTTCCACGTCCATGGAGGTCGTGCCGTTATGCATGATCGTTAAGTTCAAGTATTTAAGTTCAATGGTTGTTGGAAATCAACCATTTTGGCAAAATTCGAGTGTGTTGTTTGAGTTAGGGTTCCTGATTTCGGGCTCTGATTATTCAACCGTGTTTGAGAGTTATGTTAAGTGTGATACACCATTGTGAAGCTCACGTTTCGAGCTTCACAAAGACATAAGAGTTGTGAGTTGAGGAGCTGTGTGGAAGGAGAATCAAGGATCGAAAGAGGAGGGACAGTTCCTGCCAAACCAAGTTCCTGAAGTCTGGAGCTGACTTCAAGCTTGAAGTTTGGTAAGTCTGTGAAACCTATGACCCTAGAATCTATTCCTACCTTTGGTTAATCCTAATTTCTAAAACGTTTTTGCATGTCAAATCCTCTGGTTTTGGTACCCTGTTCGAATGTGGCTGCATGCAAAAGATTTTGTGGGATAGAGCACTCCAGCCAATTTCTCTGCAATTCTTGTGTTAATTCACGACCTAGAGGTATGGGGGAAGCTTACCATTTGCTAGAATGAGAATAAAATGTATTAGAAAGTAGGATGAGCCACCATGAGGCTTAAGGGCATAGCTTTGAATTAGAGAAATGGCATGGAGGCCAATCTAAGACATGCTATATGTTTGAGCAAGTTTGTTATGCTGCATGTGTGTTGTATGAAAGTTATTTTCATGCCAAAAATGATTAGAATGGAATTTGGTATGGCAAGTTGCTCAAAATGTGGTTTTTATGCATAATTGATGCTATTATGTGATTCAGTGTAATATGTTGTTAATTCTATATTGGAACATGATTAATATGTGTAATATAAGCTTTGTTGATCACTGGTTTGGTTTGGAATTGACTATAGTTGGAAATGGTATGTTAAAACTCAATTTGCAGTATTGTCTGTCTGCAAATACTCGAGTATTAAGGATGATACTCGAGTATTTCGATTATTTTGGAAAAGTTGAATTTCTGGAAAATGAATAACACTCGAATCTCATGAAGAACACTCGAGTATTTTAATGAATTTTTAAAATAAAATTCTGGAAATAAAGAACAACTCGAGTCTCATTAAGAACACTCGAGTATTTTGATGAATCTGTGAAACACTCGAGTCTTGGAAAATTCACTCGAGTCTTTTGGACCAAGGACAGAAAAGTAATTTTCTTTTAACATACCTAAAGTAATGTCAATTAAGATCAACTATGCTTATGGGAAGGAATCATGTTCCAATAAAAGAAGGGAAAGATTATTAACAACATTGTATTTCACTGATAGAATAATACTGGTTGCACATAATAAGATTCATGGATAGTCTTAAATGTAAATTTTGTGTGCATTCATGCCTGATGATAAGATGATAAGGTACCACTTGTCATCAAGAGGGTACTCTGGGAGTACCAAATGTACACGATAAGTTTGATGACACATTCTAGGAATGTGGGCAATATTCGAGGAATGTTGTTGATTTCGTTCTGGGAACATGGACGTACATTCGGATTGGGACGTATGATACCAAGCTTGATTGTTAATGTTATTCGTTCGGGAAACGTGAAAATGTACTTTAAGAGTACCAAAGGTGGTATGACAAGCTTGATAACACATTTTGAGAACATGAGCGACATTCAAAGAATGTTTTTGAAATTGAGGAGAATGCGTTCAGAAAATGTGCACGTACAATCCGAATGGGACGTATTGGTTATGAGCCAAACTTGTCGTTACATTGGTACATTTATTGCATGTTGCACATATGGAGATTAAGGAATAACCTTAAATGGAATGTTGGTATGTATTTATGCATGGTGATGTGTAACATATCATTTGTTCATGTTCGAGGAACATGAGGAGGGTACTTTGGGAGTACCAATTTGGTTACGACTTGCCTGTAGTCACATTTTGGTAATCTGGCCAGCATTGGTGCGAACGTTGGATATTCGTCTTGGTGACGAATGGATTATTATAGTCACATTTTGGTAATGTGGCCAGCATTGGTTGCTGCGAACGTTGGATATTCGTCTTGGTGACGAAATGGTCATTGTAGTCACATTTTGGTAATGTGGCCAGCATTGGTTGCTGCGACCGTGGAATATTCATCTTGTTGACGAGATGTGCACATCAATATTGGTATTATGGACCACGTTCCAGGCAAAGTCGTGTGGCTTGCTCGATGACACATTTTGGTAATGTGGGCAGCATAGGAGATGCTGTTACGTCTTGGTGACGCGACGTACACTTTGGTAGTGTCGTTATGGATTTTGCTCCGAGCAAGTTCACTATACGTCCGAGGCACGTATACGGGTTGTTTGGATGGTCATGCATGAGAGCATTAATTAAAGAATCTCATGACTCTAGAAATAGTAAGCAAGCATCTGAACATATCATTAATGGGTCGATTATCAACTAAATTGGCTTGCTCATAAGTTGTGCATATAACTTGAATATTTGGTACTCGTGTATATGCATTGGGATCATGATGAATTGCTTACTTGTGCATGTTAGTACTTTATTCTTATTTGATTATGCGAATGAGTATATCTTACCTCCCTGCCCTTATTAGGTGTTGACCAGATACTTAGATCTTCTAAAGATCAGTGATCATGGGATAGAGACTCCTTGTACAACTCTTGAAGATCCGGCCAAAAAGGATGATTGGACGAAGGACCATTGACTAGCTCTGAACGTCTCCACTTTTGATGGAAATCGTAATTTTATGATTTGAGAGATGTATCAGAGTAAACTTAGATTTGACCATTTGATTATATTGGTGGTACTCACAAAGTTTTTACACCCAATTTTATGAATCAATGACCTTCCTCATGATTTATAAACTCTATGAAAATATAAATAAACCATTTTAATATATTCTGCTGACTCTGATTTTATCATTTGAGTTCGGTAATGAAGGAAGTATTGCTAAAGTCAATTTTCTGGGATAACCTTATAACTAAGCTATTTTCGAAGGCTATCCCAGAATGATTTTAAAGATGTTCAGAAAATAATTACTCCTTCCACCGAATTCACTTCCAGTTGCATGGTTTAAACTTGAGTACCACATATAAGGAAAAGTTTTCATACTCCGATTTTTCCAATATAGTCAATAAGAAAATAAAATTCTTTTGATTAAACGAGGGACGTTACACAGATGGATTATCGTATGGAGATTTCAACTTGGATGAGACATGGATGCGGCTGGAAGCGTACCCCGTCTGGTTGGGTATGGATTGGCGACACTCAGATCGTGATTCCGGATCCTGAGCATCGACTTTGTGGAGCTAATTTAGGACCACTGCTGGGACAAGTTTCTGTCCGTGGTTACAAAGACTACGAGGAGAAAGTTCGATGTGAAGCTCAGAGATCTTCTTCTACTCCGACTAGGATGCAATGGGTGCCAAAGAATCATGGACCAGCAGCAAGGGAGATAGCTTCGTCTTCTGGAGTTAAGCAAGGACATAAGAAGGAGGATCATGAGCTGCACCCCATAGTTTTCATCAGGAAGAGCCAGAGGTAGAGTAGATTATTTTAAAGTTGTTGTAAGTGTGAGTCAAAGGACTATCTCAGCAATGTATCACTCTTGTAACTACGCCCTACTTTTATTTTGTGAACTGGCCGAATCTTTGTTTTAACAAAGTGTGGAATCGTTTTGAAGAATGCAAAGAGTGGGTGCGGAAAGGTTCCAAGTAACAACCCGGTTTTCAAGTAAGAACGTGAACATGCACCAACAGCTTCGTAAAAACATTTAAAAAAATGGCCTTATTTTTTAGCAACTTTTTAAATAATTTATGATTATTTTCGGGAGGTGAAAATCGGGCTGTTACACAGCTAATTTTGATATTTTAGCAGTTAATTTTGACAGATTAGGAATGAAGAAACCGCAATTGGTGGTTGGAGAGACAAAGGAACCCTAGGAATACACCTAGAAGGAGGGGGTTGAATAGGTGTACAAGATACCTTGAAAGATTTTCGAACGAAACAAATCGAAACAATCAAAACAAATGATTTTTTCAAAATCTACAGCACTTAATCGATTAACCTGAAATTTAATCGATTAACCTGCAATTTAATCGAGTACTAATCGATTAAACCTGAAAGTTCAAAAGTCCTTAATCGATTAAACGAACACTTAATCGATTAAATCTATCAGAAACTGAAAAATCACTTTTCAATCGAATACGAAAATCAATCAACTAACACTTAAGATCAGAGATTCAGCGGAAACAATTAACACCTATATTCTTATTGATTATCCTAGTTATGAAAATGATTTTCCCTTTATCAATTTGAACAATAAAGATTCAATTCAATCAATTATGAAAATCAATCTTTCTCTAGGTTTTCAATCAAGAACGCAATCAAATGACTTGAATATAAAGAGTAAGGGTTTAGAGATACGACACAGTGATTTATCCTGGTTCACTTTCATCCACTTGAAAGCTACATCCAGTCCCCTCTTCAACCAAGAGAGATTCTTCACTATGAGGAATTAGAGTTCTCAAATTACAAGTGATTGCCTCACAAGACTTCCTTCTTGCTAGCCTACAAGAGATAACCGACACCCTTGCCTTGTAATCCTATTGATCTTCTCTCTAATCTAACCTCTACCCCTTGTTGATAATCGACACAACAAGTCTTCAATTGCTTGATGATAATCCACACATCAAGGCTTCTCCTTGCTTGATTCACAACCAAGACTTCTTCTTCTTCAATGAATGTTGCTTGATGATAATCGACACACCAAGGCTTCTTGTTTGTTGTAGTGGCTTGCCTTATTGCAAAGATTACAACTCAATGAATACACATAACAATCCTAATGAATCTCAATCAATAGCTATGACAATTCACAATAAGAGATTCAAAGGTTCTTGATCAAAGAATATGAAAATATGAAAGCTTTGATCTTTGAAATTGAGAAAGAATAGAATGGCTTGATTCTTGTAAAATTAATTATGAAAGTGTTCTCATTAATCACAAAGATTAGGAAAAGGTTTATATAGAATACCCAAAATTTGTAGCACTTGAAAACTAATTTTGAGAAGTGAAAATCGTATTTCTTCTGCAGTGTTTAATCGATTAAATCTTGCCTTAATCGAGTACTAATCGATTAAACATGTTCTTAATCGATTAAACATGTCTGACACTTGTTTAAAACTTGTTTTCTCAAAAACCAACCTTTCCTTTAAAACCTTTAAGCCACCTATTGATTCTAGGTTAAGTGAAAACTCAAATTATGATTAAATCATGACTTATGAATGAGATTCACTACCCTCTAAACAAACTACCCAAATGAAAACTTATGAAGCTTGAGAAGAAAAAGATAAAACAATTACAATTACACTCAAACTAAGTCTTCATGAGCTTGTTTTCTCTCTTCTTCATTTGATGTTTGTTGTTGCTTGTTGAACTTGAACTTGATCAACACATGATAGCTTGTTCAAAACACTTTGTCATTATCAAAACATTCATCATGGAACTTACAATCTCCCCCTTTTTGAAAATGACAAACCATGTTTTGAAGTTCTCCAAAAGTTCTTTGAAGTTGTTGATGCTTTAACAATTTGATCACTTGGTGAGACTCTTGCTCTCCCTCAATAAATGCTTTTGACATTTGAATCCAATTGAGATAAGCTTGATTCTCCCCCTATCTTCAACAACTTAGCTCAACCTACATAAAAACAACAAAAACAACCTTTCTCCAAACAAACATCTAAAAATCATATTATTTATCCAACAATCATTTCTCCACTTTTGAGAAACATTTCATTCAATTCAAAACATCATATTTCTCCCCCTTTGGCATTATCAAAAAGTAATATATACCAATTGAAATATAACATCTAAGCCAAGGTAAGAAATCAATGATCATTTCTTTACAACATTGATACCAATTGAACAAATACAATAAAACTATACTTTGAAATGTGATACCAATTGGCAAGAGAATATAACAATGAAATATGATACCAATTGAGAACTAAAAAGATCATAATATCACTTAACAAAGAAGATATCAATTGTAAAGAAGTATCAATAATCACAAAATATTTGATACCAATTGTGATATTTCTTTAATAACAACCAAAGCATGTCACTATATCATGATAACCATCTATGAAACTACTCAATGATACCAAATGATTTAATTAAACATTTAGAAAAGTAATACCAATTGAGAAGATACCATATGAAGTTCACAATCTAACCATAACATTTGTATCATATTGTAGGACTTCTTTTGATACCAATTGAAGATGCAAATATGAATAACACTTGTAAGCTCTCTTTGCTCTTCAATCATACCTACAAAACAATCATGCTTTGCTTTTTGGTATCCAAATGGTTTTGGATCCATTTTTGTTAGTGTAGGGACTTTCACCCTTTTTCATCCAAACAAAATCTCCTTTAGGTATACCATGCACTTTAATATAACACACATTTGAAGTATGTCCATGAGTACCACAATAGAAACATATTGGTGCATTTGAAAAATCAACTTTAGAAAAATCAACAACATTTCTATGAGATTTACTCTTAGCATTAGTATAACCCAAACCAAACTTGTTTGAATTTTCTCTTTGAAAATTTAACAATGTGCGCAATCTAATATCACCACTTGTGAAACTTGCAAGCTTATTTTTCAAAATGGCATTTTCATTTTTAAGCAACTTGCAATTCTCACAATCAACCACAATATTTACTCTACTAGCACAATCACAAGAAGAACTAGCATATATAAGATCAAGAGTTTCATTTTCAAGATTAAGCTCATCAACTTGTTTTTGAACTTCTAAAATCTCTTTTTGATGTTTCAAAATGAGCTTCTTCCTTTCAATGTTTTTCAAAGCTAGTTTTTCAAGTTGTTCATGCATTTCTTCATAAGCATTATATAACAATTCATATTTAGAAGAAATTTCGGATTTAGTATGACTTACATTGCTATCCTCGCTTTGATAACTTGATTCATCATTTGAACTTTGTTCTTCATCATCTACTAGAGTTATCAAGTTGAGACAAGCGGCTTCTTCATCATCCGAAGAACTACTCGATGTGCTTTTCTTGTTATCTTCATCACTATCCCAAACTATGTATGCTCTTTTAGATTTAGAATTTTTCTTGTCTTTCTCCTTCTTCTTGAGATACCTAGAGCATGAGTACTTGAGATGTCCGGGTTTTCCGCATTCATGGAAAACTACACCTTCTCTTGATGTCTTGGTCTTGTAGTGTGGGGAATCCTTCTCTTTACTTTTGTCCTTGTTCAACCTTCCTTTTCTCCCTAGAAACTTGTCAAACTTCCTTAGTAGAAGTTTCATGTCTTTTTCATCAACATCGGAATCGGAATCTTCACTATCATCATCATCGGAACTTTCTTTCTTTTTGTATCCACTTTTGACTTTAAGAGCAAGTCCCTTTCTTTCTTTGTTTTTATCCGACTCTTCATTGATACTTAATCGTCCAAGCTCCATTTCATGTTCTTGAAGCTTTCCAAAGAGTGTTGCTAGATCCATAGCATCCAAGTTTTTAGATTCAACAATAGCCGTTACTTTTGGTTGCCAATTCCTGTCTAAACATCTCAACACTTTGTTAGAAAGTTCACCTTGTAAGAAAGTCTTACCAAGAGCAAGTAAATGGTTAATAATATGAGTAAAACGCTTTTGCATATCATTAATAGATTCATTTGGAAGCATTTGAAACAATTCATAATCACGCATTAAAGCATTCAATCTAGCTCTCCTAACCTCACTAGTTCCTTCATGAGTCACTTGTAAAGTGTCCCACATTTCCTTAGCACTAGAACATTGAGAAACTCTAAAGAACTCGTCATAGGATAAAGCGGATGTGATGATATTCTTTGCTTTATAATCATATTGAACTTTCTTTCTATCATCATCCTTCCACTTATCCTCGGGGATCAATTGTTCTACACCTTCAACTAAACTAGAGGGGATATGAGGACCTTTTTCAACTACTTTCCAAATTTCACTATCTATGGCTTGGATAAAGATTTTCATTCTAACTTTCCAATATGCATAGCCTTCTCCGGTAAACAATGGAGGACGACTTATTGAATAACCTTCACCACCAAAGGGATTCGTAGAACCCATTGCGATTTTCTTAAAGGATCTTTACGAAAAAGCTCTTATGCTCGTGTCTTTCGACCGAGCTCTGATACCAATTGAAGAAACCGCAATTGGTGGTTGGAGAGACAAAGGAACCCTAGGAATACACCTAGAAGTGGGGGGGGTTGAATAGGTGTACAAGATACCTTGAAAGATTTTCGAACGAAACAAATCGAAACAATCAAAACAAATGATTTTTGCAAAATCTACAGCACTTAATCGATTAACCTGAAATTTAATCAATTAACCTGCAATTTAATCAAGTACTAATCGATTAAACCTGAAAGTTCAAAAGTCCTTAATCGATTAAACGAACACTTAATCGATTAAATCTATCAGAAACTGAAAAATCACTTTTCAATCGAATACGAAAATCAATCAACTAACACTTAAGATCAGAGATTCAGCGGAAACAATTAACACCTATATTCTTATTGATTATCCTAGTTATGAAAATGATTTTCCCTTTATCAATTTGAACAATAAAGATTCAATTCAATCAATTATGAAAATCAATCTTTCTCTAGGTTTTCAATCAAGAACGCAATCAAATGACTTGAATATAAAGAGTAAGGGTTTAGAGATACGACACAGTGATTTATCCTGGTTCACTTTCATCCACTTGAAAGCTACATCCAGTCCCCTCTTCAACCAAGAGAGATTCTTCACTATGAGGAATTAGAGTTCTCAAATTACAAGTGATTGCCTCACAAGACTTCCTTCTTGCTAGCCTACAAGAGATAACCGACACCCTTGCCTTGTAATCCTATTGATCTTCTCTCTAATCTAACCTCTACCCCTTGTTGATAATCGACAAAACAAGTCTTCAATTGCTTGATGATAATCCACACATCAAGGCTTCTCCTTGCTTGATTCACAACCAAGACTTCTTCTTCTTCAATGAACGTTGCTTGATGATAATCGACACACCAAGGCTTCTTGTTTGTTGTAGTGGCTTGCCTTATTGCAAAGATTACAACTCAATGAATACACATAACAATCCTAATGAATCTCAATCAATAGCTATGACAATTCACAATAAGAGATTCAAAGGTTCTTGATCAAAGAATATGAAAATATGAAAATATGAAAGCTTTGATCTTTGAAATTGAGAGAGAATAGAATGGCTTGATTCTTGTAAAATTAATTATGAAAGTGTTCTAATTAATCACAAAGATTAGGAAAAGGTTTATATAGAATACCCAAAAGTTGTAGC
Source organism: Crotalaria pallida (assembly GCA_037953625.1). Classification (NCBI taxonomy): domain Eukaryota; kingdom Viridiplantae; phylum Streptophyta; class Magnoliopsida; order Fabales; family Fabaceae; genus Crotalaria; species Crotalaria pallida. Next base: position 54,947,576 of record CM075650.1, on the reverse strand, counting down.
ACTTGAAAACTAATTTTGAGAAGTGAAAATCGTATTTTAAAAATCAGTTCTGCAGTGTTTAATCGATTAAATCTTGCCTTAATCGAGTACTAATCGATTAAACATGTTCTTAATCGATTAAACATGTCTGACACTTGTTTAAAACTTGTTTTCTCAAAAACCAACCTTTCCTTTAAAACCTTTAAGCCACCTATTGATTCTAGGTTAAGTGAAAACTCAAATTATGATTAAATCATGACTTATGAATGAGATTCACTACCCTCTAAACAAACTACCCAAATGAAAACTTATGAAGCTTGAGAAGCAAAAGATAAAACAATTACAATTACACTCAAACTAAGTCTTCATGAGCTTGTTTTCTCTCTTCTTCATTTGATGTTTGTTGTTGCTTGTTGAACTTGAACTTGATCAACACATGATAGCTTGTTCAAAACACTTTGTCATTATCAAAACATTCATCATGGAACTTACAAGGAACATAATTTCTTGCTTGGTTTACTAATCCTAAAAAGATTGTAACTCTTTTTTATTTTTTATCTCTGGGAAATCAAATATATTTTTACCTATATGTTCTTGCAATTCTATCCCATCTTTTGATACATACTGTCCTAAAAATGATATTCTGCTTTTCCTTAACTCAGCTTTCTTGGGTGATATATTCAATCCCTTTTCTTCTATTATTTCAATAAATTTTAGCAAATGTCCTTCATGTTCCTTTTCATTTTTTGAAAATATTAAAATATCATCTATATATATTACTGCAAATTCCCTTATTGGTAATAATAATTTTGTTACATATTCTTGAAATACACTAGGGCTATTATGGAATCCCATAGGTAATACATTCCATTCGTATAATCCTTCAGAGGTACTAAAGGTTGTATATTTTTTACTTTCCTCTTCTAATTTAATTTGATAAAATCCTGACTTACAATCAAATTTACTAAATATTGTTTTTCCTCTTATTAGATTAAATAATAATTCCATTTTAGGAATTGGGTATCTATTTCTTATAGCTAAATCATTTAGTTTTTTATAATTTATTACTAATCTAGATTTTCCTCTTTTTTCTTCACTATGTTTAATTATTATCATTGCTGGGGAAGAGTAGGTTGATTGGCTTTCTCTTATTAATTTATATTGTTTCATTTCTTTTATGCGCATAATAAATTCTTTTTTATCGTTTTCAGTCCATGGATGTGGCTTACAATTTATTTCTTTACTGTAATCTTTTAATTTTATTTTTGCTCTTGGTTTAGATTTCTCCCAATGAATTAATGGATTATCACTATAATTATCTATTAACCTTCTTTCTATTTCATCTTTAATTTGTATAATCTTTATTATTGGCTTCTCTTTTATTTCTACGGGTAATTTATTTTTTAAGAATTGTATTTCATTTAGTCATTGTTTTTTCTGGAATGGTTCATCCTGTCTAGTGTATGGTCTGGTGATTCTTATTCCCCATGTTTTGTGCTTACATGGAGTTGCTAATGTAACAACCTCATTTTTATTAACCTAATAAGTACATTTAAGAATATTTTATTTACGAGTTAAAGATGATTCTCAACTATTTTCTTATACGTATACTATTATGTTGAATCAAAAGATGTGTATGAATAAGTGTTTGTAAACGTTTTTCTAGTATATGTATATATATTTGTATAAATATATCTTTGCGTAGGTATTAGTATTTGTAGCTATATCCTCGTGTATATGTATGTGTGTATTTGTATGTGTATATTTATATGTATGTATGTATAGGTATATGTATTTAGGTTAAGTTAGGATAGGTGTCTGTGTATATATATGTGTGTGTGTGCTCGTGTGTATTCTTAGGTGCAAGTAACTGTGTTTGTATCCTTGTGTGTATGAGTGTATTGATTATGTGATAGCATCGTTAGGTTTGGATAGAGAAGTGTCTTAGAGTCGTTGATTATAGTCGAAGAGCGTCGGTTTAGATTCTAGATTGGTGTGGTTGCGGTTGGGTGATTAAGGTTGTGTAGAATCGGGTGTCAAAGAGTTTCGTAGCCATAGAAGTGCTTTTAGTGTTTCGATCCCATTAGAGTGGGTGGATTGAGGATCCTAGGATAGAGCCTTGTGCATGAGAATAGACCCTAGTGTCTATGCTCGGGGAAATCCCTTCGAACTCACGTTTCGATTGATTTCCGGAATCCGATAAAGGTGCGAGGCAATTGGGATCAATTCGATCCTATTGGTTATGCCTCGACAGTGGTTGGTATTAGGGTTAAGTAGTTATAGAATATGTCTTAGATCGATCGAGTTAGATCGAGTGTTTAAGAATAGGTTAAGTCTAGATTTCGGAGTGTCGATTTGTGTTTGTGAATTGTGTGTTTATTGTTGTGATTTATGATTGCGATGTTTTGTGTGTGTTATGAGGTGTTTAGAATGTGTTTAGATAATGGTACTATGATAGGATAAGTTAGAGTGCATTAGGATCAGCTTAGAACTCTTAGAAGGCTTGAAAGAAAGGAGAAAGTAGTGCATTAATCGATTAATGGGTCTGTTAATCGATTAATCTTTGAGCACCATTCAGGCACTAATCGATTAAGGCATAGCTTAATCGATTAGATTTTTGTGCACCTTCTGGCACTAATCGATTAACTCAGATGTTAATCGATTAATCCTTTGTAAACTATGAGAGTTAATCGATTAACCAAAGTGGTTAATCGATTAACCACTGTAAAATCAGAAATAAAACACGATTTTTATTGTGTTGCAGCCATTGTTTCCTCTTTTCTTCTTCACGACTTCCTCTTCTCTCTCAATCCCAAGTTCATTCAATCTTCATACAAACCCCAAATCAAACCAAATTAACACCCTATAATCATTCCTCATCAACTCCCTACCATTCTCCATCAACCAAAACACCAATTTCCTCTCTTTCTCTCAAATCCCCAATTACCTTTCCTAAACCCTAACTCCCTCAATCTTTTTCATGGAGTTGGGAAATCCTCAAAGGGAGCTAGGAATCGATCATGGAGCAAGAAACTAGGAGCTTAGGAGCTTGACCCAAGGACTTGGTGGAGATCTCTTTCTCTCTCTCCTTCTCCTCTACTCTTCAACCGGTAAGGGGGGACTCTTTCCACACTTTGAGTTAGGGATAGTTAGAATTTATAATAGGATTTGGGCTTAATAATTAAATTAGAGTGTGGGTAGCAATTAGTGTTAGATTAGAGTTGTTCTTATAATTTTTAATTAAATTAAATTTGATATTTTTTTATGAATGTTATATTAAATTATTTCTTTGTAAATTGTAAAGTAGGAAGTGAAGAACCCTAGGGAGCTGACTTATTTTACTGCACTCTGAGACATACCTGAGTATGTCAACTGGTTGCTGGATATATGTTGATTTGTTTGTCTTTGATTGTAAATTAATTGTTGAATAACCTAAGTGTTGAATGTTTATAATTGTGATTTAATGTTTTAATTGTTTAATTATAAAAAGGAAAATGGAATGTAAATGAATCGAAATATATTGCTTAAAGATCAAAGAGAAGAGAAAGTGGAATGGTTATAGTATTGGATTTGGGAATAAAAAGAGAATTGTGTATGTGATTGTATAGCGTTGCCTCTATCTTTAATTTGGTTATTACTCTTAAGTCTTTATTATGAATTGTTTACTATCCTTTAATTCACTGTGCTATGAAAGATCTCACCCTTAGTGGTTAACAATTTAGGTACATATTCAAGATGTTTGGAGATCAGAGTGTGCAGCGGAACAAGTCGGAAGAAAGGAATTTGATTTTTGTACATATGTTCTATATTGTAATTAGATGCCCCACCTTTTGTATAAATTTAATTTGTAAACGAACTTTTAAAGTTATCTGTTGTGTTTCAAACTCTGATTTATGTATTGCAATTAATGAAATTACTTTTAAAGTTCCTTTTCTATTTCAAAACTTTTATTTCTGTATATTTTTATATAAAGAAAAACGGGGTGTTACAGCTAATGTTAATGCTTTGTTCCACATAATTATAGGTTCATAATTCATTAATAAGTCTAATCCTAAAATTACATCACATGTTGAATCATTAAATTGTTGAAGTACTGGTATTTTTAATTCATATTCTCCTATTTGTATTGGGACATTTTTGGCATCTAATTCTATCATGTGAACTTCTTGTCCAGCACTAACCATCATTAATGGTTTGATTTTTTGCTTCCATAATTCTCCTGGTAAGACATTATATTTTGCTATTGTTATACTTGAACCTGTGTCTATTAGAGCATGATATTTTCTTAGTAGGAAGAAAATATGGATACACAAACAGCAAGTTTAATAATAGAAGCAAGAGCAATAACAGGATTACATCAAATAGAAATATGTTCATTAGATCTCAAATATTTAAATCCTTATATATGTGAATATAAAAAATTATATTATGAGGCAGGATTAGAAAATTATGAACAACAAAAATTCTACTAGAATTATTTTATAGAAAACTGCCAACATTAATATCAGAAACTATAATAGAGGAATATAACAATGCATTTAAGGAACCTCAAGCTTTGATACCATTAAAGATAACAGACTGAATATAGGCATGAATAATTGAGCAAAGTTAGGGATGACCACAAGCAAACCGGGTTATGGAAGGATCTTTGCCCTCTTTCATGCAAAGAGACTTTTACAGAGCAACCCATGGTGCTCAGACCTTCCTCCTTCAGTTTACTGTAGCACAGCCTTCCTTCGTTTCCTACCGGAGGCCTAACTACTTTTGCTAAATTATCCATAATCATATTCAGTGAATTTTCTTTCACAGAATCATAACTTTTAGTTAAAGGTAATACTAGCTTTAGCCCCTAAAGAAGTTTAGTTGGTCATACCTTATTGAGCTTTAACTTCTTTGATGGTGGTGGTGAATCAGCTATGAAAGACTAAATTCTTTCTTCTTCAAATAAGTGTTTCAAGTGTTTATTATTTTCTCAATACTCAAGATGGTAAGTAAAGAGATGTGTTTGAGAGAATATAGGGAGAGAATGCTGAAACTTAGAATGCTGGATGCTTATTCAACTTGAGAATAACTTAGAGCACCCACAACGGTGGGTCTTCAGCGGGGTCGTCGGTATGAACGACCTGGTTTCCCTTGGTTCGGCGTTGTTTGAGTTCGTGGAGAAGACCTGGGTCGCTGGGGCGACCTGGGTCGTTAGCAAAGAGAAGGGGCCACTTGTACTTTCTTGGCTGAGAATGGAGAGAGAAATGGAAAAAAAATAAAAAATAAGAAAAAAGAGAGAGACCAGGCAACAACAGCGGAGAACAACAGTGGAGTTCAATCCCCTCAATAGAAATTTCCACAAATCCAAATCAACAACAAATCTAAAAAAATGCAATAAAAATCCAAAAACCATAATAAAAAAAATTTGGAAATATCAAAACAACACAAAAAAAATCCCAGATATTCAATATTTACCCAAAATTACAGCAAAAAATTGAAAAAAAAAAAGGAAAGAAGAGAAGAGAAATTAAAATCTTGCATGCATGATCTGTGGCTTGATGAAGATGGCTTGGTGGCGGATCGGCGTTGTTGATGATGATGATGGCGGATCAGTGTTGATGATGGTGGTTTGGTGGCTTGATCTGGCGACCGATGGCTTGATCTGGCGGATCTGGCTTGATCGATGGTGGTTTGGCTTTGCTTGATGATGTTGGTGGTGGCTTGCTGGCGAGCAGCGGATTGGAGGGAGGGAGATGATGAATCGGAGGGAGTCATGTAACAGCCCGATTTTTGTAAAACAAAATAGTTATCTTTTACTTAACAAGTTGAAAAGAATGAGGCCAAAATTTTTTTTTTGTAAAACATTGTTGAAGTGTTTGATGATGTTATTAAAAATCTTTCGTTGTGCTTCAACACTAACTTCCGAAAACCGAGTTGTTACTAAAACCATCTTTACTTACTCAGGTTTTCCAAAACATCTGTTAGGAAAAACGTTTAGGTTCCATATGGAAATAGTTCTTTACATTCCATCAAAAGAAATCATTAGACCTTTCTCATGAAGGTGTAAAAAGTCGAGCATGCATTAGAATAAGTTAAGTTACATCAATGGATCATTACTCAGGTAATCCTTAACAAACACACTTACTACAGTCTAAAATAACCATGCTAATCTTGAGCCACCCTATTGAAGGCAATCGGGTGGAGGTCCTCCTTCTTCTTGGGTCCCCTTGTTGCCTTCACATAAGATGTCGTTCCTATTGCTGTCCCTGCAGTGTTGGTGGGCTCCAATTTCTCTCCTTCTCTGGTGGTATAATTCCACTGTTTCTCATATCGCATCTTCTCCTTGTAGTTCCTATATCCTCGCATAGTTACTTGCCTCAAGCGCGGCCCCAGATCAGCTCCGCTCAGTTGATGTTCTCGGTCGGGTATTTCAATCTGAGTGTGGCCAACCCATACCCAGCCTCTTGCAGTTCGCTTCCATCCTCTTCCATATTTACTCCAAGTAGTGATATCCATGCAACACTCCATCTGCCCGTTGAGATACCAGCGGTACCGATACGCCAACGAAAGGGAGAGAGTAAGCCATCCGAACGACGAATCGTCGACGGTGTGGAATTACGAAAGGCAAGATAAGAGGACCATACATTCACAAAACAAAACATACAAGCACACAATGATCAAGTATGTTATCATATTATTATCGGTCTTATCATCATTACTCTTATCTTTCATTATTTTTACTTCTCATAAACATACTTTCCTTCTCAATCCTTTTCCTTTTCATACACATAATTTCTTCTTACAAAATATCATCGGGGTACTTATTTCGTTCTCGATTATCACTCACGTCTACATCTCCTCGGTCATCCACCCAACCTACTCGGAAGCAAACAGGAGTACAGGACCTTTACCACGCGGGCACGACAACTGTCACAACACATAAATGGTCCCAGACCAAGAGGATCTCGTCCTCAAATCATTTCAATAATAACAAGGCTCACTGTCCACGCAGTGGCAAACACAATGCCCCGTTCCAGTCCCTCTCACTGTTCTCGATTTGCAATCTAGGGGGCGACAGTATGTTTCTAGTGGGCCCGTAGAACTTACCACGGCATTAGACCCAGTCCCCACCACGTTAGTGCGCCATATGTGGAGTTCGTTCTGCCTAGAAACACACTCTAGACTTCTTCACGTTTCACCGTCATCGTCCTCCCCTAATGCAATCTCCTCCTAAGTATCCGCAGATACTTATGGTTCCTTCCTCTCCACTACTTCGCACTCTCATACCTCATCGCGTATGTCTTTTAAGTCTTTTAATCTTTTTAATTATCCTAAGGTCGGCCCGTCCTTCGTGCAAACCTTCAACGAGTCCCGACCACTAACTTTGCAAGCCTTTCTCTCATCATTTCTCACATAGCACAGAGCTGGGATCATGTCACTGATTTCAAATCTCAAATTCCAAATCCTTCTCAACATTCTCAATATCCTTCAAGAGCAATCTTACTTTCCTCAAACACATCTTCATAACTTTTTGGAAAATCTCATATCAGAAGCTTTCACAAAATATCCTTTCGAAAACTTTCATATAAAATCTTCGCTCATAAATTTTCTCAAAATCAACTTTCATACATTTACAAAAAGTTTCTTTTCATAGACTTCCTCAAAAGTTTCTTAAAAATTTCTCTTTCACAAAATTTCTAAAAATCTTCCTTCACAACTTTTCACCAAATTTCATTTCGGAAAAACTCTTCTGAAAACATTTGTTTATAACCCTTCTTAAAACTTCTTTTCAAAACCCTTTTCTAAAATTCCTTTTCAAACCCTTTTCAAAAATTTCTTTTCACGAATCTCTTTCAAAAATCTCTTTTCAAAAACCTTTTTCGAAAACCGCTTTTCAAAAACCTTTTTCAAAAATTACATCTTTGCTGAGCGCTAATGGAGGAGCAAGCTCAACTCAACACTAGTCCCAGACTAAAACCAAAAACAAAAGGAGCCCAGCTCCACTCAAAGCACATCTCATATCCACATTCACATCACTCTCCCCAACTCTGGCTCGTTCTCATCATTATCCTCAATTTCATTCCCCATATTCTCAAATCTTTCTTTCTTTTCCAACACATAATTTCTTTCCAATCATTATTCCTTTCCCACTGCATCTCATCATTATTATTTCCTCATACTTATAACTTTACTTTCTCTTTCATTAATTTCATTTCCTTATTCAGGACGTAACAGACGTCCATCAGTATATTACACATATCAATCAACAGCATTAAATTCCAACAGGCATAATCAAATAAATAAATATAAACATGCTATCCACACACACAATCAACACACAATAACAATGTGGTCTTTGTCACCTTCGTATAAGTGGCCACACAAAGTAAACAATTGCCACTATACTACTGACTCTGAACCACTTAGTTCTGATCTTTGAGATGATACGGAACGTCCTAATAAATCACCTAACTACCACGGTGTCTTAGGAAAGCTTCTCTCTCACCTGAGATCCAGCTATTTATTGCGTACCGTCACCTCGGATCCTCTGTGCTGCTGACTGCCCCAATCCCTTGCTTTTCAAATTCCTCGTACTAAATGAAATACGCTTACGTTATTAACTGATATTAAGAAAATATTTTCCATAACCTAGACACTTCTTATTATTTTAAAACCATTTGAAAACATTTAATAGAATGGTTCAAATCATTTGGTTCGGTTGCTGGTCCGTTTTGGACAACACCGAAAAACGCACCATTTTTGACCCGGGTTTTTCAACAATAAATTACCTTTTGAAAACCAAACTTTGAGTCTCATAAAATCATCTTAGAAGTCAAGAAAACAGTTTTAAACAACCTTGGACAGCAAGGAGATGTTTCATAAGAAGCAATTGAATAAAATCCGGAAACATCGTAAAAACTCCTTTTTGTTTCAAATACTTTTTAATTCAACATTAATACTTTAAAAACTCAAGTTTTTTGTCATAAAACAAGTTTTAGAAAAACACAATCTCACAACTCAAATAAATTAAATCAAATTACACACTTAATCCAATCCTTCAATCACATGATACAATTCAAGACCATTTCATTTTTTATAAAACAAAATCATTTAAACACACTTAGACTCACAAACCGAATACACACACATACGTTTATTTAAACACAAAACTTATTCCTAATCAATTATTTTACAAAATACGTGCATTATTCCTATGTTATTTTCATGGAAAAGAATTCTAACCTAATTTACATACATAAACCGAGACTCTAAAGCAAGATTCACTTATCATCAAACATACAAAATCATGCAATTGTTTCTTCTTTTTCTTAGTCAAACCGTGAGCCACAACTTAGAAAAATAATCAGACTCTAATTTAGTTTCCTTAACTTAAACCGAATCAAAGATCATGCAAGAAAATGGAGCATCTATCAAGTTCTCATAAAATAAAAAGCATGGATTTTATTTAAACATGGCCTAATGCATCATGCACAAGACTAACACTTAGGTTAAATCATGTTCGTATAAGGAAAATTATTCTAAAGTTTATTCCTCTAATCCCCTTCCAAAACCGAGGCATGCAACAAAGAAAATATGTTCCTTTTACTTAAATTTAACATGCAAGAATAAATCTTAAGCCTTTCTAACAAGACAAGTAACTATCATATATCACACAATCACTTTTATTTATTTTTCAAAGGAACATGAAAATAATTCTTTGAGGTTCAACAACAACATGCATGCATATAAATCATGTAGATCGAGTCATCATATGAAACATAAGAACACAAATCAAGGACAAAGGTCATTTTAAATGAAAAGGAACCAAGACCGAGACATAGTCTAAGAAAGTAGGAAAACTTTGGTTTCAAAACGCAAATCAAAGATCAAAAATCATTTTGAGTGAGAAAAAGATCAAACAGTGACATGCATACAAGAAATCAAGACTTTACATTCAATTTAGACATACGAAATTCAAGCTTCATGTTTTCTCAAAGCTCAACCATAGTTCAAGACATGCAAAAGAAGATCAAAGCAAAAATATAAACTTAGGCTCAAGTCTTCAAGCAATCGTGAGAAATAAGCTAGAAATTAATCTTCCTAAACATAGAAGTAGCATGAAATCACTTAGATCAAACTAAAAACATAAGACCTAAATTTTCTACTCATGGCCAAATCATGTTAGCTCTTGATTTGGTGATTTATGAGTTCATTTATTCATAAAAATCCAAGATCAAAGCATAAAGAGAACATGCAAAGAAGAATAAGGATTATAAGGCCACAAAATCAACATGCATGAGAAAATCAACACAATATATGAATGTTAGACACAATTTCAAACAAAACCGTGATGAAGAAAATTTACAAGTAAGAAATCAAAGCTTTTTCACATCAACATTCAAGATAAAAACACAAAAGTAACATGCAAAACATTTAAACCTCAAGATCATTCAAAAATAATTACATACATTACAAAAATAAATAGAGTCTATGATAAAGTCCTTTACAACACAAAATGGTTCAATTACAACTCTTTCTACCTTAATTCCTAATCTTAAATCTTCAAATTTCCTCTTCTTCTCCTCTTGGTTTGCTACGGCCTCTTCTCTCCTTCTAGGGTTAATGGGGTTTTTCCTTGATCTTTGAAGAAAGATATGTGTGGAAGGAAGAAATCAAGGGGTTTGGGTTAAGGGTTTGGATTCTCATCCTCTTTTCCTTCTCTCTCACGATCTCACTCTCTTCCCTCTATGTTCCAAGAGCTTGATGGTGCTCTTGAAACTAAATGTGTTTGTGTGTTTGTTGTGAATGAAGGAAATGAAATGAATCCTAGCCAACACTCCTCACACGGCTTTAAGGACAATTGCAAAGGGTGAATATTGTCATTTTTAACCTTGGTTCAAAGTGTGGAGTTAAGGACAATTCGGTCCAGCCACAAAATTGCATGGGAAGGGTCTCATCAACGAGGGGACAAGGTGAAGAAAAGTCCTCCCTAGGTATCATGAGTCACACCACCTATCCTCCTCCTATTTCTATTTCAATTTCCTTTTCTTAATACTTAAGGAAATGGCTCCTACTTGGTTCTTCTATACCTCACATGGCCGAACCACATACACACACACATGCACATGTGATTTTATTTTCATCAACACATAGCATAAACTCATGCATACACCTAACACACTCAAGCATGCACATTTTGATGGCATCATGTTCACACGACCCACATATACATATAGGCATCCTACATACATTCATTCATGCATCATACACACATAGGTTCACATACATTTACACACATCATAATCTTTTCAATAATTAAACCCTCATATAGTCCTAAGCACATTTATACATACCAAGACCGTAAATACACACGCACACACCTATTATACATGCAAACATGCACATGTCCATAAAATAATTCTTGTTCATTCAAAGTGACCCATACAAAGATTGCAAACATTTTATAAAAACATCTAGCATATAGATTTCAAAACTCAATTTTCTAGACTTTGAACATTACTTTAGGAAGTCATTTCTTTAAAAATCACCCATTCTCTTGAAAGCGTGGATTTGTAAGAAAATCATTTAAGAAAACATTCTTTCAAAACACTCTTCTCAAAAATAATTCTCTTTAGTGTTTTAATTAAATACGAGGAATTTGCGGGGTGTTATAAGTCAGACCGATCAGAGGAAGTGAGATGATGATGGCTCGGAGGGAGTGAGACGGATCGGAGGAACAGGGAGATGGAGATGGAACGGAGGGTGTGAAACGATGATGGAACGGAGGGTGTGAAACGATGATGGAACCGAAGGAGAAAGAAACCGTCGGAGGAAGGGAGAAAGAAACCGAATGAGGGAAGGAGAAGTGAGGGAGTGAAATGAGTGAAATGAAAAGTCTTTTCATATTTAGTGAAATGAGTGACGAATGAGTGAGGCAGTGAATGAGTGAAATGATAAATGGATCAGAACGGTTATATTTTTTTGCCGTTGGAGCATTGGAAACCAGATTGATACATTCACAATCATCAAATAAATTTACCGTTGAAATGTTAAACGGTTATATTTATTTACTCTGCTATAAATATAGTTGGTACATGAAACATTGTATTGACAAACCCAAAAGAAAAAAACACAACCACCAATGAATCCCAATAATTCCAGCAATAATCCCTTCAACCAATGGGCACAATTTATGCAAAATTTTCCTCAGTTTCCATTTCAATATTCTCAATCATCTTCCTCAAACCCACAAAATAACTCAAACATACCATTTTAAAACCCAAATTTCTCTTCATTTATCCCATATTCACAAACTCAATCAATGCCACAATTTGATTCTCCATCTGAATATGATACCCAAATACCACAAACTTTATCTCAAGTACCACAAACTCAGCCTGAAATACCACCTTATTGTAGCCAAGACAACCAGGAAACTATTAATCTTAATGATGAGGGAGGTGGGTCTAGCAAGGGGAAGAAGAAAAGATCAAGGTGGAGTTCCGAAGAGGATAAACAACTCATCACTTCATGGATGGAAATTTCTACGGATCCAATTGTAGGGGTCGACCAAAAAAGTGATGCATTTTACAAGAGAATATGCGACCATTATAACCAGTATCGCGATAAGCAGCTTCAGTATCGAGATATGAGTAGTTTAAAAGGTCGTTGGTTTAGACTCAGAACATCTCTTCAAAAGTTTAATGGATGCTACATTCAAGCAAAGGCAAGGCAGATAAGCGGGAGCTCCGAGATTAATATAATGGCTGATGCATATAAGATATATGCGCAAGATGTTGGAGATTCCTTCAAGAGTGAGTGTGCATGGAGAATGGTGAAAGATGTACCAAAATTTTTGGCATATTCAACAGAGGATTCTTCAAAAAGAACAAAGAATACTGCTGATGGGGCATACACATCATCATCTAATCCACCCACTCCAAGTAGTGGCGAATACAACCAGTCGTCTTCCAATTTGGTACGACCAATGGGGCAGAAGCAAGCGAAAAGAAAAGCAAAAGCTAAACGAGGTGAATCTTCTATTGCTGATAAGGAGGATTACGATGAATTCAAACAAGTGTTCATGGAAAGATCCACATCAATATCAGATTTTGCACGTGAGTATGCACGAATCAAGGGTGAGGAAATAAAGGCTAAGAATGAAGAAATAAAGGCCAAGAATGAAGAAATAAAGGCCAAGAATGAAGAATTGAAATTTCAAGAGCTCCAACTCCTTAGCAAAGACACGTCTGGTATGACAGGGAGACAACTAAAAGCTCATTTGGCGTTGTGTGATATGATTGAAAAAAAATATGGTCTTGATTATGAGTAGGTTTTTGTATTATGTTTAAGTTTATTAGTTGTTAAGTGTCATTATGTATTATGTTTAAGTTTAGTTGTTAAGGGTCATTATGTATTATGTTTAAACTAGCCGTTATTTAAACTAGTCGTTATTGTAACTAGTCGTTATTCAAAGTAGCCATTATTCAAACTAGCCGTTGCAATTCACTCCTTATAAATAATATGAAAGATAGCATTTATCTGTACACAATTCGTCTCTTCAATCATATTTCAACCATTACAAAGTTACCAATATCAACCCTTCAATTCCGATGGATCCCAATTCAATTCCCAATATCGACCCTTTAAACATTGATGAACTAGCCGAGTGGCACATTATGAATATCATCACCAGTGACGATGATGAAAAACTGATGAGGCTTTATCTTGAAAAGCAAAATAAAAAACAACAAGAAGGCAGCAGCTCCAACAAACGTTCAAGAAAGTTCATAGAGAGGAATCGTGAGGAAGGTCATATTCGGTTGGTCAATGATTATTTTTCTGACCACCCAGTATACACAGATGATCAGTTTCGTCGAAGGTTTCGAATGCGAAAACATCTATTTCTTCGCATTGTACAAGCTCTTGGTCAGCATGATGATTATTTCTAAGAGAAGTTTGACGCAACTGGTAAGAAAAGTCTTTCTTCATTGCAAAAATGCACTGCAGCCATGCGTTTGTTGGCGTATGGAGCCACTGCCGATAGTTTAGATGACTACCTAAGAATGGGAAAAACCACTGCATTAGAATGCTTAGACAAGTTTACAAGTGGTGTGATTGAGGTTTTCCAACCACAATACTTACGCCGACCAACCAATGAAGACATTCAACACCTACTTGAAATGAATGCAAAACGTGGCTTCCCAGGTATGTTAAGTAGTATTGATTGCATGCATTGGGAGTGGAAAAATTGTCCCGTGGCATGGAAAGGACAGTTTAGCCGAGGTGATCATGGCAAACCTACAATTATGCTTGAAGTTGTGGCTTCACAAGACCTATGGATCTGGCATGCATTTTTCAGTACTGTCGGCTCAAACAATGATATCAATGTCTTAAATCAATCAAATGTGTTCAACGATGTTATGGAAGGACGAGCTCCTCCTGTACATTTTACTATGAATGGAACTGATTACAACATGGGTTACTATTTGGCTGATGGAATCTATCCAGAGTGGGCAACATTTGTCAAGGGTATTACCATGCCACAAGGAGAAAAAATAATATTTTTCTCTGAGCGTCAAGCTAGCGTAAGAAAGGACATCGAGCGGGCATTTGGTGTACTTTTAACAACGGTTCGGAATCATACGTTATCCGGCTAAGCAATGGCATATTGATGCGCTGAAGCGTATAATATATGCATGCATCATCTTGCATAACATGATTGTGGAGGATGAAAGAGATGGGTATGCTGGTAATCTTGAATACCATACCACAAACCATAACATCGAACCACCGGAACAATATCCTCGTCCCGATTTTCAATCCTATCTGGATAAGCGAGCAGAACTACGCCATAGGCAAACTCATCACCAACTTCAAGCCGACTTAATACAACATATATGGGAAAATCGGAATAACATGCCCCAGGATAATCTTTGAATAATGTTAAAAGTTTTATGAATGAATAGGTTTTTGTATTAATGTTCAAGTGTTTGTAATAATTATCATGCTTGTTATATGTTATCGTTAAGAGTTTGATGTATGAGTAAGCTTTTGTATTAATGTTTAAATAATGTTAACGGTTTGATGTATGAGTATGCCTTTGTATTAATGTTAAAGTGTTTGTAATAATTATCATGCTTGTTATGTATTTTCTTTACTGGAATTATTTGCTTTTATTTTTAATTTATATTTTTTATTATTTATGTTTTTTTATTTTTTTAAATACCTTTTTAAAATTAAAAAAAATGACGGAAAAAATTGATAAAAAAAATAAACAACTAAAACTAGTATAATATAAAGAAAAAAAATCAATAAACTAAAACTAGCCGTTGGGTTGATACTTGCATTTAGAAATTTATAATTAATTAATTAAATAAATATAATAGTGTGGGGTAGGTTGTGGGTCCCGTTTAAGAATGAAAGTTGGGTTTGGGGTTGGAGGAAAAAAGTGGATAGAGTTATTAAATTTTGGGGAAGTGTAAAAAATTATAACATAATGCGTGGGACCCAGCTATGAACCCAAAGTGGGTTTGGGGTTGTGGATGCTCTTAGGCATACAGGTATTTATAGAGCTAGGCATACCCAACTCTGGTTACATAACTTGGATTTCTTTACTCAACCAGAATTACTTTTACTAACCAGAGTTACTTTTATTCTGCTAACTCTAGTTACTTTTTGACATTATTACAATTTGCTCAGAGATATTTACAAAACATTACTGTTGATAGTGGGTGACTCATAGTCCTGTTCTTCTTTTTCTCTGTCGGCACAATAAAGACACCTGTGAGCTGGATCCCACTCTGATAATACTTGGCATATCTTTCTCTTCGTCATTTCATCGCTATCCATATCATTATTTTTTATTCTTTCATAAAAATGATTGAATAGTTTCTGGTTTCTTCCATTTTTTCCTACTGAGTATATACATGTAGTTGGGCCTGCAAAGTAGGTCCATTGAGCTTCATCACTGGACTTTGTTCTATTCATTTCTTGAAAAATAATGTTAGTCTCTTGGGCTCTTATAGTACCAATCTTGGACTGGAAATCTTCTTCTAAAATGTCTTCTTTTATTTCTTCTTCGAATTCAAATGGCTTCTTAGTAGTACCAAATCGGATCAGATTAATTGGGGGATAAAATTTATCAGGAGTTATTTCAGCTATTGTGGAATAAAATCTGATATATATACCTTATATTGGATTACTATGGAAGAATAGTGTTTAGCAGCTTCTTGGATCATTTTTGGTAGTTGGGATAGTTCTTGTAGGTTTCTGGAAGGATAAAAGCAATGAATTAATCCATACATATACAAGGTCTTTACTAATTCTGGATTAGTCCCTGGCATTACAACTGCCTTATTGAAAGCATAATGAGATATGTATCTTACTGTTGTAGAGGTCAAAGCTAATTGGTTTAATTTTTGGGTTAACAGCCTGAGAAAATTATAATGGTCAACAAGGTTAAAAGGTGATTGGTTATTGTTGCTTCTTGAATTATTGGCTGATCCAGATGAGCTACTGGACTTGGACTTTTCTTTTTGTTGTGACTTTACTATTTCTGTAAATGGAGTGATCTGGTTATTTGGCTTAGTGGGTTCCTGGGATATAATCTCATGAGCTCCTTTAATTATCTGATTATTGGTATGGATAATGGGCTTTTCATTTTTCTGAACCTTTTCTAGTTCACTTACTCTATTTTTTATTTATTCAACTTGGCTACATAGCCCATTAATTGCCATGTTTATATTACTGAGAGTAGAATTTACTTGTCCTTGTAGAATATTCATACTCATCTTCAGCATACTTATTTCCAGTATTAATTGATCATTAGTCGTAGTTGGTATGTCTTTCGACACATTACTGGATTATGCATTACTCGGCAATTTTTGCTCCATCTGCTACAACAATCAATTAGTCATTATAACATCATAAGGATCTAATTCAAGTTCTCTAATTAATTCTTCAATTTTTATAATAATAACTAATTCATTATCTCTTCCAGTATTAATTATTTGTCTCTCTATTCTATTATGTAATCTTTCTTTTTCAATTTTAATGAATCTAATTATGTGAGGCATTTTTTCTTTAGTTAATTTCTTTACTTCATCTAACACGTATAACATTCTACTAGTATTATCAAAATCTAATTCTTGATTTTCCATTATTAGTCAAAAATAAGATTTATTATTATATTGAAATCTATCCTGATATTAAAATTAATTTCTATTAAATCTACTATTGAATGAAAAATGGTTACTATTCTTTCTACGTATGGTCGGTTATAGAATCCAGAAGTTATTGTAATGGTTATAGTGATCACACCAGACTTGGCTTACTCAGAGCTCAGATTACTTGCCTGCTAAAAAAATCAGCAATTAGATTATTTTTTCCTTTAATGTGTTCTATATTATAGTCATAATATGACATATCCATTTGTCATTTTATTAACATTTTATTACTTAGTTTATTAATATTTATTCCTTTGTCTAACCAATGTTTTACTTGGGTATTATCAGTTCTTATTGTAAATTTATTATTTACTATGAACAATTCAAATTTTTCTATTGCCTTAACTATTGCTAAAAATTCTTTCCAATTAGAATGGTATTTACTTTGACTGTCATTAAATTTTCCACTTGCATATTTTGTTATAATTTCTTCTCCTTTGTCATTTTCATGATATAATGCTGCACCCCAATAGTTGTCAGATGCATCAGTATAAATAATCCAATTTATATTATCATCTAATGGAATTATTAATTTTGGTAAATTTTGACACATATTTTTTATTTGTTCTACAACTTGTTGGGTTTCTTTATTCCAAATCCACCTAGTTCTTTCTCCAGCTAATTTTGATATTTTAGCAGTTAATTTTGACAGATTAGGAACATAATTTCTTGCTTGGTTTACTAATCCTAAAAAAGATTGTAACTCTTTTTTATTTTTTATCTCTGGGAAATCAAATATCTTTTTACCTATATGTTCTTGCAATTCTATCCCATCTTTTGAAACATAGTGTCCTAAAAATTATATTCTGCTTTTCCTTAATTCAGCTTTCTTAGGTGATATATTCAATCCCTTTTCTTCTATTATTTCAATAAATTTTAGCAAATGTCCTTCATGTTCCTTTTCATTTTTTGAAAATATTAAAATATCATCTATATATATATTACTACAAATTCCCTTATTGGTAATAATAATTTTATTACATATTCTTGAAATATACTAGGGCTATTATGGAATCCCATAGGTAATACATTCCATTCATATAATCCTTCAGAGGTACTAAAGGCTGTATATTTTTTACTTTCCTCTTCTAATTTAATTTGATAAAATCCTGACTTACAATCAAATTTACTAAATATTGTTTTTCCTCTTATTAGATTAAATAATAATTCCATTTTAGGAATTTGGTATCTATTTCTTATAGCTAAATCATTTAGTTTTTTATAATTTATTACTAATCAGATTTTTCTCTTTTTTCTTCACTATGTTTAATTATTATCATTGCTGGGGAAGAGTAGGCTGATTGGCTTTCTCTTATTAATTTATATTGTTTCATTTCTTTTATGTGCATAATAAATTCTTTTTTATCGTTTTCAGTCCATGGATATGGCTTACAATTTATTTCTTTACTGTAATCTTTTAATTCTATTTTTGCTATTGGTTTAGATTTTTCCCAATGAATTAATGGATTATCAGTATAATTATCTATTAAACTTTTTTCTATTTCCTCTTTAATTTGTATAACCTTTATTATCGGTTTCTCTTCTATTTCTACGGGTAATTTATTTTTTAAGAATTGTATTTCATTTAGTCCTTGTTTTTTCTGGAATGGTTCATCATGTCTAGTGTATGGTCTGGTGATTCTTATTCCCCATGTTTTGTGTTTACATGGAGTTGCTAATGTTAATGCTTTACTCCACATAATTATGGGTTCGTAATTCATTAAAAAGTCTAATCCTAAAATTACATCACATGTTGAATCATTAAATTGTTGAAGTACTGGTATTTTTAATTCATATTTTCCTATTTGTATTGGAACATTTTTGGCATCTAATTCTATCATGTGAACTTCTTGTCCAGCACTAGCCATCATTAATGGTTTGATTTTTTGCTTCCATAATTCTCCTGGTAAGACATTATATTTTGCTATTGTTATACTAGATACTGTGTCTATTAGAGCATGATACTTTCTTGATCTTTATTTTTGGTAATTGAATTTCACTAACACATAGTATAACATTTAAATTATCTTAGGAATTACTATTGCTTGATGATCTACACTAATCGTTATCCTTTTTTCTTGAATATGATATGGTTTTACTTGTTCTAAAAAATCTTTTCCTAATATTAATTTTTTTGTACTATTATCATTAATTTCTTCTTGTACCCATAATTTTAAACTTATTATTTCTTTTTTATTAATTTTTATGGTGGAACTAGTTTTGGTTCCTTCCAGATCTATTTCTATATTATCTTCAGCATATTCTATGTCTATTGTACTTCTTTCTTTATTTGGATCTATTAAGGTTTCTTTCCATATTCCTTCCTTTTTTATTTCTAGTGAAACATAATTATCCATCTGAGAAGTTAAATCTATTTGTGCTGTTTTCAGGTTTATTGGAGCAATTGATGATGATATAGGTATTTCTGCCAAGTGGAGTCTAGTCTTATTTTCTCCTATCCTGAAGCTCTTAGATTTTTGTAGGCTAGATACATTATTAAAGTTGCTAGGGGTTGAAAAACTTTTTCTACCTACTAGGGGTTGACTAGAAACTAGGCTAGGTAGGTTAATGTTTATACTAGTAGGTGTATTAACTCTTAATGATCTTTGTCCTAATGTATTATTGTAATTTATTCTACTAGGAGTTCTATCTTGATAATCTATTGTCTTATCTAATTCTAGTTGTAATTGCTGTGGAATATTTATATTTACAAGATCTAAAGGAAGTTCTGGTAATATTGGCATAAATTGTTTGTCAATAATTACTTTACCACTATTTCTTTTATATATTTTATGCTCATTTGTAAATACTAATCCTATCATAGCTTCTATGCTTATTATTTTGAACCTGGTGGCATTTTTATTCCATCTAATTTATGATAAACTATTAATGTTTGGTCCATATTGGTATCTGCTCTAGATAAAGCAAAATTAGTATTTAGTGTAAATTTTAATTTTTGGTATATTAAATTTCCTGTCAATATTCCTAATATGCTATCCTGCACACTACTTATAATTCTTCCATCTGTAATTAATAATTCTATTGGTGTATTTATTCCTTCTTGAAAATAAGCTTTTACTAGTATTTGTACTCCACCTACATATATTTTAGTTATTTCATCTCTAAATGATATTTTAGCAATTTCAGATTCTATTATGTTTTTATTTAATAATGGTATTCTTAATACTCCTTCTGCTAACTTAGAATCTATAGGGGTTTTCTTTTGTAGTATTACACATGCACTTTTTTCTCTTCATTTTGTTTTTAATATTTTGATACTTTGCCCATTAAACTCTGTTGATGAATTTCTTCCGGTTTTAGATCTAAACTTGTCTTTTTTATTTTATCATATTGTTTTTCATTAAATGTCATCCTCCTTTCGATTATACCTTGGCTTGCATTTCTATATTCTTGTATACTTCGTTATTTTGACTACTTTCTCCTTCATCCTCTTTAGATTCACCGGGATCTATTGTTCTTATCATATACATATAGCTTATTTCATTTTCTTCTTCTGAACTAGATTCTTCAGATTCTAATATTTGTAATTTATATATTTCCATCTCTGAATCTTCTATTTCATTTTTATCTTCTATCATTTCATTATATTCTATTGGCTCTAAGTCTATTTCATATGCATCTTCTAGGATTTTCATATATTTTTTATTTGGGGGTTCAGGACAATTAAGTGATATATGTCCTATTTTTCCACAATTATAACACTTACATTTCTTAGGATTTTTATTATATTTCATTTTCTTTCCTCCTTTCTTAAAATATTTTCCATGTTTATAATTTTTTAACATTTTTTTTTTGGATATTTTTTAAATTTATATTTATATTTTTTCTTTTTCCTTTTCATTATTTTATCTTTTGGCTTGCAACATCCCCAGTTATGAAGTGTTTGTAATTATCCACATTTTAGTATCATTTTATTAGTCTTATAATATTTCATATTTCTCCATGCTTGTTTACATTTTTCAGATAAATAATGTCTTAAATAATCTTCTCTTCTTCCCATTGTATCAAGATATTGCATTATATTTTCTTGTTCCTTAAATGCATTGCTATATTCCTCTATTATAGTTTCTTATATTAATGTTGGCAATTTTCTATAAAATAATTCTAAGTAGAATTTTTGTTGTTCATAATTTTCTAATCCTGCCTCATAATATAACTTTTTATATTCACATATATAAGGATTTAAATAATTGGGATCTAATGAACATATTTCTATTTGATGTAATCCTGTTATTGCTCTTGCTGATTTTGTTTTTTCATTTATTGCAGTACTTTTTCCTACAAATTCATTTCTTAATATTTGTTCGTATTGTCTAACTAATATGAGAAAATATTCTTTTCTAGTTGTATGCCCTTGAACTTTTCTTACTTGATCTCTAAATTTTGTTGGTCTATTTCTCCACCAATTTTGCACTATTCCTATAAAACTTGCTTCTATTATTAAACTTGCTGTTTGTGTATCTATATTTCTTCCTACTAATGCAATTAATTGAGATTTAGCCCATTCCTCTATTCTTTTTTCATTGTCAAAGTTACAATCTAAATCTAACCATATTCCTGAATTTGGTATTGATCTAGTCTCATATTGTTCTAGTGGTGTTGGTGTAAAATTATTTTCTTTTGGAGTTTTATATGTCATTTCAAATACTTGGTCATCTTGTTTCATTGCTTCTTTATGTCGTAACTCTTCTCTTTCTGTCATTTCTTCTGTTTCTGTATTTCTATTAATAGAAGTTCCTATGTCATCTGTTACTCTTGAATTTTGACTTTCTTCAGGGGGTACTATATTATTCATATTAATTTGTTCCATTTGTTTTTCTAGTGATCTTTGTAATATCCCAATTTTTGTTCCCAAATAAATAAAAGGAATATTTAAATAAAACTAATTATATGGAATTAGTTAGTTTTATTTATTAATTTATTGTTATATTAAAAGAATTATCCAAGGAAAAGTGAGAGAAAATAATTTGGGCTCTAAAAATAAGGATTTTTGCAGTTTAGTCCTTGGAAAGGACCTAAGAGGTAATATTGGAAAGATATTTGGAGGGAAAGTGAATAAAATAATAATTTTTGAAAATCTGAGTGCGTTACTCAAGTAGCCCGATCAATTTACTCGAGTAACAGTGGTGCTGAAGCTGAAGATAGTGTGTTTGATGATTCAACAAGTTGAGTAATTCAATTATTTACACCTAGCACCGACTGGAGTTGATGGAAACACGTGTTGGTGTGCATGATAGCCATTCTTGGCTATAAATTCATGCTTTTGGGTTGAGGAAATCATAAGAAAATAAGAAAAAGAAGGGAAACTCTACTGAATTTTAGTTTGAACACCCTCTGTTCTTCATCTTCGTTCTTAATCCCTACCCATACACAGTTGATGAGCTTGATACCTTCTTCAAGCTTGTCACAAGACCTTTAATTTGAGACAAGAATCGTGTGTTTTGGTGGCTGGAGCAAGGAGAACGAATTGCTTGAAGTTGGACTCTTGAAACTGAAGTTGGGAAATTTCAGTGGTAAGGAGCTAAGTTGGAGGCTTTGATTTAGGTATGTAGAGGACTCCAAATCGTGCCATTTTGATTTCTATTTAGAGTTTGCAATGTCTAGTTTCCTTATTGACCAAATTTGCTCATTTTCATGCACGTTTGGTTTGTCAAATCATCACCCGAACTTGCTCTGCTGAACCTGTTTTGGAACCGAAAACAGAGCATTTGGAGTTGGTGGATTCTGTGAGTTTCTTTGCTGCCTTTGCATTCAAAAAGCTTCATTGAGGTAAGGGAGAAGCTTTACTAATGCTAGAATAGATTGAGGTATTGAATTGAGTATTGGTTGAACCACCATGAGGTTCAAAGGGCACTAGGTTAGGGGACAATGGCTTGGAGGCCAATTTGACCATAAAACTGAATTGGAACATGTTAGATGTTGATATCTAAAGCTAAATGAACTTTTTCAATTTGATCTGAAATTGAGTAATTAATGAATTGGTATGTGAGGTTGTGTTTTAGGTCAAAATTTGGGGAAATTGTGATGAATCTGTGATTTTGATGTTAATCCCTGAAATTGATGCTATGAACAAGTTTAGTATATTGTATTTAAGTTGGTTTGAAGCTTAGTTTTGGTAAAAATTGGATTGGCATGAGTTTGGCATATAAAAACCAGTTCAACAGTGTTTTTCTGCACAATTTACTCGAGTAACCCGAGCTGTTACTCGAGTAATGCGTGAAAATTCTGATCAGTCTGATGGGTACAAGAGGGTTACTCGATTAATCTAATGTATTAATCGAGTAACACCTTAAACTTTGAATAATTTGAAATATATGCAGTACTACTCAAGTAATAGATCTGTTAATCGAGTAATGCGAAAGGTACAAAAAGATTACTCGATTAATCTAGTGCAATACTCGATTAATGGACTCTGTTAATCGATTAGTGATTGAATTTTTGTGAAAGGATCAGAATTTAATGATGTGATTGATTATCAAAGGGTTTGAATCAATTAAAGGACTAAACTGAAATTGATTGAAGTCAGAGTATGTTAAATAAAGTTCAACTATGCCAAGTCCCAACTTCAAACAACTTAAATGACACTGAATTGTATTGATGGTCAAACCATGCATAGCATCCGCATTATTTGAGTTTCCACATGAGTGGAGACACGTCCGAGAGGCGTGGGCATATCCTTTCGGTTGAACTCGAGGGACCTGAGTGTCTGATCCAAAGGGTTCACGGGGGAGTGTCGGTGACCGGGGTTGCACCTTCTGTTTCCGGAAATACACACGTGCGTGTGGGCATGTCATTGGGTGCCGGACTCGATGAGGCGTAGTCCTACGGGATACGTCGACAACATTTCTAAGAGCTCTAGAGGTGTTGATTTATTTGTGGGCCGAGTTCGATGAGATACTCAGTATGGGTATCGGGCATGTTTATTTTAAGGTGCCACGGAAGCCTATTTGTTGTAGTTGGCCAACAATCATGCATTGATAAAATTAGATGCATCATGACTGCATATTCTATTGATTTATAATTAAGTCTTGATGTTGGTGTTTAACATGGTTGACTAAAAATTTATAAGTTATATTAATTGCAATAAATAAAGTCTTACTTGATTAGAACTGTACCCTGTCTATTTTATTATGTGTTAGTATTTGCTAACTCCCTATGCCCTTGCAGGTGATGGCTCGTTACCTGACATACGTGGAGTTGCGCCCGCTCCGTAGAGGAGTGTGGGACTACGAGGAGCACCGAGCGGTGTTCGAGGGTGAGGTTGACATGATCTTTCGTCATCCTAACCCCCTTGCTCGAGTGCGACCTCGTAGGCTTCGCATCCCCATGATCTACATACTGCACATTCCACCAGCTTACACTTATCGTTTTGGTTCTCCACCCCCACATCATGGACGTCGTTTTTATAACCTACGTGTCCGACGCCCTGCCACCCGTACACGTCCCTCTACTTCTGATGAGGCTACTGCTACGGCCACTCCTCGTCCTGGTCCGACCACCAGGGTACGCTTTGCACCCTCCCCGGAGCCGGTGCGTCGCGTTGCTACCCCTGTGGTGTCGGACGAGGAGGAGGAGGAGGACCCCGTAGAGGACGTGGATGGACCAGCTGCGGACAGTCAGTGATGTGGTGTTTTGTTTTGACAGTATGTGCAGTATGGGGATCATGTTAGGATGTGGTGTTTAGCTTTTGGAAGACCAAGGATCAGACATCAGCGTGGGTGGATCATGGCTCAGCTCTCGAAGACTCTTTTATTTTGATTTGTGTTATATTGTATATAGTTGAGAGGGTCTATGAGAGTTGTTACTTTATATCTGCTGGTCTGTATCCTTATATTTTGCTACCTCGACTTTTATCTCTGATATTTGGGTACCTGAGTTTATATATATATATATATATATATATATATAGATGGGCTATGGTTGTGTAGATATTATGATCTTTAAAAAATTATTCCAAATACAACCACAGAAATCATTTTGAAAATCGTTTCCGCTGAAGGTACAAAACCGGTACTCAACCGATTATTTTTGAAAGTAATGTATTTTCGAATCAAAGCTTTTGGGATGTGGAACTTGTTGTATAATAAGAAAAGGTTTTTCCATAAAGTTCCTATACGAACAACGTTTATTATATAAATAAAGCTACGTTTTGAGAATATCATATAATTTGTTATTATACATTGAGTCACCACACTTGTTGGTATCAGAGCTGTGATCCTGCGAACTGATGTTGATCTGTGATCTCCAAAAGGTAATATTTGTTTTAGATGCTTGCTTTAGCGTCTATTTTAGTTAGTTTTAGAATTGAAAAGAGGTGTGATATGCATACTTCCTGTTAGAATCTTAGCTTGATGTAGAATCTTCATTGAGGCTTAAGATGTCTACTAGAAACAATAACAATCATATGGCCAAGGCCATAGAGAGGTTGACTAAGGTGTTAGTTAATATGCGTCAGCCACAATCTAATCCGCCCCCTCAGCCTATGCAAGCAGAGAACCAGGAGTCGAAGACTTTCTCGGAATTTCGACGCTTTAAACCTTCAAAGTTTGAAGGAGATCACAAACCTGAGGAAGCGAATCGTTGGATTCAGGAGTTGAACAAGATCTTCCGCACTATGGAATGCACCGATGCTCAAAGAGTGAAGTTTGCAGTTTTCATGTTGTGTGATGAAGCTGAGAATTGGTGGCATCACACCATGCAACTTCTGAATTATGAAGGAAGGCTGATTACTTGGGAGGTGTTCGTTGAGAAATTTCCCAATAAATACTTTCCTGAGGATCAAAGGAGGAAGAAGGAGTTGGAATTTATGCAATTGAGACAAGGAGACATGAGTGTAGGGGAATACGCAGCAAAGTTCGAGGAGCTTATCAAGTATTCTCCGTACTATCAACTCAACCCGGACGAGAGGTCCAAATGCATCAAGTTTGAAAATGGGCTCAAGCTGGAGATAAAGTCTGCTTTTGGATATCAGAAGGTGAGAAGTTTTCCTGCTTTAGTAGAGATGTGCCGAGTTTATTAAGATGATAAGAAAGAAGAAGAGGCTCAAAGGAGGAATCAATCAGGGGTTGGACCCATCAGGAAGAAGAATTTCAACAACTGGAGTAAGGGTCCTTATTATCATAAAGGAAAAGAGAAGGAAATGAATGGTGGTAAAGGTACTTCTCCAGCAAGCAATCGTAAGTGCGAGAAGTGTAACCGTTTCCATTTCGCAACCAATTGTTATGCTGCTCAGCATGGTCTTTGTTTTAATTGTGGAAAGAAAGGGCACTATTCTCGTGAATGCAAGGAGCCGATAAAGAAGGAGGGAGGAAGCAAGCCCACTGTTGCTGGAAAGGTGTTTGCTTTAAGTGGAATTGAATCAACCCCATCATCTGGCCTGATCCAAGGTATCTATCTTCTTAATGACCAGCCCTGTGTTGTTATGTTTGATTCCGGAGCCATGCACTCTTTCGTGTCTTATGAGTGTGTACATCGCTTAAAGTTAGTAGTATCTGAGTCACCCTATCATCTATAGCTTGAAACCCCCACCAACAACCCTTGTGTTGTTTCTAAGATTTGCAAAGACTGTAAGGTAATGGTCTTAAACCATATATCCTCAGTAGATTTAATCTGTTTACCCATGCTTAAGATAGATGTGATCCTAGGAATGGATTGGTTGCATCGAAATCAAGTTATCTTAGACTGTGATGAAAAAACGATCCAGTTTCGAAACCATGAATCCCTAAGTTTTGAACCCAAGGGGTATGTTTGTCTATTCTCCTCAATTGTGGAAAAGAAGAAGGAAGTGGAGATTGAGGATATTCCGGTGGTTAGAGACTTTCCGGAAGTGTTTCCAGAAGAAATTCCAGGATTACCGCCAAAGCGTGAAATTGAGTTTGGAATCGATCTCGTGCCTGGAACCGAACCTATCTCTATTGCTCCATATAGGATGGCACCACCGGAGATGGCCGAGATGAAGAAGCAGATTGAAGAATTGTTGCAGAAGCAAATGATAAGGCCGAGTGTTTCGCCATGGGGAGCCCCATTGTTGTTTGTTAAGAAGAAGGACGAAAGCATGAGGATGTGTGTGGACTATCGTCAGCTGAATAAGGTCACAATCAAGAACAAGTATCCTTTGCCAAGGATTGACGATCTTATGGATCAAGTCCGAGGAGCTTCAGTGTTTTCTAAGATCGATCTAAGGTCGGGATATCATCAGATTCGAATTCGGGATGAAGACATTCCGAAGACGGCTTTCAGATCAAGATATGGTCATTATGAGTATATGGTTATGCCGTTTGGGCTAACGAATGCTCCTGCTATCTTCATGGATTATATGAACCGGATTTTCAGACCTTATCTGGATTCGTTCGTGGTAGTATTCATTGATGATATTCTTATCTACTCCAAGAGTCCTGAGGATCATGCGGAACATCTCAAGATCGTGTTGGGGATCTTGAAGGAGAAGCAGTTGTATGCCAAACTTGCTAAGTGTGAGTTTTGGTTGAACAAGGTGAACTTTCTGGGACATGTTATCACCAAGGAAGGCATTGTTGTAGATCCAGCTAAAGTTGGAGCTGTGCTGAAGTGGGAACAGCCAAAGACTGTGACGGAAGTTCGTAGTTTCTTGGGTTTAGCTGGATACTATCGAAGATTCATTGAAGGATTTTCGAAGATTGCCTTGCCATTGACTAAGTTGACTCGTAAAGAGCAACCTTTCTTGTGGGATCTTAAGTGTGAGGAAAGTTTTCAGTTGTTAAAGGAAAAGTTAACATCCTCACCAGTGTTGGTATTTCCTGACCCACATAGAAGCTTCGATGTTTATTGCGATGCTTCGAGGCAAGGACTTGGATGTGTTTTAATGCAAGATAGAAAAGTGGTAGCATACGCATCCAGGCAGTTGAAGGTGCATGAGGTCAACTATCCGACGCATGATTTAGAGCTCGCTGCTATTGTCTTTGCTTTGAAAATTTGGAGACACTACCTCTATGGCACTACCTTCAAGGTATTTAGTGACCATAAGAGTCTGAGGTATCTGTTTGACCAGAAAGAGTTGAATATGAGGCAAAGGCTTTGGATGGAGTTTATTAAGGATTATGATTTCGAGCTCCAATACCATCCCGGTAAAGCAAATGTAGTAGCTGATGCTTTAAGCCGGAAGACTCTCCATATAAGCTCAATGATGATCAAGGAATTTTCTCTAATCGAGAAGGTTCGTGATCTAAGTATGACGATGCAAGTGGAAGGAGAATGCATTATGCTTGGTAAGTTGCAAATTACCAATGAATTCCTGATTCAAGTTCGGGAATCTCAGCAGATAGATGAAGAACTGCAAGAGAAGAGAAGGCTCATGTTGGAAGGGAAGGAACCAAACTTCCAGGCTGGAAGTGATGGAATTCTCCGATTCAAAAATCGGGTTTGTATTCCAAAAGATTTGGAGATAAGAAGACTAATCTTAGACGAAGCACATAAAAGTCGGATGAGTATTCATCCGGGATCAACCAAAATGTATCAAGATTTGAAGAAGCTGTTTTGGTGGTCTGGGTTAAAGAAAGATGTTGCTTCGTATGTTGCTTCTTGTTTGATTTGTCAAAAGGCAAAAGCTGAGCATAAGAAGCCAGGTGGTGAATTGCAACCATTGGATATCCCTGTGTGGAAACGGAATGGTATATCAATGGATTTTGTGTCTGGATTACCAAGGACTGTTGGAGGACATGATGCGATTTGGGTAATCGTTGATAGATTGACCAAGTCGGCGCATTTCATTCCAGTTAATATGCGCTATCGCATGGAAAAGTTTGCTGAGTTGTACATCAAGGAGATTGTTCGTCTACATGGTATACCTTCAAGTATTGTTTCGGATCGAGATCCGAGATTTACTTCAAAGTTTTGGAAGGGTTTGCAGCAGTCTCTGGGATCAAAGCTGAGAATGAGTTCTGCTTATCACCCTCAGACTGATGGTCAGTCGGAAAGGACTATCCAGTCTCTTGAGGATTTGTTAAGAGCTTGTGTGTTGGAAAGTCAGGAAGGTTGGGATAAACTCTTGCCTCTGATAGAGTTTACCTACAATAACAGTCATCATTTCAGTATTGGAATGGCACCGTTCGAAGCTTTGTATGGAAGGAAGTGTCAAACTCCCCTATGTTGGTTCCAAGTGGGGGAGCAAACAATTATTGGACCTGAGCTTATTCAAGAAACCTTTGAGAAGATTCAAATGATCAGAGAAAAGATGAAGACAGCGCAAAGCCGACAGAAAAGTTATGCTGATAAAAGGAGAAGACCCTTGGAGTTTGGAGAGGGCGATCATGTTTTTATTCGCATAAGACCGACAACTAGTGTTGGGAGAGCTTTGAAGACAAAGAAGTTGTCAGCACGGTTTATTGGTCCTTATCAGATACTCAAGCGTATCGGTCCTGTCGCTTATCAGCTTGCTTTGCCTCCGTCTTTGTCTAATCTCCATAATGTGTTTCATGTTTCGCAATTACGGAAATTTGTGCCAGATCCTGATTCAGTAATTGAAGTTCAACCTGATGATGTGGCTTTGAGAGAGAATCTCACTTTTGAGACAATCCCTGTCAGAATTGAATATCGAAGAATGAAGCAGTTGCGGGGAAAAGAAATTCCATTAGTCAAAGTTATTTGGGAAAATGCTGATGTATCAGAAGCAACTTGGGAATTAGAAGATAAGATGAGCAAAGATTATCCTGAGTTGTTTTTGTAAGCGGAATTTCGAGGACGAAATTCTTGTAAGTGGGGGAGAAATGTAATATCCCAATTTTTGTTCCCAAATAAATAAAAGGAATATTTAAATAAAACTAATTATATGGAATAAGTTAGTTTTATTTATTAATTTATTGTTATATTAAAAGAATTATCCAAGGAAAAGTGAGAGAAAATAATTTGGGCTCTAAAAATAAGGATTTTTGCAGTTTAGTCCTTGGAAAGGACCTAAGAGGTAATATTGGAAAGATATTTGGAGGGAAAGTGAATAAAATAATAATTTTTGAAAATCTGAGTGCGTTACTCGAGTAGCCCGATCAATTTACTCGAGTAACAGTGGTGCTGAAGCTGAAGATAGTGCGTTTGATGATTCAACAAGTTGAGTAATTCAATTATTTACACCTAGCACCGACTGGAGTTGATGGAAACACGTGTTGGTGTGCATGATAGCCATTCTTGGCTATAAATTCATGCTTTTGGGTTGAGGAAATCATAAGAAAATAAGAAAAAGAAGGGAAACTCTGCTGAATTTTAGTTTGAACACCCTCTGTTCTTCATCTTCGTTCTTAATCCCTACCCATACACAGTTGATGAGCTTGATACCTTCTTCAAGCTTGTCACAAGACCTTTAATTTGAGACAAGAATCGTGTGTTTTGGTGGCTGGAGCAAGGAGAACGAATTGCTTGAAGTTGGACTCTTGAAACTGAAGTTGGGAAATTTCAGTGGTAAGGAGCTAAGTTGGAGGCTTTGATTTAGGTATGTAGAGGACTCCAAATCGTGCCATTTTGATTTCTATTTAGAGTTTGCAATGTCTAGTTTCCTTATTGACCAAATTTGCTCATTTTCATGCACGTTTGGTTTGTCAAATCATCACCCGAACTTGCTCTGCTGAACCTGTTTTGGAACCGAAAACAGAGCATTTGGAGTTGGTGGATTCTGTGAGTTTCTTTGCTGCCTTTGCATTCAAAAAGCTTCATTGAGGTAAGGGAGAAGCTTTACTAATGCTAGAATAGATTGAGGTATTGAATTGAGTATTGGTTGAACCACCATGAGGTTCAAAGGGCACTAGGTTAGGGGACAATGGCTTGGAGGCCAATTTGACCATAAAACTGAATTGGAACATGTTAGATGTTGATATCTAAAGCTAAATGAACTTTCAATTTGATCTGAAATTGAGTAATTAATGAATTGGTATGTGAGGTTGTGTTTTAGGTCAAAATTGGGGGAAATTGTGATGAATCTGTGATTTTGATGTTAATCTCTGAAATTGATGCTATGAACAAGTTTAGTATATTGTATTTAAGTTGGTTTGAAGCTTAGTTTTGGTAAAAATTGGATTGGCATGAGTTTGGCATATAAAAACCAGTTCAGCAGTGTTTGTCTACACAATTTACTCGAGTAACCCGAGCTGTTACTCGAGTAATGCGTGAAAATTCTGATCAGTCTGATGGGTACAATAGGATTACTCGATTAATCTGATGTATTAATCGAGTAACACCTTAAACTTTGAATAATTTGAAATATATGCAGTACTACTCGAGTAATAGATCTGTTAATCGAGTAATGCGAAAGGTACAAAAAGATTACTCGATTAATCTAGTGCAATACTCGATTAATGGACTCTGTTAATCGATTAGTGATTGAATTTTTGTGAAAGGATCAGAATTTAATGATGTGATTGATTATCAAAGTGTTTGAATCAATTAAAGGACTGAACTGAAATTGATTGAAGTCAGAGTATGTTAAATAAAGTTCAACTATGCCAAGTCCCAACTTCAAACAACTTAAATGACACTGAATTGTATTGATGGTCAAACCATGCATAGCATCCGCATTATTTGAGTTCCCACATGAGTGGAGACACATCCGAGAGGCGTGGGCATATCCTTTCGGTTGAACTCGAGGGACCTGAGTGTCTGCTCCAAAGGGTTCACGGGGGAGTGTCGGTGACCGGGGTTGCACCTTCTGTTTCCGGAAATACACACGTGCGTGCGTGTGGGCATGTCATTGGGTGCCGGACTCGATGAGCCGTAGTCCTACGGGATACGTCGACAACATTTCTAAGAGCTCTAGAGGTGTTGATTTATTTGTGGGCCGAGTTCGATGAGATACTCAGTATGGGTATCGGGCATGTTTATTTTAAGGTGCCACGGAAGCCTATTTGTTGTAGTTGGCCAACAATCATGCATTGATAAAATTAGATGCATCATGACTGCATATTCTATTGATTTATAATTAAGTCTTGATGTTGGTGTTTAACATGGTTGACTAAAAATTTATAAGTTATATTAATTGCAATAAATAAAGTCTTACTTGATTAGAACTGTACCATGTCTATTTTATTATGTGTTAGTATTTGCTAACTCCCTATGCCCTTGCAGGTGATGGCTCGTTACCTGACATACGTGGAGTTACGCCCGCTCCGTAGAGGAGTGTGGGACTACGAGGAGCACCGAGCGGTGTTCGAGGGTGAGGTTGACATGATCTTTCGTCATCCTAACCCCCTTGCTCGAGTGCGACCTCGTAGGCTTCGCATCCCCATGATCTACATACTGCACATTCCACCAGCTTACACTTATCGTTTTGGTTCTCCACCCCCACATCATGGGCGTCGTTTTTATAACCTACGTGTCCGACGCCCTGCCACCCGTACACGTCCCTCTACTTCTGATGAGGCTACTGCTACGGCCACTCCTCGTCCTGGCCTGACCACCAGGGTACGCTTTGCACCCTCCCCGGAGCCGGTGCGTCGCGTTGCTACCCCTGTGGTGTCGGACGAGGAGGAGGAGGAGGACCCCGTAGAGGACGTGGATGGACCAGCTGCGGACAGCCAGTGATGTGGTGTTTTGTTTTGACAGTATGTGCAGTATGGGGATCATGTTAGGATGTGGTGTTTAGCTTTTGGAAGACCAGGGATCAGACATCAGCGTGGGTGGATCATGGCTCAGCTCTCGAAGACTCTTTTATTTTGATTTGTGTTATATTGTATATAGTTGAGAGGGTCTATGAGAGTTGTTATTTTATATCTGCTGGTCTGTATTCTTATATTTTGCTACCTCGACTTTTATCTCTGATATTTGGGTACCTGAGTTTTTATATATATATATATATATATATATATATATATATATATATAGATGGGCTATGGTTGTGTAGATATTATGATCTTTAAAAAAATTATTCCAATTACAACCACAAAAATCATTTTGAAAATCGTTTCCGCTGAAGGTACAAAACCGGTACTCAACCGATTATTTTTGAAAGTAATGTATTTTCGAATCAATGCTTTTGGGATGTGGAACTTGTTGTATAATAAGAAAAAGTTTTTCCATAAAGTTCCTATACGAACAACGTTTATTATATAAATAAAGCTACGTTTTGAGAATATCATATAATTTGTTATTATACATTGAGTCACCACAATCTTAATCCTATATTTTCTAATTCTTATTCTAATTCTTGTTTTATTTGTTCATAATTCATTTTCTCTTCTTCACCCATTTTTCTTTCTATTTCCTCGTAATTTAATACATCCATAGTATTTATCTGTTCTATAACTAATTGTTTCTCTTCTTTTTTCATCGGTTTTAATATTTCTAATATTTGGTCAGTATCCTTTCCTATTTGACATGCTAGTTCTGATATATTATTAGTTTCTTTTGTATTTATTTCTTGTTCTATTATCTCTTTATTTTTATGTTCTTTTATTCCCTCATTTTTAAATTCTATTTTCTTTATTTCCTCCATTATTGTCCATAAGTTCTGGTTCATTACTTCCTGTCCTATTTTTACTTGCTCTGTTATTATCCTAGTTTGTCTCATATTTTCATCTATTGTCTGCTTATTTATTTGTGCTTCAGTAGTACATGATCCATATTCTTTTTCTAATATTCTCATCATATTAATTTGTGGTACATCTGGGATTGGCTCTAGTTGTGAATGTATTCCTAATGCTTTCATAATTATCTTAGTATTTGATTTTATAATATCTGATTCTTTAATTACTTTCTTAAGTTCTAATTTTATATCATATAATTTTTTGCTCTATAGGCTTTGATAATTCTAATCAGCCTATCATTTTTCTTTATTGAATCCTCTTTATCTATTATTGCTTTTATATTTTCCGGTAATCCTTTAATAGCCTCTTCTAGTGTTTTACCATCTTCATAAATATTCGGATTTATGAAACTACCTAATTGCTTCATTAAAAACATATTAGTCCAATTTACTTGATTAAATGTACTATCTCCATCTCCCCCTAATATAAATGGTGTACACATACAATATTCTGTTTGATCTTCTATATAAGAATTAATTGGCAATTTCTTATCTTCTAAATTATATATTTTAGGTTCAAATTTTCTAAGATCTTGCATTTTTTTGAATAATTTTAGGGACTTCAGCATCATATTATCTTTAACCTATATATATATATATAACCTACATCCGTATACCAAAAAAAAACTACATCCAAAGTAAGACATATGGTTTAGTTTAGTTTTATATATATATATATATATATATATATATATATATATTTAACCTACGTCCAAAATAGGACGTAGGGTTTAGTTTAGTTTATATATATATATATATATAACCTACGTCCAAAGTAGGACGTAGAGTTTAGTTTAGTTTTTTTTTTAAATAATAAAACCTACGTCCAAATTAGGACGTAGGTATTAGGTTTAGTTTTTTTTTTAATAATAAAATCTACGTCCTACGTCCAAAGTAGGACGTATGTATTAGGTTTAGTTTTTTTTAAATAATAAAACCTACGTCCAAAGTAGGACGTAGGTATTAGGTTTAGTTTTTTTTTTAATAATAAAGCCTACGTCCAAAGTAGGACGTAGGTATTAGGTTTAGTTTAGTTTTTTCTTATATATATATATATATATATATATATATATATATATATAACCTACGTCCAAAGTAGGACGTAAGTATTAAGCTTAGTTGAAGCATGTTTTGTTC
This sequence comes from Crotalaria pallida, assembly GCA_037953625.1. NCBI lineage: Eukaryota > Viridiplantae > Streptophyta > Magnoliopsida > Fabales > Fabaceae > Crotalaria > Crotalaria pallida. The sequence goes on along the minus strand of CM075650.1, from coordinate 54,912,692 downwards.
ATTTACCTATCATTCAGTTACCCATTAATTAATCTGGTCTGTTGACATCATCCAACGATTATAACATGGAGCATTTTAACAAAACATATTTTTGAAGGGGAGCATCGCATGCTCCACTTTTTGGGGGAGCAAATTAGCATCAACCCCAAACATTATTGCATGTTTGCATATTATGTTTATTTAAAGTGTATTCTACACCTTTTGTGTTTTTGACGTGTTTGGCTTATATACTAATTTACCAAGGAAAAAAATACTCCCTTCCTCCCACAAGGAAAAATAAAAATTAACAAAATTTTTTGACCCAAACTAAAATTAAAGTAATTAACGAAAAGTTTGGAAATTGTAAACTTTGAATTTTGATTGGTTGATTAATATAAAATATATTAAATTATGTGTTTGATTATTAATTGATGTGTTAGACAAATCATTAAATGCATGTCTCATTAAGTTTTTGACTTTTTGAATTTGTTATCATCCTTGTAAAATGGAAGAAGTATCTTATAATTTATATATTTTGTTATAGGTGGACAAGGACCAAGTTGTTGTGTTGTACTGCTTGTTAGTGCCTTCTCTTCACTCACAAATTTCAATTGCTAAGGTATTCATTATTTTTTCACTGCAGAAATCATTGTAAAATAATTAATTATTTGGCAATATAAATGATCAATAGTAATGAGCAATATTATACTAATTCCCATTGGTGTTTTCATACTAATGCATTGATGTTAAAATACTTAGCTTCTCACTTATGCTATAATTTTAGTCCGATAGATTTTTGAACTATGATTAGTTGCTAGTTACCGGTAACGAAGACTCCCAAGCATCAAAGGTGGATGGACAACCAGAAAGAAAGTGTAAGGCTAACGACTGAATTCATGGAGTAGATGTGTTCATCGAGTTTGTCGACAATGTATATTGGCTAATTATTTAGGATTAATGAATTATTAGCTGTTTATGTTGGTGATACATGTAACACCCCGATTTTGTTTCCCAAGTTATTGCATATATTTATTGTTTTATTAGTAAAAATGAGGGTCAATTTTTTTTATATACATACACATATTTTCAAAACGTTCATGTACATGCACGATTTAATAATTCATTTTATTTATTTCCAAAATGTTGGAAGTCAAGCTTTCCCAAAGACTTCAAGTGCAAGTATTGTATGGTTTTGATGATAACAAACTCAAGTTTCTGAAGCTCTTATCAAGTGCAATCACAAGATCTTCATCCTTCAAGTCCAAGCTTCAAGTAGAAGAATCAAGCAAATGAAGTTGAAGGCTCAAGCAAATAGAAGATTTTAGCTCTTTCCCTTAGGACATCATGTAAGGTAATGAAGTCAAGGATTATATTATGTTAAAAGGCCAATATAAGTTTTTATAAAATATATTTTTCATTTAAAGGAGAAGAAAAAGAAGTTTTGTGAAAATCAGTTTTTATATCTTAGTTTTGGTGAAAATACCTGATGTTACAAAGCTCTGAATATTTTTATGAATGCAAGAAGGAGTAATCGATTACTTGCTTGAGTTAATCGATTAACCTTGTTGCATCATAGAAAAATAAGAGAGCTTGTAATCGATTAAGTGAACTTTGCTAATCCATTACTTTCTTATGAGAGTAATCGATTACCTGGCTCAAGTAATCGATTAAAATTGTTGCATCATATATTTTCTTGAGACAAAGTAATCGATTACATGCCTTGTAGTAATCACATGATGTTGCATCATACAAATATCAGAGGCTCAGTAATCGATTATTAGATAAGTGGTAATCGATTATATGAGTTGCACCATACATTAAACAGAAGTGAAGTAATCGATTACATGCATGTGATAATCGATTACTAGTTTTTAAAATGAATTTCAAAGTTTCTATTTTTAAAGGGATAATCGATTACCTCCCTGAAGTAATCGATTACCTCAAGTTTTATTGAAAAACGTGTCAGAATCATTTTGATTTATTTCCTGATTTGTTTTTACTTAATTGATTCTGAATTATTTTCAAAATTCGAATTTCATTTTATTTTTGAAAATATTCCTTATTTGTTTTAAGAATCAAATCCTTGATTTATTTTATAAATCTTTTTTATTTGGTTTTGATTTTAAAACTTAAATTATTTTATTTCCAAAATCGTTTTGATTTGATTCTGATTCTATTTTCAAATTCAAATTTCAAATTTCAAATATTTTCAAATCTTTGGTTTTAATTCTTAAATCTTTTATTTTATTTTATTTTTATTTGATTTTGATTTCAAAAGTAACTTTATTTATTTGTTTTTCAAAATCATTTCTCACTTCTACAACAATCTGATATTCACGCTCTTTCTCTTCTTCTCCATTTTTCTCTGGTTTTCACGTTCATATATTTTTGAAGAAAAACCAAACCTTGTATTAGCCTTGTAACTCTTTCATTTGACTTCATTATCCTAGTGTGTTATTGTTGTATCAGTGTTGCTTAGAACACATATTTGTTAGAGTGCATAATTGTTGTATCTGCACTATAGGTCTTGTACCAATCAATCATACCTTAACCAGTGTTGTAAAGGGGAGTGTAACCCTTAGAGACTAGGGAGTGAATCTCCTAGTGCGGACGTGTTGCGTTCGTGGTTGTAGGGTGTGGAACCCTATTGTGTGGGTAGTGCTAGACGAACGGTGGGTCACCTAGTAGTTAGACAATCTGAAAATCTAGGAAAGTTTTCCTAGTTGTGTATCGAGGTCCCTAGCGAAAGGAAGTTCCTAGTAGCTTGCGGGGCGCTCTGGTTGTATTCGGGGACGCGGGGGCGTCTTTGAAATATTAGTGAAAAGCTCAAGCGAGTCGCTTGGGGACTGGAGTAGGCTGCTTTGCCGAACCAGGATAAAATCTCCAGTGCAATCTCGTCTATCCCTCATCTCTTTATTTTCGTTATTGTTGTATGTGCGTAAGTGTTATATTTATTCTTATTACAACGTAACGATTATTATTAATTTAATTATTTTAAATTAATCAACGCACGTTAGACTTTTCGCTGTTATATTGTTGTTTATCTTCGCGTGTAATATTAATCGTTGTTATTATCATTTGCTTCCGCCTGTGCATAATCGTTTTCATCGTTTTAAGAGTTTTCCGCTGCAAAGTTTATTTATTTCATTTAAAACGATTTAAATCAAATATTTTCCAATGTTTTCGTAAACACCCAATTCAAACCCCCCCCCCCTCTTGGGTGACGGCTGCCAATCCTAACAATTGGTATCAGAGCTTCGTGCTCTGGTAATGGCTTAACAGCCCGAGTATAAAGATCCTTGTAGATTGGCGGCGTTGGGGTATTTTTTTATTTTAATATGGAGGGATTCCTTGTTCTAAATCTCTACAATTTGCATATAATAATTTGAATGATGGTTTGATAACTTTGGAAAATAGAAACTTGGACTCTTTACAAAAATTATCTCACATTGAAAATGAAATTGATATTTTGAAAAATGGAGATATTTTTGATAAAGAGATATTTTTAGAAAATAGCTCCTCAACTATTTTTGAAAATTGCATTGATATTGAAAAACAAGTTGAGGATGCACTCTTTGAATATAGTAACATTGAAAAATCCATTTGTTCAAATTCCTTGCTTGAATGTGAAATTGAAAATGATGTTGATATTCAAAAATCAAGCAAAGTGTTTGACAATGAAATTTTTCAATGTGAAGTTAAAAATTCCAAGTTTGATGAAAATAATTTTGAAAAAATCATATCATCATCCAAACCCATTACATGTAATTATTGTGGTAATTTAGGACATATTTCTCATTTGTGCTTTTATCGTAAAAATTTTAATATGAGAAATAAACTTGTGTGGGTTCCAAAGGCTACTAAGGAATCTATGATTAACCCCAAGGACCCAATATGAAATGGGTACCAAAAGGTTCTCCTTGTGTTAAAAATGTTCAGGAAATTAAATCAAGGGTGAACCATTTGAACAACGTAAGGGGAAGTCAATGAAGTCAAAGGGACACTGGTCCAAAAATAAGCATTGTGGTCAAAAGAGAAAGATGTTCACAACCAAAGCTTCTCACGTGCAAAAAGGTGAAATCATAAGATTGAGGACCTCAAACAAAAAGCGATGGCATGAACCTAGTAGAGGAGAAAATGAGAAATTATCAAGGGTGGTACCTAAGAGGACAAAAACTAAATGGGTCAATCAAAGGAGAAATATGCCTACCAACACCAAAGCTTCACATGAGAAAAATGGAAGATCCGATATGCTCAAAAATCAAAAGGTGAAGCAATGGGTAAAGGCAAGAACTTCATTGGTCAACAAACCTAAGGTATCTATATCTCTTAGTCCTCTTATATCAATGAATATACAAAGGTATACTTGGACTATTCAAATTTTTATTCATACTAAGGTGGATCATGAGTGCTAAATTTTTTAATTATCATGATCACTCCTTAGTTGAATTAAATCATGTGTGCTTTACACCCTTTTGAAAATTCTTTTTAGCACATGATTATTTTTGGTATAGTCCTAGATACCTGTTACATATAGCGTGGTATATCATGTGTGGTTAACAATTCTGTTATCTTATATCACATGGTTACACTCTATATGTATGGTGTAATAGTGCATTGATATATAAGGCATGCTAAATTTATTTTGAATATCTTACATAAATCAGGACATTGTTATTATGATTACTGCATATGTTTAAATTGTTTATTCATATTTTACCTTCATAATATCCTTGATATTAGTGAAGAGATGCAACTAACCCTTAAGGATCCAAGACTTTGGATACCAAAAGTATTATCTTAAGTAGTATTGCAGGTGATATTTCAAGCACAAGAGGATTCATGCACTATGGATTTAAACGAAAGGATATCAAAGAAGGTCATGAACTTAATCAAGGGAAATGCAACTTGAATAGACACAAGTGGAGCTCTTATCATGTTGTTCAATAAGGACGAAAGACCTAAAGGAAGAACTCCACAAGTGGACAAACAATCCCTACTACATGTGAAAAATAAACACTTACGATAAGTATCACCGCACTTATTTTTTTTACTATATGATATTTATATTTGTGTCACACATGTTTATCTTAATGCTGAAATGCTTTTAAATGATTTATTCCTTCTTCGACATTTTTTTTAAAATCTTTTTGAAGGAAAAATTATTTTTCAGCATGTTCGATATATTCATGTGTTACTAATTCCTAAGGATCCAATTGACTTGGATACCAAGAGATACATGTGCTAATTAGTTTTGCAGGTATTCCTACAAGTATCAGTATGCAACGTCCTCTACATACTTGGTTAATGGATTCAAATGAAAAAAGAATTGGGCAATACTCAAATACTTGAAGGTGATACGGCAATATCAAGATGATCTCTTGGAATGGAAAAAGGTTCAACACATTGAACAAGAGGAGACCATCCTTCAAAATGCTACATGATGAACTTATCAATAGAAGGAACTCCAAAGCTCCCGCTTTCAAATCATCATTATAAGTATCACTGATCCTTTATTTATTTTAATCATTTTGTGATGCTTCTACTTATGATATGTGCTACATGACATCTTGTGCTGAAATGCATTGAATATTTATTGTCATGGCATATAGGACTCTCAAATTTTTGTGATGATAGTAAGCATACACATGTTTTAATGATGCATTTAATCTCCCTTTATAACATGCTTGGTTCAAACATTCTTTTAGAAAGGGGGAGAAAAACTTTTTCAAATCTGCATAAAAACATGTTTCGCTTTTTCACTCTATCTTGACATCATGCGTAACTATGTTTCCCATATCTCCTTATGCTGATGTCAAATAGGGGGATTAAAGTATGAAACAAATCTCCTTGTTATTATTAATGCTTCTACCCAGTGTTTCAGGGGGAGTTTAGCATCTGTTTTAATTGACCAAAAGGGGGAGAGCTATCACATTCAGGGGGAGAAATATTCATATTTTCATATAAAAGGACAAAAAGGGGAGATCTTGGAGAGTCATACCATTTACTCCTATGATGAAGACAAAAGGGAAGAGAACCAAATGTCATGGTCAAATCAAAAGGGATCATGTTATAACTCCCGTGGAAAGAAAAGTGAGAAGTCAAGCTTACTCATGGGGAGAAGAATTTTGAGCTTTATAGCATATCTGGTGAATAACAAAAGGGGGAGAAGAAAAATTCAAGCATAACAACAAGAGAAGAATTCTTAACCCACTTTTTGTTGTTGACAAAAGGGGGAGAAGAATTCCTGAATGATGCAAAGATGCGAAGCATTTAACTGTTATATCTAATGCATCTATATAGGGGGAGAGTATCATTTTTGTAACCTTTTTGTATTCTTAGTGTTCTAGGGATAAGGATGTGTTTATTATATACATTTGCTTGTATAACACTTGTGATGCAGATCATTCAGAATACAGGTTTGTCATCATCAAAAAGGGGGAGTGTTGGAAGTCAAGCTTTCCCAAGGACTTCAAGTGCAAGTATTATATGGTTTTGATGATAAGAAAACTCAAGTTTCTCAAGCTCTTATCAAGTGCAATCACAAGATCTTCATCCTTCATGTCCAAGCTTCAAGTTGAAGAATCAAGCAAATGAAGTTGAAGGCTCAAGCAAATAGAAGATTTTAGCCCTTTCCCTTAGGACATCATGTAAGGTAATGAAGTCAAGGATTATATTATGTTAAAAGGCCAATATAAGTTTTTATAAAATATATTTTTCATTTAAAGAAGAAGAAAAAGAAGTTTTGTGAAAATCAGTTTTTATATCTTAGTTTTGGTGAAAATACCTGATGTTACAAAACTCTGAATATTTTTATGAATGCAAGAAGGAGTAATCGATTACTTGCTTGAGTTAATCGATTAACCTTGTTGCATCATAGAAAAATACGAGAGCTTGTAATCGATTAAGTGAACTTTGCTAATCCATTACTTTCTTATGAGAGTAATCGATTACCTGGATCAAGTAATCGATTAAAATTGTTGCATCATATATTTTCCTGAGACAAAGTAATCGATTACATGCCTTGTAGTAATCACATGATGTTGCATCATACAAATATCAGAGGCTCAGTAATTGATTATTAGATAAGTGGTAATCGATTATATGAGTTGCATCATACATTAAACAAAAGTGAAGTAATCGATTACATGCATGTGATAATCGATTACTAGTTTTTAAAATGAATTTCAAAGTTTCTATTTTTAAAGGGATAATCGATTACCTCCCTGAAGTAATCGATTACCTCAAGTTTTATTGAAAAACGTGTTAGAATCATTTTGATTTATTTCCTGATTTGTTTTTACTTAATTGATTCTGATTTATTTTCAAAATTCGAATTTGATTTTATTTTTGAAAATATTCTTTACTTGTTTTAAGAATCAAATCCTTGATTTATTTTATAAATCTTTTTTATTTGGTTTTGATTTTAAAACTTAAATTATTTTATTTCCAAAATCGTTTTGATTTGATTCTGATTCTATTTTCAAATTCAAAATTCAAATTTCAAATATTTTAAAATCTTTGGTTTTAATTCTTAAATCTTTTATTTTATTTTTTTTATTTGATTTTGATTTCAAAAGTAACTTTATTTATTTGTTTTTCAAAATCATTTCTCACTTCTACAACAATCTGATATTCACGCTCTTTCTCTTCTTCTCCATTCTTCTCTGGTTTTCACGTTCATATATTTTTGAAGAAAAACCAAACCTTGTATTGGCCTTGTAACTCTTTCATTTGACTTCATTATCCTAGTGCGTTATTGTTGTATCAGTGTTGCTTAGAACACATATTTGTTAGAGTGCCTAATTGTTGTATCTGCACTATCAAGAGTGCACTATAGGTCTTGTACCAATCAATCATACCTTAACCAGTGTTGTAAAGGGGAGTGTAACCCTTAGAGACTAGGGAGTGAATCTCCTAGTGCGAACGTGCTGCGTTCATGGTTGTATGGTGAGGAACCCTGTTGTGTGGGTAGTGCTAGACGAACGGTGGGTCACCTAGTAGTTAGGCAATCTGGAAATCTAGGAAAGGTTTTCCTAGTTGTGTATCGAGGTCCCTAGCGAAAGGAGGTTCCTAGTAGCTTGCGGGGCGCTCTGGTTGAATTTGGGGACGCGGGGGCGTCTTTGGAATATTAGTGAAAAGCTCAAGCGAGTCGCTGGGGGACTGGAGTAGGCTGCTTTGCCGAACCAGGATAAAATCTCCGGTGCAATCTCTTCTATCTCTCATCTCTTTATTTTCGTTATTGTTGTATGTGTGTAAGTGTTATATTTATTCTTATTACAACGTAACGATTATTATTAATTTAATTATTTTAAATTAATCAACGCGCGTTAGACTTTTCGTTGTTATATTGTTGTTTATCTTCGCGCGTAATATTAATCGTTGTTATTATCATTTGCTTCCGCCTGTGCATAATCGTTTTAAGAGTTTTCCGCTGCAAAGTTTATTTATTTTATTGAAAACGATTTAAATCGAATATTTTCCAATGTTTTCGTAAACACCCAATTCACCCCCCCCCCCCTCTTGGGTGACGGCTACCAATACTAACACAAAACACCCTTCACTAATAATTAATTACAGAATTAATTTTGCGTATTTTCTCCTAAAAATTATCGTTGTCGTCTCCACAAAACCGAGATGTCACAACACTCCCATCTCAAACACAAACCATAAACTGAAAATACTTCTTGGCATTTCAAACATTGTCAATAAGTTCACCGGCACCATTAAATACATAAGTTTCCCAAAAGCAGTTTCCAACAGTACTTCCAACGTACTTATAAAAGCATAAAATAAAACAGTGCGGATATTAAGTCCCAAAATACATCAGAAAATAAGATAGTTACATCAGAAGATATTCAGAGCATGACTTTCCTCAGTCGGACTCGACCCTAACCAAAACAAAATAAAACACCTAGACCACAAGACCCACGGGACTCCCTAAGCTGATGGCTGATTTCCATCGTCCTCCGATGTTGTCTCCTCCTCTTCAGCCTTCACATCCGCAGGCGGTGCGGCCTGCTTACCACGAGTGTAGTACGTCCGAGGTCCTCCGTCCATATAGTCCCTTAAGGTAATGCGACCAATGTGCAGATCAATCCTTGCTCCTCTCAGACGATGTTCAAGGTCTTTGATTTCCATCCGAGTCAAGCCTCTCCATATCCATCCATCAGGGGTGACTTCCCACGCTCCCCCCACTAAGGGTCATGGTAATCTCTATGTTGTACACCATCTTCCCGTTGCGTCCCCACGAAGAATGAAGAGAAACAACGAACAGGAGAAAGAATAAGCTTTTCCGGACGCATGTCATGCCAATAAGTCTGGCATACCATAACACATCTCAAAGCATAACATAATTAACAACATAAATGCAAATGAATTCTAAATGAATGCATGATCATCATCTTCATCACTTAGTCAATTTATTAATTCCACGCCATTATTCTTATACCACTTTACTGCCATCTGTATCTCATTGCCATCACACTTTAGTACTTTCACACAGTTACTTTCTCAGAATATTTTATTAAGTCTTATCAAGAACTCACATTACCTGTGATGTCATGGGAATTATAAGACATCATTATGAAAGTTTTATTATTAGCACACACGTCTACATCTCCTTCATATCCCCCCAAAACCTAGTCGGAAGCAAACGGGACGTACAGGAACCTTAACCCACGTCGGTCGAAAAGTTGGGAAACCAACAACATACAAATATGAATGTCAATCCACAACCGCACAGGCCAGCTAACACGACAATTGATATTCCACGCGATCCAATCTCCAGCCGATCTGCCCGCCTCGTTCAGGTTCTCTCTCACAGTTTCGAATTTGATCAAGGGGGTGACAATACTTTTCTAGTTCGCGGTGCAGAACATGCTACGATCCCTTGGGCCCGATCACTTATAGACTAGTTCCGCCTAGAAAGGAACTCCAGGTTTCTTGACGTTTCACCGTCGTCACCTCCCCTATCACAATCACACACTACCTGAATATCCGCAGATAGACAGGGTATCTTCCTCTCCACTACTTCACACTCATCTCGCAGCATATAATTATTATCTTTGATATGTTTCAGTCTTATTAAAGCTTTCATTAATCCTATGGTCGGACGAGTCACCCTTATCCATCACTTCGTTGATTCTCAACCTCTAATTACACATCCTTTCCTCAACGTCTGATCTTTTCCAATATCGCTCGCTTGACTTATCAAGGCTCGGATCCACGGCATACTACACACGTGGCCAGCTCAACTCATCTTATGAATCATAACCATAAACATTTCTGTACTCATCAGGGAATTCATTTCCACTCGTTACTTTTCCTTTACTTACTTTCTTCACGCATCACATCCATTCATTACTTTACTTTCAGGTTTCAATGTCATGCATCATGCTAAACATATTATAACAACATGAATCATTATGCATGAGCAGGCATCATATGTTCATATTCTCATATTCACATAACTCAATCAAATAACAACACATAAAAGCAAAAGTGATCTTAGTCTTTCGTGCGAGGAGCCAGACAATCAACAGACCAATTGCCCTCACACTACTTAACCTTGTTCGATCACGGTTCCGATTTAAACAATCGAAACTAAACACAATTATGTAAGTTCCAGTGAGAATGTTTTGATAATGACAAAAGGTTTTGAACATGCCACAAATGTGTTGATCAAGTTCAAGCTCAACAAGCAAACAACAAACATCAAATGATGAAGAGAGAGCAAGCTCATGAAGACTTAGTTTGTGTTTAATTGTAATATCTTTAGTTTGAGTCTTTTATTTTGATGAGTTTGGGTAGAGTATTTAGAGGGTAGTGAATCTCTATCAAGGTCATGATTATATCATAATTTGAGTTTTCACTTAACCTAAAATCAATAGGTGGCTTAAAGGTTTGAAAGGAAAGGTTTAGTTTTGAGAAAACAAGTTTTTAATTGATTTGAACAGTGGTTAATCGATTAAGGGTTAGGTTAATCGATTAACATACACTTTGTTACAGTACTTAATCGATTAAGACATGTGTTAATCGATTAAGACCTGTAAAACTGGTTTTTAAAATACGTTTTTCACTTCTCAAAATGAGTTTTGAAGTTTCCTAACTTTTGGGTATTCTATATAAATCTTTTCCTAACCTTTGTGCATCATAATAACACATTTAGAACAATTTTCATATCCATTTTACAAAGATCAAGCCACACTATTCTCTCTCAATTTCATAGATCAAAGCTTTAGCTTTTACATTATTTGATCAAGAATCTTTGAGTCTCTTATGTGATATTGTCATAGCTATTGAAAGAGATTCATAGGATTGTTATGGTTTTCAATTGAGTTGTAATCTTTGCAAGAGGCAAGCTATCTACAACAAAAGAAGAAGCCTTGGTGTGTCGATTATCATCAAGCAAGTCAATCAAATTGAAGAAGAAGTCTTGGTGTGTCATCAAGCAAAGTGAAGTCTTGTTGTGAGGTATCAATGAGCAACGTGGAAGACTTGTTGTGGGTTGTCAACAAGCAAGGGAAGAGGTTAGATTAGAGGGTCAATAGGATTGCAAAACAAGAGTGTGGTGTATCTCTTGGAGGCTATCAAGAAGGGAGTCTTGAGAGGCATTTGTTTGTAATTTGAGAACTCTAATTCCTCATAGTGAAGAATCTCTCTTGGTTGAAGAGGGGACTGGATGTAGCTCTCAAGTGGATGAGAGTGAACCAGGATAAATCACTGTGCAGTATCTCTAAACCCTTAACTCTTTACATTCTTGTCATTTCATATGTTTTTGGTTGAAAACCTAGAAAAGAGTGATTTTTTATAAGTGATTGAATTGAATCTTAATTGTGCAAATTGATTTGGGAAAATCATTTTCATAACCTAGGTAATCAATAAGAATATTGGTGTTAATTGTTTCCGCTTAATCTCTGGTCATACGTGTTAATTGATTGATTTTCGTATTTGATTGAAAAGTGATTTTTCAGATTTGACAGTGCTTAATCGATTAAGAGAGGCTTTAATCGATTAACCATTTGAAGACTTTCTGGTGTTAATCGATTAAGGTACAGGATAATTGATTAAGAGCTGAAGTTTTTGGTAAAAATCATTCGTTTTAATTGTTTCGATTCGTTTCTGTCGAAAATCTTTCAAGGTTTCTTAAACACCTATTCAACCCCCCCTTCTAGGTGTTCTCCTAGGGTTCCTTAGTTGTTTCACCCACCAATTGCGATTTCCTCAATTGGTATCAGAGCTCGGTCGAAAGACACGAGCATAAGAGCTTTTTCGTAAAGATCCTCTTTAAGAAAGCCGCAATGGGTTCTACGAATCCTTTTGGTGGTGAAGGTGCTTCGATAAGTCGTCTTCCACTATTTAATGGTGAGCGATACGCTTATTGGAAAGTTAGAATGAAAATTTTTATCCAAGCTATTGATAGTGATATTTGGAAAGTGATTGAAAAAGGTCCTCATATTCCCTCTAGTTTAGTTGAAGGAGTAGCACAATTAACCCCCGAGGATAAGTGGAATGATGATGATAGAAAGAAAGTTCAACATGATTTTAAAGCAAAAAATATCATCACCTCCGCTTTATCTTATGACGAATTCTTTAGAGTTTCTCAATGTGCTAGTGCTAAGGAAATGTGGGACACTCTTCAAGTGACTCATGAAGGAACTAGCCAGGTTAGACGAGCTAGGTTGAATGTTTTGATGTGTGATTATGAATTGTTTCAAATGCTTCCAAATGAATCTATTAATGATATGCAAAAACGTTTTACTCACATTATTAATCATTTACTTGCTCTTGGTAAGAATTTTCTTCAAGGTGAACTTTCTAACAAAGTGTTGAGATGTTTGGATAGGCATTGGCAACCAAAAGTAACGGCTATTGTAGAATCTAAAAATTTGGATGCTATGGATCTCGCAACACTTTTCGGAAAGCTTCAAGAACATGAAATGGAGCTTGGACGCTTGAATATGTATGAAGAGTCGGATAAGAACAAAGCAAGAAAAGGAATTGCTCTTAAAGTCAATAGATCATATATAAAGAAAGAGAGTTCCGATGATGATGATAGTGAAGACTCCGATTCGGATGTTGATGAAAAAGAGATGAAACTTTTACTAAGGAAGTTTAACAAGTTTCTAAGAAGAAAAGGAAGGTTGAACAAAGACAAAGGTAAAGAGAAGAATTCCCCACACTACAAGACCAAGACAACTAAAGAAGGAGTAGTTTGCCATGAATGCGGAAAACCCGGTCATCTCAAGTACTCATGCTCTAAGTATCTCAAGAAGAAGGAGAAAGAAAAGACAAACTCAAAACATAAAAGGGCATACATTGTTTGGGATGATGAAGAAGAAAAGAAAAGCACATCAAGTAGTTCTTCGGATGATGAAGAAGTCGCTACACTCAACTTGATAACTTTAGTAGATGAAGAGGAAAGTTCAAATGATGAATCAAGTGAACAAAGCAAGGAAAGCGATGTAAGTCATACTAAATCCGAAATTTCTTCTAAATATGAATTGTCATATAATGCTTATGAAGAAATGCATGAACAATTAGAAAAACTAGCTTTGAAAAACATTGAAAGAAAGAAGCTCATTTTGAAACATCAACAAGAGATTTTAGAACTTCAAAAACAAGTTGATGAGCTTAATCTTGAAAATGAAACTCTTGATCTCATATATGCTAGTTCTTCTTGTGATTGTGCTAGTAGATTGAATATTGTGGTTGATTGTGAGAATTTCAAGTTGCTTAACGATGAAAATGTTATTTTGAAAAATAAGCTTGCAAGATTCACAAGTGGTGATATCAAATTGCGCACATTGTTAAATTTTCAAAAAGGAAATTCAAACAAGTTTGGTTTGGGTTATACTAATGCTAAGAGTAAATCTCATAGAAATGTTGTTGATTTTTCTAAAGTTGATTTTTCAAATGCACCAACATGTTTCTATTGTGGTACTCATGGACATACTTCAAATGTGTGTTATATTAAAGTGCATGGTATACCTAAAGGAAATTTTGTTTGGGTTAAGAAGGGTGAGAGTCCCTTAACTAACAAAAATGGATCCAAAACCATTTGGATACCAAAAAGCAAAGCATGATTGTTTTGTAGGTATGATTAAAGAGCAAAAGGCTTACAAGTGTTATTCATTCATTTGCTTCTTCAAGTCTCAAGAGAATGATCTACAATTTGGTACAATTGATATTATTGGATTTTGACAATTGTAGGTTTTTCTCAATTGGTATTTCTTCTACAAAACTCATAATTAGTATTATTGTGTGATCATTATATGATTATCATGCTATTGTTGTTATTGTGATATTTATTTACAATTGATATCTTACTTTGTTAAGTGATATGATGACTTTCTAGTTACAATTGGTATCATATTTCGTTGTCATATTTCTTGCCAATTGGTATCACATTTCAAAGTTTAGTTCTTGTGTTTTTCAATTGGTATCAATATTGTGAAGAAATGAATGTTGATTTCTCTTATTTTGGCTTAGAATTTTATATTTCAATTGGTATATATTACTTTTTGATAATGCCAAAAGGGGGAGAAAGGGTTGTTTTGTTGTTTTTATGTAGGTTGAGTAAAGTTGTTGAAGATAGGGGGAGAATCAAGCTTCTATCAATTGGATTTCAAATGTCAAAAGCATTTATTGAGGGGGAGCAAGAGTATCACCAAGTGATCAAATGGTTCAAGTATCAACAATTTCAAAGAACTTCAAACAACTTCAAAACATGTTTGTCATTTTCAAAAAGGGGGAGATTGTAAGTTCCAGTGAGAATGTTTTGATAATGACAAAAGGTTTTGAACATGCTACAAATGTGTTGATCAAGTTCAAGCTCAACAAGCAAACAACAAACATCAAATGATGAAGAGAGAGCAAGCTCATGAAGACTTAGTTTGTGTTTAATTGTAATATCTTTAGTTTGAGTCTTTTATTTTGATGAGTTTGGGTAGAGTATTCAGAGGGTAGTGAATCTCTATCAAGGTCATGATTATATCATAATTTGAGTTTTCACTTCACCTAAAATCAATAGGTGGCTTAAAGGTTTGAAAGGAAAGGTTTAGTTTTGAGAAAACAAGTTTTTAATTGATTTGAACAGTGGTTAATCGATTAAGGGTTAGGTTAATCGATTAACATACACTTTGTTACAGTACTTAATCGATTAAGACATGTGTTAATCGATTAAGACCTGTAAAACTGGTTTTTAAAATACGTTTTTCACTTCTCAAAATGAGTTTTGAAGTTTCCTAACTTTTGGGTATTCTATATAAATCTTTTCCTAACCTTTGTGAATCATAATAACACATTTAGAACAATTTTCATATCCATTTTACAAAGATCAAGCCACACTATTCTCTCTCAATTTCATAGATCAAAGCTTTAACTTTTACATTCTTTGATCAAGAATCTTTGAGTCTCTTATGTGATATTGTCATAGCTATTGAAAGAGATTCATAGGATTGTTATGATTTTCAATTGAGTTGTAATCTTTGCAAGAGGCAAGCTATCTACAACAAAAGAAGAAGCCTTGGTGTGTCGATTATCATCAAGCAAGTCAATCAAATTGAAGAAGAAGTCTTGGTGTGTCATCAAGCAAAGTGAAGTCTTGTTGTGAGGTATCAACGAGCAGCGTGGAAGACTTGTTGTGGGTTGTCAACAAGCAAGGGAAGAGGTTAGATTAGAGGGTCAATAGGATTGCAAAACAAGAGTGTGGTGTATCTCTTGGAGGCTATCAAGGAGGGAGTCTTGAGAGGCATTTGTTTGTAATTTGAGAACTCTAATTCCTCATAGTGAAGAATCTCTCTTGGTTGAAGAGGGGACTGGATGTAGCTCTCAAGTGGATGAGAGTGAACCAGGATAAATCACTATGCAGTATCTCTAAACCCTTAACTCTTTACATTCTTGTCATTTCATATGTTTTTGGTTGAAAACCTAGAAAAGAGTGATTTTTCATAAGTGATTGAATTGAATTTTAATTGTGCAAATTGATTTGGGAAAATTATTTTCATAACCTAGGTAATCAATAAGAATATTGGTGTTAATTGTTTCCGATGAATCTCTGATCATACGTGTTAATTGATTGATTTTCGTATTCGATTGAAAAGTGATTTTTCAGATTTGACAGTGCTTAATCGATTAAGAGAGGCTTTAATCGATTAACCATTTGAAGACTTTCTGGTGTTAATCGATTAAGGTACAGGATAATCGATTAAGAGCTGAAGTTTTTGGTAAAAATCATTCGTTTTAATTGTTTCGATTCGTTTCTGTCGAAAATCTTTCAAGGTTTCTTAAACACCTATTCAACCCCCCCTTCTAGGTGTTCTCCTAGGGTTCCTTAGTTGTTTTACCCACCAATTGCGGTTTCCTCAAATTATTCATGGCATACATTCCAGATAAGCTATTATTTTCACCTTGATTACGAATTGAAACTCCTTGAGAATTCACAAAACTCTGATCTCCGTGATTTTCTCAAATCAAACATAATACATTAATATACAATTTCCTTTTTCTCAAACTGTTCCAATGTAAAACCACAACTTAAATACATTAAAAAATTTTGAAAATAATCCATAAATAAAATTTAAGAACAAATATAGGTTGTTGGTCCGCCTTGGACAGCACCTCAAAACAACTCCGAAAACACCGAAAAATCCACCATTTTCAATATAATCCGACTTTTTCCTAAATCGAATACCACTTAAAAGCTTTACTTTAAATCACTTGATTACATTTTTAAATTTGAAGAACATACTTAAACAATTCTGGACATCAAGGTACTGTTTCATAAAATCACTTTTTAAAATCTCCGAAAATAACGTAAAAGTACTTTTTGCTTCCAAACATTCCTTAATATAAAACCAACACTTTCCACTTTAAAATTTAAGCTTTTCATCACAAAACAAAACTTGGACAGCCACCAAACAAGGCCATAAATTCCAAATAATCTAGAGAAATCAATCTTAAAATCAATTAGTTTTCAAAGCTATTTTCACACTTAAATATCTTCCAAACTTAGTTTAAAAATTCAAACGACAATAATATTTTAACACATCAATTCACACAATCACCTAGCACATTTTTCAAATATCAATTAACACTTAGCAAAATAAATTCCTATCTTATTAAACTCACCTTGGCCGAATTAAGCATCAAGACCAAACAACATTCAAAAATTTCTTTAACAAATCTTAAAGCATTGAAACAACATTTTATCACTTAAATCCAAGCACATAATCAATTAATCAACACTTACTCACTTATAGAACACATAATCATTTTCAAAACAATTTCATTTTCATATTTACCTACTTAAATTCAATAAAACCGAATTGACTAAACAAAATAAGTCAAGATTACAAGTTCAAACACTTTGAATCAACTAGATCAATTTGGAACATCATCATGCAAATTCATTTTCACTAAACAAAACCACTTAGACATACATACACTTACAAACCGAATTACACCAAAGAAATTAAATAAACCAAACACATTTAGTTTTCTTGCTTTAAACAACTTAATCCTCTCAAGAATCAATATACAAATTTATTTTCATACAACAAAACTTCCTAAGCCTACTTATACTACATGGCCGAATTAATTCAACACACACATAGGCTAAAAATCACAATTTTAAATACTCAAATCATCACAATTCATGTCAAGCACTTAAACATAATTTCATTTACATGCAACAAAAATTATTTACTCTTTCTTTCACTCATGGCCGAATACACACATATATACAAATTAAAGCACAAAACTTTACCAAACAAATTTATTCATTCATTTTCTTCATGAAAATCAAGAATCCATTTAGGAAAATAACTAATCTTAACAAATCATCATCATGTATGCAAAATAAACTCATTTACCTAATTTTCATGCTTAAACCGAATACACATATACATGCAAGAATAAAAACTCAAACCTTTGACAAAGAAAAATCACTTATTCGTTTCCCTTGGTTTGGCCGAATTACACATATAAAAGCATATACATTTCTTTGTCAAATAAGTACACAAACACACTTAGATCATGCATATTCTTTAAGCAAAATCACACAACAAAAATTATTAAACTCACTTGCATATTTTTCTCCTTAAAACCGTATAGCCCATAATCAATGCAAAATTCTTTTTTTTTTCATGCATTCTCTTGTTAGAACTTTAAAATACACTTAATATATAGTAATAATCATCAATCCATGACATGCAACTAAAAACAAAATCATTTCCCTCACTTAAGCCCTTAGATCGTGACATGCAACAAAGAAACAAAGGAAATTTTTGCAAATCAAATACACAAAACTCATAAGCAATATTAACACACTTATATTCAAGCATTTCCATTAGAAATCAATGAACAAAAAATTATTCTAAACCTAAAGGGCCAAAAACCGAATGCCCTCTAACACACACATCCAACCAAAATTTCATTTTATCATGAAATCACTTTTAGAAATCAAAAATACACCATATAAATGTCAAGAATCTTGGATCAATTTCATGCAAACAAAAACAAAATTATTTTTTCCCAAATGAAACCCTAACCGTGACATGCATAGGGGAAATTGGAAAAAAATTTTCAAATCAATCTCTAATAACTCAAGAACATACTAGATCAATTCATTATCAAGTATAAAAACTTAAATCAAAGATCAAAAATTATTTTAAACAAATGGGGTCAAAACGTGAGCATCATCTCATTTGATGCATGTTCATTTTTTTGTTTTCAATCTCAAATACAAGTAGAAATAAGTGTAGAAAAACATAGGAAAACTCACGAACACACATGCATGAAGCTTTGAGCTTGAAACAAAAATCCTAACTTGAAAATCTTGAAGAAACCGAAAAATAAAATGAAAAGGATGAAGAACAAGAAGCTTAGAATCATTACCTATGAAGAATCAATGAAAAATGGGCATGAAATCAAGTTTTCCTTCTCCTCTCTTCTTCTTCTCTCCCTCGGTTTCTCCTTCTTCTCTCTTCTTCACTCTTTTTTTTTGTTTCTAAGACTATGACATAAGGGGGGTGTCTTAGGACATAAGGGTGGGTTTATATAGAAATTTTAAGGTTGGGGTCTACTAACTTAAAATGGGGCCGGGGTTGAAACATACAAGGGGTCATAAGGGTTGGTTTGCAAATTTTTAATTGGGGTACATTACCAAAAAGAGGGGTTCGAATATACTAGGGGTCAAGAAGGTTTTATTTGCAATTTTAGTTAATGTAGGTTCAAGACAATTTAGCTTAGGTTTTTATGATAACCACCCTAGGCTTTTATGATGCTAATCTTAGTGGGGAACATAATTAATTAGGTCATTAATGCTTGTCTCCCTAGGTTTAGGGTACATTTGAATTTTGAATTTTTGGCTCTTAAACTCAAAATTTTCCTTCCCTCCTTCATACTTGGCCGTACAACACATAGAGAGGAGAAATAAAATTTTCCTTCTCCACTTTAAAGGAAGTACAAAATAAAAATCTAATTTAAATAAAATAAGTACACTTCACAGTTTTTAAATAAAATAAAACACAAAAATTCACAATTAAATAAATCCATGAAAAATTAAATCAAAATACTAATTAAATTAAATTATGGAATTAAAATTTCATTCAATAAATCAAATAAATAATTTCTATTTCATTTTTAATTACTGAAAATAATTGAGGAAAATACGGGTGTTACAATACATGGCAACAATTACTTTTTTAATATTGGATGTTTAATTTTATCTTAATTACTCTTTATTGATTTTTACAAATTTTTGTGGTGCGAATTGGTATATAATCATTAGCAACTGAAACAGTGACGAAATTAGCATAGGCAATAAATTTTGCTTGACTGAAATAGCTACGAAATTAGTGTAGCCAATATATTTTGCGTGACTAAAACAACGACAGAATTAGTTACTGTTATAGAATTAACGGAAATAAAATGGAATGGTGAATAAATGTGGTTTAACTTATACCCTACTCCACATACAAAATGACTATATACAACAATATCGAGATATGACAACAACCTAAATCTCAAATATACCCAAAATAGCACACAATATTTTTTCACTGTGTATATACTAAACTTTCTATACAAAAGAGATATTTATTACAAAGTAATTGTTACGAGTATTGTTATTGTTGTTGTTTTTTGTTTCAAAATCTACCCATATATCTAAGAGAAGAAAATAACAAAAATAGGAAAAAGAGAGAAAAAATTGAGGAAGAACAAGAGACCAACGGAAGGCTATGAGAAAAACAAGGAGAGAAGAGAGAGAGAATCTCTCTTTCCCATTCATTTTATTAAGCCACACATTAACAAATCTTTACCTTGCCTTAAAATGTCTTTATTCAAACACCAATTAAGTCCAAACAATGCTTGAATTTAGATATTGTAATTGACTTAGTCATCATGTCGGTTGGATTATCAGTAGTACTAATCTTTTATACCTGAATGATACCTTGAGAAATGATATTTCGTATGAAATGATATTTGACATCAATATGTTTGGTTCTTTCGTCATACATTTGATTTTTGGCCAAATGCACTTTGGTTATCACAGTAAACTACTGTGATATCTTCTTCCAAACCTAAACTGTCGACCAAACCTCTAAGCCGAATGACTTCTTTCACGGCTTTTGTAGTAGATAATGCAATAATGGATTGCAAAGTTGCTTTCCAACTAATTGCATTACACGAAAGCGAGAAGACATAACCGGTCAGAGATCTTCTATTGTCCATATCACCAGCATAGTCACAGTCAACATAACCAATAATACTACAGGTAGTATTATGAATCTTACCATAAACCAAGCCAATATTTGTAGTACCTCGAAGATATCTGAGTATCCATGTCACAGTTTGTCAATGTTTCTTACCTGGATTTCTCATGTATCTACTAAGAAAAAGGATCTTCGCCCACGAGGCATCAGGTGCTTAACCTCCTGCGTCTGGTTAAGATTCTGATGTTACATGTCAACAAAGTTGGTCAGAATTGGTAGTAGGGGTATACGACAAACCCAAAAGTAACTTCAGGGAGTCAGACATTGAAAAAAAAAAGAATAAGGGTATTGGCAAAAATATCACAAACTTTAGGGACTTGTGACATAATTAAGCCTAAATTAATCGTGTTTTTTCCTAACATACCATTTTTGTATCTCTAATCATTACTTTTTGTCAAATACATATGTAAATCAATATTAAATTAAAATATGGATAAATATGAAAAATATTATTTATTACACTCTTGTATTTTTAAATAGAAAATAATATTGAAAAAAAGGCGGATAAAATAAAAAACGAAAGGAGTATGAAATTAGCTTTTTTAGGAAAAAATAGATGGTCTACTTGCAGTCTAATTTTTTTTACATTATTATCCACCATTCATGTGTTTATAATCATTGATTTTCATATTAAAAAATAATACAAATGAGTAATAAATAATAAAATGATGGTATAAAAAACTTTACACAAACATTTTTTTTTTAAAGTACACCAACATTACACACTCATTAATCATTTTTAAAAAAAAGGAAATAAACGGAGGATATACTCCTTTTAATCCCTGTCAGAATATCTCATATAGTTTGGACGGTGGATGAACCGCTGCTACAAAAGTAAACTCTCCATTTTCTTATTGACGGGATCTTATGCACAGTGGGTTGCTTATATCATACCAAAATATAATGAGGTACTCTAATATTATCTTAAATCTTTATTATATCCTTATTATATGTCATTTAACTATTTTATAGAAGTTAACCTAAAATTATTACTTTTTTTTATTTTAAAAATATAATTTAACATTATAATTTTATTTTATGTATTTTCATTGAAAATTTTATGAATGCATTATTTCACATTAGGAAAAATAAAAAATAATAAATAACACATAAAATATACAAAATATGAGATCAAAATTTTTTATAAAATATGATTTACAAACAAGAGCGGAAGAAGTAATGTGATTAGGGATGTAAGTGGGTCAGAATCGACTTGCAAATTCGATAAATCCAACCTATCACAACCTATATTTGATGGGTTGGGTCGATTTAACAGGTTTGGTTTGTTTTTTTTTTTTTTTTTTTTGTATTTTGTTTTTTTAAAGTAACCCAATCAAATAATATGGATTATTTTAGAGAGTTGATTGTCTAACCTCCCCTTTTGGATTTTGACCCCCCTTTAATTTTTTTTCCAAAAATATCCTTTTTCATTTTCTTCTTCTTTCTTTCTTCTTCACCCCCTCTATCATCATCTTCTTCTTCTTCTTTTTCTTTCCTCTTCAAACCCCCCTCCCCCCAATCTTCTTCTTCTTCTTCTTCTTTAACTCCTTCTTCTTTTCCTTCTTCTTCTTCTTCTTCTTCTTCTTCTTCTTCTTCTTATTTTTCTCTCTCACACACTCACACTAATTCCATTTTCCTCACACACACAAAAACACACTCACTAGCTCACCCCAAAACTCACCCCCAAACTCACCCACAATCACTACCACTCACATACTACACTATTCTTTTTTTTTTGTGTAAAAAGTGTCCTAAGTTAATGTCGAAGCGTACGAAACATGTTGTACGCCTCGACAGAGGCGTAAGGCTTTTTTTTTATTTTTTTCCCCAGTACGTCAAGACCTGGGCGTACGTGTATGTACGTGTAAAATACACGTACGCCTCGGCATTGGCGTACTGGGCTTTTTTAGCCAAAAAAACCCATACGCCAGCCCCTTGGAGTATGTGTAAAATTGTCAACTTTACACATACTCCAGGGGGCTGGCGTACCGGTTCTTTTGGCTAAAAAAGCCCAGTACGCCAATGCCGAGGCGTACGTGTATTTTTACACGTACTCCCAGGCCTTGACGTACTGGGGAAAAAAATAAAAAAAAACCTACGCCTCTGTCGAGGCGTACGACATGTTTCGTACGCTTCGACATTGGCGTAGGACACTTTTTACACAAAAAAAAACAGAATAGTGTAGTATGTGAGCGGTGGTGATTGTGGGTGAGTTTGGGGGTGAGTGTGGGGGTGAGTTAGTGAGTGTGTTTGTGTGTGAGAGGGAAATGGAATGAGTGTGAGTGTGTGAGAGAGAAAAATAAGAAGAAGAAGGAGAAGAAGGAATAAAGAGGGAGTTGAAGAAAGAGAAGAAAAAGAAGATTGGGGGAGGGGGTTTGAAGAGGAAAGAAAAAAGAAGAAGAAGAAGATGATGGAGGGGTGAAGAAGAAAGGAAAAAGAAGATGAAGAAGGATATTTTTGGAAAAAAATTTAAATGGGGTCAAAAACCCAAAAGGGGAGGTTAGAAAATCAATTCCCTTATTTTATGGGTTTATTTTCTTAAAAACCAATTAACCCAACCCAAATCGTGATTTAAATATATTTTATTTGTTTATTTTTATTAATACTCTATCTGTTTCATATGTAGTGTTTTTATGGTTATGCACGAGTATTAAGAAATGGTTAAATGATGTAAGAATTTGGTATATTTCAACTATAATGCCCATATATAATCATTGTTGAAGAGAGAGAAAGATACTGGAAGTGAGAAAGAGAATGTAATAAACAGGGATGTATTGGAAAAAATAGCATTAATTGTGTATTGAGTTTTGTAAAAGAACAATACATATAAAACATGGGATAAAAACTCTATGAGCACTACATATGAAACAGAAGGAGTATATGTTATGCTTAATTTTTCATGACTTCATGCTAAATTGTGTATTGTTTATAAATAATTTGGTTCACAATTACTCCCTCCGATCTCATTTATAAGAAAAAAATATCTCATTAATTGTCTTGAATATAAGCAAAAATTAACCAATTTTCTATTCCCAATACAACCATTCTTAAAATATCCCTACAAAGTGGTTGTAACATTTAATTTTTGTTTCATTCTCAATGCAAGTTTACTAAAATAGTCAATTTTTCTATGAATTTGAGAAAATTAAATGCACTCAACTAACTTTCTTAATACATGTGAAATTAGTTTTTTTCTTAAAAATAAGACCGAAAGGAGTATGTAATTGGGTTGATTTGGATAATATGTAATTATTTATTGATGTGATTTTTTTATATTATTAATTTTATTTTTATATTTTCTTATTTTATAAAAATTAAGATACGTAAACTAAATCACTCGATTGAATCCAACCCGAATTTCTATTGATTGGATTGGCTCGGTTTTGACTCAAATTCTCACTCCATTTCATATGTAGTGCTTATAAGCATTTTGTCTCATGTTTTATATGTATTGTTCTTTTTTACAAAAACCAATACATAATTAATGTTATTTTTCTCAACACACCTCTATTTATTGCACTATTTTTTTCACTTCAAACATCTTTCTCTTTATTCAACAATGATTATACAAGGACATTATAATCAAAATACTCCAAACTCTTACATCATTTAACCATCTTAAAACCTGTGTAAAACCTTAAAAAATACTACTCCCTTCCGGCTTGAAATATAAGCAACAAAAAACATACCTCTCTTAGTTTAAAATATAAGTAAAATTAACCAACTTTCTTAAATTTTATTTCATTTCCAATGTCATTTTTCTAAAACATCTCTAGAAAATTGTTATCTTATTTAATTTTTGTTTCATTCCTAATGCAACTTTCCTAAAATACTTTTATTCTTTTATAAATTTGAGAAAATTAAATACAATCAACCAATCTCATTAATAAGCATAAATTTAATTAGTTTTACTTATAATTCAAGCTGGAGGAAGTACTTATGAATTAGAGAGAGTACAAAATATCTCAATCCAACTCAATTAGTTTTGGTTAAATAGCATGTTAAATCCCCTCGAAAACCAACCAAATTTGACATGTTATTCATCACGTACTCCCTCCGCTCTTATTTATAAGACCTTTTGAGATTTTTTACTCCCATCAAGAAAAGTTGATAAATTTGTTAGTGACATTGGAAATGTGAAAATTTGATATACTTTTTCAAAACTATCACTTTAATTATTATTGGAACTCTAAAAAGTATTGACTTTACTAGTATAATTATTATTCGAATTATGAAAAGTGTTGAATTTATAGAGGTGTTTATGAAAAGAAATAATTAAATGCTATTAAAAATTAAAAAGGGGTCTTATAAATAGGACCAAAATAAAATCCCAAAAAAGTCTTATAAATAAGATCGGAGAGAGTAGCAAGATAGATTTGGACCGGAGGAAAATAAATGAGATAAGCTTGGCCACCTCATAAGTCATACTCTCTCCGGTTCGAATTATAAGCAATTTCAATCACTTTTACGCTTATTACGGAGATTAATTAATTGTATTTGATTTTTTCAAATTTATAAAAAATAGAGATATTTTAGGAAAGTAGTATTGGGAATGAAACAAAAATTAATTAAAATTACAATTTTCTAAAGATGTTTTAGGAAAGTGACATTGAGAATGAAACAAAATTTAATAAAGTTAGTTAATTTTGCTTATATTTTAAACCAAAAAAATATGTTTTTTTATTGCTTATAATTCGAGAGGGGGAAGTATACGCGGTGGTTTAGGTGTTCCTTTCTCTCTCCATTGTTACTATTCTGTCCTGCTCACCGTCCACTGCCTTTTCGACAACAGTAAAGGAACCTCAAATTCTTGGATATTATAGCATCCAATTTGCACCAATGAACACGTCTACCATCATTATCATCAGCTAACATAATCTCCACATCCGCATCTCCTTCACTCCTATATATGAATATGCAACTTCGGACAAAGTTATCATGAAAACAAACTCGGTTGTTGTAGCTGGCGCTTTATTAGTGTTGAAAAGTGACTGAGGTCATAAGAAAACCCTAATTTATTTCTTCTTTCAGTACCTGGAGCTAGTCAGTAGTAATACAATTAAGTTTAGTTGAGTGCAGCACAGTACTTTGCCTAAAATGGGAGCATGTGAGGTTTTATATCTAACTCATCAGAAATTTTAAGAGAGATGCTTGTTTGTTTCTAATTCTTTCAACATACAACATCACTTCAACAAGCTAAGTACAAAACAATACTACAACAATTAAAAATAATCCAAAGAGGAACACCGGAAGTCTGTGACTGGAATACATGAGAGAGTTGACAGAAGAGAGTGAGCACACGCTCTTGGTATTTGTACGAGGGCATACATTTGCGGGTGTGTGCTCACTTTTCTTTCTGTCATCTTCTTATTTTACAACTTCATCTTTTTAGTTCTCTTTCTTCTACCTCGAAACTTACCTCTTCCTTTTTCTTTTTTTTGAGTTCTCTCTTGAAGTCCCCGAAGGATTACATAGAGCAAATATCCAATAATATACAGTATTTTTGTTTTTAATTTTTAAAAATATAGTACTATAATTGTTTATTGTGTGTAATCTTGTTTAATATTTCCTCCCGTCTATATTATAAACACCATTTCCACAAAAATGATGTTTATAATATGGATCGGGGGAGTATTATTTATTGAAAAATGTTAATAAGTGTCTTGAGGACAATTATTAACAAACTATTATAAGTAATGAAAAATCATTGAAAAATATGATTTTTGAGATTTTTAGAAATAATAATATGGATTTAGGATTAATATATAAAATAATCCTAAGAGGTGCCTTAATTTACATGTTTAGGATTAATATCGTGGTTTTTACATATTAGCAAGACCCGTATTCATTATTGAAAGGACACATCGAGCATGACAGACAATCCTTGGTTATGTGTGTAATCTTTGTGGTAGCGTGGATGAATATGAAGCATACAAGTGTTGTTTTCAAGATTTGATAAGTTGCAGTTTTGGTGGTAAGCGTGCACAGATTACTGTTTCTACACAGTCCCGTCTCTTTTTGCAGTCCGTTGTCTATTACTAGTACTACTATCTCTCTAGACTCTTCTACTTCGCTGTATTATTAATTATTAACAATTTCTTTTCCATATATTATTTATAAATATTGTTTTTTTTTTCTTTTTTGTTATGGAGTTCAAAGAATCAAAGCGGTAGAACAGAAAACCGAAACCCCAAGGGAAATCTTGAAGGTAACCCTTGTTGCTGTTCATTTTATAACAGAAAACTGTATGCACTATGTTGGATTCACTGTCGTAAACCAATTAATGTTTTCTTCTCTTTATTCTTTTCTCTCCTTATTCTTTTCCTCGTTCTAGTTCAGATTTTGGGCTTGACCCTTTTCTAGGTTTTGAATTGCTGTTCTCCTAACCTGCTGCTCAGAAACCTGCAGCAAACGGAAAATTATGGGTTTTAATTTAATATTAGGTTACTTAAAAAATAAAATTCATATTAGGTTAATTTAATCAGGTAAAAAAAGGGCCAAAATTAATCAATTATATTCTCTAGGTCTGATTTTTGAAGGTTTATTGGAGAGAATACCCTATTGCGAAATTGCATCAAGGCATCAAGAAGCAAAATATGCAAAGATTTGTGTTTTCCTTCGTGATTCAAGAAGTTCCCTTCCGTAAGCAGGTTAGCAATTTTTCCATTCAGTCTCATAAATTGTTTATTTTATCTCCATTTAATTTATTTGACAAAATACTCATTTGTCTAAGGATTCCATTATTTAATGAGTAGAATGTAAATTGCGAAACAGTAGTTGGTATGCTGTAGTAGTGTTGGGACGAGGGAAGAGAGAAATAAGTGTTGATAGTTTGTTTTAGTAGTTGAATTGTTATTGTAGGAATAGATATTCATAAATTAAACTTAATCCGTTCTCTTAATTTATTATTGTTCATGTATTTTTTAGGTTCATAGGTGATAGGTTGTTGTAAGGTATTTTTCCTTGATTTTTTCTTTTTGAACCCCACCCTTTACTCATTGGCCCCCACCGCCCCTGATAGGGAAAAATCTCTGAACTCGGGTACTCGAACGGGGCTTTTCCTGCGGGGATCCCCATCTGCAGTCTCCCATTGCCATCCATATCCGCCATTGATTAGAATTGGGAGAAGTTATTTCACGGACATGAGTTCTAAGCGTACAAGACTAGAACAAGAATTATATGGCAATTATTATGTAAGCTTCATAATTGTTGTCTAGATTGGTCAATTATTTTTGCAATTGGAGTACAAAAGATGTGTGAATTGTAGTATGTATAAATAGTTGGAATTTTGAGAGGTTATTTTGTTTAATTAGTTGTTACATTACTCGTTGGACTGGTGAAGATCAATATTCACACTTTCCTGCCAAATTTTGATATCTCTATTTTTCCTGGATAGATAAAATATGAGATTTTAGTGCAATAATATTTATTGTTATTATACTTCAAGTGAATTGATTAAAAGAATTTTTTTTGGTTAATGGGTGTGGCTTGTCCAAATTATGTTTTGCATTTAGATTTTAAAGTGCACCAATTTAGATGATTAAGTATACCCGTGGTTATTATACCTTTGTTCGTATTAACCGGGATTTGATCCAAAATCATGAATTATTCAAGAGATTTTGAAAAAGAATCTTAGGGTAGCTTTGTGTAGAGAGATTGTTATCAAAATTATATTTAAGTGTTATTTATGCTTTTCTAACTTTTATTTTGTGAAAATTGAAATAAAATGTTATGGGTAGGTTACTTAGCTTTATTTGTGGATGCAATCGCTTTTCTTTAGCTAAAGATTATTATTTCCTCCTATACTTTATGTATAGTATGACTTTTTTTTTTTGGGAAATTTGTATCTATCAAAAAATGGATTAATGTTGTTAATGATATTAGAAATGTAAATATTTAATATATTTTTTCAAAATTACTTATTCGGGATTTTAAAAAATGTTGACTTAATGGAGATATTTTTAGAAAAAAGTAACTAAATGTTATTGAAAATATGAATAAAGTCTTTAAAAAAGGACCAAATTTAAAAAAAAAAAATCTTAAATATAGGACAAGAGGGAATATAAGTTTATTTTTACTAGTCCATTGACTATTTTCTTCCCATTAATTAATTATATTAATTTCTATTAATTTTTTAAAAGTATTTGAATTATTTAACTGTTTTTTTCTATATTTTTTAATGCTATATTTTCTTATGGTCATAAGTTATTTTAATAAGTTTCAAATTTTAATGATTTGATAATCGCCATCCATAATATCACTTACTGATTCATGACAATATTACCGGACAAATTTAACAATGCAATTCATAAACATGTATTATGATTAATGTCTGCCATACATACAACTTCTACAAAGTTACACTTTTGTGCCAATATTTACCCATGTCTTTATATTTATATATATATATATATATATATTGTTGGAATTATTTTAATAATTCATGTGGGCTGCAATTAATTGTAATGTTTATTTTAATAAAACGGGTTAATAATATGATTTAATTGGAGATGATTTATGCCCAAGTATCTGGTGATCTATTGAGGGTTTAGATATCTGAAATCCTGATTAGTGTGGAGCTGAGGCAAGGTGGTTTTGATAAATCACATAGTTTCTTTGGCTTTTATGCATTTGAGAGAAACTGAGGATTGACGAAGAAAATGATAGTTTGGCTTTTAGATCGCATTGGCATATCATTTTCTTGCCACACTCCACAACTGATGACTAGTCGACGGAGTCGGTGATGTCTGTAACCATAGAAGGTACTGTATCAATAAAGGATATAACTACCGCTATGATTCGATATTAATAGACTTTTGTATTGGACGGAGTCATATTCAGATATTGCATCTTGATCATATGTTATTCTAAAGATGATGGTCACATCCTTAGAATTAGTCATTAACCCAAGAGTCATTTTCAAGTTAAAAGCTTTTTTTTTCCTTTTGTTTCTACTTTTCAAAAATCAAAATTGTACAATTAATTTTGCCCAAGTGGGAGATTGTTGGAATTATTAAATGTGGGCTGCAATTAATTGTAATGTTTATTTTAATAAAACGGGTTAATAATATGATTTAATTGGAGATGCTTTATGCCCAAGTATCTGGTGATCTATTGAGGGTTTAGATATCTGAAATCCTGATCAGTGTGGGTATCATAGTGTGGGCCTTAACCCTATTGGTCCGTGATGGGTGGAGACTAGGGTTAATAACCTTATAAATAGGCTAGGTTCCCTCTGCTTTCACACATAGAGAACATCTCAGTTTTGTACCATTGATAACTGTAAAGCATACTGTTCAGTGAAAAGCAAAGGAAGACTTGACCATTAGTTTCAGGGATTCGGAGCAGAATTAGTGGAACGTATTGGGAAACATGTCTTCAACTAGTAAGCCTAATACTCATTATTATCAGTGTTTTATTTCATATAATATAGAAAGTCATATAATACATAATTTAATCCCTATATATTTCAAAATGTTAAATTTGGTTGGATAAAAATCAATTGATAATATTATCCCGAGCATTGCACAGGGTCATAAACACTAGTAGTAAATGAGACAAGCTTTGACACCTCATAAGTCCGATATATGTGGTGGTTTAGGTGTTCCCCTCTCTCTCTCTCTCTCTCTCTCTCTCTCTCCAATGTTGGATACTATTCCGTCCTGCTCACCGTCCACTGCCTTTTCTACAACAGTAAAGGAACCTCAGAAATTCTTGGATATTAAAGCAGCCAGTTTGCACCAATGAACTCGTTTACCATCATTATCACCAGCTAACATAATCTCCACATCCGTATCTCCTCCTTCACTCCTATATATGAATATGCAACTTCGGACAAAGTTATCATGAAAACAAACTCGGTTGTTGTAGCTGGCGCTTTATTAGTGTTGAAAAGTGACTGAGGTCATAAGAAAACCCTAATTTATTTCTTCATTCAATACACAGTAGTTATAATACAATTAAGTTTAGTTGAGTGCAGCACAGTACTTTGCCTAAAATGGGAGCATATGAGGTTTCAGATCTGACTCATCAGAAATTTTTAAGAGAGATGCACGTATGTTTCTAATGCTTTCAACATACAACATCACTTCAACAAGCCAAGTACAAAACAATACTACAACAATTAAAAATAATCCCAAGAGGAACACCGGAAGTCTGTAACTGGAACACATGAGAGAGTTGACAGAAGAGACTGAGCACACGCTCTTTGGTATTTGTACGAGGGCATACATTTCCGGGTGCGTGCTCACTTTTCTTGCTGTCATCTTATTTTACAACTTCATCATCTTTTTAGTCTTTCTTTCTTTCTTTCTTCTTCTTCTTTTTCTTTTTATTTTATTTATTATTTTTTTTTTATAATTACTCTTTCTTGAGTCATGAAAGGTTATTTGAAGCAAATATCAACTAATATACTCCATCCGTCGCTAATCATAAAGTCCTTCTAAAACTTTTATTTTGTCCCTATTTATAAGATCCTTTACCAATTTTCAGTAAGCATTAATTATATTTTTTCCACAAACATCCTTATTTATTTAACACTTTTTAGATTCCCGATAATATTAATAGGGGTAATATTGAAAATACATATCAAAAGTTCACATTTCCAATATAATTAACTAAATTATTTCACTTTCTTAATGAACGCGGAATCTCCGAAGAAGGCTTATAATTAGGGACCGATGTAGTATTTCTTTTTTATTTTATCCGATCTCATTTATAAGAATAAAAATATCATATTAATAGTTTTAAATATAAGCAAAAAATTAA
The DNA here is from genome assembly GCA_037953625.1 of Crotalaria pallida. Classification (NCBI taxonomy): domain Eukaryota; kingdom Viridiplantae; phylum Streptophyta; class Magnoliopsida; order Fabales; family Fabaceae; genus Crotalaria; species Crotalaria pallida. The sequence continues at coordinate 54,881,166 of CM075650.1, read as the reverse complement.
CCAACTTTTTATTCATAATATAATCATTATTAAAATATCCTACAAAGTGGTTATAACATTTAATTTTTGTTAAATTCCCAATGCACTCAACTAACTTTCTTAATTCCTGTACCGATAATTATTTTTCCTAATAAATAAAATCGGTGGGTATACTTTTTATTTTTTATTTTTATTTTTTTTTGGTTTACGGAGGGTATACTTTTTAAAAATCTACTGTAATTGTTTATTTTGTGTGATCTCAGTGTTACTGTTACTCCCTCCGGTTCTATATATAAGACATACTTAACCATATTCCTCGGACCAAGAAAAGTAGTTAGTTTTATGAATTCTATGAGAACATATTGTAACATTACAATTTTACCCTCTCAACTTGTCTTGAAAAATTCACACGCATTAATGAACATCAAAAAACACATAAATAGTCAAAACATTTAATAAGGGCAAAAAAGAGAAAAAACAATAAATGATGCATAAAAATACAAAATATCTTATATATAGGATCAAAAATTGCTTCTAGAATATGTCCTATATATAGAACCGGAGGAGTATTATTTATTATTTATTACTCTTTCTTGGAGTCATGAAAGGTTACATAAAACAAATATCAACTAGTAATATATTTCTTTTGTACTTTTTAAAAATCTACTATAATTGTTTATTGTGTGTAATCTCTCTTTTTTTTTTGGGTAAAGTTGTGTGTAATCTCTGTTAGTATTAGTATTATTTTTACTCTCTCTCTAATTATAAGGCCCTCTTAACACTTTTATTTTGTCCTATTTATAAGGTCTTTTACCAATTTTCAATGAGCATTAATTATTTTTTTCCATAAACACCCATATTTATTTAACACTTTTTAGATTCTCAGTAATATTAATAGGGGTAATTTTGAAAATACATATCAAAAGTTCACATTTTCAATACAATTAACTAAATTATTTCATTTTCTTAATGAACATGAAATCTCCCGAAAATATTTTATACTCCCTTCGGTCCTATATATAAGACATACTTAACCATATTCCTCGGACCAAGAAAAGTAGCTAGTTTTATGAATTCTATGAGGATATATTGTAACATTACAATTTTACCCTCTCAACTTTTTTTGAAAAGCTCACTCATTAATGAACAACAAAAAACACATAAATAGTCAAAGCATTTAATAAGGGCAAAAAAGAGAAAAAACAATAAATGATGCATAGAAAATACAAAATGTCTTATATATAGGACCAAAGATTGCTTCTAGAATATGTCTTATATATAGGACCGGAGGGAGTAATTAGGGATTGAGGTAGTATTTATTATTTATTATTGAAAGGACACATCCAGCTTGATTGACAATTCTTCGTTATGTGTGTAATCTTTGTTTTAAGCGTGGATGAATATGAAACATACAAGTGTTGTTTTGAAGATTTGGTGGTAAGCGTGCACAGATTACTTTCTTTTTTTTTTCCTTATATTAAAACATTATATTTCCCTCTGTCTTTTAATATAGGACATTATTTTGGTAGAATTTGTGTCGATTTGTATAAGTTGTTTTAGAATATTTAGGTAGTATTAAATAATTTATTCCAAATACATTCCTCATAATTGCATAAGGGTGATAGGATATTAATTACAATAAAGAGAAATGCATAAAGTTGTAAAGTTTTAAATAGGGGTACTTTGGAATGAAAACATATTTTTGATAAAATTTAGAGTAATAATTACCCTCATAATTACATAGGGGTGATAGAGTAATAATTACAATAGAGAAAAAAGCAAAGAGTTGTAAAATTTTAAATATGAGTAACTTTTGAATGACAACATATTTTTTTGATAAAATTTAAAGTAATAATTATTTTTTTTTAATCTATGTGAATTAGATTAAAGTGACTTATATTAACGGAGAGAGATGTAGTATACAGAAACACAGATTACTCTTTCTACATAGTAGAGTTTCTTTTTGCAGTCCGTTCTCTATTTCTTTCTCTCTAGTCTCTTCTACTTCACTATATTATTAATTAATCAATTAACAATTTCTTTTCCATATATTGTTATAATATTGTTTTCCTTTTTTTTTTTGCTTTTTTTGTTATGGAGTTCGAAGAATCAAAGCGGTAGAACAGAAAACCGAAACCCCAAGGGAAATCTGTATGTATGCACTATGTTGGATTCACTGTCGTTAACCAATTAATGTTTTCTTCTCTTTATTCTTTTCTCTCCTTATTCTTTTCCTTATTCTGGTTCAGATTTTGGGCTTGACCCTTTTCTAGGTTTTGAATTGCTGTTCTCCTAACCTGCTGCTCAGGAACCTGCAGCAAAGGGAAAATTATGGGTTTTAATTTAATATTAGGTTACTTTAAAAAAATATTTCATATTAGGTTAATTTAATCAGATAAAAAAAGGACCAAAATTAATAAATTATATTATCTGGGTCTGATTTTTTAAGGTTTATGGAAGAGAATGCCCTATTGCGAAATTGCATCAAGGCATCAAGGCATCAAGAAGCAAAATATGCAAAGATTTTGTGTTTTAACTTCGTGATTCAAGAAGTTCCCTTCCGTATGCAGGTTAGAGATTTTTCCATTCAGTCTCATAAATTGTTTATTTTATCTCCATTTAATTTATTTGACAAAATGCTCATTTGTCTAAGGATTCCATTATTTAAGGAGTAGATTGTAAATTGCAAAACAGAAGTTGGTCTGCTGTAGTAGTGTTGGGACGAGGGAAGAGAGAAATAAGTGTTGATAGTTTGTTTTAGTAGTTGTATTGTTATTTTAGGAATAGTTATTCAAATATTAAACTTAATCCGTTCTCTTAATTTATTATTGTTCATGTATTTTTTAGGTTCAAAGGTTGTTTTAGGGTATTTTAGGAAAATGGTAATGAGTGCCTCATGACACTCTTTAAAATACCAAAGGAAGTAAGTAAAATTTTATTAGTAAATGTTGTATTCAATAAATTGATAAGTTTTATGTGTATGTTTCCAATGAAATACTGCCTTTTATTGATTGCTTAAAGAGTGCCCTTAGCAAGACTCTTCTTGTTCATCTATATATCCCTACATTCAAGAAGTTATAGTTTCTAGAAGTGTTAGTTTCAAAGAACAATTTGCAAAGAACTCGCAAATTGGAGAAACTTGCGCTTGGTTTCAGTAATAAGGCCTTGGATGATTCCATATATAAGAGGTGGCTTGTGCAACAAATTAAAGGACATTCTTTATGCAATATCGTCGAGAGATGAAGAACAATTGTTGGAATTGTCAGACAAAGAAAATGATCTTCAAGTTAAAGAAAATGAAGAAGAAACCAAAAATGTAAATTGGAGAATTGTAATGAATGAAGAGGTCCAATCAATGGAGGAGAGTGAAACACATTAGCTCTCTACTTCTTCCCGTTAGGAAAAAGGCCAATTATATGAAATTAATCAAGATAAATGCTAGAAGAAAAGATGGAAATATGTTGTCAAATGATTCTATCTACATTGGCCACAATCTGGAGTTGTTTTAAGAATTCAAGAAGGTAAAGACTCAAAAATGTTAGATAATAGACATTAAACTTCCAACACATTACATTGTCGTTGATGAAAGCATGGTGGAGAGGAGAGTTTTATCTCCCAAGATGAGAATGATGACAACAAGCTTCTAGATATTGAAGAGGTGTTTTTTTTCCTAAGATGTTTTGGAGTCACCAAAAAGGATCCAATTCAAGGGAGAGTGTTGGAAAATTAAACTTGATCCATTATCGTAATTTATTATTGTTCATGTATTTTTTTTAAGTTTTTGGTATTTTTGCTATGCATGTATCGATCTCTACACTCAAAAAGTTGTAGTTTCTAGGAGTATTAGTTGCAATGCATGTGTTAAGACCCATTGCACCACATGCATCATGTGTTACTTTTAGAACATCTATAAATTCACATGTACAAATACTTTAGCAAGCAAGGCAAGAAAAAACAAATGAGGGAAAAAGCATAACCGAAAGTGTAAAGCCAAAGAAATTTATTAAAGTAAATTTATAAGAGAATTTGAGCATTCACCTTCTCTCCATCTCCTCTTTATTTCCTACTATAGTTAGAAATTGTCTGGTGGGTGAAGGCTAAGAGGGAAGTTTTATTTAAAGAAGCCTGGATACATACTACTTCAAGATGTTTGTCCTATTCTTCTATTGTAAGATGTGTGTACCTGTATTGGATATATACTGTATCTCATTAGCTTCATCATGTGCAGCAGCAACTCTAGGAGGGAGGCTTGAAGCTGTGTACGGAAGAAATTCAAGCCCTACAATCATTCAGGTGTCAATTTTTTAATGGTATGAGGTTTTGTTTAATCACCATATCTATTTTATGAATACCGTTGCTTGTTGATTTTATAAGTCTATTTCAGGGTTGTTAATAACAAAATTGAATAAAGTTAGTTTACTCAGCTGGTGCAATTCGCCACAAGTCTTAGTGTAAGTATAAATTATTAGCAAAGAATTTAGTTTCCCACTAAGTTAAATGAATCAAACAAATAAACCAAATGACATGATTATGTGTGTTTGGTATAACTAGTAAAATTAGATTATGATTATTTTTATCCTTAATTGTAATCTGGTAAGATTATAATATGTTAAAATTATACTCCTTCCGTCCCACAAGGATGGTACAAAATGGTTAAATTTTTTGTCGCAAACTACTCCCTCCGTTTCGTTGACTTTGGCCTTTTAGGCTTTTTTTTTTCTTGTTTCACAATGTTTGGCCTTTTACATTTTCAATACACAAACATATTTATTTTTCCAATTTTAATCTTTCATTCAATCATTTCTCTTACTCCTCATTAATTCTACTTTTATCATCTCTCTCATCTCTAAACCACTATATATTAATTAATGAGCACACTTACTCTTAAAAATTAAATACTACTACAATTTTCAATTAGGATTAAATAGGGACATTTTGGACAAATCATACATAATACTTACAATAATCAACCAAGGTTGTCAAACTCGCAAGTTAACTCGTAAACTCGTACGAGTTTACGATCCTACCCATAGAATCAAGTCAACTCGCATGCAAACTCGCTTCCCACTAAACTCGGGTAAACTCGTACAAACTCGGGTAAACTCGGGTAAACTCGGGTAAACTCGTGCAAACTCGGGTAAACTCGTGCAAAGTCGGGTAAACAGCAGTGGCCTTACGAATATTTGAATTTTCTTGAGCTTTTACTTCTCAAAACAAAATCTCCACCGTCGGATGTCAAGATAAACCAGTTAGGAAGCGTATATAAAAATTTGAACACGATCCAACGGTTAACAAAGAAGATACTGATCGATCTTTGAACAATATTTTCACTAAAATAACACTATAACCACTATTTTTACTTAACTAACCACTTAAATCATTAAACCATCATATTTCGTTGTTGTTAAGTTGGTTTGCTAATATTATTTATTGGGTTCTTATATGCTATAGCAACATTTAAATATTTATGTTTAATTTTTAGAGTAAAAACTATGAAATGGAAGCTATGAAAGTTATCTACAGGTTAATTTTAAAATAAGTGGACTCGAGGTAAACTCGTACGAGTGTACGAGTCGAGTTTACCTCGGCCTCACGAGTTTGCGTAAACTCGCGAGTTTGACAACCTTGTAATCAACACTTTTTTAATCTGTGTACCCGGGCCTAAAAGGCCAAACTCAATGAAACGGATGGAGTATAATTAAAATAATTAATGAAAAGTTTGGAAACTGTAAACTTTGAATTATGATTGGTTGATTCATGCAAAATTTATTAAATTAGTCGTTTGATAATTGGTTGATGTGTTAGACAAACCATTAAATGCATGTCTCCTTAATTTTTTTTACTTTTGAATTTTTTAACCATCCTTGTGGGACAGGGAGTAATTTGTTTATGTTTAGATCTCTTAGCTGAAAAATGAATATAAATTAATCAGTTTTGTTAGGATAGTGTAAAAAATATTATTTTTATCGAGTAAATTACAAAAAATGGAATGAAGTGATGATTGGGTAGTTAATGTTGTTGGAGTGATAAGTGTGAATAGGAAAATTATGGGTCTAAAAAAATAATTCTACCAAAAATAATCTACAACACATATAAGGGAGATGTTAGATTTTGATTATTTTTTAAAAAATATAATCTAAAATTATAATCTGCATTGACAACCAAATACATTAAATTAGCCCCCCCCCCCCCCCCCCCCCCCCCAAACCCAAATATCCCGCACGCACAAAAATATATATGTCAGTATGTTTAAAACATACTTTATTAGTTTGTTTAGTATTGAGTATAAAATGCAGATGTGTCGGTGTTTGAGGAATAAGGAAAGTTTTTTGCTTCAAAATCAAGAGTGCAATGGTTGAAGGATGGTGATGCCAATAGTAAATACTTCCGTGGGATATTAGCTCAGAGAAGGATAAGGTCTATTATTCATGCATTATGAGATGGGGCAGTGGATATTGGGAGTTTTTCATATTCGTGAGTATGTGACTCAATTTTCTTTGCATCATTTTACTGGAAATTGAAGTAAATAGGCCGAATTTGGATGGTACTTTGAAACAATTTCCTTCGAGCCAGCTTCCCAGATGTCTACACCTTTTTTGTTTGAAAAATTCAGGAGATGGTGAGAGATTTTGATGGGAATAAAAGCCCGGGTTCTGATTGTTTCAATTTTAAGTTTTACAAAAAATGTTGGCACATTATTAGAGATTATATTTGGAGGATGTTCATGGAGTTCTATTATGTTCTGATCGTGTCGTGAGCTAAAGACACTTATCCTACAAAAAGCTCTTTAGAAGACATATTACAAAACTGTAGTAGGACCTTGACGATGCAGACCGAGGTTAGACGACTTACAACGTAAGGCGTAAGGCCCTGAGTCGAGTATAGTTCGGTTTAGTTCGAAAGGAGCCCCGATCAGCAGATAAGTCGCGGGACTTATTCTTGAATTCAATCTCCGGAAGATAAAAAATTCAGGAAATGGTTTTCTTTTCAAGATTTGGCTTTGGCTTAAGTAAAGGAAAAATATTTGGAAAGCAAAGTTTCCTACTATGGTTTTGGCTTTTGTATGGAGATTCATGCATTACAAAATTGCAACAAAATGGAATCTTTCTAGACATGGAGTTGTGCTTGATGTGATCTGCCGACTTTGTAATTCTCTTTGTCATGAAGACTCTTGCCATTTATTCTTGCATTGTTCTATGATAAAAGAGATGTGGAATGGATTCTATTCCAGGCTGGATCTTTAGGTAGTGGTCGGCTCTAATGTGCAGGGCTTGTTCTGTCTTCATTGCCAATATTTTAAAGGTAAGTACATAAGGAAGTATGGTGCCATGCTTTGGTGTAGTGAGGTGTAGTTTGTGTGGTTGACTAGGAACAAATTTATTATTCAAAGTGAAATTTTCGTTGTGGGGGAGGTGCTCGATGCAATCAAAAACTTAATGGGCTGAGTGACAATAATGTCTCTTTTAATGATTGGTTTTTTAAGTCCAATCTACATTTAATAGGTGATTTTGATGTTTTTTGGTTTAGGTATCCCTGGTACTCATTAATAATTTCTTTTGGTTGAAAAAAAAAATATGTTTGATTGGTCCTTGACTTTGTAGGCATCGATAAATTTCGTCATTGAGATTTTTGAAATTTCAAATTGGTCCCTGAGATAGAAAAAAGCGTGAGTCATATTAGTCCCTAACGTTAATGGTGGTTTAACGTGGACTAACGGAATACCAAAAACAAAAACAAAGGCCGTTGAATATCGGTCAAATTAGTCTCTGATTTTGTGGATCACTAATGACAGGGACTACTGTGACTCACGTTTTCCTTTCTAACGGGCTAATTTGGAATTTTGATAATCTCATAAACTAATTTGATCAATTCTCACAAAGTCAGGGATTAATTCGACACATTACTCAAAAAAAAAAAAAATTAAGTTTACCATACTTTAGCATGTTCTCTTAAGTTTGACTTTAGGCGGATACCATATTCCTATATGGTTTAACTTCTGATCACAATTTTGAGTTTTGTCACATGTGCTTGTTCAAATTTTCCGGACAACAAGTGAATTTCTAGAGTCTCTAAAGGGTTCCATAGTTTCTTTTAGGCTAAACTACATATTTGGTCTCTTACCTTATTTTTCAATTTCAAATTGGTCCCTTACGATTTTTTGGTATCATATTTGTATCTCACGTTTATCAATAAGATACCAAAAAAATGCAAGAGACCAAATACGTAATTTAGCCTTTCTTTTATTTATCATATGAATGTTGTAATGTCGAAACTTTGAGATGTAGATGCCCCGTTCATCTTCAAAATGATATTTTCATTATGCCATTTATGTTATAGATCAAAATTGACTTTAACTAGTTATCTAATTATAATTTTGCTGTTTTCGAAAAAAAATAATCTTACAATCCATAAAAGGATATTAAATTTGATAGTTATTTTAATGCAGTCAATTAAGTTTTATATTTGCATCCAATGATATATTGTCACACCCATTTAATAAGAAGTTTATCATCTAGTGCAATTACTAACATAGATAAGCTCTGAAGCTGAACCATGGGAGATACATGTTTGATCAGCCCTCGTAATTAGTCATAGTAACATTTTTATTGTTTTAACTATTTCATAATATCTCTTATACGAGCTTGTTTATTTGTTGTCTCAAGTTGAACCATTTGCCTTGGTTTAGATTTGTAGAAGAGTTCTTCAACCCATAGCAAAAATCTGAACACATTGAGAATTTTCTCAGCTAGATATGTGACATTCTTTAGTGACAGGTGTTGGCTTTTATTCACTAGTCAGTGTCTACCTTAAGATTTTTGGGCTTAATATCCCTGTCCATGGAAGGTCACTGATTTTTGGGCTTAATGATTTTTTTTATCAGACACAACATCACTTTGCTAAAGTGCCTTTGTTTCCTTTAGCTCTGACTGTTGATGCTAGTTTATTTCCTTCCTGATGTTAGACAGATCTTGAAAGGACTTATATTTTCATAGCCATGACCCGCCCATGATCCATAATGATCTCAAATGTGATAACATTTTTATAGGGGAAATGAAAATTGGGATATTGGCATGGCTGCAATTCTCTGCAAATCTCATGCTGCTCGTTGTGTAGGTATGTTATTTCATTTCAGTGATTATCATATAGGAGTTATCAAGAAGATATGTTGCCAACTAGAAAACTAATGACAATTATCATAACAGACCTTCATAGCGCTGCAGCTGTGCCTGGTTTATTGTTATTGTAGTGTTACAGTAAATTGCACTTAGCAGTAGTATGTCTTCTTGGATAATAAAGAGGCATTTAAGAACTTTTTCTTTTGATTTATCTTTTAATGTTATTCTATGGTTTTAAGTTGTCAATGAAAAATAGGAAAAGAAGATATGTGCTACTCGTTATTGGTTTTAAGCTGTTTTTGCTGTAAAATCACATTGCTGCTGCCAACAAAATGAAGCTATTGTTTTATAAAGAATGCTCTTGTCAAATTTGAACCGTGAAAGTGAAGATCTTTAGGAGAAACTTGTTGCTTGCAAGGTTGGTCGTGTTGAGGTTATTGAATGAATTGTATTGGTTTTCATAATCTTCACATGGCTGCTTTCCTTATTTTAACCTCATTTTGACAGACTGAAGCACAAAAATCAGAGTATAAATCTTGTTTCTGAATGCTATGTCAACAGGTTTCATGCCACATATACTTAAGAACTCTTGAAAGCTAGGGACGGAAGTCTTCATGTGCAACGGGTATTTTCAAAATTGCACTAATAACTTTGTTAATTCGGTTTTTCTATTTTATGCATCGCATGCATATGATAAGATAACATAAATAATAAAATTGTATTGGAGAACTAAATAATTAATTTTTTTAATTCATTAAGTATTTCAATTTTCAATAAAACTTTACTTTTTAAGGTGTGATTAACTAGTGCATAGGTTAGAAAGATCCTCGTTACTTTTATCCATGCATTTCGAATGCTTTAAAATATTTTATTGTTTAAATTATGATTCTCTTAGGAAACTGCAAAGGGGATTGGTATATGTGCTAAGTTTGGGGCACCAAATTCCAAAATCATTGTTAATGGTAGCTTCTTAAAATCATCCTTAAGGGTCTTGCTAGTTGTTTCTAGATTTGTAAAAAATATTATAAGTCCACCTTTTTTCTTTTTTCGAGAAGATAAAAAACCACACTTTCTAACATTTTTATACTACATTTAGTTTTTTAATTAGTGCCCTTAGCATTTTCTTGTATATTTTCTTTAATTTGATGAATGTGACTCACTAGTTATGGGTTTTATGCAGTTTCTCTCTCCAAGTTTTACTCTTTGAAAGAACGTGGCCTTCAATTGAAGAAGTATATGGGGATGGCGCTATGCTATATTGATACCGCAGGTTCATCTTGTGAGCATACGTGAATTTCAACTTGAAAATATAAATATTTCTATTTATTTGTGTGAAGAGAGAACTAAGCACATGAAAAGTTTATGTATAAAATGTTTCTTCAATTCTAATGATCGATTTGCTAATATGATTTGAGATAACGTAGGAGGAGATAGAGGTAGAAGTGGATATATGCGTGGAAGGATGTTTTCCATCAATTTTTTATTTTAATTTTGTATACAGTTTTAGCGACGATTTTAACTACCGCAAGCTATTTTTTAAAAAATTATAAACTGACGCTAGTTTTATTTAATTTTCAGATATGCGCTTTGCAGCGGTTTTAAATTATCGCAATTTTTAGCGCCAAAAATCTACAACGTTACAAAAACCGCCGCAAATTTTTTTGCCGCAATTAAAACCGTTGTAAATTTAATTGTAAAATACCTCTGAAAACTGTCGTTAATTGCTTGTTTTTCTATTGTGCCATTTCATCTTGGGTCCTTTGTTATTAAGTCTTAGGTTCCTTAAAAGTTTTAGGATCCCATAGAAACTCATTACCCATATTATATTTCTTCTATTATAGCATAAATAAGAAATTTGTGTTAATTTCCTATATTAATTGCACACAATGGAATTGGGTGATGCCATGGTTTTATAAGAATATACATTAAGAAGCTTAGGCTTTTCTTGGTGACAATAATCCAATGTATGACTAGTAAAATTTTCATTTTCATCTTCATTGTCATCCTTGGCACTTTTGAAAAAGGAATCATCAAGTTAATTTTAAAAAGTAAGATAATTTTCATAAATACTTGAGGTTATATTTCTTAAAGGACTTTTAGTGTTACGAAGGATATATTCATCCCTCAAGTTTTTTTATTTGAGATTGAATTGAAAATATCATTTTCAAAGAGCTCATGTTTTTATTTTCTAAAATATTCGAGGCATCGTTGAATTCATCAAATGTAAATTTAAGTGAATTAATTGGTGGAAAATTTTCAGGTTTGTCATTGGATACCTCAATGTCTTTTTTTGAAAGATAGATACTTGACTTCTCATAAAAGTACTCATTTTCCTCACTCATGCTTGCAAATGCTCCAATTAAAGGTTTAATTGGATTTTGCTTTGAGTCGCTCATCCCAACCACATGTTGAGCTACTCTCAATGCTTTGAATTTCATCATGGCAATCTTCATCCAAAGACTTTTTCTCTTCCTCAGATCCTGACTACCAGAACAACTTCTTTTGATCCTGATACATCTTGGTGGATGCTGGGTGATGACTTAGCTTACTTTTGTGTGCCTCGTTCGGGATCAGCCTTCTTAAATCTTTGTCAGATGGGATGTAGATTCTATTCTTAAACCTCAGAATCCCATCTGTCCCTTTATTGAATTCTTGCTCTTTCCCTTCTACAACCAATATCTTCTGCTTTTGTAATTCGATATCACCCATTTGCAATTGTCAAACTTGCTCAAAAAACTCATTCGTCACTTGGAGCATTCTTACAGTTATACTTTTGCCCTTGAACTAAACTCCTAGGTTACTATTGTTAAATTCTTCAATCAACTCCAATTCTTTCACCATCATGCTACTCACATGAAAAGATTTGTGGCTAAGAGCCTTAGCAACCACATTCACCTTCCCTAGATGGTACTGGAGATTAAAATGAATATCTTTCAAAAATTCTATCTAGCGTCTTTGCCTCATGTTCAAATCTTTTTGGTCATATAAGTACTTGAGGCTTTTGTTGTCACTGTAAACTTCAAATTTTATGCCATAAAGATAATGTTTCCATATCTTTAGGGAAAAGACTATTGCTGCTAATTCTAAGTCATGTGTAGGATAGTTCTCTTCAAGTGATCTTAGTTTTCGTGATGCATAAGCTATTACTTTTCCACCTTGCATCAACACACAACCAAGTCCTTGCTTTGATGCATCATAAAATACATCAAAGTTCTTAGTAGGTCTGATAAAGTTAATATCGGGGATGAGGTTATCCTATGTTTTAGTTCTTGGAAAATTTCTTCGCATTTGGGAGTCCATTCAAATCGGGTTTCCTTTCTTGTCAATTTGGTTAGTGGCAAGACTATCTTAGAAAATCCTTCGATAAATCTCCAATAATAGCTTGCAAAGCCAAAAAGCTTCTAATTTCAGTTATCGTCTTTGGTTGTTCCCACTATAGCACCGCTTCAACTTTAGCGGGATCCACTACAAGTCCCTCTTTGATGATTGCGTGGAATAGAAAGTTCACCTTTTCTATGCATAAATCATGCTTAGACAACTTTGCATACAATTGTTTTTCCTTCGAAGTTTGTAATACGATTCTAAGATGTTCCGCATGTTCATCTGGGTTCCTTGAGTAGACCAAGATATCATATATAAAGACTATTACAAAGGAATCCAAATAAGATCAGAATATCCTATTCATGTAGTCCATGAATATTGCAAGGGCATTGGTTAATCCGAGTGGTATAACCACATATTCGTATTGACCATAACGCGTTCGGAAGACTGTCTTTGGAATGTCCTCTTCATTAACACTAATTTGATGGTACCTTGATCGGAGATCTATCTTAGAGAAGATGACAGCCCCTCTAAGTTGGTTCGTCAAATCATCAATCCGGGGAAGAGAGTATTTATTCTTGATGGTCACCTTGTTTAATTGTCAGTAGTCAACACAAAGTCTCATACTCTGTCCTTCTTCTCGACAAAGAGCGTTGTGGCTCCCCTATGTGACACACTTGGTCTTATGAATTTCTTCTCAAGTAGGTATTCTAATTGTTTCTTCAACTTTGTCAATTCTACTGGTGCCATTCTATATGGTGCAATAAAAATCAACCTTCTTCTTGGTATTATGTCGATATTAAACTCAACTTCTCGTATTTGTGATAAACCAGGAACTTCATCAAGGAAGGCCCCCGAAAATTCCTTGACAATTGGGATTTGGTTTATTTTGGACTCTTCCTCAACTTCCATCGTAGCAAGAGTCAGAATGGGTTCTTTTATTGCGTTTTGTGACGACCCAACTATTTAATTCTTAATTAATACGCTTTTTATGACCCTTTTTTTTCTTAAATAACTGATAGGCTATAAAGACAATTGTACAATGCACAAACCACATACTCATTATATTATACAAGTTATAATTTTACAAGATTGGAAGTGTGATCTCGTCTTCCGAAGTCACACACTAGCTTTAATTACATATTTATAAAAACCCTAGGTTACAGCTAAAGCCTTGGTTGCCATGTCCCACTACAGTTGCCTATGTCTGGACGATCTCACCCTCTGCTTGAGTATTACCCTAGCCTACCACTAGTTCTTCGAAGGCCATTCGATTGGGTCTTCTTCCACTTCATCATCCATGGGGTCATCATCCAACCTTACCCCTCCGTTTGTCATCCCAGGGATGCCGGGGTGATATCCCGATGGGGACGCGAATCAGACACCATGGGGAGGAGGAGTAACTAGGACCCTATCACTGGAGGATGAAGAGGAGGACGTTCCCATTCGAGGATATGGCATAGGCCTATGACGAGCTGGTGGTGCATCGGTGCAGAGAAAGGTATACCCAGGTGGAGCGTGTTAGGTATATATCATCAGGACTCTCATCCTCCTCGCCCTCTGATGGGAGCGAGGGTTGGGGTGACTCAGAGTAATCTCCATGTCCCCCTCCATGGTGGTTTGATTGTGCTTAATCTCCCATTCCCTGGAGGGGAGGGGCCTTACCTCCACACACAGTAGGTGCCGGGCTGACATATTCACCTAACACACAAGTAGGGACAGGGAGTGAGTCATTGTCAAAAGGCAGTATATAAATGAATAGTAAGGAACTTAAAGTAAACAATCATATTTAGGAAATAACAAAGTAATGTCATGATGCATGCCACAAATAATACCCTATCACAACATATTCTCTAATGGGATGTCATGACCACTCATGTATATCATCTCCCTCGGTCCAGTCATATTCATTCATAATAGTATGAGCTCATAACATCATTACAACCCTTCGTATCTCAAATACTCATAAATATTCCTTAGGAACGGCAATCGGGAATAAACGTCTTGCTACCAACGCATTCTTACAAGCTCAAAAACCAACAAATAAATAGGTCCTTCTCTTGGGACAGACCATGCCAAGAACCGTCCTCCACCAATCCTGGTATGTCGAAGGAACCAATATAATTATTGTAGTTTATGCAAGACTATCCCGAGCGAGGTTAGCTAGACATGCCCATCTTAGGACCATCCTATGCACGATAATTCCCGCGATCATGGATGAATCACTGTCTTAAACCTAGTTCCCCCTTTCATCCTTCACTCCGGGTTCCCAAAACCCTCTGTGCATCCTTTCCCACTCGTCCATAATATCCCCTTACACTATGCATGTGTATGGACAACTGCTTGTGTTTGGTTAGGCTTATGACGATTCTTAAAGAAATGGATATAATATTTTAATTTTGCTGTTTTTGACAAATTTTACATGTGATAATCGATTACCAGGTGCTGGTAATCGATTGTCCATTGTATTGGTTCAATACTTGATAGTGATGCAGCCCAATAATAAATTAATAATCCCCAACAATTGATTATTGGTGCATGCTGAGGGCATTTAAGACTTTTTATTTTTCCAATTCTTTAGTGATGCTAAGTTAACCTCCTCAACAATATCCTAAGGCATAATTAAAGTGATGCAACATCATTTTATGCATAAAATCATAGGATCATTCATAATTACACATATATAACAATATATCACATATTTCACTTATTTTCACCATGTTTCTTAGCCTTAAAGTCTCTATTCTTGTTTTCCGTAATTGATTTTAGGTTCCTTAATCGCTAAGATACTAAGATTCATGCATCAATCCCTATTACTGATTATATTGTCCTCCAAGACAATTAATCAAGTGTAATTCCCCAATTTTTGTGTCCCTAAGCTTTGAAAAAGCTAGGCTTCACTTTAAGCCCTTAATTATTCATTCAAGCCTCAAGAATAACTCTTCCCTTATCTAGAAATTTTAAGGAAAACAAAGGAAATGAGATTTGAGGGTGTTTCAAGTTCCTGTTTTAGTAACACAGGAATGGTTTCGGTGCAACTTTACCAGGGACGTTTGTCATCGTTTGGCTATGAAATCACCAAACATCAATCAGAATAGAAACTAGGATATGTGGTCTTTAAATAAAGCTAAAGATATCAACAAATGGTGACTTGGTTTGGCTATGCTAATCCTGTAAAGTCAGTATGTTCAAAATTCCGGTTGCTATTTTCAGCATCAGGATTGTTTTTTGCAATTTTATTAGTGAAGTTCTCTTAGGTCCAGTAACGAAACTGCATGAGACCACTTGGTGTTAATTATAGACTATGAATACTTAAAGAGGAAACAAGAATGTGGACTTATGAAAACCTGAGCTTTTCAAAACGAATGCAACAAAGTGACCCCTTTGAAAACTCAGGTTTCTCTTTCCAGAATCAGAAAATTTTTCTAATAACTTTGACACCAAGGTTCGGCATGATCATGCAACCAAAAGAAAAGAAATAAATTGTTATCAACTCTATGCCATGAACATCAAAGCTAGAATTGAAAACGAGTACAAAAGAGAGACCGAGCTTACCACAAGAAAGTTGCAAAGTGGTGCCCTTGACTCTACCGGTTTCTGAGACAGATTCTTTAGCAACACTCCCACAAGAGTTTTGATTAAAAAAAACCACGATTTCAAGGCCACAAATTTAAAGAGAACCTGGGTACAATAGATTGCAGTACCACAAGAGAGTGTTTGGAACATGTTTGGTGCATGGAAAAGGCCAAGAAGCTCAGCTATTTATAGGGGAGGAAGGAGGTTAAAATATCGAAGGATAAATGGGGGAAGAGATCAGACTTCACCGCAATGGTTGCCAAGTATCAAGCCTAGGGCTTCCTAGGCTTGATGATCAGCCTCCCTGAGGCTTCCACGTGGTTGTTGCAGGGGTACAAACACATTTTTTACAGCCAACCATGTTGGAGTTGAGCTTTCTTCAGCTTGAAGAAACCCAGATAATCGATTGTCTAGCCTTGACAATCGGTTATCAGGCTTGAAATTTTAAAATTCTTGGCAAATTGATGCCACGATTATCAATTGTCAGCCCCCGATAATCGATTATGGGGCTTCTAACTGGTCAATATTCAAAAATTCAAATGATTGAAATATATTATTTTATTATATTTCCCTCAAAAACTATTTTAAGCTTAAAATATATTAAACTTAGGTCAAATAATTCACCATAAATTAGACATACATAATTCTAATTAAATACCATATCATTCCTTACTTTTCTACATACTTAAATGTTATTACAAGATGTATCACATTATATTATAATTCACAATAATTTACATTATTATTTTATAAATTCAGGGATTAATTCCAATGGGTGTTAAATGTTTTGGTCAAGATTGGGATTTAGGATGAGGGAATCAAAGAGAATGGTTCTATTTTGGCAGTCTATAACTACATGGTTGGTGGACATTCAATCCATTCTAAGGATGACATCAAGTTAAGATAAGGTTAGGCATATGAGATTCATTTGGAAGGTTTGGTCTAAGACTTTTAAAGAACAGTTTGGGCATATTATTGATGTCATAACAGAAGGACTAGTGGGGGTTGTGACTTGAAGCCTATAAGGAGCTTCTAATATATGTAGGCCTAGTCTTTCCACACAATCATACAAAATAAAAGAATAGGTTATGTCAGAATCAATAAGTACTTCGCAAGAAGTGTTGTTGATCTGGCACATACCTTTGATAAGGTCTTCAGCCTTTTTAGCCTCTTTGCCACTTATGGTATACACCTTGCCATGAGTAGTTGGCTTCCTATCAGTGGGTCTTTGAACTTTGACCACGTTCACCTTCTTCTTGGGCATCTTCTCATGACAAGAGTGTGAAAAGTTTCTTGGCTTCTAGAAGTAAAAGCATAAGTCTCGCTTCTAAACTTGTTCCTTGAGTTGCCAGCATATTCTGTAATGGAATTTCTTGCAGATGTTGCACTGGGAGGACTAGTAGTAGTATGGCCGCCACTATCACCACCCTTGTGGTTTCCTCCCTTTAGCTTATTGGGTGGGTAAGGGTCTCTCCCTCTATATGGCTATTTACCTTTCCTCTCATCGGGCCATAGTTCTTTGAAACTTGTGGGCTGCTTTCATGTGTAACATCCCTGATTTTTAATCTCTGATTAAGTAAAAGTTAATTATAAATTTATTTTATAATTAATTATATTTATTTAATTTTTGATTAAAAATGTCTGTGTATGAATGTGCTTGGTTAAAGAAAGAATCAAAAATGGTTTTTAATAATTTATTTGAAATAAAAATGTTAGTTTTGCAGTGAAGTCCTTGGGAAAGGACCTAAATGCAATATTAGAGAGGTTTTGGAGGGAAATTAAATAAAATATAAATTTTTAAAAATTTCAGTTGTGGTAATCGATTACCACGATAGAGTAATCGATTACCATAATGCAGACCAGCCAATGTTGAGTGCGTTTGATGAGTCAATGCCCAAATTACCCAAATTTGACACGAAATCAGCTCATATACACCTCCTAACACACGCGTCGCCCTGCATAGATGCTTGATTTTTCTATATAAGCCCTTGAGTGTGTTGATTCAACCTCATTTTGCCAATTTCCTCAAGTTTTGCTCTGTGTTGATCAGCTTAGGGTTCTTAATTTCGAGCCTTTCGTTCTTCTTGATTCCTAAGTGTTAAGCCACAAAATATACACCATTGCAAAGCTTAAATCTCAAGCTTTGCATAGACACCAAAATCGTGAGCTGAGAGTTTGTGTGTGAAGAGAATCGAGTCCTGCAAGTTGGAGTTCTAAATTTGTCAAACTGAAAATCTGAGGTCTGGAGCTTACTTCTAGCTCTGATTTTTGTAAGTTCGTGAACCCTATTAATTCCAAACTTGTTCCATTCTTTTGTTCTTGTTGCAAAGAACAAAACCTGACTATTTTCCCCAATTCTTTTGCATGTTTAACTTGTCAAAAATTCTTGTTTTGAACCCCTGTTGGAAACTATATGCATGTGCTGTTGAAAAGAGGATTTTGGGGAAATCGTGTGTGGAAGCATTCTTCTTGTGAATTTTATGAATGATCACTTCTGTTCTGGTAAGGTAAAGCTTATTATACACTAGATAGAGTTTAAAAAAACAAGTATTTTGATTATAGAGTCACCAAGAGACTCTAAGGGCTTAAGTTAAATTAGTAATTTGGTTTGGAGACCAAAATGTGCTCTAAAACTTATTTGAGCAAGTTATAACTGATGCATGCAAGCTATTAAGAACTTGAAACCATGACTTGAGTGAGTAATTTGAGTTTTGGTATGTTGAGTTGTTGAAATACATGATTTTTGCATAATTATGTGAACTCTTGTGAATCCTGTGATTTAATTCTGTTTCTGTTATGGAACATGTTTAAAATATGATTCTTGAGGTGTATGAATGATTAGAATAAGTTAAAAAAGGTTAGAAATAAAAATGGTATGTTAAAACCTCAATTTTAGTGTTCTGCTGTCATGGATAATCGATTACCAGGATCTGATAATCGATTACCCAGTTGAATTTTGTACAGACTTGGTAAAATACACATAGTAATCGATTACAAAATTATGATAATCGATTACCAATGTCATAAATATTTAAAAATACCATTTTTAATTCTGAATTATTGAGATTATACCTAAAGTACTAATCATTCATATGACCTGAAACTTGAAAGAACTGATTGATGATGGTATAAATTTTTATTGAATAAATAATGTGAAACATTATTAAATGTGAAATACCAATAAATTCTTTTAAGTTAAACTGCATTCATTCTGGAGTTCGGATGTTAGATCGTTTGTCATGTTCTGGTAACATGAGGAGGGCCTCTGGGAGTGCCAACTGACGACTCGCTTGATGACACATTATGGTTGACGATGTGGCCAGCAAGAGTAATTCGCTGATGATATGATTATTCCGTATTGGGCGACGGGACGTCGCTCGAGGAGCGCGTTATGTATCATTTCCAAGCTTGTCGTGTACATTCTAGGGTGAATGTACGAATGTTGTACAACTAGGAGTACAACGTACTGTTGAGTACATATGTGAAGTAAAGGATGGACGTCAGAGAGTGACATAGATTGATGGAGTTAGGATGGAGAGTTAGACATACATCATGCCACTCATTCTTAATCAATTTAAAGTTTGTTAATTGTAAATAAGTGTGAGCATCCTACTTGCATCAAGTATTTGTTAAATGACAATTGTGATTGTTAACTAAATTGATGCCATCTGTTCATGCTTATATTTTATGCTCTATCCATTATGTGTATAGTTTTGCTTATCACTATGCCCTTGTAGGTGATGTCGCGATACATCGCTTGCATCGAGATCCGCGCACTTCCTAGTGGAGTGTGGATCTATGAGGATCATCGGCCAGTGTATGAGGGTGAGGTTGAGCTGACCTTCTATCACCTAATCCACTGGTCCGGTTCCGTCCTCGTAGAATCAGGATCCCCATCATTTATAGTATGCATGTACCTCCTTTTTCCACTTACCATGGACCACCTCCTACTCGACCAGCTCGTTCCTATCATAGTTTTCGACTTAGACCTGTCCGCTCACACCCTTTTTCTCCTAGATTCATTCGAGAGGAGACTCCCTCACCTGATCCGACGAGTCCTATTAGGGTCACACCAACACCTGGCCCTGTACCCAGTGGTAGGGTTCCTACTCCGTCGGGTGAGATTGAGGAGGATCCTGTCGAGGACGAGAGCTGAGGCGAGCCTGTTGAGCATTCTACCGGGAGTCAATGGAGGGATGATGATCCATAGGTACATGCCTAGGATAGGTGATGTGGATCAGGGGTCTGGTGTATTTGCTGCTGTGGAGGAGTTCTGCTGATGGATGATGATGACTGCTACTGCTTCTACTACTGGGAGACTACTACTTTTACTACTTTGGTTGTGAGATCAGCTCTGGAGTCTTTTATTTTGTTATGTAGATACTGTACATATTACCTTTTGAGAACTCTAGAGCACCGATCCATCTTTTGAGTTTGTATATATTATGTTATGGACTTGTACTAGGATCTGGAGACTTTATGACCATGGACTATGTACTTATTAGTTTTCACACACACACACACACACACACACACACACACACACACACACACACACACACACACATATAAACCTATGTTTATATTACGACTCTGTTTCATAGTCCTAGTAATTCCGCTTACTCTGATAATAATGATTTAAAAGGGATTCGGCTACAATATTTTCAATTGGTATCAATTATGTTAGATGAAATACTGGATGACATCACTTATGTTTTCAATAAATGAATCATAGTATATTCTATTAAACCAAAAAGGGATGCTATCTAAGCTTTGAAATGATGTAGGAGTAAATGAGTTCTCAATTAAAGTAATCGCTGAATTTATTGTTCAATGTAATACTTATTTTATTCTCCAAGATCCAATATTTTTGGTTTGTGCACCCGCTTCTTTTAGAAAATAAAAAGGAAAAATTTAACCCTATATTTTCTACTTTTAAGCAAGTCCATATCCTATCGAGTAAAAAGCTTAAATACTTTAATCACTCGAGGTTTTATTTGAGGGTGTCACATCATGTGCCTCTTTTGCTTTCAAATCCTCATGATAAGTGCATAAGATATTTACCAATAGTGGAAAGCTTTCAATACCTTGGTATCCAAAGGCTAGTTTAAGCTCGGGACAAAGGCAACTTTCGAACATTACTCATTTGGACCTTTCCTCTGGGTTGTGCTTGTATCGCCCTGGAATTTATAGAGGGAATAAAAGAATTTCTTGTAGCCGAAAATATGATTCCCTTTATTGAATAAAATTTTGCTATACAGAAATACAATTCATTATGGTGTTACCAATGGAACAAATCCAGTTAAGAATTGGTTATCATAACACTTTCCTTCTTTGCTTGAGTCTCTGGCTTGACAAACCGATTGACTCTTTCTAATGCTAGTACCTACCACACAAAGTGGATATGGGAGTAAGTTATTGTCATATCACATTATCATATTAGAAATTGATTAATTATATGTTAGGCAAACACATACAATACACTAACAATGCAATTAATGCATCATTAACAAGTGTCTTATCATAACCGCTATCTTCTCGATCTGAATTCCATGCATGCTTGGTCTCACATTAAAAACTTACACCATTAACATTCAACTCTTCCATAAAACCAATACTCTGGGGAAAAGCAATCGGGAGTAAGTGTCTCACTTTCGTGTATGCCTCCAATGGACCTTGTGCCCATCATGAATCCAAACTGGATTAGGCCACATACTGAGAACCACCCTCTGCGATCCCAAAATGGGGGAGTTGTAGATATAATTATTGCAGTTCTGCAAGATTATCCTAGGTGAGGTAGATAGACCAGCGCAACATAGCACCGTCTTACCCGCAATAATTCCCAACAACCTTCCATTTCCACCTACGGTCTAACGGACCGCTTATGTATCTTAACCCCGTATCTCACCGTGACCAACAAAACTCCGTGCATGATGCGATCATTATCATTCTTCCCATAACTTAATTATAATTGAATAAGAGATTGAAAACATAACTATCCTCAAGTTTCTTTGCTAATTAATTGATCTATTATGCAGTTTAATCATATTTGTACTTGGATAATCAATTATCTAGTGTAAACATTACTTTAAAATTTACAAAAAAGGCTCGATAATCGATTATCCTTCCTTGATAATCGATTATCCACAGGACCTGAGACCAAAATAAGTTGTTTTCTACTTCAAATCCTTCAATTAAAACAAGTTATCAACTATTAGCTAACATACAACATTAGCCACATACAATTAGATTTATTACAGGCATCAATTGTGCAGAATCATAATCAAATAGTTCACACCTATCTTTTAATTACAACCTTTCTCAATTCAATAACTTAGCACATCAATTTTCAACAATCATATGATTAGTTTAGCATATTCTTTATTCAAATAGCTCATTTTTAATTCAACAATAACCATGGATTGTCTTGACCTCCATGTCAAGCAATCTTGTCATGGTTTCCAATTCACTAATCAAGCTTATCGAAGCTTGATCTAAAAATTATAATCATCAATCACTATCCTAATGAAATGAATAAAGTCTCTCATACCTTAGTATCGAAGCTAATCTCACAACAACACCAAAGACAACAGCAACCACATGATCACAAAAGGAGTAACAATACTTTTCCAGAACCGAGACAAGTTTTGGGCTACTTTGTCATCTGAGTTTGGCATGGTTTTGAGATGAAAATACAAGGGGTTGATTAGTATCAAAACTATGCCATGAGGACAAAAGCTAGGATTAGAAAGAGTGACTTAATTCGTAGGTAGCTTACGGTACGATTACAGCAAAGTGGACTCACTAGAATTTCTAGTTTCTGAATCCCAAATCAAGACAACTTTATAGGAAACTTTGACACACAAGGACTTGATAGCCTAGCAACAGAAAATCAGGGAACCAATTTATCTTTGTTCTCTGCTGAGAGGACTGTGATGAGAGCCTAGACTGTAACACCTCGATTCGGTAACTTGAAAAATATTTAATTTCCATAAATTATCATGAAAATTTGAGTAATTTTTTTTAAACATTACTTACAACAAATTCAAAACTTATTTACACATGAGTCTTGTTTTCAAAAACATTTTCTTTGTTACATAATCTCCATAAAAAACTTCCTCATATCACACCTCATATAACAAGCTCCCAAACCGAGCTATCACAACACTCTTTCTATCTCATACTCATTTCATAAATTATTTCTTAATATAAAATAAACAATGGTTGATTTGAAGAAAAGGCCTTTCATTAAATCATTGGACTTTATTAAAAAAATCTAATGATGCCATTACATTCAATTACAAAAGATGATACTTAACAAAATGGGGTTACATAAATGTAGAGCCATATAATTCTAGCCACCTTAAGAGAGGGTACAAGACTAATAATTAGAACACACTGGACTACTGGTCTTCGTCGCTATCAACTACAGGTGCCGCTACGAACTCGAATCACCAGCCAGCGGATTGCTTTAACAAGCTTTACCTCCCTCTAGATCGGGATCCTCCTCGGGATTGTCTTCGTGAGCCACTTCTTCTTCCTTGTTCATCTCTTGTTCTTCGTCGTCCCGAGCCTTCATTTGAAGGGCTGATATGGGGGATCACCACGAAGGTCCACAGGAAAAGGGGAAACAAAGAGAGTAAGTGATCCGGACGAGGTTAACGTCGATGGCGTGGATTTACGGTAGACAGTATACTAAGACTAACACACCACATTCAACATCCAACATACATAAAACATTCCAATCACAGTAATTTAAAACTTGGGAACATTTGCATACTAAACGATAATATAACTTAGGTTCACATAACACAATTTCATAGGAGGAGTTTCATAATTAATTAATCTCTTAATAAACATTTCATGTTATCGCATCCGCTAATGATATGGAGAAAAATATCATTGGGGTAACAACTTCAGTTAGCACACACGACTATATTTCCTTCACAGTTCCAACCACCTAGTTCGAAAAGCAAATGGGACGTACAAGAACCTTAACCACGAAAGCCTCAAAGTTGGAAAAACAACAATGCTGCAACCATCACATGTGGCTAGAAAAAACATAATAACATAATTTCATTGTTTCATAGGATCCACATATCACGCACTTCGAGCCTCGTTCAGGTTCCCTCTCACCATTTCCGATTTGATCAAGGGAGCGACAGTCCTTCTCTGGTCTTGAGTGCATAACTTTCTACGGCCCGCTCAGCCATAAAGACTCGGCCATTGTAGCTTCTTTCTTCCTAGAGAATTCCTCATTGACTTCTTGACGTTCACCGTCTTTGCCCTTCCCTCTCACAATCCACGGTTGAGTACCCGCTGGTATGCAAAGTATCTTTCCTCTCCACTACTTCACACTCATCTTGCAGTATTAGTCTTTTATGTTTATTACACAAGGATGATCAACCCATTCTAAGTCTCGCTCCGAAGTAGTACCCATAGTCACTACTCAGAGTGCTTCTAAGGGGACTCAACCTATTCATTAATAGTTCAAAGCCAACACATGACAACTAGATTTCTCCAAGGTATAATGGTACTTATCCCCATGCTCACAACCACGATCATCGGCTCTGTAAAGCTCCTAATATTTAACCCTTACTTCGTGAAAATAATTTGTTATAGATGGACTTGTCAAAGTTAGAAAATTTGAATATATATATAAAAAAGTTTCCTTTTAAAGCCTTTGATTGTGGTACTCAAAAAATCAGATCGTAAAATTGAAACTGAGTTTGGTAGTGGAAATCATTTATTCGTTAAGTGTTTGAAGTCAATCGAGATAACATTGAGTGATTCAAACAATTTCTAAGACCTATTAATTTCTTGAAAATAACTTTATTAGTAAAATAGAGTTATCTCAGAACTTAACTTCATCGATGCTTATTTAATACCGAACTCGAATAATAAAATCAGAGTAAGAGGAAAACATAAACCAAATATGTACATTACATACATAAAGTATGTGAAACATTAGTTACGACATTAGTTCTACAAGAGTTAAATATATTCAGATATAAGAGCACCATAATACAAGTCCAACATAAATAAAACACTAGAAACATGGTTCACGTATGAAAACTAAACCAACTCTTTGATACATCTCTCAAAAATATGTACAATATATATGTAACAAAATAGAGACGCCTCATAACTGGTCACTGGTCTTCTGCATCCATCCATCCATCCATTTGGTCAAGTCCTCATAAGCTGTAATCGATTACCAGACTACGATAATCGATTACCCATTTGCATTTTGTACAGACTTGGTAAAATACACATAGTAATCGATTACCAGACTATGATAATCGATTACCAGTGTTGAAAATACTTAAAAATACCATTTTTAATTCTGGATCATTGTGTTTATACTTAAAGTACTAATCATTCATATGACCTGAGACTTAAAAGGACTGATTGATGATGGTATAAATTATTGAATTAATAATGTGAGACATTATTAAATGTGAAATACCAATCAATCCTTTTAAGTTAAATTGCATTCATTCTGGAGTTCGGATGTTAGATCGTTTGTCATGTTTTGGTAACATGAGGAGGGCCTCTGGGAGTACCAACTGACGGCTCGCTTGATGACACATTATGGTTGACGATGTGGCCAGCGAGAGTAATACGCTGATGATATGATTATTCCGTATTGGACGACGGGACGCTGCTCGAGGAGCACGTTATGTATCAATTCCAAGCTTATCGTGTACATTCAGAGTGGAATGTGTAACATCCCGAATTTTAAATCCAAGTATAACTAGAATAATAATAAGACTGGAATAATAGTAATAATAATAATAATAAGGTACAAATGGGTGTTAAAAACGTATGATAAAAAAAAACTAAGAATAAAATAATTAAATGATTTAATAGGATGCTTTCATGATTGGAGAGTGATAATAAAATTTTGATTTCATCACTATAATTGAAATATGTTTTCTAGTCAAAATAAGTATAAATTGGTTATTATACGTTTTACAAAAATAAAAGAGTATATTTATATAATTTAATTAACATTATGACAATGAGCTCAAGTGACAGGCCTTAGAGGCATTTTTATAAATAGTTTCTTTAGAAGGATATGTTTAATTTAATAGTTTGAACATTCCTGTAAAATTTCATATCATTCTGAGACTATTTTAGTTTTTACTCGGTCTAATTTTAATATGTAACCGGTATAAGTTACATTTAATGATTTGCTATTTTAAAAAATTATGAATAGCATATATTTTAAGTTTAATATTAGGATTGAGAGAATATATTTACATTTGAATTTTTATACTTTTTGTTATGCAATAGATATCCTTAGAGTGTAAATCAAAAACAAACAAACAAAAATAATAATAATAAGAAAGTAGTGGCCATAAGGCCACGACGTAAAAAAAAAAACAAAGAAAGAAAGAAAGGGGAACATAAGAAAGAAGAGTAGCAGTACCCAAACAAACACAACTCATTTCCTTCTTTCCTCTTGTCTTCTCCGTGAGAACCAAATCCAAGGGCTAAGGTTTGATTTTTGTTTCATCAACTCCACCATCTTAGTGAGCTCCATCTCCACTCAATCATTAAGGAAGCATCAAGTTGAAGTGTTATTCCTCTTCCCTTTCACTAGTGGCAGCCGTCACTCTCTCCCTCTTGTCCTCATCATTCACTTCTTGAATCCCTTTCATCTATTCAAGAATTGAGTAAGTGATCAAAGACCCTTCCTTTCTTTCCCTTTTTGATAGTGAATTGATCATCATTTTAATCATCATCACCTCTTGTTTCTCTAGTGATAGTGGTTATGACTTCATACCCTTAATTTCTCACATCATCTTGGAGATGCAAGGAGACCCTCCAATACCACTTTAATCTCACTCCGCGGTGGATCCCGACACCTCTCTTAACCTCTTGGCTTGGGATTAAGCTTGATTGGCATACTACCTATTCTAGGGTTCCTCTTCCGGTTAAGGTTTTCTAATCTCTACTCACTTTTGAGGTAAGGGGGTGTGTTACGGGGACGTAGGGGATGTAGTTATAGTGATTTATAGTGGTGGCTAAGAGTATTTGGTTTTATATGTTAACGAACCTTAGGGTAGTCCGTAACGGTAAATAAAATAAAAGACTTCGCTAAAAATAGGAGCCTCTACTTGATGTTTATGCTTAATATGTTTGACAGGTTGATTTAAATGTGATATTGCTATGTGTATGAGGAATTTGGTTTATGTCCTGATTATGTGATATTATTGTGTTAAGTAATTAATGGGATGTTTAGGAAATTAAAAAGGGACTTAGAATATGTTTAAATTAACAGTCGAGTTATCCCAAATGTTAGTGAGTGATCTAGACGAAGGAAAGCAAATAAAGTATTAAGAGATGACAAGAAAAGATAATGTTAGAAAAGAAAGAGAACGAAAAGACAAAGAGATAAAGTGATTAAAGACTTTGGTATGTGAATGCCAAGCCATGTAAGACGTGCTATCGGGTGCAATAAGTCGCATGCGCAACATGTGCAATAAGTCACGAGCGGTAGGTATGCAATGGTTGTGTAAGTCGTACGACGTAGGAGCGTGCGCAACGGTAAGTCGCCCCGCGGAGGGAGCGTTGTGGTGGGTTCGCAGTACCTGACCCCGGTTTGTGGATGCCAGGCCGTGTAAGACATGCAGCCGGGCGTAGTAAGTCGCACATGTGAATGTGTGTAGTAAGTCGCGAGCGGTGTGCATGCATTGATTGCGTAAGCCGCACGACATATGGGCGTGTGCAGCGGTAAGTCGGCCCGCGGAGGGTGCACAGTGGTGGGTCCACAACTCCGTAATAGGAAAGATGATAATAAGAAAAGGAAAAGTAAAAAGATGAAAGCGAGAGCAGAATGAAATAGGAGTCGACATTAGTTAATAAGTGTAAAAGTATGGAGATGGTTGTGTATGTAAATAGTTGGAATATTTTGATGTTGAATTAAATGTTCTTACATGCTTATATGCTAAATGTGAGTGACTTGGTTATTTACTATGTTCATTAAAACTCATTCACTACGTTTCATGTAATGCTCACCCTTTAACCATTTTTTACACAGGTGTCGAGCAGTTTGATGAGGAGGCCGAGCAGGGGCACACTCCCTCACAGGGAGTGTGAGTGTCATATATAGGGCGACTTTTGAGTCCTGGGCCATATTTTGAGAGATAGCTATGCTTCCACATACTTGTTTATATTTCTGTTGATACTTACTAGGGCATATGATTTGTGATCCTGTCATGGGGCATGATATGATTAGAGGTGATGCATGATGATATGATTGAAACACCGAATGTCTGGTATTATCTGAGAATTTGTTATGCAGGCTAAATAGGAAAAGTAAATTTTGGGAAATGTTAAGAAAACAAAGGAAACTTTGTCCGTTTTCTAGAAAATATAATCTTAAGCATGCTATGTTAAAAAGGAAATTTTCAAGTCGCATTTTTGTAAAAAAAATAAAAATTAGGGTGTTACATGTAACAGCCCGAGTTTCAAAAACTAGAAACAACTGACTTTTATTTATTAATGTTGCAAAAAAGAGGCCATTTTTTTTTGAAAACATTTCTGTAACATACTGTTGAAGGGTTTGAAAATATATTTGTAGAATCCTTAATATCCTTCAACCTCCCCTTTCGAAAGTTGAGTTGTTACTTGGGACCAAAACTCTTTCACCTTATTTTCCGAAAACGTTTCATTACGAAAACAGTTTAATTTTATCTAGAGCCATTTCATTCACTCCCTCAAAAGAACTTTAAACATTCTTCATAAAAAGTACCAACAGGAAAGTCGGGCTTGTCCAAAATAGTTGAAGTACAGTAATGGTCCATCACTTAGGTAATCCGGAAACACAAACAAACACTATCTTATTCTATTTCTATTACGGCTCTCTCCTTCTATCAAGGACGACCGGATTCAGCTTCTTCTTCTTCTTGGCAGGAGTCTTTGAACCGGAAGATGATGCGTCTGCCTTCTTTGGCTCTTCTTCGGGACTTAGTGTAAGCTTCACTCCGAATAGTCCCACCACGTTCTCCTTCTTTTTATCCCATGATGGTGGTTCAGGATTACGTCCCTCAAGGGACACGCTACCCAAGCACGAACTCGTTGTCTTTCCACCTAGCCTATGTTTCGGGTCCGCGATCACCAGCTGGGCAGGTCATACCCATCCAAAGCGAGAAGCTTTCCATCCATTTCCTCCGAAGCCAAGTAGAGATTTCCAAACGACGATCCATCTGCCTGTTGGGATACCAGCAACACCGATGTGCCAACGAACAGGAGAGAGTAAGCGATCCGGACGCGTAACATCGACGGTGTGGAATTACAGCAGGCAAGATAATAGGACACACACAACATACAACACACACAAGGTCACAAGCAATATACTATTATCATTATTCACGATTCACTTTTATTTCATCTCATTATTATTATTTCCTTCGTACTTCTCCATTCTTGAATCCAATCTCTCTCATAAAGCTCAACATCTCTTCCACATTTCCACTCTCAATCTTTTTCCTCACTTTTCACACTCTTGAATTCTTTCTCTTATAATTCTTTCATCATAATATTTTATCGAATTATAACCATTGATGATCGGGGATAAGTACTCATCGAGGTACTCATTTTATTCGTGGTTAGCACTCTCGTTTCAAGCCTACATCTCCTCGGCCAACCAACCACCTAGTCAGAAGCAAACAGGAGTACAGGACCTTTACCACGCGGGCACGACAGCTGTCACACAACAAATGGTCCCAGACCAGGAGGACTCAACCTCAAATCATATCAATCAATGCACGCCCTCGGCGGCAAACACAAATGCCCCATTCCAGTCCCTCTCACTGTTCCTGAACTGCCATAGGGGTGACAGCACTATTCCAGTCCCGGGCGCGGAACTTACCACGGCATTAGACCCAGTCCCTACCACGTTAGTACGCCACATGTGGGGTTCATTCTGCCCAGAATAGTACTCAAGGCAACGTGACGTTTTACCGCCCGAGCCTACCCTAATGCATTCATCAACCCGAATATCCCTGATATCCGGGGTACCTTCCTCTCCACTACTTCACACTCTCATACCTCACCGCATTCGCTATTAATGTCTTTTAAAGTATTTTATTTAATTAACCTATTGGTCGGCTCACCCTTCGTGCATCCCTTCAGTGAGTCCCGACCACTATTTTTGCACTTTCGAAGTCACACATGGCTCAGAGCTGGGAGTTCCTCAATTAAATCTCATCTCATTCTTAAACCCAATCACACCCTCAATGTTTCCTCTAAATCTTTCTTTTACCATCCGGTCCAAGGTTTCCCATTTCACACAATTCCCAACACGTTCCAAATACTACTTTCCAAAACCATTACAAAACCCTCATTTTCACCAACTCTTACTAAAATATTATTTCACCATTGTTTTCAGAAATATTGTTTCTCAACATCCTCTCATAAAACATCTTTCAAAAAGTCATTTCATAAAACTCCTTTGAAAAATATCGTTTCCCAAACTTCTTCAAAATCCTTTTCCCAAAATCTTTTCAAAAATTTCAATTTACAAACCTTTTCCAAAAGTTATTTTCACAATTCAAAATTTCTTTTCAAAACTCTTTTGCAGACTCCTTTGTGCTGAGCGCTAGTGGAGGAGCAAGCCAGCTCAACACTAGCTCCCAGGCTAAAACCAAGAACGGAGGAGCTCAGCTCAACTCGGTTCACTTCTCATCGCAACAATTCATATCACACTCCCCAGCTCTGGCCCTTTCTCAACTTTATTCTCAATTTCCTTTCCAGTCAACTCATATCTCTCTTTTCCTCTTAATCTCTTATCTTTCCTCATCCCTTTCAATTTCATTTTCATTTTTCTCATTCAAACGTCACTCAGCCACTTATTTAACGCATTCAACAACAATAAGTTTTACCCAGCATAATCCAATAAATAAAGAAAAGCATGCACACAACATCACACAATAGAGTTGTGGTCTTTGTCATCTTCGTATAAGCAGCCACACAAAACATACAATTGCTGCTTATACCACTGACTCCAACCACGTAGTCCCGATCTTTGAGATGATGCGTGACGTCCTACTAAATCACCTAAACACCACAGTGTCTTAGGAAAGCTTCTCTCTCACTTGGGGTCCCGCTATTGACTGTGTGCTCTTCTTCGAATCCATGTGCTGCCAACTGCCTCAACCTCTTTTCTCTATCATTCCTCATATTAAATAAAACACTTCTCGTTATTAACTCATTTGAGAAAAATCCTTTCCTAATTTCTTTCTTATCCTTTCTTTGCTGGAAAGCTTTGAAATCATAACCAAAACCAACTATTATATGAAAACTCGGTTTTTTGATCATATGAAAACATTTTTAAGCATGAAAAGCACGCCCAAGTAATTCTGGACAGCAAAATACTTTCTCGAATTTACTTTAATAAAACTCCAAAATTATAAAAACATCTTTTATTTTAAATAGCTTCTTAACTTAGAATCATCGTTCTTAAAACTCAAGTTTTTAATTATAAAACAACTTTGGACAGCCATGAATATAACTTAAAAATCTCAAGTAAATCAAATCAAATTTTCTTAAAAACAACCTATTTCAAAATCGTTTACACATTTATACACAACAACAAATAATACTTAATTTATTAGAACATTCAAATGATTAAACCAACATCAAAGTAACTATGTTTTCACACATAATTCATTTCCATAAAACACTTAGGCATGCAAGCATTCGTAATTCCAATTGAGTCAAGTTCCAATCCAAATACATCAATATGTATTTCTATGCACACTTTATTCATGCAGTCAAACTCCCTAAACCTATCTAGACTACATAACCGAATAAAGCAAGGGAAATAACCCAATCATCACATTTAATTCATGTAAATCAACTTGGTTTAGTTTAATCATTAAATTCCTACTTCTTCTTAGCCATAACCAAATACATATAAGCACACACATCCACACCATTATTCGTTCCAGCACACACTTTTCTAAGATCAATTCGATTTATTTATTTCCCTTATTTCTACACAAGGAACCGATTAGAAAATGTATGTCCATGATACAAGTTCAAACAATTTATTTTAGCATGATTCATTCTTTTTATGAAGTCATTTTGTTAAAATGCATCCTAGTTTAGCTAACATGCATAGACCGAACAGCATCATTATAAGGCAAAAATAAAATATTCATTATGTAAGCACATAGAGCATAAACTGATGCAAGGATCATTTGCTAAAACTTGTTTTCTTATTTTCTGTATAAAACCGGGAGTTTCTTAAGGAATTTAGCAAACAACAGTTTAACTCCTTTAACACAATAAAATCAATAGTCATGTCATGGTCTTTATCTTTTAAAACAAACACATGCATGCACCTAC
Organism: Crotalaria pallida; assembly: GCA_037953625.1. Taxonomy (NCBI): domain Eukaryota; kingdom Viridiplantae; phylum Streptophyta; class Magnoliopsida; order Fabales; family Fabaceae; genus Crotalaria; species Crotalaria pallida. The sequence goes on along the minus strand of CM075650.1, from coordinate 54,848,812 downwards.
AATTTCTAGAGGAGATAATTTTCAACATGCATGTAAGAAAAATGGTAACTTAGCATGTCTTTCTATTTCCCTTAGTCTTGACCGAACAATGACATGCAAGAAGGCAAGTCTCACAATTTTCTTTTCACATGCAAGCACCTAAATCACATCATGCAAGACTTAAAGCATCATTTTATTTTTATCAACCGAATCATCATCATCATACACACACAAAATCTTGTTTCAATTTAAAATTATTTTCAAGGCTTGTCAAGCCTAATTTCTTTTTGAAAACCGTGACACACACAAATACAAGAAAATCAAGATTTCACACTCATTTTAGACACACACACAATGCAAGCTTCATGTTTTCTTAAGATTTTTCATAAATCATGAAATACACAAAAAGCTCAAGACAAAACATAAACTTAAACTCAACTTTCAAACAAACCGTAAAAATAAATTAAAATCAACTTCTCTAATCATGAAATTAGCATGGAAACACTTAGATCAAATTAAAAACATCAAGACCTGAATTTTCTTCTTATGGCCGAACCATTTAGTCATGGATTGGGTGATTTTTGAGTTCATTTGTTCATAGAAATTCAAGATCAAAACATAAAGAAAAAATGCAAAAGAAAATAAGAGTTACAAGGCCACAAGATCATGCATGTGAAGATCAAAGCGAAAATAAAAAATTTAAACACAACTTTAGACCAAAGCCGTGTTGAAGAAGAATTACCACTAAGAGATCAAAACTTTTTCAACCTCAACATTCAAGATCAAGGTATAAAAATAACATGTGAAACGTTTAGATCACAAGATCATTCAAAAATATTTACATGCATCACAAAACTAAGTAAAGTCCATAACAAAGTCCATTACAACATGGAAATCACTTTATCAAAACTCTTCCAACCTTAATCCTAACTTAAATCTTCAAGTTTTCTCTTCTCTTCCTTTAATGGTTTGCCTCGGCTTCTCTCTCTCTTTTCTAGGGTTGATGGGTTTTCACCTTGATCTTTGAAGGCTAGGATGATGGAGAAAGAAATTAGGGAGATTTTAGCTAGGGACTTTGAGGTTTTCACTCTCTTCCTCTCTTCTCCTAAGGTTGAGGAATAGGTTTCTCCTTGATCTTTGATGAAGGAAGTGTGTGGAAGGAAGAAATCAATGGTGTTTGGATTAAGGGCTTTGGAATTTTTGCTCTTTCTTTTCCTCACGGTTTTCTTCTTTTCTCCCTAAGTCTCCAAGAGCTTGATGATGCTCTTGAAGGAAAGCGTGTTTGGACTAGTGTGGGAATGGAAGTGGATGAAGGAAATGAATCAAAGGCAACACACCCACACACACACACGGTTTAAGAGCAAAAGCAAGGGATAGGATTTCCCTATTTCGACCTTGGTTCAAGGTGTGAAGGAAGGGCAATTCGGTCCAGCCCATATTGTTGCATGGCTTGGGTTACTTCGGTGGAGGCAAGGAGGAAAGAAAGTCCTCACTAGGCTTATGACTCATGCAACCTAGCCTCCCCTAGTATCATGACTCACACCCCAACTTCTCTATTCAAACTTCACTTTCTTAATTCTTAAGGGAATGGTTTCTATTTGGTTTCTCTAATCCTAACATGGCCGAACTACACATTCATGCACACACTCATCCATACACAATTTTCTTTTCATGTTTACCATACATTCATGCATACACTTTAACACACATATATACTCATACACGTAAGGCACATACTATGCATGCATTCATGCATCACATATCACTCATTCGCACATATACATATATGTATTCACATACATTTTATTCTTTTTCAATAACTAAATTCCTCAAAAACCTAAGCATACCAAAACCGTATTACACACAATTATAAGATAAATCATCAACATTTAAACTTTCCCCAAAACTAAATTTTCCAACTTTGGATATTACTTTAGGAAATTATTTCTTTAAAATCCTTCATTAGCTCAAAACGTAAAGTTTAGAAAATTATTTAAGGAAATACTTCTTTTCAAATGCTTTTGAATAAAATAATCTCTTTAGTGTTTTACTTTAATATGAGGAATTTACGGGGTGTTACATTACAGAATGTACGAATGTTGTACAACTAGGAATACAACGTACTGTTGAGTAAATATGTGAAGTAAAGGATGGACGTTAGAGAGTGGCATAGATTGATGGAGTTAGGATTGAGAGTTAGACTCATACATCATGCCACTCATTCTTAATTAAATCAAAGTTTATTAATTGTAAATAAGTGTGAGCATCCTACTTGCATCAAATATTTTTTAAATGATATATGTGATTGTTAACTGAACTGATGCTATCTGTTCATGCTTATATTACTTAAAATTTTATGCTCTATCAGTTATGTGTATAGTTTTGCTTATCCCTGTGCCCTTGTAGGTGATGTCGAGAAACACCGCTTGCATCGAGATCCGCCCACTTCCTAGTGGAGTGTGGATCTATGAGGATCATCTGGCAGTGTATGAGGGTGAGGTTGAGCTGACCTTCTATCACCCTAATCCACTGGTTCGATTCCGTCCTCGTAGATTTAGGATCCCCATCATATATACTATGCATGTACCTCCTTTTTACACTTACCATGGACCACCTCCCACTCGACCAGCTCGCTCTTATCATAGTTTTCGATTTAGACTTGTCCGCTCACACCCTTTTTCTCCTAGAGTCGTTCGAGAGGAGACTCCCTCACCTGATCAGACGAGTCCTTTTAGGTTCACACCTACACCTGAACATGTACCCAATGGTAGGGTACCTACTCCGTCGGGTGAGATTGAGGAGGATCCTGTCGAGGACGGGAGCGGAGGCGAGCCTATTGAGCATTCTACCAGGAGTCAGTGGAGGGATGATGATCCATAGGTATGTGCATAGGATAGGTGATATGGATCAGGGATTTGGTGTTTTCTGCTGCTGTGGAGGAGTTCTGCTGATGGATGACGATGACTGCTACTGCTACTGTTACTGTTACTGGGAGACTACTACTTTTACTACTTAGGTTATGGGATCAGCTCTAGAGTCTTTTGTTCTGGTTATGTAGTTATTGTATATGTTACCTTTTGAGAACTCTAGAGTTCTGATCTATCTTTTGAGTATGTATATATTATGTTATGGACTTGTACTTGGGACTTGGAGACTTTATGATCTGGACTATTGATTTGGGTCCAATATATATAGATTTGAGCATTGATTTGACTCCCTTATACTATGTATTTGGCTTGTTTCTCTAGCAAATTTAGGACTTTTTATTAGATTTTAATTATTTTTAGTAGTTTAGGGTCCTTTGAACGTTTTGATCCGTTTGTTAGTGTTTCAGGTACTTTTTGGAGCTTAAATGGATAAAATATTTATGGACCTGAAAAGAGGACGAAAAGATCTTGCAAATGGAAAAAGAACGGAGCAAAATGGAGCCGAAGTAGGTCCCACGCGCCTGGGGCGCGGGGACGGGTGCGCCTGAGGCGCGCCTGTGTGCAAAAGGAATTGTCATCAGACCTGTGCACCTGGGGCGCGAGGTCGCTTGCGCCTGGGGCGCGCGTACCTGTTGGAGGCCCAATTTGACCAGATTCTGAACAAAGTAGAAGAAGAGAAGTCTAATTTGGCTTCATATCTTAGATTTAATCAGAAATTAGAAGATAAACATGGACCTTATCTATTAGATTTAATTAATATTTATTTTAGGATTTGTTTTACTCTTTAAATAGAGGATTTGTAAATAGTTTTCAGTAGGTTTTAAGATCATAGAATTCAATTAGAATTAGAGAGAGAGGTTAGTAACATCTATTGAGAGCAAGGAGGCAAGACACAAGGATTGAAGGTCTCTTGGAGAGTTAACCTGTATTGTCTATGATATGAGGTTTTCTCTTTGCTTCTGTTTTCTTTATTTCTATATGTGTAACTAAAACCTCTTGTTAGGAACATGGTGTAAATTGTATGATGTAAATTATTTTAATTTATGAGCTTCCGTGCAGCCTAATGTTCTAAAAATCTTATCCATAGCATGAATCCACTTGTTAGCCTCCTCTGGCTTAAATCCTCCTTCAAACTTAGGTGGATTACAATTTCGAAAATCCGCTAAACTCTTAGCCTCAACATTACCGACATTACATTGATGTGGCAGATTAACTGGTTGTGGTGGTTGCTGATGTTGTTGTTGTTGCCATTGCTGCATTGATTCCAACACAGCCGTGATCCTCCCCAGCATCGCATTAGTATGATTTCGGTTTCTTGTCGTCATATCAGACCTGCACTATGGACATGTGGTCATATATGGTGGACTTAAGAAACACTCATCACACAACTTATACTAAAGCTGTAGCTTCAAACGGTACATCCAACTCGTATCTATTACTTGATCAAAGTAGAATATAAATCTCATCTTGTGGATACTTTGCTTGATGCTGATAACTACCTTTCTAGAACTACTTTAGCCATTACAGGATCTGACTTTTGCTCAAACCCGACACTTCACGAGAGAATATCTGGGAGATTCTTCGTAACCATAATCTCTTTAATTCCCCTCTTCCTTTATCCCACTATGAGAACAACACTCAAACATCTTGGGTTTCAGATTCTCGCCCCTCTATCACAATTAATTATCACTTGATTCTTGGGTATCCAATCCAAGTCCAAGATCACACCTAATTGTGAAAAATGAGTAGACCAAGTTTACTCTAAAGAGATAGCTCAATAGAATAGCTCAATCATACGAGAGAAACAACTACAAGAAAACTTGTAGGAGTTTGATCTTGAGGTAGCAGGGTAGATCAAACACAAGAAAACGCAATCGATTCTCGTCCTCACCAAGGGTTAATTAACTTCAGAGTTACAACTCTGTAAAGCAAACCACTAGGGAAAATAACCTCCTAATACTAACTTCGGGGTTTGTTAGTTTTCATACTAGAAGAAAATACCCTCCCTAGAGGATATTAGCTCGCCTCTAGATCCTTTGGAATCACCCCTTGTTGATTCCTTGATGCCATAATGGATCAGCACTATGAGCCTAAGGTTGGAATTGACCTAAAAGAAGTACATCACTATCATACTTCAACTTAGGCTACTATAAACACTATAGACAGGTACTGGGTCACATACCCAGGGTCAAGGGATAAAACCTTTTACTCCAATTAGAAGTATGTAAGAGCATACTTCACAAGAAACTCTACAATTCTTGAGGACCAGCATATTGAACCACACACCCAAGGACTAAGAGTCAGGACCATTGCTCTGATACCATAAAATGTAACATCCCTCGTTTCTTACAAAGAATTTCACTTATTATTGAAACGTGTTGGAAAAGTTTGAGTATGAAAATTTTTCCTTGAATGTGGTACTCAAATTTAAACCATGTATTGGAACTAAATTCTGTAGAAGAAGTAATTATTTGCTGAACATTTTAGAATCCTTTTGAGATAACCTTTGTAGTACAAAATAGCTTTCGAAAATAATTAGTTATTAGGTCATCCCAGGAAATCCAACTTTAACAATACTTCCTTCGTGCCGAACGATAAAATCAGAGTGAGCGGAATATATTAAAATAGTTCATTGACTCATAAAATCAGGTATATAAATTCGATGTGTACCACAATTATATTAAGGTATGAAAACTAGGTTTCCTCTTGGATACATCTCTCAAAATATATACATTGTTTCCATTATCAAAAATAGAGACGTTCCAGAGCTGGTCACTGGTTCTTCATCCCTTCGTTCATCTAGTTGAGTCCTTAGAGTTGTAGAAAAGTGTCTCTATCCCATGATGACATAGTACTTCATGAACTTAAGGGTCATCCAATTCCTTTAATCTCTAGGTAGTCTAGGTACCTGGTCAAAACCTATTAAGGGCAGGGGGTAAGCTTATACATTCGCATTATCAAATAAGAATAAAGTCCTAGCATCCACAAGTAAGCACCCATCATGATAGAAATGCATAAACATGAGCACCTGCCATTTCATTTATTTCTCTTTCCAAATAGGTGGAATGATGCATGCTTCCCATCTCTCACTTCCTGAGATTCTTCAATTAATCACTCAGATGAACGTCCTTCCATAACACCATTGTATTCCCAGAATACAAATAATACGTTATCAAACGTATGGCGTACTTGCTCGGAAGTGATAAAAACGTCACATTATCTGGTGAACGTCACGTCGCCCAAGGACGTAAACCTATCACTTTTCAACATACAACGAGTGTGATAAAAAAACGTCACCACATCTGATGAACGTCACGTCGCCTAAGGACGTAAACCTTATCACTTGTGATACACAACAGAGGTGATAAACAACGTCACCATGTCTGATGAACGTCACGTCGCCAAAACGTAAACCTTACCACTTGTGTGCAACACACCGTTGAACCATTAAACCAACAGTATACCACATACTGCCCACATTGTCCACCTTAATGTGTCATCGAGCAAGCAGCAACATTTGGCACTCCCAGAGGCCCTCCTCATGTTCCATGAACATGGCACAACGATAACTCATCACCGTTCATTGTGCATGAATGCATGCAAGTATTCCCTTAAGATTATTCATTAATCTCATTATATACAATATGTAATGAATTCATCAATGAGATATATCAACTTCCATGCTTAGGATGATGAGACTTATCAAAGGAAGTATCACATTATTTCCTTTGAGTGTCATTAGGTTTAAATGGAAGTGGTTAGATTAAAAATGGTGTTTTCTCCACATTTTAGTAAAAAGACTCGAGTAGTAGCTTCAAAACTCGAGTAGTTCTTCAATTTCATGAAACTGTGTATCAGACTGCCCAGAATACTCGAGTATTTCACAAAATACTCGAGTAGTTTACAGATCAGAATACTTGAGTATTTCACAAAATACTAGAGTATTTTTCAGCCCAGAATACTCGAGTGTTTTACCAAATACTCGAGTATTTTTGACAGCATATGCACTACAACTTGGTTTTAACATACCATTTTCAATTCTAATCAATTCTTACTTAAACCAATGATCAACAGAACTTTGTTTATACATTTAAAACTTGTCTCAACACAGAGATCGCATCAATTCACAGAAAATCATAATCATTCATCAATTATGCATGAAAATCACATATTATGCAACTTAAAGTACCAATTTCAATTCTACTCATTTTTGGCTTAATTTCAGCATTGATTAAGCTCACATGCAACCAAATAAACTTGCCTTAGCATGTAGCATGCCTCAGATTGGCCTCCAAGAAATATTCCTATTTCAATCTATGCCCTTAGAGTCTCATGGTGACTCCTCCTACTTTCTAATGCAATTTACTCTTATTCTAGCAAATGGTAAGCCTCCCCCATACCTTAGGGTCGTTCTTGAACAAAAACTCCGCAGAGAACAAGAACCATGTAAATTCCATTGAGAATGTTTTGATAATGACAAAAGATTTTGAACAAGCTACAAAGATATTGATTAAGTTTCAAGCTCAACAAGCAACAACAAACATCAAGTGAAGAAGAGAGAACAAGCTCATGAAGACTTGAAGATCTAGTTTGAGTTTTGTTATTGTTTTATCTTTTGCCTCTCTAGACTTAGTCTTTTATTTGATGAGTTTGGGTAGAGTTCTATAAAGGGTAGTGAATCTCTATCATAGTCATGATTATATCATAATTTGAGTTTTCACTTAACCTAAAATCAATAGGTGGCTTAAAGGTTTGAAAGGAAAGGTTTAGTTTTGAGAAAACAAGTTTCTAACAAGTTGCAGTATGGCTTAATCGATTAAGAACAAATCTAATCGATTACTAATCGATTAAGTGAAGATCTAATCGATTAAGACCTGCTGTACTGGTTTTTTAAAATACGATTTTCACTTCTCAAAATCAGTTTTCAAGTCTCATAATTTTGGGTATTCTACAAAAACCTTTTCCTAATCTTTGTGATCATCTAGAATCATTTTTACATCAATTTTACAAAGAATCAAGCCACTCTATTCTCTCTCAATTTCAAAGATCAAAAGCTTTCTATTTTCACATTCTTTGATCAAGAACCTTTGAATCTCTTATGTTGATTTGTCATAGCTATTGAAAGAGATTCATAGGAGTGTCATTGTGTTTTCTATTGTGTTGTAATCTTTGCAAGAGGCAAGCCATCTACAACAAACAAGAAGACTTGGTGTGTCGATTATCATCAAGCAAGTTCATTCATTGAAGAAGAAGTCTTGGTTGTGAATCAAGCAAAGTGAAGCCTTGGTGTGTGGATTATCATCAAGCAAGTTAAGACTTGTTGTGTGGATTATCAACAAGGGGTGGAGGTTAGATTAGAGAGAAGATCAATAGGATTACAAGGCAAGGGTGTGGAGTATCTCTTGTAGGCTATCAAGAAGGGAGTCTTGAGAGGCATTTACTTGTAATTTGAGAACTCTAATTCCTCATAGTGAAGAATCTCTCTTGGTTGAAGAGGGGTCTGGATGTAGCTTTCAAGTGGATGAAAGTGAACCAGGATAAATCACTGTGCCGTATCTCTAAACCCTTACTCTTTACATTCCAGTCAATTCATTGTGTTCTTGCTTGAAAACCTAGAAAAGAGTGATTTTCATAATTGATTGAATTGAATCTTTATTGTTAAAATTAACTTGGGGAAAATCATTTTCATAACCTAGGTAATTAATAAGAATATAGGTGTTAATCCTTTCTGCTTAATCTCTGATCTTACGTGTTGATTGATTGATTTTCGTATTCGATTGAAAAGTGATTTTTCAGTTTTTAACTGTCATAATCGATTATTAATCGATTAAGTGAAATTGTGTTTTCTGACCTTAATCGATTAAATTGCAGATTAATCGATTGAAGTTCAGCTTAATCGATTAAGTGCTAAAGAATTTGCAAAAATCATTCGTTTTAATTGTTTCGATTTGTTTCGTTCGAAAATCTTTCAAGGTTTCTTTTACACCTATTCAACCCCCCTTCTAGGTGTTCTCCTAGGGTTCCTTAGGTGTTTCAACCACCAATTGCGGTTTCCTCAATTGGTATCAGAGCTCGGTCGAAAGACACGAGCATAAGAGCTTTTTCGTAAAGATCCTTTAAGAAAATCGCAATGGGTTACATGAATCTCTTTGGTGGTGAAGGTGCTTCGATAAGTCGTCCTCCACTCTTTAATGGTGAGGGATACACTTATTGGAAAGTTAGAATGAAAATCTTTATCCAAGCCATAGATAGTGAAATTTGGAAAGTAGTTGAAAAAGGTCCTCATATCCCCTCTAGTTTAGTTGAAGGCGTAGTACATTTAATCCCCGAGGATAAGTGGAAGGATGATGATAGAAAGAAAGTTCAATATGATTATAAAGCAAAGAATATCATTACCTTTGCTTTATCTTATGATGAGTTCTTTAGAGTTTCCCAATGTACTAGTGCTAAGGAAATGTGGGACACTTTACAAGTGACTCATGAAGGAACTAGTGAGGTTAGGAGAGCTAGATTGAATGCTTTAATGCGTGATTATGAATTGTTTCAAATGCTTCCAAATGAATCTATTAATGATATGCAAAAGCGATTTACTCATATTATTAAGCATTTACTTGCTCTTGGTAAGACTTTCTTACAAGGTGAACTTTCTAACAAAGTGTTGAGATGTTTAGACAGGAATTGGCAACCAAAAGTAACGGCTATTGTTGAATCTAAGATTTTGGATGCTATGGATCTAGAAACGCTTTTCGGAAAGCTTCAAGAATATGAAATGGAGCTTGGACGTTTAAGTATCAATGAAGAGTCGGATAAGAACAATGGAAGAAAGGGACTTGCTCTTAAAGTCAATAGATTATATAAAAAGAAAGAGAGTTCCGATGATGATGATAGTGAAGATTCCGATTCGGATGTTGATGAAAAAGAAATGAAGCTTTTACTAAGGAAGTTTGACAAGTTTCTAAGGAGAAAAGGAAGGTTGAATAAAGACAAAGGTAAAGAGAAGGATTCCCCACACTACAAGACCAAGACATCAAAAGAAGGTGTAGTTTGCCATGAATGTGGAAAACCCGGTCATATCAAGTACTCATGCTCTAGGTATCTCAAGAAGAAGGAGAAAGACAAGAAAAATTCAAAACACAAAAGGGCATATATAGTTTGGGATAGTGATGTAGAAGATAAGAAAACCACATTGAGTAGTTCGTCGGATGATGAAGAAGTTGCTAATCTCAACTTGCTTGTTCAAGTAGATGAAGAGGAAAGTTCAAATGATGAATCAAGTGAACAAAGCGAGGATAGCGATGTAAGTGATACTAAATCCGAAATTTCTTCTAAATATGAATTGTTATATAATGCTTATGAAGAAATGCATGAACAACTTGAAAAACTAGTTTTGAAAAACATTGAAAGAAAGAAGCTCATTTTGAAACATCAAAAAGAGATTTTAGAACTTCAAAAATAAGTTGATGAGCTTAATCTTGAAAATGAAACTCTTGATCTTATATATGCTAGTTCTTCTTGTGATTGTGCTAGTAGATTGAATATTGTGGTTGATTGTGAGAGTTGCAAGTTGCTTTAGGATGAAAATGCTATTTTGAAAAATAAGCTTGCAAGTTTCACAAATGGTGATATTAGATTGCGCACATTGTTAAATTTTCAAAGAGAAAATTCAAACAAGTTTGGTTTGGGTTATACTAATGCTAAGAGTAATTCTCATAGAAATGTTGTTGATTTTTCTAAAGTTGATTTCTCAAATGCACCAACATGTTTCTATTGTGGTACTCATGGACATACTTCAAATGTGTGTTATATTAAAGTGCATGGTATACCTAAAGGAAAGTTTGTTTGGGTTAAGAAGGGTGAGATTCCCTTAACTAACAAAAATGGATCCAAAACCATTTGGATACCAAAAAGCAAAGCATGATTGTTTTGTAGGTATGATTGAAGAGCAAAGGGCTTACAAGTGTTATTCATACATTTGCATCTTCAATTGGTATTACATTTGCATCTCAAGTGAATGACCTACAAAGTGGTAAAATTTGGTACAAGTGATATTATTGAATATTCTTATTTTGTATCAATTATAGTTTTTCTCAATTGGTATAATTGAATTGTCCTCAATTGGTATTACTTTTTCTAAAGTTCAATTGGTATCATTGAGTGATGATTAGATGATTATCATGCTTTTGTGATATTTTTGTCAATTAGTGACAATTAGCTTTTCAATTGGTATCATTGATTATTTTTGGTTCTTATCTTTCAATTGGTATCAATGTTGAAAAGGAATGATTGGTGATTTCTCTTATTTTGGCTAAGCATTTTATATTTCAATTGGTATATATTACTTTTTGATAATGCCAAAGGGGGAGAAATAGTTTGTTTTGGGAGAATGGTTGTTTTTGTTGTTTTTATGTAGGTTGAGCAAAGTTGTTGAAGATAGGGGGAGAATCAAGCTTCTATCAAGTGGATTTGAAATGTCAATTGCATTGATTAAGGGGGAGCAAGAGTCTCACCAAGTGATCAAATATTTAAAGCATCAACAACTTCAAACAACTTCAAAACATGTTTGTCATTTTCAAAAAGGGGGAGATTGTAAGTTCCATTGAGAATGTTTTGATAATGACAAAAGGTTTTGAACAAGCTACAAAGATATTGATTAAGTTTCAAGCTCAACAAGCAACAACAAACATCAAGTGAAGAAGAGAGAACAAGCTCATGAAGACTTGAAGATCTAGTTTGAGTTTTGTTATTGTTTTATCTTTTGCCTCTCTAGACTTAGTCTTTTATTTGATGAGTTTGGGTAGAGTTCTATAGAGGGTAGTGAATCTCTATCATAGTCATGATTATATCATAATTTGAGTTTTCACTTAACCTAAAATCAATAGGTGGCTTAAAGGTTTGAAAGGAAAGGTTTAGTTTTGAGAAAACAAGTTTCTAACAAGTTGCAGTATGGCTTAATCGATTAAGAACAAATCTAATCGATTACTAATCGATTAAGTGAAGATCTAATCGATTAAGACCTGCTGTACTGGTTTTTTAAAATACGATTTTCACTTCTCAAAATCAGTTTTCAAGTCTCATAACTTTTGGGTATTCTACAAAAACCTTTTCCTAATCTTTGTGATAATCTAGAATCATTTTTACATCAATTTTACAAAGAATCAAGCCACTCTATTCTCTCTCAATTTCAAAGATCAAAAGCTTTCTATTTTCACATTCTTTGATCAAGAACCTTTGAATCTCTTATGTTGATTTGTCATAGCTATTGAAAGAGATTCATAGGAGTGTCATTGTGTTTTCTATTGTGTTGTAATCTTTCCAAGAGGCAAGCCATCTACAACAAACAAGAAGACTTGGTGTGTCGATTATCATCAAGCAAGTTCATTCATTGAAGAAGAAGTCTTGGTTGTGAATCAAGCAAAGTGAAGCCTTGGTGTGTGGATTATCATCAAGCAAGTGAAGACTTGTTGTGTGGATTATCAACAAGGGGTAGAGGTTAGATTAGAGAGAAGATCAATAGGATTACAAGGCAAGGGTGTGGAGTATCTCTTGTAGGCTATCAAGAAGGGAGTCCTGAGAGGCATTTACTTGTAATTTGAGAACTCTAATTCCTCATAGTGAAGAATCTCTCTTGGTTGAAGAGGGGACTGGATGTAGCTTTCAAGTGGATGAAAGTGAACCAGGATAAATCACTGTGCCGTATCTCTAAACCCTTACTCTTTACATTCCAGTCAATTCATTGTGTTCTTGCTTGAAAACCTAGAAAAGAGTGATTTTCATAATTGATTGAATTGAATCTTTATTGTTCAAATTAACTTGGGGAAAATCATTTTCATAACCTAGGTAATTAATAAGAATATAGGTGTTAATCCTTTCCGCTTAATCTCTGATCTTACGTGTTGATTGATTGATTTTCGTATTCGATTGAAAAGTGATTTTTCAGTTTTTAACTGTCATGATCGATTATTAATCGATTAAGTGAAATTGTGTTTTCTGACCTTAATCGATTAAATTGCAGATTAATCGATTAAAGTTCAGCTTAATCGATTAAGTGTTGAAGAATTTGCAAAAATTATTCGTTTTAATTGTTTCGATTTGTTTCGTTCGAAAATCTTTCAAGGTTTCTTTTAAACCTATTCAACCCCCCTTCTAGGTGTTCTCCTAGGGTTCCTTGGTTGTTTCAACCACCAATTGCGGTTTCTTCAAACCAAATGCTCTAACCACTTCCCACCCGAACTTGCTTAACAGTTTCAGCTGGGGTTCAAAACCACATTATTTGGCATTCCAATCATGCATAAAAATTGGGGAAATTGGTTAGACTATGTTCTCTATATCATGAACTTTGAATACCAATAAATTTCAGACCAAGAGAAGGCTTGAGCTTACCACAATCGAAGCTCAAAGTCGGCTCTCTGAATCTGAAAATCTAGTTTGGCAGATTTCAACACCTAACTTCGCAGGCCCATAACTTTTTGACCAGGGACTCAAATCTAACAAACTTGGTATCAAATCGAAGCTCGTTGAAAGAGCTTTCCAATGGTATAACAGGCGTGAGGTAACTCGCAAGGAGGAGAGAGAATCGAAGCCACGAAGTTGACGGGTCTGAACAGAGTTCTGTTTTTGGCAGATTTGAAGCTCTAACTTGCAAAGCTCACTACTCCTCACACACTCAGCCTTAGCTCACGATTTTTGGTGCTTTTCAAAGCTCTGGATGTGAGCTTCGAAACGGTGTATGGTTTATGTGGTATGACCCTGAAACGAGAGAGAATTGAGAGAACGAAGTTATGAACCCTAACTTGTGGAATTCTTCACGAAATTGGCAAAATGGGTTGGTTGATTCATCAACCATGACTTAAATAGCCCTCCACCAAGCTCATGCAGCTCGACACGAAGGCCTTAGACGTGTTGAAGGACTGATTTCGTGTCAAACGGCGGTGACTCGGTGGTGGTGACTCACCAAACGCACTAACTCGTGCAACACTGATCAGAATACTCGAGTATTTTCAAAAATACTCGACTATTTTGACCAGTTTTCACTAAAAACTTTGTTTAATTAATTTTAATCCCAAAAGACCTTCCATTATTGTTTTTAGGTCCTTCCCAAGGACTTAATTGCAAAATTTAATATTTTATGGAAAAACCTCATCATAAAATATTTTCACATAATACTTATAATGAATATATATCCAAATCAAACATGAAATTATTATTTATTTATAAAACCATTTTACTAACATATTTATTCGGAAGACGAAATTTGGGGTGTTACAATATGAGGTTTTCTCTTTGCTTATGTTTTCTTTATTTCTATATGTGTAACTAAAACCTCTTGTTAGGAACATGGTGTAAATTGTATGATGTAACTTATTTTAATTTATGATTTAGTATTTTGCTGTTTTTAATTCATGCATTAATTGAGTTTTTATTACATAAACCCGCGCAATTTATGTTTTGGATTTCTTAATTCACAACGGGAGTTGGGATTTTGAACAGGCCATGCAATTAATGGTATAATCAGTCCAAAATATAGGGATATAATTGGATGATTATATGGCTTTTTAATTTCCTTGTGCTGAATAGATATTTTCTTATATTGTAATTTGTTGAGGGATCAAGAATTAAATATATAGAAAATAAGGGTAATGTTAGAGACGTCTAACTAACTATTGCTATTTGAGAGGAATAGTCCATGAATTGAAGGATAATTAAAGGAAAATATAAATCATAGTTAAAATAAGTGAATCATACAATGAAACCAAGTTCCTAACTTTTTTTCTATTGCTTTCTATACATCTTATCTCCTCAATCTTCTTATTTTATTTTATTATTATTCTTCTTCTCCTTCTAAATTTCAATAACAAGTTGCACTAATAATTATGAATTGGTGAAAAAGTTATTAGAAACAATTTGCAATCCCTGTGGGACGATATTCGGTCTTCCAGACTATATTACTCGTTGACCCAGTCCACTTGCTGGTAAATCAAAAAGTTTTTGGCGCCGTTGCCGGGGATTGAAATTCGATTCTAATTTCTTTTCGGTACTTTTTGTAATTATTTGTGTAATTTGTACTTTCTCATATATAATTATAGTTGTAATAGTGATTCAGATTGTGATAGATTTATTCCTTATCGTTATCCTCCATACTATGTTGCACAAAATATAACTCCTAGGAAGGCCCAATGGGAAATAGCTCTAGAGAAATTTGCTCAAGCCACTGAGGATTTTGTTAAAGATTGCAAAAATAATTTTAGGTTACCTCGTGTTGAGCCAATTCCTCCCCCTGTGGAGAAAGAGTCATGGGAAATTAACCAAGATAAATTAGCTCAAAAAATTAGTAGTAATGTTCAAGAAATTAATTTTATAAAAAAAGAAAACAGAAAAAGTTTTGAGAACATAGAAATAGCACTTGAGCAAATTCCAAAACATTTATCTGAGGAGTTACAAGCATTATCAACAATTTTTGACTCTCCTAAAAAAGAGGAGGAAGTTGTGGTGATGAATGTGACCAATGATCAAATCCTTTTGGAGGAGCAAAAATCTGAAAAAGAAATTGTGCATGATAGGTTTGAGGAAGAGGATCGAAAAATAAAAATCGAAGGTTTAAAAATTGGAGAAAAAATTGAACCACCCTTTCATGAGGAATTTGTTGCTATAAAGAATTTTATTAAATCTAGTTCATGCTTTAGTGATTCAAAATTTTTCTATTATATTCAGCCTAAGTACTTTTATGAAAAATATCTAGAACAATCTGAATAATTATTAGGCAATAGGAAGCATGAGAAAGTAATCTTCTTGACTAATGGAGTTAACAACTTCATGATGGATGATGGAAGAAAAGAAAATTTTGCTGGGATGATGTATGGATTAAGGAACATGCCCATTGACCCTGGTGGGTTTGAACTTAATTTTGAAATTTCCTTAATCCACCATCATCCTCATCAAAGGTCTTTCCAATGGGATGTGGGAGTAACACATTATTGTTGCATCACATGGGATTTGACCCATAGAATTTGGGATCCTGGTGGATTTGTTTTGTACATAAGCAGCAGTGTAGGTTTCAATTCTTAGGTAGTTTTTGTGAAAAAAAATGAGGAACAGATCTCGTGCGCCCCAGGCGCACGCGGTCGCGCGCCTTAGGCGCGCCGGGCTGTTTGGGGAATTTCACTCCTACTTGGGGTGCAAAAGTTCAGTTTTGGGGTCAAATTCTGATTCAACCATCTTATCTCTTAGGATTAGATTTATTTTTTTTTATCTCTAGTAATTTTTTTTTATTTTTAGTAATAGATATTTTGTTTATCTTATCTTTTAGGAACAAATTAGTTTTTTATCTTTTTAGGAGTTTGTTTTATCTTTTAGGATCAGATTAGTTTTATATCTTTTAGGAATTTGTTTTATCTTTTTAGGATTAGATTTATCTTAGGATTATTTTTAGAATAGATTTTTTTTATTTTTTTTCGTTTTTTTTATTTTTTTTAGGGATAGATTTATTTTAGGATTAGATTTGTTTTTGTAGGATTTGGACCCCATTAGCCCCAATTTTTTCGATATTACACCCCAGACCCCTGTACCTCACCAAAAATATTGTCCAGCTTTTTAGGTAGTTTTTAATTTTTATTTTGTAGTTTTAGGGTAGATTAGTTTGCTTGAGGACAAGCCAACATCTAAGTTTGGGGGAGTATATACAAAATAAAAATTAAAAATTTTTCAGATCTGAATTTTTCTCCCATATTGGTATTGGTTTGTGTCCTTAGCAAAAGTAATTAATTTTTCTAACCTTAGGACTTTTTCTCTTTTGATTCATGTACATACTTAGTTTAGGACTTAGACTCATTGGTATTCGACTTTGTTTGATTGAACTGTTTATATGATTGCGGTGACTGGGTTATTTCGACAAAGGCTTTCAGAACTTGTGACTAGTGAACTGACTTTAGCCATATGTGAGGTTTTGAGCCTATTGAAAGGTATGAATTTTATTGAAATATTCTGATATTGAGACCCCTATTTTTTTCATGAGTGTGTTCACTTTGATATTGTCTTCTAGAACTTGACCTGTGACCATTTCAAAATTGATAATTGATTGCATGCATTAAGATGATTAAGGCACCTAGGATGTGTTTTTGTGGCCTTCAGATGTTTTGCATTGATAATTTTCCCTTAGTTGCCCATTTTGAGCCTTATGAGACATTATGATTTTTCTTTGGTACCCTGCATTTATTGAAATATTCTTTGATAGTACCTTGGAAATTTTGAATGAGCAATTGAGAGGAATATAGAAAGAAAAAGTGAAAGTAATTGGTGAAAAGTGTATGAGTTCTATCTCTCTTCTGTGTAAAAAAAATAAATAAAAATAAAAACAAATGAATGTGAAAGGAAGATAATAGAATAATAGAATAGAATAAAAATTTGGAAAAGAAAGGAAGAATAAAATGTTCCTGATGTGAGTGTGAGTCTTTATTGTATTCATTGCTCATTCACGGTTTTTGAGGGAAACTTGTTTTTGTAAATATTTTTGTGAGTTAACCTTTGTTTTATCCCTTCTTTCTTTTATCCTACCTGACACTTTTAGACATGGCCCCATTACAACCAAAAATAAGACCTTTTGATTTTTTCATGCATTCAATAATTTCAGTGGAGATATTGGTCTATGGTCAAGCCTATGGTAACACATTATCATTGTTGAACTTGAGTGAATTGAAAATATGACCCTTATACACTTTTGAGAGAAACAATTGAGAGGTTGAGAGTGTTCATTAGTTCTGAGTTTTGAATGGGATTGTTATGTTAACTAGTATGTAATTGTGTAAATAGTTTATGATAATATGTGTTGAAGTGATGAGTCGAAGTCTTAGATTAGGTGTGTTCATGTTGATTTAGGGAGTTTGTCTTTTGTTTAGAATTTTTATTTTACTTTTGCCTGGGACATGCAAAATGCTAAGTTTGGGGGAGTGATTTGGGTCCAATATATATAGATTTGAGCATTGATTTGACTCCCTTATACTATGTATTTGGCTTGTTTCTCTAGCAAATTTAGGACTTTTTATTAGATTTTAATTATTTTTAGTAGTTTAGGGTCCTTTGAACGTTTTGATCCGTTTGTTAGTGTTTCAGGTACTTTTTGGAGCTTAAATGGATAAAATATTTATGGACCTGAAAAGAGGACGAAAAGATCTTGCAAATGGAAAAAGAACGGAGCAAAACGGAGCCGAAGTAGGTCCCACGCGCCTGGGGCACGGGGACGGGTGCGCCTGAGGCGCGCCTGTGTGCAAAAGGAATTGTCATCAGACCTGCGCGCCTGGGGCGCGAGGTCGCGTGCGCCTGGGGCGCGTGTACCTGTTGGAGGCCCAATTTGACCAGATTCTGAACAAAGTAGAAGAAGAGAAGTCTAATTTGGCTTCATATCTTAGATTTAATCAGAAATTAGAAGATAAACATGGACCTTATCTATTAGATATAATTAAGATTTATTTTAGGATTTGTTTTACTCTTTAAATAGAGGATTTGTAAATAGTTTTCAGTAGGTTTTAAGATCACAGAATTCAATTAGAATTAGAGAGAGAGGTTAGTAACATCTATTGAGAGCAAGGAGGCAAGACACAAGGATTGAAGGTCTCTTGGAGAGTTAACCTGTATTGTCTATGATATGAGGTTTTCTCTTTGCTTCTGTTTTCTTTATTTCTATATGTGTAACTAAAACCTCTTGTTAGGAACATGGTGTAAATTGTATGATGTAACTTATTTTAATATATGATTTAGTATTTTGCTGTTTTTAATTCATGCATTAATTGAGTTTTTATTACATAACCCGCGCAATTTATGTTTTGGATTTCTTAATTCACAACGGGAGTTGGGATTTTGAATAGGCCATGCAATTAATGGTATAATCAGTCCAAAATATAGGGATATAATTGGATGATTATATGGCCTTTTAATTCCCTTGTGCTGAATAGATATTTTCTTATATTGTAATTTTTTGAGGGATCAAGGATTAAATATATAGAAAATAAGGGTAATGTTAGAGACGTCTAAGTATTGCTATTTGAGAGGAATAGTCCATGAATTGAAGGATAATTAAAGGAAAATATAAATCATAGTTAAAATAAGTGAATCATACAATGAAACCAAGTTCCTAACCTTTTTTCTATTGCTTTCTATACATCTTATCTCCTCAATCTTCTTATTTTATTTTATTATTATTCTTCTTCTCCTTCTAAATTTCAATAACAAGTTGCACTAAATATTACGAATTGGTGAAAAGTTATTAGAAACAATTTGCAATCCCTGTGGGACGATATTCGGTCTTCCAGACTATATTACTCGTTGACCCAGTCCACTTGCTGGTAAATCAACAACTATGTACATACTGGCTTTTATATATACATAAACCTATGTTTATACTACGACTCTGTTTCATAGTCCTATTATTTCCGCTTACTCTGATAACAATTTAAAGGAATTCGGCTACAACATTTTCAAATGGTATCAATTACTTTAGATGAAATAATGGATGACATCACTTATGTTTTCAACATTTGAACTATAAAATATTCTATTAGACCAAAAAGGATGCTATCTAAGTTTTGAAATGATGTGGAAGTAAATGATTTCTCAATTAAAGTAATAGCCGAATTTAATATTTAAAGTAATACGTATTCTATTCTCCAAGATCCAATATTTTTGGTTTGTGCACCCGCTTCTTTTAGAAAATAAAAAGGAAAAAAATTTAACCCTATATTTTCTACCTTTAAGCAAGTCCATATCCTTTCGAGTAAAAAGCTTAAATACTTTAATTACTCGTGGTTAAATTTTGAGGGTGTCACATGGGACATGGTCGTAGCAAGGTTCATTCGTTTGGATAGCTTACTCTCTATGCTTTCCTTTTTTTTGTGGGCATTGGGAATGATGTCCACAGTTGGCAGATCGAGTCGTTTGTCGTATAGAGATTTCGAATAGCGAAATGGTGGTCTTGGATTCTTTTGGTCCACGGGTAGTAGAGTGGATGGCCCCGGAAAGGATCGACATGATTAGAGAGCAGCGACGACGAGAAGTTTTATGTTCGTCTTAGGTCTAAGTAGTTAGATTGAGTCCGTCTGCACTGATAAAACTGATGTAAGCTCTAGTCTTGGCATAGACCTTATTTTGTTCAATCAAATGTCATGACTTTTTCATAAAACAGTTGATTTTGAGAAATGTAATTGTTCGATCATAATAATCAATCGTTATACTTTTTCAATTAAACTCAATTGTCGAATTTCCTAAAGGTAGTTAAATATTTTCCGTAAATGAACCTTTTAAAGAAATGACACTTTGAGAAAATGAATTTTTGAAAATGTGTTGGTAATGTCTCAATTTGGAATAGAATAACATTACGAATATTTTATAAACTAAGTTAAGTAATGCGCATTGTATGAAGTTAATCTTTCGGAAATAAACTAAAATGGAATGCTTTTTTTAAAAAAAATGGCCCAAATTTTTGGCTAAAATTCTATGTCCAAATTTGGGTGTTACATATCTCGCTATGTTTTCCATATTGTATAAAATGTTAAAAACAGTCAAAGGATTCGGAATGCTGCTATGGAGGTGGAGTCAAGAATTGTACCTGAGAAGTCACCCGCCGACTAGGGGTGGAAACAGGCTAGGCCGGCCTACAGGGGCCTATAACAGGCCTAATAATAGGCCAAGCTCAGGCCAGGTTTTTTTTGTAAACAGGTCAGGCTCAGGCTATTTAAAAAGCCTATATAGTCTAAACAGGTCAGGCCTAGGCCATGTAAAAAACCTATTTAGCTTAACAGGCCGGCTTATATAATTTTTATTATTATTAATTTCATATGTATTTTATATGTATTTTAAAAATAAAAAATACAATAAATAGAAAACTTAACATGCACAGTTATTAAATGGGGATGGAAACAAGTCCCACATTGCTAATGTGAATTCACATGCATTCACTTTGTGCAAGTATGCAAGTCATCCTATAGGAGGCTTAATATAATGCAAAATATGCAACTATGTAGGCAACTTACATGATGTGGGACTTAATAATATTGATGTGCACTTTGCTTGTTTTGTGTTGGTCAAGCTTGGACTTGGGAAATGCAAGTCCCACATCTTTTATTCATGGACCACAACATGGGAATGTAAGTTATAAAATGGGAATGCAAGTCCCACATCTTTTATTCATGGAGCACAACATGGGAATGTAAGCTATAAAATGGGAATGAAAGTCCCACATCTTTTATTCATGGAGCACAACATGTTCTTTAAGCTATAAAATGTTGCTTTGCCAAGTCATGTTGTGTTGAACCATAAGATCACCGGTTTTGAGTGATTTTTTCGGTTCTCACCGGTTTTGCTTGGACCATTACAGGTTCATTGAATAGGCCAAAGTTCATTATTAATCAGCCCAAAGTTTTAGCAATATATAGGCTAGTTAGACAGGCCGGCCTATTTAATATTAGGCTTGTTGGCCTATTTAAAAATTTCAAAGTATATAAGCTTTTTAATAGGCTTATAGGCCAGGCCAGGCTTTTGCACAGGCCAGGATCAGGTTTGAAAAATTTATTTAAATAGGCTAACAGGCCAGGCCAGGCCCGAATAATTTAAATAGGCCAAGCCTGGTTAAGGCCAAAGCCTGGCCTAGCCTGGCTTGTTTCCACCCCTACCGTCGACGAGTCGGAACCAGCGACAGAAGATAATTGTAGTCATTAGTGGTAATCTTTGTTTTGTTTTGTAACTCACTTATGTACACTAGATTGATATTGCTAGTACCATTGTATCCCCGTTTTTATGCGTAACTATTTTAGAAACTTATGAATTGTTATTCATTTTAAATGAACAATGTTTTGTGAAAATAGAGTGAGAGTTCCAAAGCACAGTGTTGGTAACATTTCAGTTTGGAACTTGACAGGTGATGTGTGACATGTTGACTTTACTTTTAATTTGATTGGTTAAACTGAAACATTTTTGTGATAGCGATCAATATCCATATCACCAAGTTAAAAAAAATTACCCATATTTTTCTATATTATTTAAAATAAAATAATAATTCAGGTTCTAAATCGGGGTGTTACACCATCACTACCCCAAAATGAACAAGTTGAGATCCCAGAACTATTGTACACCAATAGCCCTAAGAACTCGTCATTTTGCACCTTGTGGTGGCCACACCGTACCATATGTGTCTTACTCCTGCTCCTTACGTAATCTCCTTTACAACATGCATAACAAGTGCAAGATTCATTCAACATTATTTCATTAATCATATCTTTCCAATTAACTTCTCACCAGGGGTTGCTCTCAAGCAAACCCAACCTATCCACATCGTTAATTGTCCTCAGACAATCAACGTCACTTATCTCAATTAATCATATTCAATTATACATCAATATCAAATACATGAATTTAAATAATTATTAATTAACAACCCATTGTCAAGTCATGAAATAATATTTTAATGATCACAAGTCCTTGAATCAGAATACTAGAAGTAAATGGAATTATTTGGTTTCCTATTAATCATATTTTAATTTATTTGAATTTCAGTCTGGATAATCGATTATCATAACCGGATAATCGATTATCAACATACCTAAGAGAAAACTCACTTTCTTTCTTAAGTCATTTCCATTATAATCTCTTTTCTTCCTTCCTAAGTAATCTCAAGGACTCTAAAGGACACATAATCAAAATCAAACTTAAGCTTAAGTTAATGTAGTTAACTACATACACCTTAATTCCTTTTCTTACAATATTATTGCCAACTTACAAGCATTAAAACCCAAGTTTATTTATTCTTAAATGTCCCTCAAGTTCCCTCTTATTATAATGCAAAACTTCTAAGCCCTAAATTCCATTATACCAGATATAACAACTTGATTAATACATTACTGTTAGTCTTAATCGATTAACTAATATGGTTAATCAATTAAGGTGCAAACCTGATGCAGAAATTGGTTCCTTTCTTAAGTCAATTCATTTCAATTCCCAATCTAATCTTGACCTAACCATTATGCTGTATAAGAACATCAATTAGAGCACCTAGGTACCATAACAGGTCTATTATCATGTTGAAGTCAACTAAATGCATTACTAATTTTCAAACTTACATTGGTGGGCACTAGCCTTATACTCTTATCTTACATGCAGAATTAATAAGCCAAAGATGTTCATTATAGTCTCTCCTTCAAGTCCCTAAGATCCAATTCCAAGTCTAAGTTCACTAATATGCAATGACTTAACTGATTTGCTTCTGCAGGGTCAGAACATTGTTAATCGATTATCAAGACAAACCTGAGAGCAATTCAGCAATCTTCTCATATGGAGTTCATTTCAATTCTCAACTAACACTTCACATCAATATCAAGCAGCATTCATATATCAAGTCTACAATACTTACAAGCTTGGTGTAACATCCTACGATTTTATACTTTAAAATATATTATTTTAGGTTGGTGATTTAATAAGAAAAGACTTGGGGTTTTATAAAAATTTTGGCGGAGTTTCGTTTAAAAGATGGACTTTCCACAAACTAAATTTTGTACCTGTCAAGTCCAGAACAGTTTATACATATAACAAAAATCTATAATTACATTGTAAGTGGTTGTGATATAAAATAATTAAGTTCATTAAAGAAAGGATGTGTCAATAGCCTTCACAACCACTAATACATTCCACAAATTTAGATATCCATATAGAGTCCTTTTTACAAAATAAGAGTATATTTAATTACAAATTTATTTAGTGAAAATCCTTTACACAATGGAATCTTAGAATGGTCGCATAATTAATGTGACCATAAGGTCATCCTCTTTGTTATACTCTAGTGAGAGTATACCTTTCTCGGCTTAGAAGGTACGAAAGTCTTTCTCCGATGAGCACCTAAAATGGTCAACTTAAGGGGTGAGTAATTTGAATATAAATCAAGGAAAACACTTAAAATGACAATAATAAAGCATAACTGAAATGTATTCATACACATATCATTCATTCATATATTCCATTTATATTATCAATTTCACATTTGTCACATTCCCTTATACTATACATATACTTTATAATGCTTTAATGCTCAAACACATGAACATGCAATGCCACTTTACACTTTTGAGATTTAATTCCTGAATCCAATGTTACACTTTCCATTTTACTTTATACACTTTATACACTTTAACATTTTCATTGGATTCAGTGAATTAAACCCCTTTATATACCAATGCATGCACTTTTCTCCATTTCCTTTATAATAACACTTTTCAACCCTCATATACACCCTCCACTCTGGGGAAAAACCGACCATGAGTAAGCATTTCTCAACCTCTAGTCGGGTGCTTCACCTCCACTTAGGAAGGTCCCTCGCTCACCCGCTTGCATAGTACTTCACCTCCACTTCGGAAGGTCCCTCGTACAATTTGGTTTGATTCGTCCAAATTGGCTTTAGCAGAAATCACCCTTAACTGGCCAAAATGAGCTAAAGTAATAGAATTACTATGGTTCGCATAGAACCAACCCCCAACACAGGAAGCAAACCCGTGTCCTTTATAGGATCAAAGTTCTCCATAGTAATCCCAATAATTTACTTTTGCCCTCATCAATCGAAACGACGTGTGTTTTTCCCCGTACACCTAACGTCCACCTTACTCCTTAATGTACGTGTTTCTAGTTCATTTTAAGTTGTTTTTAATAATCAAATCTTTTAATACTTTATACCAATTTGGTTGGGTTCTCTAACTTAGGATAATTGGCCATACTTTATAAATAATAACATTCAATCATATCAATATTCATAACATTAAAAATAACATTCATTCATTTAATTCCTTAACACTTGAACATAGAATTCATTCTTTAACTATATCATTCACTTATAATAATTCATTAACATATACACACCCTAGGTTCATATCATATAATTTCACATCATCCAACATAAACATAAAAGAAAACAAATATTCAAGGCACCACACAATAACATCTAGCCACTTAACTCTAAACTTGACAAAACACATATATACACCTAGTTATGTCTCTATTATTATCATTAAACCATTTCCCTAATTTAAACCAAAGTACTCCCCCTTACTTGGAAATCCTAGCAGTAACGACAGAGTCACGTTTACATCTATGACTTGCTCCAGGGTCAAGGTCAATAACAACGTGTTGGATCTAAATAGGGACATATATTAAAACTAATTATAACATTAAAATATATATCAAATAAATTCATTTTTGTCAAAATAATAAATATATATCATTATACAACAAAAATATATCACTTTTCCCTAAAACATCTCTTTATTTGAAAATATAGGGATAATAAAATATTGACGGATCGTCGAATAAATTATATAGATGGATAGAGGGAGTTGAGGAGATCATTTACCTAAGAAAGATTTGAGATTGAACGGTTAGATCTTGAATTACTCCCTCTGGTCCTATTTATAGGGTATACTTAACCATATCACATGGACCAAGGAAGGCAGTTAGGTTTCTTGAAACTTTAAAAAAATACTTCAACATTACAATCTTACCCTCTTAACTTGCATTGGGAATTTCACATTGTATTACTTCACATTAATGGGCAAAGGGCAAATAAGAGAAAATAGCAATAAATGCCTCCTAAAAAATACAAAATGACTTATAAATAAGACCAAAATTTTTTTCTAGAATGTGACTTATAAATAACATCGGAGTGAGTACTAGACTCGGAAGTTGGAAAACCTTTAAGTTTTCTACTTTTCTTCTTCTCTCTGTCGGCTCCCACTCTCTGTCCGGATTTCTCATTCTCTCTCTTGCTACTGTTGTTGCTGTTCTCTATCTTGTTCTATCTATTTCAATTCTACTGCACCTCCTCTCTTTCTTTATTATTTTTTTTTTCACGGGTTGGGGTTTGGGCCTTGGGTAGTGTTAGGTTAATAATATATATTATTTTATATTTTGTTCTCATTTGTGGGTCAATGTGTGTAAGTATTTTGGATTATAACTAAAAGTTAGATAATCCTAAAAATAAAATACATTTAAGTAGAACAATATTGTACTTTCAATTAATCAAAACTGATTGAAAAATAATAAAGTTATCGATCTCTATAAATAGCTATTGCGTAAGAAAAAGTATAAAAATTGAAATGTAAATACATTTTCTCAATCCTGATATCAAACTTGATAAAATATAATATTCAAAATATTGAAATAATAAGTCATTAAATATGACTTATATCGGTAATATATTAAAATAAGTCCGGAAGCTAAAATAAAATAGTCTCAGAATGCTATGAAAATTTACATGAACGTTCCAAATATTAAATTAAACATATGTTTCTAAGGAAACTATATACGAAAATGCCTCTAAGGCTTATCAGTTGAGCTCCCTGTCAAAATATTAATCAAACTAAATAAAAGTACTCTTTTATTTTTGAAAAACGTATGATAACAAATTTATACTTATTTCGATTAGGAAACATATTTCAAATATAATGATAAAATCAGAATTTTATTCCGAGACTCAAATCTTGAAAACATCATATTAAATCATTTAATTATTTTACTGAAAGTATTAAAAATAACGGGATGTTACACTTGAAATAGGAAGTATTTCAATCTAATCAAGGCACATATCATCAAAGCAATAACTAATTCTCACTCAAAGCATATTTCTACTTGGTCTCAGTAATTAAACTCAAGTGTTATAGTTTTCATATATCTTCTAGCAACTAAACATCAATCATATATCAGTAACCAAGTGGTTGTCTTGGCCTCCAAACCAAGCAACCAAGTCTTGGTCTTAACTTCCATAATATCACATAAACACATATTAAACCTCACAATCAATAATCCTAGCCATATGAATGACATCTCCCATACCCTGTACAAGACTTTGAGGACTTAAAATCAACAAAAATCAGTAGCCACAGGAGCTACACCACAGCAGCCAAGAACAGCCACCAACACACATAATCAAGAGATCAGAGAAACACCAAGGATTCTTCAAGCTCTCAATCACCAATCTTAAAGCTAATTGTGCAACAACTCAAGGCATGTCACATGCACGGTTTGAGAGTGAATTTCAGCAGATTTTTGGCAAGAATAAAAGCAGAGAAACAAACTAGACACAATAACAACCTCAAGCTATTTATAGAGAGGAGAATTGAGAGAATTCTTCAAGGAGAAGAAAGCTCAAGCTGTCTCCTCCTTCTCCAACCATGATCGAGGACGTACCCAATCAAATAATATAACAATGGAAATGTAGTACTAGGAAGTGACTCCTAGGTCGTTTCCCAAGGAATATCACGCAAGAAAAAGGTCGAACACTTGGAATGCACAAAATAAGAGGGATTTTGTTTTGAATACTGAATAACAAAAATGAAACAAAATTGAACTAAAATGAAATACACAAGTGTAAAAATGGCTAAACCCCTTTGGTTCTTGTTCACAACTAAATCCTCGGTTACAAAAGATCAAGTCTCCTCTTCCAGTATCCGACTCGTGAGAATCAATTGACTAAGCGAAAATCAATTCACACACCAAACCCTAGCTTCTACTTAAGCATTAAAAGCACAAGCATGGAGCATTTACGAGTTTGTATCAATTAAGCATTCATACACATAACTTATCTCTATAAAATGGAATTAAGCAAACCATAACATAGAAATAAGCATGAAAACAGTGGAAATTAAAATACCATTAATAATATAACTTCAAGAGTATGTGATACATTACCAAAGGGATATCACCCAAGAGTTTAGCCTTTCATAAGAGCAAAAACGCGGAAGAAAGGGGAGGGGGGGAAGAAAACCTAGAAGCCACCAATAAGCCTTGGGGAGCAAAACTAAGACTTCTCCCCTTAAGAGAGGGACGAAATTCGTGAATGATGGGTAGTCTCCCCTAGCTACACGAGTTTGCCATCTTAAGTCACAAAATGGGCCTAAAACATGGGCCCAAATCCTAAGGAAAGCTAATCTGAAAATTACATAATCAAAGGTCCTAAAGATAAATTACAATCTTCACTTCAACACATAGTCTTCGCTTCCAAAATGCCCAAAAAGTTGTTGTGCCAAATATGACCTAAAAAATAGTAATAGATTTGATTAGGCTAAATAATACCAAATTAAGTGATATTCATAATAATAGTTTCATAAAGTCTAAAACACTAAATTATGCTAAGCAATGTCAAGTAAGCACCAAGAATCATCAATAGGAGCAAAATAAGGCTAAGAATAATGAGAAATATAATGTTCATCAAGCCACTTGCACGTGTCCTAGACCTTCTAGGAAGGTCACAAGTGTTCTGGAGAGCGATAAAAAATCGAGTTATCCACCCGATTCTAGCTTAAATCGACTTCAGTTTTTGCAGATTCATGGCTTGTAGTGGACTCGGCCTAGCCGAGGTCCTTAGACTACCTCGCCAAAGTCCTAAGGACCCTTCAAGAAGGCTTCTGAGCGCTTGGCCGAGCTCAATGCTCAACGGCCGAACAGACGCCAGATACGGGCCGACCTCACTTTCCAACTCAGGTCCGACGTCCAAGTCTGACACCTCCCCAAGTCCGACACCTAAAGCCTGATGACGTCTCCCTTCTTATCCACAAGGACAGCTCACCACCTTATCCGCAAGGACAGTCTATCCACTCATAGCTCAGTACAGGCTGGCCCTACTTGGGCCTAAAACAAGCCCATTAGGGCAACCAGCTCCCCCCTATAAGTAGCTCCACACTACATGGGGCTCAGGTACGTCCTCTAACCCTAATTGCCACCCTCACACACCAATGATTAGGGTTACTCCTTGGCTCTCTCCCTTGGCCACTTGAGGACTCCCACCAAACATCACATATCAACCCTAGACAGAGGCTCCTTCGAAGGTCTTCTCCTACCCTCGGAGGTCCTTAACGTCTAGGACATCACATTGGCGCCGTCTGTGGGGAAGGTAAACTTCAACCCCACCCAGAAGATCCTACCATGTCTGAAGCTCAACCAGATCAGAAGAGGAGGAGGGAGTGCCCAGGAAGAATCCCGCCAGCTGGAGACATGCGATCACACCTTGAAGATTGCTGGGCAGCAAGGTCCCCACCATCCCCCCTCCTCACCCATCTTCGCATCAGAGTTTGCCCGTGCGACATCCCACCGAACGGGCCACCGTTCAGGCCTCAGCCCCCGACGGACCCCAGCAACAACCAAGAAATTTTATTGTACCAGATCTGGCTAAGACGCCGGAAAATTCCCGGGTGGAAACCATCTCTGGAGGTTTCGCCGATGGCGGCGAGAAGAAGGTGGAAAGGAAAAAGTACGTTCAGCAAGTATTAGCTGTCCGCCACAAGCCTATTTGTAAAAAACCATCTCAGAACATCCCCATCAGTTTTTCTGATGCGGATCTAGGAGATATCATCCCGGATGACAATGATCCGATGGTAATCGCGGCGATGATCGGCAACTTCGAAATTGCCCGAGTTCTCGTTGACCAAGGAAGCTCGGCGGACATTCTGTTTCTTCACACATTTCAAGCTTTGAAACTAAGGTCCGCCGACCTCGCATATTTTGAAGGGCATCTTACCAGCTTCACGGGCGGAGCAATACGCCCCCTTGGAGCCATCCTCCTCCCGGTAACCTTGGGCAAACTGCCTTCGGCCTGAACGGAGATTATCAAGTTTTTAGTAGTTGATACTGAATCCCCATACAATGTGATACTGGGACGAACTTGCCTGCAAGCCTTTGGGGCAGTCGTCTCAACAGTTCACTTAGCAATGAAATTCGTCGGTTCGGATGACAACCTTGTCACCGTCAAAGCTGACCAGCTCAAAGCCCAACTCTGCTATAACGCGAGTTTACGGGAAAATAAGAAAAAGCAAGAAGAACTCTCGGGTCCGACATTAGCCAAAGGGAAGGTCCTTTTGGCCGAATTGGATGTCCGAGCTGAACAGGATGATCTCAGACCGTCTCCTCAAGGAGAATGGTTGGTAATTCCTATCGATCCTGCTGACCCCAGCAGAACGGTCAAAGTAGGTGCCGACCTCCCTAAGGAGATCCAGGATGAGATCATCGCACTGTTGCGAGCTAATTTGGATCTGTTTGCCTGGACCTCGGCCGACATGCCGGGGATCGACCCGAACTTTATCTGTCACAAGCTCAGTGTAGACCCGAAGGCAAGGCCTGTAGCGCAGAAGATGAGACGGGTTGGGACCGAGAAAGCAAGAGTTATCCAGGAAAAGGTATCCGAGTTGCTCGAAGCCGGGTTTATAAAAGAAGTCCCATACGCCGAATGGGTGGCAAACACGGTCCTGGTTAAAAAGGCAAACGGCAGTTGGAGGATGTGTGTGGATTACACCGACCTCAACAAAGCCTGCCCTAAGGACCAGTATCCGCTGCCGATTATCGACCAGCTCGTCGACAACTCGGCAGGCTACCAATTATTGTCATTCACTGATGCATATTCGGGATACAATCAGATCCCTATGTATCCCCCTGATCAAGACAAGACCACATTCACGACCAGAAAGGCAACTTACTGTTACACTGTCATGCCTTTCGGCCTGAAGAATGCTGGTGCAACCTATCAGAGGATGATGAACAAAGTTTTTGATGGGATTATTGGCACCACCATGGAGGTCTATATCGACGACATGATTACAAAGAGCAAGAGAAGAGAAGACCATGTCCAAGACCTCACCATGGTTCTGGAGAGGGTAAGAGCACATAGGATGAGGTTGAATCCAGAGAAGTGTACCTTTGAAGTCCCCGCTGGTGCTTTCCTCGGGTTCATGCTCTCTGAGAGAGGAATCGAAGCAAACCCCGACAAATGCCGTGCTATACTAGAAATGAAGAGCCCTGCCGACCTCAGAGGGGTGCAACAATTAACTGGCAGGATGGCGGCATTGTCTAGATTCCTTCCTCAAGCTGCTAAAAAGGCTTTACCCTGGTACCAACTTTTGAAAAAAGGTACAACTTTTAACTGGGATCAGGACTGTGAAGCCTCTTTCCTTGCGCTTAAGGAGTATCTCTCTTCCCCTCCTGTTCTCTCCAGCCCTCGAGAGGGGGAGAACCTCTTTATTTATCTTTCTGTTGGGGATTCCGCCCTCAGCTCGGTTTTGGTTCAAGACGAGAGCCGAAGTGAGTTCCCCGTTTATTTCATAAGCCGAGCTCTCCAAGGTCCCGAGCTCCGGTATTCCAAGATTGAGAAATTCGCATTCTGTCTCATCCTGGCTGCACGACGGCTACGACAATATTTCCAAAGCCACCCTATTGTCGTAAGAACCGCCCAGCCCATTAAACAAGTTTTGCAAAAGCCCGACCTTGCGGGGAGAATGATGGCCTGGGCAATCGAATTGTCCGAGTTCGACATCTCCTATGAACCGAGGAAGGCGATCAAGTCACAAGTATTAGCGGATTTTGTGTCCGAGTTTACAGAGCCCCACCAAACCTCCAGCTCGGATATTTGGATAATATATGTTGATGGGTCGAGCAATCAAAAGGGTTCAGGAGCTGGGGTTATTTTGGAAAATGCGGAAGGGCTCAACATCGAATACTCCCTGAAATTCGAGTTTTTAACTTCGAATAATAAGGCCTAGTACGAAGCAGTCATTGCCGGCCTCCGCATGGCCAAAGAGCTCGGTGCAACCGAAGTCCAGGTCATGAGCGATTCCCAGTTGGTGGTTTCCCAAGTTGTTTGAGACTACCAAGCCAAAGAGCCCATCCTGCAGAAATACCTTGACAAAGTTAAATCCCTGGCTCTTGATTTTGCCAAATTTTCCATCACTCATATCCCCCGCACTTCAAACTCCCAAGCCGATGTGCTTTCCAAGTTGGCAAGCACAAAAAGCGGAGGGAATAATAAAAGCCTCATCCAAGAGCAAATCGCGACTCCAAGTGTAGTAATGGTCGTTTCTGTATCGCCGAACTGGATGCATCCGATTAGGGCATACCTCGAACATGGAATACTCCCTGCCGATCAAAAGGAAGCAAAGAAACTTAAGAGAAAGGCAGCTGAGTATGTCCTTATGGATGGAGTCCTTTATAGAAGAGGAATGTCATCCCCACTCCTCCGATGTCTTACCTCCGAGGAAGCTCAAGAGACCTTGAACGAGGTCCATGGAGGAATGGGGAGCCACCACGTCGGAGGAAAATCCTTGGCAAGAAAGATACTAAGGGCTGGATATTTTTGGCCGACCTTAGTTATGGACTCCATTGACCATGTTCGACGATGTCCTCAATGCCAATTCTTCAGCGATGTTTACCAGAAACCGTCCGAGGAGCTCCACTCTTTAGCCTCCCCCTGGCCTTTCAGTATGTGGAGGATGGACATTGTGGGATAGTTCCCAACGGCCCCAGGCCAGCTAAAACTCATCATGGTAGCAATAGACTACTTCACCAAATGGATCGAAGCTGAACCCCTAGCAACCATCACTTCGGCAAGGATCCAGAATTTTTTTATGAAACAAGTCATCTCCCGTTTCGGCCTTCCTCTCACATTAATAACCGACAATGGTAGCCAATTCGCTGCTAACAACTTCTAGATATTAGCTGAGAGTCTCGGGATCTCTCATCGGTTTTCTTCGGTAGAACATCCCCAGACTAACGGTCAAGCTGATGCCGCCAACCAAGCCATCGTTGACGGCCTCAAAAAGAGAATCACGCAGGCCAAAGGTGCATGGGCCGATCTTCTTCCCGAGGTCCTCTGGTCAATTAGAACCACGGTCCAGTCCTCAACCGGAGAAACCCCCTTCAGACTCACCTATGGTTGTGATGCGGTCATCCCCATCGAACGAAGGATTCATACCTTCCGAATGAGGGACAGACCCGAGGAGGAAAATGGCAATTTGATCAAAGAAAATTTGATACTGGCCGAAGAGATCCGAGACGCCGCATCTGCTCGGGAAAAGAAAGCAAAAGAAAGGCAAGCCAAACAGTATAACAAAACTGTACAACCCAGGTCTTTTGAGGTCGGTGATCTCGTTCTCAGGAGAGCCGACATCGGTCTTAAAAACCGAAGAGATGGGAAATTCGCTCAAAATTGGGAAGGCCCCTATAGAGTCATTTCAAAAACACACTCTGGGGCATACAGACTGGAAACTCTTGAAGGGGCTGAGCTCAAAAATTCTTGGAACGTCGCAAAACTGAGAACCTACTTCAGCTAGGTTTACCTCGGAGGTTATCGGTCGCCCCGGCCAAAAGTTTAAGTTCTATCTTCATTTTTGATAAACAGTTTACACCTACTTCCCTTAGTCATGCTCTTACTTTCCACTTTGGGATATTTCCATCTTTTTAATTCAAAAGCAATGTACTCATGACTACAATTAATGAAAAGTACAAACTTGCTCATACTCAAGTGCAACAGTTTTATATACGTACGTGCTAGCTTCTCATTTAGCACTAGCCACCTAAATGTTGCATGGCGCTATGCACAGCCAACGTCTTCTAGATAAGATCGGCTCATATGCACAGTGTACAAGGGACACCCGATAAAGAACAGACTGCTGTGAAATGTTTTCACATAGCTTCACTCAGCACTCTCTTTTACATCGGGGCCGAGGACACCCACCTCGGCTAAGGTGGGTAGATCCGAGTTCCCTACCGTATGCACTTATATACAGTACCTTTATTCAGAGGAAAACTTATAAGATTACTACACTCACTGAGTCTTCCGAGTTCGTCCGAACTATTAATACGACATTTTACGTCCGATCAGGCCGAAATACAACAAGTTGGTAAAACACTCGTATTCTCAAAGGTAGTTTTACTTAGTTATTTAAAAATGACCTCGGACTCAGTATACATGCAACAAGTTAAAGCAAAAACTTGCATAAAAATTACAATATGCGACAAGTATCAAATACTTGCATCCCTTTTATAAACTCCTAAGGTTGCCACCTCAGTGGACGTAATTCGGATCCGAGGTCGGACGAATAAACGTGCAACGAGTTGGTAAAACAAAAACTCGCATTTATGCAACAAGTTAGAATAAAAACTTGCATAGATCTGACAGGATACAACAAGTTAAAACTGGAAAGAACTTGCATAAGAATAAAATGTTGTACACAATAAAGTAAAATACAATCCAACATTGTCAAACATGTTACAAAAAACATTGACAAATCGCAAGCTGCCCAGCATAAGGGACTTATGCTGCTTCATCCTCAACATCGGACAGGACAACCGAGTTTGGGTTGAACTCCTCATCCGGTTTCTCCACCAAAGGATTGGGCAGGTTCTCCTCAGGCTGGTCAAGCTCGACCTCAAGCCCATCCTTATCATAGTCGACCATCTTTCCTCCCTCCACCCCGAACCCAGCAGAGGCCCCGATGTACCGAATCCGGAGCCATCGGTTCAGGTGAAGAATCTGCTCTATTGCACTGGTAAAAATTTTACTTGTCGCCCTCTCAAGATTGAAATCCGATTCACGTGCGGCTACCTTGTGCTTAAGAGCCTGAGCGGCTCTTCTCTTCAGCAGTGTCCTCACCTTCTCCACCTCGGCCAGTCCTTCCTGCCGACCAGCCTCCTTTGCCTCCGCCGCCGCCTGAGCCAGGGCCTCCTCTTGATTTTTCCGAAGCTCCTCCATCTCCCGACGGTGCTTCTCTCCTATCTCAGCCAACTGTCGCTCGGCGGAACCTTTACTATTCCTCAGCTCCGCCACTTCGGCTGCCATATCAGATCGGGCCTTCTTCCCGGCTGGCGACACGCCTTCCGCAATGTCGTCAGAAACATCGGCCAACACGTTGAAAATATTTGTTGACCTTTTTGAAGTGGTAGGCCAACCCTTCAGCCATCTTTTTCCATTCGGCTCCCGACATCTTCACAAGTGTCTCTTTGACTGAGGCCCTAGTAGTGGGAGTCGTCGGCCTGGGGGTACTGGCGGCATTGGCGTGCTCAGTACTTAGAGATGGAGAGTAAGGAGGCGGCGGAGTAGTGATCACCGCAGGCGGAGCAGAGTGTGGAAGAGCGGAGTCGGCCGACGTTGTGTCAGCAGTTGCGGCCTCATTGGAGGTACTTTCCGACTTCTTTCTTTTGCGGCTCAGCACAGCCTTCACTGCCCTAGACGACATTGCTGACCAATATTCCTCTGTGATCAAAAAGATGGAGAAAAATCAGTAAAAAAAATCAGTCAATATTATTATTTTACAAGAGTATATGTGCGGGGTTAACTACCAATTTTGGCTAAAACGTCATTGTCAGAACACTTCATGAAAACTCCAATGTCAAGTTGGAATTTTCGGTCTTGATATTCATTTTGGAAGTGGTGGACGGTGGCGGCCTCGTCGGCATCAAGAGTCGCGCCCGACCACCTTTGCGGCGTGCCGAGGTGGCGATCAAAGAACTCTAGGGTCCACTCCAAGGGAAACCTCGGACCCGCCTCGTCCCGGAACCAAGGTCGGCCAGTGCCTACGAACTTGTACTTGAAGAATCTGGGCTTAAAGTGCTTCCAAGATTCCGTAAACATTCCGAATAGCCCAAAGCGAGCTCGGGCTTTGGCCGGTACCCAAAGTCGTCCAGTAACCCCGTCTTTGTTATTGACGAACAGGTTGTACATCCACAGAAAGAGCCGAACTGTGCATACCAGCCCTTTGGCCCCGCAATACTTTTGAAACGCCCTCAAGAACGACCAAGTGTTGGGATGAAGTTGCGAAGGGGCCAGTCCGAGCTCTCTCAGAACCCTCATCTCGAGGTCGGTAAACGGCAAGGTCACGCCGAGGTTGTGAATTAAGTCGGCATAGAAAAAGAAGGAGTTGTCATCAGTCTTGGTGCATATTCGATCATTCGCCGAACAAGGAAGAACCTCATACGAGATACCAGCGGCATCTCCCGAACAGGGTAGTATAGCTCTCTTCACGTCGGAGAGCTTATCCTCGGAATCTAAGCTGGATCGTACTCCCTTTGGCTCCACATCGACCCATTGATATTGGTCGGCATCGGTGGGCGCAGGGTATAGCTCAGGTCGGCTGACGCATTTCCTGGGCGGCATGGTACCTGTGGAAGAACAGGGGAGCTCGATGTCAGTCCTACGGGTTACAGAATAACCCCCCAGAAAACCCCCCTTGAAGTTGCGTCGAGGGGCGAGCAACGCCCCCTCTCCCATAGGCACCTCCCCACTCTCTCCTCTGCTCCCAATCCCGAGGATAGACTACCTCAACGGGATCGACCTCTAGAACCTGTTCCGCATCTTCCTCGTCGACCCCCAGAGAGGACCGTCCTCCTCCTCGTTACTGGTCCAGGATAGGGAAAGACCATTCCCTACCCTGTTTCCTACTCATAATAAACCCAGTATATCCCTTTGACTTCTTGAAAAGTGAAAGCAAAAACTCTCTAACAAGTCCTAAAACGCTCCAAACCCAGAGACATTATGAGCCACCAACTTCATTCCCCAAGAAAAACACAAAACTCTACAGACAGAAAAAACCACCCCTATAGAAGCAGAACCTTTGGAATCATAAATCTTACCCAGACGAACCAGAAAAGTGAAGAAGAAAAGGCAAAAACAAAAGGAAAAGAGGAGTGAGAAAATACCTTGAGTATGCGACCGAAAAGGTTGATTGGGAAGGAGAGTAACTTGTGGTTAATTTCGCAGGAGAAGGAAGGTAAGAGAAGCACAGTTCCAGAATGCAGTTTCGAAAGGAGGAAGGAGAATGGGAGTGATGTGAGTAAATGAAAGAGCAGCCTGTGTGGTGGAGAAAAGAAGAGGAACGATTTTTGGCAGAATAAGAGAAGGGGAACCACCTTCCCCCCATTTTCGAAATTTGGGCTTGGCCCAAAAGGCCCAACCCAACATGCAGCCATATCAATAGGGACACGTGGCACGCGGCAGCTGAAATAATGGACCTCGAGCAACGTCACAATAATGGTGACGCTTCGTAGGTCGCGATTTCTGACACGTGTCAGATCCGGTAAGAGCAAACGTCACTTCGGTACTGGTGATTAGACAGTTGTCAAACCTGCTCCATCGTAATGAAAGGACGTCAGAGACAGCTGGATCCAGCTCCTGGCAACTTATCGTCCGAACCCCCTAGAACCTCGGAACAAGGCTTAGATAGCCTTGACCGAGCTGGGGGGCTTATGTGGTGAACTCGGCCCTTATGAGGTGGATTTGGGAAAAGGACCTAAACCAGAACCTCGGAACAAGGCTCAAATGGCCTTGACCGAGCTGGGGGGGCTTATGTAGTGGACTCGGCCTAGCCGAGGTCCTTAGACTACCTCGCCAAAGTCCTAAGGACCCTTCAAGAAGCCTTCTGAGCGCTTGGCCGAGCTCAATGCTCAACGGCCGAACAGATGCCAGATACGGGCCGACCTCACTTTCCAACTCAGGTCCAACGTCCAAGTCCGACACCTCCCCAAGTCCGACACCTAAGGCCTGATGACGTCTCCCTTCTTATCCACAAGGACAGCTTACCACCTTATCCGCAAGGACAGTCTATCCACTCATAGCTCAGTACAGGCTGGCCCTACTTGGGCCTAAAACAAGCCCATTAGGGCAACCAACTCCCCCCTATAAGTAGCTCCGCACTACATGGGGCTCAGGTACGTCCTCTAACCCTAATTGCCACCCTCACACACCAGTGATTAGGGTTACTCCTTGGCTCTCTCCCTTGGCCACTTGAGGACTCCCACCAAACATCACATATCAACCCTAGACAGAGGCTCCTTCGAAGGTCTTCTCCTACCCTCGGAGGTCCTTAACGTCTAGGACATCACAGGGCTCTTAATCGATTAGCACGAGCTGTTAATCGATTAATACGACTAAAATTTCAAAAATTCAAAATATAATAATATAATAACTTCCCCTCCAAAACCAAAATATAGTATAATTACTATTTTCCCTTTTTTATTTTGAAAATAATTTACAATATAAAAAATAATGCTTTTCTTATTTAATAATAAATCATCATTCGTTTATTAAAATATTTACCATCATTTATCTTAAAATAATTTCCAATACAAAATAATTTCTTTTCAATAAATCATTATCTAAAATTTTTCCCTCTATCCATTTTCATTATTAAAAAAAATAAATATTTATTTATTTATTCCTTTTTCCCAAAATGAGGGATGTTACACCTAAAATATATATATATATATATAGGAGCTTAGGACCGACGTTGGGGTGGAAAAATCTTGGATTTTTCCCCACACCACATTTATTACTAGATTGTTTTGCATATTTAACTTGTTATCAACGTTATTTTTAAGGCAATTTACACTGTCATAACCGTTTATGATGACAGCTTAACCAGTTATAGACTTGTTTGGTGCTCAAAATCTTCCAGATTTCACTAGATAATCGGTTATCCACCTCTTGTAACCGGTTATTGAAGGTTTTTGGCGAAAAAATACCATGTTTAAATATATTTTTACTATTTTTAATTATTTTAATTCCTTTTCTTAATTCCTAAGAAATCCCAATTAGAAATTTTCTCTTACCAAAAAATCATTTTCTTAATATTTAAGTAACCAAAATTATCTATTATTATTATTTCAAAAATCTTGAGAAATCAACAAAATACGTCCTACACCAAACAAAATAATTTCAATTCATTTAATTTATTTCTTAGCATATAAGTAGCCCTAAATTACTGATTTACATTTCTTAATACCTAAGTATTTTAATAGAATTAATAGTCTCATAGGTTCTCGAAAAATACCCATGGAATCAGTTAGGTCCTTGAAAGATTTGTGGAGTCTCTTAAACTCTCCAAAGATCAATTTGATGTCACGTTAGTCCTCCCCATCCAATTTCATCAGGAGGTACCTAACGGAATCCTGCGTAGCACGTTAAATGCTCTGTTGGCCCCAATGTCATGTTGGATTGTTAAGAACGTGCCACGTTTGGGCCAACAAAGCATTTAACAAGCCACGTAGGATTCCATTAGGTACTTCATTGGGGACTAACATGATGCCAAATTGAAACTTTAGGTCTGACACCTTATATATATATTTTGACTAAGAATCACATATTACATATTTCACATTTAGTGTCATTTTATTCACATGTGAGGATTGGTCAAAAAATGATATGAGAAAAATTTTCAATTTGTTTTAGGAAAGTTCTACGATGCGTTTTTTGTTTGCCTGCGCATGACTTTCCTAGGGGGTGTAGTACTATAATGCACCAATAAGAAATTGAGGGAGCATTGTTGACCGTTCAAATTTCAGTGATGGGTGTAAAACAGTGGGGCCCGCATATTGGTTACCTGCTGGACTACTTGTGAGGTCTGTTGGCCTTTTTTTTTTTAAATTTAGCATACTTTGCAATTTCCTCCCTTCTTAATTATACTCTTTTTGTCCCTTAATATAAGTCATTTTTACCTAATTCACGCAAATTAAGAAAAATAATTATTTCTCTCAAATTTATCATAGAATATGTTGTCATTCCAAGGTTACCCCTATTTAAAATAATTATTAAGGAAAGTTCTTAAATGCGCTTTGTTGGATTTGCTTTCCATGCGCATGGTTGCTTTTTTGGAAGGTTCAGCATTGTATGCTCCTATTGGAAGTGTGTACCAAAAATCCTGGTTGTAGAAATTATATGGTGATGGCATCAACGGTTATAAATTGTGACTTGCTACCTAGAATAATTTTTGTTTGTTATTTTTGACCTGCTACTTTGTATGCTAATTCTTATCTTATTTAATTTTTGTTTCATTCTCAATGCAACTTTAATATTTTAAAATATCTTTATTCATTATTTTTTTTATAAATTTAAGAGCAATGGACTGTTATATATATAAGAGCAACTAATTTAAGAGCAATTTTATTTAAGAAAATTAAATAAAATCAACTAACCTCCTTAATAAGCGTAAAATTAGTTACTTTTGCTTATAATATAAGCCGGAGAGAGTATTAATTAAAGACATCTGCTGAACCAACCAACATACATAATTATATAAATTCTTTTTTTCATTTTTTAAGGGGAGGTGGAGTTTTTCTAAAATTACATCATAACAATTAACTATTCATTCATAACCAAACCCCAAGACAACCCCTAAACCATAACCCTAACCCTAACCCCAACCCTAAGTTATCAAACCCTACCTTTGCCCTAACCCGTTGATAAGCTCAACACTAACCCGCCACTTTGCTATCTAATTCGATCTTTTCTCTATCCATAACTCGTATGTATAACGTTTCAATCGACGATGAGGGAATATAACAATTACTAACTTCATTACCTCCTTTTACATTTCGCACACCAATCAATTGGGGTTACTTCACGCAACACACTATTCGTTACAATTGAACATTAAATACACCAATTACTAACTTCGTATTAATCAAACCCTAATCAACGTTACTCAGGTTATATGTCAACGATTGCACCATTAAACCTTGTAGGTCAACTAATCCATATAGGCAATTTTGAGAGGTATGTTTTAATATTTACTATAGGTCAACTAATTAATCCATTTTAATATTTACTTTTTGAAAAGTGTAACAATTTTTTTCATTCCCAAATTTACTCTTCTAAAATACCTTTTATAATTGACAAAAATTAAAATATCCTTCTTATATTTCAATTTATTATCATTAATTTCATTAATATTAAAATGCCCAAATGTCCAAATTTTATTATTATAACAACAACAACAACAACAACAACAACAACAACAATAATAATAATAATTATTATTATTATTATTATTATTATTATTATTTTTTTTTTCTTTTTTAATTTTGACATGACTTATGCCATATTGCAAAAAAAAATTTAATCAAAATAAAAATAGAATGTTTTTAAAAAAAAATTAAAATTCAAAAAAAAAATGAAAAAAATCAAAAGCAAGAGTAGCCATTGTTCTTCTTCTTCTTCTTCTTGTTATCTTGTTTATTTTTTTTTCATTCTCAATGCAAATTTCGTAAAATACCTCTATCCATTTATAAGTAAATTTTATAAATGAAATGAATTAAACTCCTTAATAAGTGTAAAATTAGTTTTTTTTTGCCTTATAATCTACCAAAATGATACCTTATAATGTGTAACCATTTTACTTGAGCTCAAATCCTCTGGACACAATGTGTTGACTCTTTTAACATCTTTCACCACTCACCTTTGGAAAACACCAACACTAAGATTTCATAATAACGAATAATGGCCAATAAAATTAATTGTCATTCAAAGCATTCACTTTAAGTCATGATAATTTTGACCTGATAAAAGTACATCATATTCAAGGTTTTTTTTCTTCCTAAAACTTACTCCCAATCTAGAAGTGGGTTGGTTCCCTTAGCTTGCTAAGGTGATTAATACTTCACTGACATTTAGAACCAATTTATCAAATTAAAAGAAGAGGAACAAAGTCAGGGATTGAATCAATAAAATTGGAATTAATAAGTCGAAAATTGGTATAGTTGTTTTATATCAAGCTCTAGAGAGTTATATCAATGCTATTTAACTACAATTCTGTTTTCAAATTTCAATCAATTTCCTCTAGATCAGCATTATCTGCTTTGCTTTTTTCACTAATAAGCCTCTCAACAACTTCTTCTAGAGGTGGATCTCCAGGTCTTCGAAAAACTTGATCCCCATGAATGCTCAATCCATGTCTTCTAAGCTTTTTACAAGCTCTGCCAAACGACCCTGAATTGTTTTATAATCACAGAAAAATAATACTCCGGTTGAGAATAACATTCATAATATTATGGGGCTTGAAAATGACATAAATGGAAAACTTACTTTCCTCCTGCAACTAGTCCCTCTGCAGCTTGCTCTAGGAAAGTTTGAACCGTCAGGCCTCCCTTCAGAGCCAATCCAACATATTCCAGAGCTTTGACCTATAAGCAATTGAATTGAGAGCCCACAATCAATTTCAATATCAATATTTAGAGTAATAAAACATTGCATGAGTGAATCCTAAAGGGAAATAATTAGTAGCTATGTATATGATATTCAGCAGCACTACCAAATTTCTTGTGAAAATTCGACCCAATCCTGTTAGACGGAAGCTGCTAAGTGAGAAGTGACTTGTATCCAAAGGAAAGTACTTGTCGTGTTCTTAACCGAGATCAACCTTAAAGCTATGGAAAAGCTTTGAAGAATGATCACAGCCAAGATATTAATGTAGGACTCTTTAGGATTTCTGAAGATCCAGTTGGGATAATCAGGTTCTCCCTAGTCAACAATGTGTGTGCTTGTGTCAACTCAGGGATGAGAAGACGTACCTTAGCCCCTATATCATGGTGGTTCTTATATGGGATTAACTGTGTGTTGCGGGCCGTTCTGATGAGTCTTCTGAAGAGGTGGAACTCAAGTAGGATTTGTATAGGATATGATAAGATCATATCCTTAAACCCTGTAAGTGATAAACTTTATCCAATGTCGTTATATCTAACCAAGAGTCGTGGGGAATCCAGTGATAGTTACGGTTTGATAAGGCTGTAAACGATAAGGATTAGATTGGAAGTCCTGTGCTAGCTAAAAACCTTATCAGTACGTAACCGGTGGAAACCCAGTTCGCTCGGTATAAATATCTGATCGACACCCCTGTATCAGTATCGAAGTAGTGGGAGTAATGAGCCCTTTGGTCGGTCGTAGCTCGGTCTACTATAGGTCCACTACATAAGCCCCCAAGCTCGGTTGGGTGATTTAAGCCCTGCCGAGCTTATGAGACAAACGAGCCATATTTCGACCGTATTTTCAGTGATCAAAGTAGAAATCCAAGTCTCTTTTTGCTTCGAACGGAGCTGTCGTTTGATTGACCCCGGAATGACCTTCCGTT
This sequence comes from Crotalaria pallida, assembly GCA_037953625.1. Classification (NCBI taxonomy): domain Eukaryota; kingdom Viridiplantae; phylum Streptophyta; class Magnoliopsida; order Fabales; family Fabaceae; genus Crotalaria; species Crotalaria pallida. The sequence goes on along the minus strand of CM075650.1, from coordinate 54,806,238 downwards.
ACTCCCTGAATCTACACGTGTCTTTAACCTTATCGGGAAGCGTACCGTTATGATTTCAAACCTAACAGAGGTGCCACGTAGTCTTTTTTCAACGCGGAATGGGCTTTTTGCACCTAAGGCCCAAACTTTTTGAGATAGTGGAGGGAAGTTAAAAGAAAACCAAAAGGCGGTTTCTCATTTCCACCTATTCTCTTTCTTCTTCGTACGTTCTCCTGAGAAATTGGAACTCAGAAGTGAAACTGCATAAAGGCCTCCTTGCAACAGCTTCTTGCCAGGGCCTTGATCGACACTTCCACTGCATTTTTTATTGCCTTGCGTACCTCAATCTTCATTGCTTTTGATCATTCGCTACTAGCAGGTAACTGAACTTTCTCCTTCAGAGCATTTATATTTTTGCTATTTTGATGTCTTCTTCGTTCTTGCATGTGGTTGTTGCTATTTGTTTACTGCATTTCCAAGTGTTGGATTTTGCTTCTAATGCTTTATTGCTGTTCGTGCTCCACTACTGTTTCTTTGTCACCGATTTATGAAGAAATCGCTTTATTCATACATTTCCGGGTTTACTCACTTTTCTGGTTTTGAAAAACTTTACACATTTTTGGGTTTTTGGGTTTTCTGTGTTTTGCGAGTGTTATTTTTTCTGAGTTGAGGGGTTTACTTTCTGGGTTCAGGAAAAACCCCAAATCGTTTTGTTGTTGTTGTTGTGATACCTCGCTTGCCCCTCAAACTTCTTTATCCGCTTTACCGCCTATTGAGCGATCGCTGTAGAATTTCTTTGGTTTGCTTTACGTTTTTCTACACTTAAATTCTTAGGGTTGGTACTGGAGCGTCGTTTATCATGAGTGAGGAATCTGTAAACTCTGATGTGCCAAGAACACATAAAGGAGGAAACCCAGAGGTTTATGTTAAACCGATTGCCATGCATTTCCCTCGGACTTTAAGAGAGTTCAGGCAGGGTGTGATTCAGTATAGGATCGCCGAAAGGGTAGAACAAAGGAGGTTAAGGAGGCTTCATAGAGGTATTAGACATTTCAATCGGTTTTGGGAAACTCTACCTAGAAAGGGAGGTGTTCCCAAACCGACCGTAAGTATTTGATCAAGTTTTTGTGGTTCTGACTCCAAGTGTGCCCCCTTTTCCTCAGGTATGAAGAGAAAGTGTGTTACTAATCCCGAGTTGTACCCTCTTCCACCAGATTCAGATGAATATGACTGGGTGGACCGAGAGGTTCTTGGCACTCAATCCGAGCTTACATCACATCAATCATTAGACCAAACACGAGCCATAATTTTGCCATGTCCAGGAGACAACGCAGGGAATTTGTACTCCATTACTCCAGTGGGTGAGAATGAGAGTCTGCACCAAGATTCCTGAGGGTAGTACAGGCTTCTATTTTTACGAAGAGGTAATCACTCGGCTTGGGATAAGGCTGCCTTTTACTGATTTTGAGATGGGGGTTCTGAACTTCCTAAGAGTAGCCCCTACTCAGCTGCATCCGAACGCATGGGCGTTTGTGAAGGTTTTTGAACAGGTCTGCTCAGCCATGAATTGGGCTTGTAATCTTCGTATCTTTTTTCATCTTTTTGCTCCACAGTGTAATTCATTTGAGAAAGGTTCGGCTAAGAAACCCTGGGTTTCATTGAAATCTCGCCGAGGATATGCTTTATTTACCAAATATTATGAGTCCTGGAAGGGATTCAAACCTTTTTTATTTAAGTACAACTTTAATGGTACGGGGGTCTGCTGGTTTACCCGTCCTGGGGAAAGACGGGCTCCTCCGCGGTTTCCTCTTCAGTGGAGTGCCAGTTTCTTCAATCGACCAATCGCTTCATACTCTTCCGACTGGAAAGAGCTTGCTGAATTTGAGAAGGAGGTTTGTCGGTCGGTTGAAAGTTACTTGCAGAAAAATGGGATGATAGAGACGAGGGATATTGTGAATATCCCTTCTTCGGAAGTTAAAACGGAGCTTGGTATAGTGTATTTATTTCGCTTTTCAATTTTTGTGGTTTGATCGGCTCTGACGACTATTGGTTTTGTTTTTCTTTGAGTTTGTGGTTTGACTGGCTCTAACGTCTATAAGTTTTGTTTGCAGAAAACATGGCCGCTCGTTTGGCAGCTCTGGTTCAAGGTCAAGGTGGTAAGAAGAGAAAAACTCCTGCCACTTTTGGAGCTTCAACTATTTCTGTGGCCCCTGGTGGTCAAGTTCAATCACCTTCTCCTCTACAACCCCTTCGCCAACGCCGACGAGTGGACAAAGGAAAGGAAAAAGTAACCGAGGGTGTAAACCCAAGGACTGAGGGACCAAGTGCCCGACCTCTGCTGCTCCTACTGCTGGTACCACTGATGCTGCTCCAACTTCTACTGAAAATCCTCCTGACACATCCATATGGGATGTGCAATTTGATGAAAGATTTGGGAAGTACATCTGCCCCGAATCGGATTGCACTCGTTTCGGAACGCTGAACACCGACGAGTTGTCACGTTGCAACATGACACTTGCTAAGTATCTCCTCAGGGGGGCCAACCTTGCCTATTTCTTGGCCAAACATCCTGATGGTCTTTTCACTGGCTACAACACCGAACAAAGGGAAGCTCGGGATCTTTCCGCTGCTCAAGAAGCCAGTCTCTCGGATGAGCTGATCCGAGTGAAAAACGAGCTGGAAAACCTGAAGGCTGATAAGGGGGAGCTGGCTAAGGAGAGAGATTCCTTAAAGGCTTCCCAAAAAGCAGCTGAAATCAAGAAGAAGAGGGCGGAGGAGACTCTGAAAAAGGAACATCAAGTGCATCAGCAGAGGGTGGATGAATTAAAAGCTGAGGTTGACAAGTCGGCGGTGGTGGCTCGGAAGCTGAGAGAGAAAGCACTGTTTCACAAGAAGAAGGCGGCGACCAACTTCTACAACTGGGGGAAAGCGGTTGATGATGCCTTTGTCTCGGCCATTCAGCAAGTTCAATTTCTGAACCCTGAATTAGAATTGAGGGTGGTTGGGGCTCATCCATTTCATGCTGTTCAAAATGGGAAGTTGATTGATCTTTCATCCAGGGCTGAGGTAGATCTGCAGGCCGAGGATCTTTCTAATCCCCTTGAGGAGCTGACCGAGGCACCAGACTTTGATGACTCTCAAGTTGTTTTATCTGATATTGAAGAATGATATTTCACCCTTTACTATTTTGTCGTCTTGCTGTTTGCTCAATGTATTCTGAGCGTTTTAACTTGATGCTTTTGTATTCTGCCTTACTGAACAACTTACTTTATCTTGCTTTCGCTCGTGATGAGCGTTGTTTTGGACAATTTACCTTACTTTGCGCATTTTGATAATGATATCATATTGTTATTTACTTTTTATTTCGTTCGTCACGTTTCGGTATTTACTAATGTGAATTCAAACTGCATAATTCATTGTGAGTAGAACTCGGATCGCCGACTTTAGCCAAAGTGGGATCCTCGGACCGCGAAGTAAGGAAAGTAGTTTCCTGGATTCGGGCATTCTATAAGTACGTTGCTGAACTCTCGTAAAGAGTTGTGCCTCGGTTTGGCTCGGTGGCTAGCCGAACCAAATGAGTCGCGTGTTACATCACAATGTTCAAACAAAGATTTCGAATAAACCGAAGCATTTATTGATAAACGATTACAAAAAATGAAATTATTCATCTGCTAACAAATTCCTATTAATCTTCTAACCATTGTCACTAATCTAAGAAGGATGTTGTCCTTCGTTTATTCGACCTAAACATTATTGAAAAATAAACTATCCTAACAGTGGAAGTCAAAGTGTGAGCTTAACTGTAATAGGCCCTGAGCTTGGCCACGTTCCATGAGTTACCTACTTCCGTGCCCGAGAGAATCTCCAATTTGTATGCTCCAGATCCGAATTTAGCTTTCACTCGGTAGGGGCCTTACCAATTTGGTTTCAACTTTCCGACTCCAGCATTTCCTTTGCCAATATCTGCTCGGCGTAGGACTAAGTCACCAACTTCAAAATTCCTTGGTCGTACCTTCTTGTTGTATTCCCGAGCCTGCCGCTCCTTCATTTTACTCTCATGGGCTGCGGCCTTTTTGCGAACTTCTTCCAACAACACCAGCTCTTCACTGATCAAATGGTCGTTTGTTTCTGAGGGACGTTCAAGTGTCCTGAAGGTGGGAATATGCTTTTCGATTGGGATGACTGCGTCACAGCCGTATGTCAAACGAAAAGGGGTTTCACCTGTGGACGAATGTATTATTGTCCTGTGTGACCATAGGACGCTCGGAAGTTTATCTGCCCAAGTGCCAGCAGCGTTTCCGAGCTTCTTTTTGATCCCATCTAAGATGGTTCTGTTGGCAGCCTCGGCTAACCCATTTGTTTGTGGGTGTTCAACGGAACTAAAATAGTGAGTAATGTTTAGATCGGCTGCTAATTGTTGGAAGTGATATGCTGCAAACTGAGATCCATTGTCTGTGACTATGGCATGTGGCACTCTGAACCGAGAAATTACCTCTTTGACAAAGAAAGATTGAATCCGAGCTGTTGAGATCGTTGCTAATGGCATTGCTTCGATCCATTTGGTGAAGTAATCAATAGCCACTACTGCAAATTTGAGTTGGCCTGGTGCAGTGGGAAACTTTCCTATGATGTCCATGCCCCATTGGTAAAAAGGCCAAGGTGCGCCGAGAGAGTGTAACTCTTCAGCAGGCTTTTGATAGACGTCACTGTGAAATTGGCACTGAGTACATTTCTTGACATGTTCCATAGCGTCTTTCTGCAGTGTAGGCCAAAAATAGCCCGCTCGGATTACTTTTCTCGCCAAGGACTTTCCTCCCATGTGATGGCTGCAAATACCGCCATGAATCTCCTCCAAGATTTCCTCAGCTTGGGATGGATTGACACATCTAAGCATGGGGGATCCAAAACCTCTCTTATACAAGACTCCATTTAGAACTGTGTATTGGGCGACCTTTTTCACCAATTTCCGAGCTTCAGACTGATCTTGGGGGACAAACCCATGTTGCAAGTAAGTAAGAATTGGGTCCATCCATGACTGAGATATTGAGACCGCCAAAATGATGCTAGGTCGGGGAATAGTTTCTTGTATTAGAGTTTTGTTATTTTCTGACCCTTTTGTACTTGCCAATTTGGACAGAATATCGGCTCGGGAATTTGAATCTCTCGGTACATGTGAAATGTTAAATTCAGAGAAGTTTGAGATGATTCGTTTTACCTCTTCCAGATATTTTTGTAAAATGGGCTCCTTTGCCGAGTACTGACCCTTGATCTGAGAAACTACGAGTTGTGAATCGCTGAAAACTGACACTTGCTCTACTCCAAACTCGTGAACCATCTTGAGGCCTGCCAGGACTGCCTCGTATTCCGCTTGATTGTTCGAGGTTTGAAACTCAAATTTCAAAGAGTATTCCATACACAATCCCTCAGGGTTTTCAATGATGACTCCAGCTCCAGCGCCTTTCCTATTACTCGATCCATCCACATAAACTGACCAAAGATTTTGAGAGTTGTCTGTCTGGATATCTGTGAACTCAGTAACAAAATCGGCAAGCACTTGCGATTTCATTGCCTTTCTTGGTTCATAGGTAATGTCGAATTCGAAAAGTTCGACAGACCATGAAACCATTCTGCCAGCTAGGTCAGGTTTGTGAAGAACTTGTCTGAGAGGTTGAGCGGTTCTTACCAAGATTCTATGCGCCTGAAAATACTGTCTCAATCTGCGAGCGGATGTGATCAAACAATACGCAAGTTTCTCAAGTCTTTGATACCTCAACTCTGATCCTTGAAGTGCTCGGCTAACAAAATATACTCGGGCTTCTGTACCTGCGTTATCTCGTACTAGAACCGAACTGACCGCCGCTTCCGCTATCGACATATATAGAATGAGGTTCTCACCAGGAAGAGGGCTGTGTAAGACTGGTGGGCTGGAAAGATATTCTTTTAATTGAATAAAAGCTTGTTCGTAGTGCTCATCCCAAAGGAAATCCTTGTTTTTCCTAAGGAGCTGGTACCACGGCAAAGCTTTCCGAGCGGCTTGGGATAAGAACCTGGAGAGTGCCGCCACTCGGCCCGTGAGTTGTTGAACTTCTTTAAGATTTGCTGGGCTCCTCATATCTAGGATTGCTTCACATTTATCGGGATTGGCCTCAATTCCTCTCTCGGTTAACATAAATCCGAGGAAAGAACCGGCTGGAACTCCAAATACACATTTTTCCGGATTCAGTCTCATGGAATATTTCCTTACCCGATCGAGTATTGTTGTGAGGTCCTTGGCATGATTCTCTTGCTGTCTACTTTTTGCGATGATGTCATCTATGTATACCTCCATATTCGAGCCGATCATACCTTGAAAAATCTTGTTCATCATTCTCTGATAAGTAGCTCCCGCATTCTTCAACCCAAATGGCATGACTTTGTAACAGTAAGTTGCCCTGTCGGTGATAAATGCCGTTTTGTCCTGATCGGCAGGGAACATTGGAATCTCGTTGTAACCAGAGTAAGCATCCATGAATGATAAGAGTTTGTAACCAGCTGAACTGTCGACGAGTTTGTCAATAACAGGGAGTGGGTATTGATCTTTAGGACAGACTTTGTTCAAGTCTGTGTAATCAACACACATTCTCCATTTTCCATTGGGTTTTTTGACTAAGACGGTGTTTGCCAACCAATCTGTATAGTCAATTTCCCGAATGAAGCCTGCTCGGAGTAGTTCAGCAACCTTTTCCTCTATTGCCACGGCCTTTTCCGCGCTAACTTTCCTTTTGCGTTGCGCCACTGGTTTCGACCCCGGTATGATGCTCAACTTATGACAAATAAAATTGGGGTCGATTCCTGGCATATCGGCTGATGTCCAAGCGAACAAATCTTTATTTGCGACTAATAGTACGGCCAATTCTTCTTTAACGCATGTGGGCAAATCAGAACCGATTTTCACCTGCCTAAGGGGGTCGTCAGATAACGTTAAGAACTCCCATTGTCCTTTTGGGGTTGGTCTATTTCTGTCGGATTGGTCCCGCATATCCAGGTCCGCCAGGTTGACATTTCCCTTACCCAAAGAAACTCTTTCCAGATTGCTCGGATCCTTGCTTTTCTCTTTCCCCAGGCTAGCATTATAACATTTTCTTGCTGCATCCTGCTCGGCTTTGACCGTTACGACTCTATCATCAGTTCCGACGAACTTCATGGCCAAATGAACTGTTGATACCACTGCCCCAAATGCTTGCAAAGATGTTCTCCCAAGTATGGCATTATATGCTGCCGGACAATCAACCACCAAAAACTTTACGATCTCGGTCCTGGCTGAGGGTTGTTGACCGAGGGTTACGGGGATTTGGATGTAACCCTTTGGTTCAACAGTGTCCCCAGTAAAACCAATCAGTTCTCCTTCAAAGGGAGTGAGATTACACTCCCTTAGTTTCAAAGCTTTGAATAACGGGAAAAACATTATATCCGCCGAACTACCTTGATCAATAAAAACACGTTTTACCTCATAGTTGCCGATCAAAGCAGTTATCACCATGGGGTCGTTGTGGCCCGGAAGGATTCCATCTAAATCTTCATCATCAAAAACGATGGGAATGTTTTTTGTTGATCTCTTGGCAATTGGTTTATGGCTAACAGCCAAAATTTGGTTGATGTATTTTTTTCTGTCGGCTCTCTTCTCCCCACCTCCAGCAAAACCTCCCGCAATAGTGTTTACGAGAAAATCATTTTTATTGGTGTTTGATTCGGGAACCGGAGTAGGGTCGGTTCTCTGCTTCCCCGTGTTCCGATCATCTGGTGACTTACTTCTCTGGCGTTTAGGTTTTACTGGTGATTGAGATCTGTGTCTGCTCCTTCGGCCAGCTGCATCTCTGATGTACTGCTGCAACTTCCCATCTCTGATCATCTCCTCAATCAGGTCTCGCAGCCAGATGCATTCGTCGGTTGTATGGCCATAACCCCTATGGAAATCACAGTATTTTGACCTATCACGTTGTGCGCCCTTTCTTAATTAAAGACGGAGGTCTTTGGGCAGAGCGTAAGTCGGTCTGCATAGTTTCTCTTAAAATCTGACTCCTCGGAACAGTTAGAGGGGTGTAATCCTGAAACTTATTCCGGGGAGGAATTCGTCGATCACGATCGTTCCTTTCCTGTCTGCCACCAAAACGTTCGTCACGTTTTTGTTTGTTTTGACTTGGTGGGTCGGCACGCTCTCTTTCCTCTCTTACTTTCTGCCCTTTGTGGAATTCCTCCAGATTGATAAATTTGTTTGATCTTTGCCTTAGCTCTGCCATATCTTTTGGAGGTTTGCCAATCAAGGATTTTCTAAAATCTCCAGATTGTAAACCTTGAGTGAACAATAATACTGCTACCCCAGGTGCTAATTGAGGGACCGAGCTTGCTTCTGCATGGAAACGCGAAAGGTAATCTTTCAAGGACTCATCTTGCTTTTGGGTTACAGCTGCTAAGGTGTGGTCGGACCTGGGCTGGATACAGCTAGCCGTGTATCTATTTAAAAATACTCTTTTCATCTCTTCCCAAGAATTAACAGAATTCCGAGGGAGAAATGAGTACCAATGCAATACTGAAGGTTCGAGGGTTATGGAAAAGGCTCGGCATTTCATTTATTCTCCTCCGCCGTAATAGTTCATTGCCCCCTCGAAAGAGACAATATGGTCCACTGGGTCGGTTAGACCGTTATAATGTGGGACATTAGAAGGGCCCAAGTAGCCTTGAGGGGTTTGAAACGCCATGATATGTGGGGTGAAAGGATGACCAGGATGAAAATCACCCTGATCCTGGTTAATGGAGGGGTTAGCATGGAAATTTGGTGGTGGAAGCTGCATTATTGGTGTTGGTTGGGGGTCCATAGTTGGTTGGTTTTGTGGTGGAATAGAGGTTGATTGATTTTGAGCAATCCTTGCCATGGCCTGCTGTTGAAGGTCGGCAATAGCACGTCCTTGTTGTTCAATTAAAGTCGTTTGTCTGTTTAGGATGTTAATCATCTCTTGCTCCCGAGCCCGAGCAGATGCAGATGTTCCATAAGACCTTCCGATGGAGTGGCTATGATGAGAGTTTCCAGGAGCAGTTCTTCCTGGATTCAATCTGGTTCTAGGGGTTGTACTTATGTGGTCGGGATTGGGTGGGACAGGAGGGGTACGTTGGGTATTTCGGCCATGATGTGCTCGAGTTCCAGTGGTACTGGATGTGTTTCGAGTGGTTGGGGCTGTGCTGCTCGAATCACCATGGGTGTAATGTGGTGGTGTTGGAGGGGGTGGTGGTGGTGGTGGAGGTAGTATGGTTCGTAGAACTTGGAGCAGTTGGGGGTTGCTTCTAGTCCTAGGATGAGAAGATTGTGGTGTTTGGGAATGAGTAGCATGATTATTACTACGATTAAGGCTGCGATGAGGGGGTGGATGATTTTGTGAATGGTTTGGTGGCTGAGAATTATTCGCTGCACCAGAATGGGAGGTTCGTGGCGGTTGTCCATTATCTGCACGATTGTGGTTGAGAACATCGCGCAGATCACCAGCAGAATGGGGCTGTGGGTTATTGTTATCAGCGTTTCTAGGCCTGCCACGGGTGCGGGTGATGCGGTCACGGAGGTCACCAACCTGACTTCTGGTGGTAACCATGGTGGTGGTGGGAATGATATGTTATTCAGATTCCCACAGACGGCGCCAATGTCGTGTTCTTAACCGAGATCAACCTTAAAGCTATGGAAAAGCCTTGAAGAATGATCACAGCCAAGATATTAATGTAGGACTCTTTAAGATTTCTGAAGATCCAGTTGGGATAATCAGGTTCTCCCTAGTCAACAATGTGTGTGCTTGTGTCAACTTAGGGATGAGAAGACGTACCTTAGCCCCTATAGCATGGTGGTTCTTATAGGGGATTACCTGTGTGTTACGGGCCGTTCTGATGAGTCTTCTGAAGAGGTGGAACTCAAGTAGGATTTGTATAGGATATGATAAGATCATATCCTTAAACCCTGTAAGTGATAAACTTTATCCAATGCTGTTATATCTAACCAAGAGTCGTGGGGAATCCAGTGATATTTACGGTTTGATAAGGCTGTAAACGATAAGGATTAGATTGGAAGTCTTGTGCTAGCTGAAAACCTTATCAGTACGTAACCGGTGGAAACCCAGTTCGCTCGGTATAAATATCCGATCGACACCCCTGTATCAGTATCGAAGTAGTGGGAGTAATGAGCCCTTTGGTCGGTCGTAGCTCGGTCTACTATAAGTCCACTACAGTACCAAGTAAGAGGAGAGTCAACTGCAAGATCTTTCTCCCATATTACCTTCATGCACATAACGAATGAATCCATGTTAGCATGTTCATTTATTAAACAAAAATTAGTGAAAAGTAATAAGATGTTAACGTGATTAAATTTTAGTTAGGTATGGTTTACCATAGGCAATTAAATTATTATTCAACATGTATTAGGTTGTGGAGCCTGTTATAAAATTGCGCCGATCATTAAAAATACTTTCATATGTCTAATAATGATTTGAGTGTCTAAGAGATGATGCTGTAGACTGTGCCTAATTAAGAATTTCACTGCTAATGTTTACCTCAAAACCTGCTTGCTTTAGAGCTTCAAGACACTGTGTGGTTGATCTAATGTCCGGAAGACCATCACCAATCTCAATTTCTCCCTGCACCAATGAATTTTATTTATTATAGAATTACAAACCAAGCTGAGGCCAGGCAAGGAAAGGAAAGGAGTAGTAGGTAGTGTCAATCTAAATTTTTCTCTAACAATACCTCATACCTTTATTCTTTGATGTTCTTGGTTATTGGGATCAAAAGCATCAGTTATGCACCATTCATATGCAGCAAAACATTGGCCAGGCTTCAACACTCTATAAATCTCTTTGTAGCATCCATACTATCCATAATTCCACATCAGGAAAGAAAAGAAGAGTTTCAGACATTTCAATTTAAAGACAGAATTTTGTAAATTCGTAATTCACACATGCACTTCGTGCTGTGGAAAAATTAATTATGAGAAGCGGATGAATAACAGTGACATACAGCATCTGGTGATTTAGTACTATCTTCTTAAGAATAAAATGCTGAAAATCCACATAACCCCTTCATCAACAAGGAATTTAAGACATGGTGATTTAGAAGGTCAAGTTGTTGTGTAAATGCATTACATATTCATTAACACATGCCTTTCCTCTTGATATCTGGTACTCATTGTTGTTCAACCCTGTGATCGATGTCGAGCTGCAAAATAGAATCATGTTTATGAGCCCAGCCAGTCTTTCAGTAAAAATGATTCTAACATAAACATTCTATGCCAATTGCAATACTTAGTATAGTGATGGAGTGCTAAAGCAAAAGAACTTGTGAGAAACACATCTAATAACTTTTATGAGCCAGTACAGAGAGAGGAGGCCTTAAAAGAAGGAAGTTCCATTCACCTGAAACGAGCAATTTCTCTTAGTGGCCCCCCAATTCCACATCCAACATCCAAAACCTTTAACACAAAATTAAAAACTTATGAATTTTAGTTAAGATGTAGTGAAACAAATATTAGTTTGCTACTTTGCTTCATTAAACATTGAAACCTTCTGTCCAGGCTTCAAGGCAAGTTGTAAAGAAATTAAAGGAAGTGCTCATGTCTCTTGATGCTCTCCCGAAGAGATTCCCCTTTCCCCTTTTCGTTTTCCTCTTCTTGCTTTTCTCAATATGTAGGAGCTACAGTGAATCTCAAATGAAGCTCCAATGGACACCTAGGCTCCAATACCGAACGAAGAGGACAAGAGAACTCAGATCCACCGTCCACGGCGGAGAAGCACCACGACGGAGGTCCTTGCGATGGAGAAGCACGGTGGTAAACACGCAGTCTCAACAAGATGAAGAAGAAGAACGCCAACGGGAAGAAGAAGAAGAAGAGGAACAAGAACGCCAACAAGAACAACAGGGAGCGGCGCCGCCAAAGAAGAAGGGACCAACGAAGAAGAAGAAAGGAGAAGGGAGCTGTCGAGCTGCTGCCCTAGATAGATTTGTTGTGTTGTGGAAGCTAAGTGTGAAAATTAGGGGGCTTATTGCAAATAATTAATGCCAATTAGGGGGCTTATTGTGAAAACCGGTTCTTCAAATCTAACAAGTAATATTTATCTTACACTTTTTTTTTACCATGTCAATTTTACTGTTTTACCATAGTTTTTTACTGTCCCAGTCTAAAAACCAAACTCATTAGTGAGCATTCTAGAAGCTCCCTTAGTTTTAAATGTTTTGAATCAATTTTCACATTTTGACACATAAAATAGTACAAAATATGGGACAATAGACTGCCTATGAAGAAGGTTGAGATTAATATTTTGCCGTCGGGTAGGATTGTTTAATGTCCTTAGGATACTTGTTAAGATATTAAATGTGATTAAAAGTTATAGGAAAATTCACTTTTTTAGATTAACGAGAGAGTAAAAAAACTTGGATTTATGCATTTTTTCCACTTTTAGTATCGTTGAGGCACTTGATAATAAGAGCATTTATGTTTTGCTAGAAATTAATTACAATTATACACTAGGCATTTGATGAAGTCATTAGTAAAACATGTTATTATTATTAGCATGACGCCCCCGGAGGGTCCAACACCAAGAGCCATGTACATTAATAAAAGAAAGCAAATTGAATACGATACGATACAAAACCAAAACAAAATCCATAGGGAACAACCACAACGAACCTAGTTGACATCTATATGATAGAATGTTTTTGTAACTGTATGCTTAAGCCATATGTTAAAAAAAAATGGCAAACGCTAACAGTTGTCCTTGTTGACTAAATTTATATCAAAATTGATGTAATTAATGTAAATAAATTCTATAAATGCATTTATTCCAAACATAAATATATTTATTATAGATTTCTTAACATATGACATAAGACAAATATTAAAAAAAACATGATAGAAAACAACTATAGCGCAGCAAACCTAGTTGCCATTTATTTGATAGAAAATAACAGAGTAATATGTCAGATTAGTCCCTGACTTTGTAAGCGTATGTCATGTTAGTCCCTGACTTTATTGAAATAGCAATTTAGTCCCTGAGATATGAGAACGTCGATCAAGTTAGTTCCTGCCGTCACTATCGCAGGATGTATTTGCTTTAAATTAAAATGAGATAAACATAGGGACGTATGTGAATTAAAATGAAATCTCAGGGACTAAATTGCTATTTTGATAAAGTCAGAGACTAACTTGACCGATGCTTACAAAGTCATGGACTAATCTGACATATTACTCAAAAATAACAACAACAAAAAAAAAAAAAAAAAAAACAAGGCTCCAACTCCATTATATCTCCATTCAACTAGATGAACCCACGCTCCTCTGATTTCCACCTTCCAACTGAGGCTGTTCCTGGGATGATTGCTTTTGTTGTGACTGAGAAGGAGGATCAAGAGTTGGTTCCCCTTGCATTTGCTGAATTTGGTTACCACCTTTACTACCACTGCTGCTACCCATTGCTTGAAACTTCAAGAACTCCTCAATAAAACCAGGTAGATGTTGAGCATCCTTCAAATCCGAATAATCATCAGGCTCCGCCACCACAAGCGTTGCTGGCATTGGCTTGAAAAAAGGTGAAATCATATTAGGGTTTTTGATCATTGCCTCTATATATTGCATGGCATCAGGGCCAACATAAGCAGAGAGCTCTTCCTTAGCCTTTTCGATGTTAGCTTGGCTTTGCTTCAGCATTTCCTTCAACTCCGAGAGAGGACCTATGCAGCCGTACACAGGATCACGAAGGCGAGATTCGGCTTGGTATTTGAGAGAGGTAGCCAGATACTCTCGCTCTGAAGGGCTAACAGACAAAAGAAGCTTGGTGACGTTGCTGGCACCAAAGACGTGGTGCACTTGATTGAAGGCTTGATAATTGTCGGATGGAAAGTACGGTGCCAATGGGCATGATGTGCATTTTCGCCGCATATGCCTGCACGCCGCGCATGGTGGTTGATGTGATGATGCAGACATTGTCGATGAAACACACTTTCTTTATCTTCCTTTACGGTCACCAACACCGACAAAAAAAAAATCATAATTATCATTAAATTCTACATTAAAACTAACAAGGCCATAAATAATTTTCTGTCTTAAATTACGGCAGTTCATTTTATAGAAGGAATCTATTAATAAAATTGGAAAAGAATCTAACATAAACAAATTGAGTCAAAATGACAAACAAACCATTATTATTATTTTTTTTAAATAAGTTAAGGTTATCCCTATCATATGGATAATATTTTTTTTATAATAAAAGTGAATATTACTCCCTCCGTTTCATAAGTAGTGTTTTTTAAAGTTATGCACAGGTTTTAAAAATTGTTAAATGATGTAAGAATTTAAGATGTTTTGACTCTAATGACCCTATATAATCATTATTGAAGAATAAGAAATATATTGAAAATGAAAAAGAGTGTGTGCAGTGATAAATAGGAGTGCATTGGGAAAAATAACATTAATTATGTATTGGATTTTGTAAATTAAAAGAACAATACATATGAAATATGAGATAAAAACTTTATAAACACTAAATATGAAATAGAGGGAGTATAATTCTATTCGGGATTTGGACTGAATTTTAGAGCAAGTATTGTTCTCAAATATCAAATTTTGACTTTTAGTCTTACGTTATATTCTGTCCGATTCTATTTATAAGACTCTTTTGAGATTTTTATTTTCTATTAAAAAAAGTAATTAAACTTGTTGGTGGTATAGAAAATGTGAAAGTTTGTTATAATTTTTTAAAACTATATCTATAATTATTATTGGGACTCTAAAAAGTGTAGAGTTAATAGGGATGGTTGTGAAAAAAAGTAATTAAATGCTATTGAAAATTGAAATGAGATCTCATAAATAGGACCAAAATAAAAACTCAAAAAAATCTTATACTCTCTCTGTTTCATAATCTTGGTAAAAATCAAACAAGTCAATGAAAATAAGATAGTAGTACTTGTTTAATATAATGCATGATTATTCATTCATTAATAACAAATTGATATTACACAAATTTTCATATCATTACAATTAATACATATTGCAATATTGCATAAAAAAATTCTTTAAATGTGTTTTCTTTATTTACTTATCAATCATCGATACAATATATATAATCTTTACAATATACTCCCTCGGTATTTAATTATAAGGTCTTCTTGGTTAAAAAAATTTGGTCTTAAATATAAGATCCTCTTGTAATTTTTTCCAAAAGTACCCTTACATCTAATCACTATGGTATAAGTTTTTGTGAGAAGAAATAAATAAAATTGTATTGGAATATGAAATGGAGCTTGTTTAATGGTGTAAATGATTTGGAAATTGATTCACTACATTAAATATAGATGATGGAGTATCTAAGAATTAAATTAATTATTGAAAAATGAAAAAATATATTATGCTCTAATAATTGGTAGAGGGGTATTTTTGGAAAAACATATCAATTTTAATATAGAATTCAACAACATTGGTGAACGTAAAAATGCCCAAGAGGGCCTTAAAGATTATATATTGTATCGATGATTTATAAGATTTTTCAATGATCGATGATGTAATCTTTAAATGTGTTTTCTTTAAGATTTTTCGTTTATTTTTTTAAAATAATATATATGGAACAAATTTTTTTTGCATTTTTTTACCAAAATAATGAAATAGGGGAGTACATAGGACAAGTATTTGGGAATTCAACGGATCTTACATTATTAAGTCAATTCCTTACCGGGAACAAACCTTTTTTTTTTTTTATGGGAAATGTAGTGAAAAAATAAAATTGAACAATGATGTGTATATTGAACAATGATGTGTATATTATTGAAATAATCCATGCAAAAATTCTGTAGAATATAACGTTTTTTTTTTCTCATAGTTAAACGAATGGATCTGCAAAGGCAGCATTTACGTAGTGGTGAGTGGTGACGAGTAAACACTTACGAATATATTGATGGATCTATCAATAGGTTATGATGGAAATTCTAAAAATTGTACTCCGAAAAAAAAATAGATTGGGAGCATACAGTGAGAGCTTACAGTGATGAACAATTACCACACAGCAAGCATATGTTGAGGCAGAGAATCCGGGGAGCAATGAGAGAGGCGAAAATGTTTTTCTACTTTTTTGTTCAGGGCTCTGGCAAAAGCCCTTATTTATATTGTGAGAAATGATATACGGTACAAATAATATATAGCATAAAATTAAAAAGAAATTAAAAAATGGAAGGTTATAATTGAAAATTATGAAAATAACATATAGCAAAAAAGAAAATATTCGAATAACAAATTAAATATGTTTTTAAAATATTTAAAATAATTAGCATGGACGATATATATGGTAAACAAAATTTAGTTTTTATTAAAATCTTATTATCTTTTTAGGCTTTATTTAATAAAAATCTCTCTCTCTCTCTCTATATATATATATATATATGTATGTATGTATGTATGTATATGTATGAGAAGATATCCGTTTACATCAAGTTAAATTGTACCAACTCTTATACCGCTCATAACTTTTTATACAATATGAATTTTATTAATTCATCTGTTTATTAATAACCATATGTCATCTAAATAATTTGTGCCAAATTTGAGAAAATTTAAACATCATTAAATATATTTTCAAATTGTTTCATTTTCATATACTTTTACGACATATATTTTTGTTAATTTTGATATATATAAATGAAGTGCTAATAAATGATTTTGAATTTTTGTCAAATTTGGTATACATGATATACTGGATGGTAACTTTGAATCAAATGGTTGGTTCAATTATATTTAATTTGACTTGGTGTAAAAGTTTTAAGCGGCGTAAGAGTTTGTGTAATTTAACTTGAGGTAAACTAATTACTTCTCTATCTATATGTATATAAATGTAAATTAAAGATATTAATGTCATTAAATAAAACACAGTAATTATAAACTATATATATATATATGTAAAGATATTTTTGTCATCAAATAAAGTAATTATTATATATATATGTAAAGATATTGATGTCATTAAATAAAGTAATTATTAACGTTTAACATTATTTGAATAAAACTTAAAAAGTATTTAATATTTTAAAGTAATTATCATGACTTAAGCAATGTTTCGGGTTCGATTCCTTGTGAATGAAGAAAATTCATATTGGGAGACTCACCTGTCATAGCCAGACATGCGACTCGGGTCGGATCCGGATGTACCTAGGTAATACTTGGGGAACCGGATGGTGAACAAAAAAAATTCCTTGGTTTCCTATATAATGTAGTATTTTAATGTTATGCACGAGTTTAAAAAATTGTTAAATAATGTAAAAATTTGAAATATTTTGACTATAATATCCTCTGTAATCATTATTGAAGAAAAATAAAGATATTAAAGGTAAAAAAGAGATTATAATAAATATGGATATAGTTGATAAAAATAATATTAATTATAAATTGGATTTAGAAATATATATATATATATATATATATATATATATAAAAGAGGGAAAGAGTACTCTATATACACTATATATATAAAACTGTTGGAGTAATAAGTTTAAAAAAATAATAAAAAATAATATTCTTAAAAAATATAATTTTTTTATTTTAGTAAAGTCGTAATATTTTTCCATTAAAATGTTGATTTTTTTTAACTTTTAAGAAATCAAAATGTTTGTATATGTAAAGAAATTAACAATAGAATCATTAGATTAAAATATATATATATATTACAGCCCTTTTTGCCTATACTTTTTAGCCAGTACTACAGGTGTCCCCAAGAGTATCCTTAATACTACGGAACCCTTGAGATTAATCATGCACGAGGTCGGGTTCCTATGTCTCTCCCAGCAGAGTATGTTAACCGGGAATCGAAGTTGAGACTTCTTAGTCTCAGACCCCATTCACAAGTTCTCAAGTTGGCAGAATCGCACCACTTGAACCAACCCCATTGGTATTACGGTCATTTAATACTATTCAAATTAACTAAATAGAATGTACGTTACAAAATCTATTTTATCCCAATAAAATCTTATTATTTTAGGCTTTTTCCCTAAAAGTAAAAGTTTTGTTTAATTTCTTGATTGGTAGTTTTTTTCCTTAATTTTGGCGTTCATATTTTGACATATCTCATATATGATATAACTAGCTCTTCCTCTCTACAATATACGGATTATAAATATTTAAATTTTATATATTAAATAATTTAAAGTAAAGATTATTATTAAACAACAATAAAAAATAATATAATTATACAAAAAGGTAGAGACTCAAATCAAAATCCCACACTTGAAAAAATTAATTTAATCGAGCTTTTTGAGAAATTTTGTACTTCCTTGTATAAATAAAAAATAATACTTTTTATCTGAGATCTTCCTTATTTATTTAATGGATAAATTAACATTTTTTATATATGATTATCAAATTTATTATGATGAATCAAAATAAATCAAAATTTAATGTTTTGTTCTTTTTCGTTTGATAGTATTATGAGCAAATTTAAGGATAAATTAGAATATCCACTATTTTATAGGATACGAAGATGACATTGAAATTGTTATTTTTGACTTTCTTAGTTAACTCATTGCATTTTATTAGGAGTATAAAGACTGCTCTTTTTTTATATTTAATATTACATTTGTTTATCTATAGATGAGTATTAAATTAATGTATTTCTTATTTAGTTGATCGACAAATTAACACATTTTTAGATACCATTATTACATTTATTATGATATTATAATTGAATAATCATGAAATGATTCATTATATATCCAATCTTTAAAAATGATGTATAAGATTTAAATAAATAATTTCAAACAAGTACATGAATCATTATTTAGTTTAAGAATGGGTTTAAAATTTATGGTTTTATATATTAGTGAAGTTAATTATTATAAGGCTATTTGGTTGACAAAATTTAACTTCATTAATCGGTTACCTATTGTCCTTAACCGGTTATCGAGCTTAAATTTTGACAACATGATTAGTTTTGAATTAGGTAACGGGTTAACAAGAACTGATAACCGATTATCAACTTTTGTTTTGACAAAAAATGTGTTTTAAAGAATACAATAACCAATTACCAACACTGATTAACCACTTACCCTAATACCTAAAGGCCAAAAACATTTTTCTTAACAAGCTAACTCATTAACCGACTTGACATATAAATGCTCATTTTGAGAGAAGAGTATCATCAAGAGAGTTTTCATATTTCATATTCACATAAACACATAAGCCATTATTTTCAAGAAGAATCAAGAGAATTTTCATATTTATTCTTCTCATTCATGATTGATCTCAATTCTCATAATTGTTCTTTGTTCATGGATTGATGAGATTCAAGAATCAAGTGCTATTCATTAGAGTTGTTATTACAGCACTTTGGGTGTTTCCAAAAAATAACACAATTCTTAGTGATTGAGATGTGAGGTGTTGGAAATTCGGCAAGTATACCGATCACACAAGTAATAAAGAGTAAGTAAAATTATCGTTCCATAGGGGATTGCAAATTGTTTCTAATAATTCTTAGGCAAATGATAATTACTATGTAAAACTTGAGTTTTGTTTAGGTTTTGAGAAAGGAGTGTAGAATAGATAGAATGAGACAAAACATAAAATAAAGAGTATTTAGAAACAAATGTGGAAAAGGTTAGGAACATGGTTTCATTGTAGGACCGTAGTTACTAATTATGAAAATCCGTTTTCCATTAAATCAATGACATTCCAGAGGTAGTAAAAGTTAGATCCCTCATGACAATTACGTTTCTTATTAAACTATACTCCTTAATCCCTTAAGTGAGTCTTAGTTTAATAATCATTAATTAAAACACTGAAATTAATAAAAGTCATATAATCCCCAAAAGTATCCCTACCGCTTGGGTAATTATAATGTTTGGTTTAATGGCCTAATCTAATCCCTAATCTTCCAATTGAAGGATTAGACTACCAAAGCAAAACATAAATTGATCAATTCTATGAATTATAATTAAAAAACAACCAAGCAATTGATTTAAAAGGAAAACATCAAAACATAAATTAATAAACTATTTAGAATCCATACAAATCCACCGTATTCCTAACAAGAGGTTTAGTTACACATAATGGGGGAAGAAATACAAGAATTAAGGGAAGAACTCATAATCATAGACAATAATGAATTTACCCGAAGAGATCTTCAATCTTCAAGTGGATCCCTCCATTGTTTTTCTTCAATCCTTGCCTTGCCTCCTTGCTCTCAATGATATGTTTCTAACCTCTTTTCTCTAATCCTAATTTTATTCCTAATCTCTCTAATGTATCTGAATTGCTACCTAAAACTAATTGCAAAACCTATATTACAAGGCTAAAACTAAAACCTAAAAAAATCCCATCAGAAATCAGCAAAACAAGCCGAATGGGCCTGCTCCGGGGACCGCGCGCCTGGGCGCCCAGGGCATCACGCCTGGGCGCGCCTGTCTGATGCTTGCTGGTTGACGCTCCTTGCGCGCTTGGGCGCTCCAGCCTGTGCGCCTGGGCGTGCTTCTTGCTGTCTGGTTTCATGGTTTCCAAGGCTCTTTTCCATTCCTTTGCATCAATTATCAACTTAAGCCTCAAAATACCTGAAATTATGAACATACAAGATCACATTGCCCAAGGACCTTATTCTACGAAATATTCCTAAAAACCTAAGAAAATCCCTAATTCGCTCAAGAAACAAACCAAAACCAAAGTAAAAGGGAGTTAATTAATGCTTTAAAACATCATAAATTGGATCGTTATCACTCCCCCAAACTTAGTATTTTGCATGTCCCAGGTAAGAGTAAAATAAAAACTCATAAACTCAAGACTACCTCCTAAATCAAAATGTACACACCTAATCTAGGACTTCGACTCACTGACTCAGACACTTTTTATCACAAGCAATTTATACAATTAAAACCTGGTTAGAAAAGCAAACTCCAAAAGAACCAATGATTAGAGAACACTCTCAACCTCACCGTGTATCTCTCATGTGTATCAAGGGTTATGTATATGTAATTCACTCAAGTTCATACAATAACAATGTGTTACCATAAGCTTGACCATAGACCCAAATCTCCACTGAAATTATTGAATGCACACAAAAATTATATTTGGTTGTAATGAGGCCATGGCTAAAGTGTCAGGTGGGATAAAAGAAAGAAGAGATACAACTAAGGGCTAAAATGCAAAAACAAATTTCCCTCTAATGGCCAAAACTGCCGCTAGGTCGTGAGAGTGATCTTCCTTCCTTCTGCTCTTAGTAATCATGTCATCGCTATATACCTCCATAGTATGTAGGACCAATCAAACCAGAGAAGACCTTGTTCATCATACGCTGGTATGTTGCTCCAGCGTTTTTCAACCCAAAGAACATTATTGTATAGCAATATATGGCCCTTTCGGTGATGAAGGGCGTTTTCTCCTGATCCGGGGGGGGTACATTGGAATCTGATTGTACCCTGAGTAAACATCCATAAATGAGAGGAGTTGATATCCTGACGAGCTGTCAACCAGCTTGTCGATGACTGGTAGTGGATATTGATCCTTTGGGCATGCCTTGTTTAGGTCAATATAGTCGACGCACATGCGCCATTTTCCATTTGATTTCCTAACCAGAACTGTGTTTGATAACCACTCGGAGTAACTGACTTCTCTGATGAAACCCGCGGATAGGAGCTCGACCACTTTCTCCTCAATTGCCGCGACCTTCTCTGTTCCTACCCTTCTCTTCTTTTGGACGACCGGTTTTACGATTGGGTTAACACTGAGTCGATGACCAATAAAATTGGGATCGATTCCCGGCATGTCAGCCGAGGTCCAAGCAAAGAGGTCCTTGTTCCTGCTTAAAAGTTCGAGCAATTCTACTCTTGTGGTCTCGAGAAGACCAGTACCCAACCTTATCCTTCTGGTTGGGTCACCACTGTCTAACTGTATGAACTCCCAATCCCCCTGAGGAGTTGGCCTGGTGTCATCTTGATCGGCCCTAACATCCAAGTCTGCGAGCAATACATTTCCCTTGCTTGGACTTGGTTTTGGCTGTTGAATCTCTTCCTGGTTCTTAATTTTTGCAAGACTAGCATTGTAACATAACCTATCCTTATTCTGCTCAGCCTTGATGGAAACCTTTCCATCCGAGCCCTCAAATTTCATAGCAAAATGAACTGTTGAGACGACTGCGCCGAAAGTTTGGAGACACGTTCTTCCAAATATGGCATTGTAGGCCGACGGGCAGTCAGCAACCAGAAATTTGATGATCTCAGTCCTTGCCAAAGGTTGGTTTCCTAGTGTTACAGGAAGTGGATTTATCCTTTGGGAACAATGGTGTCTCCTGTGAAGCCGATCAGCTTCCCCTCAAAAGGGGTAATGTCAGCTGTTTTCAGTTTGAGAGCTTTGAAGAGGTTTAGGAACATAATATCAGCTGAGCTGCCTTGGTCGACAAAGACTCTGACAACCTCATAATTGCCGATCAGAGTAGTTATTACCATTGGATCATTGTGTCCAGGAATGACTCCTTCCAAGTCATCATCGCTAAAACAAATTGGGACACTTTTTGGGGTTCCCTTACGGATTGGATGGTCATGAACGGCGAGCACTTGGTTGATGTATCTTTTCCTGTCGGATCTATTTTCTCATCCCCCGGAAAATCCTCTTGCAATGGTGTTAATCCTGAGGTTTTGGGGGAATTGATCCGGATTGGCTATCTCTATCATAGCTATTCTCTATTGGTTGGTTGCCTATTGTTGGTTGGTGGGGTGATTGATTTGTTGTCTTGCAGGGGATGGGGTTCTTCTTCGAACATTTCTGTCAAGGGAAGGGGTTCTTCTTCTAGGACGTCGAGTAAGAGCTTCTCGCACGTATTTTTGGAGTTTCCCTTCTCTTATCAGTTTCTCAATTACATCTCTTACCCATGTACATTCATCGGTGGTATGGCCATACCCCCCATGGTATGCACAATACTTTGATCGGTCTCTTTGGGAACTCATTTTCAATGCGGGGGGTCTTTCGGCCATTCTCAAGTCGGTCTGCATAGTTTCCTGCAGAATCTGGCTCCTCAGAACTGTGAGGGGAGTGTACTCGTCAAACTTTGCCCTGGGAATGAATCTCCTCTCACTCCTAAGTCCTCTTCCCCTCTCTTCCTTTCTATCATCTCTCCTTATTCTGCCCTGGGATGAGGACTCACTCCTATCACCCTTTTCTCTCTGCCTTTGCCATTTGTTAAATTCTTATAAATTTATGAACTTGGTGGAACGGTGTCTTAATTCCTCCATGTCCCTTGGTGGTTTTCTCACCAGTGAGTTTTTAAAATCTCCATTTCGGAGTCCTTGGATGAAAAGAAAAACTGCATAACTCGGTTCAAGGTTTGGTACAGTTCCTGCTTCCGAGTGGAAACGAGCCAGGTATTCTCTCAATGGCTCTTCCGGGAGTTTCATTACCCCTGCCAGTGCATGATCGGATTTGGGTTGTATGCAGCTTGCCGTATACCTGTTGAGGAAGACCTTTTTCATCTCTGCCCAAGAATTGATCGAGTTCCTAGGTAAAGCCGAGTACCACCTTAGCACTGGTGGTTGAAGAGTCATTGAGAAGGCTCGGCATTTCATTAGGTCTCCCCCATCATAGCATTTCATTGCTCCTTCAAAAGGTAAGATGTGTTCCAGAGGGTCGGTTAATCCGTTGTACTTTGTGACACTGGTGGGGCCGAGGAAAGCGAATGATGTTTCGTAGGCCATAATATGAGGAGTGAAGAGGTGTCCTGGGTGGGTGTTGCTTTCTGTTTCGTGGATGGTTTCTAGGCCAGGGTTTAGAGGAGGTGGTAGGGATAGGGTAACTGGTCCTGGCGTATCATGAGCTAGTCTAGTTACTGGAGCTGTTTCCACTGCCCGCCCAGCAAGCATGTTCATGTGGATCTGCTAGAGATCAACTATGGCCTTTCCCTGTTGTTCCAGCATTCGAGCATGCTGTTTAATTATCTCTTCGAGCTGGGTTTCTCTACGGCCCTGGCGATCTTCCTGCATCTCTCCTGAAACACGAGCATCAATGGATCGTACAGATCCATGGTTCCTTATAGGGGTGGGCTCGTTGGGGTTTCCTTGCCTGGAATGGACCGTATACGGCCCATCGTGTGTGTGGGTGACTGCAGTTTGGTGACTGCACGCTGGAATCTCCATTCGGACTGAAGGAACGCTGTGTGGGGGTGGTTGGGGTGAGGCTCTTCTGCCATAGATGTTGCCCTCTAGGTCCCTTCCGTTGTCAGCGCTGCCCTCTTGGAGGTCTGTGACGGTTTCTTCCAAGCTACCGACGAAGGTCTCTGGAGTTGTTCCGGTATTGCCACGTGTGTGTACCATTGTGGGTGGGAATGACGGTTTATTGTTCCCACAAACGACGCTAGATGTAGTGTCCAAGATCTATGGCTAGCTCAAAGATCAGGGATGACCTGAGAACTAGGGTGTGATCTAGGGTTACGGTATGATCTTTTAGGTTTTCTAGATATCCAGTTGGGATAACTAGGGTTTCCCCAATCACTGGTGTGTGCAAGTGAGAGTAATTAGGGAATAAGGGAACGTACCTGAGCCCCTAGCTGGAGACAACTATTTATAGGGGGAGTGGTGCTGTACCCTATGGGCCTGTACTGAGGTCCAGTAGGCTGACGTGGCCCTTAGAGGATTGGGGGATGAGTCATTCATCCTTATCCTGTACTAGAGGGCCTTATCCCTGTGGCAAGTTGAGTTCACTCGCCCGGAGCTCGGACTCTCAAGGGGTAAAGTCCCTGTGGTCGGTCCGAGTCCACTGGGGTGAATATCTGAAATGTGCTCGGCCTGTACAGGCGTTGTTCTTTATATTGCTAACTCTGGTCGACTAGCTATGATAGGGGTAGGACCGAGGGTTGGTCCGCCACAATGTTGATGTGAATTGTTTAATATGATTTGTTTGCCTTTTAATTTGGTGCAGGTGTGGACCTCTTGACTGCTTATAGCCTTGTGCTCTTATTTTTCTTGCTCATCTGCTCTTGTATAATATGAAGAATTTGTAGCTTGATGATCTTGAAAAGCTGTTGGCCAGGCAGCTTAGTATTTTTGATTTGTTTAGTATTAAGTTTAGTGGTTGGGTGTATTTGATCTATTGGAGCAATATGTTGTAGTGTAAGGATGGGTGTTTTGCTTTGAAATAATTTATCAAGAACTGTATAGTATGGATATATCATTGTATTTTTCTGCTTGAAGTATATTTTGTACTTCATAGCTTCTTTGGAATGAATTTTTTCTTATCCAAAAAAAGATGATTGTTCACTATATAGCAAGTATACTAGATCAAATAGTAATATAGTCGGTTAAAACCAGATATCGTCCCACAGGGATTGTAAATTATGTTCAATAATTTCTACCTTATTCCTAACTATTAATGAAATCTGAAAATATAATTAAATTGAGAATGTGAATTGATTTATAACAACTAAATACTGATTTAAAAATAAAACTAAATCTGAATTAATTAAGTGAAATTAAGATGGGAAAAAGGCGTTAGGAATATGATTTCATTGTAGGACCTAGTTTATTAATTATGAATTTCTGTTTTCCTAATTTATTCAAAAACATTCCAGCAGTAACAATTACCAAATCCCTTTAATAATTGTGTTTCCTATTCAATTGGAACCCCTTAATTCCTTAAGAAATTACCAACCAATTAGTCATTAATTAAGATCTCTGAAATTAATTAGTTATATAATCCCCAAAAGTATCCCTACAATTTGGATGATTATAATGTTTGATTGCAAGGTCTATTTTAATCCTAATTTTTCAATTGACGAACTAGAGACCCAAAACAAAACATAAAGTGGTCAATTCTATGATTTGTAATTAAAACTCAATCAAACAATTGAATAAAAGGGAAAATATCAATTCATAATTTCATAAACTAATCATGATCCATGCAAATCCATCAAATTCCTAACAAAGGGTTTAGTTACACATACTTAAAACTGAAAAACAAGGAATAGAAGAAAAACCCATGATCATAGACAATCTGAATTTCTTCAATCTTCAACCGGAACCCTCCGTTGTTGATCTCCAATGCTCTTCTCAATGCAATTTCTCCCTGTAAATTCGTGTGTAATCTCCCTATCTAATCTAAATCCTAATTAATAACCTAAAAACTAAGCAAATCCCCTCAGAAATCAGGAAATTAAGTCAATTTGGGCTTGGACCGGGCAACGCGCGCTTGGGCGCGCTAGGCTCCACGCCTGGGTGCGCCAGGTCTAGTGGTGTGAAAATTTAGCGATGCGAGTGCGCCTGGGCGCGCAAACTCTGATGACAATTTTTCTCTGCTGTTAGCGCGCCTGGGCGTGCTGTTTGCACGCCTGGGCGTGTGACACCTGATGTGGCTCCGTTTTTCTCCGTTCTTGTGACATTTTCAAGGTCCTTTTATGCTCTTTTCAATTCCAATGTTGTTTTATCCAATTTAGCTCCCAAAAGTACCTGAAACATATCCAAAACGGATCAAAACGTTCAAGGGAATAAAATTTCCTAAACTAATTAAAAACTAAACAAAATCTACCTAAAACACTTAAGAAACAAGCCAAAACTAAGCAAAAGGAAGTCAAATTAAGCTCTAAAACATCATATGTTAGACCCAAATCACACCCCCAAACTTAGCATTTTGCATGTCCCATGCAAAAGTAAAATAAAAATTCTAAAACAAAAGACTACCATCCAAATAAGAATGTACAATACCTAATCTAAGACTTCGACTCATCAACACAACGACATATCTATACAAGCTATTCACATATCAAAACTTGGTTAAAGAAACAAAACCAATCAGAACTCAGAACTAGTGAACACTCTCAACCTCTCAGTGTATATCTCTCATGTGTATCAAAGGTATTAGAAATTCACTCAAGTTCATACAATAGTAAAGTGTTACCATATGCTTGACCATAGACCCAAATCTCCACTGAAATAATTGAAAACATGCACAAATCAAAAGGTCTTTATTTTGGTTGTAATGAGGCCATGGCTAAAAGTGTCAAGGTGGGATAAAGGAAAGAAAGGATGAAGCTAAGGGCTAAAATGCAAAAACAAATTTCCCTCAAAAATTATGAATGAGCATTGAATGCTATGAGGACTCACACTCAAACACAACTTTTTCAAACTTTCTCTTTTTCTAATTTTGCTCTACTACTTCTTCCAAACAGATTTCTTTCCTCTTATCATTCAACAATGTTCACTTTTTCTCAACTCTTCTTTTCTTTTGGAAGAAGAGTAACTCAACCAACACTTTCACAATTTTCATACTTTTTGAAATGTTCCTCTCTCAATTGCTCATTTAAAATTCCTAAGGTACTCACAAAAATATACAATCAATGCAGGGTTGATGAGCATTTTATTTCCCATTTTTCCTTGCATTATTTTACTCCTATTATTGATACTTGTTGCCTATTTGACATTGTTTAGCTTGATTTAGTGATTTAGAGTTTATTGGACTATTATTCTGAATATTGTTTAATTTGGGATTATTTAGCCTAATTAATTCTATTTCTATTTTCAGGTCATATTTGGCACAAGGGCTTTTTGGACATTTTGGGAATGAAGATTTAATTTTGGAAGAGAAGATATATGATGAAGTGAAGATTGTAATCTATCTTTAGGATTAGTTGAGATTTAGTTATATCTTTTAAGATTTAGATTTTATCTATAAGATATTTTTAGATTTAATTTAGAGATAAGCTTTCCTTAGGATTTGGGCCCATGATTTAGGCCCGTTTTGTGATTTAAAAAGCCAAATTCGTGTAAACCCGAGGAGGGACCTTCCATTCACGTTTTTTTTACATTCTCTCTCATAGAGAAGACTTAGTTTTGCTCTCCAAGCTTGTGGTGGCTGCTAGGGTTTCTCTCTCTTCCCTTTTCTACACGTTTTTGGTATTTTTCTTCATGGAAGGCTAAACTCTTAGGTTAAATCCCTTTGGTAATGTATCACATACTCTTGAGGTTTTGTTCTTAATGCTATTTCGTTTTTATTCACTGTTTTCATGCTTATTGATATGTTATGGTTCGCTTAGTTCCATTGTATAGAGATAATCCATGTGTATGAATGCTTAATTTATGCAAACTCGTAAAAACTCCATGCTTTGGCTTTTAATGCTTAATTAGAGGTTTGGGTTTTGGGGTGAGAATTGAATTTTCGCTTAGTATTTAGTTCTCACGAGTTGGACAGTGAAGAGGAAAGAAATTGATCTTTTGTGACCGATGATAGAGTTGTGAACGCGAGCCAAAGGGGTTTATCCGCTTTTCCTTATATGTTTCTTCGTTTTGATTTAATTCTGTTTTGATTTCAATTATTCAATATTCAATACAAAAAAAAAACCCCCCCTGTTTTTTATGCATACTATGTGTTCGACCTTTTGCTTGATAAGATATTCCTTGGGAGACGACCTAGGAGTCACTTCCTAGTACTATACTTAAACTGTTTTTATTTGTATCGGGTACGGCCTCGATCAAATTTGGCGCCGTTGCCGGGGAATATCGGTTCTTGCCAAAGGTCATTAGTAGTTAGTTAGTGTCGTAGTTAGTATAGTTATTATAGTGTGTCGTGTCTGATTTAGGGTCTAGTAGTCAATTCTGATAACCGGTTGAAGTTGCATTGTTTGCTGTTTAGCTATTTTGTTGCAATTAGTGTATTTGATTGATTCTGTGGTTGCTAGTTCACATAGTTGTGGGTGGAATTTTTGCACGAAAATTTATATCCACACTACTTTTATCATATAAAAAGGTTTCGAGGCACCACGATCACTCAGATCATCACTGGTTGTGAGTTCCAGAAAAATTTTCCAAGTTTTAGCAGCACTTTCTTCAAATCGTCGCAACTTTTGACCCGTAACTCGGAATTTGACGAATTTTATATCAAATCGAAGGGAATTTTCTGAATAATCTGATTTTTCTCACTTCGTCAGAAAACTCCTTCGTCAGGATCCTGAAAAAGCCGTTTTACTATTTTTTTTTATTTTACAAGTTTTATTTTCTTAGTTTTTGGTCTCTGATTTAATTGTTTGACTTGGTTCCCTTTTGAATTTTGTCCTCAAACTTTTTGTGGTATGTTTTCATGATTTTAGGGTGCTGAAAAAAATAAAGGAAAAAATTTTAAAAAATAAAAAAATTTTGTTGCCTATTTTGGTCATGTATATTAGTGACAGTTTGCTATGATACATGGTGTTCTGTTTAGTACATGACTAGGGGCAACCCAAGCTACTTGCATCCATATAATCCTGAAATTGATAGAACTTATCACAGACTAGTTAGACAAAATAGGAACCAGTCCATAGGTAGTGAGTCTATTGAGTCTTTACATAGTGAGTCTGCTTTTTTTTCTTCTATTCCTATAAATTCTGATTCTTATTCTGATTATTCTGAAAATATGGATCAACCTCCACCACGTGAGAGGACATTGAGGGAGCTGGCTGCACCTGATTTCACTATTGAAGATTTGTGCATCCAGTATCCCGATGACCCGTATGAGCTAAGGTCTGGACTAATTCATTTGTTGCCCAAGTTTAATGGTCTTGCAGGTGAGGATCCTCATAAACATCTCAAGCAGTTCCATATTGTCTGTGCTACTATGAAACCACATGATGTGCAAGAGGATCATGTTTGTCTTAAGGCATTCCCACACTCCCTAGAGGGGCTAGCCAAGGATTGGTTGTACGATCTGGCCCCTGGTTCTATCACAGTCTGGGATGACCTGAAGAGGGCATTTTTGGAGAAATTCTTCCCTGCATGCAGAACAACAGCAATCCGAAAGGATATATCAGGCATCAGGAAACAAAGTGGAGAAAGTCTCTATGAGTATTGGGAGAGATTCAAGAGACTGTGTGCGAGCTGCCCCCACCATCAGATCTCAGAGCAGCTGCTTATTCAATATTTCTATGAAGGTCTCAACCTCATGGAGAGAAACATGCTTGATGCTGCAAGTGGTGGTGCCCTAGGAGACATGACACCTTTAGAAGCCAGAGTCAAGATTGAGAAGATGGCTTCCAATTGTCAACAATTCCATGCAAGGGGCAACAACGATGCAATCATAGTGAGAGGAGTGAATGATGTTGGCACAAGTTCTGGTAAGGTTGAGAAGCTTGAACAAAAGATAGATTCACTTATAACTTTGGTCACTCAATTGGCCATCAACCAGAAGAAGTTGTCCCTGCCTGCTAGATTATGTGGCATATGCACATCCGCTGAGCACCCCACAGATGCATGCCCTTCTGTGCAGCAGCAACCAACGACTGGTGCTGACCAACCTGAGGCATATGCCGCCAACATCTTCAACAGTAGAAA
The DNA here is from genome assembly GCA_037953625.1 of Crotalaria pallida. Lineage (NCBI taxonomy): Eukaryota > Viridiplantae > Streptophyta > Magnoliopsida > Fabales > Fabaceae > Crotalaria > Crotalaria pallida. Next base: position 54,775,962 of record CM075650.1, on the reverse strand, counting down.
CCAGCAGCCACAGAGCTTTGATCTCTCTACCAATAGATACAACCCTGGTTGGAGGAACCATCCCAACCTGAGATGGTCTGATCAGCAGCAACCTTCACAGGTTCAATTTCAGAACAATTCTAGACCACCATATGTACCTCCTCCAGTCCAGCAACAGAGACAACAACAGGCTAATTCTGCACCACCAGCTCCTAGTACTGAGCAGCAGCCTTCATTGGAAGAGCTGATGAAACAAATGACCATGCAAAATCTCCAATTCCAACAGGAAACTAGAGCATCCATTCAAAGACAAGAGGCCTCCATTCAATCTTTGACCAATCAGATGGGACAGATGGCAACAGCAATCAACACTATGCAATCTCATAATTCTAACAAGTTGCCATCCCAAACAGTGATCAATCCAAACCAGAATGTGAATGCTATTAGTCTAAGGTCAGGGAAGCAGATTGTCACACCCACACCAGAATCTGACCTCAACAAAGATGATCTAGTTTCAACCAACAAGAAGAGCCAAATGGTCGAGGAGAGTGAGCACACAAGTACCAGAAAATCCCATCCAGCTCAGCCTTCCACAAGCACAACACCTGCTGCTGCCCAACAACCACCCCCCATTCCTCTTCCTTTCCCACCAAGGGGGGTGACTCAAAGCAAGAAAATGGAAGAGATTGACAAAGAGATACTTGACACATTCAGGAAGGTGGAAGTCAACATACCCCTTCTTGATGCAATCAAGCAGATTCCAAGGTATGCAAAGTTCTTGAAGGATCTATGCACACACAAACGGAAGCTCAAGGGCAATGAGAGGATCAACATGGGAAGAAATGTCTCTGCTCTTATAGGTAAACCCGTCCCTCATATTCCTGAAAAGTGTAAGGATCCTGGAACTTTCTCTGTGCCTTGTATCATAGGTAATACTAAATTTGAGAATGCTTTGCTAGATTTAGGAGCATCTATTAATGTTATGCCTATGTCTGTTTTCAAGTCTCTTTCACTTGGACCTCTTCAACCTACGGGTGTGGTTATTCACTTGGCAAATAGGTCTACTGCCTACCCCGCAGGTTTGATAGAGGATGTCCTGGTTCGGGTTGAAGAGCTTATCTTTCCTGCTGATTTTTATATTCTTGATATGGAAGAGGACACCTCTCGTAGTGCTGTCCCTATCATATTAGGGAGACCATTTTTGAAAACAGCCCGAACCAAGATAGATGTGCATGCAGGTACACTTTCCATGGAATTTGATGACAGTGTGGTTCGATTCAATATTTTTGATGCTATGAAACATTTTTCTGATGACCACTCTGTTTTTCATGTTGACTTGATTGATGATCTGATTGATGAGCATGTTCTAGACTTTTTGCATGATTATGATTTGCCATCTTTCACTAGCTCATTTACTTGTTCTGCATGTTCTGATTCCGAAATGTGCACTGCATGCATTGAAATTGACCAGTTTTTAAATTCTGCTACTGCATCTGTTGATTCATATGATATAGATTCAGATCATGCTAACCCCATTTCTGTTTTGCATGAGTCTAATTCACTTGTTCAGGTGCAGGCGGCAGAATCCAATTCTGCTGCTCCTTTAGTTCCATCTGTGATGCAGGCACCTTTATTGGACCTGAAGCCCCTTCCTCCTCATCTCAAATATGCTTACTTGGAGGCTGAGCAGAAACTTCCAGTGATCATCTCTACCTCCCTTTCTGTTGATCAAGAGAAGAAGCTGCTGGATGTGATTAGAGCAAACAAAAGGGCAATAGGATGGACTTTGGAAGACATACCTGGTATTAGCCCCTCCATGTGCATGCATCGGATTTTATTGGAGGATGGGGCTAAACCAGTGAGACAACCCCAGAGACGGTTGAACCCCCAGATTCTTGATGTGGTGAAGAAAGAGGTCACCAAGCTGCTGCAAGCTGGCATTATCTACCTCATTTCAGACAGCACTTGGGTAAGCCCGGTTCAAGTAGTTCCCAAGAAGTCTGGGGTGACAGTTGTCAAAAATGAGAAGGATGAGCTGATTCCCACTAGAGTGCAGAACAGTTGGAGAGTCTGCATTGATTATAGGAAGCTCAACCAGGCGACCCGCAAGGATCACTTTCCTCTTCCCTTCATTGATCAGATGTTGGAGCGCCTGGCAGGTAAATCTCACTATTGCTTCTTAGATGGTTTCTCTGGTTATTTCCAAATCTGTATTGCACCAGAGGACCAACATAAGACTACATTTACCTGTCCTTTTGGTACATTTGCTTATAGGAAGATGCCTTTTGGCCTATGTAATGCTCCTGGCACTTTTCAAAGATGTATGATGAGTATTTTTAATGACTTACTTGAGCATTGCATAGAGGTCTTCATGGATGATTTTAGTGTATATGGTTCCTCTTTTGATGCATGTCTTGATAGTTTGTCTAAGGTGCTTGATAGGTGCATTGAGACTAACCTTGTCTTGAATTTTGAAAAATGTCATTTTATGGTAGAACAAGGCATAGTCTTAGGGCACATTATTTCGCATAAAGGCATAGAGGTTGACCCTGCTAAGCTGCATGTAATATCACATTTGCCTTACCCCTCTTGCGTGCGAGAGGTGCGTTCTTTTCTTGGCCATGCAGGTTTCTATCGAAGGTTTATTCAGAACTTTAGCAAGATAGCCCTTCCACTATCCAACTTGCTTCAAAAGGATACCACATTTGAGTTTGGAGACCAATGCAAGAAGGCATTTGATGAGCTAAAGAGAGCACTCACCACCACTCCCATCATCCAACCACCTGACTGGACTCTCCCATCAGAGCACCGTGCATATTGGGCTGTGAAGCAATGCAACTTAGCTCTTGATCAAGCGGGTGAGGAGAGGAAGCTGCAGTTGAGTGAGCTAGATGAGATCCGTTTGGAGGCCTATGAGAATTCCAAGTTCTACAAAGAGAAGACCAAGAAGCTCCATGATAGCTCAATTTGCAGAAAGGAGTTCTTGGTTGGTCAAAAAGTGTTGCTCTACAACTCTAGGCTTGGAATCATGAGTGGAAAGCTCCGCTCTAAATGGATTGGACCGTTTGTAGTCACCCAGGTGTTTCCTTATGGCACTGTGGAGATCAAGAGTGAGTCCACAGACAAGAGCTTCAAAGTCAATGGCCACCGACTCAAGCCTTTCCTCACTACCCCTTCTTTGGATGATGCACCTGTGGAGGAAGCCTCATTGGTCGACCCCATTTTTGACCCACCATGATTTAGGGAGTCTTCTTTTCTCCTTCTTTACTACTTTTATTCCACTTGTCTATATCTGTCTGATTCTGCTATTTGTTTTACATTGAGGACAATGTGTGATTTAAGTGTGGGGGGGAGAGTAGTTTAGGTTGCATATTTTTGCTTTGATTTTTTTTAGGTTTTGCTAAGTTTTGGGCATTTTCTTGCATGTTTTTGCTTCATTTTAGTAGAGTCTTGGTATCTTGTGTCTGAATTCATGCATTTCTGTGTGTAAAGTTGCTTTTGATAATTAAGAGGTGGTAACACTGTGATAGAATTGTCCCTTTTGTGAGGATTTGAGCCTTAATTGTGGGTGGATTGCTATATATGCCACCTAATTTTTCTTTCATGTGTGATTGCACTCTGGATTACTTGCACTCTAGAACTTGACTTGACTCTTGTTGATACTTGATATTCCCATGCACATTTTGAAATGATTTAGGCATTGTTTTTTCTTGAATAAGCCACTAGCCATATGAGCCTACCTTGAATGAATTTATCCTTTGATAGCCCCTTTGAGCCTTTATATCCCTTTTCTTTGTTCTTTAGCTCATTACAAGCCTATGACTGAAAAACCATGATTGTCCTAACCTTAGGGAATGTTGGAGCTTTGGAATTGTTTTAGGAATGGGTATTAAGTAAGCGAGGGTGCTTTGTTCTTCATCTCTTGTGAGTTCTGGGTTTTGCCTCTATGGTCGGTGAAGTAATTATGGCTTTATCTCATTATGCCATTTTTGTTGTTTCTTCTTCCCTTTCGTTCATGAAGTTCTGCAATGAAAAAAAAAATTGAAAAAATGAATGATGAAGAAAAAGAAGAAGAAGAAAAAAAATGGAATAAAAGGTTGATTGAGGCATGGAGGATTGGAATTAGAGGTTGTTGTTATGTTTACCATTTCATTCTGGGGTGGATTGTGCTTATTTTTTTTACTTGTTCCCCATTGCTCCTCTATTCCCTGGGTTTTAGCTACATTTCCCATATTGTTATCCTACCCTGTCCTTGGCCCCATTACAACCCTGAAAAGACCTTTTGATCTTAATGTGCATGTGTGTTGATTGTTGATGTTAGAGGCTTGTCAAGCCTATGGTTGTGTTTGTTTTTCATGATGTTCCTTGAGTGTAAACACTGATTAACCTTAAACACTTGAGTGTAAACACTATTGAGTGATCCTTGTGAGTTTCTATCATCTTTGTGACTACCCTCTTGATGTCATTGGTTTTCTTTGCATATTTGAAATAATTGGATGATGTTCATGGATGCCTTGATTCTTTGGTCCTTATTTTCTTCATGTGCTCGATTTTGCCCATTTCTTTGCATTTCCTAGAATTCATTGTGAAGTATGTAATCTCTTAGGTTTGCATTCATTAGTTTTAGTAATCTTGTTACATGATTCACTTTGGTGCATATTGATTTTCTCAGTCCTAATTCTTAGTTTTGCCCAGGAGTGCAAAAGGATAAGTGTGGGGGTATTTGATGAGCATTTTATTTCCCATTTTTCCTTGCATTATTTTACTCCTATTATTGATACTTGTTGCCTATTTGACATTGTTTAGTTTGATTTAGTGATTTAGAGTTTATTGGACTATTATTCTGAATATTGTTTAATTTGGGATTATTTAGCCTAATTAATTCTATTTCTATTTTCAGGTCATATTTGGCACAAGGGCTTTTTGGACATTTTGGGAATGAAGATTTAATTTTGGAAGAGAAGATATATGATGAAGTGAAGATTGTAATCTATCTTTAGGATTAGTTGAGATTTAGTTATATCTTTTAAGATTTAGATTTTATCTATAAGATATTTTTAGATTTAATTTAGAGATAAGCTTTCCTTAGGATTTGGGCCCATGATTTAGGCCCGTTTTGTGATTTAAAAAGCCAAATTCGTGTAAACCCGAGGAGGGACCTTCCATTCACGTTTTTTTTACATTCTCTCTCATAGAGAAGGCTTAGTTTTGCTCTCCAAGCTTGTGGTGGCTGCTAGGGTTTCTCTCTCTTCCCTTTTCTACACGTTTTTGGTATTTTTCTTCATGGAAGGCTAAACTCTTAGGTTAAATCCCTTTGGTAATGTATCACATACTCTTGAGGTTTTGTTCTTAATGCTATTTCGTTTTTATTCACTGTTTTCATGCTTATTGATATGTTATGGTTCGCTTAGTTCCATTGTATAGAGATAATCCATGTGTATGAATGCTTAATTTATGCAAACTCGTAAAAACTCCATGCTTTGGCTTTTAATGCTTAATTAGAGGTTCGGGTTTTGGGGTGAGAATTGAATTTTCGCTTAGTATTTAGTTCTCACGAGTTGGACAGTGAAGAGGAAAGAAATTGATCTTTTGTGACCGATGATAGAGTTGTGAACGCGAGCCAAAGGGGTTTATCCGCTTTTCCTTATATGTTTCTTCGTTTTGATTTAATTCTGTTTTGATTTCAATTATTCAATATTCAATACAAACCCCCCCCCCCCTGTTTTTTATGCATACTATGTGTTTGACCTTTTGCTTGATAAGATATTCCTTGGGAGACGACCTAGGAGTCACTTCCTAGTACTATACTTAAACTGTTTTTATTTGTATCGGGTACGGCCTCGATCAAGGGTACCAAAGAAAAATCATATTTATATCAGGCTCAAAATGGGCAACTAAGGGAAAACAACTTCAAAAAAAATCTCTGAGGCTTCAAAAACACCATCCTAAATGCCTTAATCATTTTCATGCATGTAATTAATTATCAATCTCAAAATGGTCACAGGTCAAGTTCTAGAACACAAAACTAAAGTGAACACACTCATGAAAGAATAGGGGTCTCAAATCAAAATATTTCAAATTATTCACATACCCCATCAATAGGCTCAAAATCTCACTAAGCTAAAGTCAGTTCACTAATCTCAAGTTCTGAAAAACTTTGTCAAAATAACCAAATTTCAAAAATATTTACAGCTCAACAAATAAGTAACATGAATCAATGAGTCTAATCCTAAACTAAGTATGTACACCTATCATCAGAAAAATAATCCTAAGTCTAGAATAATTACAAAACCTCTACCTAAGACACAAACCAACACCAAAAATGGGGAAACAATTCAAGTCTGAAAAATTAAATTTTTTTTAAAATTTTGTCCACTCCCCCAAACTTAGAGGTTGGCTTGTCCTCAAGCTAACTAAACTAACCTACACTACAAAATAAAAATTAAAAGAAAACTTACCAAAACATTGGGTTGCCTCCCAACAAGCGCTTGTTTAACATCACGAGCCTGACGGGTCACCTCCTTTCGGAGGCTCAGGGAAATCACAGAGAAACTAGGGGTTAAGGAGTTTAGCTGTGGTTTTGCATCTATCCACCGCTCCTCCTAAATAAATTTTCAGTCTCTGGCCATTAACTTTGAAAGTCCGACCATCCTTGGGATCTTTCACCTCTACTACCCCATAAGGGAATATCTGTTCAACAACAAAGGGACCAGACCACCTAGACTTAAGCTTTCCAGGGAAAAGTCTTAGCCTAGAGTTATACAACAAAACCAGCTAACCTTTTTCAAATTTTTTAGGGATTATTTTCTTATCATGGTAGTATTTAATTTTTGCTTTTAAAGCTCTAGACCAATTATAAGCTTGTTCCCTAAACTCATCTAATTCAGTCATTTGTAACATTCTTTTCTCATCTGCTTGTTGCATATCCATGTCCAGAAATTTGGTTGCCCAATAAGCCTTGTGAACTAGCTCAACAGGCAAATGGCAATTCTTCCCATACACCACCTGGTAAGGTGACATACCCAAAGGGCTCTTAAAAGCAGTTCTGTATGCCCATAGAGCGTCATCTAGTTTCCTACACCAATCTTTTAGTGAGCTATTTACAATTTTATCTAGAATCCTCTTAAGCTCTCGATTGGAAACCTCTACTTGGCCACTAGTTTGAGGGTGATAAGGTATAGAAATTTTATGATGCACCTCATACTTGGCCAAAACTTTATCTAACACTCTATTGCAAAAAGTGGGTGCCATTATCACTAATAAGAACCCTGGGCACACCAAATCTATTAAAAATGTTTTTCTTAACAAAGTTAACAACCACTGTAGCATCATTGGTGGGGCTTGCAATTGCCTCCACCCATTTGGACACGAAGAATGTTTTGATAAATGCCAAAAGGTTTTGAACAAGCTACAAATGTGTTGATCAAGTTCAAGCTCAACAAGCAACAACAAACATCAAGTGATGAAGAGAGAGCAAGCTCATGAAGACTTAGTTTGGTAGTTTGTGTTTTAATGTTTTATCTTTTGCCTCACAAGTCTTTTAGTTTATGAGTTTGGGTAGAGTTTATTAGAGGGTAGTGAATCTCTTTTGATTGCATGATTATATCATATTTTGAGTATTCACTTTGCCTAAAATCAATAGGTGGCTTAAAGGTTTTAAAGAAAAGGTTTAGTTTTTGAGAAAACATGTTTTAAGTGATTTTTAATGTTAATAATCGATTAACATATTTTGATAATTGATTAACAGTGTATTTTGAACTGATAATCGATTAACAAACTTTTGATAATCGATTATCTGAACTTTTACTCGAGTAAAACCTTTTTCACTCGAGTGAAATTTATGCAGCTTTCGTATTACTCGAGTAACACTTATTTTACTCGAGTAAACAGGGTCTGTAACTGTTTTAAATACGTTTTTCACTTCTCAAAAGCCATTCTAAGTTGCTCCAACTTTTGGGTATTCTATATAAACCTTTTCCTAATCATTTCTATCATCTAGAATCATTTTGATACACAATTTTACAAAGAATCAAAGCCACACTATTCTCTCTCACTCTCTCAAGATCAAAGCTCTCATTTTCATATTCTTTGATCAAGAACCTTGAATCTCTCATGTTGATATTTCATAGCTTTTGAAAGAGATTCATAGGATTGTTTTTGTTTTCTATTGAGTTGTAATCATTGCAAGAGGCAAACATTCTACAACAAAGGAAGCCTTGATTTTGTGAATCAAGCAAGTTTAGTTGAAAGTCTTGAAGAAGCATTTCATCAAGCATTTGTAAGGCACTTTGAAGAATCTCAAAGTACTTGGAAGTCTTGTGAGTGAAGCAAGCAAAGAAGACTTGTTGTGGGGTTATCAACAAGCAAGTAGAGGTTAGATTAGATATCAATAGGATTACAAGGCAAGGGTGTGGTATCCTTTGTAGGCTAGCAAGAAGGAAGTCTTGTGAGGCATTTACTTGTAATTTGAGAACTCTAATTCCTCATAGTGAAGAATCTCTCTTGGTTGAAGAGGGGACTGGAGTAGCTTTCAAGTGGATGAAAGTGAACCAGGATAAATCACTGTGTCGTATCTCTAAACTCTCTACTCTTTACAATTCAAGTCTTTAATTGTGTTCTTGATTGAAAACCTAGAAAAAGTGATTTTTCTATATTTGATTGAATTGAATCTTTATTGTGCAAAATTGATAAAGGGAAAATCATTTTCATAACTAGGTGAATCAATAAGAATATTGGTGTTGATTGTTTCCGCTTAATCTCTGATATAATATTTGTTAATTGATTGATTTTCATTGGTTTTAATCGTTTAGATTTGTTTCTTGCGAAAATCTTTCAAAGTTTCTATAACACCTATTCAACCCCCCCTTCTAGGTGTTCTCCTAGTGTTCCTAGTTATTTCACCCACCGAGTGTAGTTTTCCAACAATTGGTATCAGAGCTCGGTCGAAAGACACGAGCATAGAGCTTTTTCGTTAAGATCCTTTAAGAAACTACAATGGGTTCTACGAATCCTTTTGGTGGTGAAGGTGCTTCAATAAATCGCTCTCCTATGTTTGGTGGAGAGGGTTATGGTTATTGGAAAATTAGGATGAGAATCTTTATAGAAGCTATAGATGTGAACATTTGGGAAGCCATTGAAAATGGTCCTTATATTCCCTCAAAAGATGTAGAAGGTGTGCTTACACTAACTCCCAAAGATAAGTGGATCGATGATGATAAAAGGAAAATTCAATATGATTTAAAAGCAAAGAATATCATCACCTCCGCTCTATCTTATGATGAGTTCTTTAGAGTCTCCCAATGTAAAGATGCCAAAGATATGTGGGACACCTTGCAAGTCACACATGAAGGCACTAGTGAAGTTAGGTGTGCTAGATTGAATTCTTTGATGCATGAATATGAATTGTTTCGTATGTTGCCTAATGAATCTATATGTTTTATGCAAAAACGTTTTACTCATATTGTTAATCATCTCATTGCTCTTGGTAAAACTTTCGTGAATTGTGAACTTGTTAACAAAGTTTTAAGATGTCTAAGTAGGGAATGGCAACCCAAGGTTACCGCAATAGTTGAATCAAAGGACTTGGACACAATGGACTTAGCAACACTTTTCGGAAAGTTACAAGAACATGAAATGGAGCTTCAACGTTTGCATAAGCATGAAGAATCGGTCAAGTATGGAGAAAGAAAAGGAATTGCTCTTAAAGCTCAAAGGTCATATCAAAAGGAAGAGAGTTCCGATGATGATGATAATGAAGATTCCGATTCAGATATTGATGAAGAGGAGATGAAGCTTCTACTAAGAAAGTTCAATAAAATTCTAAGGAGAAAAGGAAGGTTGAACAAGGACAAAAGTAAAGAGAAGGATCCCCCACACTACAAGACCAAGACTTCAAAAGAAGGTGTAGTTTGCCATGAATGTGGAAAGCCCGGTCATCTCAAGTACTCATGCTCTAAGTATCTCAAGAAGAAGGAGAAAGAGAAGAAAAATGCAAAACACAAAAGGGCATACATAGTTTGGAATAGTGATGATGAACAAGACAAGAAAAGCACAACTAGTAGTTCTTCGGATGATGAACATGCCGCTTGTCTCAACTTGATAGCTCAAGTACATGAAGAGGAAAGCTCAAATGATGAATCAAGTGAGCAAAGTGACGAAAGCGATGTAAGTCTTACTAAATCCGAAATTTCTTCAAATTATGAAATGTTATATAATGCTTATGAAGAAATGCATGAACATCTCAAGAAATTAGCTAAGAAAAATATTGATAGGAAGAAGCTCATTGAGGAACATCAACAAAAGATTTTAGATCTTAAAAAGCAAGTTGATGACCTTAAGTTAGACAATGAGACTTTGCATCTTATCATTGATAATTCTACTTGTGATTGTGCTAGTAGATTGAATATTGTGGTTGATTGTGAGAATTGCAAGTTGCTTAAGGATGAAAATGCTATTTTGAAAAATAAGCTTGCAAGTTTCACAAATGGTGATATTAGATTGCGAACATTGTTAAATTTTCAAAGAGAAAATTCAAACAAGTTTGGTTTGGGTTATACTAATGCTAAGAGTAAATCTCATAGAAATGTTGTTGATTTTTCAAAAGTTGATTTTTCAAATGCACCAACATGTTTCTATTGTGGTACTCATGGACATACTTCAAATGTGTGTTATATTAAAGTGCATGGTATACCTAAAGGGGATTTTGTTTGGGTGAAAAAGGGTGAAAGTCCCTACACTAACAAAAATGGATCCAAAACCATTTGGATACCAAAAAGCAAAGCATGATTGTTTTTGTAGGTATGATTGAAGAGCAAAAGGACTTTCATGTGATATTCATTCATTTGCTACTTCAATTGGTATCAAGGAGAAAATTCTACAAATTGGTGTTATTCTATTCATGCTTTGGTTATATTTCTTCTATTTTGGCTTAGATCTTATTTCAATTGGTATATATTTCTTTTTGATAATGCCAAAGGGGGAGAAATATGATGTTTTGAAACAAAGGGGAGAAATTTTTTTTTAAATGGTATGTTTGGAGAAAGGTTTGTTTTGTTGTTTTTTATATAGGTTGAGCAAAGTTGTTGGAGATAGGGGGAGAATCAAGCTTAACTCAATTGGATTTCAAATGTCAAAAGCATTAATTGAGGGGGAGCAAGAGTCTCACCAAGTGATCAAATGGTTCAAGCATCAACAACTTCAATGAACTTCAAATGATTTCAAAACATGTTTGTCATTTTCAAAAAGGGGGAGATTGTAAGATCCACGAAGAATGTTTTGATAAATGCCAAAAGGTTTTGAACAAGCTACAAATGTGTTGATCAAGTTCAAGCTCAACAAGCAACAACAAACATCAAGTGATGAAGAGAGAGCAAGCTCATGAAGACTTAGTTTGGTAGTTTGTGTTTTAATGTTTTATCTTTTGCCTCACAAGTCTTTTAGTTTATGAGTTTGGGTAGAGTTTATTAGAGGGTAGTGAATCTCTTTTGATTGCATGATTATATCATATTTTGAGTATTCACTTTGCCTAAAATCAATAGGTGGCTTAAAGGTTTTAAAGAAAAGGTTTAGTTTTTGAGAAAACAAGTTTTAAGTGATTTTTAATGTTAATAATCGATTAACAGATTTTGATAATTGATTAACAGTGTATTTTGAACTGATAATCGATTAACAAACTTTTGATAATCGATTATCTGAACTTTTACTCGAGTAAAACCTTTTTCACTCGAGTGAAATTTATGCAGCTTTCGTATTACTCGAGTAACACTTATTTTACTCGAGTAAACAGGGTCTGTAACTGTTTTAAATACGTTTTTCACTTCTCAAAAGCCATTCTAAGTTGCTCCAACTTTTGGGTATTCTATATAAACCTTTTCCTAATCATTTCTATCATCTAGAATCATTTTGATACACAATTTTACAAAGAATCAAAGCCACACTATTCTCTCTCACTCTCTCAAGATCAAAGCTCTCATTTTCATATTCTTTGATCAAGAACCTTGAATCTCTCATGTTGATATTTCATAGCTTTTGAAAGAGATTCATAGGATTGTTTTTGTTTTCTATTGAGTTGTAATCATTGCAAGAGGCAAACATTCTACAACAAAGGAAGCCTTGATTTTGTGAATCAAGCAAGTTTAGTTGAAAGTCTTGAAGAAGCATTTCATCAAGCATTTGTAAGGCACTTTGAAGAATCTCAAAGTACTTGGAAGTCTTGTGAGTGAAGCAAGCAAAGAAGACTTGTTGTGGGGTTATCAACAAGCAAGTAGAGGTTAGATTAGATATCAATAGGATTACAAGGCAAGGGTGTGGTATCCTTTGTAGGCTAGCAAGAAGGAAGTCTTGTGAGGCATTTACTTGTAATTTGAGAACTCTAATTCCTCATAGTGAAGAATCTCTCTTGGTTGAAGAGGGGACTGGAGTAGCTTTCAAGTGGATGAAAGTGAACCAGGATAAATCACTGTGTCGTATCTCTAAACTCTCTACTCTTTACAATTCAAGTCTTTAATTGTGTTCTTGATTGAAAACCTAGAAAAAGTGATTTTTCTATATTTGATTGAATTGAATCTTTATTGTGCAAAATTGATAAAGGGAAAATCATTTTCATAACTAGGTGAATCAATAAGAATATTGGTGTTGATTGTTTCCGCTTAATCTCTGATATAATATTTGTTAATTGATTGATTTTCATTGGTTTTAATCGTTTAGATTTGTTTCTTGCGAAAATCTTTCAAAGTTTCTATAACACCTATTCAACCCCCCCTTCTAGGTGTTCTCCTAGTGTTCCTAGTTATTTCACCCACCGAGTGTAGTTTTCCAACAATTGGTATCAGAGCTCGGTCGAAAGACACGAGCATAGAGCTTTTTCGTTAAGATCCTTTAAGAAACTACAATGGGTTCTACGAATCCTTTTGGTGGTGAAGGTGCTTCAATAAATCGCTCTCCTATGTTTGGTGGAGAGGGTTATGGTTATTGGAAAATTAGGATGAGAATCTTTATAGAAGCTATAGATGTGAACATTTGGGAAGCCATTGAAAATGGTCCTTATATTCCCTCAAAAGATGTAGAAGGTGTGCTTACACTAACTCCCAAAGATAAGTGGATCGATGATGATAAAAGGAAAATTCAATATGATTTAAAAGCAAAGAATATCATCACCTCCGCTCTATCTTATGATGAGTTCTTTAGAGTCTCCCAATGTAAAGATGCCAAAGATATGTGGGACACCTTGCAAGTCACACATGAAGGCACTAGTGAAGTTAGGTGTGCTAGATTGAATTCTTTGATGCATGAATATGAATTGTTTCGTATGTTGCCTAATGAATCTATATGTTTTATGCAAAAACGTTTTACTCATATTGTTAATCATCTCATTGCTCTTGGTAAAACTTTCGTGAATTGTGAACTTGTTAACAAAGTTTTAAGATGTCTAAGTAGGGAATGGCAACCCAAGGTTACCGCAATAGTTGAATCAAAGGACTTGGACACAATGGACTTAGCAACACTTTTCGGAAAGTTACAAGAACATGAAATGGAGCTTCAACGTTTGCATAAGCATGAAGAATCGGTCAAGTATGGAGAAAGAAAAGGAATTGCTCTTAAAGCTCAAAGGTCATATCAAAAGGAAGAGAGTTCCGATGATGATGATAATGAAGATTCCGATTCAGATATTGATGAAGAGGAGATGAAGCTTCTACTAAGAAAGTTCAATAAAATTCTAAGGAGAAAAGGAAGGTTGAACAAGGACAAAAGTAAAGAGAAGGATCCCCCACACTACAAGACCAAGACTTCAAAAGAAGGTGTAGTTTGCCATGAATGTGGAAAGCCCGGTCATCTCAAGTACTCATGCTCTAAGTATCTCAAGAAGAAGGAGAAAGAGAAGAAAAATGCAAAACACAAAAGGGCATACATAGTTTGGAATAGTGATGATGAACAAGACAAGAAAAGCACAACTAGTAGTTCTTCGGATGATGAACATGCCGCTTGTCTCAACTTGATAGCTCAAGTACATGAAGAGGAAAGCTCAAATGATGAATCAAGTGAGCAAAGTGACGAAAGCGATGTAAGTCTTACTAAATCCGAAATTTCTTCAAATTATGAAATGTTATATAATGCTTATGAAGAAATGCATGAACATCTCAAGAAATTAGCTAAGAAAAATATTGATAGGAAGAAGCTCATTGAGGAACATCAACAAAAGATTTTAGATCTTAAAAAGCAAGTTGATGACCTTAAGTTAGACAATGAGACTTTGCATCTTATCATTGATAATTCTACTTGTGATTGTGCTAGTAGATTGAATATTGTGGTTGATTGTGAGAATTGCAAGTTGCTTAAGGATGAAAATGCTATTTTGAAAAATAAGCTTGCAAGTTTCACAAATGGTGATATTAGATTGCGAACATTGTTAAATTTTCAAAGAGAAAATTCAAACAAGTTTGGTTTGGGTTATACTAATGCTAAGAGTAAATCTCATAGAAATGTTGTTGATTTTTCAAAAGTTGATTTTTCAAATGCACCAACATGTTTCTATTGTGGTACTCATGGACATACTTCAAATGTGTGTTATATTAAAGTGCATGGTATACCTAAAGGGGATTTTGTTTGGGTGAAAAAGGGTGAAAGTCCCTACACTAACAAAAATGGATCCAAAACCATTTGGATACCAAAAAGCAAAGCATGATTGTTTTTGTAGGTATGATTGAAGAGCAAAAGGACTTTCATGTGATATTCATTCATTTGCTACTTCAATTGGTATCAAGGAGAAAATTCTACAAATTGGTGTTATTCTATTCATGCTTTGGTTATATTTCTTCTATTTTGGCTTAGATCTTATTTCAATTGGTATATATTTCTTTTTGATAATGCCAAAGGGGGAGAAATATGATGTTTTGAAACAAAGGGGAGAAATTTTTTTTTAAATGGTATGTTTGGAGAAAGGTTTGTTTTGTTGTTTTTTATATAGGTTGAGCAAAGTTGTTGGAGATAGGGGGAGAATCAAGCTTAACTCAATTGGATTTCAAATGTCAAAAGCATTAATTGAGGGGGAGCAAGAGTCTCACCAAGTGATCAAATGGTTCAAGCATCAACAACTTCAATGAACTTCAAATGATTTCAAAACATGTTTGTCATTTTCAAAAAGGGGGAGATTGTAAGATCCACGAAGAATGTTTTGATAAATGCCAAAAGGTTTTGAACAAGCTACAAATGTGTTGATCAAGTTCAAGCTCAACAAGCAACAACAAACATCAAGTGATGAAGAGAGAGCAAGCTCATGAAGACTTAGTTTGGTAGTTTGTGTTTTAATGTTTTATCTTTTGCCTCACAAGTCTTTTAGTTTATGAGTTTGGGTAGAGTTTATTAGAGGGTAGTGAATCTCTTTTGATTGCATGATTATATCATATTTTGAGTATTCACTTTGCCTAAAATCAATAGGTGGCTTAAAGGTTTTAAAGAAAAGGTTTAGTTTTTGAGAAAACAAGTTTTAAGTGATTTTTAATGTTAATAATCGATTAACAGATTTTGATAATTGATTAACAGTGTATTTTGAACTGATAATCGATTAACAAACTTTTGATAATCGATTATCTGAACTTTTACTCGAGTAAAACCTTTTTCACTCGAGTGAAATTTATGCAGCTTTCGTATTACTCGAGTAACACTTATTTTACTCGAGTAAACAGGGTCTGTAACTGTTTTAAATACGTTTTTCACTTCTCAAAAGCCATTCTAAGTTGCTCCAACTTTTGGGTATTCTATATAAACCTTTTCCTAATCATTTCTATCATCTAGAATCATTTTGATACACAATTTTACAAAGAATCAAAGCCACACTATTCTCTCTCACTCTCTCAAGATCAAAGCTCTCATTTTCATATTCTTTGATCAAGAACCTTGAATCTCTCATGTTGATATTTCATAGCTTTTGAAAGAGATTCATAGGATTGTTTTTGTTTTCTATTGAGTTGTAATCATTGCAAGAGGCAAACATTCTACAACAAAGGAAGCCTTGATTTTGTGAATCAAGCAAGTTTAGTTGAAAGTCTTGAAGAAGCATTTCATCAAGCATTTGGAAGGCACTTTGAAGAATCTCAAAGTACTTGGAAGTCTTGTGAGTGAAGCAAGCAAAGAAGACTTGTTGTGGGGTTATCAACAAGCAAGTAGAGGTTAGATTAGATATCAATAGGATTACAAGGCAAGGGTGTGGTATCCTTTGTAGGCTAGCAAGAAGGAAGTCTTGTGAGGCATTTACTTGTAATTTGAGAACTCTAATTCCTCATAGTGAAGAATCTCTCTTGGTTGAAGAGGGGACTGGAGTAGCTTTCAAGTGGATGAAAGTGAACCAGGATAAATCACTGTGTCGTATCTCTAAACTCTCTACTCTTTACAATTCAAGTCTTTAATTGTGTTCTTGATTGAAAACCTAGAAAAAGTGATTTTTCTATATTTGATTGAATTGAATCTTTATTGTGCAAAATTGATAAAGGGAAAATCATTTTCATAACTAGGTGAATCAATAAGAATATTGGTGTTGATTGTTTCCGCTTAATCTCTGATATAATATTTGTTAATTGATTGATTTTCATTGGTTTTAATCGTTTAGATTTGTTTCTTGCGAAAATCTTTCAAAGTTTCTATAACACCTATTCAACCCCCCCTTCTAGGTGTTCTCCTAGTGTTCCTAGTTATTTCACCCACCGAGTGTAGTTTTCCAACAATTGGTATCAGAGCTCGGTCGAAAGACACGAGCATAGAGCTTTTTCGTTAAGATCCTTTAAGAAACTACAATGGGTTCTACGAATCCTTTTGGTGGTGAAGGTGCTTCAATAAATCGCTCTCCTATGTTTGGTGGAGAGGGTTATGGTTATTGGAAAATTAGGATGAGAATCTTTATAGAAGCTATAGATGTGAACATTTGGGAAGCCATTGAAAATGGTCCTTATATTCCCTCAAAAGATGTAGAAGGTGTGCTTACACTAACTCCCAAAGATAAGTGGATCGATGATGATAAAAGGAAAATTCAATATGATTTAAAAGCAAAGAATATCATCACCTCCGCTCTATCTTATGATGAGTTCTTTAGAGTCTCCCAATGTAAAGATGCCAAAGATATGTGGGACACCTTGCAAGTCACACATGAAGGCACTAGTGAAGTTAGGTGTGCTAGATTGAATTCTTTGATGCATGAATATGAATTGTTTCGTATGTTGCCTAATGAATCTATATGTTTTATGCAAAAACGTTTTACTCATATTGTTAATCATCTCATTGCTCTTGGTAAAACTTTCGTGAATTGTGAACTTGTTAACAAAGTTTTAAGATGTCTAAGTAGGGAATGGCAACCCAAGGTTACCGCAATAGTTGAATCAAAGGACTTGGACACAATGGACTTAGCAACACTTTTCGGAAAGTTACAAGAACATGAAATGGAGCTTCAACGTTTGCATAAGCATGAAGAATCGGTCAAGTATGGAGAAAGAAAAGGAATTGCTCTTAAAGCTCAAAGGTCATATCAAAAGGAAGAGAGTTCCGATGATGATGATAATGAAGATTCCGATTCAGATATTGATGAAGAGGAGATGAAGCTTCTACTAAGAAAGTTCAATAAAATTCTAAGGAGAAAAGGAAGGTTGAACAAGGACAAAAGTAAAGAGAAGGATCCCCCACACTACAAGACCAAGACTTCAAAAGAAGGTGTAGTTTGCCATGAATGTGGAAAGCCCGGTCATCTCAAGTACTCATGCTCTAAGTATCTCAAGAAGAAGGAGAAAGAGAAGAAAAATGCAAAACACAAAAGGGCATACATAGTTTGGAATAGTGATGATGAACAAGACAAGAAAAGCACAACTAGTAGTTCTTCGGATGATGAACATGCCGCTTGTCTCAACTTGATAGCTCAAGTACATGAAGAGGAAAGCTCAAATGATGAATCAAGTGAGCAAAGTGACGAAAGCGATGTAAGTCTTACTAAATCCGAAATTTCTTCAAATTATGAAATGTTATATAATGCTTATGAAGAAATGCATGAACATCTCAAGAAATTAGCTAAGAAAAATATTGATAGGAAGAAGCTCATCGAGGAACATCAACAAAAGATTTTAGATCTTCAAAAGCAAGTTGATGACCTTAAGTTAGACAATGAGACTTTGCATCTTATCATTGATAATTCTACTTGTGATTGTGCTAGTAGATTGAATATTGTGGTTGATTGTGAGAATTGCAAGTTGCTTAAGGATGAAAATGCTATTTTGAAAAATAAGCTTGCAAGTTTCACAAATGGTGATATTAGATTGCGAACATTGTTAAATTTTCAAAGAGAAAATTCAAACAAGTTTGGTTTGGGTTATACTAATGCTAAGAGTAAATCTCATAGAAATGTTGTTGATTTTTCAAAAGTTGATTTTTCAAATGCACCAACATGTTTCTATTGTGGTACTCATGGACATACTTCAAATGTGTGTTATATTAAAGTGCATGGTATACCTAAAGGGGATTTTGTTTGGGTGAAAAAGGGTGAAAGTCCCTACACTAACAAAAATGGATCCAAAACCATTTGGATACCAAAAAGCAAAGCATGATTGTTTTTGTAGGTATGATTGAAGAGCAAAAGGACTTTCATGTGATATTCATTCATTTGCTACTTCAATTGGTATCAAGGAGAAAATTCTACAAATTGGTGTTATTCTATTCATGCTTTGGTTATATTTCTTCTATTTTGGCTTAGATCTTATTTCAATTGGTATATATTTCTTTTTGATAATGCCAAAGGGGGAGAAATATGATGTTTTGAAACAAAGGGGAGAAATTTTTTTTTAAATGGTATGTTTGGAGAAAGGTTTGTTTTGTTGTTTTTTATATAGGTTGAGCAAAGTTGTTGGAGATAGGGGGAGAATCAAGCTTAACTCAATTGGATTTCAAATGTCAAAAGCATTAATTGAGGGGGAGCAAGAGTCTCACCAAGTGATCAAATGGTTCAAGCATCAACAACTTCAATGAACTTCAAATGATTTCAAAACATGTTTGTCATTTTCAAAAAGGGGGAGATTGTAAGATCCACGAAGAATGTTTTGATAAATGCCAAAAGGTTTTGAACAAGCTACAAATGTGTTGATCAAGTTCAAGCTCAACAAGCAACAACAAACATCAAGTGATGAAGAGAGAGCAAGCTCATGAAGACTTAGTTTGGTAGTTTGTGTTTTAATGTTTTATCTTTTGCCTCACAAGTCTTTTAGTTTATGAGTTTGGGTAGAGTTTATTAGAGGGTAGTGAATCTCTTTTGATTGCATGATTATATCATATTTTGAGTATTCACTTTGCCTAAAATCAATAGGTGGCTTAAAGGTTTTAAAGAAAAGGTTTAGTTTTTGAGAAAACAAGTTTTAAGTGATTTTTAATGTTAATAATCGATTAACAGATTTTGATAATTGATTAACAGTGTATTTTGAACTGATAATCGATTAACAAACTTTTGATAATCGATTATCTGAACTTTTACTCGAGTAAAACCTTTTTCACTCGAGTGAAATTTATGCAGCTTTCGTATTACTCGAGTAACACTTATTTTACTCGAGTAAACAGGGTCTGTAACTGTTTTAAATACGTTTTTCACTTCTCAAAAGCCATTCTAAGTTGCTCCAACTTTTGGGTATTCTATATAAACCTTTTCCTAATCATTTCTATCATCTAGAATCATTTTGATACACAATTTTACAAAGAATCAAAGCCACACTATTCTCTCTCACTCTCTCAAGATCAAAGCTCTCATTTTCATATTCTTTGATCAAGAACCTTGAATCTCTCATGTTGATATTTCATAGCTTTTGAAAGAGATTCATAGGATTGTTTTTGTTTTCTATTGAGTTGTAATCATTGCAAGAGGCAAACATTCTACAACAAAGGAAGCCTTGATTTTGTGAATCAAGCAAGTTTAGTTGAAAGTCTTGAAGAAGCATTTCATCAAGCATTTGGAAGGCACTTTGAAGAATCTCAAAGTACTTGGAAGTCTTGTGAGTGAAGCAAGCAAAGAAGACTTGTTGTGGGGTTATCAACAAGCAAGTAGAGGTTAGATTAGATATCAATAGGATTACAAGGCAAGGGTGTGGTATCCTTTGTAGGCTAGCAAGAAGGAAGTCTTGTGAGGCATTTACTTGTAATTTGAGAACTCTAATTCCTCATAGTGAAGAATCTCTCTTGGTTGAAGAGGGGACTGGAGTAGCTTTCAAGTGGATGAAAGTGAACCAGGATAAATCACTGTGTCGTATCTCTAAACTCTCTACTCTTTACAATTCAAGTCTTTAATTGTGTTCTTGATTGAAAACCTAGAAAAAGTGATTTTTCTATATTTGATTGAATTGAATCTTTATTGTGCAAAATTGATAAAGGGAAAATCATTTTCATAACTAGGTGAATCAATAAGAATATTGGTGTTGATTGTTTCCGCTTAATCTCTGATATAATATTTGTTAATTGATTGATTTTCATTGGTTTTAATCGTTTAGATTTGTTTCTTGCGAAAATCTTTCAAAGTTTCTATAACACCTATTCAACCCCCCCTTCTAGGTGTTCTCCTAGTGTTCCTAGTTATTTCACCCACCGAGTGTAGTTTTCCAACAATTGGTATCAGAGCTCGGTCGAAAGACACGAGCATAGAGCTTTTTCGTTAAGATCCTTTAAGAAACTACAATGGGTTCTACGAATCCTTTTGGTGGTGAAGGTGCTTCAATAAATCGCTCTCCTATGTTTGGTGGAGAGGGTTATGGTTATTGGAAAATTAGGATGAGAATCTTTATAGAAGCTATAGATGTGAACATTTGGGAAGCCATTGAAAATGGTCCTTATATTCCCTCAAAAGATGTAGAAGGTGTGCTTACACTAACTCCCAAAGATAAGTGGATCGATGATGATAAAAGGAAAATTCAATATGATTTAAAAGCAAAGAATATCATCACCTCCGCTCTATCTTATGATGAGTTCTTTAGAGTCTCCCAATGTAAAGATGCCAAAGATATGTGGGACACCTTGCAAGTCACACATGAAGGCACTAGTGAAGTTAGGTGTGCTAGATTGAATTCTTTGATGCATGAATATGAATTGTTTCGTATGTTGCCTAATGAATCTATATGTTTTATGCAAAAACGTTTTACTCATATTGTTAATCATCTCATTGCTCTTGGTAAAACTTTCGTGAATTGTGAACTTGTTAACAAAGTTTTAAGATGTCTAAGTAGGGAATGGCAACCCAAGGTTACCGCAATAGTTGAATCAAAGGACTTGGACACAATGGACTTAGCAACACTTTTCGGAAAGTTACAAGAACATGAAATGGAGCTTCAACGTTTGCATAAGCATGAAGAATCGGTCAAGTATGGAGAAAGAAAAGGAATTGCTCTTAAAGCTCAAAGGTCATATCAAAAGGAAGAGAGTTCCGATGATGATGATAATGAAGATTCCGATTCAGATATTGATGAAGAGGAGATGAAGCTTCTACTAAGAAAGTTCAATAAAATTCTAAGGAGAAAAGGAAGGTTGAACAAGGACAAAAGTAAAGAGAAGGATCCCCCACACTACAAGACCAAGACTTCAAAAGAAGGTGTAGTTTGCCATGAATGTGGAAAGCCCGGTCATCTCAAGTACTCATGCTCTAAGTATCTCAAGAAGAAGGAGAAAGAGAAGAAAAATGCAAAACACAAAAGGGCATACATAGTTTGGAATAGTGATGATGAACAAGACAAGAAAAGCACAACTAGTAGTTCTTCGGATGATGAACATGCCGCTTGTCTCAACTTGATAGCTCAAGTACATGAAGAGGAAAGCTCAAATGATGAATCAAGTGAGCAAAGTGACGAAAGCGATGTAAGTCTTACTAAATCCGAAATTTCTTCAAATTATGAAATGTTATATAATGCTTATGAAGAAATGCATGAACATCTCAAGAAATTAGCTAAGAAAAATATTGATAGGAAGAAGCTCATTGAGGAACATCAACAAAAGATTTTAGATCTTCAAAAGCAAGTTGATGACCTTAAGTTAGACAATGAGACTTTGCATCTTATCATTGATAATTCTACTTGTGATTGTGCTAGTAGATTGAATATTGTGGTTGATTGTGAGAATTGCAAGTTGCTTAAGGATGAAAATGCTATTTTGAAAAATAAGCTTGCAAGTTTCACAAATGGTGATATTAGATTGCGAACATTGTTAAATTTTCAAAGAGAAAATTCAAACAAGTTTGGTTTGGGTTATACTAATGCTAAGAGTAAATCTCATAGAAATGTTGTTGATTTTTCAAAAGTTGATTTTTCAAATGCACCAACATGTTTCTATTGTGGTACTCATGGACATACTTCAAATGTGTGTTATATTAAAGTGCATGGTATACCTAAAGGGGATTTTGTTTGGGTGAAAAAGGGTGAAAGTCCCTACACTAACAAAAATGGATCCAAAACCATTTGGATACCAAAAAGCAAAGCATGATTGTTTTTGTAGGTATGATTGAAGAGCAAAAGGACTTTCATGTGATATTCATTCATTTGCTACTTCAATTGGTATCAAGGAGAAAATTCTACAAATTGGTGTTATTCTATTCATGCTTTGGTTATATTTCTTCTATTTTGGCTTAGATCTTATTTCAATTGGTATATATTTCTTTTTGATAATGCCAAAGGGGGAGAAATATGATGTTTTGAAACAAAGGGGAGAAATTTTTTTTTAAATGGTATGTTTGGAGAAAGGTTTGTTTTGTTGTTTTTTATATAGGTTGAGCAAAGTTGTTGGAGATAGGGGGAGAATCAAGCTTAACTCAATTGGATTTCAAATGTCAAAAGCATTAATTGAGGGGGAGCAAGAGTCTCACCAAGTGATCAAATGGTTCAAGCATCAACAACTTCAATGAACTTCAAATGATTTCAAAACATGTTTGTCATTTTCAAAAAGGGGGAGATTGTAAGATCCACGAAGAATGTTTTGATAAATGCCAAAAGGTTTTGAACAAGCTACAAATGTGTTGATCAAGTTCAAGCTCAACAAGCAACAACAAACATCAAGTGATGAAGAGAGAGCAAGCTCATGAAGACTTAGTTTGGTAGTTTGTGTTTTAATGTTTTATCTTTTGCCTCACAAGTCTTTTAGTTTATGAGTTTGGGTAGAGTTTATTAGAGGGTAGTGAATCTCTTTTGATTGCATGATTATATCATATTTTGAGTATTCACTTTGCCTAAAATCAATAGGTGGCTTAAAGGTTTTAAAGAAAAGGTTTAGTTTTTGAGAAAACAAGTTTTAAGTGATTTTTAATGTTAATAATCGATTAACAGATTTTGATAATTGATTAACAGTGTATTTTGAACTGATAATCGATTAACAAACTTTTGATAATCGATTATCTGAACTTTTACTCGAGTAAAACCTTTTTCACTCGAGTGAAATTTATGCAGCTTTCGTATTACTCGAGTAACACTTATTTTACTCGAGTAAACAGGGTCTGTAACTGTTTTAAATACGTTTTTCACTTCTCAAAAGCCATTCTAAGTTGCTCCAACTTTTGGGTATTCTATATAAACCTTTTCCTAATCATTTCTATCATCTAGAATCATTTTGATACACAATTTTACAAAGAATCAAAGCCACACTATTCTCTCTCACTCTCTCAAGATCAAAGCTCTCATTTTCATATTCTTTGATCAAGAACCTTGAATCTCTCATGTTGATATTTCATAGCTTTTGAAAGAGATTCATAGGATTGTTTTTGTTTTCTATTGAGTTGTAATCATTGCAAGAGGCAAACATTCTACAACAAAGGAAGCCTTGATTTTGTGAATCAAGCAAGTTTAGTTGAAAGTCTTGAAGAAGCATTTCATCAAGCATTTGGAAGGCACTTTGAAGAATCTCAAAGTACTTGGAAGTCTTGTGAGTGAAGCAAGCAAAGAAGACTTGTTGTGGGGTTATCAACAAGCAAGTAGAGGTTAGATTAGATATCAATAGGATTACAAGGCAAGGGTGTGGTATCCTTTGTAGGCTAGCAAGAAGGAAGTCTTGTGAGGCATTTACTTGTAATTTGAGAACTCTAATTCCTCATAGTGAAGAATCTCTCTTGGTTGAAGAGGGGACTGGAGTAGCTTTCAAGTGGATGAAAGTGAACCAGGATAAATCACTGTGTCGTATCTCTAAACTCTCTACTCTTTACAATTCAAGTCTTTAATTGTGTTCTTGATTGAAAACCTAGAAAAAGTGATTTTTCTATATTTGATTGAATTGAATCTTTATTGTGCAAAATTGATAAAGGGAAAATCATTTTCATAACTAGGTGAATCAATAAGAATATTGGTGTTGATTGTTTCCGCTTAATCTCTGATATAATATTTGTTAATTGATTGATTTTCATTGGTTTTAATCGTTTAGATTTGTTTCTTGCGAAAATCTTTCAAAGTTTCTATAACACCTATTCAACCCCCCCTTCTAGGTGTTCTCCTAGTGTTCCAAGTTATTTCACCCACCGAGTGTAGTTTTCCAACACTAAGAACTCCATCTACCCCTCTTCTAAACAGGAGAGGTTCATCCCAAACATAGAACTTGACATCATGTAAAATTTTTTTCTTTTGTTGCCATGTCAAGTCTTTTGGGATTAACTTAGCTGCATGGAAGTTAGCTATATCCGCAAACCATGGTTGCGCAACAGATACAGCCAAAAGTTTCTTATCAGGGAATTCATCCTTAATGGGCACTTCTACATTCCCATCACTACCCTCTAAAGGAAGTCTAGACAAATGATCTGCAATAACGTTATGAACCCCCTTTTTATCCCTGATCTCTATGTCGAACTCTTGTAGTAACAAGATCCACCTTATCAGTCTTGGCTTAATATCTTGCTTAGCCAAAAGGTGCCTTAAAGCTGTACGGTCAGTGTAAACTATAACTTTCGATCCTATGAAATAGGAACAAAACTTATCCATTGCAAATATCACAGCTAACAATTCTTTTTCTGTAGTCGTATAATTAATTTGAGCATCATTTAGCACACGACTAGCATAATAAATTACATGAAAGACTTTCTCTTTGTAGAATCAAAAAGGTTTTGATGAAAACAAATAAATCAACAAGTTGTTTTTGATGAAGACATAGCAACTACAACCATTTAGAAGTTTTCCATTTCCCGCTCCCTTGTAATATTTTATATTTATGTTGAGTGTGGGTGGTAGACTTAGGATTTTACTCAAGCGATTATGAGTTAGTTAGCATGAATACTAGTTAAGTTAAATATTTGAAAAAGCTTAGAAAGGGACTAGGACTTTTGGAAAATCAATTTTTACATTTTTTTTAAGAAAGTAGCAGTGACTACTCGAGTAGTTTGTGCACTACTCGAGTAGCCTGCAAAGCAGAAAAATGGTCTGCTCACTGTTTCCCCTAACTACTCGATTAGTCTGTTGACTAATCGATTAGTTCTCAACTAATCGATTAGTTGCTGCACTAATTGAGTAGTTTGAGAAACAGTAAGTCCACCATTTCTCTGTCTTCTCACACTACTCGAGTAGTGCTCCAACTACTCGAGTAGTACGAGTCAGATCAGTCATGTTTCAAATTATTATATGGCTGTTGAAAAGGCAATCAAGGGAGAATCTTTCCATATTAGTTTTCTCAAGCTCCTCCCTGATTCTGGCGATTTGAAACTCAATATATTGATTACCTCTTCAACAAGAGCCACACACTGATCTTGAGCAAAAACGTTTTTGAAAACCTTGCACACAAAAGAACAATTGATCCAATCCCTTTCTAAGAATCAATCTCACTCTAGTATTCTAGCTTTTGCTTACTCATTGTCAATTGAGATTGTTTGGAGCCACTTCGCTGTGATTTGATTTCTCCATTGAAGAAAGGAAGGATCTCTTGAAGGTTTCAAGGAGTCCTGCAATTGGAAGCGTTGAAGAGGTTCTTCAACCGTCAAGATCAGCAAAATTGGGGTAGACTTCAAGAGTTTGGTACACTCTTGAAAGGGATAGGTGTGATAGAGTGAGGTTCACTTGTATCTCCTATTGTAGCCAATTTTAACTGATTTTGAGTAGACACTCCCTAAGGTTTAGGGGGGACTGGACGTAGCTCTCAAGTGGGTAGAGAGTGAACCAGTATAATAATTCTCTGTGTTATCTTCTTATCGCTTTCATTTATTTCCGCATATTTAATCTCTCCATCTGAATCTCATGTTAGCAAATTATCTCGCTTCTGTTCTTTGCTTTTTGCTAGCGAAACCCTTTCTTTGAAAACTCTGTTTTTTGTCTGAATCTGAACGTACTACTCGAGTAGTCCCTGAACTAATCGAGTAGTTCATCATATTTTGGACAGAAAATTAATTTTGTTTCAAAACTGTAAGCGTGTTATTTAATATCAATTACATTCGAAAAGTTAATATCGTTACTTCCATTTACTATTCACCCCCCTCTAGTAAATTGTTAGGCTGCTTGTTGGTTTTCAACAAGTGGTATCAGAGCTCGGTCGAAAGATTGAGTGTAAAAAATTTTTCGAAAAGATCCTTAAGGAAACCATGGGCTCTAACAATCCTTTTGGAGGGGAAGGCTCTTCAATAAACTGTCCTCCACTATTTAATGGTGAAGGATATGCTTATTGGAAAGCCAGAATGAAAATATTTATTGAAGCGATTGATATTGATGTTTGGGATGCAATTGAGAATGGTCCCTATATACCTAGAAGAAAAATAAATGAGGAAGTTGCAGAAATTCCTAAGGCAAGTTGGAATGATGATGATAAAAAGAAAGTTTCTTATGATTTGAAAGCTAAAAACATCATCACTTCTGCCTTGTCCTATGATGAATTTTTCAGAGTTACACATTGTAAAAATGCTAAACAAATGTGGGACATTCTACAACTTACTCATGAAGGGACAAGCGAGGTTAGAAGGGCTAGATTAAATACATTAATGCATGAACATGAGTTATTTCGCATGCTCCCTAATGAGTCAGTTAATGACATGCAAAAGCGATTTACTCATATCATAAATCATCTCATTGCGCTTGGTAAAACATTTCTTAACTCTGAAGTTATTAACAAAGTATTGAGATGTTTAAGCAGAGAATGGCAACCCAAGGTCACAGCTATCATGGAGTCAAAAGATTTAGACACCTTGGATTTTGAAACCCTCTTTGGAAAGCTTCAAGAGCATGAGATGGAGCTAGGACGTCTAACTTTGCATTAGGAGTCGGATAAGAAAAAGAAGGGAATCGCACTAAAGACCACCACAAAATCAACTAAGGTATGTGATGATTCCTCTAGCTCTAGTAATGACTCCGAATCTAGTTTAGATGATGAAAGTTTTCAAAAACTAGCAAAGAGGTTCCGTAAATGTTTTAAAAATAACAATGAATTAAAAAGAATAAAGGAACCTAAGAACTCCTACCATAGAAATTGTTCTTCAAAAGATAAAATTAAATGTCATGAATGTGGTAAGAGAGGACACATAAAACCTCATTGTCCTGAGTATCTTAAGAGACATAAAGATGAAAAGAAAAAGGGCAAAAGAGCCTACATAGTGTGGGATGCACCGGATGAAAACAAAGAGACAAGCTCAAGCACATCAAGTGATGAGGAAGAACCCAATCTTTGCTTGGTGAGTAGATTTGATGAAGGCGCATCATCAAGTTTCACTTCAAGTAAGCAAGGAACCGAGGTAAATTCCGATTCCGAATCTGAGTCTCATGATTATGAAGAATTATATAATGCTTATGTTGAAATGCATAAAGAATTCAAGAAACTTGCTAAATTAAATGACAAAGGAAAAAGAGCTATTTTGAAATATAAAGAGCAAGTCTTGAATTTAGAAAAATGCATTGATGAGCTAAATAGTAAAAATGAAGCACTTCAACAAAGTATTGATTCTTTGAAAATTCAAGAAATCCCTCCTCGTGAAAGTTGCAAAAGTCATGAACATGAAGTTACAAATTTGAAAAACACTATTGCAACTTTATCAAGAAGTGACCAAAGAGTAAATCAACTTCTTGAAAATCAAAGGAACAATACAAATAAAACCGGCTTAGGATACATGAATGTCAATAAAAAGAATTTTAGAAAAGTTGGTTCTTTTTCAAATGTTAATTATTCTAAAAAGCCAACTTTCTTTTATTGTGGCATTCATGGACACACCTCAAATATTTGTAGAATTAAATCTCATGGTGTGCCTAATGGTTATTATGTTTGGATTGTGAAAGATGAAAATCCCGATAAGCCCAAAACAATTTGGGTACCCTCAAGCAAAACTTAACTTTTTCAAGTACTTTTGAAGGGCTATGCGCTTAAATGTTTTTTTTTAAATTGCCTCTTCATAAGTATATTTGTTTTAGGGGGAGAAAAGTTTTCTTTTCGGGCTATAAATCAACAAGTGCTATCAATGCTCGTAATCCAACATGTGTTATTATGTTCTTCCGTTGGCATATTACTCTTAATTTAGGCTCCTTTTTGATCATGCTAAAAGGGGGAGAAATGGTGTTGTTGTTTATGCTGTGCAGGTTTCTAATGTTGCATAAAGTCAGGGGGAGCTTATGCAAAACAACAAGGTTTATATTATCAAGGATTTGTCATCATCAAAAAGGGGGAGATTGTAGAATCAAAAAGGTTTTGATGAAGACAAATAAATCAACAAGTTTTTTTTTATGAAGACATTGTTAGTTCCATGGTGAATGTTTTGATAATGACAAAGTGTTTTGAACAAGCTATCATGTGATGATCAAGTTCAAGTTCAACAAGCAACAACAAACATCAAGTGAAGAAGAGAGAACAAGCTCATGAAGACTTAAGTTTGAGTGTAATTGTTTTTGTTTTATCTTTTGCCTCTCAAGCTTCATAGGTTTTCATTTGGGTAGTTTGTTTAGAGGGTAGTGAATCTCATTCATAAGTCATGATTTAATCATAATTTGAGTTTTCACTTAATCTAGAATCAATAGGTGGCTTAAAGGTTTTAAAGGAAAGGTTGGTTTTTGAGAAAACAAGTTTTAAACAAGTGCAGTATCAATCTACTCGAGTAAATCAAGATTTAATCGAGTAGTACTCGAGTATGCTGCAATTTACTCGAGTAAACACTGCTGAACTGGTTTTTTAAAATACGTTTTTCACTTCTCAAAATCAGTTTTCAAGTGCCATAACTTTTGGGTATTCTATATAAACCTTTTCCTAACCTTTGTGATTATAATCCATCATTTTGATATTCATTTTACAAAGAATCAAGCCACTCTATTCTCTCTCAATTTCAAAGATCAAAGCTTTTCTATTTTCATATTCTTTGATCAAGAACCTTTGAATCTCTTGTGTGATTTGTCATAGCTATTGATTGAGATTCATTAGGATTGTTATGTGTATTCATTGAGTTGTAATCTTTGCAATAAGGCAAGCCACTACAACAAACAAAAAGCCTTGGTGTGTCGATTATCATCAAGCAACGTTCATTGAAGAAGAAGAAGTCTTGGTTGTGAATCAAGCAAGGAGAAGCCTTGGTGTGTGGATTATCATCAAGCAATTGAAGACTTGTTGTGTCGATTATCAACAAGGGGTAGAGGTTAGATTAGAGAAAAGATCAATAGGATTACAAGGCAAGGGTGTCGGTTATCTCTTGTAGGCTAGCAAGAAGGAAGTCTTGTGAGGCAATCACTTGTAATTTGAGAACTCTAATTCCTCATAGTGAAGAATCTCTCTTGGTTGAAGAGGGGACTGGATGTAGCTTTCAAGCGGGTGAAAGTGAACCAGGATAAATCACTGTGTCGTATCTCTAAACCCTTACTCTTTATATTCAAGTCATTTGATTGCGTTCTTGGTTGAAAACCTAGAAAAAGTGATTTTCATAATTGATTGAATTGAATCTTTATTTGTTCAAATTGATAAAGGGAAAATCATTTTCATAACTAGGTTAATCAATAAGAATATAGGTGTTAATCATCTCTGCTGAATCTCTGATCTTTCATGTGAATTGATTGATTTTCGTATGCGAATGAAAACTTGATTTTTCTAGTTTCTGTCAAATATACTCGAGTAAACGAGTCTTTAATCGAGTACTACTCGAGTACTCTGAAATCTACTCGAGTAAACCTGAGAGTTTTTGGAAAAATATTTTGTTTTGATTGTTTCGATTTGTTTCGTTCGAAAATCTTTCAAGGTAGCTTAGACACCTATTCAACCCCCCCTTATAGGTGTATTCCTAGGGTTCCTTTGTCTCTCCAACCACCAATTGCGGTTTCCTCAATTGGTATCAGAGCTCGGTCGAAAGACACGAGCATAAGAGCTTTTTCGTAAAGATCCTTTAAGAAAATCGCAATGGGTTCTACGAATCCATTTGGTGGTGAAGGTTATTCAATAAATCGTCCTCCATTGTTTGCCGGAGAAGGCTATGCATATTGGAAAGTTAGAATGAAAATCTTTATCCAAGCCATAGATAGTGAAATTTGGAAAGTAGTTGAAAAAGGTCCTCATATCCCCTCTAGTTTAGTTGAAGGTGTAGAACAATTGATCCCCGAGGACAAGTGGAAAGATGATGATAGAAAGAAAGTACAATATGATTATAAGGCAAAGAATATCATCACATCCGCTTTATCCTATGACGAGTTCTTTAGAGTTTCTCAATGTTCTAGTGCTAAGGAAATGTGGGACACTTTACAAGTGACTCATGAAGGAACTAGTGAGGTTAGGAGAGCTAGATTGAATGCTTTAATGCGTGATTATGAATTGTTTCAAATGCTTCCAAATGAATCTATAAATGATATGCAAAAGCGTTTTACTCATATTATTAACCATTTACTTGCTCTTGGTAAGACTTTCTTACAAGGTGAACTTTCTAACAAAGTGTTGAGATGTTTAGACAGGAATTGGCAACCAAAAGTAACGGCTATTGTTGAATCTAAAAACTTGGATGCTATGGATCTAGCAACACTTTTCGGAAAGCTTCAAGAACATGAAATGGAGCTTGGATGATTAAGTATTAATGAAGAGTTGGATAAGATCAAAGAAAGAAAGGGACTTGCTCTTAAAGCAAATAGATCATACAAAAAGAAAGAGAGTTCTGATGATGATGATAGTGAAGATTCCGATTCGGATGTTGATGAAAAAGACATGAAACTTTTGCTAAGGAAATTTGACAAGTTTCTAAGGAGAAAAGGAAGGTTGAACAAAGGCAAAAGTAAAGAGAAGGATTCCCCACACTACAAGACCAAGACATCAAGAGAAGGTGTAGTTTTCCATGAATGCGGAAAACCCGGACATCTCAAGTACTCATGCTCTAGGTATCTCAAGAAGAAGGAGAAAGACAAGAAAAATTCTAAATCTAAAAGAGCATACATAGTTTGGGATAGTGATGTAGAAGAGAAGAAAAGCACATCGATTAGTTCTTCGGATGATGAAGAAGCCGCTTGTCTCAACTTGATAACTCTAGTAGATGATGAAGAACAAAGTTCAAATGATGAATCAAGTTATCAAAGCGAGGAAAGCAATGTCAGTCATACTAAATCCGAAATTTCTTCTAAATATGAATTGTTATATAATGCTTATGAAGAAATGCATGAACAACTTGAAAAACTAGCTTTGAAAAACATTGAAAGAAAGAAGCTCATTTTGAAACATCAAAAAGAGATTTTAGATCTTCAAAAACAAGTTGATGAGCTTAATCTTGAAAATGAAACTCTTGATCTTATATATGCTAGTTCTTCTTGTGATTGTGCTAGTAGAGTGAATGTTGTGGTTGATTGTGAGAATTGCAAGTTGCTTAAAGATGAAAATGCTATTTTGAAAAATAAGCTTGCAAGTTTCACAAGTGGTGACATTAGATTGCGCACATTGTTAAATTTTCAAAGAGAAAATTCAAACAAGTTTGGTTTGGGTTATACTAATGCTAAGAGTAAATCTCATAGAAATGTTGTTGATTTTTCTAAAGTTGATTTTTCAAATGCACCAACATGTTTCTATTGTGGTACTCATGGACATACTTCAAATGTGTGTTATGTTAAAATGCATGGTATACCTAAAGGAGATTTTGTTTGGATGAAAAAGGGTGAAAGTCCCTACACTAACAAAAATGGATCCAAAACCATTTGGATACCAAAAAGCAAAGCATGATTGTTTTGTAGGTATGATTGAAGAGCAAAGAGAGCTTACAAGTGTTATTCATATTTGCATCTTCAATTGGTCTCAAAAGAAGTCCTACAATTTGGTTTAAGTGATATTATTAGATTTGTGAACTTCATATGGTATCTTATCAATTGGTATTACTTTTCTAAATGTTTAATTAAATCATTTGGTATCATTGAGTAGATTCATAGATGGTTATCATGATATAGTGACATGCTTTGGTTGTTATTAAAGAAATATCACAATTGGTATCAAATATTTGTTGATATATGTACTTCTTTACAATTGATATCTTCTTTGTTAAGTGATATTATGACATTTTAGTTCTCAATTGGTATCATATTTCATTGTTATATTCTCTTGCCAATTGATATCACATTTCAAAGTATAGTTCTATTGTATTTGTTCAATTTGTATCAATGTTGTAAAGAAATGATCATTGATTTCTTACTTTGGCTTAGATGTTATATTTCAATTGGTATATATTACTTTTTGATAATGCCAAAGGGGGAGAAATATGATGTTTTGAATTGATTGCAATGTTTCTCAAAGGTGGAGAAATGATTGTTGGAGAAATAATATGATTTTTAGATGTTTGTTTGGAGAAAGGTTGTTTTTGTTGTTTTTATGTAGGTTGAGCAAAGTTGTTGAAGATAGGGGAAGAATCAAGCTTATCTCAATTGGATTCAAATGTCAAAAGCATTTATTGAGGGGGAGCAAGAGTCTCACCAAGTGATCAAATTGTTAAAGCATCAACAACTTCAAAGAACTTTTGGAGAACTTCAAAACATGGTTTGTCATTTTCAAAAAGGGGGAGATTGTTAGTTCCATGGTGAATGTTTTGATAATGACAAAGTGTTTTGAACAAGCTATCATGTGATGATCAAGTTCAAGTTCAACAAGCAACAACAAACATCAAGTGAAGAAGAGAGAACAAGCTCATGAAGACTTAAGTTTGAGTGTAATTGTTTTTGTTTTATCTTTTGCCTCTCAAACTTCATAGGTTTTCATTTGGGTAGTTTGTTTAGAGGGTAGTGAATCTCATTCATAAGTCATGATTTAATCATAATTTGAGTATTCACTTAATCTAGAATCAATAGGTGGCTTAAAGGTTTTAAAGGAAAGGTTGGTTTTTGAGAAAACAAGTTTTAAACAAGTGCAGTATCAATCTACTCGAGTAAATCAAGATTTAATCGAGTAGTACTCGAGTATGCTGCAATTTACTCGAGTAAACACTGCTGAACTGGTTTTTTAAAATACGTTTTTCACTTCTCAAAATCAGTTTTCAAGTGCCATAACTTTTGGGTATTCTATATAAACCTTTTTCTAACCTTTGTGATTATAATCCATCATTTTGATATTCATTTTACAAAGAATCAAGCCACTCTATTCTCTCTCAATTTCAAAGATCAAAGCTTTTCTATTTTCATATTCTTTGATCAAGAACCTTTGAATCTCTTGTGTGATTTGTCATAGCTATTGATTGAGATTCATTAGGATTGTTATGTGTATTCATTGAGTTGTAATCTTTGCAATAAGGCAAGCCACTACAACAAACAAGAAGCCTTGGTGTGTCGATTATCATCAAGCAACGTTCATTGAAGAAGAAGAATTCTTGGTTGTGAATCAAGCAAGGAGAAGCCTTGGTGTGTGGATTATCATCAAGCAATTGAAGACTTGTTGTGTCGATTATCAACAAGGGGTAGAGGTTAGATTAGAGAGAAGATCAATAGGATTACAAGGCAAGGGTGTCGGTTATCTCTTGTAGGCTAGCAAGAAGGAAGTCTTGTGAGGCAATCACTTGTAATTTGAGAACTTTAATTCCTCATAGTGAAGAATCTCTCTTGGTTGAAGAGGGGACTGGATGTAGCTTTCAAGCGGGTGAAAG
Source organism: Crotalaria pallida (assembly GCA_037953625.1). Lineage (NCBI taxonomy): Eukaryota > Viridiplantae > Streptophyta > Magnoliopsida > Fabales > Fabaceae > Crotalaria > Crotalaria pallida. Next base: position 54,741,998 of record CM075650.1, on the reverse strand, counting down.
TGAACCAGGATAAATCACTGTGTCGTATCTCTAAACCCTTACTCTTTATATTCAAGTCATTTGATTGCGTTCTTGGTTGAAAACCTAGAAAAAATGATTTTCATAATTGATTGAATTGAATCTTTATTTGTTCAAATTGATAAAGGGAAAATCATTTTCATAACTAGGTTAATCAATAAGAATATAGGTGTTAATCATCTCTGCTGAATCTCTGATCTTTCATGTGAATTGATTGATTTTCGTATGCGAATGAAAACTTGATTTTTCTGGTTTCTGTCAGATATACTCGAGTAAACGAGTCTTTAATCGAGTACTACTCGAGTACTCTGAAATCTACTCGAGTAAACCTGAGAGTTTTTGGAAAAATATTTTGTTTTGATTGTTTCGATTTGTTTCGTTCGAAAATCTTTCAAGGTAGCTTAGACACCTATTCAACCCCCCCTTCTAGGTGTATTCCTAGGGTTCCTTTGTCTCTCCAACCACCAATTGCGGTTTCCTCAGACATAGCAACAACAACCATTTAGAAGTTTTCCATTTCCCGCTCCCTTGTAATATTTTATATTTATGTTGAGTGTGGGTGGTAGACTTAGGATTTTACTCAAGCGATTATGAGTTAGTTAGCATGAATACTAGTTAAGTTAAATATTTGAAAAAGCTTAGAAAGGGACTAGGACTTTTGGAAAATCAATTTTTACATTTTTTTTAAGAAAGTAGCAGTGACTACTCGAGTAGTTTGTGCACTACTCGAGTAGTTTGTGCACTACTCGAGTAGCCTGCAAAGCAGAAAAATGGTCTGCTCACTGTTTCCCCTAACTACTCGATTAATCTGTTGACTAATCGATTAGTTCTCAACTAATCGATTAGTTGCTGCACTAATTGAGTAGTTTTTGATTGTCTAGCAAGAGTACTAGGTCGACAAGTAATACAGATAGTAAGTGAGTATCGTTCCACTCGGGGATTGCAAATTGTTTCTAATAACTTTTCACCAATTCGTAATTATTAATGCAACTTGTTATTGAATTTTAGAAGGAGAAGGAGAATTTAAATAATAAAATAAAAAGATTAAAAAGATTGAGGAGATAAGATGATTAGAAAGCAACAGAAAAAGATTAGGAACTTGGTTTCGTTGTATGATTCACTTATTTAACTATGAATTAGGTTTTCCTTCAAATCAAGAACAATTCCTAAATTAGTAGTTACTAGATTTCTCTTATGCAACTACCGTTTATTTTTCCGATAATTAATTCTTAATCTCTTAAGTAATTACATTACCGAATAAATAATTTATTAAGAACATGGAATTAATTAGTTTTATAACTAACCAATTAGATCTCTCTATATTGAATAGTTATACCGTTGAATTGCATGGCCTATTCTAAATCCTAATTCTCATTAGTAACTTAGAAAATCTATAACATAAATTGCGCAGGTTTATGTGATAAAAACACAATCAATTCTTGATTTAAAACAGGAAAACACTAAATCATAAATTAAAATAAGTTACACCATACAATTTACACCATGTTCCTAACAAGAGGTTTTAGTTACACATATAGAAATAAAGAAAACAGAAGCAAAGAGAAAACCTCATATCATAGACAATACAGGCTAACTCTCCAAGAGATCTTCAATCCTCACGCAGATCTCTCTTGTAGTGATGATCTCCAATCTTTGTGCCTTGCCTCCTTGCTCTCAATAGATGTTACTAACCTCTCTTTCTAATCCTAATTGAATTCTATGATCTCAAAACCTACTGAAAACTATTTACAAATCCTCTATTTAAAGAGTAAAACAAATCCTAAAATAAATCTTAATTAAATCTAGTAGAGAAGGTCCATGTTTATCTTCTAATTTCTGACCAAGTCTAAGATATGAAGCCAAATTAGACTTCTCTTCTTCTACTTTGTTCAGAATCTGGTCAAATTGGGCCTCCAACAGTACGTGCGCCCCAGGCGCACGCGACCTGGAGCCCCAGGCGCGCAGGTCTGATGACAGCTTCTTTTCCACACAGGCGCGCCTCAGGCGCACCCGGTCTCGCGCCTCAGGCACACGGGAAAGTTCCCGACTCCGTTTTGCTTCGTTCTTTTTCCATTTGCAAGATCTTTTCGTCCTCTTTTCAGGTCCATAAATATTTTCTCCATTTAAGGTCCAAAAAGTACTTGAAACACTAGCAAACGGATCAAAACGTTCAAAGGACCCTAAACTACTAAAAATAATTAAAATCTACTAAAAAGTCCTAAATTTACTAGAGAAACAAGCCAAATACATAGTAAAAGGGAGTCCAAATAATGCTCAAATCTATATATATTGGACCTAAATCAGTAGTTTGAGAAATAGTTTGTCCACCATTTCTCTGTCAGCTCACACTACTCGAGTAGTGCTCCAACTACTCGAGTAGTACGAGTCAAATCAGTCATGTTTCAAATTATTATATGGCTGTTAAAGAGGCAATCAAGGGAGAATCTTTCCATATTAGTTTTCTCAAGCTCCTCCCTGATTCTGGCGATTTGAAACTGAATATATTGATTACCTCTTCAACAAGAGCCACACACTGATCTTGAGCAGAAACGTTTTTGAAAACCTTGCACACAAAAGAACAATTGATCCAATCCCTTTCTAAGAATCAATCTCACTCTAGTATTCTAGCTTTTTCTTACTCGTTGTCAATTGAGATTGTTTGGAGCCGCTTCGCTGTGATTTGATTTCTCCATTGAAGAAAGGAAGGATCTCTTGAAGGTTTCAAGTAGTCCTGTAATTGGAAGCGTTGAAGAGGTTCTTCAACCGTCAAGATCAGCAAAATTGGGGTAGACTTCAAGAGTTTGGTACACTCTTGAAAGGGATAGGTGTGATAGAGTGAGGTTCACTTGTATCTCCTATTGTAGCCAATTTTAACTGATTTTGAGTAGACACTCCCTAAGGTTATGGGGGACTGGACGTAGCTCTCAAGTGGGTAGAGAGTGAACCAGTATAATAATTCTCTGTGTTATCTTCTTATCGCTTTCATTTATTTCCGCATATTTAATCTCTCCATCTGAATCTCATGTTAGCAAATTATCTCGCTTCTGTTCTTGGCTTCGTGCTAGCGAAACCCTTTCTTTGAAAACTCTGTTCTTTGTCTGAATCTGAACGTACTACTCGAGTAGTCCCTGAACTAATCGAGTAGTTCATCATATTTTGGACAGAAAAATAATTTTGTTTCAAAACTGTAAGCGTGTTATTTGTTAATATCAATTACATTCGAAAAGTTAATATCGTTACTTCCATTTACTATTCACCCCCCTCTAGTAAATTGTTAGGCCGCTTGTTGGTTTTCAACACTCTTTTCTCTGTCCCAGCCCTGCACCTATGGCAAAATCACTAGCATCACACATAACTTCAAAATGTTTATTCCAGTCAGGTGGAATTACCACAGGAGCAGATACTAGTTTCTTTCTCAAATCATGGAAAACTCTCATGCAATCATTATCAAATTTAAACTCCACATCTTTCTCCAACAAATTACAAAGGGGTTTGGCTATTTTTGAAAATCTTTTATGAACCGCCGGTAAAAACCGGCATGTCCGAGAAAACGCCTAATCCCTTTGACATTTGTAGGAGGAGGTAAATTTGCAATTACATCAATTTTATCTCTATCTACCTCAATACCCCGCTCTGAAATTAGATGCCCCAAAACTATCCCTTCCTTAACCATAAATTGACATTTCTCCCAGTTAAGTACAAGGTTAGTTTCCTGACATCTTTTTAGGACCTGTTCCAAATTATTTAAACAAGATTTAAATGAGGATCCAAAGACTGAGAAGTCATCCATAAAAACCTCAATGAACTTTTCAACTATATCGGAGAAGATAGATAACATGCAGCTTTGAAAAGTCGCAGGTGCATTACATAAACCAAAAGGCATTCTCCGATAAGCGAAAACTCCAAAGGGACAAGTAAAAGCAGTTTTTTCTTGGTCTCTTGGATCCTCAGGAATCTGGTTATAGCCGGAATAACCATCTAGAAAACAATAATATTCATGTCCGGCTAACCTCTCTAACATTTGGTCCATAAAAGGTAGTGGAAAATGGTCCTTTCGGGTGGCACTGTTTAGTCTCCTATAATCAATGCAAACTCTCCACCCAGAAACAGTACGGGTTGGTATCAATTCATTATTTTCATTTTTAATCACTGTGACACCACCCTTTTTAGGGACCACTTGAACTGGGCTGACATAAGTGCTGTCTGAGATGGGGTAAATGATCCCAGCATCCAACAATTTTACTATTACTTTTCTCAGAACCTCTTGCAGAGTGGGGTTCAATCTCCGCTGAGGTTGTATCACAGGTTTATAATTCTCCTCCAGGAGAATCTTGTGCATACAAAAGGAGGGACTAATTCCCTTTAGATCTGATACATTCCATCCTATAGCAGACTTATAATGCCTTACAACTCTTAATAGTTTTTCAGTTTCCAGTTCATTTAAAGAACTATTTATGATAATAGGAAAGTATTCAGAGTCATCTAGGAACACATACCTTAGGCCTAGCGGTAGCACTTTCTGTAACACCCTAATTTGGAACTAGAATTTTCACTAAAAATTTGAGCCATTTTTTTTACATTACCCAAAATCAGTTTACTTTAATTAATTTACAAAAAGGTTTTCATCATTCATTGCATAACATACATTCTTTCTAAAAAGAGTTTGCATATCACTATACAAATAACTTAGTCTGCGAAAAATATTTTATTAACTTAGTTTTCAAAATGTTTCTTTCAACCATTTATATTTTAATCTAATTTCCAAAAAGTAGTGTCGCATCCCAACACCATTTGTAGAAAACACAGTAGTTATAATGCGGAATAATATTAATTTCTAAAATAACCATCACAATTAAAAGATTTCGACTTAACGGCCATTATCAAAATATCAAGTAATAAAAAGCGAAATAACATAAACTCCCCACCGGGGTTACATAAGTTTAATCAGAGGTTGTCATCCAAGATTCGAAACATAAAGATGCAAAACTACTACTCGTCATCGTCGTCTACCACTGATGGTGCTTCCTCAGGGTCAAATACCCATTCGATAGGTCCCTCGGGAATTTCTTCTACTTCCTGATCTTCTTCTTCTATCAACTCATGATTTAGACCTTCATCAAAGACCTCCAGAACCTCTTCTTCTTCATCCATAAACTGCTCTAGAAAATTTTCTTCTTCTTCGGGGATATCTTCAAAGTCTAATTGTCTCAATGCTGGATGCACGTCATTATAGGATGACGGTCCGCCATACACACCATCTTTCAGGTACAAGGAACCAAGAGGACCTCGTTTACTGATCCATTGACTAACTGCGCTGGGTCGTCAATATCAATCCGGGTTGGTCCTGTCCACATCCATCCTTCTCAATTTATCTCCCACTGGCCGAGATCGTTGGGATCTGCTACCCCAACATTTGTTATCCTGATGCGACAAGTGATTTGAGCTGCCATCTGTGATCATCGTCCCAAATGACCACAGGAAGGGGAAAGATAGGGAAAAGAGAGAGAGTCAACAATCCGGACAATAACTTGTTGATGGCATGGTCTTAATCTAAGGAATTACAATAAGACCACACACAAACAATATCAAGGCATAAACTTCTCAATTATCAGTATCTTATAATTATCACAGGTTCATTTCAAGGATTCTATATTCATGACTTTCCATTATGTCTTTTATAGGATACTCATCATTAGATCATTGTTCAGGGATTTTTATATAACTTTCATCCAATGCATAAATAAATCTGCCAATAATCTAGGGAGGCGAAATCGTTGAATTATGGGGAAATTAGCACACACGTTACATCTCCTCCATCAATCATCCATCCATAGCCTAGGTCGGAAAGCAAATGGGATGCACAGGAGTCCTAAACATGTTGACATCGAAGCCAAAGGGTACGTACCAGCTGAAACCACGCAAGTTGGCCAGCAAAACAAAATACAGTATCAATTCATAATTTCATAAAAACGATGGCTTCTAGTCCCATTCGGATTCCCTCTATACCATCTAGGATTTGCTCAAGGGGGCGACAGCTCTATCCCTAGTTCTCAAGTGTAGTCCTTGCTACGACCAACGCCCAGCAGGTGACCTTGATCATTGTAGTATTGTCCCACCTAGGGAAGTGCTCTTAGGCTTCTTGACGATTCACCCTCATTGCCGTCCCCTATCACAATCACCACTTGGAGGGATGCACGACCTCCAAGTATACGGTATCTTTCCTCTCCACTACTTCTCTCTCAACATAGTTAGAAAGGATTTGGACCTAAAGTCTTTTAAATCTTTTATTTACCTAAGTTGGTCGACCCATTCTAAGCCGCGCTTCTAACGAGCCTCGACCTCTAAGGGTCCACAGCAAAACTTCCTCATCGTACAGTGGAATCCACAAGACAAAATCACGGCACAATCATTCACGTGATTAGTCGCTTAAGGGAATAATTACAAGGTCATTGTGCCACGATGTCCATCACTGTACACAAGCATTACTTTCGTATTTTCACAAGTTTGAGCATTTTCGTATTGCTTTCAAGTATATCAAATCTTGTTCATAGGATTAATCCTTCCGACATTTCCATAACTAATATTCCCCAATAATCTTTCATATTAATATTTCTCAATTATACGTTTCCCTTGGAAAAGTTTACAATATATTCATTATCATTCCCAAAGTCATATAGACAACATTTCATACATATTTCCATGCAATCATAACATAATATAGCCACAATAAAATCAGGTAATAAAATAAGGTCACTGTCTCAACGAAAGACGACTAAACATACAACACCCAATTGTCGCCTCATATCTTGACACGTAACCCAGATTCTGACTTTTGAGATGATCGAAATCGTCCTATTGTAATCCTTAGTGCCATTACGTCTAAGGGAAGTTGCTCTCTCACCTGAGATCCACGTGTATACCGTTTCGACCCTTGTGCTCAAAGTTCCAGCAGCTTGTTCGTTTTTTTATTCCTTTTATTCTAACGACATACAATTTATAAACATCTAATAAGTATCTTACTCTATCCATCTTGATACATAGAGACTAATCCCACGGTACATAGTCGTTCAAAACATAAATTCTCTTGAATGGTTTTAACTATCTTTAAAAACAATTTCATTTCAAAATCAGGAAATTCCCTTTTTCAAAACAAATTTCTGAAACTCAATCCAATACTTTGAAAATCATTAAAATATACTTTTATTTCCATAACCCATATTACATTGTTTATATAACAACTACCATATTCAAGTACACAAACACAAACACTCAAACAAACATATTGGTTTCTTAAACTTATAAACTTTAAAAAGGTAACTCATCATCATGCAAAGGAATCATATATGAATTAATCTTTATAGTTACACATAAATCACTTAATAGAAAAGCACCTTGTAACACCTAAGATTTTTACCCTTAATTCCCCTTATAATAAAATACGGGCTTGAAAATTCCTTTTTATTATATTAAAATCAATCATCAAACGGACGGAGTTTTGTTTGTTTTTCGGACTAATCCACAATTCAACCTGTGCTAAATAATTTCAAATAAACAACCAATAGCCAGCAGAGCTCAGATTATATTTCTAAATCATATCAAGGCCCAATGGGCTCCAAATATATCAGAGGCATCAAATATTCAGAGTTTCAGTGGAAAATACTAAGTTTGAGTATCAAAAACCAAAACATATAATTTTCTCAAAACAAAACATCCTAAGCCTCTCTTAAAAATATTTATAACAAATTTACATCAAAATAGAGTAGGAGGCTTAGGTCCATATCATGCTCTAAAACCCATAACAACCCTACTCTCCCTGTAAGGGAAAGTACTCCTGCTCGGCCGGGGCTGTGCCAACTCAATCTCCATACCTGAAAAATGTTAAGGGAGTGAGCATTGCACATGAAATAGAAAGAAGTTTCTAACTAGACATAACAACCCACTAGGTCAAACACAACTAGCAAATAAAGCATATATTCACATATAGCAAAATGTACACATTTCATTATTTCCATATTCATTCTTCATTCCAAATTTCCATTTTCATTATTCATTCCAAATTTCCATTTTCATCATTCATTTCAACATCCATTTCATTTACTTTTTATTCTTTTCACATACTTACTTTCTTTCGGTACATCACCTCAAATCAGAGGCAAATGCACAAATTTCATTCAACACATTTATCACCTCAAAACAGAGGCCCTCATACTTTTCCTTATTTAAATTATGTGTCCCTCAGGTCAGAGGTCAACACTCAATTCTTTATTTCAACCGGTGTCCCTCAGGTTAGAGGTCAACACTCAATTCTTTACTTCATCCGGTGTCCCTCAGGTCAGAGGTCAACACTCATTCACTTTAATTCATTTGGTGTCCCTCAGGTCAGAGGTCAACACAATATTCACTTTATTTCATTTTGTGTCCCTCAGGTCAGAGGTCAACACACTATTGTACTTCACCTCCACGCAGGAAGGTACCTCATACAGTTTGGCCTATGGGTACTTCACCTCCACACCGGAAGGTACCTCATACCATTGTACTTCACCTCCACACCGGAAGGTACCTCATACCACCACATAGATTATACATATAAAGATTAGGATTAAAGCATAATAATACACATAATTCCGAGCACACCATTCATTCATTCACTCAATGTTTGGTGCCTCAATTCAGAGGCCAAGAATTATTCACTTTCTTGTTCAATCAATCATAACACATTTCATCATAGATACACATATTTACAGTCTCTCATTCATAACTAATCCATACTCATTTCCCATGTTAATTACCGAATCCTCTCAAATAGTATTCACGTTTTCAGTTAAACAAATGCAATACATTTAAGCACAATTAAACAAATTTAACATTTAGGGAGCAAATATACACAACCAACTCATACTTGTCACATAATTAACATCATCGTTTCACATTTAATTTACATGTAATTGTTTTATTCCCATTTCCACCTTTATTCATATTTCACATTTAGTGTACCAATATATTCAACCCAAAACATACATATTATCACCTTCTCGTAGTTTTGCTTTAACACCACATATACTCGTTTCCATTCCATTTTCTTCCTATATCAATTTATTCCACAACACATACATATATTTGCAACAGTAATCAATTATCATTTAATTCACAACTTTACAAATAAAATCAATAATCATAGAAATCCTTTATGGCAACTTCACTATCATATTACCCAAAATCCTCTTGTACTTCATTATAATCATTATCCAAGTTTCACTTATCAAATAATTCATATTTATATCATTTTGTTTCCTTTTCCTAGTCTTTGCATCCAACATCATACATATTTATTTAGTTAGAATTTTATATTCAATAACCTAGGGTTTTATAGTCTAATTTTCTCCCCTAACACATAACCCTAACAAATCATTATATACTAACTAGAACCCACTCCCTAGAACAAGGCAAAACCCACCCCCTTACCTCAAACACTTAGTGATAAGGTGATTTTACTTGCTCTAAGCTTGAGAATCTTGCCACCAAATGAGTTATGATCCAAGGAAGAGGCAGGAACCTAATATAAGAGTCATAAAAAGAAGAGTTATCATTTATACCATAGTTTCTTGCCAAGATTCAAGAAAGAGTGAAGCTTCCATGGTCTAGAGTTGAAATCCACCATGGAAGGGATGAGAGAGAAAGGGAGCTCGAATTTATGGAAAGAGAAAGAAGGAATCCATGGCATTAAACACTTATTACTTGGAGTGAAGAAGGAAGAGATTTGTTGATGAAATGAAGAAATCTCACTTGCTCTTGGTGGATTTGAGGATGGAGAAAGAAAACCCTAGAGAGAGAAAGGAAAGTTCGAAGTTTCTGAAGGAGGAAAGAGAGAGAAGCATTCATTGATTGTGGTGTTGATCTTATCCTTCTTTTCTTTTATTTTTTTCAGTAACTGGTCGCACTACTCGAGTAGTCAGTGTACTACTCGAGTAGTCCTTGAAATTTTATTTTCTGCACTTGCTGTTTGGGCAGACTACTCGATTAGTCAGTGCACTACTCGATTAGTCAGTGCACTAATCGATTAGTCAGGCACTACTCGAGTAGTCTGGCTTGTTTTCTTTTCATGGCATTTCAAAATGCCATAACTTTTTCGTTATCCGTCGGATCTTGCTCAAATTTTAAAGCAAGCTTCTCTACCTACTAGCCATCATATCCAACGGTGGAATTTAAGTTTTGAGTTGTAAATCTTTTATTTTAAATTTCTTAATATCCTATGTTGTTAATCCTAAAACAAGCCTTCAATCTACTATTTTTAACTTAATATCATCATTTCCTTCACTCCAAGCTTAACCCAACATCAATTATACTAAGAATTAAATTTGGGATGTTACACACCTTATCAATTAAACAAATTTATTTAATTATAATTACTATAGCTTAGCTGAAAATACTTAACCATATACCTTCACCTTAAATATACAAAGCATTTCATATTTAACAAAATTAAACCACATATACACTATATTACACATATACGCATATACACATATACATTTTAGGAAATCTCAAATCAAATTATCAAACTTAAATAAAAATTTCATACCAACTTGAACTTTACTTTTCTTTTAAACAATACCTCTAAAAAATCATCCTACTTTTTCCTATATTCAAAACACAAGTTCTATTATCTAATTATCATATAAATAGCATATATTCACAACAATTCTGGACAGCCAAATAAAATAAAGTTGCATCACCCAAAAACTCATTATTTTTCAAGTTCTATTATTTATAAAAACAGGCTTATGATCTATAAACTTAAAATACAACTTAACTCATAAAAATAATAATGTTTTCTTATTTATTCTAATTTTGGATGGAAACATTAATTTTTTTTATACATATACCAACAAAGCATTTATTTAGTTCCTATTACGTAAAACTACATCAAATAATTAGAATATAATATTATACAATTATTTAGACAATTAGGAGAATCATCAAATTCGGTCCTAATAATAATAATAAAAACAGTAACAACAATTTATAAATATATATAACATAGGTCTATATTTTTCCTAACTTTAGAACATTTAATATAAACACAAAATTAATTAAAAAAAATAGATACTTATAGGATAAAAATAAATCTTGGACAGCAACTCAATCATTCATATTATCACATACACATTGCATAAAATTTCATGTATTCACATAAATAATTATTTTTAATAATAAAGAAATTATAAACACATTCATTTCCATTAAACCAACAAAATCTTAGGTTTCTATATCAATTTTTTCTTTTAAAATTCAATCAATATTCCAACTAAATCTCAACAACAATAACATAACAAAATCATTTCTATTTCTCTTTTGGGTCCTTCGGCCCTTTCAAAAATAATTAATCAAAACACCTTTTAAAATTCTAACTTTTTCTTTTTCTCAAATGAAAATAGCATTATCCTTATTAAAGCCATTTATCATGAACAACATATTTTGCTACGTCAATATGTATAACACGTTAAATAAGGAACAAAATATGGAAGGATACATTTCAAACAAAGAACTCAAACATTTATCAAAACATATGTTCATAAAATTTCAAGAATGAACTACTTATCAAATACACATACTAATAATTACCCATTCACAACAAACAATCATTTAATCATTTAGAAAATTCATCAAACATTGTTCTTCCTTTATAACATAATTCGGCCACACACACACACACACACACACACACACACACACACACACACACACACACACACACACACACACACACACACACACACACACACACACACACACACACACACACACACACACACACACACACACACACATATATATATATATAGGAAAAGTACTTTTAAATTCTCAAACATCTATATACTTTAGTTATATAATTTCATACAATAAAATAATCACTTTGATAGAAAATTTAATTTTTTGTACAGCACTAAATCTATACTTCCTACCCATCACATAGTCACATAATTACACAAAACACAAAATTTTATTAACTCTATTTTACCACATACAAATTACTTCTAAATTTTCTAAACAAAATACTATAAACCATTTATGACTATTTACTCAAAAATCAATTATGTCTCACGGCCAAACACACAAGAAGTCCAGAATTTTATTTATTATTACAATACTATTATCATTTCATTTTCATCAAAATTAATTAACACTCATTTGTTTATACTCTTTTTAAGAAATAAGTTACATATCAAATATACACATATTAACAACAACTACCATGTAATATATGTATATATATATATATATATATATATATATATATATACCACGGCCCACAAGTAGAATATAAAACAAGGTAAAAAACAATTTTTCTTCAAATAATACATTAAACTTATTCATTTTAATATAATTTCAATTCATTATACACAAATACAATTGTTATTCTTAAAAAAAGAAAACCTATAGGCCTCACGGCCTCATCCTCATCATTCCTATAAAATTTTCATTTTTATTTAACACTATTCACTTATTCACCTTAATTACATATTCATTTTTTTTAACACCAAACAAAAGCAATAAATCACACAATAAAAATTACAAAAAATTTTTAGATACAATTTCATATAACTTTAAGAACAAAATTTTCAGATTATTATTTCTTGTTATGCCATCAAAATTTTCGGTCATCATAGATTAAGGAAAAAGGGGAGATTATTCTTTTTAAACAGTTTCTTTTTGTCCCTTTTTCTTAACCTTATTTCATTTGACCAAAATCAATATACCAACAAATACATAGTTCATTTTAATATCAAAATAGGAATTAGAATTTTTTTTAGTTCTTACTATCATAAGGATTTAGAGATTATTTTTTTTTGTTTAACACTTATAATAAAAATTAAAATAAAACAAAGTATGGGTTTCTTAGTGTTACCTTTCTTCCTTAAGTAAAGTAGTCTTCAAAATGAGGATGAATTTTCCCTTCCTTTCCTATATGTTGTCACGCCATTCTCCCCCTTTTTCTCTAAGCTTTTTCTTTCAATTTTTCTCTCAAAAAGGTAGAGTTTTAGTGTGTAAAATGAGAGGAGTTTAGGCCACTATTTATAGGAGAGGTTGATGAGTATTTTCAGAAAATGGGAGGGAGATACATCCCCCCTACATCAGATTTTACACTAAGAATTCAATTTTTCCATTCAACTATGCCTAGGTACATGTTTTAGCATTTAATGAAGATTTTTTGTAAACTACATGGCTTTAATTCAAGAGATAAATCTTCAAATTTTAAGAAATTGATTCCCTCTCCCCCATTAAGTCTTGGACGGCACACACATATATTTTTTAGGAGGGAAAAATTCATTGACTCATTCTTTGAACCCACCTCACAAATTAACCAATCAAGACAAGCCTTTTATAAAAAAAATTAAGAATAATTTGGGAAAAATAATAATTTTGGACAGTGTAGCCAATAGGAACTTAGATAATTATTTAAACATATAAATAAAAATATCTTATAGTCCAATAATTTATTTTAGGCTCCAAAATAATTTTTTTCCTAAGTTTAAAATACCAAAATTCGTTTTACCTACTGTACAGTAATTTTTTTCTTAGATACCAAAATAAAAATTTTATTTTTACTTACTCAAATAATAAATTTCACTACGATCGTTTTCATATAAAGTTCGAAATTTTTCGACTTACGGTTAAAAAGATATGAATTTTCGAAGTTTAAAACACTATAACTTGAAAATTCTCAATTTTACCAAAACAATAATAAAATCACTCTAATATATGTTTCTGAAGATAAAAATATATTTATCAAATATTTCTAAAATAATTTTCTCATGTATTAAATAAAAATTTATAATCAACTGCATATATAATAACGCCATATATATATATATAATTAAAACCAACTTCTTTTTTTTTAATAACAAACCCCATTAAATTATCCTTAAAATAATTGTGACTAATTAAAATAAAAGCAAACATAAAAATATTATGATTTAAATAAATTGGGTAAAATTGCGGGCTCACAATCCTCCTCAACTTAAAGATTTCTCGTCCCCGAGAAATACAAACAAAAACAAGCAAGGAAACACACAAGGTTATTCAGACACTCTCACGACCCTTACCTTGTCATTTACTTTTTTCTAGAATACATTCTTCCTTCGGTTTCTACGTTGACCAACACTCCTTTTCTACTCGGCTTTTGACGTAACGCTATGCGCGAGTCGAATTGAGTTAAGATCAGGGGTAGGCAATAGATAATATTACTATAATAATAGTTTGGTCAGACTAGAAGTTTTAAGTATAAGTGAATTATTCATAAGGGATTTTGGTATTTACATAAGGAAATTGGTACGGACAGTTTGTTATTTTCGAATTTGGTGCCAATTCAGAAGTAATTTCTTGTATGCATATCAAACAATAATCATTTGCTGAGTTACTGCTTATCCCCATACTACCTTCGCTACACGGTTACTTGTCACTATGCTCTTCTAACATAGATTTTACTTAACCTTTTGCTCCCCAACTTTGATCAAACTTATAAAATAACATCTAACCCTATATTCAAGTTCACCTTAAGACTATGATTACTTTCTAACTTCTTGACTTTTTACTCACTAAATTCCCTTCTTAGCATCACTTAGGGGCCGACTCTAAACCAATATTCCCAAAATTCCTATGTTCCCACACCACCGTACTATCACCTTGTCCCTTCAGCTTCCTACAACTCATGTGCTATGCATACAAGTGTTACTTCCTTCATGACTTTATGTGGTAAGGTTATGTTTTGGGTCATGAAAGTTTAAGGAAGGGACTTTAATTTTTACCGAAATTTGTCATTTGGTTGACAGGTGATCGTTAGGTTGGGTATATTTTTGACAAAAAGGAAGTATTTTTAGCTCGAAAGGGTTGAATTTTTCGCAAAATGCGAAGGTCAAGCTCAACAACTAGATGCAAGGTATTTGGGTTTTTGCAAGAACTGGAATTAATGCCTTGACTTGAACTCAATTCGCTTCTGGGAATCTTTAAAGTGCTCTACTCTTTCCAAGAATTCGTTACTATTCCTTCACAAGAAATTCTACACTACATATTTTAAACACAAACATTTATCGAACTTGCAAAATCATTGCTTTGCAGGAATAGCAAAAGGAATAATCCTTCATAATCAGTCAAGAGACAATAACCAATTTACTTAAATAAACAAACATAACTAGTGGATAGGTCCACACCGTTCAAACATCACTTAAAATAAAATAGTACGGAAAAAAACCTATAGACATCGATGTTCCCTACTTCCGACCATAGCGGATACCCTTCCATATCCCAACAGGCTGGTTAAAACCTAATTCACGTCTTGGCTCAGGGCAATGCTTTGAGATATGTCCTGGTTTGTTGTAGTTGAAGCAGTTTGGATTTTCATAAGGGCAATTTGGTCCATAATGGTTCTTGTTGCAGCGACTGCACAACGGGATCACACCTCCTTGACCTTTTTCACCATTCCCATTATCTCGAGCATCACCATTGCTGATGTTGTTACCATTCCACGTTCTCTGATTCCACCATTGTTGTTGTTGTTGTTTCCACCTGGATGTTGACTGTTTTCAAAAGCTCTGGGGATCGACGCACCTCCAACTTGATTCTTTCCATTCCTACGATTTTGCTGATAAGGACCATGATACATCTGATTCCTCCTACTAGTTGTGTCGGAACTTCCTAGCAAAGCCATACTTAGCAGAGTAATTGACCGATTTCGTCTTCGCATCTCTTGTTGGAAATTCTCTTACCAACAAGTTGCTCGGTTCTGTTTCCAGTCCAAACTTGGGAAACTCCAAATGTGGAAAAGCTATCTGTAGTCCTCATCTAGACCTCTTTGGAATTCAGGGTTTGTGTCATTGCTATCATTGCCTTGACTTGCAAAATATCCATGCTTCTCCATTGCACCAATTCTAACTCTCAATTTACTCTAAGACTAAGACCATGACATCCCAAACATAAACAAACACAACCAGAGTCACGCAAGGAAAGCATATAAGGCTATGCTTAAGGCCACTAAGGACAACCATCGCTCTTATACCACTAAATGTAACACCCTAATTTGGAACTAGAATTTTCACTAAAAATTTGCACCATTTTTTTTTACATTACCCAAAATCAGTTTACTTTAATTAATTTACAAAAAGGTTTTCATCATTCATTACATAACATACATTCTTTCTAAAAAGAGTTTGCATATCACTATACAAATAACTTAGTCTGCGAAAAATATTTTATTAACTTAGTTTTCAAAATGTTTCTTTCAACCATTTATATTTTAATCTAATTTCCAAAAAGTAGTGTCGCATCCCAACACCATTTGTAGAAAACACAGTAGTTATAATGCGGAATAATATTAATTTCTAAAATAACCATCATAATTAAAAGGTTTCGACTTAACGGCCATTATCAAAATATCAAGTAATAAAAAGCGAAATAACATAAACTCCCCACCGGTGTTACATAAGTTTAATCAGAGGTTGTCATCCAAGATTCGAAACATAAAGACGCAAAACTACTACTCGTCATCGTCGTCTACCACTGATGGTGCTTCCTCAGGGTCAAATACTCATTCGATAGGTCCCTCGGGAATTTCTTCTACTTCCTGATCTTCTTCTTCTATCAACTCATGATTTAGACCTTCATCAAAGACCTCCAGAACCTCTTCTTCTTCATCCATAAACTGCTCTAGAAAATTTTCTTCTTCTTCGGGGATATCTTCAAAGTCTAATTGTCTCAATGCTGGATGCACGTCATTATAGGATGACGGTTCGCCATACACACCATCTTTCAGGTACAAGGAACCAACGAAGACCTCGTTTACTGATCCAGTGACTAACTGCGCTGGGTCGTCAATCTCAATCCAGGTTGGTCCTGTCCACATCCATCCTTCTCGATTTATCTCCCACTGGCCGAGATCTTTGGGATCTGCTACCCCAACATTTGTTATCCTGATGCGACAAGTGATTTGAGCTGCCATCTGTGATCATCGTCCCAAATGACCACAGGAAGGGGAAGACAGGGAAAAGAGAGAGAGTCAACAATCCGGACAATAACTTGTTGGCGTCATGGTCTTAATCTAAGGAGTTACAATAAGACCACACACAAACAATATCAAGGCATAAACTTCTCAATTATCAGTATCTTATAATTATCACAGGTTCATTTCAAGGATTCTATATTCATGACTTTCCATTATGTCTTTTATAGGATACTCATCATTAGATCATTGTTCAGGGATTTTTATATAACTTTCATCCAATGCGTAAATAAATCTGCCAATAATCTAGGGAGGCAAAATCGTTGAATTATGGGGAAATTAGCGCACACGTTACATATCCTCCATCAATCATCCATCCATAGCCTAGGTCGGAAAGCAGATGGGATGCACAGGAGTCCTAACCATGCTGACATCGAAGCCAAAGGGTACGTACCAGCTGAAACCACGCAAGTTGGCCAGTAAAACAAAATACAGTATCAATTCATAATTTCATAAAAACGATGGCTTCTAGTCCCATTCGGATTCCCTCTACACCATCTAGGATTTGCTCAAGGGGGCGACAGCTCTATCCCTAGTTCTCGAGTGTAGTCCTTGCTACGACCAACGCCCAGCAGGTGACCTTGATCATTGTAGTATTGTCCCACCTAGGGAAGTGCTCTTAGGCTTCTTGACGAGTCACCGTCATTGCCCTCCCCTATCACAATCACCACTTGGAGGGATGCACGACCTCCATGTATACGGTATCTTTCCTCTCCACTACTTCTCTCTCAACGTAGTTAGAAAGGATTTGGACCTAAAGTCTTTTAAATCTTTTATTTACCTAAGTTGGTCGACCCATTCTAAGCCGCGCTTCTAACGGGCCTCGACCTCTAAGGGTCCACAGCAAAACTTCCTCATCGTACAGTGGAATCCACAAGACAAAATCACGACACAATCATTCACGTGATTAGTCGCTTAAGGGAATAATTACAAGGTCATTGTGCCACGATGCCCATCACTGTACACAAGCATTACTTTCGTATTTTCACAAGTTTGAGCATTTTCGTATTGCTTTCAAGTATATCAAATCTTGTTCATAGGATTAATCCTTCCAACATTTCCATAACTAATATTCCCCAATAATCTTTCATATTAATAATATTTCTCAATTATACGTTTCCCTTGGAAAAGTTTACAATATATTCATTATCATTCCCAAAGTCATATAGACAACATTTCATACATATTTCCATGCAATCATAACATAATATAGCCACAATAAAATCAGGTAATAAAATAAGGTCACTGTCTCAACGAAAGACGACTAAACATACAACACCCAATTGTCGTCTCATATCTTGACACGTAACCCGGATTCCGACTTTTGAGATGGTCGAAATCGTCCTATTGTAATCCTTAGTGCCATTATGTCTAAGGGAAGTTGCTCTCTCACCTGAGATCCACGCGTATACCGTTTCGACCCTTGTGCTCAAAGTTCCAGCAGCTTGTTCGTTTTTTTTATTCCTTTTATTCTAACGACATACAATTTATAAACATCTAATAAGTATCTTACTCTATCCATCTTGATACATAGAGACTAATCCCATGGTACATAGTCGTTCAAAACATAAATTCTCTTGAATAGTTTAAACTATCTTTAAAAACAATTTCATTTCAAAATCAAGAAATTCCCTTTTTCAAAACAAATTTCTGAAACTCAATCCAATACTTTGAAAATCATTAAAATATACTTTCATTTCCATAACCCATATTACATTGTTTATATAACAACTACCATATTCGAGTACACAAACACAAACACTCAAACAAACATATAGGTTTCTTAAACTTATAAACTTTAAAAAGGTAACTCATCATCATGCAAAGGAATCATATATGAATTAATCTTTATAGTTACACATAACTCACTTAAAAGAAAAGCACCTTATCAATTAAACAAATTTATTTAATTATAATTACTATAGCTTAGCTGAAAATACTTAACCATATACCTTCACCTTAAATATACAAAGCATTTCATATTTAACAAAATTAAAT
Organism: Crotalaria pallida; assembly: GCA_037953625.1. Classification (NCBI taxonomy): domain Eukaryota; kingdom Viridiplantae; phylum Streptophyta; class Magnoliopsida; order Fabales; family Fabaceae; genus Crotalaria; species Crotalaria pallida. Next base: position 54,722,929 of record CM075650.1, on the reverse strand, counting down.
CACATATACAATATATTACACATATACGCATATACACATATACATTTTAGTAAATCTCAAATCAAATTATCAAACTTAAATAACAATTTCATATCAACTCGAACTTTACTTTTCTTTTAAACAATACCTCTAAAAAATCATCCTACTTTTTCCTATATTCAAAACACAAGTTCTATTATCTAATTATCATATAAATATCATATATTCACAACAATTCAGGACAGCCAAATAAAATAAAGTTGCATCACCCGAAAACTCATTATTTTTCAAGTTTTATTATTTATAAAAACAGGCTTATGATCTATAAACTTAAAATACAACTTAACTCATAAAAATAATCATGTTTTCTTATTTATTCTAATTTTGGATAGCAACATTAATTTTTTTTTATACATATACCAACAAAGCATTTATTTAGTTCCTATTACGTGAAACTACATCAAATAATTAGAATAAAATATTATTCAATTTTTTAGACAATTAGGAGAATCATCAAATTCGGTCCTAATAATAATAAAAACAGTAACAACAATTTATAAACATATATAACATAGGTCTATATTTTTCCTAACTTTAGAACATTTAATATAAACACAAAATTAATTAAAAAAAATAGATACTTATAGGATAAAAATAAATCTTGGACAGCAACTCAATCATTCATATTATCACATACACATTGCATAAAATTTCATGTATTCACATAAATAATTATTTTTAATAATAAAGAAATTATAAACACATTCATTTCCATTAAACCAACAAAATCTTAGGTTTCTATATCAATTTTTTTCTTTTAAAATTCAATCAATATTCCAACTAAATCTCAACAACAATAACATAACAAAATCATTTCTATTTCTCTTTTGGGTCCTTCGGCCCTTTGAAAAATAATTAATCAAAACACCTTTTAAAATTCTAACTTTTTCTTTTTCTCCAATGAAAATAGCATTATCCTTATTAAAGCCATTTATCATGAACAACATATTTTGCTACGTCAATATTTATAACACTTAAATAAGGAACAAAATATTGAAGGATACATATCAAACAAAGAACTCAAACATTTATCAAAACATCTGTTCATAAAATTTCAAGAATCAACTAGTTATCAAATACACATACTAATAATTAGCCATTTCACATCAAACAATCATTTAATCATTTAGAATATTCATCAAACATTGTTCTTCCTTTATAACATAATTCGGCCACACACACACACACACACGCACATATATATATAGGAAATGTACTTTTAAATTCTCAAACATCTATATACTTTAGTTATATAATTTCATACAATAAAATAATCACTTTGATAAAAAATTTAATTTTTTGTACAGCACTAAATCTATACTTCCTACCCATCACATAGTCACATAATTACACAAAACACAAAATTTTATTAACTCTATTTTAACATATACAAATTACTTCTATATTTTCTAAACAAAATACTATAAACCATTTGTGACTTTTTACTCAAAAATCAATTATGTCTCACGGCCAAACACACTAGAAGTCCAGAATTTTATTTATTATTACATTACTATTATCATTTCATTTTCATCAAAATTAATTAACACTCATTTGTTTATACTCTTTTTAAGAAATAAGTCACATATCAAATATACACATATTAACAACAACTACCATGTAATATATGTATATATACATATACCACGGCCCACAAGTAGAATATAAAACAAGGTAAAAATCAATTTTTCTTCAAATAATACATTAAACTTATTCATTTTAATATAGTTTCAATTCATTATACACAAATACAATTGTTATTCTTAAAAAAAGAAAACCTATAGGCCTCACGGCCTCATCCTCATCATTCCTATAAAATTTTCATTTTTATTCAACACTACTCACTTATTCACCTTAATTACATATTATTTTTTTTAACACCAAACAAAAGCAATAAATCACACAATAAAAATTACAAAAATTTTTTAGATACAATTTCATATAACTTTAAGAACAAAATTTTCAGATTATTATTTCTTGTTATGCAATCAAAATTTTCGGTCATCATAGGTTAAGGAAACGGGGGAGATTATTCTCTTTAAACAGTTCCTTTTTGTCCCTTTTTCTTAACCTTATTTCATTTGACCAAAATCAATATACCAACAAATACATAGTTCATTTTAATATCAAAATAGGAATTAGAAATTTTTTTAGTTCTTACTATCATAGAAGGATTTAGAGATTTTTTTTTGTTAACACTTATAATAAAAATTAAAATAAAACAAAGTATGGGTTTCTTAGTGTTACCTTTCTTCCTTAAGTAGTCTTCAAAATGAGGATTGTGGTGGACTTGGAAAAAGGACCTGACCCAAGACCTCGGAACAAGACCTGAATCGCCTTGACCGAGCTGGGGGGCTTATGTGGTGGACTCGGCTTAGCCGAGATCCTCGGAACTTTTACCCAAGGCCTGATGACCCTTTAGGAAGCCCTCTGTGTGCTTGGCCGAGCTCAAGGCTCAACGGCCGAACAGACACCAGACACGGGCCGATCTTATGATCCTACCATGGTCCGACTTCCTTGTCCGACATCACGCAGAGATTCCGATATCAAGGACAGGATGAAGTACGCACCTTATCTACAAGGACAGCTCATCCACTCATAGCTCATTACAGGCTGGCCCTACTTGGGCCTCAAGCAAGCCCATTAGGGCAACCAGCTCCCCCCTATAAGTAGCTCCGTACTACATGGGGCTCAGATACGTCCTCTAACCCTAATTGCCACCTTCACACACCAGTGATTAGGGTTACTTCTTGGCTTCCTATCTTGCCACCTGAGGACACCCACAAACATCACAGATAAACCCTAGACAGAGGCTTCCTTAAGGTCTTCTTCCCTTACCTTGAGGTCCTCTCAGTCTTGGACATCACATTGGCGCCGTCTGTGGGGAAGAGCAAAGCTTCATCCCCACCCAAAGAATCTACCATGACTGATATACCGCCAGTTCAGAGGAGGAGGAGGGGGCGTCCAAGGAGGGTGCCAACAACAGAGGACCTGCGCCTTCACCTTGAAGCCAATAGAGTAGCAAGGTCCCCACAACCACCCCCTCCACCACCTCCACCTCCTCCCCCACCCCCACTCCACCATCACCGCCACCTCCACCTCCCCCACCACCCCCAGAGTTAACCCACACCCACAGTGGACCTTACACCATCCACTCTGGAGATACCTCAAATCCACCTCAGCACCAGGAAGGGGGTCGGCGCGTGCAGCTACGCTCCCAACTTGGGGAAACCAACACAAAACAGCACCGCCAACACAGAGAACGCGCCCACTCCGTCAGTACTACACATCATTCTCACTCACGTCAATCTTCACGCTCTCGTGATGCAGAGATCTTGATCATGATGAGACAACAAATGAGGATCATAGAGCAGCAAGGCCAAGCCATAGCAGATCTTCAGCAGCTTACCATGCAGCGTTTGGCTGAACGAGCCATCATACAAGCTCCAGCCCCAAACGAACTTCCACAACCTTTGGGACTTCCAGCTGAGCGGGACATGGTAGTACCCCCAGCTCAAAACTTACCACCACCACCACCACCACCGTTAACACCACAAACGTTAACAACACCACATACCGTCATCACCCAACTAACACACACCACCTCTCCGTGACCATCAACCACCCGACTTAGATGATTCTCACCCTGGACACCCTTTCACAACAGCTGTTATGTCCTATGAACCACCACCAGGATACCTCGGACCTAGCAACATACCTAGGTATAATGGCTTGACAGATCCTCAAGAGCACATACTCTCTTACGAGGGAGCTATGAACTTCTATGGCGGTGGAGATAGGCTCAAATGCCGAGCTTTCTCCATGACCCAACAAGCTCCAGTTCTCCGATGGTATGCGACATTACCTAAGAATTCTATCAACTGCTGGGCAGAGATGAAGCACGCATTTCTCAATAGGTACACTGCTAGCTGTGTGCAACCAAGATCCGACCACACACTAGCAACAGTGACACAAAAACCTGACGAATCGCTACGTGCTTATCTACATAGATTTCATAACAAGTCCAGCTCGGTTCCCAACTTATCTCCCGAAGTGGCCATCCTCCTTCTTACTCAAGGTCTTGCAGAGGGTGGGTTCAAAGACTCACTAATAGGTAAGCCACCAAGAGATATGGCTGAGCTCAGACAAAGATCCAACAAGTATATCAACCTGGAGGAGTTCAGCAAAGGTCAAACAAGGAGGATGGAGAATGCCCAAGCTGCTTCACAGAATGCTCTTCCTCGAGGTCGTCCTCGAGGAAACAGGGACGACAGAGGTGGAAGGGTGGACCAAGGTGACCGGCGACGTCCTCATGTCGGCCAGCAGGATGACCGCCGACGTCCTTATGTCACCAAGTATGATAGTTATACCCCACTGACAGTTCTGAGGTCGCAAGTATGGAGGGAAACCATGCAGACTGAACTCAGACATGTACCCAGGCCACCTTTCCTTAGAAACCAAAGTAGCATCAGAGGCAAATCTAAGTACTGCAACTTCCATGATGGGTATGGCCACCATACCGACCAATGCACCTGGCTTCGAGACGTTATCGAAGACATGGTGAGACAGGGTAAGTTGCAACAGTATGTACGAGAAGCTGTGGAGAGAAGAGGCCGAAGACGGTCTCGGAGCCCGAACAGAGACAAAGGAAAAGCCAAGGCTGACCCATCTCTAGAAAAGAAAACTGAAGAGCCACAACGAGTGAATATGGTCGTGGTGCAGGATTTGGATAAGTCACCGGAAAATTTCAGAGTCGAAACCATCTCGGGAGGTTTCGCCTGTGGTGGTGAGAAAAGATCAGAAAGGAAGAGGTATGTCAATCAAGTGTTAGCTGTTCATCATAAACCCATCTGTAAGAAACCATCTCGGAACATCCCCATTATTTTCTCCGGTCAGGACATGGAGGACATCATCCCGGATCACAATGACCCAATGGTGATCACAGCGTTGATTGGTAACTTTGAAGTCGCCCGAGTATTCATTGATCAAGGAAGCTCGGCCGACATTCTTTTCCTCCACACCTTTCAAGCACTAAAGTTGAGGTCAGATGACCTCATCGAATTTGAAGGCAATCTTATAAGCTTCACGGGAGAGGCGATTCGCCCCCTAGGAGCCATCCACCTCTCGGTGACCTTAGGTAAGCAGCCTTCGACCCGAACGGAGATCATTAAGTTTCTAGTTGTCAATTCAGAATTCCCCTATAATGTGATACTGGGAAGAACTTTCCTGCAAGCCTTTGGGGCGGTTGTTTCAACAGTGCATTTAGCTATGAAATTTGTTGGTTCAGACGACAAGGTCGTCACTGTCAAAGCCGACCAGGTCAGGGCCCGACTCTGCTACAACGCGAGTCTACGGGAAATAAAAAAGAAACAAGAAGAAGAGCTGACTGGTCCAACGTTGGCCAAAGGAAGAGTTTTATTAGCTGAGCTGGATGTTCGGCTGAACAAGATGATCTTAGACCTTCCCCTCAGAGGGAGTGGTTGACAATTCCCATTGATCCTTCCGACCCCAACAAAACTGTTAAGGTGGGAGCCGACCTCCCTCAGAAAATCCAAGTCGAGATCATCAACCTGTTAAGGGCCAACCAAGATTTGTTTGCTTGGACCTCGGCCGACATGCCAGGAATTGATCCGAATTTCATCTGTCACAAGCTCAGCGTGGATCCGAAAGCAAAGCCAATAGCACAAAAGAAATGAAGAGTTGGAGCAGAAAAAGCAAAAGTGATTCAGGAGAAAGTCTCCGAGTTACTCGAAGCTGGGTTCGTCAGAGAGGTGCCATATGCTGAGTGGGTTGCAAACACAGTCTTGGTAAGGAAGGCAAATGACAGTTGGAGGATGTGTGTGGATTACACCGACCTCAATAAAGCCTGCCCCAAGGATCAGTACCCGCTGCCGATTATAGATCAGCTCGTTGATAGTTCGGCAGGCTACCAACTGTTGTCATTTACAGATGCCTATTCAGGATACAATCAGATCCCAATGTATCCTCCTGACTAGGATAAAACCACATTCACGACTGGAAAGGCGACATACTGCTATACTGTTATGCCTTTCGGTCTAAAGAATGCAGGAGCGACTTATCAAAAAATGATGAACAAGGTCTTTGATGGTATCATTGGTACCACCATGGAGGTTTACATTGATGACATGATTACAAAGAGCAAGAAAAGGGAGGACCATGTCCGAGATCTGACCATGGTGCTGGAAAGGGTAAGGGCACACAGTATGAGGCTGAATCCAGAAAAGTGCACCTTCGGGGTGATGAGCATTTTATTTCTCATTTTTTCCTTGCATTATTTTACTCCTATTATTGATACTTGTTTCCTATTTGACATTGTTTAGCTTGATTTAGTGATTTAGAGTTTATTGGACTACTATTCTGAATATTGTTTAATTTGGGATTATTTAGCCTAATTAATTCTATTTCTATTTTCAGGTCATATTTGGCACAAGGGCTTTTTGGACATTTTGGTAATGAAGATTTAATTTTGGAAGAGAAGATATATGATGAAGTGAAGATTGTAATCTATCTTTAGGATTAGTTGAGATTTAGTTATATCTTTTAAGATTTAGATTTTATCTATAAGATATTTTTAGATTTAATTTAGAGATAAACTTTCCTTAGGATTTGGGCCCATGATTTAGGCCCGTTTTGTGATTTAAAAAGCCAAATTCGTGTAAACCCTAGGAGAGACCTTCCATTCACGTTTTTTACATTCTCTCTCATAGAGAAGGCTTAGTTTTGCTCTCCAAGCTTGTGGTGGCTGCTAGGGTTTCTCTCTCTTCCCTTTCTACACGTTTTTTGGTATTTTTCTTCATGGAAGGCTAAACTCTTAGGTTAAATCCCTTTGGTAATGTATCACATACTCTTGAGGTTTTGTTCTTAATGCTATTTCGTTTTTATTCACTGTTTTCATGCTTATTGATATGTTATGGTTCGCTTAGTTCCATTATATAGAGATAATCCATGTGTATGAATGCTTAATTTATGCAAACTCGTAAAAACTCCATGCTTTGGCTTTTAATGCTTAATTAGAGGTTTGGGTTTTGGGGTGAGAATTGAATTTTCGCTTAGTATTTAATTCTCACGAGTTGGACAGTGAAGAGGAAAGAAATTGATCTTTTGTGACCGATGATAGAGTTGTGAACGCGAGCCAAAGGGGTTTATCCGCTTTTCCTTATCTGTTTCTTCGTTTTGATTTAATTCTGTTTTGATTTCAATTATTCAATATTCAATACAAAAAAACCCCCCCTGTTTTCTATGCATACTATGTGTTCGACCTTTTGCTTGATAAGATATTCCTTGGGAGACGACCTAGGAGTCACTTCCTAGTACTATACTTAAACTGTTTTCATTTGTATCGGGTACGGCCTCGATCAAATTTGGCGCCGTTGCCGGGGAATATCGGTTCTTGCCAAGGTCATTAGTAGTTAGTTAGTGTCGTAGTTAGTATAGTTATTATAGTGTGTCGTGTCTGATTTAGGGTCTAGTAGTCAATTCTGATAACCGGTTGAAGTTGCACTGTTTGCTGTTTTGCTATTTTGTTGCAATTAATGTATTTGATTGATTCTGTGGTTGCTGTTCACATAGTTGTGGGTGGAATTTTTGCACGAAAATTTATATCCACACTACTTTTATCATATAAAAAGGTTTTGAGGCACCACGATCACTCAGATCACCACTGGTTGTGAGTTCCAGAAAAATTTTCCAAGTTTTAGCAGCACTTTCTTCAAATGGTCGCAACTTTTGACCCGTAACTCGGAATTTGACGAATTTTATATCAAATCGAAGGGAATTTTCTGAATAATCTGATTTTTCTGACTTTTTCAGAAAACTCCTTCGTCTGGATCCTGAAAAAGCCGTTTTACTATTTCTTTTTTATTTTACAAGTTTTATTTTCTTAGTTTTTGGTCTCTGATTTAATTGTTTGACTTGGTTCCCTTTTGAATTTTGTCCTCAAACTTTTTGTGGTATGTTTTCATGATTTTAGGGTGCTGAAAAAAATAAAGAAAAAATTTTAAAAAAATAAAAAATTTTGTTGCCTATTTTGGTCATGTATATTAGTGACAGTTTGCTATGGTACATGGTGTTCTGTTCAGTACATGACTAGGGGCAACCCAAGCTACTTGCATCCATATAACCCTGAAATTGATAGAACTTATCACAGACTAGTTAGACAAAATAGGAACCAGTCCATAGGTAGTGAGTCTATTGAGTCTTTACATAGTGAGTCTGCTTCTTTTTCTTCTATTCCTATAAATTCTGATTCTTATTCTGATTATTCTGAAAATATGGCTCAACCTCCACCACGTGAGAGGACATTGAGGGAGCTGGCTGCACCTGATTTCACTATTGAAGATTTGTGCATCCAGTATCCCGATGACCCGTATGAGCTAAGGTCTGGACTAATTCATTTGTTGCCCAAGTTTAATGGTCTTGCAGGTGAGGATCCTCATAAACATCTCAAGCAGTTCCATATTGTCTGTGCTACTATGAAACCACATGATGTGCAAGAGGATCATGTTTGTCTTAAGGCATTCCCACACTCCCTAGAGGGGCTAGCCAAGGATTGGTTGTACGATCTGGCCCCTGGTTCTATCACAGTCTGGGATGACCTGAAGAGGGCATTTTTGGAGAAATTCTTCCCTGCATGCAGAACAACAGCAATCCGAAAGGATATATCAGGCATCAGGCAACAAAGTGGAGAAAGTCTCTACGAGTATTGGGAGAGATTCAAGAGACTGTGTGCGAGCTGCCCCCACCATCAGATCTCAGAGCAGTTGCTTATTCAATATTTCTATGAAGGTCTCAACCTCATGGAGAGAAACATGCTTGATGCTGCCAGTGGTGGTGCCCTAGGAGACATGACACCTTTAGAAGCCAGAGTCAAGATTGAGAAGATGGCTTCCAATTGTCAACAATTCCATGCAAGGGGCAACAACGATGCAATCATAGTGAGAGGAGTGAATGATGTTGGCACAAGTTCTGGTAAGGTTGAGAAGCTTGAACAGAAGATAGATTCACTTACAACTTTGGTCACTCAATTGGCCATCAACCAGAAGAAGTTGTCCCTGCCTGCTAGATTATGTGGCATATGCACATCCACTGAGCACCCCACAGATGCATGCCCTTCTGTGCAGCAGCAACCAACGACTGGTGCTGACCAACCTGAGGCATATGCCGCCAACATCTTCAACAGTAGAAACCAACAGCCACAGAACTTTGATCTCTCTACCAATAGATACAACCCTGGTTGGAGGAACCATCCCAACTTGAGATGGTCTGATCAGCAGCAACCTTCACAGGTTCAATTTCAGAACAATTCTAGACCACCATATGTACCTCCTCCAGTCCAGCAACAGAGACAACAACAGGCTAATTCTGCACCACCAGCTCCTAGTACTGAGCAGCAGCCTTCATTGGAAGAGCTGATGAAACAGATGACCATGAAAAATCTCCAATTCCAACAGGAAACTAGAGCATCCATTCAAAGACAAGAGGCCTCCATTAAATCTTTGACCAATCAGATGGGACAGATGGCAACAGCAATCAACACTATGCAATCTCAGAATTCTAACAAGTTGCCATCCCAAACAGTGATCAATCCAAACCAGAATGTGAATGCCATTAGTCTAAGGTCAGGGAAGCAGATTGAATCTGACCTCAACAAAGATGATCTAGTTTCACCCAACAAGAAGACCCAAATGGTCGAGGAGAGTGAGCACACAAGTACCAAAAAATCCCATCCAGCTCAGCCTTCCTCAAGCACAACACCTGCTGCTGCCCAACAACCACCCCCCATTCCTCTTCCTTTCCCACCAAGGGGGGTGACTCAAAGCAAGAAAATGGAAGAGATTGACAAAGAGATACTTGACACATTCAGGAAGGTGGAAGTCAACATACCCCTTCTTGATGCAATCAAGCAAATTCCAAAGTATGCAAAGTTCTTGAAGGATCTATGCACACACAAACGGAAGCTCAAGGGCAATGAGAGGATCAGCATGGGAAGAAATGTCTCTGCTCTTATAGGTAAACCCGTCCCTCATATTCCTGAAAAGTGTATGGATCCTGGAACTTTCTCTGTGCCTTGTATCATAGGTAATTGATCGAGGCCGTACCCGATCAAAATAAAAGGTGTTTATTCTGTAGTACTAGGAAGGTGATCCTAGGTCGTTTCCCAGCGAATATCGGTCTAGGCAAAGTATCAAACACGTAGTGTGCAGTAAAATGGGGGGGTTTTTGTGTGTGACAAATGTGAAGAACAAAACATAAACAGAATATAAAAACTAAGAAAATCAGAAACAAAAGCGGGCAAACCCCTTTGGCTACGTACACTACTCAATCCTAGCTCACTAAAGATCGATTCCTCTCCTCTCCTCTGTCCAACTCGTGATAACCAAATACTAAGCGAAAATTCAGTTATCACTCCAAACCCTAACTTCTAATTAAGCATCAGAAACCAGAATTGGAGTTTTTACGAGTTAATACAAATTAAGCATTTATATTCATGTATTATCTCTACGAAATGGAATTAAGCAAACCACTACACATCGATAAACATGAAAACAGAGAAGAGAAAATGAAATTGCATTAATAACAAGAGCTCAAGAGTAGATAATACAATACCAAAGGGATTAACCCTTGAAGTCTAGCCTTCCATGGCCATAAATGAAGAAAAACGAGTAGAAATGGGGAAGAACAAAACCCTAGCAGCCACCACCACTTGGGAGAGCCAAGAGAGAAGTTCTAACCTAGAGAGAGAGTGAGAAATCTGAAAATGAGTGTATGTTCTTGGGGGTTACACGAATTTCCCCTCTTTAGACATGAAAATGGGCCTAAAACATGGGCCCAAGTCCTAAGAAACACTATTCTGAAAATTACAATTAAAAAGGGACCTAAATGCAAATTACAATCTTCACTTCAATACTTCAATCTTCATTTCCAAACTTCCCAAAGTGTCCTTGTGCCACATATGACCTGAAAATAGAAATAGAATTAATTAGGCCAAATAATCCCAAATTAAACAATATTCGGAATATTAGTCCAATAAACTCTAAATCACTAAATCAAGCTAATCAATGTCAAATGGGCAACAAGTATCAATAATAAGAGTAAAATAATGCAAGGAATAATGGGAAATAAAATGCTCATCAAATACCCCCACACTTATCCTTTTGCACTCCTGGGCAAAACCAAAAGATAGGACTATGAAGATCAATATGCACCAAAGTGAATCATGCAACAAGATGACTACAACTAAGAAATGCAAACCTAAGAGATTACATACTTCACAATGAATTCTAGGAAATGCAAAGAAATGGGCAAACTCAAGCACACAAAATGGTTAAGGATCAAAGAGTCAAAGCATCCGCGAACATCATCCAATTACTTCAAGTATGCAAAGAAACCAATGACATCAAGAGGATAGTCACAAAGATGATAGAAACTCACAAGGATCACTCAAAAGTGTTTACACTCAAGTGTTTGGGGTTAATCATTATTTACACTCAAGGCACATCATGAAAAACAAACACAACCATAAGCTTGACAAGCCTCTAACATCAACCATCAACACACATGCACAAAATGATCAAAAGGTCTTTTAAGGGTTGTAATGGGGCCAAGGACAAGGTAGGATAAAAATATGGGAATGTAGCTAAAACCAAGGGAATAGAGGAGCAATGGGGAATAAGTAAAAAGTAAGCAAAATCCACCCCAAAATCAACAACCACTAATTCCAATCCTCTTTGCCTCAACAACCTTTTATTCACTTTTTGTTTTTTCTTTTTTTTTTTTTTCTTTTTTTTTCTTTTTATTTTTGCATTTTTTTATTTTTTTTTGTTTTTGAGAGATATACAAAAAGAAAAGAAGAAACAACACAAATGGCATGAAGATGAAGCCATAGCTACAACAACCAAAGAGGCATAACCAAGAACTCAACCAATTGAAGCATAGAGCACACTTCTTACCTAATACCCATTCCCAAAACAATTCCAAAGCTCCAAAATTCCCTAAGGTTAGGACAATCATGGTTTTTCAGTCATAGGCTTGTAATGAGCTAAAGAACAAGGAAATGGATAAAAAGGCTCAAAGGGGCTAGCAAAGGATACATTCATTCAAGGTAGGCTCATATGGCTAGTAGTTTATTCAAGAAAGAAAGTGCCTAAATCATTTCAAAATGTGCATGAGCAATCAAGTATCAACAAGAGTCAAGTCAAGTTCTAGAGTGCAAGTAATCCAGAGTGCAATCACACATGAAAGAAAATTAGGTGGCATATATAGCAATCCACCCACAATTAAGGCTCAAATCCTCACAAAAGGGACAATTCTATCACAGTGTTACCACCTCTTAATTATCAAAAGCAACTTTACACACAGAAATGCATGAATTCAGACACAAGATACCAAAACTCTACTAAAATGAAGCAAAAACATGCAAGAAAATGCCCAAAACTAAGCAAAACCTAAAAAAAAATCAAAGCAAAATATGCAACCTAAACTACTCTCCCCCCCACACTTAAATCACACATTGTCCTCAATGTAACACAATCAGCAGAATCAGATAGATATAGACAAGTGCAATGAAAGTAGTGAAGAAGGAGAAAAGAAAACTCCCGAAGTCATGGTGGGAAGAAGGTGAGTGCTCTCTTCAGCGGATCGAATGCCATCTTGCATTGGTCTCCTAATCGAAGGACTATGTTTCTGAAGTTCACAAGTGGCACCCCAGGTAGATATGCTAAAGTCCATCCGACTGCCCTCTTGTTCTGTCTAATCATATCTAGCAGTTTCTCCTCTTGATCAACAGAAAGTGAGGTAGAGATGATCACTGGGAGTTTCTGCTCATCCTCAAAGTAAGCATATTTGAGATGAGGAGGGAGGGGCTCCAGGTCCAATGAGGGTTCCTGCATAATGGATGGAACTAAAGGGACAGTAGAAATGGATTCTGCTGCTTGCACCTGAACAAAAGAATCAGACTCTTGCATAACAGAGAGGGGGTTAGCAAAATCTATAATATGAGAGTCATCAACAGATGCAGTGTCAGAAGCTAGAAATTGATCAATGCATGACATGCACATTTCGGAATCAGTACATGCAGGACAAGAAAATGAGTCTGTAAATGATGGCAAATCAGGATCATGCAAAACATCAAGCACATGTTCATCAATCTCATCAAGAAAGTCTATATGAAAGACAGAGTGATCCTCAGGAAAATGTTTCATAGCATGGAAAATGTCAAATCGGATCACACTGCCATCAAACTCCATGGAAAGTGAACCTGAATGCACATCTATCTTGGTTCGGGCTGTTTTCAAAAATGGCCTCCCCAAAATAATAGGAACAGCATTACGGGGGGAGTCATCTTCCATATCAAGTATGTAAAAATCAGCAGGGAAGATCAGCTCTTCAACCCGAACCAAGACATCCTCTATCAAACCTGCAGGGTGGGCAGTACTTCTATTTGCCAATTGAATCACCACACCCGTAGGTTGAAGAGGTCCAAGAGAAAGAGACTTAAAAACAGACATAGGCATGACATTTATGGATGCTCCTAAATCTAGCATAGCATTTTCAAACTTCACATTGCCTATGATGCAAGGTATAGAGAAAGTTCCAGGATCCTTACATTTTTCAGGAATGTGAGGGATAGGTTTACCTATGAGAGCGGAGACATTCCTTCCCATGCTTATCCTCTCATTGCCCTTGAGTCTTCTCTTATTAGTGCACAACTCCTTAAGGAACTTCGCGTACCTTGGAATTTGTTTTATTACATCAAGAAGGGGTATGTTGACTTCCACCTTCCTGAATGTGTCAAGAATATCCTTGTCCACCTCTTCCACCCTTTTGTTTTGAGGCACTCTTGGTGGGAATGGAAGAGGAATGGGAGGAGGTTGGAGGACAATAGCAGGTTTTGTGGTTGAGCTTGAGGAAGGTTGAGTTGGATGACTCTCCTTGGTGCTAGGGTGTTCACCTTCCTCTATCACTTGGCTCTTCCCTTTAGAGGAAGCTAGAGCATCATTGTTGAGGTGAGGTTGTGGTGTGGGTCTGACAATCTGCTTTCCTGACCTCAGGTTGATGGCACTCACATTCTGATTCTGAGGGTTGATCACTGTTTGGGAAGGTAACTTGTCAGAATTTTGAGATTGCAAGTTGTTGAGAGAAGTTGCCATTTGACCCATCTGATTTGTCAAAGTCTGAATGGATACCTCTTGTCTCTGAATGGCTGCTCTAGTTTCTTGTTGAAATTGGAGGTTTTGCATGGTCATTTGCCTCACCAACTCCTCCAAGGTAGGTTGGTTGGATGGAGGGGCTGATGGTGCAGGATGAACCACTTGCTGTTGTTGTTGTTGCCTTTGCTGCTGGATTGGAGGAGGTACATATGGTGGTCTGCTCGGTCCAGCGGTGTTCTGAAATGGAACATTAGGAGGAGGTTGTTGTTGTTGATCAGACCACTTCAGATTGGGATGGTTCCTCCATCCAGGGTTGTATCTATTGGAAGAGAGGTCATGATTGTGTTGTTGTGGGCCTCTATTGTTGTATATGTTTGCTGCATAGGCCTCGGGTTGGTCACCACTTGTCATTGGCTGTTGCTGCTGAAGGGAAGGGCATGCATCTGTGGGGTGCTCAATGGATGTGCATATGCCACACACTCTAGCAGGAAGTATCATCTTTTTCTGATTGACAGCCAATTGTGTGACCAATGTTGTGAGAGAATCAATTTTCTGCTCAAGCTTCTCAACCTTGCCCGAGTCTGCACCAACATCATTTACATCCCTCACAACTATTGCATCACTGTTGCTTCTTGCATGGAATTGTTGACAGTTTGAAGCCATCTTCTCAATTTTGCTCCTGGCTTGTAAGGGTGTCATATCTCCCAATGTACCACCACTTGCAGCATCTACCATGTTTCTTTCCATGAAGTTGAGACCTTCATAAAAGTACTGGATGAGAAGCTGCTCTGAGATCTGATGGTGAGGGCAGGAAGCACACAACCTCTTGAATCTCTCCCAATAATCATAGAGACTCTCTCCATGTTGTTGCCTGATACCAGAAATTTCCTTTCTGATTGCAGTGGTCCTATTTGCAGGGAAGAATTTTTCCAGAAATGCCCTCTTCAAGTCATCCCAGCTTGTGATGGAACCAGGGGCCAAGTCAGATAACCAATCTTGTGCTAGACCCTCTAAGGAATGTGGAAATGCTCTGAGACAGACATGATCCTCTTGCACATCATGTGGTTTCATTGTGGTGCACACTATATGGAATTTCTTGAGATGCTTATGAGGATCCTCACCTGCAAGACCATGAAACTTGGGCAACAAATGGATTAGTCCTGTTCTAAGCTCAAAAGGAACATCCTCATCAGGATACCGGATACACGAGTCTTCAATAGTGAAGTCAGGTGCAGCCAGCTCCCTAAGTGTCCTTTCCCTTGGTGGGGGTTGAGCCATGTTATCACAATGTATAGAATCAGATTGAATAAAAGTAGAAGGAATAGAAGAAATAGAAACAGAATCAGAATTAGATGGACTATAAGATGACTCTGACTCACTACCTAATGACTGATTCCTATTTTGTCTAACTAATCTGTGATAAGTTCTATCAATTTCAGGGTTATAAGGATGCAAATAACTTGGGTTGCCCCTAGTCATGTACTGAACAGAACAGCATCAACCATAGCATACTGTAACAGATATGCATGACCAAAATCGGCAACAAAATTTATTATTTTTTAAAATTTTTTTCTTTATTTTTTTCAGCACCCTAAAATCATGAAAACATATCACAGAAAGTTTGAGGACAAAATTCAAAAGGGAACCAAGTCAAAGAATTAAAACAGTGACCAAAAACTAAGAAAATAGAACTTGTAAAATAAAAAAGAAATAGTAAACAAGCTTTTTCAGGATCCAAACGAAGGGGTTTTCT
This sequence comes from Crotalaria pallida, assembly GCA_037953625.1. Classification (NCBI taxonomy): domain Eukaryota; kingdom Viridiplantae; phylum Streptophyta; class Magnoliopsida; order Fabales; family Fabaceae; genus Crotalaria; species Crotalaria pallida. Next base: position 54,706,969 of record CM075650.1, on the reverse strand, counting down.
GACAAAGTCAGAAAAATCAGATTATTCAGAAAATTCCCTTCGATTTGATATAAAATTCGTCAAATTCCGAGTTACTGATCAAAAGTTATGCCTATTTATAGTAAGTGCTGCTGAAACTTGGAAAATTTTTCTGGAACTCACAACCAGTGCATATCTGAGTGTCTGTGATGCATCAAAACACTAATATATGATGAAACAAGTGTGGATACCAATTTTCGTGCAAAAATTCCACCCGCAGCTATGTTGAATGGCACTCACAGAATCACTAGAATAGCATCAGTTGTGCAGAACAGCAAATCAGCAAACATGGCAACTTTCAATCAGTTATCAGAATGCTTATTCACACACTAACTACACTAACTAATCTAATTAACTACTGTATGATCTTTGGCAAGAACCGGTAGTCCCCGGCAACGGCGCCAAATTTTGATCGAGGCCGTACCCGATCAAAATAAAAGGTGTTTATTCTGTAGTACTAGGAAGGTGATCCTAGGTCGTTTCCCAGCGAATATCGGTCTAGGCAAAGTATCAAACACGTAGTGTGCAGTAAAATGGGGGGGTTTTTGTGTGTGACAAATGTGAAGAACAAAACATAAACAGAATATAAAAACTAAGAAAATCAGAAACAAAAGCGGGCAAACCCCTTTGGCTACGTACACTACTCAATCCTAGCTCACTAAAGATCGATTCCTCTCCTCTCCTCTGTCCAACTCGTGATACCAAATACTAAGCGAAAATTCAGTTATCACTCCAAACCCTAACTTCTAATTAAGCATCAGAAACCAGAATTGGAGTTTTTACGAGTTAATACAAATTAAGCATTTATATTCATGTATTATCTCTACGAAATGGAATTAAGCAAACCACTACACATCGATAAACATGAAAACAGAGAAGAGAAAATGAAATTGCATTAATAACAAGAGCTCAAGAGTAGATAATACAATACCAAAGGGATTAACCCTTGAAGTCTAGCCTTCCATGGCCATAAATGAAGAAAAACGAGTAGAAATGGGGAAGAACAAAACCCTAGCAGCCACCACCACTTGGGAGAGCCAAGAGAGAAGTTCTAACCTAGAGAGAGAGTGAGAAATCTGAAAATGAGTGTATGTTCTTGGGGGTTACACGAATTTCCCCTCTTTAGACATGAAAATGGGCCTAAAACATGGGCCCAAGTCCTAAGAAACACTATTCTGAAAATTACAATTAAAAAGGGACCTAAATGCAAATTACAATCTTCACTTCAATACTTCAATCTTCATTTCCAAACTTCCCAAAGTGTCCTTGTGCCACATATGACCTGAAAATAGAAATAGAATTAATTAGGCCAAATAATCCCAAATTAAACAATATTCGGAATATTAGTCCAATAAACTCTAAATCACTAAATCAAGCTAATCAATGTCAAATGGGCAACAAGTATCAATAATAAGAGTAAAATAATGCAAGGAATAATGGGAAATAAAATGCTCATCAGTAATACTAAATTTGAGAATGCTTTGCTAGATTTAGGAGCATCTATTAATGTTATGCCTATGTCTGTTTTCAAATCTCTTTCACTTGGACCTCTTCAACCTACGGGTGTGGTTATTCATTTGGCAAATAGATCTACTGCCTACCCCGCAGGTTTGATAGAGGATGTCTTGGTTCGGGTTGAAGAGCTTATCTTTCCTGCTGATTTTTATATTCTTGATATGGAAGAGGACACCTCTCGTAGTGCTGTCCCTATCATATTAGGGAGACCATTTTTGAAAACAGCCCGAACCAAGATAGATGTGCATGCAGGTACACTTTCCATGGAATTTGATGACAGTGTGGTTCGATTCAATATTTTTGATGCTATGAAACATTTTTCTGATGACCACTCTGTTTTTCATGTTGACTTGATTGATGATCTGATTGATGAGCATGTTCTAGACTTTTTGCATGATTATGATTTGCCATCTTTCACTAGCTCATTTACTTGTTCTGCATGTTCTGATTCCGAAATGTGCACTGCATGCATTGAAATTGACCAGTTTTTAAATTCTGCTACTGCATCTGTTGATTCATATGATATAGATTCAGATCATGCTAACCCCATTTCTGTTTTGCATGAGTCTAATTCACTTGTTCAAGTGCAGGCGGCAGAATCCAATTCTGCTGCTCCTTTAGTTCCATCTGTGATGCAGGCACCTTTATTGGACCTGAAGCCCCTTCCTCCTCATCTCAAATATGCTTACTTGGAGGCTGAGCAGAAACTTCCAGTGATCATCTCTACCTCCCTTTCTGTTGATCAAGAGAAGCAGCTGCTGGATGTGATTAGAGCAAACAAAAGGGCAATAGGATGGACTTTGGCAGACATACCTGGTATTAGCCCCTCCATGTGCATGCATCGGATTTTATTGGAGGATGGGGCTAAACCAGTGAGACAACCCCAGAGACGGTTGAACCCCCAGATTCTTGATGTGGTAAAGAAAGAGGTCACTAAGCTGCTGCAAGCTGGCATTATCTACCCCATTTCAGACAGCACTTGGGTAAGCCCGGTTCAAGTAGTTCCCAAGAAGTCTGGGGTGACAGTTGTCAAAAATGAGAAGGATGAGCTGATTCCCACTAGAGTGCAGAACAGTTGGAGAGTCTGCATTGATTATAGGAAGCTCAACCAGGCGACCCGCAAGGATCACTTTCCTCTTCCCTTCATTGATCAGATGTTGGAGCGCCTGGCAGGTAAATCTCACTATTGCTTCTTAGATGGTTTCTCTGGTTATTTCCAAATCTGTATTGCACCAGAGGACCAACATAAGACCACATTTACCTGTCCTTTTGGTACATTTGCTTATAGGAAGATGCCTTTTGGCCTATGCAATGCTCCTGGCAGTTTTCAAAGATGTATGATGAGTATTTTTAATGACTTACTTGAGCATTGCATAGAGGTCTTCATGGATGATTTTAGTGTATATGGTTCCTCTTTTGATGCATGTCTTGATAGTTTGTCTAATATGCTTAATAGGTGCATTGAGACTAACCTTGTCTTGAATTTTGAAAAATGTCATTTTATGGTAGAACAAGGCATAGTCTTAGGGCACATTATTTCGCATAAGGGCATAGAGGTTGACCCTGCTAAGTTGCATGTAATATCACATTTGCCTTACCCCTTTTGCGTGCGAGAGGTGCGCTCTTTTCTTGGCCATGCAGGTTTCTATCGCAGGTTTATTCAGAACTTTAGCAAGATAGCCCTTCCACTATCCAACTTGCTTCAAAAGGATACCACATTTGAGTTTGGAGACCAATGCAAGAAGGCATTTGATGAGTTAAAGAGAGCACTCACCACCACTCCCATCATCCAACCACCTGACTGGACTCTCCCATTTGAGCTCATGACCGATGCCTCGAATTATGCTTTAGGAGCAGTTCTCTCCCAAAGGGTTGGTAAGATGTCTCATGTGATTTATTATGCATCTAGGACTTTAGATTCAACACAAGTTAATTACACCACAACTGAAAAAGAGCTGTTAGCCATTGTCTTTGCACTTGATAAGTTTAGATCATATCTGTTAGGTTCTAAGGTTGTGGTGTATACTAATCATGCTGCTCTGAAGTATCTTTTGAAAAAGACAGATTCCAAACCTAGGTTGATTAGATGGATGTTGCTCCTCCAGGAGTTTGATCTTGAGATTCAGGATCGGAGTGGTGCACATAACCTTGTCGCAGACCACTTGAGCAGAATAGAGAGAGAGGAGGATGTATTTCCTATCCGGGATGACTTCCCGGATGAGCAGCTTTTAGTTTTGAATGTTTCACATCCCCCTCCCCTTATTCCTTGGTTTGCTGATATTGTAAATTATATAGTTGCATCTGTTTTTCCACCATTGGCATCCAAAGCTCAAAGAGACAAATTGAAGAGCGATGCCAAGTATTATGTATGGGATGACCCCTATTTGTGGCGTTTTTGCAGTGATCAGGTCATTCGCAGGTGCATTCCAGACCAGGAGATCCAATCGGTTCTCCAATTTTGCCATGCTTCACCAGTTGGAGGCCACCTTGGCACTCAAAGGACAGCACGAAAGGTGCTGGATTCTGGATTTTATTGGCCTACCATCTTCAAGGATGCAAGCAAAATCTGCAGCTCATGTGAGCAATGTCAAAGGGCAGGAGGCACCCTATCTTGGAGGCAACAGATGCCGCAACAACCTATGTTGTTCTGTGAGGTGTTTGATGTCTGGGGTATAGATTTCATGGGCCCCTTTCCTGTTTCTTTTGGTTTTTATTATATCTTACTTGCTGTGGATTATGTATCCAAATGGGTGGAAGCTAAGGCCACCAGGACTAATGATGCTCAGGTTGTTGTAGATTTTGTCAGGACTAATATCCTTTGCAGGTTTGGCATACCTAGAGCCATAGTCAGTGATCAAGGCACACACTTCTGCAACAGATCCATGCAAGCTTTGCTCAAGAAGTATGGGGTTGTGCACAAAGTTTCTACACCATATCACCCCCAAACCAATGGGCAAGCTGAGATTTCAAACAGAGAGATCAAGCGGATTTTGGAGAAGATGGTGAAGCCTAATAGAAAGGATTGGAGCACACGATTGGAGGATGCTCTATGGGCCCATCGGACTGCTTACAAGGCACCCATAAGGATGTCACCCTATCGGGTTGTCTTTGGTAAGGCGTGCCACCTGCCTGTGGAGATAGAGCACCGTGCATATTGGGCTGTGAAGCAATGTAACTTAGCTCTTGATCAAGCGGGTGAGGAGAGGAAGCTGCAGTTGAGTGAGCTAGATGAGATCCGTTTGGAGGCCTATGAGAATTCCAAGTTCTACAAAGAGAAGACCAAGAAGCTCCATGATAGCTCAATTTGCAGAAAGGAGTTCTTGGTTGGTCAAAAAGTGTTGCTCTACAACTCTAGGCTTGGACTCATGAGTGGAAAGCTCCGCTCTAAATGGATTGGACCGTTTGTAGTCACCCAGGTGTTTCCTTATGGCACTGTGGAGATCAAGAGTGAGTCCACAGACAAGAGCTTCAAAGTCAATGGCTACCGACTCAAGCCTTTCCTAACCTCTCCTACTTTGGATGATGCACCTGTGGAGGAGGCCTCATTGGTCGACCCCATTTTTGACCCACCATGATTTAGGGAGTCTTCTTTTCTCCTTCTTTACTACTTTTATTCCACTTGTCTATATCTGTCTGATTTTGCTATTTGTTTTACATTGAGGACAATGTGTGATTTAAGTGTGGGGGAGAGAGTAGTTTAGGTTGCATATTTTTGCTTTGATTTTTTTAGGTTTTGCTAAGTTTTGGGCATTTTCTTGCATGTTTTTGCTTCATTTTAGTAGAGTCTTGGTATCTTGTGTCTAAATTCATGCATTTCTCTGTGTAAAGTTGCTTTTGATAATTAAGAGGTGGTAACACTGTGATAGAATTGTCCCTTTTGTGAGGATTTGAGCCTTAATTGTGGGTGGATTGCTATATATGCCACCTAATTTTTCTTTCATGTGTGATTGCACTCTGGATTACTTGCACTCTAGAACTTGACTTGACTCTTGTTGATACTTGATATTCCCATGCACATTTTGAAATGATTTAGGCATTTTTTTTTCTTGAATAAGCCACTAGCCATATGAGCCTACCTTGAATGAATTTATCCTTTGATAGCCCCTTTGAGCCTTTATATCCCTTTTCTTTGTTCTTTAGCTCATTACAAGCCTATGACTGAAAAACCATGATTGTCCTAACCTTAGGGAATGTTGGAGCTTTGGAATTGTTTTGGGAATGGGTATTAAGTAAGCGAGGGTGCTTTGTTCTTCATCTCTTGTGAGTTCTGGGTTTTGCCTCTATGGTCGGTGATGTAATTATGGCTTTATCTCATTATGCCATTTTTGTTGTTTCTTCTTTCCTTTCGTTCATGAAGTTCTGCAATGAAAAAAAAAATTGAAAAAATGAATGATGAAAAAAAAAAGAAAGAAAGAAGAAGAAAAAAAAAAAGAAAAAAAAAATGGAATAAAAGGTTGATTGAGGCATGGAGGATTGGAATTAGAGGTTGTTGTTATGTTTATCATTTCATTTTGGGGTGGATTGTGCTTATTTTTTTACTTATTCCCCATTGCTCCTCTATTTCCTTGGGTTTTAGCTACATTTCCCATATTTTTATCCTACCTTGTCCTTGGCCCCATTACAACCCTGAAAAGACCTTTTGATCTTAATGTGCATGTGTATTGATTGTTGATGTTAGAGGCTTGTCAAGCTTATGGTTGTGTTTGTTTTTCATGATGTGCCTTGAGTGTAAACACTGATTACCCTTAAACACTTGAGTGTAAACACTATTGAGTGATCCTTGTGAGTTTCTATCATATTTATGACTACCCTCTTGATGTCATTGGTTTTCTTTGCATATTTGAAATAATTGGATGATGTTCATGGATGCTTTGATTCTTTGGTCCTTATTTTCTTCATGTGCTCGATTTTGCCCATTTCTTTGCATTTCCTAGAATTCATTGTGAAGTATGTAATCTCTTAGGTTTGCATTCATTAGTTTTAGTAATCTTGTTACATGATTCACTTTGGTGCATATTGATTTTCTCAGTCCTAATTCTTAGTTTTGCCCAGGAGTGCAAAAGGATAAGTGTGGGGGTATTTGATGAGCATTTTATTTCCCATTTTTTCCTTGCATTATTTTACTCCTATTATTGATACTTGTTGCCTATTTGACATTGTTTAGCTTGATTTAGTGATTTAGAGTTTATTGGACTACTATTCTGAATATTGTTTAATTTGGGATTATTTAGCCTAATTAATTCTATTTCTATTTTTAGGTCATATTTGGCACAAGGGCTTTTTGGACATTTTGGGAATGAAGATTTAATTTTGGAAGAGAAGATATATGATGAAGTGAAGATTGTAGTCTATCTTTAGGATTAGTTGAGATTTAGTTATATCTTTTAAGATTTAGATTTTATCTATAAGATATTTTTAGATTTAATTTAGAGATAAGCTTTCCTTAGGATTTGGGCCCATGATTTAGGCCCGTTTTGTGATTTAAAAAGCCAAATTCGTGTAAACCCTAGGAGAGACCTTCCATTCACGTTTTTTACATTCTCTCTCATAGAGAAGGCTTAGTTTTGCTCTCCAAGCTTGTGGTGGCTGCTAGGGTTTCTCTCTCTTCCCTTTCTACACGTTTTTTGGTATTTTTCTTCATGGAAGGCTAAACTCTTAGGTTAAATCCCTTTGGTAATGTATCACATACTCTTGAGGTTTTGTTCTTAATGCTATTTCGTTTTTATTCACTGTTTTCATGCTTATTGATATGTTATGGTTCGCTTAGTTCCATTATATAGAGATAATCCATGTGTATGAATGCTTAATTTATGCAAACTCGTAAAAACTCCATGCTTTGGCTTTTAATGCTTAATTAGAGGTTTGGGTTTTGGGGTGAGAATTGAATTTTCGCTTAGTATTTAATTCTCACGAGTTGGACAGTGAAGAGGAAAGAAATTGATCTTTTGTGACTGATGATAGAGTTGTGAACCCGAGCCAAAGGGGTTTATCCGCTTTTCCTTATCTGTTTCTTCGTTTTGATTTAATTCTGTTTTGATTTCAATTATTCAATATTCAATACAAAAAAACCCCCCCTGTTTTCTATGCATACTATGTGTTCGACCTTTTGCTTGATAAGATATTCCTTGGGAGACGACCTAGGAGTCACTTCCTAGTACTATACTTAAACTGTTTTTATTTGTATCGGGTACGGCCTCGATCACGGGGTCCCCGCGGGCGCCTTCCTCGGCTTCATGCTATCCGAGAGGGGGATAGAGGCAAACCCCGACAAGTGCCGAGCTATCTTAGAGATGAGGAGCCCTGCCGATCTTAAAGGGGTGCAACAGTTAACAGGCAGAATGGCAGCACTGTCAAGGTTTCTCCCTCAAGCCGCAAAAAAGGCTTTACCTTGGTACCAACTTTTGAAAAAAGGAACAACTTTCAATTGGGATCAAAACTGTGAAGCATCTTTCCTGGCACTTAAAGAGTATCTCGCTTCTCCTCCAGTCCTCTACAGGGAGAGAGTCTTTTCATTTATTTATCTGTTGGTGATTTAGCCCTCAGCTCGGTGTTGGTCCGAGATGAGGGCAGAAATGAGTTTCCCATTTACTTCATAAGCTGAGCTCTACAAGGTCCCGAGCTCCGGTATTCCTAGGTTGAAAAATTCGCATTTTGTTTGATCCTCGCTGCACGGCGGCTACGACAATACTTCCAGAGTCATCCCATTGTCGTAAGAACCGCCCAGCCCATTAAGCAAGTTCTTCATAAGCCCGACCTCGCCGGGAGAATGATGGCGTGGGCAGTCGAACTTTCCGAGTTCGATATTTCCTACGAACCAAGGAGGGCAATTAAATCACAAGCGTTGGCAGATTTCGTGTCCGAGTTCACAGAGCCCCACCAAAGCTCTAGCTCAGACACTTGGGTAATATATGTTGATGGTTCAAGCAATCAGAAGGGAGCAGGAGCTGGGGTGATCTTGGAGAACGCAGAAGGTCTCAGCATTGAATATTCCCTGAAATTCGAGTTCTTAACCTCGAACAATCAGGCTGAGTACGAAGCGGTCCTTGCTGGCCTCTGTATGGCTAAAGAGCTCGGAGCAGTTGAAGTTCAAATACTAAGCGACTCCCAGTTGGTGGTTTCCCAGGTCATCGGAGATTACCAAGCGAAAGAGCCCATTTTGCAAAAGTATCTTGATAAAGTTAAGACTCTGGCTCAGGACTTTGCCAAATTCTCCATCACCCACATTCCCCGTTGCTCAAATTCCCGCGCCGATGTGCTTTCCAAGCTGGCGAGCACAAAAGGAGCAGGGAATAACAGAAGCCTCATTCAAGAACAGATTTCAGCTCCTAGTGTAATAATGGCTATTGCTGTATCACCGAACTGGATGTATTCGATCAGGGCATATTTAGAGCATGGAATACTCCCCGCCGACCAGAAGGAAACGAAGAAGCTGACTAGAAAAGCGGCCGAGTATGTCATTGTTGATGGAATCCTCTACAAGAGAGGAATGTCTTCCCCACTCCTCCGATGTCTCACCTCCGAGGAAGCCCAAGAAACCTTGAACGAGGTTCATGGAGGAATGGGGAGCCACTATGTGGGAGGCAAGTCCTTAGCAAGGAAAGTATTAAGGGCTGGTTATTTTTGGCCTACCTTGGTAACAGATTCCATCGATCATGTCAGAAAGTGTCCTCAGTGCCAATTTTTTAGTGATGTGTACCAGAAGCCCGCTGAGGAACTCCATTCACTTGCTTCCCCTTGGCCTTTCAGTATGTGGGGAATGGACATTGTGGGACAGTTCCCAACAGCTCCAGGTCAGCTAAGGTTCATTGTGGTAGCAGTAGACTACTTTACTAAATGGATTGAGGCCGAACCATTAGCAACCATCACTTCTACAAGAATCCAAAATTTTTTTGTGAAACAAGTCATTTCTCGTTTCGGACTTCCACTCACTCTGATTACTGACAATGGTAGCCAGTTTGCTTCCAAGAACTTCCAAATATTGGCTGAAAACCTCGGAATCTCTCATTGGTTCTCCTCGGTCGAACACCCCCAGACTAATGGTCAAGCCGAAGCTGCTAATCGGGCTAATGTTGATGGCCTCAAAAAGATAATTATACAGGCTAAAGGAGGGTGGGCCGATCTGCTACCTGAGGTCCTCTGGTCAATCAGGACCACAGTACAGACCTCAACAGGGGAGACCCCTTTTAGACTCACTTACGGCCGTGACGCGGTCATCCCCATCGAACGAAGGATCCATACCTTCCGAAAGAGGGACAGGCCCGAGGAAGAAAATGAGAATTTGATCAAAGAAGGCCTAGTATTGGCCGAGGAGATCCGAGAAGCCGCTTCAGTTAGAGAGAAGAAAGCGAAAGAAAGACAAGCAAAGCAATACAACAAGTCAGTGCAACCCAGGTCCTTTGAGGTCGGAGACCTCGTACTCCGAAGAGCAGACATTGGGCTCAAAAATCGAAGGGATGGAAAGTTTGCCCAGAATTGGGAAGGCCCCTACAGAGTCATTTCAAAAACACACTCTGGGGCATACAAGTTAGAAACCCTCGAAGGAGTCGAGCTCAAGAATTCCTGGAACGTTGCGAAGTTGAGAACCTATTTTAGTTAGGATTACCCCGGATGTCATCAGCAATCACCTGCACCTTCAGTTCAAGTTAAAGTTTAATTTCATTTTAGTTTCTGTTAAAGTCTTCACATCTGCTTCCTTTGTTTACATCTTGTTCCATTGTCATATACTCACTTTTAAATTCCCTAAATGGCAATGAACTCATATTTGTGATCAATGAAATAGTACAAACTTGCCCTTACTCAAGTGCCACAGTTTCATATACGTACGTACTAGCTTCTTATTTAGCACTAGCCACCTAAATGTTGCATGGCGCTATGTACAGTCAACATCTTGTAAATGAGATCGGCTCATAAGCACAGTGTACAAGGGACACCCGATAAAGTACAGCTTGTTGTGAAATGTTCTCACATAACTTCAATCAGCAACCTCTTTCACATCGGGGACGAGGATACCCACCTTGGCTATGGTGGCTGGATCCGAGATCCCTACCGTATGCACTTATATACAGTACCTTTTTTCAGAGGAAAACTTATAAGATTACTGCACTTACTGAGTCATCCGAGCACAACCTAATTATTTATTTTAAGTTTTAACGAATAACAACAAAATTGTCTTTATCATGTGTTTTTCAGGTCCGACTAAATCCGAATACAACAAGTAAAAAAGGACTTGTATTCTTAAAAACAATTTTACTCGGTTACCTAACAGTTGACCACAGCTCAGGTTAGACTAAGTCCGGTCACAACAGGCAACTAAACAAAATGCAACAAGTCTCAGGGACTTGCGTTTTTAACAGAACAAGTTTCCTTGATGACCCGACAACTAATCGCATTTCGGATCCGAGGTATCAATAGCGAACATGCAACGAGTTAACAATATAAACTCGCATTGCGCAACAAGTTAAAGAAAAGACTTGCATAAAAACGATCTCGGATACAGTATATATGCAACAAGTTAAAACGAAAAACTTGCATAAAAATGACATGCTGCACCAAGTTAAACAAAATAGGACTTGCATCAAACAGAAGAAAATTTTATACAAAGACAAAATCAGCAAAATAAAAAAGTTCCAATGCTGTCAAACATGTTGTACAAAAACATTGAAAAAATACAAGCTGCAAAGCATAAGGGACTTACGCTGCATCATCTTCAATATCGGAAAGCTGGACCTTGGTCGGATCGAACTCTTCCTCGGGTTTCTCTTCCAAGGGGTTGGGAAGGTTCTCTTCAGGTTGGTCGAGATCTACCTCGGCTCCGTCGTTGTCAAAATCCACCATCTTCCCATCAATGACCCCAAACCCAGGACTGGCGCCGACAACCCGAACTCGGATCTCCTTGTTCAGAAATTGAATCTGCTCAACAGCACTGGCAAAGATCTTACTTCCCCCCTTCTCAAAATCGAAGGTTGCCTTTGTCGCAGCTATCTTATGTTTCAATGCTTGAGCAGCCCTTTTCTTCAGCATAGATCTAACTCTCTCAACCTCGCCAAGGCCTTCCTGCCGACCTGCTTCTTTAGCAGCCTCCTCCGCCTTTTGGGCATCTTCTTTAACTTGGGCCAACGCCTCCTCATGGTTTTTGAGAAGCTCCTCCATTTGCTGACGGTGCTTCTCCTCCAATTCGGCCAGTTTCTGGTCGGCAGAATCTCGACTTCTCCTCAAGTCAACCACCTCAGCCGCCAACTCAGCTCTGGTCTTCTTCTTAACAGGAGATAAACCCTCAGCAACATCATCCGAAACCTCTGCCAACACATTAAAAATGGTGGTTGACCGCTTCAGTTGGCAGGCAAGCTCCTCGGCCATTTTCTTCCATTCCACCCCGGACATCTTGATCAAAGCGTCCTTAACCGTGGGTTTGGCAGTGGTGGTTGGCGGCCTCGGAAGAATATCAGTTCCCTTCCTCGGACCTGACGATGACGGAGGGAGATTAGCAGCAGTAACCACCTTGGTGTTAAGGATCGGAGACCGAGGAGGAGGAGGGGCAAAAATCACTGGAGGAGGATTAGGTCGCGGCCGAGGAGCCGAGTCAGTGGAGGCCGTGTCGGTAGAGACTTCAGCAGACACGGTTTCGTTGGAAGAGCTGTCAGTCCTCTTCCTCTTTCGGGCCTCCATGGCAGCTTTGAGCGCCTTCGATGACATGTCCGACCAGTATTCGTCTGAAAACAAAAAAAAATAAAGAAAATCAGTCAGGAGGTTAAAAGAGAAAATACAAGTACAAGAGTAAAGTTAACTACCAATCTTTGTAACGACATCATTATCAGGACACTTCATAAACACCCCGATGTCAAGCTGGAACTTCCTGGCCCGGTACTCGGACTGGAAGTGATTGGCCGTTACAGCTTCATCGGCATCAAGAGTTGCAGCCGACCACCTCTGCGGCGTGCCGACGTGGCGAGTGAAGAACTCATGGGTCCATTCCAAGGGAAACTTCGGTCCCGTCTCGGCTCGAAACCAAGGTCGCTCCGTACCCACATACTTATACTTAAAAAATCTTGGCTTGAAATGCTTCGAAGAGTCAGTGAACATGCCGAAGAGCCCAAAATGACCTCGGGCCTTGGTCGACACCCAAAGCCGACCAGTTACCCCTTCTTTGTTACTCACGAAAGGGTTGTACAGCCATAAGAAAAGCCGAACTGTACACACTAATCCTTTGGCTCCACAGTATTTTTGGAAGGATCGAAGAAATGACCAAGTGTTGGGATGTAATTGGGAAGGAGCCAGTCCGAGTTCATTTAAAACCCTCATCTCCAAGTAAGTGAAAGGGAGGGTCATGCCGAGGTTATGTATCAAGTCGGCATAGAATAAAAACGAGTTCTCATCAGTCCGCGAGCATATCCTATCATTCACAAAGCAAGGCAAAACTTCATAGGAGCTTCCAGTAGTATCCCCAGAGCATGGCAGCACAACCCTCTTTACATCCGCAAGTTTGTCCTCGGAATCTAGGCTGGACCGAACTCCTTTGGGCTCAATATCAACCCACTGGTAGTGATCAACATTAGGAGGTGCGGGGTAGAGCTCGGGACGAGTGATGCACTTCCGGAGTGGCATGTTACCTGTGGAAGAACAGGGGATATCGGCGTTAGTCCTACGAGTTACGAAAAATAACCCCCCAGAAAATCCCCTCGAAGTTGTTCCGAGGGGCGAGCATCTCCCCTCTCCCACAGGAACCCCCCGCTCAAACAGCCTTTCTCTGTTCATGATTTCAAAATCGTAACTCTCCCTACCATCGATGAACTCGGCCCAGGCATACCGTTTCACCCACTCTCTCTGCTCTTTCCAATCCCGAGGGTAGATGACCTCAACGGGATCGACCTCCAAGATTTGTTTCTCATACTTCTGCCTATACTCCTTCCGACGACGAAGCATCTCGTCTACCTCCGTCGAGGAGCAGGACGAGGAGGATGAGCCGTCCTCCTCCTCACTGCTGCTGGTTGACAAGGAAACCAACCCAGCCCATTTCCTAAACCACTCTCTACTCCTACTCATCTTCCCACTTCCCTAATCCACTCCTCTGGGTTTCTGAAAAATAAGAACAAAAGCAAAAATCAACAACTCTCCAAAGGCCTAAACACTCCAAACCCAGGAGAGCCAAATCCCCAGGACTATTTCCCAAAATCAAAATCTACCAAAATCTCAAACCCAAGATCTTAGCCACAAAACACGAGACAACCAGGGGAAACCACTCCACTTCCATAAAAACAAAAACAGAAACAGAAAATTCCAACCCCTTCCATGCAAACCAGAAAGCAGTAAAGAAGGAAGAGAAAAGAAATGACGAAGGAAAAGAAGTGAGTAAGAAGCAGTACCTTAAGAGAGTAGAAGCGTGAAGGAGAGTATGGAAGAAGGATGAAAAGTTGGGTGGAACTTGTGCTACGGGCAAGATCAAGAAAGGAGGTTGTAGAGAAAGAGAAACCGGTTCAGAGTGGGAGAGGAACAGTTAGTATGGGAGGAGTGGGAAAGCGAAAAGGAGGTAGAGAAGGGGTGAGGGGGTTTAAATAGGGAGTTTCCCCCCTCTTTTCTGAAATGTGGGCTCGGCCCAACAGCCCAACCCAGCGTGCAACCATATGCACAGGGACGCGTGGCACGAAGCGAGTGGAACGGCAGACCTCGAGCAACGTTGCAGTAATGGCAACGTTTCGTTTAACGTGGTTTCTGACACGTGTCAGATATGGGGAAAGTAAACGTCACGTCGGAGCAGGTGAAAGGACAGCTTTCAATTATGTCAGTCAAAGTGGAAGGACATCAGAGACAGCTGGATCCAGCTCTCGGCAACTCCTCTTCCGAACTCCCTGGAACCTCGGAACAAGGCCTGAATAGCCTTGACCGAGCTGGGGGGCTTATGTGGTGGACTTGGAAAAAGGACCTGACCCAAGACCTCGGAACAAGACCTGAATCGCCTTGACCGAGCTGGGGGGCTTATGTGGTGGACTCGGCTTAGCCGAGCTCCTCGGAACTTTTACCCAAGGCCTGACGACCCTTTAGGAAGCCCTCTGTGTGCTTGGCCGAGCTCAAGGCTCAACGGCCGAACAGACACCAGACACGGGCCGATCTTATGATCCTACCAAGGTCCGACTTCCTTGTCCGACATCACGCAGAGATTCCGATATCAAGGACAGGATGAAGTACGCACCTTATCTACAAGGACAGCTCATCCACTCATAGCTCATTACAGGCTGGCCCTACTTGGGCCTCAAGCAAGCCCATTAGGGCAACCAGCTCCCCCTATAAGTAGCTCCGTACTACATGGGGCTCAGGTAATCCTAATTTCCACCTTCATACACCAGTGATTAGGGTTACTTCTTGGCTTCCTATCTTGCCACCTGAGGACACCCACAAACATCACAAATAAATCCTAGACAGAGGCTTCCTTAAGGTCTTCTTCCCTTACCTTGAGGTCCTCTCAGTCTTGGACATCACAAGGATAAAATTTCCCTTCTTTTCCTATATGTTGTCACGCCATTCTCCCCCTCTTTCTCTAAGCTTTTTCTTTCAATTTTTCTCTCAAAAAGGTAGAGTTTTAGTGTGTAAAATGAGAGGAGTTTAGGCCACTATTTATAGGAGAGGTTGATGAGATATTTTCAGAAAATGGAAGCGAGATACATGCCCCCCTACATTAGATTTTACACTAAGAATTTAATTTTTTCATTCAACTATGCCTAGGTACATGTTTTAGCATTTAATGAAGATTTTTTGTAAACTACATGGCTTTAACTCAAGAGATAAATCTTCAAATTTTCAGAAATTGATTCCCTCTCCCCCATTAAGGCTTGGACGGCACACACATATATTTTCTAGGAGGGAAAAATTCATTGACTCATTCTTTGAACCCACCTCACAAATTAACCAATCAAGACAAGCCTTTTATAAAAAAAAATTCAGAATTATTTAGGAAAAATAATAATTTTGGACAGTGTAGCCAATAGGAACTTAGATAATTATTTAAACATATAAATAAAAATATTTTATAGTCCAATAATTTATTTTAGGCTCCAAAATAATTTTTTTCCTAAGTTTAAAATACCAAAATTCGTTTTACCTACTGTACAATAATTTTTTTCGTAGATGCCAAAATAAATTTTTTTTACTTATTCAAATACTACATTTTACTACGATCGTTTTCATATAAAGTTCGAAATTTTTCGAATTACGGTTAAAAAAATATGAATTTTCGAAGTTTAAAACACTATAACTTGAAAATTCTCAATTTTACCAAAACAATAATAAAATCACTCTAATATATGTTTCTGAAGATAAAACTATATTTATCAAATATTTCTAAAATAATTTTATCATGTATTAAATAAAAATTTATAATCAACTGCATATATAATAACCCCATATATATATATAATTAAAACCAACTTCTTTTTTTTTAATAACAAACCCCATTAAATTATCCTTAAAATAATTGTGACTAATTAAAATAAAAGCAAACATTAAAATATTATGATTTAAATAAATTGGGTAAAATTGTGGGTCTCACACTTTCAGTTCAGGTTTGGGTCTGGCCTCCTTTTCCTCCAGCTTCAGATCCTCTGGCTTTCTATCATTTTTGACCTCTGCAGCTCCATCCAGCAAGGATTTGATCTGATGAGACTCAGTTCCTTCCTCTCCCTCAATCACCAAAGCTGCTTCCACAGCATCATCATAGCACATCTCTTCAAAGACCGAGTCCACTATAGACTTAATCACATCCAGCCTCAGACACTGGTCATCGCCCATAGTATGCTTCATAGAGTCATAAACATTAAACGTGACCTTCTCATTATGCACCCGGAGCATGAGTTCACCATTTTGCACATCAATCAAGGCTCTGCCGGTTGCTAAGAAAGGTCTGCCCAGGAGTAATGGAATATCCTGGTCTTCGTCCATGTCCAGAATTACGAAGTCCGATGGGAAAATGAACTTGTCCACCTTGACAAGAACATCTTCCACCTTCCCATATGGTCTCTTGATGGAGCGGTCCGCAAGCTGAAGAGAGATCATTGTAGGCTTGATCTCTCCAATGCCTAGTCTCTTTAAAATGGAAAGTGGCATCAAGTTGATGCTAGCTCCCATATCACATAGTGCCTTCCCAACATCCATCCCACCAATGTTACATGGAATGCTGAAGCTGCCCGGATCTTTCAGTTTTTGTAGGAGCTTCTTCTGAAGGATGACATTGCACTCCTCAGTCAACATCACTGTCTAATTGTCTCTCAGCCTCCTCTTGTTAGTCAGCAACTCCTACATGAACTTTGCATATGTAGACATTTTCTCAAGAGCTTCAACAAACGGGATGTTTATCTGAAGTTTCTTGAACACTTCCATGAATCTTGCAAACTGCCTCTGATTTTCTTCCTTCTTCAACCTTTGTGGATATGGAACCCGTGAGAGATCTGGTTGATTCTGTGGCTTCTCTGAAGTAGTTTCTGGACTCTTTTCTGTAGGCTCAGGCTGTTGCACTACTGGGGTCTCTTCCTCTGAATTCTGAACTTGCTGCTGATCCTTACCAACTACCTTGTCATCACTCCTCTTCAGTGGCTCATCATAAGCTCTGCCACTTCGAAGAGTAATGGTCTGGCAATTAGTGCTTGTGTCAGGAAAGTGGCCCGGATGCAACTGTGACAAACTCTGAGTAATGTGCTCTATTCTCTTCTCCAAGTTGCGAATGCTTTCTCCTTGAGAATTGAAATTAGCTCAAACTTCATCCACAAATAGAGTTGTAGTCTGTGCCATCTTCTCTAATGCTAACTCCCAAGATCGTTTCACTGGTTGAGGACTCTGTGGGGGACTTGGTGAAGGACTGCGTGAACGCTCAGAACATGAATGATATGTCTCAGTTGTTGTCACTGAAAGTGCAGTATCACCTCTGAAGAGCTTAGTAGTAGGTTGCACCATTTGAACTTGACCCATATGCTGAGTTAACACAGCTATCTGTTGCTGCATTTCCTGATTCTGCTCAATGATAGTCTGGAATTGTGAAGAATCTACATCATCTCATTACAACAGAATAGCTAAAAGATCCCGGTTCCGCATGCCTATTGATCCCGGTTCCGAACCGGGATTGTATCCCCTGGTATAACAAGTCTGATTCTTATGATCCCAGTTGTTTTAGAAAACACGGAACCGGGATCAATAAAAAACAAGGAACTGGGATCAATAGCATATATGATCACTGTTGATTTTTAATAATGAACTGGGATGTTTAGTGTATATGATCACTGTTGAGTTTTTTAAAATGAACCGGGATCTTTAGTGTATATATATATATATATATAATTTTTTTTAATTTATAATATTTGCTATTTAGTATATATATATATATATATATATATATATTTTAATTTATAATATTTGCTATATCCATATATATAAATAAATTGTCAACATTTTTTTTTGCAACAAATAAATGCCATAATTATATACATTAGAAACATAAATGTCAATACACATTTAAGATAGATAACTCCCAAACCAAAACAAATGGTTCCATACATACAAAAGGCTAAACAAGCTCGATCATATAGATGCTACATAGCAACAATCAAAAATATATATGGTGCGCTAAATTCAAAACTAAGCTAAGGTAACTCGTCAAGAACATATGTTGCCCATTCATCCTTGACTTCATTTAGCAATTCATCGGAGTAGTAGGTGTACTGGCAATCTTCAAAATACTATACAATTTAATAAAAAATGGAATTAGAATTGTGTTAATAAACTAAACGATATATTTATTATCAAATATGTGGTAAACTAAAAAGGAGTAAAAGGCTAGATCAGCAAAACTAAAAAAACTCACCACAAAGAAAAAGAGGAAGAACAAAGCTTCTAATATGAGGTTAATAATAAGATCAAGATATCAACTAGAAACCATTAAGGAAATGAGTAGGCGAGCTAATAAAAATATTAACTAGAAACCATCAGCATATATATTAATCTAAATCATCAGTTATGTACCTGAGTTCAACTAAAAGCTACAGACTTGAAACAAACCCCTATATTAGATACCAACAAAACATAGTTCCCTTTAATGGAAATAAAAAGGATAATTAAAATAAAACCTATTAGCAATTCAATCAACAACTAGTACTTCAAATACACAAGAAGCTAGAATAATTTAGTGAAGAAAAAACCTGAATGGTATTCTACCAATTAATTCCAATGGGAAGCTTTCAAGTAATAATGAGTACCTGCTCTCTACCCCTTGCATAGTTCTTCACGGATATACACAATCAATGATAAATTACAGAAGCAATGTAATCTCGAGGGAGGCACTTGAACTCCGTTAAATACATGGGTAATTTACACAACATAGTAAATTGTTCTACACTATGATCAGTCCAATAGTTACGGACAATACATGGCTACATGCACAACAAATTTTGATTTTTTTCACTACTTTTGATTGTCTTATTTTGAAAACATAAAAGAAGGTCTAAAGGTTCCATATAAGATTAGCTTTGTGTAAAAATCAAAATTCCATATCAACCTAGTTAACAAACATACAAACAATTACAGCACAACCCAGCCACAACCAAATCTTATTCCATCAAACCATTAATAGAAGATGGTTAAGAAAAACTTTGCAAATGCATAAAGGAAAGTAAAAGATAATAGCTTTTTATCGGTTGATCCAAGTTAGCGACCCCACCAATTGGACATAACTTGGCTGCTATTGTTTTGTGGTAAGTAACTTGGCTGATAGTCCTGTATTTGGACAATCACAATGTGAAAAAGAAATATGTTCGAGCTGAAAAATTAGAGACAAAGCTCATGGAATAAATGCTACATTTGAACAAAATAAAGAACATAACAATGAGATCCAACATGGTTCTCTTGTCTTCCAGTGTTAGCGACTTCTACGAATCCAAATACATTAAGGGGGGTCAAAAACTTAGCTAAGCTATGTGATATACCACATCCAGGACATAGAATTTTCAGGTAAAAAGAACATAAAATTGTTGGACTTAAGAAACTACGCATATAAACAAACTAAGATGAAAGTGTTTGGCCTTTCCCCTGCTAAATATTACCACACAAAACAAATTTGTAACCTATATATGAATATAGCCTTGAGAAAGAAGAAAATGCATTCACATTCTACATCTCTGAAAGCAAAAAAAGTTAAATATTGGGTTCTGCAAATGTTATATCATCAAGGTAAAAGATCCAAGCTAAGCCTATCAAATTGAGATTGACCTATAGTTGATTATAAAATTATATTATCATAAGTAAACAAAACATGGTTTTCATCTATTACAGTCCTTCCTCCTGGGAACTTTTGTGCATACTCAATGTATTTGAATGCTGCCATTATAGTTAATAAGTTTAGAAGATATCTTCAGTTAAAAACAAATGATAACTTTGTTGTTTATACAGAGTCAGCAAATTTCTAGCTCCTTCCATTTAAATTTATATAATTAAGATTAAATTATTTATAGTCCTCAAATGACTTGAACAGTTCATAAATGAGCATATAAATAACAGAAAATGAAAGATATGTATAAGTTAAGGAAAGTTCTGAATCACCTTCCTTCAAATACATCACTAGTGGCCTAAAGTAACCAGCCTCTGCCATATGAAGTGCATTTTGAGTAGACAATATTTCCAATAACTTTGCTGCATCATGTGAAGCAACAGGGTCATCTCCATTAATGATAGCAACCAACATAACAATACTTAGTAACTCACAACAACAATTACAATAACAACGAAGCAAGAAACCTAAAATAAGAAAAAGATCTTCAAGAAACCTAAAAATTATAATAAATTTTAACAGAAATTGAAAATTGAAGGGTTAAGAAGGAGATACCTCCACCGGGGCGGTGAGTGGATTTCCCAATCTTCTACGGTAAGGTGTCGGGTGGGGGAGGCGGAGGGCGAAAGCGGGGGCTGAGGTCATGGAGGTGCGGAGGAGGAAGAAAGTATAAGAGGAGGGGAGAGGGAAAAGAGAGAGAATGAGAAGAGCAGAAGAGAGAAAGTGATCAAATCAGAAGACTTTAACTAGGAGTATCAATAACATGATAGCGCAATAAAACAACACACCTGTGGCAGAGGAAGAGTAGCAATTAAATCAATAAAGAAATCAGATCTTATATATCTTCTTGCAATTTTCTTTGGGTCCATGACAAGTTTGCCCCTCCCAAATACCCGTGAGCTTGGTGCCACATATGCTGTTCTGAACTTAATCATCAGATGCAACAGATAAAAAACATCCGCAATAGTGCGAAGAAAGGTCACAATAATCCTTAATGTTAGATCTGTCCTCACACAAGAAGACTTTGCATTTCCTCTCACACTTGGCAAATAAAAGTACAATGGGTCAACAAAAAGAGCCACCAAGCATGAAACTATAAAGACCCGGTTCCATTTTAACACAATCTCACTACCAGGGTCAAGTATTCTTTTGCTCCATGGTTCATGGTCCTTTGCAAATACCTTAGATCCTCCAACTTCGCACCCCCACGACCTCGGGGTTTTTGAAATATGGAGATGAGGAAGAGGGCAACCATGGGAATGGTAGAGCATCTTAGTCAAATGGAGAAGTGAGAGAGAAGGTCTCTACGGGTAGATGGAGATCTGCTGGTTTGGGGAGAATGAAACGAAAAATTATTTATTTTACAATATTGATCCCGGTTCCGGTTTTTTATTATTCATCCCAGTTGAAAGTAAAATAACGGGATAAATAATTTTGGTGTGATTTTTCATTTTTAAAAAAATAAAAAAAATATTTATGTTATATTATTGATCACGGTTCCGTGTTTTATATAACCGGGATCAATAAATTCATGGTATTTTTTAACTATCATTTGTCTATTAATCCCAGTTCCGGAACGGAACCGGGATTAATATCTGGGAACTTTTTTGCAATTCTGTGGTAGTGTCTGGCGGGGTCATTATCTCTGGGGCCTCCTGACTATTGTTGCTTGCCATTGCTGCTAGAATCCCTCTGGCTTCCTCAACTGTTTTCTTTGTGAGAGATCCACCAGCTGCTACATCTACTAGATCTTTATCAGGCTTCATCAAACCATCATAGAATACTCTGATTTGTAACCATTCTGGCATTGAATGAGTCGGACACTTCTTCAACATCTTATTGAACTTCCCCAAGCCTTGCCTAATGTCTTATCATCTTGTTGCACAAATGAAGTGATGTTCTTCCGCAGCTTAGCTTGTGTGGCTGATGGAATATACTTGTCCAAAAATTTGCGGGCAAGTATATCCCACGAAGTCAAACTCCCCGGTGGCTGGTCTTGGAGCCAGCGCTTAGCTTTATCCTTCAGAGACAAAGGAAATAGCCTCATGCGAATGGCTTCTTCAGAGGCGCCTTCAATCTTGAAGAACTCCAACATAAAAAGGAAGTGCGAGATGTGCTCCGTTGGATCCTCTTGTGATTTGCCGCTGAATTGATCTTGCTTGATTAAGTGTATGTACCCCGGATCAATTTTGAATTGCGGTGCTGTGATGGCTGGATACACAATGCTAGTTGCACATGCATCCAGGCTGATAGTTGCATAATCCGCAAGAGTCTTCGGCTTGACATCCCCTTCTTCAGCCATCCTCTTAGCCAATTTCTTTCTCTCCTTTTGTGCTTGCTTCCTCCTCTTCTTCGCACTCAATTAGAGGTAAGATTCACTACCTGCAGACGAGCCACTCATAACAAGAGTTAGTAGCACCTGCTAAGATAAAACTCCTAAAGAAAATTTCACTAAATAACTAAAAATAAGTACCAAAAATGATTGAAAAAGAATTTAAATCCCCGGCAACGGCGCCAAAAACTTGTTCACTATCTAGCAAGTAGCAAGTATACTAGATTGAATAGTAATATAGTAGGTTAAGACCAGATATCGTCCCACAAGGATTGTAAATTGTGTTCAATAATTTCTACCTTATTCCTAACTATTAATGAAATTTGAAAAATATAATTAAATTGAGAATGTGAATTGATTTATAACAACTAAATACTGATTTAAAAATAAAACTAAATCTGAATTAATTAAGTGAATTAAGATGGGAAAAAGGCGTTAGGAATATGATTTCATTGTTGGACCTAGTTTATTAATTATGAATTTCTGTTTTCCTAATTTATTCAACAACATTCCAGCAGTAACAATTACCAAATCCCTTTAATAATTGTGTTTCCTATTCAATTGGAACCCCTTAATTCCTTAAGAAATTACCAATTAATTAGTCATTAATTAAGATCTCTGAAATTAATTAGTTTTATAATCCCCAAAAGTATCCCTACAATTTGGATGATTATAATGTTTGATTGCAAGGTCTATTCTAATCCTAATTTTTCAATTGAAGAACTAGAAACCCAAAACAAAACATAAAGTGGCCAATTCTATGATTTGTAATTAAAACTCAATCAAACAATTGAATAAAAGGGAAAATATCAATTAATAATTTCATAAACTAATCATGATCCATGCAAATCCATCAAATTCCTAACAAAGGGTTTAGTTACACATACTTAAAACTGAAAAACAAGGAATAGAAGAAGAACCCATGATCATAGACAACCTGAATTTCTTCAATCTGCAACCGGATCCCTCCGTTGTTGATCTCCAATGCTCTTCTCAATGCAATTTCTCCCTGTAAATTCGTGTGTAATCTCCCTCTCTAATCTAAATCCTAATTAATAACCTAAAAACTAAGCAAATCCCCTCAGAAATCAGGAAATTAAGTCAATTTGGGCCTGGACCGGGTAACGCGCGCCTGGGCGCGCCAGGCTCCACGCCTGGGCGCGCCAGGTCTGATGGCGTGAAAATTCAGCGATGCGAGCGCGCATGGGCATGCTAGACCCCGCGCCTGGGCGCGCAAACTCGGATGACAATTTTTATCTGCTGTTAGCGCGCCTGGGCGTGCTGTTTGCACGCCTGGGCGTGTGACACCTGATGTGGCTTCGTTTTTCTCCGTTCTTGTGACATTTTCAAGGTCCTTTTATGCTCTTTTAAATTCCAATGTTATTTTATCCAATTTAGCTCCCAAAAGTACCTGAAACATACCCAAAACAAATCAAAACGTTCAAGGGAATAAAATTTCCTAAACTAATTAAAAACTAAACAAAATCTACCTAAAACACTTAAGAAACAAGCCAAAACTAAGCAAAAGGAAGTCAAATTAAGCTCTAAAACATCATATGTTAGACCCAAATCAATGATCTTAGAGAATAATAATTTATTAGTTTTATTGTTCATGTGTTTTTTATCTAATAAGTGTAGCTAATATATTTTGCGACAAAATAACTTCCTGTAACATGAAACCACAAAAAAAAAGTTACTAGTGACCGAAAACTGTGGTCACCAATTTCATAAATAGCGACAGAACAATGTCGTCACTAATTTGATAAATCTGTCACTAATAGTAACGGAAAAAAACCGACAGAACTATTAGTGACAGATATGTGCGGTCACTAAATTAAAAAGTCCCTTCGCTAAATCAGTCCCTGTTTCTTTTAGTCATCATTTTAGCGACAAAATTTTATTTTGCTGTGATCGAATTATTCCGTCACAAATTAGCGACGGAATCGATTTTCCGTCACTAAATCATTTGTGACGCCACTTTTTTCGATGGCGCATATTCGGTCACTAACAGTTTTAGTGATCGAAATTTGCGGTCACTAAAAAAGAGTTTTCTAGTAGTGATAGGCACATGCCTGAGTTGGTGACAGCTTGCAGGTGCGTGTGACATACGCGCCAGAAATGTTGGCCCACTCTTCTGCTGTCTCGTGTCCTGCTGCGTCAGCACCAATCAGCCTTGGCCAACCACCCAAAAATTGCGACGTGACATGGTTGACTAGCCAGGTCTAAAATGAGTTGACGTTTTTTTTGGACCTTTGGAGCTCGATTTTGAGGTCGATTTTACGGTTTGGTGTTTCTAAATAGATGTTTTGA
Organism: Crotalaria pallida; assembly: GCA_037953625.1. Lineage (NCBI taxonomy): Eukaryota > Viridiplantae > Streptophyta > Magnoliopsida > Fabales > Fabaceae > Crotalaria > Crotalaria pallida. The sequence continues at coordinate 54,682,499 of CM075650.1, read as the reverse complement.
TTTTTTTTATTTTTATATTTATTTTTAAATTTTATTAACTTTTATAATGTTAATTAAGTATGTTTATTTTGTTGATTGTCATTACTCGCCTCATGTAACCTCGGCTTCCAACATATAGAATTAAATATGTTAATTGTTCAAAATATAAAATGATCGTTGTCGGCATTAAACAATAAATTTATTGTTACTTTCGTGAAAAGTTGTCGCTCGCCTAGTGTAACTTCGACTTTCACCTAAAAAAGGGATTAAAAGCAATTAATGACTAAGTAGCCTTGAGTTCCCTATCGTATCGAGGGAAACGTAGGAGCAGACACATTCTTGTCAGGCACAAAAAAATTAAAAATAATATTTTTTCTCCCATTTTAAAAATAAAGCATAAAATCAATATTTTAAATACCACCACATGATCAATTAAGTTACCATTTTCGAATGGGCGGTTGGGGTGCTAATATCTTCCACAATCCGATCGACTCTCGAATTCATAATCTCTCAAGTTCAAGACCATCCTTTATCTCGTTACTTTATTTTTCCACACTTTGGAAACAAAATGGGGTGACGACTCCACAAAAAGGGTCAGTCGGGCCCACGGTCGTGGGCGAGGACTCATAGAGTCTCTTGTTGACTCTAAGCCTTGATCCTATTTCAAACTATGCCCATAGAGAGGCCTCCAAGCCTTGATCCTATTTCAAACTATGCCCATAGAGTCTCTTGTTGACTCTCAACCTAAATTCACATGATTTAAACTTATTCTAGTGAATTAATAGCTTCACCTGTACCTCTAGGTCGTGAATCAACACAGAGATTGCAGGGAAATTGGCTGGAAATGCTAAAAACCAAAAATCCTTTGCATGCAGCCATATATGAGCAGAGTACCAAAACCAGAGGAGTTAACATGCAAAATCGTTGTAAAAATTAGGGAAAAAGGTTAGGAGTTATTCTCAGCAACATAAACTAGAGGTAGGAACAAATTTGAGATTCAGAGGGCTCATAAACTTACCAAAATCCTAGCTCCAAGTAGGCTCCAGACCTCAGGAACTTGGTTTGGCAGCAACAATCCCTCTCCTTTCGATCCTCGATTCTCCTTCCACACAGCCCCTCAACTCACGAATTTTATATCTTTGTGAAGTTCGAAACGTGAGCTTCACAATGGTGTATCACACTTAACCTAACTCTCAGCAACGATCGAGTAATCAAGGCACGAAATCAGAAACCCTAAATTGGTATCTAAAGAGCAATTCGACCAAAATGGTCCATTTTCTTCAACCAAATGCTTAAATACTCATTCCCATTGATCATGCAGCTCGACACGAAGATCATTAACGTGTCCTTGAAGTGTTTTTGTGTCAACGAAAGAGAATCGTTGAGTGTTGACTCATCAAACGCACTCACGAGTTCTCCACTGACCAGAATACTCGGGTGTTTCCAGGAATACTCGAGTATTTTGGCCAGTATTTCAAAAATATTTATTTTAATGCCCTTCCCTCCAAGACCTTCCTAATATTGCTTCTAGGTCCTAGTTCAGGGATTAATATGTAAAAACATTATTTTTACATATTATAGTTTATCAAAATATTTTTCCACCTAACACCGGCACGCATACCAACACATAATTAATCTAAATTAATTATGAAATTTATTTATTATTAATTATGATTAAGGAAAATAATCATGAAATAACTTTTCATAATCAAAGTTTTCATTACATCAGGGGATGAAAATTTGGGGTGTTACACTACTCTCCCACTTAACAGGAATTTCGTCCCCGAAATTCAACTTACAAAAATAACTCAGGATAATCCTTGCGCATTCTATCCTCTAATTCCCATGTCGTATCATATGTTGGAAACTACACTCGGTGGTTGAAATAACTAGGAACACTAGGAGAACACCTAGAAGGGGGGGTTGAATAGGTGTTATAGAAACTTTAAAAAGATTTTCGTAAGAAACAAATCTAAATGATTAAAACCAATGAAAATCAATCAATTAACAAATATTATATGATCAGAGATTAAGCGGAAACAATCAACACCAATATTCTTATTGATTCACCTAGGTTATGAAAATGATTTTCCCCAAATTAATTTGAACAATAAAGATTCAATTCAATCAAATATAGAAAAATCACTTTTTCTAGGTTTTCAATCAAGAACACAATTAAAGAATTGAATTGTAAAGAGTAGAGAGTTTAGAGATACGACACAGTGATTTATCCTGGTTCACTTTCATCCACTTGAAAGCTACTCCAGTCCCCTCTTCAACCAAGAGAGATTCTTCACTATGAGGAATTAGAGTTTCTCAAATTACAAGTAAATGCCTCACAAGACTTCCTTCTTGCTAGCCTACAAGAGATACCACACCCTTGCCTTGTAACCCTATTGATATCTAATCTAACCTCTTCTCTTGCTTGCCGATACCCCACAACAAGACTTCCAATTGCTTGCTTCACTCACAAGACTTCCAAATGCTTGTTCTTCAACAAGGCTTCCAAGTGCTTGATGAAATGCCTCACCAAGGCTTCCAATGAAACTTGCTTGATTCACAAAATCAAGTCTTCCTTTGTTGTAGATAGCTTGCCTTTTGCAAAGATTACAACTCAAATGAAAAACAATAACAATCCTATGAATCTCTTTCAAAAGCTATGAAATATCAACATGAGAGATTCAAGGTTCTTGATCAAAGAATATAAAAATGAGAGCTTTGATCTTGAGAGAGTGAGAGAGAATAGTGTGGCTTTGATTCTTTGTAAAATTGTGTATCAAAATGATTCTAGTTGATAGAAATGATTAGGAAAAGGTTTATATAGAATACCCAAAAGTTAGAGCACTTAGAATGGCTTTTGAGAAGTGAAAAACGTATTTAAAAAACCATATCTGATCAAGTTACTCGAGTGAAATGAGTGTTACTCGAGTAAACCGAAAGCAAGATAATTTTCACTCGAGTGAGACCAAAACTACTCGAGTAAAGTGAAGATAATCGATTATCAAAAGTTTGTTAATCGATTATCAGTACAAAATACACTGTTAATCAATTATCAAAATCTGTTAATCGATTATTAACATTAAAAATCACTTAAAACTTATTTTCTCAAAAACTAAACCTTTTCTTTCAAACCTTTAAGCCACCTATTGATTTTAGGCAAAGTGAATACTCAAAATATGATATAATCATGCAATCAAAAGAGATTCACTACCCTCTAATAAATTCTACCCAAACTCATAAACTAAAAGACTTGTGAGGCAAAAGATAAAACAATAAAACATAAACTACCAAACTAAGTCTTCATGAGTTGGTTCTCTCTTCATAACTTGATGTTTGTTGTTGCTTGTTGAGCTTGAACTTGATCAACACATTTGTAGCTTGTTCAAAAACTTTTTGGCATTTATCAAAACATTCTTCATGGATCTTACAATCTCCCCCTTTTTGAAAATGACAAACATGTTTTGAAATTATTTGAAGTTCATTAAAGTTGTTGATGCTTGAACCATTTGATCACTTGGTGAGACTCTATCACTTGGTGAGACTCTTGATCCCCCTCAATAAATGCTTTTGACATTTGAAATCCAATTGAGATAAGCTTGATTCTCCCCCTATCTTCAACAACTTTTCTCAACCTACATAAAAACAACAAAAAACAACCTTTCTCCAAACATACCATTTCATTTCTCAAAAAAAAAAATCAAAACATAATATTTCTCCCCTTTTTCAAATCTTTCAAATCTCCCATTTTTCAAAACATCATATTTCTCCCCCTTTGGCATTATCAAAAAGAAATATATACCAATTGTAACTAAACAAATACCAATTGAAATAAGATCTAAGCCAAAATAGAAGAAATATAACCAAAGCATGATAATCATCTAATGATTAAAATTAATATCATTGAGTAATCAATATCAAACAAATTGTATACCAATAACATGATACCAATTGTAAAACAATTGTAAGAATTTGATACCAATAGTATTTTCTCAATAGTATAAACAATATCACATTATAAGAAATAATACCAATTGAGAGAACTATGAGCAATATCTAACAATATCAATTGTAGATACCAATTGTATAATATCAAATGTTACCAATTTGTAGGATTTTCTTCTTGATACCAATTGAAGAAGATCAATAATGTCAATTGTATCAAATGTGTATAGACCTTCATTTGCTTCTTCAATCATACCTACAAAACAATCATGCTTTGCTTTTTGGTATCCAAATGGTTTTGGATCCATTTTTGTTAGTGTAGGGACTCTCACCCTTTTTCATCCAAACAAAATCTCCTTTAGGTATACCATGCACTTTAATATAACACACATTTGAAGTATGTCCATGAGTACCACAATAGAAACATGTTGGTGCATTTGAAAAATCAACTTTAGAAAAATCAACAACATTTCTATGAGATTTACTCTTAGCATTAGTATAACCCAAACCAAACTTGTTTGAATTTTCTCTTTGAAAATTTAACAATGTGCGCAATCTAATGTCACCATTTGAGAAACTTGCAAGCTTATTTTTCAAAATAGCATTTTCATCCTTAAGCAACTTGCAATTCTCACAATCAACCACAATATTCAATCTACTAGCACAATCACAAGAAGAACTAGCATATATAAGATCAAGAGTTTCATTTTGAAGATTAAGCTCATCAACTTGTTTTTGAAGTTCTAAAATCTCTTGTTGATGTTTCAAAATGAGCTTCTTCCTTTCAATGTTTTTCAAAGCTAGTTTCTTAAATTGTTTATGCATTTCTTCATAAGCATTATATAACATTTCATAATTTGAAGAAATTTCGGATTTAGTAAGACTTACATCGCTTTCGTCACTTTGCTCACTTGATTCATCATTTGAACTTTCCTCTTCATTTACTAGAGCTATCAAATTGAGACAAGCGGCATGTTCATCATCCGAAGAACTACTAGTTGTGCTTTTCTTGTCTTGTTCATCATCACTATTCCAAACTATGTATGCCCTTTTGTGTTTTGAATTTTTCTTCTCTTTCTCCTTCTTCTTGAGATACTTCGAGCATGAGTACTTGAGATAACCGGGCTTTCCACATTCATGGCAAACTACACCTTCTTTTGAAGTCTTGGTCTTGTAGTGTGGGGGATCCTTCTCTTTACTTTTGTCCTTGTTCAACCTTCCTTTTCTCCTTAGAATTTTATTGAACTTTCTTAGTAGAAGCTTCATCTCCTCTTCATCAATATCCGAATCGGAATCTTCATTATCAACATCATCATCAACAGAACTCTCTTCCTTTTTATATGACCTTTGAGCTTTAAGAGCAATTCCTTTTCTCTATTTGTACTTATCCGACTCTTCATGCATTTGCAAACGTCCAAGCTCCATTTCATGTTCTTGTAGCTTTCCGAAAAGTGTTGCTAAGTCCATGGTGTCCAAGTCCTTTGATTCAACAATTGCGGTAACCTTAGGTTGCCATTCCCTACTTAGACATCTTAAAACTTTGTTAACAAGTTCACAATTCAAGAAAGTTTTACCAAGAGCAATGAGATGATTAACAATATGTGTAAAACGTTTTTGCATAAAACATATAGATTCATTAGGCAACATACGAAACAATTCATATTCATGCATCAAAGAATTTAATCTAGCACGCCTAACTTCACTAGTGCCTTCATGTGTGACTTGCAAGGTGTCCCACATATCTTTGGCATCTTTACATTGGGAGACTCTAAAGAACTCATCATAAGATAGAGCGGAGGTGATGATATTTTTTGCTTTTAAATCATATTGAATTTTCCTTTTATCATCATCGGTCCACTTATCTTTGGGAGTTAGTGTAAGCACACCTTCTACATCTTTTGAGGGAATATAAGGACCATTTTCAATGGCTTCCCAAATGTTCACATCTATAGCTTCTATAAAGATTCTCATCCTAATTTTCCAATAACCATAACCCTCTCCACCAAACATAGGAGGGCGATTTATTGAAGCACCTTCACCACCAAAAGGATTCGTAGAACCCATTGTAGTTTCTCAAGGATCTTAACGAAAAATATCTATGCTCGTGTCTTTCGACCGAGCTCTGATACCAATTGTTGGAAACTACACTCGGTGGTTGAAATAACTAGGAACACTAGGAGAACACCTAGAAGGGGGGGTTGAATAGGTGTTATAGAAACTTTGAAAGATTTTCGCAAGAAACAAATCTAAACGATTAAAACCAATGAAAATCAATCAATTAACAAATATTATATGATCAGAGATTAAGCGGAAACAATCAACACCAATATTCTTATTGATTCACCTAGGTTATGAAAATGATTTTCCCCAAATTAATTTGAACAATAAAGATTCAATTCAATCAAATATAGAAAAATCACTTTTTCTAGGTTTTCAATCAAGAACACAATTAAAGACTTGAATTGTAAAGAGTAGAGAGTTTAGAGATACGACACAGTGATTTATCCTGGTTCACTTTCATCCACTTGAAAGCTACTCCAGTCCCCTCTTCAACCAAGAGAGATTCTTCACTATGAGGAATTAGAGTTTCTCAAATTACAAGTAAATGCCTCACAAGACTTCCTTCTTGCTAGCCTACAAGAGATACCACACCCTTGCCTTGTAACCCTATTGATATCTAATCTAACCTCTTCTCTTGCTTGCCGATACCCCACAACAAGACTTCCAATTGCTTGCTTCACTCACAAGACTTCCAAATGCTTGTTCTTCAACAAGGCTTCCATGTGCTTGATGAAATGCCTCACCAAGGCTTCCAATGAAACTTGCTTGATTCACAAAATCAAGTCTTCCTTTGTTGTAGATAGCTTGCCTTTTGCAAAGATTACAACTCAAATGAAAAACAATAACAATCCTATGAATCTCTTTCAAAAGCTATGAAATATCAACATGAGAGATTCAAGGTTCTTGATCAAAGAATATAAAAATGAGAGCTTTGATCTTGAGAGAGTGAGAGAGAATAGTGTGGCTTTGATTCTTTGTAAAATTGTGTATCAAAATGATTCTAGTTGATAGAAATGATTAGGAAAAGGTTTATATAGAATACCCAAAAGTTAGAGCACTTAGAATGGCTTTTGAGAAGTGAAAAACGTATTTAAAAAACCATATCTGATCAAGTTACTCGAGTGAAATGAGTGTTACTCGAGTAAACCGAAAGCAAGATAATTTTCACTCGAGTGAGACCAAAACTACTCGAGTAAAGTGAAGATAATCGATTATCAAAAGTTTGTTAATCGATTATCAGTACAAAATACACTGTTAATCAATTGTCAAAATCTGTTAATCGATTATTAACATTAAAAATCACTTAAAACTTATTTTCTCAAAAACTAAACCTTTTCTTTCAAACCTTTAAGCCACCTATTGATTTTAGGCAAAGTGAATACTCAAAATATGATATAATCATGCAATCAAAAGAGATTCACTACCCTCTAATAAATTCTACCCAAACTCATAAACTAAAAGACTTGTGAGGCAAAAGATAAAACAATAAAACATAAACTACCAAACTAAGTCTTCATGAGTTGGTTCTCTCTTCATAACTTGATGTTTGTTGTTGCTTGTTGAGCTTGAACTTGATCAACACATTTGTAGCTTGTTCAAAAACTTTTTGGCATTTATCAAAACATTCTTCATGGATCTTACAATCTCCCCCTTTTTGAAAATGACAAACATGTTTTGAAATTATTTGAAGTTCATTAAAGTTGTTGATGCTTGAACCATTTGATCACTTGGTGAGACTCTATCACTTGGTGAGACTCTTGATCCCCCTCAATAAATGCTTTTGACATTTGAAATCCAATTGAGATAAGCTTGATTCTCCCCCTATCTTCAACAACTTTGCTCAACCTACATAAAAACAACAAAAAACAACCTTTCTCCAAACATACCATTTCATTTCTCAAAAAAAAAAAAATCAAAACATAATATTTCTCCCCTTTTTCAAATCTTTCAAATCTCCCATTTTTCAAAACATCATATTTCTCCCCCTTTGGCATTATCAAAAAGAAATATATACCAATTGTAACTAAACAAATACCAATTGAAATAAGATCTAAGCCAAAATAGAAGAAATATAACCAAAGCATGATAATCATCTAATGATTAAAATTAATATCATTGAGTAATCAATATCAAACAAATTGTATACCAATAACATGATACCAATTGTAAAACAATTGTAAGAATTTGATACCAATAGTATTTTCTCAATAGTATAAACAATATCACATTATAAGAAATAATACCAATTGAGAGAACTATGAGCAATATCTAACAATATCAATTGTAGATACCAATTGTATAATATCAAATGTTACCAATTTGTAGGATTTTCTTCTTGATACCAATTGAAGAAGATCAATAATGTCAATTGTATCAAATGTGTATAGACCTTCATTTGCTTCTTCAATCATACCTACAAAACAATCATGCTTTGCTTTTTGGTATCCAAATGGTTTTGGATCCATTTTTGTTAGTGTAGGGACTCTCACCCTTTTTCATCCAAACAAAATCTCCTTTAGGTATACCATGCACTTTAATATAACACACATTTGAAGTATGTCCATGAGTACCACAATAGAAACATGTTGGTGCATTTGAAAAATCAACTTTAGAAAAATCAACAACATTTCTATGAGATTTACTCTTAGCATTAGTATAACCCAAACCAAACTTGTTTGAATTTTCTCTTTGAAAATTTAACAATGTGCGCAATCTAATGTCACCATTTGAGAAACTTGCAAGCTTATTTTTCAAAATAGCATTTTCATCCTTAAGCAACTTGCAATTCTCACAATCAACCACAATATTCAATCTACTAGCACAATCACAAGAAGAACTAGCATATATAAGATCAAGAGTTTCATTTTGAAGATTAAGCTCATCAACTTGTTTTTGAAGTTCTAAAATCTCTTGTTGATGTTTCAAAATGAGCTTCTTCCTTTCAATGTTTTTCAAAGCTAGTTTCTTAAATTGTTTATGCATTTCTTCATAAGCATTATATAACATTTCATAATTTGAAGAAATTTCGGATTTAGTAAGACTTACATCGCTTTCGTCACTTTGCTCACTTGATTCATCATTTGAACTTTCCTCTTCATTTACTAGAGCTATCAAATTGAGACAAGCGGCATGTTCATCATCCGAAGAACTACTAGTTGTGCTTTTCTTGTCTTGTTCATCATCACTATTCCAAACTATGTATGCCCTTTTGTGTTTTGAATTTTTCTTCTCTTTCTCCTTCTTCTTGAGATACTTCGAGCATGAGTACTTGAGATAACCGGGCTTTCCACATTCATGGCAAACTACACCTTCTTTTGAAGTCTTGGTCTTGTAGTGTGGGGGATCCTTCTCTTTACTTTTGTCCTTGTTCAACCTTCCTTTTCTCCTTAGAATTTTATTGAACTTTCTTAGTAGAAGCTTCATCTCCTCTTCATCAATATCCGAATCGGAATCTTCATTATCAACATCATCATCAACAGAACTCTCTTCCTTTTTATATGACCTTTGAGCTTTAAGAGCAATTCCTTTTCTCTATTTGTACTTATCCGACTCTTCATGCATTTGCAAACGTCCAAGCTCCATTTCATGTTCTTGTAGCTTTCCGAAAAGTGTTGCTAAGTCCATGGTGTCCAAGTCCTTTGATTCAACAATTGCGGTAACCTTAGGTTGCCATTCCCTACTTAGACATCTTAAAACTTTGTTAACAAGTTCACAATTCAAGAAAGTTTTACCAAGAGCAATGAGATGATTAACAATATGTGTAAAACGTTTTTGCATAAAACATATAGATTCATTAGGCAACATACGAAACAATTCATATTCATGCATCAAAGAATTTAATCTAGCACGCCTAACTTCACTAGTGCCTTCATGTGTGACTTGCAAGGTGTCCCACATATCTTTGGCATCTTTACATTGGGAGACTCTAAAGAACTCATCATAAGATAGAGCGGAGGTGATGATATTTTTTGCTTTTAAATCATATTGAATTTTCCTTTTATCATCATCGGTCCACTTATCTTTGGGAGTTAGTGTAAGCACACCTTCTACATCTTTTGAGGGAATATAAGGACCATTTTCAATGGCTTCCCAAATGTTCACATCTATAGCTTCTATAAAGATTCTCATCCTAATTTTCCAATAACCATAACCCTCTCCACCAAACATAGGAGGGCGATTTATTGAAGCACCTTCACCACCAAAAGGATTCGTAGAACCCATTGTAGTTTCTCAAGGATCTTAACGAAAAATATCTATGCTCGTGTCTTTCGACCGAGCTCTGATACCAATTGTTGGAAACTACACTCGGTGGTTGAAATAACTAGGAACACTAGGAGAACACCTAGAAGGGGGGGTTGAATAGGTGTTATAGAAACTTTGAAAGATTTTCGCAAGAAACAAATCTAAACGATTAAAACCAATGAAAATCAATCAATTAACAAATATTATATGATCAGAGATTAAGCGGAAACAATCAACACCAATATTCTTATTGATTCACCTAGGTTATGAAAATGATTTTCCCCAAATTAATTTGAACAATAAAGATTCAATTCAATCAAATATAGAAAATTCACTTTTTCTAGGTTTTCAATCAAGAACACAATTAAAGACTTGAATTGTAAAGAGTAGAGAGTTTAGAGATACGACACAGTGATTTATCCTGGTTCACTTTCATCCACTTGAAAGCTACTCCAGTCCCCTCTTCAACCAAGAGAGATTCTTCACTATGAGGAATTAGAGTTTCTCAAATTACAAGTAAATGCCTCACAAGACTTCCTTCTTGCTAGCCTACAAGAGATACCACACCCTTGCCTTGTAACCCTATTGATATCTAATCTAACCTCTTCTCTTGCTTGCCGATACCCCACAACAAGACTTCCAATTGCTTGCTTCACTCACAAGACTTCCAAATGCTTGTTCTTCAACAAGGCTTCCAAGTGCTTGATGAAATGCCTCACCAAGGCTTCCAATGAAACTTGCTTGATTCACAAAATCAAGTCTTCCTTTGTTGTAGATAGCTTGCCTTTTGCAAAGATTACAACTCAAATGAAAAACAATAACAATCCTATGAATCTCTTTCAAAAGCTATGAAATATCAACATGAGAGATTCAAGGTTCTTGATCAAAGAATATAAAAATGAGAGCTTTGATCTTGAGAGAGTGAGAGAGAATAGTGTGGCTTTGATTCTTTGTAAAATTGTGTATCAAAATGATTCTAGTTGATAGAAATGATTAGGAAAAGGTTTATATAGAATACCCAAAAGTTAGAGCACTTAGAATGGCTTTTGAGAAGTGAAAAACGTATTTAAAAAACCATATCTGATCAAGTTACTCGAGTGAAATGAGTGTTACTCGAGTAAACCGAAAGCAAGATAATTTTCACTCGAGTGAGACCAAAACTACTCGAGTAAAGTGAAGATAATCGATTATCAAAAGTTTGTTAATCGATTATCAGTACAAAATACACTGTTAATCAATTATCAAAATCTGTTAATCGATTATTAACATTAAAAATCACTTAAAACTTATTTTCTCAAAAACTAAACCTTTTCTTTCAAACCTTTAAGCCACCTATTGATTTTAGGCAAAGTGAATACTCAAAATATGATATAATCATGCAATCAAAAGAGATTCACTACCCTCTAATAAATTCTACCCAAACTCATAAACTAAAAGACTTGTGAGGCAAAAGATAAAACAATAAAACATAAACTACCAAACTAAGTCTTCATGAGTTGGTTCTCTCTTCATAACTTGATGTTTGTTGTTGCTTGTTGAGCTTGAACTTGATCAACACATTTGTAGCTTGTTCAAAAACTTTTTGGCATTTATCAAAACATTCTTCATGGATCTTACAATCTTCCCCTTTTTGAAAATGACAAACATGTTTTGAAATTATTTGAAGTTCATTAAAGTTGTTGATGCTTGAACCATTTGATCACTTGGTGAGACTCTATCACTTGGTGAGACTCTTGATCCCCCTCAATAAATGCTTTTGACATTTGAAATCCAATTGAGATAAGCTTGATTCTCCCCCTATCTTCAACAACTTTGCTCAACCTACATAAAAACAACAAAAAACAACCTTTCTCCAAACATACCATTTCATTTCTCAAAAAAAAAAAATCAAAACATAATATTTCTCCCCTTTTTCAAATCTTTCAAATCTCCCATTTTTCAAAACATCATATTTCTCCCCCTTTGGCATTATCAAAAAGAAATATATACCAATTGTAACTAAACAAATACCAATTGAAATAAGATCTAAGCCAAAATAGAAGAAATATAACCAAAGCATGATAATCATCTAATGATTAAAATTAATATCATTGAGTAATCAATATCAAACAAATTGTATACCAATAACATGATACCAATTGTAAAACAATTGTAAGAATTTGATACCAATAGTATTTTCTCAATAGTATAAACAATATCACATTATAAGAAATAATACCAATTGAGAGAACTATGAGCAATATCTAACAATATCAATTGTAGATACCAATTGTATAATATCAAATGTTACCAATTTGTAGGATTTTCTTCTTGATACCAATTGAAGAAGATCAATAATGTCAATTGTATCAAATGTGTATAGACCTTCATTTGCTTCTTCAATCATACCTACAAAACAATCATGCTTTGCTTTTTGGTATCCAAATGGTTTTGGATCCATTTTTGTTAGTGTAGGGACTCTCACCCTTTTTCATCCAAACAAAATCTCCTTTAGGTATACCATGCACTTTAATATAACACACATTTGAAGTATGTCCATGAGTACCACAATAGAAACATGTTGGTGCATTTGAAAAATCAACTTTAGAAAAATCAACAACATTTCTATGAGATTTACTCTTAGCATTAGTATAACCCAAACCAAACTTGTTTGAATTTTCTCTTTGAAAATTTAACAATGTGCGCAATCTAATGTCACCATTTGAGAAACTTGCAAGCTTATTTTTCAAAATAGCATTTTCATCCTTAAGCAACTTGCAATTCTCACAATCAACCACAATATTCAATCTACTAGCACAATCACAAGAAGAACTAGCATATATAAGATCAAGAGTTTCATTTTGAAGATTAAGCTCATCAACTTGTTTTTGAAGTTCTAAAATCTCTTGTTGATGTTTCAAAATGAGCTTCTTCCTTTCAATGTTTTTCAAAGCTAGTTTCTTAAATTGTTTATGCATTTCTTCATAAGCATTATATAACATTTCATAATTTGAAGAAATTTCGGATTTAGTAAGACTTACATCGCTTTCGTCACTTTGCTCACTTGATTCATCATTTGAACTTTCCTCTTCATTTACTAGAGCTATCAAATTGAGACAAGCGGCATGTTCATCATCCGAAGAACTACTAGTTGTGCTTTTCTTGTCTTGTTCATCATCACTATTCCAAACTATGTATGCCCTTTTGTGTTTTGAATTTTTCTTCTCTTTCTCCTTCTTCTTGAGATACTTCGAGCATGAGTACTTGAGATAACCGGGCTTTCCACATTCATGGCAAACTACACCTTCTTTTGAAGTCTTGGTCTTGTAGTGTGGGGGATCCTTCTCTTTACTTTTGTCCTTGTTCAACCTTCCTTTTCTCCTTAGAATTTTATTGAACTTTCTTAGTAGAAGCTTCATCTCCTCTTCATCAATATCCGAATCGGAATCTTCATTATCAACATCATCATCAACAGAACTCTCTTCCTTTTTATATGACCTTTGAGCTTTAAGAGCAATTCCTTTTCTCTATTTGTACTTATCCGACTCTTCATGCATTTGCAAACGTCCAAGCTCCATTTCATGTTCTTGTAGCTTTCCGAAAAGTGTTGCTAAGTCCATGGTGTCCAAGTCCTTTGATTCAACAATTGCGGTAACCTTAGGTTGCCATTCCCTACTTAGACATCTTAAAACTTTGTTAACAAGTTCACAATTCAAGAAAGTTTTACCAAGAGCAATGAGATGATTAACAATATGTGTAAAACGTTTTTGCATAAAACATATAGATTCATTAGGCAACATACGAAACAATTCATATTCATGCATCAAAGAATTTAATCTAGCACGCCTAACTTCACTAGTGCCTTCATGTGTGACTTGCAAGGTGTCCCACATATCTTTGGCATCTTTACATTGGGAGACTCTAAAGAACTCATCATAAGATAGAGCGGAGGTGATGATATTTTTTGCTTTTAAATCATATTGAATTTTCCTTTTATCATCATCGGTCCACTTATCTTTGGGAGTTAGTGTAAGCACACCTTCTACATCTTTTGAGGGAATATAAGGACCATTTTCAATGGCTTCCCAAATGTTCACATCTATAGCTTCTATAAAGATTGTCATCCTAATTTTCCAATAACCATAACCCTCTCCACCAAACATAGGAGGGCGATTTATTGAAGCACCTTCACCACCAAAAGGATTCGTAGAACCCATTGTAGTTTCTCAAGGATCTTAACGAAAAATCTCTATGCTCGTGTCTTTCGACCGAGCTCTGATACCAATTGTTGGAAACTACACTCGGTGGTTGAAATAACTAGGAACACTAGGAGAACACCTAGAAGGGGGGGTTGAATAGGTGTTATAGAAACTTTGAAAGATTTTCGCAAGAAACAAATCTAAACGATTAAAACCAATGAAAATCAATCAATTAACAAATATTATATGATCAGAGATTAAGCGGAAACAATCAACACCAATATTCTTATTGATTCACCTAGGTTATGAAAATGATTTTCCCCAAATTAATTTGAACAATAAAGATTCAATTCAATCAAATATAGAAAAATCACTTTTTCTAGGTTTTCAATCAAGAACACAATTAAAGACTTGAATTGTAAAGAGTAGAGAGTTTAGAGATACGACACAGTGATTTATCCTGGTTCACTTTCATCCACTTGAAAGCTACTCCAGTCCCCTCTTCAACCAAGAGAGATTCTTCACTATGAGGAATTAGAGTTTCTCAAATTACAAGTAAATGCCTCACAAGACTTCCTTCTTGCTAGCCTACAAGAGATACCACACCCTTGCCTTGTAACCCTATTGATATCTAATCTAACCTCTTCTCTTGCTTGCCGATACCCCACAACAAGACTTCCAATTGCTTGCTTCACTCACAAGACTTCCAAATGCTTGTTCTTCAACAAGGCTTCCAAGTGCTTGATGAAATGCCTCACCAAGGCTTCCAATGAAACTTGCTTGATTCACAAAATCAAGTCTTCCTTTGTTGTAGATAGCTTGCCTTTTGCAAAGATTACAACTCAAATGAAAAACAATAACAATCCTATGAATCTCTTTCAAAAGCTATGAAATATCAACATGAGAGATTCAAGGTTCTTGATCAAAGAATATAAAAATGAGAGCTTTGATCTTGAGAGAGTGAGAGAGAATAGTGTGGCTTTGATTCTTTGTAAAATTGTGTATCAAAATGATTCTAGTTGATAGAAATGATTAGGAAAAGGTTTATATAGAATACCCAAAAGTTAGAGCACTTAGAATGGCTTTTGAGAAGTGAAAAACGTATTTAAAAAACCATATCTGATCAAGTTACTCGAGTGAAATGAGTGTTACTCGAGTAAACCGAAAGCAAGATAATTTTCACTCGAGTGAGACCAAAAATACTCGAGTAAAGTGAAGATAATCGATTATCAAAAGTTTGTTAATCGATTATCAGTACAAAATACACTGTTAATCAATTATCAAAATCTGTTAATCGATTATTAACATTAAAAATCACTTAAAACTTATTTTCTCAAAAACTAAACCTTTTCTTTCAAACCTTTAAGCCACCTATTGATTTTAGGCAAAGTGAATACTCAAAATATGATATAATCATGCAATCAAAAGAGATTCACTACCCTCTAATAAATTCTACCCAAACTCATAAACTAAAAGACTTGTGAGGCAAAAGATAAAACAATAAAACATAAACTACCAAACTAAGTCTTCATGAGTTGGTTCTCTCTTCATAACTTGATGTTTGTTGTTGCTTGTTGAGCTTGAACTTGATCAACACATTTGTAGCTTGTTCAAAAACTTTTTGGCATTTATCAAAACATTCTTCATGGATCTTACATCATACACATTTCCACTTTGCCACACGACTTTGATTAACGGAATCTCCTTTCCTCTAAGCTACTTTATCCTTCTATCTTCAATTTTAACTGGGCCAGCCTTAAAGGTTAGTTTTTCTCGTAAGCTTAAATCATCAGGACGAATTTGAAGAATCGCGGTTGAATCATGCATGAACTTTTTCAACTGAGACACATGATAAACATTGTGCAAGTTGGCTAGGGATGGTGGAAGAGCTATTTGATAAGCTACCGGTCCTACTCGCTTAAGGATTTGGTAGGGACCTATAAACTTAGGCGAAAGCTTCAGAGGTTTCAACGCTCTACTCACTCCCTTCAGCGGTACTATCCTGAGAAACACATGGTCGCCTTCTGCAAACTCTAAAGGTCTCCTTCTCCAATCCGCATAGCTTTTCTGGCGACTTTGAACAGCCCTGATCTTTTCTTGAATCATTCTGATCTTTTCAGTTGTTTGTTGTACCACATCCGGACCAAGATGTAAATTCTCCCCCACTTGAAACCAACATAGCGGGGTTTGACACTTTCTTCCATACAACGCCTCGAACGGTGCCATTCCAATACTTGCATGATATCCATTGTTGTATGTGAATTCCGCGAGTGGTAGAATCTGATCCCAACTTCCTCGTTCTTCCAACACACAAGCTCGCAGGATGTCTTCCACAGTTTGAATGGTTCTCTCGGTCTGCCCATTTGTCTGAGGGTGGTATGCTGAACTCATCTTGATTTCCGTCCCCAGGGCTTGATGTAGGCTTGGCCAAAATCTAGACATGAACCTCGGATCACGATCAGAAATAATACTGGATGGCACTCCATGCAATCGTACCACTTCCCGGATATAAAGCTGGGTAAGCTTTTCCAAAGAATAGCGCATATTCACCGGAATGAAATGCGCTGACTTAGTAAGACGGTCCACAATTACCCAGATTGCATCATGGTTTGCAACTGTCCTTGGCAATCCAGTCACAAAATCCATGGAAATACTATCCCACTTCCATTGTGGAATATCCAAGGGTTGCAACATTCCTCCAGGTTTCCGGTGTTCCACCTTAACTTTTTGACAGATTAAACATGACGCTACATAATCCACAACGTCCTTCTTAAGCCCCGACCATCAAAAAATGCCTTTCAAATCCCGGTACATCTTAGTTGATCCCGGATGAACGCTCATCTGACTCTTATGTGCCTCATCCAGAATTAACCTTATAATCTCCGAACTCTTCGGTATGCAAATTCTCGTTTTGAAACGAAGAATTCCATCTGGCCCTTCCGAGAAATTAGGCTCTTTTCCTCCTTTCATCAACTTCTTCTTTTCTGATAACTCTTCGTCCTCTTGTTGCAGTTCTCGAATTCGAGCCAAGAATTCACTCGAAATTTGCAACATACCCATCTTAATGTGGCTTGGTTCCACTTGCATCACTAAACTTAAATCTCGAAACTCTTCAATCAAAGCTACTTCTTTAATCATCATGGAACTTGCATAAATCGCTTTACAGCTCAAAGCGTCTACTACAACATTAGCCTTACCGGGATGGTAATGAAGTTCAAAGTCGTAGTCTTTTAAGAATTCCGTCCACCGACGCTGCCTCATATTCAACTCTTTTTGATCAAACAAATACTTCAAACTCTTCTGGTCACTAAACACTCGGAATGTAGTGCCATAGAGATGATGCCTCCATATCTTCAGTGCAAAAACTATTGCAGCAAGTTCCAAATCATGGGTGGGGTAATTTACCTTGTGAACTTTCAATTGATGAGATGCATACGCCACAACCTTTCCTTCTTGCATTAGAACACTCCCAAGTCCTTGTCCTGATGCATCACAGTACACTTCATACTCCTTGTGAGGGTCAGGTAAGATTAACACTGGCAAGGATGTTAATCTTTCCTTAAGCATCAGAAAACTCTTCTCATATTTTTCATCCCATAAGAATGGTTGATCCTTCCGAGTTAGCTTAGTGAGAGGTAGTGCGATCTTCGAAAATCCCTCAATGAATCTTCTATAATAACCAGCCAGTCCTAAGAAACTTCAGACTTCAGTGACTGTCTTCGGTTGAACCCACTGCAGAACCGATTCAACTTTAGCTGGGTCAACTGCTATGCCACCTTCCGAAATCACATGCCCCAAAAACTGAACTTCCTTCAACCAAAACTCACACTTAGAGATTTTAGCATAGAGTTGCTTCTCCTTCAAAATCTTCAATACTATCCAAAGGTGTTCGACATGCTCTTCCGGATTCTTAGAATATATCAGGATATCATCAATGAAAACTACCACGAATGAATCCAGATATGGTCTTAAAATCCGATTCATATAGTCAATGAAGATAGCTGGTGCATTTGTCAATCCGAACGACATTACAACATACTCATAATGTCCGTATCGAGATCGGAATGCGGTCTTAGGGATATCTTCCTCAATTCTGATCTGATGATACCCAGATCTCAGATCAATCTTGGAAAACACTGAAGCTCTTCTTACTTGGTCCATAAGATCATCAATCCTTGGAAAGGGATACTTATTCTTTATGGTCACCTTATTCAACTATTTGTAATCTACACACATTCTAAGGCTTCCATCCTTCTTCTTGACATACAACACCGGAGCGCCCCATGGAGATACGCTGGTTCTAATAAGTTGTTTTTGTAGTAGCTCCTCTATCTGTTTCTTCAATTCGACCATCTCGGGTGGTGCCATTCTATAAGGGGCAATACAAATGGGACCAGTTCCTGGAATCAACTTGATTCCAAACTCAATCTCCCTCTTGGGTGGTAATCCCGGCATCTCCTCAGGAAATACTTCAGGAAACTCCCGAACAACTGGAATCTCCTCCACAGACTTTTCTCCTTCCTCTGATTTAACAGTAGAGACAAAACAGAGATACTTTTCTGAGATTGAGTCCTTGTATAGAATTGCCTTCTTATCACAGTCAATAACTACCTGATTGCTAACCATCCAATCCATGCCCAAAATCACATCCAATTGGGACAAAGGTAAGCAGATCAAATCTAACTAGGAGACTCGGTCTAATACCTTAATTCTACAATTAAGGCACACCTTAGAAGCGATCACGGGAGAATTAGTAGGGGTTTCTACCCTAAGACAATAGGGTGATTCAGACACAGACAATTTCAAATGATTCACACATTCAAAGGAAACAAATGAATGAGTGGCTCCTGAATCGAATAAAATTCTACAAGGTTGGTCATTAAGCAGATAAGTACCTTGCACGAGTCCCGAAGTCTGGTTAGCTTCAGTACCACTAAGGGTGAAAACTCGCCCTTGGGTCACTGGCTTGCCCACAGATCCTCTTTGAGCGTCCTTAGGAGGTTCCTTGCAATCGCGAGAAAAATGACCAGGTTTCCCGCAGTTAAAACATCCACTGTGAGACCAACAAAATCTTCCGAAGTGATGACGCTTGCACTTCTCACAATAAGGAGCATTATCGTAAGAGGTGTTTCGATCACCAGACATCTTGCCCTTTCCTCGATTCTTATGGGAATAAGGACCTTTGTGGCGGTGATCATGTCCTTTCCGCCTCTGCGATCCATATCCCTGATGTTCTTTCTTTCCTTCCATAATCTGAACTGTCTCCGCCTTTTTATCATCCTTATACATTCTACACATATCCACCAGCATGGGAAAACTTTGAATCTTTTGATAACTGAACACTGACTTTAATTCAGGTCTCAGTCCTTCTTCAAACTTGATACACATACTCCTTTCATCAGGATTCATCTGATAATAAGGAGAGTATTTCATCAATTTATCAAATTTCGCAGCATATTCACCCACACTCATGCTGCCTTGTTTGAGTTGTAGAAACTCCACCTCTTTCTTCCTCCTTAGATCATCAGGAAAATACTTCTTGAGAAATTCCTCCATGAATACTTCCTAAGTTACTTCTCTTCCTTCGTGAGCCAGTAACTGGGCAGTATGATTCCACCAATGTTCCGCTTCGCCTTCCAGCATGAATACAACATAAACTATTTTCTGTGCATCGGAGCATTCCAAAGTTCTAAAGATCTTGTCCATTTCCAAGATCCACTTATTAGCTTCTTCAGGCTTAAACCCACCAGCAAACTTCGAGGGATTGCAGCTCCTGAAATCCGACAAAGTTTTGGCCTCCGTAGCTGCTACACCCACTAGAGGTGGATTAACGGCCTGAGGTTGATGTTGCCGATGCTGATTCTGCTGCATATTCTCTAATACTGCAGTAATCCTTTCCAACAGATCGTTCGCATGATTTCTATAACGCGATGCCATAGTGAGCCTGCACTATGGACCTAGGTCGTCAAAGATCTATCTAAACCATTGAAATCTATTTATTTCTATTCTAAACAAACATTAATAGAACTCAAGCTATATGAAATAAATCAAATATCTAAGAATATTTACCCATCTGTAGCATCTTCTGGCAGATCATGCTTGAGAGGATCAAGAATCAGGACCATTATGCTCTAATACCATAAAAGTGTCGCACTCTCTCCTTTAGTTTACAAAATATAGTCTCTATTTGTATTTATATAATAAATATGGACTTGCGTTCAATGGAGAAGTAATGAAAATTCTTATCATTTCCATACATACGATTAAAGTAGCTTGTGATAGCATAAGTTGGGTTTTTATTTACGATTATTAAAACTTCCCAACTCAGCACTAAAATCTTTCTTGTGAGAATAAAACAACATGATTATCAGAGTAAGCAGAATTTGAATAAAATAGTGACCTTGATTTGATATTCCACATTTCATGTCATTTATATAAAGATATATATATATATATATATATATCCATATTATCACATAAAAGTACCAACATATATCAAGGTCAAAGTCAAGGTAGCAGAAGTTTATAAGATACAAGTCCATGATATAAGACTAAAAGAAAAGACCACCTCACTGAGATCTCTCAAAAATATATACAATATATGTATAGAGCAAAATATGAAATCCCAGCAGTGATCCGATGATCCTCCTCCATAGCATAAGTCTCCAGAATCTCTAGCAGCTGCTCCACATGTCCCACATCCTAACCATCTATACTATGCATCACCCGGTGGATCCCCAACTCCCCACTGGCTTCCAGTGGAGTGCTCGACTGGCTCGCCCTCACTCTCAGCCTCCTCAGGGTCCTCCTCAACCTCGTCCGACTGAGTGGGTGCCCTACCACTGGGCACTGGGTCAGCTGAAGGAGTCCCATGAACCGGACTCATCGGACTAGGTATAGGAGTCTCCTCACGGATCACTCGGGAAGCAGAGGGGTGAGATCTAGTAGCAGCTCTAAAACGAAAGGAATGAAATCGACGAGCTGGTCGAGTCGGGGGTGGTCCATGATAAGCATAAAAAGGGGGTACATGCAAAGTATAGATAATAGGGATGCGAAACCTACGAGGACGGACACGAGCCAGAGGGTTAGGGTGATATAGAGTCACCTCTACCTCACCCTCAAAAGTGGCTCTATGGTCCTCGTAGTACCACACTCCACTAGGGAGTGGGCGCAACTCGATGCAAGCTAGATAGCGAGCCATCACCTATAATGGGCATAAGGGGTAAGCAATATAATTCACATAATCGAATAAGAATAAATAGAGCAAGTAACATTCACAAGTACCAAATAGTCAGATGCATAAACAAATGAGCAAGCATGGTTCATTTATAATAATCCCATTATTTATGTGTCATGATGCATGCTTCCCATTTCCATTATTTATTGAACGTTCAATCCAGTAATTCGTATACATGACCAACATGTATTGTGAAACTGCTCGGACAGTGTGCACACAACGTCACCAAGACGTAATAGCATCCCACAATGCTTCCCACATTACCAAAATGTGTCATCGAGCCAGTTACTGTGACACCCTTCCTAATTACCCAAGTATAATATAGTACTTAAGCTATCATATTGGATAATATATGGACTTGTGAGTATTAAGAAAATATGTAAGTGAAATTTTTCTTTTTAAAGCGGGTGTACAAATCAACACTTGGAATTCTCGGAGAATAAACTCGACAGCATTTCAAAACAGTTGTATCGAATTCGGCGATTTCTAAAACCTTTTCAAAAGTTGGGTAACATTCGTCTTTTGGAATCGTAATTATATCATAGAGAATAACTGAAGCTTCCCTTGCTTTATTTGATAGAACTGATACCATCGAATAGTTTTCACAGCCGAACTCTCAAATAGATTAAATCAGAGTAAGCGGAAATTATCGGACTATGCCATGGATAGGAATATAAACATAGGTTTTATATATAGAAAAGTCATAAGTACATAGCCCAGTATCGGAGTCTCCAAGTTCCAAAATATACAAGTCCATAAACAGATCTACATAGCAGTGTAACCAAAACCCTAGAGTACCCAAAAAAAAATCTACACATATATACATAACCAAAATATAACTCTAAGGGTGGTCACGTAGATCTGACAGCATCAGATGTAGTAGTAGTGATAGCAGTAGTCTCCAAGAAGCAAAAGTAGTAAGGTAGTAGCATCATCATCAACACAGCAGCAGCAAGATCTCCTCCATAGCATCCACACACCGGATCCTCTGATCCTCATCACATACCCTATGCACATACCTAGGGATCATCGTCCCTCCAATCACTCCCAGTAGAATGCACGCCAGGCTCGCTTCTACTCTCGTCCTCCACCGGATCCTCCTCGATCTCATCCGAGGGAGAGTGTACCCTACCACTGGGTACCGGGTCAGGTGATGGTGATACCCTGACTGGGCTCCTCGGATCAGAAGGGGGAGTCTCCTCACGGACGACTCTCGAGGTAAAAGGGTGAGAGCGGGTAGGTCGAAAATGAAAGTTGTGATAAGAGCGAGCTGATCGCATGGGAGGTGGTCCATGGTAAGTATAAAACGGGGGTACGTGCATAGTGTATATGATGGGAATCCTAAACCTACGAGGACGGAATCGCATCAGCGGGTTCGGGTGGTAGAAGGTAATCTCTACCTCCCCCTCGAATACCGCGCGATGGTCCTCATAGATCCATATGCCACTAGGAAGTGGCCGGATCTCGATGCAAGCAATGTAGCGAGACATCACCTACAAGGGCATAGGGGTAAGCAATTCTATACACATAATGAACAGAGAATAAATTATATAATGTGAGTATGTAAATATGCAACAATAAATATCAATCACATTTAACACTTAGCAGATATTGAATGCAAGTAAGATGCTCACACTTGGTTCATTTATCACAATTAATTTGAATGAGTGGCATGATGCATGAGTTTAGCTCTCAAGACTATCTCCATCATTCTATGTCACTCTCTGACGTCCATCCCTGACAACCCAGCACTCAACAGTGCGTTGTATTCCTAGGTATACAACAATTCGTACATTCACCTAGAAGGTACACGACAAGCTTGGAATCCATGCCACCCGAGCATATCCCATCATCCAAACGGACCGTCATCCAAACGGTATAACCATATCGGCATCCACTAAGCCGACCACATCAACGACGTGTCATCAAGCAAGCGTATTGGCACTCCTAGAGGCCCTCCACATGTTTAACAAAAACATGATATACGACCTACCATCCAAACTCCAGAATGAATGCATTAACTTTATTTAAAAGGAATTGATTGATGTTTTATTCTTTTATTAATACATTACGTGCCCTCCGAGCAACGTATCATTCTCCAAATGAAAATATCACAATGTCAATCAATTTCCTTTTAAGTTCAGAATCACTTGGTTTATTGTTCTTTAAGTGTTACAAAATGATTTAGAATTGAAAATGGTATTTTTAAGTTTCTGACTAAAAATACTCGAGTGTTTTCCATAATACTCGAGTAGTTTATCAGTTTCCAGATTTTACTCGAGTAGTTCATAATTATACTCGAGTCGTTCATGTCTTTTTAGAGATTTAAGTTTTCAGATCTTCATAAATATACTCGAGTAATTCATGAGATACTCGAGTAGTTCATTACCCAGAATACTCGAGTAGTTCATATATTACTCGAGTTGTTCATCAATTTTTACTCTTGTTGCATCTGAAATACTCGAGTGCCAAGCCTGATTCTCAAGTTGGTGCGCCAAATTTTCACACCGGTGCACCACGAAATACTCGAGTGTTAAGCCATATACTCAAGTATTTGCAGACAGAACAGACTGAAAACTTGGTTTTTACATACCATTTCAATTTCTAAACATTTTTAACCTAAACCAATGATCAAAACAGTTCATATACCATATATTGAACGTGTTACAACACTTAATACATATCAAATTACAGATTTGACAGAGGATTCATCAATCAAGCATAAAATACACATTTTAACAACTCAACACCTCAAATTGCATAATAAGCACAGTTCTCATGAAATAAAGTTCATTTAAGCTTGCATGCATGATTTAGAACTTGTTCAACACAGTTTTAGAGCAAAGCTTGGTCTCCAAACCAAAGATCCTATTCAATCTAAGCCCTTAGAGCCTCTTGGTGGCTCTCTAACACAATTAATGGAATTTACTCTCTATCTAGTGAATATAATTACTTCCCCTTACCTCTCCGACGTGAATCAACAAAGGATTGACAAGGAAAAGGCTCCACAACTCTCCGATCAACTTCAAGCATCACAGGCAGAGCATTTTGAGTGCATCACCAAAATGGAATTGGTTCACACATGAAACAGAGAATAAAATTGGGGAAATTAGATTTTCTAGACTCTATGCAACATCAGCTAACTAAAGAATCCGAATTTGAGACTCAGGGATTCATGAGCTTACCAGAATCAATGATCAAAGTAAGCTCCAGACCAAGACTTGACCAGCAACAGCTTCACTTCCAAGCTCCAATTCTCCCAATACACTCACTCAATCCTCACGATTTTGGTGTTTATACAAAGCTCGTGATGTGAGCTTTGTATTCGTGTATAACTCGAATCCTAACACTCAGAATTGAAGAAGAATCGAAGGCCACAACTTCAGAACCCTAACTTGATCAACAACCCAAACTTAGCCAAAAATCTTCACGAATTCGGTGTTGTTGAGCTTAAATAGACATGGAGAAAGCTCATGCAGGGCGACACGACGTCCTTGAGCTGTTGATGATGGAGTATTCGTGTCAACGGAGGGGGATCGGTGGTGGTGACTCACCAAACGCACTAACTCGTGCAACTCAGACCAGAATACTCGAGTTTTACGAGAAATACTCGAGTATTTTGCCCCATTTTTTAAAAATAATTATTTTATTTACTTTCCCTCCAAAACCTTTCCTATAATTGCTTCTAGGTCCCAACCCAGGGACTAATATGCAAAACATTTATTTTATGCATTATCATATTTATTAAATAATTTCACACACATAAACTAGTTACATGAATACACATTTTAATCAAGGATTAATATAAAAATCATTAATTATAATTAAATTATAATTAACATTTCATTAATCGGGGATTAAAATTTTGGGGTGTTACACTACTCCCCCACTTACAAGGAATTTCGTCCCCGAAATTCAACTCATACAAACAACTCAGGATAATCCTGACGCATCTTATCCTCTAATTCCCAAGATGCTTCTATCACGTCACCACAAACCCAGACGACTTTGACCAGACGAATATCCTTCCCTCTAAGCTTCTTGATCCTTCGGTCTTCAATGCACACAGGCTTAGCTTCGAAGGTTAGGTTCTCATGAATTTCTAAGTCATCCGGTTGGATTCTAAGGACAATGGTGGGGTCATGGACATATCTTTTCAATTGAGACACATGGAATACATTATGAAGGTTAGCCAATGACGGAGGCAGGGCTAACTGATAGGCTACTGGGCCGATTCTTTTGAGGATCTGATAGGGACCAATAAACTTAGGTGATAGTTTCTGAGTTTTCAAGGCTCTACTAACACCTTTGGTTGGAACTATTCTAATGAACACATGGTCACCTTCGGCAAACTCTAAAGGTTTCCTCCTCCTATCAGCGTAGTTTTTCTGCCTACTCTGAGCTGTCCTCATCTTCTCTTGTATCATCTTGATCTTCTCCGTGGTTTCTTGCACAAAATTTGGTCCAACCAGAGAACTCTCCCCCACTTGAAACCAGCATAACGGCGTCCGACACTTTCTTCCATACAAAGCTTCAAATGGTGCCATTCCAATACTCGTGTGATAATTGTTGTTGTAAGTGAACTCCACGAGTGGCAACATCTGCTCCCAATTCCCTTGTCCTTCCAAAGCACAGGCTCGTAAGATGTCCTCCAGCGACTGAATAGTCCTCTCCGTCTGACCATCAGTCTGAGGATGGTATGCAGAACTCAACTTCAATCTTGAACCCAAGGCTCTATGCAGATCTTCCCAAAACTTCGATGTAAACCTCGGATCGCGATCTGACACGATGCTTGATGGTACTCCATGCAGACGAACAACTTCCTTGACATACAACTGAGTGAGCTTTTCCAAAGAATAACGCATATTAACGGAAATGAAATGCGCCGACTTGGTTAAACGGTCCACGATAACCCAGATTGCATCATGACCAGTAGCTGTTCTTGGCAATCCCAACATGAAATCCATTGAGATACTATCCCATTTCCACAATGGAATTTCCAAAGGAAGTAACTCTCCTCCTGGCCTTTGATGTTCCACTTTCGCCTTTTGACACACCAAACAACAGGCCACATACTCAGCTACGTCTTTCTTCAAACCAAGCCACCAAAATACCTTCTTCAAATCCTGATACATTTTGGTAGCTCCTGGATGCATACTCATTTTGCTCTTATGTGCTTCGTCCAAAATCATCCTCTTTACTTCCAGATCATTAGGAACACAAATCCTTGTTCGAAAACGAAGGATTCCATCCTTCCCTTCTTGAAATTCCAACTCCTTTCCTTCCTCCATCAACTTCTTTTTCTCCTTGAGTCTCTCATCCTTGTGTTGCAGTTCCCCAATCCTTTGTAGAAACTCGTTGGCAATTTGCAGCATCCCCATCTTGATACTTGTCGGCTCCACTTGCATTGTCAGGCTCAAATCCCAAAATTCTTCTATCAGTGCAGCTTCTCTGACCATCATTGCACTGATGTGCATTGCCTTTCTACTTAATGCATCTGCCACGACATTTGCCTTCCCAGGGTGGTAATGGAGCTCAAACTCATAATCCTTCAAGAACTCCATCCATCGACGCTGCCTCATATTCAACTCTCTCTGATCAAAGAGATACTTTAAACTCTTATGGTCACTAAACACCCTGAACGTAGTGCCATAGAGATAGTGCCTCCAAATCTTTAAGGCAAACACAACAGCTTCCAGCTCCAAATCATGGATTGGATAGTTCATTTCATGAACTTTTAGCTGTCTCGAGGCATAGGCGACGACTTGCCCTTCTTGCATCAAAACACTCCCAAGACCTTGTTTCGATGCGTCACAATACACATCGAAACTCTTCTGTGTATCGGGCAGAATCAATACAGGATACGATGTCAACCTTTCCTTCAACTCTTGAAAACTCCTTTCACATTTCTCATCCCATAGGAATGGTTGATCTTTCCGAGTCAACTTCGTCAGAGGCAGTGCAATCTTCGAGAAACCTTCAATGAATCTTCTCTAGTAACCAGCCAAACCCAGAAAGCTTCTCACCTCCGTGACTGGCTTCGGTTGCTCCCATTGCAAAACCGAGCTCACTTTCGTCGGATCAACGGCTATTCCCTTGTCCGAAATCACATGCCCCAAGAACTTAACCTCCTTCAGCCAGAACTCACATTTTGTAAGTTTGGCGTACAACTGTTTCTCCTTCAGGATACTCAACACTATCCTCAAGTGTTCAGCATGCTCCTCTGGGCTCTTAGAGTAAATAAGGATATCATCAATGAACACAACCACGAATGAATCTAAATAAGGTCTAAAGATTCGATTCATGTAGTCCATGAAGATAGCTGGTGCATTAGTCAATCCGAACGACATCACGACATACTCATAATGTCCGTATCGAGATCGAAATGCAGTCTTAGAGATATCCTCTTCTCTAATCCTGATCTGATGGTATCCTGACCTCAGATCAATCTTGGAAAATATTGCAGCCCCACGAACTTGATCCATAAGGTCATCTATCCTCGGCAACGGATACTTGTTCTTGATGGTCACCTTATTCAGCTGCCGATAATCGATGCACATCCTCATGCTACCATCTTTCTTCTTGACGAACAAAACCGGAGCACCCCAAGGTGACACACTTGGTCGGATCATCTGTTTCTGCAATAGTTCCTCAATCTGCTTCTTCATTTCAGCCATTTCCGGTGGTGCCATTCTATAAGGAGCAATAGAAATGGGACCAGCTCCCGGAACTAAGTCGATACCGAATTCAATCTCTCTTCTTCGTGGTAGACCAGGGATCTCATCAGCAAAAACTTCCGGAAAGTTTCTGACAATAGGGATCTCTTCCATCCTTGGACCATTCTCCTCCACCTCAGTGTTGAACAGACACACGTAGCCGGAGGGTTTTGGGTTTCAATAGGTCACTATTTTTCTATCACAATCGATGATCACTTGGTTTTGACTTAACCAGTCCATTCCCAAGATCACATCTAATTGTGCCAAGGGTAAGCAGATCAAATCTACTTTAGAGGTTTGTCCTAACACTTCTATACAACAGTTAAGACATGCTCTAGAAACAACTATAGGAGCATTAGCAGGGGTTTCTACTTGCAAAACATAAGGTAATTCAGACACAGATAAACTTAGCCGATCTACACATTCATATGAAACAAATGAATGCGTAGCACCGGAATCAAGCAGAGCATAACAAGGCTGACCATTAAGCAAGTATTTACCTTGCACCAGATCAGAAGACCGACTTGCTTCCACACCATTAAGGGTGAAAACCCTTCCTTGAGCCATAGGCCTCTCTGCAGCCCCTCTTGAGTTGGCTTTGGCCGGTTCCTTGCAGTCTCTTGCAAAATGTCCCGGCTTACCACAATTAAAGCAGCCACTTGTTCCCCAGCAGACACGGCCATAGTGGTTGCGCTTTCACTTGTCCCAGAATGGAGCCTCGCTCCGAAAATTCCTTCCATCCGAACCACCAGCTTTTCCCTTGCCTTTCCCTCGGCGATCATACGGACCTTTGCCTCTGTTATTGAAACCTTTACGCCTCTGGGGTCCATAGCTCTGATTGTCCTTCCTCTCTGAGGCTTGCACCTCCTCAGCCTTTGTGTCGTCCTCATACATCCTACACATGTTCACCAGTGCAGGAAAGCTTTGAATCCGCTGGTAGCTGAAAATCGACTTCAACTTGGGCCTCAAGCCTCCTTCAAACTTTATGCACTTGCTCCTTTCATCCGGATTGTTCTGATAATATGGAGAGTACTTCATCAGCTCCTCAAATTTGACTGCGTACTCACCCACACTCATGTTTCCTTGCTTCAGCTGCAAGAATTCCACCTCCTTCTTTCTCCTTAGATCTTCAGGGAAATACTTATGGAGAAACTTCTCCATGAATACACCCCAACTCACATCCCTTCCTTCATATTGCAAAAGCTGCATTGTGTGATTCCACCAATTCTCAGCTTCATCCTCTAATATGTAGGTTGCATACGCCACCTTTTGAGCATCAGAACACTCCAACGTTCTTAGAATCTTATCCATGGTGTGAATCCACTTATTGGCCTCTTCCGGTTTAAATCCTCCTTCAAACTTTGGCGGATTGCAACTCCTAAAATCAGCCAGAGTCTTCGCCTCAGTGTTACCCACATTACACTGATGAGGCGGGTTAACCGGTTGAGATGGTTGCTGAGTTTGTCGTTGCATAGCCTCCAACACCGTGGTGATTCGTTCTAACATCGTGTTGGTGTGATTTTGGTTTCTAGTTGCCATATTAGACCTGCGCTGTGGGCTTATGGTCATATATGTTGAACTAAAGAAACTTCCATTACACCACCTATACTAAGACTATAACCTAAACGTCTAAATCTACAATCAATTGTGTCTTGTACCCAAAAGAGACAAGATACAAACAATTCAAAGGTATCTAAAGCTCAACAAGCAAAATAATATCATTCAAAATAATATAAATGCCCTGAAGATACCTGCTTGATGTTGATGGCTACCTTTCTGAAACTACTTCACTACTACAGGATCTGACTTTTGCTCTGATACCACTAAGTGTGACACCCTTCCTAATTACCCAAGTATAATATAGTACTTAAGCTATCATATTGGATAATATATGGACTTGTGAGTATTAAGAAAATATGTAAGTGAAATTTTTATTTTTAAAGCGGGTGTACAAATCAACACTTGGAATTCTCGGAGAATAAACTCTACAGCATTTCAAAACAGTTGTATCGAATTCGGCGATTTCTAAAACCTTTTCAAAAGTTGGGTAACATTCATCTTTTGGAATCGTAATTATATCATAGAGAATAACTGAAGCTACCCTTGCTTTATTTGATAGAACTGATACCATCGAATAGTTTTCACAGCCGAACTCTCAAATAGATTAAATCAGAGTAAGCGGAAATTATCGGACTATGCCATGGATAGGAATATAAACATAGGTTTTATATATAGAAAAGTCATAAGTACATAGCCCAGTATCAGAGTTTCCAAGTTCCAAAATATACAAGTCCATAAACAGATCTACATAGCAGTGTAACCAAAACCCTAGAGTACCCAAAAGTATATCTACACATATATACATAACCAAAATATAACTCTAAGGGTGGTCACGTAGATCTGACAGCATCAGATGTAGTAGTAGTGATAGCAGTAGTCTCCAAGAAGCAAAAGTAGTAAGGTAGTAGCATCATCATCAACACAGCAGCAGCAAGATCTCCTCCATAGCATCCACACATCGCATCCTCTGATCCTCATCACATACCCTATGCACATACCTAGGGATCATCGTCCCTCCAATCACTCCCAGTAGAATGCACGACAGGCTCGCTCCCACTCTCGTCCTCCACCAGATCCTCCTCGATCTCATCCGAGGGAGAGTGTACCCTACCACTGGGTACCGGGTCAGGTGATGGTGATACCCTGACTGGGCTCCTCGGATCAGAAGGGGGAGTCTCCTCGCGGACGACTCTCAAGGTAAAAGGGTGAGAGCGGGTAGGTCGAAAATGAAAGCTGTGATAAGAGCGAGCTGGTCGCATGGGAGGTGGTCCATGGTAAGTATAAAACGGGGGAACGTGCATAGTGTATATGATGGGAATCCTAAACCTACAAGGACAGAATCGCATCAGCGGGTTCGGGTGGTAGAAGGTAATCTCTACCTCCCCCTCGAATACCGCGCGATGGTCCTCATAGATCCATATGCCACTAGGAAGTGGCAGGATGTCGATGCAAGCAATGTAACGAGACATCACCTACAAGGGCATAGGGGTAAGCAATTCTATACACATAATCAACAGAGAATAAATTATATAATGTGAGTATGTAAATATGCAACAATAAATATCAATCACATTTAACACTTAGCAGATATTGAATGCAAGTAAGATGCTCACACTTGGTTCATTTATCACAATTAATGTGAATGAGTGGCATGATGCATGAGTTTAGCTCTCAAGCCTATCTCCATCATTCTATGTCACTCTCTAACGTCCATCCCTGACAACCCAGCACTCAACAGTGCGTTGTATTCCTAGGTATACAACAATTCGTACATTCACCTAGAAGGTACACGACAAGCTTGGAATCCATGCCACCCGAGCATATCCCGTCATCCAAACGGTATAACCATATCGGCATCCACTAAGCCGACCACATCAACGACGTGTCATCAAGCAAGCGTATTGGTACTCCCAGAGGCCCTCCACATGTTTAACAAAAACATGATATACGACCTACCATCCAAACTCCAAAATGAATGCATTAACTTTATTTAAAAGGAATTGATTGATGTTTTATTCTTTTATTAATACATTACGTGCCCTCCGAGCAACGTATCATTCTCCAAATGAAAATATCACAATGTCAATCAATTTCCTTTTAAGTTCAGAATCACTTGGTTTATTGTTCTTTAAGTGTTACAAAATGATTTAGAATTGAAAATGGTATTTTTAAGTTTCTGACTAAAAATACTCGAGTATTTTCCATAATACTCGAGTAGTTTATCAGTTTCCAGATTTTACTCGAGTAGTTCATAATTATACTCGAGTCGTTCATGTCTTTTTAGAGATTTAAGTTTTCAGATCTTCATAAATATACTCGAGTAATTCATGAGATACTCGAGTAGTTCATTACCCAGAATACTCGAGTAGTTCATATATTACTCGAGTTGTTCATCAATTTTTACTCTTGTTGCATCTGAAATACTCGAGTGCCAAGCCTGATTCTCAAGTTGGTGCACCAAATTTTCACACTGGTGCACCACGAAATACTCGAGTGTTAAGCCATATACTCCAGTATTTGAAGACAGAACAGACTGAAAACTTGGTTTTTACATACCATTTCAATTTCTAAACATTTTTAACCTAAACCAATGATCAAAACAGTTCATATACCATATATTGAACGTGTTACAACACTTAATACATATCAAATTACAGATTTGACAGAGGATTCATCAATCATGCATAAAATACACAATTTTAACAACTCAACACCTCAAATTGCATAATAAGCACAGTTCTCATGAAATAAAGTTCATTTAAGCTTGCATGCATGATTTAGAACTTGTTCAACACAGTTTTAGAGCAAAGCTTGGTCTCCAAACCAAAGATCCTATTCAATCTAAGCCCTTAGAGCCTCTTGGTGGCTCTCTAACACAATTAATGGAATTTACTCTCTATCTAGTGAATATAATTACTTCCCCTTACCTCTCAGACGTGAATCAACAAAGGATTGACAAGGAAAAGGCTCCATAACTCTCCGATCAACTTCAAGCATCACAGGCAGAGCATTTTGAGTGCATCACCTAAATGGAATTGGTTCACACATGAAACAGAGAATAAAATTGGGGAAATTAGATTTTCTAGACTCTATGCAACATCAGCTAACTAAAGAAACCGAATTTGAGACACAGGGATTCATGAGCTTACCAGAATCAATGATCAAAGTAAGCTCCAGACCAAGACTTGACCAGCAACAGCTTCACTTCCAAGCTCCAATTCTCCCAATACACTCACTCAATCCTCACGATTTTGGTTTTTATACAAAGCTCGTGATGTGAGCTTTGTATTCGTGTATCACTCGAATCCTAACACTTAGAATTGAAGAAGAATCGAAGGCCACAACTTCAGAACCCTAACTTGATCAACAACCCAAACTTAGCCAAAAATCTTCACGAATTCGGTGTTGTTGAGCTTAAATAGACATGGAGAAAGCTCATGCAGGGCGACACGACGTCCTTGAGTTGTTGATGATGGAGTATTCGTGTCAACGGAGGGGGATCGGTGGTGGTGACTCACCAAACGCACTAACTCGTGCAACTCAGACCAGAATACTCGAGTTTTCCGAGAAATAGTCGAGTATTTTGCCCCATTTTTGAAAAATAATTATTTTATTTACTTTCCTTCCAAAACCTTTCCTATAATTGCTTCTAGGTCCCAACCCAGGGACTAATATGCAAAACATTTATTTTATGCATTATCATATTTATTAAATAATTTCACACACATAAACTAGTGACATGAATACACATTTTAATCAAGGATTAATATAAAAATCATTAATTATAATTAAATTATAATTAACATTTCATTAATCGGGGATTAAAATTTTGGGGTGTTACAGTTACCACCGAATTAATTATCCATTTCCTTTTTCCATGTATGAATGCACATAAACATTCATCCATTAAGATTAACCAATAATCTTATTATGTACAACCAATAGTATTTCATCAGTGAATTACAATGTTGTTATTAATCATCCCATTCTTTTATTGGAACATGATATTTTCCCCATAAGCATAGTTAATTCAATTGGAAATACTTTAGGTATGTTAAAAAAATTACTTTTCTATCCCTGGACAAAAGACTAGAGTGAAATTTCCTGGACTCGAGTGAATCATACTTTTACCAAAGTACTCGAGTGATTCATGAATACTCGAGTGTTCTTCATTTTTCCAGAAACTCATTTTTCAGGTTTTACCAAAATACTCGAGTGTTCCTCAGATTTTATCAAAATACTCGAGTGTTCTTCATGAGTACTCGAGTGTTCTTCGTTTTCCAGAAATCCATGTTCCAGATTTGGTCGAAATACTCGAGTATCAGCCCCAATACTCAAGTGTTTTCAGATAGATAACACTGTAAATTGCATTTTAACATACCATTTCCAATTCTAGCCAATTCCAGTTAAAACCAAGGATCAACAGAGCTTACATTACACATATTAAACATGTTCCAATATAGAATTAACAACATATTACACTGAATCACATAATAGCATCAATTATGCATAAAATCCACTTTTCCACAACTCAACATACCAAATCCAATTTTAGGCACATTTAGCAGGAAAACAACTTTGGTACAGCTTGCATGTAACATAATAAACTTGTCCAAAACAATATTTGAACCCAGAGAGGCCTCCAAGCCTTGATCCTATTTCAAACTATGCCCATAGAGTCTCTTGTTGACTCTCAACCTAAATTCACATGATTTAAACTTATTCTAGTGAATTAATAGCTTCACCCTTACCTCTAGGTCGTGAATCAACACAGAGATTGCAGAGAAATTGGCTGGAAATGCTAAACCCCAAAAATCCTTTGCATGCAGCCATATATGAGCAGAGTACCAAAACCAGAGGAGTTAACATGCAAAATCGTTGTAAAAATTAGGGAAAAAGGTTAGGAGTTATTCTCAACAACATAAACTAGAGGTAGGAACAAATTTGAGATTCAGAGGGCTCATAAACTTACCAAAATCCTAGCTCCAAGTAGGCTCCAGACCTCAGGAACTTGGTTTGGCAGCAACAATCCCTCTCCTTTCGATCCTCGATTCTCCTTCCACACAGCCCCTCAACTCACGAATTTTATATCTTTGTGAAGTTCGAAACGTGAGCTTCACAATGGTGTATCACACTTAACCTAACTCTCAGCAACGATCGAGTAATCAAGGCACGAAATCAGAAACCCTAAATTGGTATCTAAAGAGCAATTCGACCAAAATGGTCCATTTTCTTCAACCAAATGCTTAAATACTCATTCCCATTGATCATGCAGCTCGACACGAAGATCATTAACGTGTCCTTGAAGTGTTTTTGTGTCAACGAAAGAGAATCGTTGAGTGTTGACTCATCAAACGCACTCACGAGTTCTCCACTGACCAGAATACTCGAGTATTTCCAGGAATACTCGAGTATTTTGGCCAATTTTTCAAAAATATTTATTTTAATACCCTTCCCTCCAAGACCTTCCTAATATTGCTTCTAGGTCCTAGTTCAGGGATTAATATGTAAAAACATTATTTTTACATATTATAGTTTATCAAAATATTTTTCCACCTAACACCGGCACGCATACCAACACATAATTAATCTAAATTAATTATGAAATTTATTTATTATTAATTATGATTAAGGAAAATAATCATGAAATAACTTTTCATAATCAAAGTTTTCATTACATAAGGGGATGAAAATTTGGGGTGTTACACTACTCTCCCACTTAACAGGAATTTCTTCCCCGAAATTCAACTTACAAAAATAACTCAGGATAATCCTTGCGCATTCTATCCTCTAATTCCCAAGTCGTATCATACACATTTCCACTTTGCCACATGACTTTGATTAACGGAATCTCCTTTCCTCTAAGCTACTTTATCCTTCTATCTTCAATTTTAACTGGGCCAGCCTTAAAGGTTAGGTTTTCTCGTAAGCTTAAATCATCAGGACGAATTTGAAGAATCGTGGTTGAATCATGCATGAACTTTTTCAACTGAGACACATGAAAAACATTGTGCAAGTTGGCTAGGGATGGTGGAAGAGCTATTTGATAAGCTACCGGTCCTACTCGCTTAAGGATTTGGTAGGGACATATAAACTTAGGCGAAAGCTTCAGAGGTTTCAACGCTCTACTCACTCCCTTCAGCGGTACTATCCTGAGAAACACATGGTCGCCTTCTGCAAACTCTAAAGGTCTCCTTCTCCGATCCGCATAGCTTTTCTGGTGACTTTGAACAGCCCTGATGTTTTCTTGAATCATTCTGATCTTTTCAGTTGTTTGTTGTACCACATCCGGACCAAGATGTAAATTCTCCCCCACTTGAAACCAACATAGCTGGGTTTGACACTTTCTTCCATACAACACCTCGAACGGTGCCATTCCAATACTTGCATGATATCCATTGTTGTATGTGAATTCCGCGAGTGGTAGAATCTGATCCCAACTTCCTCGTTCTTCCAACACACAAGCTCGCAGGATGTCTTCCACAGTTTGAATGGTTCTCTCGGTCTGCCCATCTGTCTGAGGGTGGTATGTTGAACTCATCTTGATTTCCGTCCCCAGGGCTTGATGTAGGCTTGACAAAAATCTAGACATGAACCTCGGATCACGATCAGAAATAATACTGGATGGCACTCCATGCAATCGTACCACTTCCCGGATATAAAGCTGGGTAAGCTTTTCCAAAGAATAGCGCATATTCACCGGAATGAAATGCGCTGACTTAGTAAGACGGTCCACAATTACCCAGATTGCATCATGGTTTGCAACTGTCCTTGGCAATCCAGTCACAAAATCCATGGAAATACTATCCCACTTCCATTGTGGAATATCCAAGGGTTGCAGCATTCCTCCAGGTTTCCGGTGTTCAACCTTAACTTTTTGACAGATTAAACATGACGCTACATAATCCGCAACGTCCTTCTTAAGGCCCGACCACCAAAACATGCCTTTCAAATCCCGGTACATCTTAGTTGATCCCGGATGAATGCTCATCTGACTCTTTTGTGCCTCATCCAGAATTAACCTTATAATCTCCGAATTCTTCGGTATGCAAATTCTCGTTTTGAAACGAAGAATTCCATCTGGCCCTTCCTAGAAATTAGGCTCTTTTCCTCCTTTCATCAACTTCTTCTTTTCTGATAACTCTTCGTCCTCTTGTTGCAATTCTCGAATTCGAGCCAAGAATTCCCTCGAAATTTTCAACATACCCATCTTAATGTGGCTTGGTTCCACTTGCATCACTAAACTTAAATCTCGAAACTCTTCAATCAAAGCTGCTTCTTTAATCATCATGGAACTTGCATAAATCGCTTTACAGCTCAAAGCGTCTACTATAACATTAGCCTTACCGGGATGGTAATGAAGCTCAAAGTCGTAGTCTTTTAAGAATTCCGTCCACCGACGCTGCCTCATATTCAACTCTTTTTGATCAAACAAATACTTCAAACTCTTATGGTCACTAAACACTCGGAATGTAGTGCCATAGAGATGATGCCTCCATATCTTCAGTGCAAAAACTATTGCAGCAAGTTCCAAATCATGGGTAGGGTAATTTACCTTGTGAACTTTCAATTGATGAGATGCATACGCCACAACCTTTCCTTCTTGCATTAGAACACTCCCAAGTTCTTGTCCTGATGCATCACAGTACACTTCATACTCCTTGTGAGGGTCAGGTAAGATTAACACTAGCAAGGATGTTAATCTTTCCTTAAGCATCAGAAAACTCTTCTCATATTTTTCATCCCATAAGAATGGTAGATCCTTCCGAGTTAGCTTAGTGAGAGGTAGTGCGATCTTCGAAAATCCCTCAATGAATCTTCTACAATAACCAGTCAGTCCTAAGAAACTTCAGACTTCAGTGACTGTCTTCGGTTGAACCCACTGCAGAACCGATTCAACTTTAGCTGGGTCAACTGCTATGCCACCTTCCGAAATCACATGCCCCAAAAACTGAACTTCCTTCAACCAAAACTCACACTTAGAGATTTTGGCGTAGAGTTGCTTCTCCTTCAAAATCTTCAATACTATCCGAAGGTGTTCGGCATGCTCTTCCGGATTCTTAGAATATATCAGGATATCATCAATGAAACTACCACGAATGAATCCAGATATGGTCTAAAAATCCGATTCATATAGTCAATGGAGATAGCTGGTGCATTTGTCAATCCGAACGGCATTACAAAGTACTCATAATGTCCGTATCGAGATCGGAATGCGGTCTTAGGGATATCTTCCTCCTTAATTCTGATCTGATGATACCCAGAACTCAGATCAATCTTGGAAAACACTGAAGCTCCTCTTACTTGGTCCATAAAATCATCAATCCTTGGAAAGGGATACTTATTCTTTATGGTCACCTTATCCAACTGTTTGTAATCTACACACATTCTAAGGCTTCCATCCTTCTTCTTGACAAACAACACCGGAGCGCCCCATGGAGATACGCTGGTTCTAATAACTTGTTTCTGTAGTAGCTCCTCTATCTGTTTCATCAATTCGACCATCTTGGGTGGTGCCATTCTATAAGGGGCAATAGAAATGGGACCAGTTCCTGGAATCAACTCGATTCCAAACTCAATCTCCCTCTTGGGTGTTAATCCCGGCATCTCCTCAGGAAATACTTCAGGAAACTCCCGAACAACTGGAATCTCCTCCACAGACTTTTCTCCTTCCTCTGATTTAACAGTAGAGACAAAACAGAGATACTTTTCTGAGATTGAGTCCTTGTATAGAATTGCCTTCTTATCACAGTCAATAACTACCTGATTGCTAACCATCCAATCCATGCCCAAAATCTCATCCAATTGGGACAAAGGTAAGCAGATCAAATCTAACTGGGAGACTCGGTCTAATACCTTAATTCTACAATTAAGGCACACCTTAGAAGCGATCACGGGAGAATTAGTAGGGGTTTCTACCCTAAGACAATAGGGTGATTCAGACACAGACAATTTCAAATGATTCACACATTCAAAGGAAACAAATGAATGAGTGGCTCCTGAATCGAATAAAGTTCTACAAGGTTGGTCATTAAGCAGATAAGTACCTTGCACGAGTCCCGAAGTCTGGTTAGCTTCAGTACCACTAAGGGTGAAAACTCGCCCTTGGGTCACTGGCCTGCCCACAGATCCTCTTTGAGCGTCCTTAGGAGGTTCCTTGCAATCGCGAGAAAAATGACCAGGTTTCCCGCAGTTAAAACATCCACTGTGAGACCAACAAAATCTTCCGAAGTGATGACGCTTGCACTTCTCACAATAAGGAGCATTATCGTAAGAGGTGTTTCGATCACCAGACATCTTGCCCTTTCCTCGATTCTTATGGGAATAAGGACCTTTGTGGCGGTGATCATGTCCTTTCCGCCTCTGCGATCCATATCCCTGATGTTCTTTCTTTCCTTCCATAATCTGAACTGTCTCCGCCTTTTTATCATCCTTATACATTCTACACATATCCACCAGCATGGGAAAACTTTGAATCTTTTGATAACTGAACACTGACTTTAATTCAGGTCTCAGTCCTTCTTCAAACTTGATACACATACTCCTTTCATCAGGATTCATCTGATAATAAGGAGAGTATTTCATCAATTTATCAAATTTCGCAGCATATTCACCCACACTCATGCTGCCTTGTTTGAGTTGTAGAAACTCCACCTCTTTCTTCCTCCTTAGATCATCAGGAAAATACTTCTTGAGAAATTCCTCCATGAATACTTCCTAAGTTACTTCTCTTCCTTCGTGAGCCAGTAACTAGGCAGTATGATTCCACCAATGTTCCGCTTCGCCTTCCAGCATGAATACAGCATAAACTATTTTCTGTGCATCGGAGCATTCCAAAGTTCTAAAGATCTTGTCCATTTCCAAGATCCACTTATTAGCTTCTTCAGGCTTAAACCCACCAGCAAACTTCGAGGGATTGCAGCTCCTGAAATCCGACAAAGTTTTGGCCTCCGTAGCTGCTACACCCACTAGAGGTGGATTAACGGGCTGAGGTTGATGTTGCCGATGCTGATTCTGCTGTATATTCTCTAATACTGCAGTAATCCTTTCCAACAGATCGTTCGCATGATTTCTATAACGCGATGCCATAGTGAGCCTGCACTATGGACCTAGGTCGTCAAAGATCTATCTAAACCATTGAAATCTATTTATTTCTATTCTAAACAAACATTAATAGAACTCAAGCTATATGAAATAAATCAAATATCTAAGAATATTTACCCAGCTGTAGCATCTTCTGGCAGATCATGCTTGAGAGGATCAAGAATCAGGACCATTATGCTCTAATACCATAAAAGTGTCACACTCTCTCCTTTAGTTTACAAAATATAGTCTCTATTTGTATTTATATAATAAATATGGACTTGCGTTCAATGGAGAAGTAATGAAAATTCTTATCATTTCCATACATACGATTAAAGTAGCTTGTGATAGCATAAGTTGGGTTTTTATTTACGATTATTAAAACTTCCCAACTCAGCACTAAAATCTTTCTTGTGAGAATAAAACAACATGATTATCAGAGTAAGCAGAATTTGAATAAAATAGTGACCTTGATTTGATATTCCACATTTCATGTCATTTGTATAAAGATATATATATATATATATATATATATATATATATATCCATATTATCACATAAAAGTACCAACATATATCAAGGTCAAAGTCAAGGTAGCAGAAGTTTATAAGATACAAGTCCATGATATAAGACTAAAAGAAAAGACCACCTCACTGAGATCTCTCAAAAATATATACAATATATGTATAGAGCAAAATATGAAATCCCAGCAGTGATCCGATGATCCTCCTCCATAGCATAA
This sequence comes from Crotalaria pallida, assembly GCA_037953625.1. Taxonomy (NCBI): domain Eukaryota; kingdom Viridiplantae; phylum Streptophyta; class Magnoliopsida; order Fabales; family Fabaceae; genus Crotalaria; species Crotalaria pallida. Next base: position 54,641,759 of record CM075650.1, on the reverse strand, counting down.
GTCTCCAGAATCTCTAGCAGCTGCTCCACATGTCCCACATCCTAACCATCTATACTATGCATCACCCGGTGGATCCCCAACTCCCCACTGGCTTCCAGTGGAGTGCTCGACTGGCTCGCCCTCACTCTCAGCCTCCTCAGGGTCCTCCTCAACCTCGTCCAACTGAGTGGGTGCCCTACCACTGGGCACTGGGTCAGCTGAAGGAGTCCCATGAACCGAACTCATCGGACTAGGTATAGGAGTCTCCTCACGGATCACTCGGGAAGCAGAGGGGTGAGATCTAGTAGCAGCTCTAAACCGAAAGGAATGAAATCGACGAGCTGGTCGAGTCGGGGGTGGTCCATGATAAGCATAAAAAGGGGGTACATGCAAAGTATAGATAATAGGGATGCGAAACCTACGAGGACGGACACGAGCCAGAGGGTTAGGGTGATATAAAGTCACCTCTACCTCACCCTCAAAAGTGGCTCTATGGTCCTCGTAGTACCACACTTCACTAGGGAGTGGGCGCAACTCGATGCAAGCTAGATAGCGAGCCATCACCTACAATGGGCATAAGGGGTAAGCAATATAATTCACATAATCGAATAAGAATAAATAGAGCAAGTAACATTCACAAGTACCAAATAGTCAGATGCATAAACAAATGAGCAAGCATGGTTCATTTATAATAATCCCATTATTTATGTGTCATGATGCATGCTTCCCATTTCCATTATTTATTGAACGTTCAATCCAGTAATTCGTATACATGACCAACATGTATTGTGAAACTGCTCGGACAGTGTGCACACAACGTCACCAAGACGTAATAGCATCCCACAATGCTTCCCACATTACCAAAATGTGTCATCGAGCCAGTTACTGTGACACCCTTCCTAATTACCCAAGTATAATATAGTACTTAAGCTATCATATTGGATAATATATGGACTTGTGAGTATTAAGAAAATATGTAAGTGAAATTTTTCTTTTTAAAGCGGGTGTACAAATCAACACTTGGAATTCTCGGAGAATAAACTCTACAGCATTTCAAAACAGTTGTATCGAATTCGGCGATTTCTAAAACCTTTTCAAAAGTTGGGTAACATTCGTCTTTTGGAATCGTAATTATATCATAGAGAATAACTGAAGCTACCCTTGCTTTATTTTATAGAACTGATACCATCGAATAGTTTTCACAGCCGAACTCTCAAATAGATTAAATCAGAGTAAGCGGAAATTATCAGACTATGCCATGGATAGGAATATAAACATAGGTTTTATATATAGAAAAGTCCTAAGTACATAGCCCAGTATCAGAGTCTCCAAGTTCCAAAATATACAAGTCCATAAACAGATCTACATAGCAGTGTAACCAAAACCCTAGAGTACCCAAAAGTATATCTACACATATATACATAACCAAAATATAACTCTAAGGGTGGTCACGTAGATCTGACAGCATCAGATGTAGTAGTAGTGATAGCAGTAGTCTCCAAGAAGCAAAAGTAGTAAGGTAGTAGCATCATCATCAACACATCATCTTCTCTGACACGATGCTTGATGGTACTCCATGCAGACGAACAACTTCCTTGACATACAACTGAGTGAGCTTTTCCAAAGAATAACGCATATTAACAGAAATGAAATGCGCCAACTTGGTTAAATGGTCCACGATCACCCAGATTGCATCATGACCAGTAGCTGTTCTTGGCAATCCCAACATGAAATCCATTGAGATACTATCCCATTTCCACAATGGAATTTCCAAAGGAAGTAACTCTCCTCCTGGCCTTTGATGTTCCACTTTCGCCTTTTGACACACCAAACAACAGGCCACATACTCAGCTACGTCTTTCTTCAAACCAAGCCACCAAAATACCTTCTTCAAATCCTGATACATTTTGGTAGCTCCCGGATGCATACTCATTTTGCTCTTATGTGCTTCGTCCAAAATCATCCTCTTTACTTCCAGATCATTAGGAACACAAATCCTTGTTCGAAAACGAAGGATTTCATCCTTCCCTTCTTGAAATTCCAACTCCTTTCCTTCCTCCATCAACTTCTTTTTCTCCTTGAGTCTCTCATCCTTGTTTTGCAGTTCCCCAATCCTTTGTAGAAACTTGTTGGCAATTTGCAGCATCCCCATCTTGATACTTGTCGGCTCCACTTGCATTGTCAGGCTCAAATCCCGAAATTCTTCTATCAGTGCAGCTTCTCTGACCATCATTGCACAGATGTGCATTGCCTTTCTACTTAATGCGTCTGCCACGACATTTGCCTTCCCAGGGTGGTAATGGAGCTCAAACTCATAATCCTTCAAGAACTCCATCCATCGACGCTGCCTCATATTCAACTCTCTCTGATCAAAGAGATACTTTAAACTCTTATGGTCACTAAACACCCTGAACGTAGTGCCATAGAGATAGTGCCTCCAAATCTTTAAGGCAAACACAACAGCTGCCAGCTCCAAATCATGGGTTGGATAGTTCATTTCATGAACTTTTAGCTGTCTCGAGGCATAGGCGACGACTTGCCCTTCTTGCATCAAAACACTCCCAAGACCTTGTTTCGATGCGTCACAATACACATCGAAACTCTTCTGTGTATCGGGCATAATCAATACAGGATACGATGTCAACCTTTCCTTCAACTCTTGAAAACTCCTTTCACATTTCTCATCCCATAGGAATGGTTGATCTTTCCGAGTCAACTTCGTCAGAGGCAGTGCAATCTTCGAGAAACCTTCAATGAATCTTATGTAGTAACCAGCCAAACCCAGAAAGCTTCTCACCTCCGTGACTGACTTCGGTTGCTCCCATTGCAAAACCGAGCTCACTTTCGTCGGATCGACGGCTATTCCCTTGTCCGAAATCACATGCCCCAAGAACTTAACCTCCTTCAGCCAGAACTCACATTTTGTAAGTTTGGCGTACAACTGCTTCTCCTTCAGGATACTCAACACTATCCTCAAGTGTTCAGCATGCTCCTCTGGGCTCTTAGAGTAAATAAGGATATCATCAATGAACACAACCACGAATGAATCTAAATAAGGTCTAAAGATTCGATTCATGTAGTCCATGAAGATAGCTGGTGCATTAGTCAATCCGAACGACATCACGACATACTCATAATGTCCGTATCGAGATCGGAATGCAGTCTTAGAGATATCCTCTTCTCTAATCCTGATCTGATGGTATCCTGACCTCAGATCAATCTTGGAAAATATTGCAGCCCCACGAACTTGATCCATAAGGTCATCTATCCTCGGCAACGGATACTTGTTCTTGATGGTCACCTTATTCAGCTGCCGATAATCGATGCACATCCTCATGCTACCATCTTTCTTCTTGACGAACAGAACCGGAGCACCCCAAGGTGACACACTTGGTCGGATCATCTGTTTCTGCAATAGTTCCTCAATCTGCTTCTTCATTTCAGCCATTTCCGGTGGTGCCATTCTATAAGGAGCAATAGAAATGGGACCAGCTCCCGGAACTAAGTCGATACCGAATTCAATCTCTCTTCTTCGTGGTAGACCAGGGATCTCATCAGCAAAAACTTCCGGAAAGTTTTTGACAATAGGGATCTCTTCCATCCTTGGACCATTCTCCTCCACCTCAGTGTTGAACAGACACACGTAGCCGGAGGGTTTTGGGTTTCAATAGGTCACTATTTTTCTATCACAATCGATGATCACTTGGTTTTGACTTAACCAGTCCATTCCCAAGATCACATCTAATTGTGCCAAGGGTAAGCAGATCAAATCTACTTTAGAGGTTTGTCCTAACACTTCTATACAACAGTTAAGACATGCTCTAGAAACAACTATAGGAGCATTAGCAGGGGTTTCTACTTGCAAAACATAAGGTAATTCAGACACAGATAAACTTAGCCGATCTACACATTCATATGAAACAAATGAATGCGTAGCACCGGAATCAAGCAGAGCATAACAAGGCTGACCATTAAGCAAGTATTTACCTTGCACCAGATCAGAAGACCGACTTGCTTCCACACCATTAAGGGTTAAAACCCTTCCTTGAGCCATAGGCCTCTCTGCAGCCCCTCTTGAGTTGGCTTTGGCCGGTTCCTTGCAGTCTCTTGCAAAATGTCCCGGCTTACCACAATTAAAGCAGCCACTTGTTCCCCAGCAGACACGGCCATAGTGGTTGCGCTTTCACTTGTCCCAGAATGGAGCCTCGCTCCGAAAATTCCTTCCATCCGAACCACCAGCTTTTCCCTTGCCTTTCCCTCGGCGATCATACGGACCTTTGCCTCTGTTATTGAAACCTTTACGCCTCTGGGGTCCATAGCTCTGATTGTCCTTCCTCTCTGAGGCTTGCACCTCCTCAGCCTTTGTGTCGTCCTCATACATCCTACACATGTTCACCAGTGCAGGAAAGCTTTGAATCCGCTGGTAGCTGAAAATCGACTTCAACTTGGGCCTCAAGCCTCCTTCAAACTTTATGCACTTGCTCCTTTCATCCGGATTGTTCTGATAATATGGAGAGTACTTCATCAGCTCCTCAAATTTGGCTGCGTACTCACCCACACTCATGTTTCCTTGCTTCAGCTGCAAGAATTCCACCTCCTTCTTTCTCCTTAGATCTTCAGGGAAATACTTATGGAGAAACTTCTCCATGAATACACCCCAACTCACATCCCTTCCTTCATATTGCAAAAGCTGCATTGTGTGATTCCACCAATTCTCAGCTTCATCCTCTAATATGTAGGTTGCATACGCCACCTTTTGAGCATCAGAACACTCCAACGTTCTCAGAATCTTATCCATGGTGTGAATCCACTTATTGGCCTCTTCCGGTTTAAATCCTCCTTCAAACTTTGGCGGATTGCAACTCCTAAAATCAGCCAGAGTCTTCGCCTCAGTGTTACCCACATTACATTGATGAGGCGGGTTAACCGGTTGAGATGGTTGCTGAGTTTGTCGTTGCATAGCCTCCAACACCGTGGTGATTCGTTCTAACATCGTGTTGGTGTGATTTTGGTTTCTAGTTGCCATATTAGACCTGCGCTGTGGGCTTATGGTCATATATGTTGAACTAAAGAAACTTCCATTACACCACCTATACTAAGACTATAACCTAAACGTCTAAATCTACAATCAATTGTGTCTTATACCCAAAAGAGACAAGATACAAACAATTCAAAGGTATCTAAAGCTCAACAAGCAAAATAATATCATTCAAAATAATATAAATGCCCTGAAGATACCTGCTTGATGTTGATGGCTACCTTTCTGAAACTACTTCACTACTACAGGATCTGACTTTTGCTTTGATACCACTAAGTGTGACACCCTTCCTAATTACCCAAGTATAATATAGTACTTAAGCTATCATATTGGATAATATATGGACTTGTGAGTATTAAGAAAATATGTAAGTGAAATTTTTATTTTTAAAGCGGGTGTACAAATCAACACTTGGAATTCTCGGAGAATAAACTCTACAGCATTTCAAAACAGTTGTATCGAATTCGGCGATTTCTAAAACCTTTTCAAAAGTTGGGTAACATTCATCTTTTGGAATCGTAATTATATCATAGAGAATAACTGAAGCTACCCTTGCTTTATTTGATAGAATTGATACCATCGAATAGTTTTCACAGCCGAACTCTCAAATAGATTAAATCAGAGTAAGCGGAAATTATCGGACTATGCCATGGATAGGAATATAAACATAGGTTTTATATATAGAAAAGTCATAAGTACATAGCCCAGTATCAGAGTCTCCAAGTTCCAAAATATACAAGTCCATAAACAGATCTACATAGCAGTGTAACCAAAACCCTAGAGTACCCAAAAGTATATCTACACATATATACATAACCAAAATATAACTCTAAGGGTGGTCACGTAGATCTGACAGCATCAGATGTAGTAGTAGTGATAGCAGTAGTCTCCAAGAAGCAAAAGTAGTAAGGTAGTAGCATCATCATCAACACAGCAGCAGCAAGATCTCCTCCATAGCATCCACACATCGCATCCTCTGATCCTCATCACATACCCTATGCACATACCTAGGGATCATCGTCCCTCCAATCACTCCCAGTAGAATGCACGACAGGCTCGCTCCCACTCTCGTCCTCCACCGGATCCTCCTCGATCTCATCCGAGGGAGAGTGTACCCTACCACTGGGTACCGGGTCAGGTGATGGTGATACCCTGACTGGGCTCCTCGGATCAGAAGGGGGAGTCTCCTCGCGGACGACTCTCGAGGTAAAAGGGTGAGAGCGGGTAGGTCGAAAATGAAAGCTGTGATAAGAGCGAGCTGGTCGCATGGGAGGTGGTCCATGGTAAGTATAAAACGGGGGAACGTGCATAGTGTATATGATGGGAATCCTAAACCTACAAGGACAGAATCGCATCAGCGGGTTCGGGTGGTAGAAGGTAATCTCTACCTCCCCCTCGAATACCGCGCGATGGTCCTCATAGATCCATATGCCACTAGGAAGTGGCAGGATGTCGATGCAAGCAATGTAACGAGACATCACCTACAAGGGCATAGGGGTAAGCAATTCTATACACATAATCAACAGAGAATAAATTATATAATGTGAGTATGTAAATATGCAACAATAAATATCAATCACATTTAACACTTAGCAGATATTGAATGCAAGTAAGATGCTCACACTTGGTTCATTTATCACAATTAATTTGAATGAGTGGCATGATGCATGAGTTTAGCTCTCAAGCCTATCTCCATCATTCTATGTCACTCTCTAACGTCCATCCCTGACAACCCAGCACTCAACAGTGCGTTGTATTCCTAGGTATACAACAATTCGTACATTCACCTAGAAGGTACACGACAAGCTTGGAATCCATGCCACCCGAGCATATCCCGTCATCCAAACGGACCGTCATCCAAACGGTATAACCATATCGGCATCCACTAAGCCGACCACATCAACGACGTGTCATCAAGCAAGCGTATTGGCACTCCCAGAGGCCCTCCACATGTTTAACAAAAACATGATATACGACCTACCATCCAAACTCCAAAATGAATGCATTAACTTTATTTAAAAGGAATTGATTGATGTTTTATTCTTTTATTAATACATTACGTGCCCTCCGAGCAACGTATCATTCTCCAAATGAAAATATCACAATGTCAATCAATTTCCTTTTAAGTTCAGAATCACTTGGTTTATTGTTCTTTAAGTGTTACAAAATGATTTAGAATTGAAAATGGTATTTTTAAGTTTCTGACTAAAAATACTCGAGTGTTTTCCATAATACTCGAGTAGTTTATCAGTTTCCAGATTTTACTCGAGTAGTTCATAATTATACTCGAGTCATTCATGTCTTTTTAGAGATTTAAGTTTTCAGATCTTCATAAATATACTCGAGTAATTCATGAGATACTCGAGTAGTTCATTACCCAGAATACTCGAGTAGTTCATATATTACTCGAGTTGTTCATCAATTTTTACTCTTGTTGCATCTGAAATACTCGAGTGCCAAGCCTGATTCTCAAGTTGGTGCGCCAAATTTTCACACTGGTGCACCACGAAATACTCGAGTGTTAAGCCATATACTCCAGTATTTGCAGACAGAACAGACTGAAAACTTGGTTTTTACATACCAATTCAATTTCTAAACATTTTTAACCTAAACCAATGATCAAAACAGTTCATATACCATATATTGAACGTGTTACAACACTTAATACATATCAAATTACAGATTTGACAGAGGATTCATCAATCATGCATAAAATACACATTTTAACAACTCAACACCTCAAATTGCATAATAAGCACAGTTCTCATGAAATAAAGTTCATTTAAGCTTGCATGCATGATTTAGAACTTGTTCAACACAGTTTTAGAGCAAAGCTTGGTCTCCAAACCAAAGATCCTATTCAATCTAAGCCCTTAGAGCCTCTTGGTGGCTCTCTAACACAATTAATGGAATTTACTCTCTATCTAGTGAATATAATTACTTCCCCTTACCTCTCAGACGTGAATCAACAAAGGATTGACAAGGAAAAGGCTCCACAACTCTCCGATCAACTTCAAGCATCACAGGCAGAGCATTTTGAGTGCATCACCAAAATGGAATTGGTTCACACATGAAACAGAGAATAAAATTGGGGAAATTAGATTTTCTAGACTCTATGCAACATCAGCTAACTAAAGAAACCGAATTTGAGACTCAGGGATTCATGAGCTTACCAGAATCAATGATCAAAGTAAGCTCCAGACCAAGACTTGACCAGCAACAGCTTCACTTCCAAGCTCCAATTCTCCCAATACACTCACTCAATCCTCACGATTTTGGTGTTTATACAAAGCTCGTGATGTGAGCTTTGTATTCGTGTATCACTCGAATCCTAACACTTAGAATTGAAGAAGAATCGAAGGCCACAACTTCAGAACCCTAACTTGATCAACAACCCAAACTTAGCCAAAAATCTTCACGAATTCGGTGTTGTTGAGCTTAAATAGACATGGAGAAAGCTCATGCAGGGCGACACGACGTCCTTGAGTTGTTGATGATGGAGTATTCGTGTCAACGGAGGGGGATCGGTGGTGGTGACTCACCAAACGCACTAACTCGTGCAACTCAGACCAGAATACTCGAGTTTTCCGAGAAATAGTCGAGTATTTTGCCCCATTTTTGAAAAATAATTATTTTATTTACTTTCCTTCCAAAACCTTTCCTATAATTGCTTCTAGGTCCCAACCCAGGGACTAATATGCAAAACATTTATTTTATGCATTATCATATTTATTAAATAATTTCACACACATAAACTAGTGACATGAATACACATTTTAATCAAGGATTAATATAAAAATCATTAATTATAATTAAATTATAATTAACATTTCATTAATCGGGGATTAAAATTTTGGGGTGTTACAGTTACCACCAAATTAATTATCCATTTCCTTTTTCCATGTATGAATGCACATAAAAATTCATCCATTAAGATTAACCAATAATCTTATTATGTACAACCAATAGTATTTCATCAGTGAATTACAATGTTTTATTAATCACCCCATTCTTTTATTGGAACATGATATTTTCCCCATAAGCATAGTTAATTCAATTGGAAATACTTTAGGTATGTTAAAAAAATTACTTTTCTATCCCTGGACAAAAGACTAGAGTGAAATTTCCTGGACTCGAGTGAATCATACTTTTACCAAAGTACTCGAGTGATTCATGAATACTCGAGTGTTCTTCATTTTTCCAGAAACTCATTTTTCAGGTTTTACCAAAATACTCGAGTGTTCCTCAGATTTTATCAAAATACTCGAGTGTTCTTCATGAGTACTCGAGTGTTCTTCGTTTTCCAAAAATCCATGTTCCAGATTTGGTCGAAATACTCGAGTATCAGCCCCAATACTCGAGTGTTTTCAGACAGATAACACTGTAAATTGCATTTTAACATACCATTTCCAATTCTAGCCAATTCCAGTTAAAACCAAGGATCAACAGAGCTTACATTACACATATTAAACATGTTCCAATATAGAATTAACAACATATTACACTGAATCACATAATAGCGTCAATTATGCATAAAATCCACTTTTCCACAACTCAACATACCAAATCCAATTTTAGGCACATTTAGCAGGAAAACAACTTTGGTACAGCTTGCATGTAACATAATAAACTTGTCCAAAACAATATTTGAACCCAGAGAGGCCTCCAAGCCTTGATCCTATTTCAAACTATGCCCATAGAGTCTCTTGTTGACTCTCAACCTAAATTCACATGATTTAAACTTATTCTAGTGAATTAATAGCTTCACCCTTACCTCTAGGTCGTGAATCAACACAGAGATTGCAGAGAAATTGGCTGGAAATGCTAAACCCCAAAAATCCTTTGCATGCAGCCATATATGAGCAGAGTACCAAAACCAGAGGAGTTAACATGCAAAATCGTTGTAAAAATTAGGGAAAAAGGTTAGGAGTTATTCTCAACAACATAAACTAGAGGTAGGAACAAATTTGAGATTCAGAGGGCTCATAAACTTACCAAAATCCTAGCTCCAAGTAGGCTCCAGACCTCAGGAACTTGGTTTGGCAGCAACAATCCCTCTCCTTTCGATCCTCGATTCTCCTTCCACACAGCCCCTCAACTCACGAATTTTATATCTTTGTGAAGTTCGAAACGTGAGCTTCACAATGGTGTATCACACTTAACCTAACTCTCAGCAACGATCGAGTAATCAAGGCACGAAATCAGAAACCCTAAATTGGTATCTAAAGAGCAATTCGACCAAAATGGTCCATTTTCTTCAACCAAATGCTTAAATACTCATTCCCATTGATCATGCAGCTCGACACGAAGATCATTAACGTGTCCTTGAAGTGTTTTTGTGTCAACGAAAGAGAATCGTTGAGTGTTGACTCATCAAACGCACTCACGAGTTCTCCACTGACCAGAATACTCGAGTGTTTCCAGGAATACTCGAGTATTTTGGCCAATTTTTCAAAAATATTTATTTTAATACCCTTCCCTCCAAGACCTTCCTAATATTGCTTCTAGGTCCTAGTTCAGGGATTAATATGTAAAAACATTATTTTTACATATTATAGTTTATCAAAATATTTTTCCACCTAACACCGGCACGCATACCAACACATAATTAATCTAAATTAATTATGAAATTTATTTATTATTAATTATGATTAAGGAAAATAATCATGAAATAACTTTTCATAATCAAAGTTTTCATTACATAAGGGGATGAAAATTTGGGGTGTTACACTACTCTCCCACTTAACAGGAATTTCGTCCCCGAAATTCAACTTACAAAAATAACTCAGGATAATCCTTGCGCATTCTATCCTCTAATTCCCAAGTCGTATCATACACATTTCCACTTTGCCACATGACTTTGATTAACGGAATCTCCTTTCCTCTAAGCTACTTTATCCTTCTATCTTCAATTTTAACTGGGCCAGCCTTAAAGGTTAGGTTTTCTCGTAAGCTTAAATCATCAGGACGAATTTGAAGAATCGCGGTTGAATCATGCATGAACTTTTTCAACTGAGACACATGAAAAACATTGTGCAAGTTGGCTAGGGATGGTGGAAGAGCTATTTGATAAGCTACCGGTCCTACTCGCTTAAGGATTTGGTAGGGACATATAAACTTAGGCGAAAGCTTCAGAGGTTTCAACGCTCTACTCACTCCCTTCAGCGGTACTATCCTGAGAAACACATGGTCGCCTTCTGCAAACTCTAAAGGTCTCCTTCTCCGATCCGCATAGCTTTTCTGGTGACTTTGAACAGCCCTGATCTTTTCTTGAATCATTCTGATCTTTTCAGTTGTTTGTTGTACCACATCCGGACCAAGATGTAAATTCTCCCCCACTTGAAACCAACATAGCGGGGTTTGACACTTTCTTCTATACAACACCTCGAATGGTGCCATTCCAATACTTGCATGATATCCATTGTTGTATGTGAATTCCGCGAGTGGTAGAATCTGATCCCAACTTCCTCGTTCTTCCAACACACAAGCTCGCAGGATGTCTTCCACAGTTTGAATGGTTCTCTCGGTCTGCCCATCTGTCTGAGGGTGGTATGTTGAACTCATCTTGATTTCTGTCCCCAGGGCTTGATGTAGGCTTGACAAAAATCTAGACATGAACCTCGGATCACGATCAGAAATAATACTGGATGGCACTACATTGCAATCGTACCACTTCCCGGATATAAAGCTGGGTAAGCTTTTCCAAAGAATAGCGCATATTCACCGGAATGAAATGCGCTGACTTAGTAAGACGGTCCACAATTACCCAGATTGCATCATGGTTTGCAACTGTCCTTGGCAATCCAGTCACAAAATCCATGGAAATACTATCCCACTTCCATTGTGGAATATCCAAGGGTTGCAGCATTCCTCCAGGTTTCCGGTGTTCAACCTTAACTTTTTGACAGATTAAACATGACGCTACATAATCCGCAACGTCCTTCTTAAGGCCCGACCACCAAAACATGCCTTTCAAATCCCGGTACATCTTAGTTGATCCCGGATGAATGCTCATCTGACTCTTATGTGCCTCATCCAGAATTAACCTTATAATCTCCGAATTCTTCGGTATGCAAATTCTCGTTTTGAAACAAAGAATTCCATCTGGCCCTTCCTAGAAATTAGGCTCTTTTCCTCATTTCATCAACTTCTTCTTTTCTGATAACTCTTCGTCCTCTTGTTGCAATTCTCGAATTCGAGCCAAGAATTCACTCGAAATTTTCAACATACCCATCTTAATGTGGCTTGGTTCCACTTGCATCACTAAACTTAAATCTCGAAACACTTCAATCAAAGCTGCTTCTTTAATCATCATGGAACTTGCATAAATCGCTTTACAGCTCAAAGCGTCTACTATAACATTAGCCTTACCGGGATGGTAATGAAGCTCAAAGTCGTAGTCTTTTAAGAATTCCGTCCACCGACGCTGCCTCATATTCAACTCTTTTTGATCAAACAAATACTTCAAACTCTTATGGTCACTAAACACTCGGAATGTAGTGCCATAGAGATGATGCCTCCATATCTTCAGTGCAAAAACTATTGCAGCAAGTTCCAAATCATGGGTGGGGTAATTTACCTTGTGAACTTTCAATTGATGAGATGCATACGCCACAACCTTTCCTTCTTGCATTAGAACACTCCCAAGTTCTTGTCCTGATGCATCACAGTACACTTCATACTCCTTGTGAGGGTCAGGTAAGATTAACACTGGCAAAGATGTTAATCTTTCCTTAAGCATCAGAAAACTCTTCTCATATTTTTCATCCCATAAGAATGGTAGATCCTTCCGAGTTAGCTTAGTGAGAGGTAGTGCGATCTTCGAAAATCCCTCAATGAATCTTCTATAATAACCAGTCAGTCCTAAGAAACTTCAGACTTCAGTGACTGTCTTCGGTTGAACCCACTGCAGAACCGATTCAACTTTAGCTGGGTCAACTGCTATGCCACCTTCCGAAATCACATGCCCCAAAAACTGAACTTCCTTCAACCAAAACTCACACTTAGAGATTTTGGCGTAGAGTTGCTTCTCCTTCAAAATCTTCAATACTATCCAAAGGTGTTCGGCATGCTCTTCCGGATTCTTAGAATATATCAGGATATCATCAATGAAACTACCACGAATGAATCCAGATATGGTCTAAAAATCCGATTCATATAGTCAATGAAGATAGCTGGTGCATTTGTCAATCCGAACGGCATTACAACGTACTCATAATGTCCGTATCGAGATCGGAATGCGGTCTTAGGGATATCTTCCTCCTTAATTCTGATATGATGATACCCAGATCTCAGATCAATCTTGGAAAACACTGAAGCTCCTCTTACTTGGTCCATAAAATCATCAATCCTTGGAAAGGGATACTTATTCTTTATGGTCACCTTATCCAACTGTTTGTAATCTACACACATTCTAAGGCTTCCATCCTTCTTCTTGACAAACAACACCGGAGCGCCCCATGGAGATACGCTAGTTCTAATAACTTGTTTCTGTAGTAGCTCCTCTATCTGTTTCTTCAATTCGACCATCTTGGGTGGTGCCATTCTATAAGGGGCAATAGAAATGGGACCAGTTCCTGGAATCAACTCGATTCCAAACTCAATCTCCCTCTTGGGTGTTAATCCCGGCATCTCCTCAGGAAATACTTCAGGAAACTCCCAAACAACTGGAATCACCTCCACAGACTTTTCTCCTTCCTCTGATTTAACAGTAGAGACAAAACAGAGATACTTTTCTGAGATTGAGTCCTTGTATAGAATTGCCTTCTTATCACAGTCAATAACTACCTAATTGCTAACCATCCAATCCATGCCCAAAATCTCATCCAATTGGGACAAAGGTAAGCAGATCAAATCTAACTGGGAGACTCGGTCTAATACCTTAATTCTACAATTAAGGCACACCTTAGAAGCGATCACGGGAGAATTAGTAGGGGTTTCTACTCTAAGACAATAGGGTGATTCAGACACAGACAATTTCAAATGATTCACACATTCAAAGGAAACAAATGAATGAGTGGCCCCTGAATCGAATAAAGTTCTACAAGGTTGGTCATTAAGCAGATAAGTACCTTGCACGAGTCCCGAAGTCTGGTTAGCTTCAGTACCACTAAGGGTGAAAACTCGCCCTTGGGTCACTGGCCTGCCCACAGATCCTCTTTGAGCGTCCTTAGGAGGTTCCTTGCAATCGCGAGAAAAATGACCAGGTTTCCCGCAGTTAAAACATCCACTGTGAGACCAACAAAATCTTCCGAAGTGATGACGCTTGCACTTCTCACAATAAGGAGCATTATCATAAGAGGTGTTTCGATCACCAGACATCTTGCCCTTTCCTCGATTCTTATGGGAATAAGGACCTTTGTGGCGGTGATCATGTCCTTTCCGCCTCTGCGATCCATATCCCTGATGTTCTTTCTTTCCTTCCATAATCTGAACTGTCTCCGCCTTTTTATCATCCTTATACATTCTACACATATCCACCAGCATGGGAAAACTTTGAATCTTTTGATAACTGAACACTGACTTTAATTCAGGTCTCAGTCCTTCTTCAAACTTGATACACATACTCCTTTCATCAGGATTCATCTGATAATAAGGAGAGTATTTCATCAATTTATCAAATTTCGCAGCATATTCACCCACACTCATGCTGCCTTGTTTGAGTTGTAGAAACTCCACCTCTTTCTTCCTCCTTAGATCATCAGGAAAATACTTCTTGAGAAATTCCTCCATGAATACTTCCTAAGTTACTTCTCTTCCTTCGTGAGCCAGTAACTGAGCAGTATGATTCCACCAATGTTCCGCTTCGCCTTCCAGCATGAATACAGCATAAACTATTTTCTGTGCATCGGAGCATTCCAAAGTTCTAAAGATCTTGTCCATTTCCAAGATCCACTTATTAGCTTCTTCAGGCTTAAACCCACCAGCAAACTTCGAGGGATTGCAGCTCCTGAAATCCGACAAAGTTTTGGCCTCCGTAGCTGCTACACCCACTAGAGGTGGATTAACGGGCTGAGGTTGATGTTGCCGATGCTGATTCTGCTGTATATTCTCTAATACTGCAGTAATCCTTTCCAACAGATCGTTCGCATGATTTCTATAACGCGATGCCATAGTGAGCCTGCACTATGGACCTAGGTCGTCAAAGATCTATCTAAACCATTGAAATCTATTTATTTCTATTCTAAACAAACATTAATAGAACTCAAGCTATATGAAATAAATCAAATATCTAAGAATATTTACCCAGCTGTAGCATCTTCTGGCAGATCATGCTTGAGAGGATCAAGAATCAGGACCATTATGCTCTAATACCATAAAAGTGTCACACTCTCTCCTTTAGTTTACAAAATATAGTCTCTATTTGTATTTATATAATAAATATGGACTTGCGTTCAATGGAGAAGTAATGAAAATTCTTATCATTTCCATACATACGATTAAAGTAGCTTGTGATAGCATAAGTTGGGTTTTTATTTACGATTATTAAAACTTCCCAACTCAGCACTAAAATCTTTCTTGTGAGAATAAAACAACATGATTATCAGAGTAAGCAGAATTTGAATAAAATAGTGACCTTGATTTGATATTCCACATTTCATGTCATTTATATAAAGATATATATATATATATATATCCATATTATCACATAAAAGTACCAACATATATCAAGGTCAAAGTCAAGGTAGCAGAAGTTTATAAGATACAAGTCCATGATATAAGACTAAAAGAAAAGACCACCTCACTGAGATCTCTCAAAAATATATACAATATATGTATAGAGCAAAATATGAAATCCCAGCAGTGATCCGATGATCCTCCTCCATAACATAAGTCTCCAGAATCTCTAGCAGCTGCTCCACATGTCCCACATCCTAACCATCTATACTATGCATCACCCGGTGGATCCCCAACTCCCCACTGGCTTCCAGTGGAGTGCTCGACTGGCTCGCCCTCACTCTCAGCCTCCTCAGGGTCCTCCTCAACCTCGTCCGACTGAGTGGGTGCCCTACCACTGGGCACTGGGTCAGCTGAAGGAGTCCCATGAACCGAACTCATCGGACTAGGTATAGGAGTCTCCTCACGGATCACTCGGGAAGCAGAGGGGTGAGATCTAGTAGCAGCTCTAAACCGAAAGGAATGAAATCGACGAGCTGGTCGAGTCGGGGGTGGTCCATGATAAGCATAAAAAGGGGGTACATGCAAAGTATAGATAATAGGGATGCGAAACCTACGAGGACGGACACGAGCCAGAGGGTTAGGGTGATATAGAGTCACCTCTACCTCACCCTCAAATGTGGCTCTATGGTCCTCGTAGTACCACACTCCACTAGGGAGTGGGCGCAACTCGATGCAAGCTAGATAGCGAGCCATCACCTACAATGGGCATAAGGGGTAAGCAATATAATTCACATAATCGAATAAGAATAAATAGAGCAAGTAACATTCACAAGTACCAAATAGTCAGATGCATAAACAAATGAGCAAGCATGGTTCATTTATAATAATCCCATTATTTATGTGTCATGATGCATGCTTCCCATTTCCATTATTTATTGAACGTTCAATCCAGTAATTCGTATACATGACCAACATGTATTGTGAAACTGCTCGGACAGTGTGCACACAACGTCACCAAGACGTAATAGCATCCCACAATGCTTCCCACATTACCAAAATGTGTCATCGAGCCAGTTACTGTGACACCCTTCCTAATTACCCAAGTATAATATAGTACTTAAGCTATCATATTGGATAATATATGGACTTGTGAGTATTAAGAAAATATGTAAGTGAAATTTTTCTTTTTAAAGCGGGTGTACAAATCAACACTTGGAATTCTTGGAGAATAAACTCTACAGCATTTCAAAACAATTGTATCGAATTCGGCGATTTCTAAAACCTTTTCAAAAGTTGGGTAACATTCGTCTTTTGGAATCGTAATTATATCATAGAGAATAACTGAAGCTACCCTTGCTTTATTTGATAGAACTGATACCATCGAATAGTTTTCACAGCCGAACTCTGAAATAGATTAAATCAGAGTAAGCGGAAATTATCGGACTATGCCATGGATAGGAATATAAACATAGGTTTTATATATAGAAAAGTCATAAGTACATAGCCCAGTATCAGAGTCTCCAAGTTCCAAAATATACAAGTCCATAAACAGATCTACATAGCAGTGTAACCAAAACCCTAGAGTACCCAAAAGTATATCTACACATATATACATAACCAAAATATAACTCTAAGGGTGGTCACGTAGATCTGACAGCATCAGATGTAGTAGTAGTGATAGCAGTAGTCTCCAAGAAGCAAAAGTAGTAAGGTAGTAGCATCATCATCAACACATCAGCAGCAAGATCTCCTCCATAGCATCCACACATCGGATCCTCTGATCCTCATCACATACCCTATGCACATACCTAGGGATCATCGTCCCTCCAATCACTCCATGTAGAATGCACGACAGGCTCGCTCCCACTCTCGTCCTCCACCAGATCCTCCTCGATCTCATCCGAGGGAGAGTGTACCCTACCACTGGGTACCGGGTCAGGTGATGGTGATACCCTGACTGGGCTCCTCGGATCAGAAGGGGGAGTCTCCTCGCGGACGACTCTCGAGGTAAAAGGGTGAGAGCGGGTAGGTCGAAAATGAAAGCTGTGATAAGAGCGAGCTGGTCGCATGGGAGGTGGTCCATGGTAAGTATAAAACGGGGGTAATCCTAAACCTTCGAGGACGGAATCGCATCAGCGGGTTCGGGTGGTAGAAGGTAATCTCTACCTCCCCCTCGAATACCGCGCGATGGTCCTCATAGATCCATATGCCACTAGGAAGTGGTCAGATCTCGATGAGAGCAATGTAACGAGACATCACCTACAAGGGCATAGGGGTAAGCAATTCTATACACATAATCAACAGAGAATAAATTATATAATGTGAGTATGTAAATATGCAACAATAAATATCAATCACATTTAACACTTAGCAGATATTGAATGCAAGTAAGATGCTCACACTTGGTTCATTTATCACAATTAATTTGAATGAGTGGCATGATGCATGAGTTTAGCTCTCAAGCCTATCTCCATCATTCTATGTCACTCTCTGACGTCCATCCCTAACAACCCATCACTCAACAGTGTGTTGTATTCCTAGGTATACAACAATTCGTACATTCACCTAGAAGGTACACGACAAGCTTGGAATCCATGCCACCCGAGCATATCCCGTCATCCAAACGGACCGTCATCCAAACGATATAACCATATCGGCATCCACTAAGCCGACCACATCAACGACGTGTCATCAAGCAAGCGTATTGGCACTCCCAGAGGCCCTCCACATGTTTAACAAAAACATGATATACGACCTACCATCCAAACTCCATAATGAATGCATTAACTTTATTTAAAAGGAATTGATTGATGTTTTATTCTTTTATTAATACATTACGTGCCCTCCGAGCAACGTATCATTCTCCAAATGAAAATATCACAATGTCAATCAATTTCCTTTTAAGTTCAGAATCACTTGGTTTATTGTTCTTTAAGTGTTACAAAATGATTTAGAATTGAAAATGGTATTTTTAAGTTTCTGACTAAAAATACTCGAGTGTTTTCCATAATACTCGAGTAGTTTATCAGTTTCCAGATTTTACTCGAGTAGTTCATAATTATACTCGAGTCGTTCATGTCTTTTTAGAGATTTAAGTTTTCAGATCTTCATAAATATACTCGAGTAATTCATGAGATACTCGAGTAGTTCATTACCCAGAATACTCGAGTAGTTCATATATTACTCGAGTTGTTCATCAATTTTTACTCTTGTTGCATCTGAAATACTCGAGTGCCAAGCCTGATTCTCAAGTTGGTGCGCCAAATTTTCACACCGGTGCACCACGAAATACTCGAGTGTTAAGCCATATACTCGAGTATTTGCAGACAAAACAGACTGAAAACTTGGTTTTTACATACCATTTCAATTTCTAAACATTTTTAACCTAAACCAATGATCAAAACAGTTCATATACCATATATTGAACGTGTTACAACACTTAATACATATCAAATTACAGATTTGACAGAGGATTCATCAATCATGCATAAAATACACATTTTAACAACTCAACACCTCAAATTGCATAATAAGCACAGTTCTCATGAAATAAAGTTCATTTAAGCTTGCATGCATGATTTAGAACTTGTTCAACATAGTTTTAGAGCAAAGCTTGGTCTCCAAACCAAAGATCATATTCAATCTAAGCCCTTAGAGCCTCTTGGTGGCTCTCTAACACAATTAATGGAATTTACTCTCTATCTAGTGAATATAATTACTTCCCCTTACCTCTCAGACGTGAATCAACAAAGGATTGACAAGGAAAAGGGTCCACAACTCTCCGATCAACTTCAAGCATCACAGGCAGAGCATTTTGAATGCATCACCAAAATGGAATTGGTTCACACATGAAACAGAGAATAAAATTGGGGAAATTAGATTTTCTAGACTCTATGCAACATCAACTAACTAAATAAACCGAATTTGAGACTCAGGGATTCATGAGCTTACCAGAATCAATGATCAAAGTAAGCTCCAGACCAAGACTTGACCAACAACAGCTTCACTTCCAAGCTCCAATTCTCCCAATACACTCACTCAATCCTCACGATTTTGGTGTTTATACAAAGCTCGTGATGTGAGCTTTGTATTCGTGTATCACTCGAATCCTAACACTCAGAATTGAAGAAGAATCGAAGGCCACAACTTCAGAACCCTAACTTGATCAACAACCCAAACTTAGCCAAAAATCTTCACGAATTCGGTGTTGTTGAGCTTAAATAGACATGGAGAAAGCTCATGCAGGGCGACACGACGTCCTTGAGCTGTTGATGATGGAATATTCGTGTCAACGGAGGGGATCGGTGGTGGTGACTCACCAAACGCACTAACTCGTGCAACTCAGACCAGAATACTCGAGTTTTCCGAGAAATACTCGAGTATTTTGCCCCATTTTTGAAAAATAATTATTTTATTTACTTTCCCTCCAAAACCTTTCCTATAATTGCTTCTAGGTCCCAACCCAGGGACTAATATGCAAAACATTTATTTTATGCATTATCATATTTATTAAATAATTTCACACACATAAACTAGTTACATGAATACACATTTTAATCAAGGATTAATATAAAAATCATTAATTATAATTAAATTATAATTAACATTTCATTAATCGGGGATTAAAATTTTGGGGTGTTACACTACTCCCCCACTTACAAGGAATTTCGTCCCCGAAATTCAACTCATACAAACAACTCAGGATAATCCTGACGCATCTTATCCTCTAATTCCCAAGATGCTTCTATCACGTCACCACAAACCCAGACGACTTTGACCAGACGAATATCCTTCCCTCTAAGCTGCTTGATCCTTCGGTCTTCAATGCACACAGGCTTAGCTTCGAAGGTTAGGTTCTCATGAATTTCTAAGTCATCCGGTTGGATTCTAAGGACAATGGTGGGGTCATGGACATATCTTTTCAATTGAGACACATGGAATACATTATGAAGGTTAGCCAATGACGGAGGCAGGGCTAACTGATAGGCTACTGGGTCGATTCTTTTGAGGATCTGATAGGGACCAATAAACTTAGGCGATAGTTTCTGAGTTTTCAAGGCTCTACTAACACCTTTGGTTGGAACTATTCTAATGAACACATGGTCACCTTCGGCAAACTCTAAAGGTTTCCTCCTCCTATCAGCGTAGTTTTTCTGCCTACTCTGAGCTGTCCTCATCTTCTCTTGTATCATCTTGATCTTCTCCGTGGTTTCTTGCACAAAATTTGGTCCAACCAGAGAACTCTCCTCCACTTGAAACCAGCATAACGGCGTCCGACACTTTCTTCCATACAAAGCTTCAAATGGTGCCATTCCAATACTCGTGTGATAACTGTTGTTGTAAGTGAACTCCACGAGTGGCAACATCTGCTCCCAATTCCCTTGTCCTTCCAAAGCACAGGCTCGTAAGATGTCCTCCAACGACTGAATAGTCCTCTCCGTCTGACCATCAGTCTGAGGATGGTATGCAGAACTCAACTTCAATCTTGAACCCAAGGCTCTATGCAGATCTTCCCAAAACTTCGATGTAAACCTCGGATCGCGATCTGACACGATGCTTGATGGTACTCCATGCAGACGAACAACTTCCTTGACATACAACTGAGTGAGCTTTTCCAAAGAATAACGCATATTAACGGAAATGAAATGCGCCAACTTGGTTAAACGGTCCACGATCACCCAGATTGCATCATGACCAGTAGCTGTTCTTGGCAATCCCAACATGAAATCCATTGAGATACTATCCCATTTCCACAATGGAATTTCCAAAGGAAGTAACTCTCCTCCTGGCCTTTGATGTTCCACTTTCGCCTTTTGACACACCAAACAACAGGCCACATACTCAGCTACGTCTTTCTTCAAACCAAGCCACCAAAATACCTTCTTCAAATCCTGATACATTTTGGTAGCTCCCGGATGCATACTCATTTTGCTCTTATGTGCTTCGTCCAAAATCATCCTCTTTACTTCCAGATCATTAGGAACACAAATCCTTGTTCGAAAACGAAGGATTCCATCCTTCCCTTCTTGAAATTCCAACTCCTTTCCTTTCTCCATCAACTTCTTTTTCTCCTTGAGTCTCTCATCCTTGTTTTGCAGTTCCCCAATCCTTTGTAGAAACTCGTTGGCAATTTGCAGCATCCCCATCTTGATACTTGTCGGCTCCACTTGCATTGTCAGGCTCAAATCCCGAAATTCT
This sequence comes from Crotalaria pallida, assembly GCA_037953625.1. Classification (NCBI taxonomy): domain Eukaryota; kingdom Viridiplantae; phylum Streptophyta; class Magnoliopsida; order Fabales; family Fabaceae; genus Crotalaria; species Crotalaria pallida. The sequence continues at coordinate 54,619,924 of CM075650.1, read as the reverse complement.
TCTATCAGTGCAGCTTCTCTGACCATCATTGCACTGATGTGCATTCCCTTTCTACTTAATGCGTTTGCCACGACATTTGCCTTCCCAGGGTGGTAATGGAGCTCAAACTCATAATCCTTCAAGAACTCCATCCATCGACGCTGCCTCATATTCAACTCTCTCTGATCAAAGAGATACTTTAAACTCTTATGGTCACTAAACACCCTGAACGTAGTGCCATAGAGATAGTGCCTCCAAATCTTTAAGGCAAACACAACAGCTGCCAGCTCCAAATCATGGGTTGGATAGTTCATTTCATGAACTTTTAGCTGTCTCGAGGCATAGGCGACGACTTGCCCTTCTTGCATCAAAACACTCCCAAGACCTTGTTTCGATGCGTCACAATACACATCGAAACTCTTCTGTGTATCGGGCATAATCAATACAGGATACGATGTCAACCTTTCCTTCAACTCTTGAAAACTCCTTTCACATTTCTCATCCCATAGGAATGGTTGATCTTTCCGAGTCAACTTCGTCAGAGGCAGTGCAATCTTCGAGAAACCTTCAATGAATCTTATGTAGTAACCAGCCAAACCCAGAAAGCTTCTCACCTCCGTGACTGACTTCGGTTGCTCCCATTGCAAAACCGAGCTCACTTTCGTCGGTTCAACGGCTATTCCCTTGTCCGAAATCACATGCCCCAAGAACTTAACCTCCTTCAGCCAGAACTCACATTTTGTAAGTTTGGCGTACAACTGCTTCTCCTTCAGGATACTCAACACTATCCTCAAGTGTTCAGCATGCTTCTCTGGGCTCTTAGAGTAAATAAGGATATCATCAATGAACACAACCACGAATGAATCTAAATAAGGTCTAAAGATTCGATTCATGTAGTCCATGAAGATAGCTGGTGCATTAGTCAATCCGAACGACATCACGACATACTCATAATGTCCGTATCCAGATCGAAATGCAGTCTTAGAGATATCCTCTTCTCTAATCCTGATCTGATGGTATCCTGACCTCAGATCAATCTTGGAAAATATTGCAGCCCCACGAACTTGATCCATAAGGTCATCTATCCTCGGCAACGGATACTTGTTCTTGATGGTCACCTTATTCAGCTGCCGATAATCGATGCACATCCTCATGCTACCATCTTTCTTCTTGACGAACAGAACCGGAGCACCCCAAGGTGACACACTTGGTCGGATCATCTGTTTCTGCAATAGTTCCTCAATCTGCTTCTTCATTTCAGCCATTTCCGGTGGTGCCATTCTATAAGGAGCAATAGAAATGGGACCATCTCCCGGAACTAAGTCGATACCGAATTCAATCTCTCTTCTTCGTGGTAGACCAGGGATCTCATCAGCAAAAACTTCCAGAAAGTTTCTGACAATAGGGATCTCTTCCATCCTTGGACCATTCTCCTCCACCTCAGTGTTGAACAGACACACGTAGCCGGAGGGTTTTGGGTTTCTATAGGTCACTATTTTTCTATCACAATCGATGATCACTTGGTTTTGACTTAACCAGTCCATTCCCAAGATCACATCTAATTGTGCCAAGGGTAAGCAGATCAAATCTACTTTAGAGGTTTGTCCTAACACTTCTATACAACAGTTAAGACATGCTCTAGAAACAACTACAGGAGCATTAGCAGGGGTTTCTACTTGCAAAACATAAGGTAATTCAGACACAGATAAACTTAGCCGATCTACACATTCATATGAAACAAATGAATGCGTAGCACCGGAATCAAGCAGAGCATAACAAGGCTGACCATTAAGCAAGTATTTACCTTGCACCAGATCAGAAGACCGACTTGCTTCCACACCATTAAGGGTGAAAACCCTTCCTTGAGCCATAGGCCTCTCTGCAGCCCCTCTTGAGTTGGCTTTGGCCGGTTCCTTGCAGTCTCTTGCAAAATGTCCTGGCTTACCACAATTAAAGCAGCCACTTGTTCCCCAGCAGACACGGCCATAGTGGTTGCGCTTTCACTTGTCCCAGAATGGAGCCTCGCTCCGAAAATTCCTTCCAACCGAACCACCAGCTTTTCCCTTGCCTTTCCCTCGGCGATCATACGGACCTTTGCCTCGGCGATCATACGGACCTTTGCCTTTGTTATTGAAACCTTTACGCCTCTGGGGTCCATAGCTCTGATTGTCCTTCCTCTCTGAGGCTTGCACCTCCTCAGCCTTTGTGTCGTCCTCATACATCCTACACATGTCCACCAGTGCAGGAAAGCTTTGAATCCGCTGGTAGCTGAAAATCGACTTCAACTTGGGCCTCAAGCCTCCTTCAAACTTTATGCACTTGCTCCTTTCATCCGGATTGTTCTGATAATATGGAGAGTACTTCATCAGCTCCTCAAATTTGGCTGCGTACTCACCCACACTCATGTTTCCTTGCTTCAGCTACAAGAATTCCACCTCCTTCTTTCTCCTTAGATCTTCAGGGAAATACTTATGGAGAAACTTCTCCATGAATACACCCCAACTCACATCCCTTCCTTCATATTGCAAAAGCTGCATTGTGTGATTCCACCAATTCTCAGCTTCATCCTCTAATATGTAGGTTGCATACGCCACCTTTTGAGCATCAGAACACTCCAACGTTCTCAGAATCTTATCCATGGTGTGAATCCACTTATTGGCCTCTTCCGGTTTAAATCCTCCTTCAAACTTTGGCGGATTGCAACTCCTAAAATCAGCCAGAGTCTTCGCCTCAGTGTTACCCACATTACACTGATGAGGCGGGTTAACCAGTTGAGATGGTTGCTGAGTTTGTCGTTGCATAGCCTCCAACACCGTGGTGATTCGTTCTAACATCGTGTTGGTGTGATTTTGGTTTCTAGTTGCCATATTAGACCTGCACTGTGGGCTTATGGTCATATATGTTGAACTAAAGAAACTTCCATTACACCACCTATACTAAGACTATAACCTAAACGTCTAAATCTACAATCAACTGTGTCTTGTACCCAAAAGAGACAAGATACAAACAATTCAAAGGTATCTAAAGCTCAACAAGCAAAATAATATCATTCAAAATAATGTAAATGCCCTGAAGATACCTGCTAGATGTTGGTGGCTACCTTTCTGAAACTACTTCACTACTACAGGATCTGACTTTTGCTCTGATACCACTAAGTGTGACACCCTTCCTAATTACCCAAGTATAATATAGTACTTAAGCTATCATATTGGATAATATATGGACTTGTGAGTATTAAGAAAATATGTAAGTGAAATTTTTCTTTTTAAAGCGGGTGTACAAATCAACACTTGGAATTCTCGGAGAATAAACTCTACAGCATTTCAAAACAGTTGTATCGAATTCGGCGATTTCTAAAACCTTTTCAAAAGTTGGGTAACATTCATCTTTTGGAATCGTAATTATATCATAGAGAATAACTGAAGCTACCCTTGCTTTATTTGATAGAACTGATACCATCGAATAGTTTTCACAACCGTACTCTCAAATAGATTAAATCAGAGTAAGCGGAAATTATCGGACTATGCCATGGATAGGAATATAAACATAGGTTTTATATATAGAAAAGTCATAAGTACATAGCCCAGTATCAGAGTCTCCAAGTTCCAAAATATACAAGTCCATAAACAGATCTACATAGCAGTGTAACCAAAACCCTAGAGTACCCAAAAGTATATCTACACATATATACATAACCAAAATATAACTCTAAGGGTGGTCACGTAGATCTGACAGCATCAAATGTAGTAGTAGTGATAGCAGTAGTCTCCAAGAAGCAAAACTAGTAAGGTAGTAGCATCATCATCAACACAGCAGCAGCAAGATCTCCTCCATAGCATCCACACATCGGATCCTCTGATCCTCATCACATACCCTATGCACATACCTAGGGATCATCGTCCCTCCAATCACTCCCAGTAGAATGCACGACAGGCTCGCTCCCACTCTCGTCCTCCACCGGATCCTCCTCGATCTCATCCGAGGGAGAGTGTACCCTACCACTGGGTACCGGGACAGGTGATGGTGATACCCTGACTGGGCTCCTCGGATCAGAAGGGGGAGTCTCCTCGCGGACGATTCTCGAGGTAAAAGGGTGAGAGCGGGTAGGTCGAAAATGAAAGCTGTGATAAGAGCGAGCTGGTCGCATGGGAGGTGGTCCATGGTAAGTATAAAACGGGGGTACGTGCATAGTGTATATGATGGGAATCCTAAACCTACGAGGACGGAATCGCATCAGCGGGTTCGGGTGGTAGAAGGTAATCTCTACCTCCCCCTCGAATACCGCGCGATGGTCCTCATAGATCCATATGCCACTAGGAAGTGGCCGAATCTCGATGCAAGCAATGTAACGAGACATCACCTACAAGGGCATAGGGGTAAGCAATTCTATACACATAATCAATAGAGAATAAATTATATAATGTGAGTATGTAAATATGCAACAATAAATATCAATCACATTTAACACTTAGCAGATATTGAATGCAAGTAAGATGCTCACACATGGTTCATTTATCACAATTAATTTGAATGAGTGGCATGATGCATGAGTTTAGCTCTCAAGCCTATCTCCATCATTCTATGTCACTCTTTGACGTCCATCCCTGACAACCCATCACTCAACAGTGTGTTGTATTCCTAGGTATACAACAATTCGTACATTCACCTAGAAGGTACACGACAAGCTTGGAATCCATGCCACCCGAGCATATCCCGTCATCCAAACGGACCGTCATCCAAACGATATAACCATATCGGCATCCACTAAGCCGACCACATCAACGACGTGTCATCAAGCAAGCGTATTGGCACTCCTAGAGGCCCTCCACATGTTTAACAAAAACATGATATACGACCTACCATCCAAACTCCAGAATGAATGCATTAACTTTATTTAAAAGGAATTGATTGATGTTTTATTCTTTTATTAATACATTACGTGCCCTCCGAGCAACGTATCATTCTCCAAATGAAAATATCACAATGTCAATCAATTTCCTTTTAAGTTCAGAATCACTTGGTTTATTGTTCTTTAAGTGTTACAAAATGATTTAGAATTGAAAATGGTATTTTTAAGTTTCTGACTAAAAATACTCGAGTGTTTTCCATAATACTCGAGTAGTTTATCAGTTTCCAGATTTTACTCGAGTAGTTCATAATTATACTCGAGTCGTTCATGTCTTTTTAGAGATTTAAGTTTTCAGATCTTCATAAATATACTCGAGTAATTCATGAGATACTCGAGTAGTTCATTACCCAGAATACTCGAGTAGTTCATATATTACTCGAGTTGTTCATCAATTTTTACTTTTGTTGCATCTGAAATACTCGAGTGCCAAGCCTGATTCTCAAGTTGGTGCGCCAAATTTTCACACCGGTGCACCACGAAATACTCGAGTGTTAAGCCATATACTCGAGTATTTGCAGACAAAACAGACTGACAACTTGGTTTTTACATACCATTTCAATTTCTAAACATTTTTAACCTAAACCAATGATCAAAACAGTTCATATACCATATATTGAACGTGTTACAACACTTAATACATATCAAATTACAGATTTGACAGAGGATTCATCAATCATGCATAAAATACACATTTTAACAACTCAACACCTCAAATTGCATAATAAGCACAGTTCTCATGAAATAAAGTTCATTTAAGCCTGCATGCATGATGTAGAACTTGTTCAACACAGTTTTAGAGCAAAGCTTGGTCTCCAAACCAAAGATCCTATTCAATCTAAGCCCTTCGAGCCTCTTGGTGGCTCTCTAACACAATTAATGGAATTTACTCTCTATCTAGTGAATATAATTACTTCCCCTTACCTCTCAGACGTGAATCAACAAAGGATTGACAAGGAAAAGGCTCCACAACTCTCCGATCAACTTCAAGCATCACAGGCAGAGCATTTTGAGTGCATCACCAAAATGGAATTGGTTCACACATGAAACAGAGAATAAAATTGGGGAAATTAGATTTTCTAGACTCTATGCAACATCAACTAACTAAAGAAACCGAATTTGAGACTCAGGGATTCATGAGCTTACCAGAATCAATGATCAAAGTAAGCTCCAGACCAAGACTTGACCAGCAACAGCTTCACTTCCAAGCTCCAATTCTCCCAATACACTCACTCAATCCTCACGATTTTGGTGTTTATACAAATCTCGTGATGTGAGCTTTGTATTCGTGTATCACTCGAATCCTAACACTTAGAATTGAAGAAGAATCGAAGGCCACAACTTCAGAACCCTAACTTGATCAACAACCCAAACTTAGCCAAAAATCTTCACGAATTCGGTGTTGTTGAGCTTAAATAGACATGGAGAAAGCTCATGCAGGGCGACACGACGTCCTTGAGCTGTTGATGATGGAGTATTCGTGTCAACGGAGGGGGATCGGTGGTGGTGACTCACCAAACGCTCTAACTCGTGCAACTCAGACCAGAATACTCGAGTTTTCCGAGAAATACTCGAGTATTTTGCCCCATTTTTGAAAAATAATTATTTTATTTACTTTCCCTCCAAAACCTTTCCTATAATTGCTTCTAGGTCCCAACCCAGGGACTAATATGCAAAACATTTATTTTATGCATTATCATATTTATTAAATAATTTCACACACATAAACTAGTTACATGAATACACATTTTAATCAAGGATTAATATAAAAATCATTAATTATAATTAAATTATTATAATTAACATTTCATTAATCGGGGATTAAAATTTTTTGGTGTTACAGTTACTGCCGAATTAATTATCCATTTCCTTTTTCCATGTATGAATGCACATAAAAATTCATCCATTAAGATTAACCAATAATCTTATTATGTACAACCAATAGTATTTCATCAGTGAATTACAATGTTGTTATTAATCATCCCATTCTTTTATTGGAACATGATATTTTCCCCATAAGCATAGTTAATTCAATTGGAAATACTTTAGGTATGTTAAAAAAATTACTTTTCTATCCCTGGACAAAAGACTAGAGTGAAATTTCCTGGACTCGAGTGAATCATACTTTTACCAAAGTACTCGAGTGATTCATGAATACTCGAGTGTTCTTCATTTTTCCAGAAACTCATTTTTCAGGTTTTACCAAAATACTCGAGTGTTCTTCATGGATACTCGAGTGTTCCTCAGATTTTATCAAAATACTCGAGTGTTCTTCATGAGTACTCGAGTGTTCTTCGTTTTCCAGAAATCCATGTTCCATATTTGGTCGAAATACTCGAGTATCAGCCCCAATACTCGAGTGTTTTCAGACAGATAACATTGTAAATTGCATTTTAACATACCATTTCCAATTCTAGCCAATTCCAGTTAAAACCAAGGATCAACAGAGCTTACATTACACATATTAAACATGTTCCAATATAGAATTAACAACATATTACACTGAATCACATAATAGCATCAATTATGCATAAAATCCACTTTTCCACAACTCAACATACCAAATCCAATTTTAGGCACATTTAGCAGGAAAACAACTTTGGTACAGCTTGCATGTAACATAATAAACTTGTCCAAAACAATATTTGAACCCAGAGAGGCCTCCAAGCCTTGAACCTATTTCAAACTATGCCCATAGAGTCTCTTGTTGACTCTCAACCTAAATTCACATGATTTAAACTTATTCTAGTGAATTAATAGCTTCACCCTTACCTCTAGGTCGTGAATCAACACAGAGATTGCAGAGAAATTGGCTGGAAATGCTAAACCCCAAAAATCCTTTGCATGCAGCCATATATGAGCAGAGTACCAAAACCAGAGGAGTTAACATGCAAAATCGTTGTAAAAATTAGGGGAAAAGGTTAGGAGTTATTCTCAACAACATAAACTAGAGGTAGGAACAAATTTGAGATTCAGAGGGCTCATAAACTTACCAAAATCCTAGCTCCAAGTAGGCTCCAGACCTCAGGAACTTGGTTTGGCAGCAACAATCCCTCTCCTTTCGATCCTCGATTCTCCTTCCACACAACCCCTCAACTCACGAATTTTATATCTTTGTGAAGTTCGAAACGTGAGCTTCACAATGGTGTATCACACTTAACCTAACTCTCAGCAACGGTCGAGTAATCAAGGCACGAAATCAGAAACCCTAAATTGGTATCTAAAGAGCAATTCGACCAAAATGGTCCATTTTCTTCAACCAAATGCTTAAATACTCATTCCCATTGATCATGCAGCTCGACACGAAGATCATTAACGTGTCCTTGAAGTGTTTTTGTGTCAACGAAAGAGAATCGTTGAGTGTTGACTCATCAAACGCACTCACGAGTTCTCCACTGACCAGAATACTCGAGTGTTTCCAGGAATACTCGAGTATTTTGGCCAATTTTTCAAAAATATTTATTTTAATGCCCTTCCCTCCAAGACCTTCCTAATATTGCTTCTAGGTCCTAGTTTAGGGATTAATATGTAAAAACATTATTTTTACATATTATAGTTTATCAAAATATTTTTCCACCTAACACCGGCACGCATACCAACACATAATTAATCTAAATTAATTATGAAATTTATTTATTATTAATTATGATTAAGGAAAATAATCATGAAATAACTTTTCATAATCAAAGTTTTCATTACATCAGGGGATGAAAATTTGGGGTGTTACACTACTCTCCCACTTAACAGGAATTTCGTCCCCGAAATTCAACTTACAAAAATAACTCAGGATAATCCTTGCGCATTCTATCCTCTAATTCCCAAGTCGTATCATACACATTTCCACTTTGCCACATGACTTTGATTAACGGAATCTCCTTTCCTCTAAGCTACTTTATCCTTCTATCTTCAATTTTAACTGGGCCAGCCTTAAAGGTTAGGTTTTCTCGTAAGCTTAAATCATCAGGACGAATTTGAAGAATCGCGGTTGAATCATGCATGAACTTTTTCAACTGAGACACACGAAAAACATTGTGCAAGTTGGCTAGGGATGGTGGAAGAGCTATTTGATAAGCTATCGGTCCTACTCGCTTAAGGATTTGGTAGGGACATATAAACTTAGGCGAAAGCTTCAGAGGTTTCAACACTCTACTCACTCCCTTCAGCGGTACTATCCTGAGAAACACATGGTCGCCTTCTGCAAACTCTAAAGGTCTCCTTCTCCGATCCGCATAGCTTTTCTGGCGACTTTGAACAGCCGTGATCTTTTCTTGAATCATTCTGATCTTTTCAGTTGTTTGTTGTACCACATCCGGACCAAGATGTAAATTCTGCCCCACTTGAAACCAACATAGCGGGGTTTGACACTTTCTTCCATACAACACCTCGAACAGTGCCATTCCAATACTTGCATGATATCCATTGTTGTATGTGAATTCCGCGAGTGGTAGAATCTGATCCCAACTTCCTCGTTCTTCCAACACACAAGCTCGCAGGATGTCTTCCACAGTTTGAATGGTTCTCTCGGTCTGCCCATCTGTATGAGGGTGGTATGCTGAACTCATCTTGATTTCCGTCCCCAGGGCTTGATGTAGGCTTGACCAAAATCTAGACATGAACCTCGGATCACGATCAGAAATAATACTGGATGGCACTCCATGCAATCGTACCACTTCCCGGATATAAAGCTGGGTAAGCTTTTCCAAAGAATAGCGCATATTCACCGGAATGAAATGCCCTGACTTAGTAAGACGGTCCACAATTACCCAGATTGCATCATGGTTTGCAACTGTCCTTGGCAATCCAGTCACAAAATCCATGGAAATACTATCCCACTTCCATTGTGGAATATCCAAGGGTTGCAGCATTCCTCCAGGTTTCTGGTGTTCAACCTTAACTTTTTGACAAATTAAACATGACGCTACATAATCCGCAACGTCCTTCTTAAGGCCCAACCTCCAAAACATGCCTTTCAAATCCCGGTACATCTTAGTTGATCCCGGATGAATGCTCATCTGACTCTTATGTGCCTCATCCAGAATTAACCTTATAATCTCCGATTTCTTCGGTATGCAAATTCTCGTTTTGAAACGAAGAATTCCATCTGGCCCTTCCGATAAATTAGGCTCTTTTCCTCCTTTCATCAACTTCTTCTTTTCTGATGACTGTTCGTCCTCTAGTTGCAATTCTCGAATTCGAGCCAAGAATTCACTCGAAATTTTCAACATACCCATCTTAATGTGGCTTGGTTCTACTTGCATCACTAAACTTAAATCTCGAAACTCTTCAATCAAAGCTGCTTCTTTAATCATCATGGAACTTGCATAAATCGCTGTACAGCTCAAAGCGTCTACTACAACATTAGCCTTACCGGGATGGTAATGAAGCTCAAAGTCGTAGTCTATTAAGAATTCCGTCCACCGACGCTGCCTCATATTCAACTCTTTTTGATCAAACAAATACTTCAAACTCTTATGGTCACTAAACACTCGGAATGTAGTGCCATAGAGATGATGCCTCCATATCTTCAGTGCAAAAACTATTGCAGCAAGTTCCAAATCATGGGTGGGGTAATTTACCCTGTGAACTTTCAATTGATGAGATGCATACGCCACAACCTTTCCTTCTTGCATTAGAACACTCCCAAGTCCTTGTCCTGATGCATCACAGTACACTTCATACTCCTTGTGAGGGTCAGGTAAGATTAACACTGGCAAGGATGTTAATCTTTCCTTAAGCATCAGAAAACTCTTCTCATATTTTTCATCCCATAAGAATGGTTGATCCTTCCGAGTTATCTTAGTGAGAGGTAGTGCGATCTTCGAAAATCCCTCAATGAATCTTCTATAATAACCAGCCAGTCCTAAGAAACTTCAGACTTCAGTGACTGTCTTCGGTTGAACCCACTGCAGAACCGATTCAACTTTAGCTGGGTCAACTGCTATGCCACCTTCCGAAATCACATACCCCAAAAACTGAACTTCCTTCAACCAAAACTCACACTTAGAGATTTTGGCGTAGAGTTGCTTCTCCTTCAAAATCTTCAATACTATCCGAAGGTGTTCGGCATGCTCTTCTGGATTCTTAGAATATATCAGGATATCATCAATGAAAACTTCCACGAATGAATCCAGATATGGTCTAAAAATCCGATTCATATAGTCAATGAAGATAGCTGGTTCATTTGTCAATCCGAACGGCATTACAACGTACTCATAATGTCCGTATCGAGATCGGAATGCGGTCTTAGGGATATCTTCCTCCTTAATTCTGATATGATGATACCCAGATCTCAGATCAATCTTGGAAAACACTGAAGCTCCTCTTACTTGGTCCATAAAATCATCAATCCTTGGAAAGGGATACTTATTCTTTATGGTCACCTTATTCAACTGTTTGTAATCTACACACATTCTAAGGCTTCCATCCTTCTTCTTGACAAACAACACCGGAGCGCCCCATGGAGATACGCTGGTTCTAATAAGTTGTTTCTGTAGTAGCTCCTCTATCTGTTTTTTCAATTCGACCATCTCGGGTGGTGCCATTCTATAAGGGGCAATAGAAATGGGACCAGTTCCTGGAATCAACTCGATTCCAAACTCAATCTCCCTCTTGGGTGGTAATCCCGGCATCTCCTCAGGAAATACTTCAGGAAACTCCCGAACAACTGGAATCTCCTCCACAAACTTTTCTCCTTCCTCTGATTTAACAGAGACAAAACAGAGATACTTTTCTGAGATTGAGTCCTTGTATAGAATTGCCTTCTTATCACAGTCAATAACTACCTGATTGCTAACCATCCAATCCATGCCCAAAATCACATCCAATTGGGACAAAGGTAAGCAGATCAAATTTAACTGGGAGACTCGGTCTAATACCTTAATTCTACAATTAAGGCACACCTTAGAAGCGATCACGGGAGAATTAGTAGGGGTTTCTACCCTAAGACAATAGGGTGATTCAGACATAGACAATTTCAAATGATTCACACATCCAAAGGAAACAAATGAATGAGTGGCTCCTGAATCGAATAAAATTCTACAAGGTTGGTCATTAAGCAGATAAGTACCTTGCACGAGTCCCGAAGTCTGGTTAGCTTCAATACCACTAAGGGTGAAAACTCGCCCTTGGGTCACTGGCCTGCCCACAGATCCTCTTTGAGCGTCCTTAGGAGGTTCCTTGCAATCGCGAGAAAAATGACCAGGTTTCCCGCAGTTAAAACATCCACTGTGAGACCAACAAAATCTTCCGAAGTGATGACGCTTGAACTTCTCACAATAAGGAGCATTATCGTAAGAGGTGTTTCGATCACCAGACATCTTGCCCTTTCCTCGATTCTTATGGGAATAAGGACCTTTGTGGCGGTGATCATGTCCTTTCCGCCTCTGCGATCCATATCCCTGATGTTCTTTCTTTCCTTTCATAATCTGAACTGTCTCCGCCTTTTTATCATCCTTATACATTCTACACATATCCACCAGCATGGGAAAACTTTGAATCTTTTGATAACTGAACACTGACTTTAATTCAGGTCTCAGTCCTTCTTCAAACTTGATACATGTAACACCTAAGTTTATTTACCCTTATATACCCTTAATTAAAAATAGCAACTTGAAAATTCCTTTTTCGACTCATGAATTGATTAGGAAAAACTCTTAATTACTTTTCTTTCATATGAAAATCTCCCGTCAAATGGGCGGAGTTTCGTTTGTTTATTGGACTTTTCCAAAAATTCCTGTTTTCCTGCAACCTGATAAACAATAATATTTTCACATAACAAAGCCTGCAGGGCTATTCACATATATATACCAGCTAGTGCATCTTCGTGCACGCATCAAAAACAGGTTTAAGACATCATAGTATCAGCATCAGAGTTAGCGGAGTATAAACAAGTTTTAGGAAATAAGTTTTTCCCCAAAATAGACCCCTTTCCCAAAAGGAGTCGTCCTGGGCCCCCAAAAAGCTATTTACATTTATATAAAACAAAATGATTCACATCATCGGGCCCAGGACATTCCCATGTCCTACATCACTAAAGGTAACCTACTCTCCCTGAGAGGGAGAGTACTCCTGCTCGGCCTGCTCAGGTGCAAACTCTTCCTCAGTACCTGTGATGATAGTAAGGAGTGAGTATTACACATAAAATGGGGAGGCAGTTTCCAATTAAGACATAATGCGACACTAAGCCATACACATATAACAATTCAATGACAACATAGTAAGAGTCAATTAATCACAATTCAATTTCAAGTATTCATTAGTTTCTCAAATCTATTTTTATTTAACATTTTCTTAAGTCTTTCGTTCCATGTATTTTAATCATATTAATATTCTTTTTATCTGTCCCTGGTCACGACCTACTGCGTCTGCACTCCTGTGCACTCACGACTTACTGCGTCCGGGTAAATCCCCTGGTCACGACTTACTGCGTTCGCACCCCCGTGCGAAAACGACTTACTGCGTCCGGGTGTGTTTCTCAATCCCCTGGTCACGACCTACTGCGCTCGCACCACCGCGCGATAGCGACTTACTGCGTCCGGGTAATCCCCTGGTCACGACCTACTGCGTTCGCACCCCCGTGCGAAAACGACTTACTGCGCCGGGTATAATATAATCTCCCCTGGCTGAGCCGGGGTATAATTTAATTAGTTCTTTATCATTATCAATTCTTTAGCAAATTTCCCTTTATTCAAAATTAATTACCTCATTACACATTTTCATTATCCAATGATCACAAATATATTTTGTAACTTAATTAGCACAATTTCACTTATTATCACAACTCAAATTATTAAACAACATAAGCATATAATTCATCAACATCACCAAACCACAAAATGCAATATTTCAACATCAAAATAAATTCCCTAAGTCATAGATTCTATCCTAACAATTATTTTATATTATATCAACCTAAACTAACACAAAATCTTAGTACTCATTATATGCATAATGTAAACTAAACCCCAGAGTAAGGTAATACTCACTATAACCCACTCCTTACCTTAAATTAGTAAAGAGTAAATAGAACCATAGTGAGCCCTAGCTCAAAATCTTGGAAACTTGAATTTCCTAAGTCTAGCTTGCCACCTCAACAAGGAAATGATGAAATGTTGATATACCACCCTATTTGTGAGAGCACAAGAGGAACTATCTTTATCCTTGCCTTGGTTGGAGTTGGAAGGCATGAAACTCAATTCCTATATCATGAAGAGTGCAAGAATCCTAGGGTTTTAGAATAAAATCCATGAACTAAGAAGAGTTTGATTCATGAGGAAAATAACTTATGGCATGAAACTCACTTACCCAAATCAATGATGAGAAAATGAAAATCCAAGGAGAAGGAAGGAGGGTGCAATTCGTGAGCCTCAAGAAGAAAGAAGGGAAGAGCTTTAACCAAAATCCATGGTGCAAGGTTGTGTGGTCTTGATTGATTTTGGGTTTGGGGTGCCCAAGATCAAAGGTGTATGGTGGATTTGATGGTGGAGGTGTTCTTGATGTTGAGAGGAAATGGGTGAAGGTGATGAGTTGATGATGGTTTGAATGGTGGTGGAGGACATTGTTTTTATTTCTTTTATTTTGCCTTGGCTGGTGCAGGAAATCCAAGGGCTAGTGGGCAAAACTTAGCCACCAAGCCAAAATTCAAGGGACCAGATCTGTCCAGATCTGCGCCACGCGCCTGGGCGCATGCCAGGCTCGCCTGGGCGCACGCCCTGCACCAGCACCAGACTGGTGCATGGCTCACACGGTCAGCTGGGAAATTGGCGCGCCACACGGATTCCTGGTGCGCGGCTGCGTGCATCCGCTCGCCTGGGCGAGCCAATTCCTCGCCTAGGCGAGAAATCTGCACCAGAACCAAGTTGGTGCGTAACTGATGCGGTCAGATGCTGGCACAAGGGGAATTGGCGCGCCAGAAAACGGAAATGGTGCTGCTGGTGCGTGCCACACTCGCCTGGGCGAATGGTGGGCTGGCCTGGGCGGGAATCTCACTGGGTGGTGCACCAAAATGAACAGTGACTCGCCTGGGCGAGTTTCAGGGTTTCAACCTTCGATTCGCCGTAACTTTTTCGTCGACCGTCGGATCGAGTTCAAATTTTTAGACATGCTTCTTTACCCCATAAACTTCACATCCAACGGTGGAATTTATTTTCTTAGCTTTCTATAATGAATTTCTAATTTTCTCTTTTCGGTTGATTTCTAACACTTAAAACGCCGATTCTACTCCCGATCTCGCTTATTTGACCCTGCCCAAAGCCATACATACCTTCTATACAACTCCTAGGACCTATATTCACCACCCACATATCTGGAAAAATTCATTAAATCATTTTTTCCAATTTTTCTAAGGTTTTTAGCATTTATTTCACTTAAAATCAAGGTTTAGGATGTTACAAATCTCTCCCACTTACCTGAATTTCGTCCTCGAAATTCGTCGAACAATTGTGGATGAGACTGCCTGATCTTGTCCTCCAGTTCCCATGTAGCCTCTTCCACATCGTTCCTGATCCATATAACCTTAACCAAAGAGATTTCCTTGCCTCTGAGCTGCTTCACCTGCCTGTCTTCAATTCTAACTGGCAGAACTTCAAAAGTCAAGTTCTCTTTCAAAGGCAAATCATCTAAGATAACCACATGCGAAGGATCATGGACGTATTTCCTTAGTTGTGAAACATGAAACACGTTATGAAGCCTTGACAAGTGAGGGGGTAATGCAATCCTGTACGCCACTGGGCCAACCTTCTCCAGAATCTCATAAGGCCTAACAAACCGAGGAGTTAACTTCCTAGATTTGATTGCCCTACCAATTCCTGTCATCGGAGACACCCTTAGGAACAGATGATTCCCAACATCGAACTCCAAAGGTCTCCTTCGCCTATCTTCATAACTCTTTTGGCGATCCTGTGAAGTTTTCATTTTGTTCTTGATCATTGTGACCTTCTCTGTTGTTTCCTTCACAATGTTAGGGCCTGTCAACAGATTTTCACCTATTTGGAACCAACACAAAGGCGTTCTACATTTCCTCCCGTAGAGAGCCTCGAATGGTGCCATACCGATACTGGAGTGAAAACTGTTGTTGTAAGTAAACTCCATCAAAGGTAGTAACTGCTCCCAACTACCAGCTTGTTGCAGTACACATGCTCTCAACAAATCCTCAAGTGTCTGGATAGTACGCTTCGATTGTCCGTCTGTCTGCGGATGGTAAGCCGTACTAAATTTCAGCTTAGTACCCAATGCCTCCTGAAGACTCTGCCAAAATCTAGACAGAAATCTCGGATCGCGATCGGATACAATACTAGTAGGAACACCATGCAACTTCACTATGTCCCTGATATACAACTGAGTCAACTTATCAAGAGTATACTTCTTATGGGTAGGAATGAAATGAGCACACTTGGTAAGACGGTCCACAACCACCCAAACTGAATCACATCCACCAACAGTCCTCGGTAAACCCGTCACAAAGTCCATAGCTATATTGTCCCATTTCCATTCCGGAATCTCAAGTGATCTCAAAGGACCACCAGGCTTTTGATGCTCAATCTTAACCTTCTGACAAGTTAAGCAATGAGACATGTGATCGGCCACATCAGTTTTTAACTTCGGCCACCAATAAATCCTTTTTAGATCTTGGTACATCTTTGTTGCACCAGGATGAAAATTCATCTTGGTTCGATGTGCTTCCCATAGGATATCTCTTCTAACTTCGAAATCCATAGGAACACATATCCGACCCCTAAATTGGATGATGCCATCAGAACCTTTCACAAAGTCGGGCTCTTCATTTTTTGATGCCCCTTCTAACAACTTTTGCAGCTCTACATCGTCGGCTTGCCTTTCTTTAATAAGACTCATCAAGTCATTAGTAACCCGCAACATTTCAAGAACGATGCTTT
This sequence comes from Crotalaria pallida, assembly GCA_037953625.1. Classification (NCBI taxonomy): domain Eukaryota; kingdom Viridiplantae; phylum Streptophyta; class Magnoliopsida; order Fabales; family Fabaceae; genus Crotalaria; species Crotalaria pallida. Next base: position 54,603,148 of record CM075650.1, on the reverse strand, counting down.
TCTCTTTCACTTGCATGTTCAAGTTGAGGTCACTAAACTCTTGAATCAATTCCATCTCTTTCACCATTAGATTACTAACATGCAAAGTCTTACGACTTAGTGCATCAGCCACTACATTGGCCTTGCCCGGATGATACTGAAGATCAAAGTCATAGTCTTTCAGAAATTCCATCCACCTCCTCTGTCTCATATTCAACTCTTTTTGATCGAAGAGATAGCGAAGACTTTTATGATCGCTAAAGACTTCGAACTTTGAACCATATAGGTAATGCCTCCAGATTTTCAAAGAAAAAACCACTGCCGCCAACTCAAGATCATGAGTGGGATAGTTTTGTTCATGCTGCCTCAATTGTCTGGATGCATAAGCTATGACTTGCCTTTGCTGCATCAACACACAACCCAACCCTTGCTTAGAAGCATCACAATACACCACGAAGGATTGAGTCGGGTCCGGCAAAACTAACACCGGAGAGCTAGTCAACCGCTTCTTCAACTCTTGAAAACTACCTTCACATTCTGGGGACCACTCAAACGGAACACCTTTCCGTGTAAGAGTCGTCAGAGGAAGAGCCAACTTAGAGAACCCTTCAATGAACCTCCGATAGTACCCAGCCATACCAAGAAAGCTTCTGATCTCAGTAATGGACTTAGGTCTCTCCCACTTAAGTACCGCTTCCACCTTAGAAGGATCGACAGCAACACCCTTCTCAGAAATGACATGCCCCAGAAACTGCACTTCATTCAACCAGAAACTACACTTAGATAACTTTGCATAAAGCTGTTTGGATTTGAGAATTTGCAGCACTATTCTCAGATGCTCAGCATGCTCACTTGGACTCTTAGAATAGATGAGAATATCATCAATGAAAACTATGACGAAAGAATCCAAGTACGGCCTGAATATTCTGTTCATATAATCCATGAAAATAGCCGGAGCATTAGTGAGACCAAAGGACATAACAACATATTCAAAATGTCCATATCTCGACCTGAACGCCGTTTTAGGAATGTCCTCCTCTCGGATACGGATTTGATGGTATCCCGATCGAAGGTCAATCTTAGAAAATATAGCTGCTCCTCGCAATTAGTCCAACAAATCGTCAATGCGAGGAAGAGGATACTTGTTTTTCACGGTCACCGCATTCAATTGCCTATAGTCGATGCACATTCGGAGACTTCGGTCCTTCTTTTTAACAAAAAGAATCGGAGCTCCCCAAGGTGACACGCTTGGTCTAATCAATCCCTTAGCCAATAGCTCCTCTATCTTCTTTTTCAACTCTTCTAACTCCGGAGGTGCCATCCGGTACGGGGCTATAGAAATAGGACCTGCACCGGGCATCAGATCTATACTAAACTCCACTTCTCTGTTTGGCGGTAATCCAGGAATCTCTGAAGGAAAGACTTCTGGAAACTCACAGACTACCGGAATCTGACTGATCTCTGCATCCTCATTCATTTCCAGGGCAGATAAAGAAAGATCACTAATGGTAATTGATTTCTGATGACAGTCAATCAGAACATGGTGCCGAGACATCCAGTCCATGCCCAGAATGATGTCAAGCTTAGTTAGAGGCAAACAGATTAAATTCACTTTGAATTCCCGCTCCAATACTCGAAGTGGGCAATCCAAACACATAGTTGATGTGACTACAAAAGAATTCGTGGGTGTGGAAACAGATAATTTATAAGGCATTTCTATTGCAGACAACCCTAACTTCTTCATGCAATCGGAAGAAATAAATGAATTAGTAGCTCCGCAATCAAAGAGAATACCACAAGGAATACTATTAACATTACCGGTACCTCTAATCAGTTAATCAGCATCAGTAACTTCCTCACCATCCAGAGTATACACCTTGCCCTTTCGAGTCACCCTGTTGTCACCAGCTTTCTGAACCTTAGCCACATTCACCTCCTTCTTAACTGCATTTTTAGGACAATTCATCACAACGTGACCCGGCTGCCCACACTTGTAACAGGTTGGACCCTTACTCGGATCCAGTGTCCAGCAATCTCCCCTATGGTGTCTACCACAATGTGGACAAGTCGGAATAGGACCAAAAGTGCTTACTGCTTGGCCTGTTCTAGGCTGAGAGTAAGGACCTGGTCGCTGCACTGAACTCTTTCCCCTGATCGGGCAGGTCCGCTGTATTGCTTTGCTCTTATCCTCCGCCTTCTCTTGCTTTAGAGCATTTTCAAATGCACTAGTCATGTTCACTAATTGAGCCAAATTTGATATGCCCTGATAAGTAAAGATGGTTCTGATCTTAGCATTCAACCCAGCTTCAAACTTAATGCACTTGGTTCGTTCATCAGCATCTCTGTACCCTCCAGAGTATCGGATCAAATCCTCAAACTGAGCTGCGTATTCCCCGACACTCATTGTTCCCTGTTCCAACTTCAAAAATGCTAACTCCTTCTCCCTCCTGACTTCTTCCGGAAAGTATTTGTTCAGAAATCGGATCTTAAAAAGATCCCAATTGATCACCTCATTACCAGCTTCCAAACTACGCCTCTGATGCTCCCACCAGTGTTCTGCCTCACCTGACAGAACATATTCCACCAGTCTGACATACTGATCTACTGGTGGTTGCAGCGAGCGAAGGATTTTCTCCATTTCCTGGAGCCATTTTTGAGCCCCATCTGGATTGAATCCCCCTTCGAACCGGGGTGGATCGTTCTTCCTGAACCTTGACATCCAATCAACAGGAGCTGGTGGAGGATTTATTGCTGCTGCTGCTGCTGCAATGTTTCCCACTTGGTTCTGTTGCATTTGTGCCAAAGCTGCTGCATGATCCTGCTGTATCTGGGTTTGGGCCTGTTGCACTTGCACTAAGTTCTCCAGTATCGCCGCCATTCTATCATTATCACCTCGTCGCCCAGCCATACTGCTAAGCCATTGAGGAGATAAACAATTAAGCATTTAATATTAAATAAGAATATAAACTTCCTAGTCTTGGTCTTAGACTCTTAGCTAAGTAATTCAGTTACTCTCTTGGTGAGTAACTATTGGAGATGTGAGTCCACACTCCAAAGGCCGAGGGAAACTGCTCTGATACCATAAAATGTAACACCTAAGTTTATTTACCCTTATATACCCTTAATTAAAAATAGCAACTTGAAAATTCCTTTTTCGACTCATGAATTGATTAGGAAAAACTCTTAATTACTTTTCTTTCATATGAAAATCTCCCGTCAAACGGGCGGAGTTTTGTTTGTTTATTGGACTTTTCCAAAATTTCCTGTTTTCCTGCAACCTGATAAACAATAATATTTTCACATAACAAAGCCTGCAGGGCTATTCACATATATATACCAGCTAGTGCATCTTCGTGCACGCATCAAAAACAGGTTTAAGACATCATAGTATCAGCATCAGAGTTAGCGGAGTATAAACAAGTTTTAGGAAATAAGTTTTTCCCCAAAATAGACCCCTTTCCCAAAAGGAGTCGTCCTGGGCCCCCAAAAAGCTATTTACATTTATATAAAACAAAATGATTCACATCATCGGGCCCAGGACATTCCCATGTCCTACATCACTAAAGGTAACCTACTCTCCCTGAGAGGGAGAGTACTCCTGCTCGGCCTGCTCAGGTGCAAACTCTTCCTCAGTACCTGTGATGATAGTAAGGAGTGAGTATTACACATAAAATGGGGAGGCAGTTTCCAATTAAGACATAATGCGACACTAAGCCATACACATATAACAATTCAATGACAACATAGTAAGAGTCAATTCATCACAATTCAATTTCAAGTATTCATTAGTTTCTCAAATCTATTTTTATTTAACATTTTCTTAAGTCTTTCGTTCCATGTATTTTAATCATATTAATATTCTTTTTATCTGTCCCTGGTCACGACCTACTGCGTCTGCACTCCTGTGCACTCACGACTTACTGCGTCCGGGTAAATCCCCTGGTCACGACCTACTGCGTTCGCACCCCCGTGCGAAAACGACTTACTACGTCCGGGTGTGTTTCTCAATCCCCTGGTCACGACCTACTGCGCTCGCACCACCGCGTGATAGCGACTTACTGCGTCCGGGTAATCCCCTGGTCACGACCTACTGCGTTCGCACCCCCGTGCGAAAACGACTTACTGCGCCGGGTATAATATAATCTCCCCTGGCTGAGCCGGGGTATAATTTAATTAGTTCTTTATCATTATCAATTCTTTAGCAAATTTCCCTTATTCAAAATTAATTACCTCATTACACATTTTCATTATCCAATGATCACAAATATATTTTGTAACTTAATTAGCACAATTTCACTTATTATCACAACTCAAATTATTAAACAACATAAGCATATAATTCATCAACATCACCAAACCACAAAATGCAATATTTCAACATCAAAATAAATTCCCTAAGTCATAGATTCTATCCTAACAATTATTTTATATTATATCAACCTAAACTAACACAAAATCTTAGTACTCATTATATTCATAATGTAAACTAAACCCCAGAGTAAGGTAATACTCACTATAACCCACTCCTTACCTTAAATTAGTAAAGAGTAAATAGAACCTTAGTGAGCCCTAGCTCAAAATCTTGGAAACTTGAATTTCCTAAGTCTAGCTTGCCACCTCAACAAGGAAATGATGAAATGTTGATATACCACCCTATTTGTGAGAGCACAAGAGGAACTATCTTTATCCTTGCCTTGGTTGGAGTTGGAAGGCATGAAACTCAATTCCTATATCATGAAGAGTGCAAGAATCCTAGGGTTTTAGAATAAAATCCATGAACTAAGAAGAGTTTGATTCATGAGGAAAATAACTTATGGCATGAAACTCACTTACCCAAATCAATGATGAGAAAATGAAAATCCAAGGAGAAGGAAGGAGGGTGCAATTCGTGAGCCTCAAGAAGAAAGAAGGGAAGAGCTTTAACCAAAATCCATGGTGCAAGGTTGTGTGGTCTTGATTGATTTTGGGTTTGGGGTGCCCAAGATCAAAGGTGTATGGTGGATTTGATGGTGGAGGTGTTCTTGATGTTGAGAGGAAATGGGTGAAGGTGATGAGTTGATGATGGTTTGAATGGTGGTGGAGGACTTTGTTTTTATTTCTTTTATTTTGCCTTGGCTGGTGCAGGAAATCCAAGGGCTGGTGGGCAAAACTTAGCCACCAAGCCAAAATTCAAGGGACCAGATCTGTCCAGATCTGCGCCACGCGCCTGGGCGCACGCCCTGCACCAGCACCAGACTGGTGCATGGCTCACACGGTCAGCTGGGAAATTGGCGCGCCACACGGATTCCTGGTGCGCTGCTGTGTGCATCCGCTCGCCTGGGCGAGCCAATTCCTCGCCTAGGCGAGAAATCTGCACCAGAACCAAGTTGGTGCGGAACTGATGCGGTCAGATGCTGGCACAAGGGGAATTGGCGCGCCAGAAAACGGAAATGGTGTGGCTGGTGCGTGCCACACTCGCCTGGGTGAATGGTGGGCTGGCCTGGGCGGGAATCTCACTGGGTGGTGCACCAAAATGAACAGTGACTCGCCTGGGCGAGTGACTCATGCGCCTGGGCGAGTTTCAGGGTTTCAACCTTCGATTCGCCGTAACTTTTTCGTCGACCGTCGGATCGAGTTCAAATTTTTAGATATGCTTCTTTACGCCATAAACTTCACATCCAACGGTGGAATTTATTTTCTTAGCTTTCTATAATGAATTTCTAATTTTCTCTTTTCGGTTGATTTCTAACACTTAAAACGCCGATTCTACTCCCGATCTCGCTTATTTGACCCTGCCCAAAGCCATACATACCTTCTATACAACTCCTAGGACCTATATTCACCACCCACATATCTGGCAAAATTCATTAAATCATTTTTTCCAATTTTTCTAAGGTTTTTAGCATTTATTTCACTTAAAATCAAGGTTTAGGATGTTACAATACACATACTCCTTTCATCAGGATTCATCTGATAATAAGGAGAGTATTTCATCAATTTATCAAATTTCGCAGCATATTCACCCACACTCATGCTGCCTTGTTTGAGTTGTAGAAACTCCACCTCTTTCTTCCTCCTTAGATCATCAGGAAAATACTTCTTGAGAAATTCCTCCATGAATACTTCCTAAGTTACTTCTCTTCCTTCGTGAGCCAGTAACTGGGCAGTATGATTCCACCAATGTTCCGCTTCGCCTTCCAGCATGAATACAGCATAAACTATTTTCTGTGCATCGGAGCATTCCAAAGTTCTAAAGATCTTGTCCATTTCCAAGATCCACTTATTAGCTTCTTCAGGCTTAAACCCACCAGCAAACTTCGAGGGATTGCAGCTCCTGAAATCCGACAAAGTTTTGGCCTCCGTAGCTGCTACACCCACTAGAGGTGGATTAACGGGCTGAGGTTGATGTTGCCGATGCTGATTCTGCTGCATATTCTCTAATACTGCAGTAATCCTTTCCAACAGATCGTTCGCATGATTTCTATAACGCGATGCCATAGTGAGCCTGCACTATGGACCTAGGTCGTCAAAGATCTATCTAAACCATTGAAATCTATTTATTTCTATTCTAAACAAACATTAATAGAACTCAAGCTATATGAAATAAATCAAATATCTAAGAATATTTACCCAGCTGTAGCATCTTCTGGCAGATCATGCTTGAGAGGATCAAGAATCAGGACCATTATGCTCTAATACCATAAAAGTGTCGCACTCTCTCCTTTAGTTTACAAAATATAGTCTCTATTTGTATTTATATAATAAATATGGACTTGCGTTCAATGGAGAAGTAATGAAAATTCTTATCATTTCCATACATATGATTAAAGTAGCTTGTGATAGCATAAGTTGGGTTTTTATTTACGATTATTAAAACTTCCCAACTCAGCACTAAAATCTTTCTTGTGAGAATAAAACAACATGATTATCAGAGTAAGCAGAATTTGAATAAAATAGTGACCTTGATTTGATATTCCACATTTCATGTCATTTATATAAAGATATATATATATATATATATATATCCATATTATCACATAAAAGTACCAACATATATCAAGGTCAAAGTCAAGGTAGCAGAAGTTTATCAGATACAAGTCCATGATATAAGACTAAAAGAAAAGACCACCTCACTGAGATCTCTCAAAAATATATACAATATATGTATAGAGCAAAATATGAAATCCCAGCAGTGATCCGATGATCCTCCTCCATAGCATAAGTCTCCAGAATCTCTAGCAGCTGCTCCACATGTCCCACATCCTAACCATCTATACTATGCATCACCCGGTGGATCCCCAACTCCCCACTGGCTTCCAGTGGAGTGCTCGACTGGCTCGCCCTCACTCTCAGCCTCCTCAGGGTCCTCCTCAACCTCGTCCGACTGAGTGGGTGCCCTACCACTGGGCACTGGGTCAGCTGAAGGAGTCCCATGAACCGGACTCATCGGAATAGGTATAGGAGTCTCCTCACGGATCACTCGGGAAGCAGAGGGGTGAGATCTAGTAGCAGCTCTAAAACGAAAGGAATGAAATCGATGAGCTGGTCGAGTCGGGGGTGGTCCATGATAAGCATAAAAAGGGGGTACATGCACAGTATAGATAATAGGGATGCGAAACCTACGAGGACGGACACGAGCCAGAGGGTTAGGGTGATATAGAGTCACCTCTACCTCACCCTCAAAAGTGGCTCTATGGTCCTCGTAGTACCACACTCCACTAGGGAGTGGGCGCAACTCGATGCAAGCTAGATAGCGAGCCATCACCTACAATGGGCATAAGGGGTAAGTAATATAATTCACATAATCGAATAAGAATAAATAGAGCAAGTAACATTCACAAGTACCAAATAGTCAGATGCATAAACAAATGAGCAAGCATGGTTCATTTATAATAATCCCATTATTTATGTGTCATGATGCATGCTTCCCATTTCCATTATTTATTGAACGTTCAATCCAGTAATTCGTATACATGACCAACATGTATTGTAAAACTGCTCGGACAGTGTGCACACAACGTCACCAAGACGTAATAGCATCCCACAATGCTTCCCACATTACCAAAATGTGTCATCGAGCCAGTTACTATGACACCCTTCCTAATTACCCAAGTATAATATAGTACTTAAGCTATCATATTGGATAATATATGGACTTGTGAGTATTAAGAAAATATGTAAGTGAAATTTTTCTTTTTAAAGCGGGTGTACAAATCAAAACTTGGAATTCTCGGAGAATAAACTCTACAGCATTTCAAAACAGTTGTATCGAATTCGGCGATTTCTAAAACCTTTTCAAAAGTTGGGTAACATTCGTCTTTTGGAATCGTAATTATATCATAGAGAATAACTAAAGCTACCCTTGCTTTATTTGATAGAACTGATACCATCGAATAGTTTTCACAGCCGAACTCTCAAATAGATTAAATCAGAGTAAGCGGAAATTATCGGACTATGCCATGGATAGGAATATAAACATAGGTTTTATATATAGAAAAGTCATAAGTACATAGCCCAGTATCAGAGTCTCCAAGTTCCAAAATATACAAGTCCATAAACAGATCTACATAGCAGTGTAACCAAAACCCTAGAGTACCCAAAAGTATATCTACACATATATACATAACCAAAATATAACTCTAAGGGTGGTCACGTAGATCTGACAGCATCAGATGTAGTAGTAGTGATAGCAGTGGTCTCCAAGAAGCAAAAGTAGTAAGGTAGTAGCATCATCATCAACACAGCAGCAGCAAGATCTCCTCCATAGCATCCACACATCGGATCCTCTGATCCTCATCACATACCCTATGCACATACCTAGGGATCATCATCCCTCCAATCACTCCCAGTAGAATGCACGACAGGCTCGCTCCCACTCTCGTCCTCCACCGGATCCTCCTCGATCTCATCCGAGGGAGAGTGTACCCTACCACTGGGTACCGGGTCAGGTGATGGTGATACCCTGACTGGGCTCCTCGGATCAGAAGGGGGAGTCTCCTCGCGGACGACTCTCGAGGTAAAAGGGTGAGAGCGGGTAGGTCGAAAATGAAAGCTGTGATAAGAGCGAGCTGGTCGCATGGGAGGTGGTCCATGGTAAGTATAAAACGGGGGTACGTGCATAGTGTATATGATGGGAATCCTAAACCTACGAGGACGGAATCGCATCAGCGGGTTCGGGTGGTAGAAGGTAATCTCTACCTCCCCCTCGAATACCGCGCGATGGTCCTCATAGATCCATATGCCACTAGGAAGTGGCCGGATCTCGATGCAAGCAATGTAACGAGACATCACCTACAAGGGCATAGGGGTAAGCAATTCTATACACATAATCAACAGAGAATAAATTATATAATGTGAGTATGTAAATATGCAACAATAAATATCAATCACATTTAACACTTAGCAGATATTGAATGCAAGTAAGATGCTCACACTTGGTTCATTTATCACAATTAATTTGAATGAGTGGCATGATGCATGATTTTAGCTCTCAAGCCTATCTCCATCATTCTATGTCACTCTCTGACGTCCATCCCTGACAACCCAGCACTCAACAGTGCGTTGTATTCCTAGGTATACAACAATTCGTACATTCACCTAGAAGGTACACGACAAGCTTGGAATCCATGCCACCCGAGCATATCCCGTCATCCAAACGGACCGTCATCCAAACGGTATAACCATATCGGCATCCACTAAGCCGACCACATCAACGACGTGTCATCAAGCAAGCGTATTGGCACTCCCAGAGGCCCTCCACATGTTTAACAAAAACATGATATACGACCTACCATCCAAACTCCAGAATGAATGCATTAACTTTATTTGAAAGGAATTGATTGATGTTTTATTCTTTTATTAATACATTACGTGCCCTCCGAGCAACGTATCATTCTCCAAATGAAAATATCACAATGTCAATCAATTTCCTTTTAAGTTCAGAATCACTTGGTTTATTGTTCTTTAAGTGTTACAAAATGATTTAGAATTGAAAATGGTATTTTTAAGTTTCTGACTAAAAATACTCGAGTGTTTTCCATAATACTCGAGTAGTTTATCAGTTTCCAGATTTTACTCGAGTAGTTCATAATTATACTCGAGTCGTTCATGTCTTTTTAGAGATTTAAGTTTTCAGATCTTCATAAATATACTCGAGTAATTCATGAGATACTCGAGTAGTTCATTACCCAGAATACTCGAGTAGTTCATATATTACTCGAGTTGTTCATCAATTTTTACTCTTGTTGCATCTGAAATACTCGAGTGCCAAGCCTGATTCTCAAGTTGGTGCGCCAAATTTTCACACCGGTGCACCACGAAATACTCGAGTGTTAAGCCATATACTCGAGTATTTGCAGACAGAACAGACTGAAAACTTGGTTTTTACATACCATTTCAATTTCTAAACATTTTTAACTTAAACCAATGATCAAAACAGTTCATATACCATATATTGAACGTGTTACAACACTTAATACATATCAAATTACAGATTTGACAGAGGATTCATCAATCATGCATAAAATACACATTTTAACAACTCAACACCCCAAATTGCATAATAAGCACAGTTCTCATGAAATAAAGTTCATTTAAGCTTGCATGCATGATTTAGAACTTGTTCAACACAGTTTTAGAGCAAAGCTTGGTCTCCAAACCAAAGATCCTATTCAATCTAAGCCCTTAGAGCCTCTTGGTGGCTCTCTAACACAATTAATGGAATTTACTCTCTATCTAGTGAATATAATTACTTCCCCTTACCTCTCAGACGTGAATCAACAAAGGATTGACAAGGAAAAGGCTCCACAACTCTCTGATCAACTTCAAGCATCACAAGCAGAGCATTTTGAGTGCATCACCAAAATGGAATTGGTTCACACATGAAACAGAGAATAAAATTGGGGAAATTAGATTTTCTAGACTCTATGCAACATCAACTAACTAAAGAAACCGAATTTGAGACTCAGGGATTCACGAGCTTACCAGAATCAATGATCAAAGTAAGCTCCAGACCAAGACTTGACCAGCAATAGCTTCACTTCCAAGCTCCAATTCTCCCAATACACTCACTCAATCCTCACGATTTTGGTGTTTATACAAAGCTCGTGATGTGAGCTTTGTATTCGTGTATCACTCGAATCCTAACACTCAAAATTGAAGAAGAATCGAAGGCCACAACTTCAGAGCCCTAACTTGATCAACAACCCAAACTTAGCCAAAAATCTTCATGAATTCGGTGTTGTTGAGCTTAAATAGACATGGAGAAAGCTCATGCAGGGCGACACGACGTCCTTGAGCTGTTGATGATGGAGTATTCGTGTCAACGGAGGGGGATCGGTGGTGGTGACTCACCAAACGCACTAACTCGTGCAACTCAGACCAGAATACTCGAGTTTTCCACACAGCCCCTCAACTCACGAATTTTATATCTTTGTGAAGTTCAAAACGTGAGTTTCACAATGGTGTATCACACTTAACCTAACTCTCAGCAACGATCGAGTAATCAAGGCACGAAATCAAAAACCCTAAATTGGTATCTAAAGAGCAATTCGACCAAAATGGTCCATTTTCTTCAACCAAATGCTTAAATACTCATTCTCATTGATCATGCAGCTCAACACGAAGATCATTAACGTGTCCTTGAAGTGTTTTCGTGTCAACGAAAGAGAATCGTTGAGTGTTGACTCATCAAACGCACTCACGAGTTCTCCACTGACCAGAATACTCGAGTGTTTCCAGGAATACTCGAGTATTTTGGCCAATTTTTCAAAAATATTTATTTTAATGCCCTTCCCTCCAAGACCTTCCTAATATTGCTTCTAGGCCCTAGTTCAGGGATTAATATGTAAAAACATTATTTTTACATATTATAGTTTATCAAAATATTTTTCCACCTAACACCGACATGCATACCAACACATAATTAATCTAAATTAATTATGAAATTTATTTATTATTAATTATGATTAAGGAAAATAATCATGAAATAACTTTTCATAATCAAAGTTTTCATTACATCAGGGGATGAAAATTTGGGGTGTTACAGGTTTCCCGCAGTTAAAACATCCATTGTGAGTCTAGCAAAATTTTCCAAAGTGATTACGTTTGCACTTCTCACAATAAGGAGCATTATTGTAAGAAATGTTTCTGTCACCAGACACCTTGCCTTTTCCCCGGTTCTTATGGGAATAAGGACCCTTATGATGATTATCGTGCCCCTTCCTTCTCTGCGGTCCATACCCCTGTTGTTCCTTCTTTCCTTCCATCACTTGCAATGCCTCAACCTTCTTGTCATCCACATACATTCCACACATGTCCACCAACATAGGAAAACTTTGAATCTTCTGATAACTGAACACTGACTTTAGTTCAGGTCTCAATCCTCCTTCAAATTTAATGCACTTACTCCTCTCATCAGGGTTCATCTGATAATAAGGAGAGTATTTCATTAACTCCTCAAATCTTGCAGCATATTCACCCACACTCATGCTGCCTTGCCTGAGTTGTAAAAACTCAACCTCTTTCTTCCTTCTCAAATCTTCAAGAAAATACTTGTTTAGGAACTTCTCCATAAATACGTCCCAGGTTACTACTCTTCCTTCATGAGCCAATAACTGAGCAGTATTGTTCCACCAATGTTCAGCTTCTCCTTCTAGCATAAAGACAGCATACGCTATTTTCTGAGCATCAGGACATTCCAGAGTTTTAAAGATCTTGTCCATCTCCAAGATCCACTTGTTAGCTTCCTCAGGCTTAAACCCACTAGCAAACTTTGAAGGATTACAACTCCTGAAATCAGACAAAGTTTTAGCTCAGCTGCTACTACATTCACCGGAGGCGGATTAGCTGGCTGATATCGATGTTGATTGTAACATCCCGAATTTTAATTACCAAAATGATTAGATTAATGATAGGGTTATAAGAATGATAATCATGCTAAAGAAGAGTTTAGGTGATGGATTGGGATCCTGGAGAGTGCCATGAAGGAGTTATGAAGAATTGACATCGGAAAGGAGGTTGAAAGATAAACAAAAGAGCGTTAGAAGCGATGTTTTTGGTGTTATAAGCACCCTATATTAGGAAATTCAAAAGATTTACAACTCTAAACACAAATTCCACCATTGTATGTGAATATTAGTATGTAGGAAAGCTTGCTTTCAAATTTGAGCAAGATCTGACGGGTAACGAAGAAGTTATGGCGCTTTGAAGTGCAAATAAATGGTGGGCTGAACTGCTTAATCGATTAACCTGAAAGCTAGTAAAAAATAAAATACACTGATTAATCGATTAACCAACTGGTTAATCGATTAATACGCATCAGATCTGAAAAAAATAAAGGTGAGGGGGGCACGAAAATGCCCCATTCTCCCTCCCCAAGCTAGGACATCAAACCTCCAAGGCAAGCCAACTTCCATAGTCATAACCAAGCCCTCCAAGTGCAAGATCCACCACTCCCAAACTCTCTCCCTCTCTTCCCCATCATCACCTCCATCACCATCTCCATCATCAAGCTCTCTCCTCTCCTCACGTCTCTCTCTCCCTCTCCACCTAGGTTCATGAAGCTTTCTCTCTCTAATACTCCAAGAGCACATCACTAATTAGCATCAAGAATCATCATCATTCCACTTGCTTTCTCCTTAAAAAAAGGAAGCAAGCTCACACTCCTCCTTCTCACGATTTTGGGGGCTCATCTATTGAAGTTTCTAGGAGCTAGGGCAAAAGGGGGGTAAGGAGCTAGATTGTTGAAGTTTCATAACTCTCTACTTGGTTAAGGTAAGAAGGGATGTGTTACCTTTACTTGAGAAGTAAATTCTAGGATTCTATAGTGGTGACTAAGAATAGGATAATTAAGAAATAAGTTAATGAACCTTAGGGTAGTCCCCGCTAATATAAATGATTTATTTAAAATTGATAATGAAATAAATTGGATGTGCATAGAATGAGTTCCGGAGTGAATGAATGTGATAGGATATTAAAAGAGTTAATATAGAATGAAAGTGTAGAAAAACATAAAATAAAACCAAGGGAAATTAGTTAAGGAAAACCAGCAAAACATGAGAGTAAAAGAATATAGAGTATTTGTAATAGGCAAGGAGAGTAGAGTGATTAAAACTAAAGGTGAGGTAAAAGAGGAGTTAGAGTACGAAAACAATAAGAAAGCACAGAGTAAACTTAGTTAAGAGTTGTCAGGTAATAATGAAATAGAAACGAAAATGATAAACTAAATTCCAAATACAAGTAGGTAATTGGTAAAAGAATTTAGTGAAAAGATGATAAGACAAAAAGAGAGAATGCAATCATGGTAGTTAAATAGAATGGAGTATTAATATAGGTAAAATAAGTAAATAAAAGTGTGAGACAGAGGATTCATTGGAATAACTAAGAATTTGAAATGGGAAATTTAAAATGTAACGACTATACCAAAGCTAAGTGGAGTTAGATGTAAACTAGAGTAATTAATAAAAAGAATAAGGAAAAAGGAAAAGGAAGAGAAGAAGAAAAAGAAAAGAAAGAGAACAGGGAAATAACTAAGAGCTAGTAACGAGAATTAAAATATAACGTATATGGCCTAATCAAGCAGAACTAATTAAAAATGAGAATCATTAGTGAAGAGAATATACTTAAAATAAAAGAGGATAAAGAAAAGAGAAAGGACTGGGTGGCAGGAGGTCGGTAGACCCTGTCACAATAATAAAAAGTAAAATGGCGGAAGGTCGGTAGACCCTGTCACAATAATAAAAAGTAAAATGGCGGGAGGTCGGTAGACCCTGTCACAATAATAAAAAGTAAAATGCCGGGAGGACGGTAGACCCTGTCACAATAATAAAAAAGTAAAATGGCGGGAGGTCGGTAGACCCTGTCACAATAATAAAAATTAAAATGGCGGGAGGTCGGTAGACCCTGTCACAATAATAAAAATTAAAATGGCGGGAGGTCGGTAGACCCTGTCACAATAATAGAAAGTAAAATGGCGGGAGGTCGGTAGACCCTGTCACAATAATAAAAAAGTAAAATGGCGGGAGGTGCGGGAGGTCGGTAGACCCTGTCACAATAATAAAAAGTAAAATGGCGGGAGGTCGGTAGACCCTGTCACAATAATAAAAAGTAAAATGGCAGGAGGTCGTTAGACCCTGTCACCAATAAAAGAGTAAAGGAAAGAAAAGGTATCCGACATGTTGGCCAAATAATGGAAAATGGATAAAGAATGGAAATGAAAGAATGATAAGAGAACCAAAAATTAAAAGAATGTAAGAATAAGTAAGGAACTAGAAGAGATTAATTAAATGAACAACGTATACTAATAATTGTGTAGGCTTAGTTTATTACTATGTTGTCAGAATTCAACGTGGAAGAACGTTGAAGAAGTTTTGATGATGCCAAACAAGGATCTTTCAAATTCAAGATGCAAGTCAAGTTTCAAGCAAGAGCTTCAAGATGTTATCTCTCCAGTCTTAGTAGGAAATCAATGTAAGGCTAGAATATTTGTCTCACTATTGTTTAGGCTCTTATTTAGAGTTCTTGGAGAAGAAACGTTTTAAATCAAAAAATGTTTTAATTGCGAAAAGAGTTTTTCTAAAAACATATTTTTAAAGATTTAACTGATTCACTGTGAAAATATATCTTGACAACCTCTAACTGGATTTCTATAAAGTTGTGAAAATCTGTTAAGACAAGTTTTGACAGAGATAATCGATTACTCTTTCAAGATAATCGATTATTTATGTTGCATCATAGAAAATCCAGAGAGTGTGTAATCGAGTATTTGAATCTGGCTAATCCATTACTTTTTGTATGAAAGTAATCGATTACTATGATGCAGATAATCGATTACTGGAGTTGCATCATATATTTTCCAGAGGTTGTGTAATCGATTAATTGATTAGTGTTAATCGATTATATCAGTTGCATCATATATTAAACAGAAGTGAAGTAATCGATTACATGCATGTGATAATCGATTACTGGGTTTTCAAATGAATTTCAAAGTTTCTATTTTTAAAGGGATAATCGATTACCTAAAGTTTTATTGAAAAACGTGTCAGAATCATTTTGATTTATTTCCAGATTTTTTTTATATAATTGATTCTGATTTATTTTCAAAATTTGAATTTGATTTTATTTTTGAAAATATTCCTTTTTGGTTTAAGATTCAAATCTTTTATTTTATTCTTTATATCTATTTGATTTGATTTTGATTTCAAAAATATTATTTTATTTATTTGATTTCAGAAAATCAATCTTTATATATTTCCTGATTTGTTTTTGATTTGATTTTGAATTTGATTTATTTCCAAAATCGTTTTTGATTTGATTCTGATTTCAAATTCAAAATTCAAATATTTTTCAAATCTTTTTATAAGAAGGTTTTTATCTCTTTCAAAGTAGAACACTTCTGATAATATTTTTGGGAAAAACGTTTTCACGTTCTTCTCTTCTTCTTCTCCATACTCTCTAAGTTTTGGCCTATGCTATAGTGAAACCTTTATCCATAGCCATTAGAACTTGTATTGTTGTATTCGTGTTGATTAGAACACATCATTGTTAGAGAGGCCTATTATTGTTGTATCCGCACTATTAAGAGTGCATCATAGTTGTTGTACCCAACTCATATCATAACCATGTTGTAAAGGGGTGTGTAACCCTTAGTGACTAGGGAGTGAATCTCCTAGTGCGGACGTGCTGCGTTCGTGGTTGTAGGGTGAGGAACCCTGTTGTGTATTGGGTAGTGCTAGACGAACGGTGGGGCACCTAGTAGTTAGGCTATCTGGTTGTTGAGGTCCCTAGCGAAAGGAGGTTCCTAGTAGCTTGCGGGGCGCTCTGGTTGTATTCGGGGACGCGATGCATCTTTGGGATATTAGTGAAAAACTCAAGCGGGTCGCTTGGGGACTGGAGTAGGCCGGGTTTGCCGAACCAGGATAAAATCTCCGGTGCAATCTCTTCTATCCCTTATCTCTTTATTTTCCGCTGTTATATTTATTTGTTGTGCATCATAACAACTATTTTCGTAATAATCTATTTTAAGCGAATTTAAAATAAAAAGCGCGGTAACGGTTTTCATTGTTCTTATTTAATTCGTATCCGCGCATATTAGTTTTTCATAATAGTATTAATATTATTCGCTTCTGCGCAATCGTTTTCAACATTATATTGTTTTCCGCTGCAAAATCTCTTTAAGTTTGTTGAAAAAGTTTTAAAGAAAATATTTTCCAATGTTTTCATAAACACCCAATTCACCCCCCCCCCCCTCTGGGTGACGGCTGCCAATCCTATCAATAATTCTAACATATGTCTCTTATAGGATTTATCTTTTTAAGTTTTGTGTAATGCTACCCTTCTTGCTATATTTTGCAGGTATTGAAGTGGAGCTTACATGGGATATGGCCGAGCAGGATTTTCATTCCACTACGTGGAATGTATATTGATTATTATGAGTGGACAACTATTTTTGTAATTTAGAGTATGTAATAGTCGTATGCCCTGAAGCTAATACTAATCGGGTGTTAGGATCTGATCTGTTTATTAGACTATTGTGTTTTATGTTTTTAAATATTTCTGGATTGACAGGTTTTAAGAAGAAAATTTTTGGGAAGTCCGAAAAACAGAGGAAACTCTGCCGGATTTTTGTAAAACCTTTTAAAGAAATTAAGTTTTAACAAAAAAATTTTCAAACTCTGATTTTATTTAAAACCTATAAATTAACTAATTAATGTGAGGGTGTTACGTTTATGGTATCAGAGCAGTTTCTCCTTGGCCTTGGAGTTATATTACTCCAATGATTACTCACCCAGCGAGTAATTGGTGTAAATAGTAAGAGTCTAGAGGTATTAATAGGATATTTATACTAAGGTATATATATAGGAGTATTAAGCCTTAATGATCTTCTCTCCCTGGCTAAACAGAATGGCTGGAAGACGAGCGGGTAATGATGGAATTGCTGCTATTATGGAGCATCTGGTTCAGATGCAACAGCAACAGGGTGAGCAGATGGCAGTTGCAGCAGCAGCAGCAGCAATAGCCGCAATAGCAGCTTTGCAACCTCCTCCGCCAGCTCCAGTGGAAATTGACTGGATGGCACAATTTAGGAAAAGTGAGCCGCCTCGTTTTGAAGGTGGAAATGATCCTGATGGGGCTCAAAGGTTGATACGAGAAGTGGAGAAGATTCTCCGTTCTCTTCAACCACCAATGGAGCAGCATGTCCGACTAGCTGAATTCATGCTGACCAATGAGGCAGAACATTGGTGGGATCAGCAAAGGAGAGGATTGGCGGCAACTAATCCTACGATTTCTTGGGAGGTGTCCAAGGACCTTTTCCTAGGGAAGTATTTCCCTGAGGATGTTCGGAGAGAGAAGGAGATTGCTTTTCTCCAATTGACTCAAGGTTCTATGTCAGTTGGGAACTATGCAGCTCGGTTTGAAGATCTCATCCGTTTTTCTGATTATCGGGATGCCAATGACCGTGGCAAGTGTGTTAAGTTTGAAGCTGGGCTTAGGAGTGATATTCGCCTCTCGTGTGAGTATCACAACATTGATAACTTGGCTCGCTTGGTCAACATGGCAAGCACATATGAAAAGGGTCTCAAACGGATGTCAGATAATGAGAGGTTTGACAAGGGCAAGGAATTGGCTCCGGAATTAGGTCCATGCTTTTACATCAACACTAGGGCAGTAGTGCCAAGAGATGTGGCCCCGAATGGGGATACCCCAGGAGTTAGGTTACCATGTCCGCTATGTGGGAAGCCCCACAGGCGTCTATGTTTGCTGTTGAAGCAGCACAAGAGAAAGGGTCTTTGCTATATATGCAGACAACCGGGACACATTGGGATGAATTGTCCTAGACATATCGGTGAAGGGAGCGAATAAACTAGCTCAAGGTACTTTTTATATTAATAATGCAACAATTGTTTACTTTAGTGTTTTTGCTTAGATTAAGTGTGAGTAGAGTAACCTAGAAGAAATCGATAGGTGTTAATACCTTAGCTAGAAGTTCCACCAAACACGTTGATGGTATTGCCACTGGTAGAAGGTAAGGTTAGAGCTGATCACTCTAATCTTTACATCTGCTAGGGGACGATAACATCAGTGCACCTGACGATGATGTCGCTACTGATGGATGTGAGATTGGGATTGATCACCTCGATCTTCGCACCTATTGGTGATCGATGTCATTGGCACATTTCATCCAAAACAGAAATAATCAAATTAAGCAATTTTTAAAGTAGACCCTTAGACGGAGCAGAACCAGCCCGAAAAGAATTCCTTCTAAATTCTTGCGTAGCATTAGAAAGAAGAGTAATAGAGTATAGAATCCTTGAGAGACTCGAGCGAACCTTGTAGACATCCTTTTACAACCAATCAAATTAGATAGTAGAAAGCTTAAAACTCACCTAAGAATCTAATCAAAGTTCCCGAACGATTCTCTCGAAGGAAGCAAGTCTTAACCATTGCATCAGGTACCCTTACCGAGACCAATCAAATCAGCCGCAGGTCCATAAAAAGTATATCTTTCGATGACTCTCTGCTGGAAATGCACACTTTGGGATAGCCTCCACTGTCTTCATGTTTGACATGTACCCAGTACACCTTGGATCATCTTACAAAGACCATGAAACTCATTCTAGAGTGCTTCATGTCTCTTCTTTTCATCTTCACTCTCTTAAAGTTTCAAGCATCTCAGATGTATACGTGAGAATTCGCTAAGTTGAAGGAACCCGGCATAATTCTATGCCTACCGATAGATAGTCACCCACGTGCCCCTTTCCAGCCTTGGATACCGTGTGTGCTCTATTATGAGCAACGAATGACATTACCCCCTAGCATAGATATAATCAAGTATGTCGATGCCAAGTGGGGGAGGATTTCAATCCAAGGAATGGGAGATGGAACTTTAATAATAAGAAAACTGACGATCCTGTGCAGATAGAGATAATATGTAGTATTAGAAGACAAGCATTGAAATAGGCATGACCCTAACCACACCTGGAGCGGGAAGTCAAAACCGAAGGGAAGTGAAGACCATAGTCAAAAGCTTTACCAATGGGATGGTTCTCCAATTACGGAACTCAACGGAATTTCGGGGACGAAATTCTAATAAGTGGGGGAGAATTGTAACATCCCGAATTTTAATTACTGTAGGGTTAACCAATAATAAATCCTACCGCTATAGGATGAGCATGAGCTCTGTAGTATAGGATAAGGGTGAATAACTCATCCTTCTTATCGTCTAAGAGCCACGTCAGCCCTATTGGGCCGAACAGGCCCATAAGGCACCACAACACAACTTTCCCTATAAGTATCGCCATGCTATAGGGGCTAAGGTATGTTCTCTCATCCGTACTCTCAAGAACTACGTGTGGCTTGATCCCCTTATCACTGGGGGTACGTAGGACCGGGGTCACCCTCTTCAGCTGCAACAACCCCAAACACACATCGTGGTGTTCCATCAATACCGGGACACTTCATTCAGAAATTGTCTAAAGGTAAATTATCAATTTGTTGCCTCATGGGACGTGGTGGTCCTCTTTGGCACGACATTTAATCTCGAGTAACTTATGCATCATATAATACCAGTATCAAGGTCGGCCAATGTCAGCTATGTATATGCCTCATCACATACTAGTCCCCTACTCGGTAAAGCCTGAAAAGGCTTGTGTCGAGTTCATAAGGTCTGTGAAACGCTCGGGATCAATGTCAGCTATGTATATGCCTCATCACATACTAGTCCCCTACACGGTAGAGCCTGAAAAGGCTTGTGTCGAGTTCATAAGGTCTGTGAAACGCTCGGGACCAAAGTGGGCGAAGAAAGGTTAGAGTATCAAGATCAACTCTGTACACCCTCCTTTACCTGAAAAAGGAGATCGAGAAAGCTCATAGAAGATTGTGCCGGGTATATAAGAATTGTGAGACATTTATTGTTGTTGTTCGAGGCACCCTCGGACCCGGTATAGGTCCGAAAGCTCGGTGAGAGATTCTAAAGATGTGGTGCGAAGGCACCCAAATATTGCCGGAGCATCTGCTGCTTAGGGCTTTACAGTTCTTCTTGGATTATTTTGTAGAGTCGGAGTCTGTTCCTTCCCCGAAGCAGCGAACATCGTGTTCGAGAATAGCCACTCGACCCGAAGAGTTGGAGGCTCGAATTACTTTCAAGACTCAGAGTCCATTCTATCCGCCGAGCAGTAAGCTTCATGGCTGAATAAGGTCACTTGAGTGGAAGTCATTGAAAGTTTATCGAGCTGATGAAGCGGCCGAGGATGCCGAGAAGGGAAAGAATGAAACCGAGGAGGCAAGAACAGGTAGAGAAGCCAAGGACGACCATTTCCCTTGTCGGAACTGTTTTGTCAACTTCAATTGTTGAACCCCTCTTGAATCCGAGTAATTAGGGCGAAGGCAAGCTGATAGATCATCATAATAACAAAGCTTAAGCAAACTTTTACTCCATTGCATAACCAACCCCTTTACTCGATAAAGCCTGAAGAGGCTTGTGCCGAGTTAAGAAGTCCTTTAAGGTGTGAGTTGTTTTCCGCCAATTAGATCGTGTTCATCCAAGCCTCTTTGAGAGACTGTCGGATTCAGATCTGTGTAGGCGAACGCTGAGCAAAGGTTGAAATTTGCGAGTTGTGGGTGTGAAATCAGCATTGTGTGGTTCCTCGGAGATGCTGGGATCCGAATTAGATCACTGGGTGTTGGCACTGCGGACCGTTCTACCATATAGGTAAGGTCGCGATGGTGCGCAAACCAAGGAAAAAATGATCGGCAACCGGTGTGAAGGACTTGAATTAAGTTGGGTCGTCATACTCGGACTCGAATTAACATAGGTCATCATGCTCGGCAGATCCGATCGTTATGTTTGTACCTTTTTATGATGTTTAAAAACAACGATTAGAATATCAAGTAATAGATGATATGTAATGACATTAATTAGCGAAGTATGAATTAATTCATTGTTAATTACGATTATTATCTAAGATAACACATGTCATGTGGTAAGTGATTCAATAGTAACACATGTCATGTGGCAAGTGATTCAATAGTAATGAATATGACAGTTAAACCATGAAATTGAAATAATATTAATGGGGTAATGAGAAAGATCTTTCCCTGTCAGTCTTCTTGTTTAGACTATTTCTGAATGTTGATATGCCCGACACCCTCTTGGCAGTGAGGCATTTCCTCTTTTATTGTTGGAATGGGCGGTTGCCTAGTATTCTTCATCCTCTTTCTACCAAAAACCCTGTATGCCGTTATGGACAAGTCATTGTGTAGCACTTGTGTGAGCAAGGCCGGGATCCCAAGGAGAGATCTTGACAACGATCGTCTTTTGGCTCTAAATGACCATGAGAGGCAAGGGTGTCGTGGCAGAGGGTACGAGGATGTTGTAGGCTTTGGTTGTGTTATTTGAAGCGGGAATCCGAGTAGTGACGTTGAGGTCATAATCAATGATAAATTGAAATGGTCACAGTAAGCATGTGTAATAGAGGAGACAACCATGTCATCGTGAGATTTTGCCGAACCCTGTTGAAGGCGCTGTAATATTAGATGCCCATCGTGACTGAGTAGTCTGGCACCGATTAATTTGAGGATATCTTTGGCGGTCGGAAGCTCGAAATGGGCCTTTTAGAGAAATGGGCCATCATAATCGTACCTCGCATGTGTAAACAAAATTAATAATTGGTAATCATCGTTATTTAACAAATTTATAACAATTAAATAACGATAATAACAATTATTGGCAAAGATACGATGTATAATATCGGTATAGAAGTAGTATGATTTAATAATATCACATGTAATAAACATAGTAATGACTATTATTGAGGTTAATACCCTCGTAAATCATAGAAGATTGTCTACGAAAAGAAGCATGATTATAAATATATCACGCGTTATAAAAATAATAATAATGATGTTAATAATCGTAAATAATATATAATGACATTTATTGTGAAGAATATTTTACATCATGTCATGTATCTTAAAAGAAAGAAAGATAAAATGATCATATACTATCAAATAATAAGAAGCATATTATGAAAATAATTAGCAAAAATATTTAATTTTAATTCTTCAGATAATTACAAAGAGCATATCAAGATACTCATTTAAATTAATCGTAATTACGTTGAACAATAGCAGGTAGTCAAATAGTAGCATCATGATATGAATGATGATATGGCAATATACATGATAAAAATAAAAAAAAACTACTTCCCTGGATTTGAGGCGTGAGTCAGTCTTGTTTTGCTGATGAGGCGGCTCCTTATTTGAAGGTTGAATTTTATTTGGGCCTGTATCAATTAAGCCCAAATAGTTTTTTAGTTTTTTTTTAAATGCGTTTGGGCCTGGTGGCCCGTTAGGGCTTTCCTCCTGCATCCACAGGTTCTGCTCCCTCTATGCAGGGTTGCCATGTGCAGCGGCGACAACATGGAACCAGGGGGGTGCTCGCTGACTTCGAAGGCAACGGTGCTTGGTGGCTATTTCGATCGCAGAGGGAGAGATAGAAAACGATGCGGTGGTTGGTGACAGCGGCGATTCCAGCTTTGTGGCCGCGGTGGCGGCATCCACCTTCTATCCTTCTTCTCCTTGCTGCCCACTCGTTTTGAAGGAGATGGTAACCACAACGCCGGTGTCGCGAGAAGCACCGCAGCAAGGATGCCAGTGTTCAATCGCAGCAGTCGATCGGAGAAGCGTGCAGCAGGGAGGAAGATGGCACGGTGTGGTGGTTCGGGGCCACCGTGGAAGAGGGGAAAAGCTCATGTCGGGAACGCCACCGGGTGGAGCACCGCAGCAAGGATGCCAGTGTTCGATCGCAGCAGTCGATCGGAGAAGCGTGCAGCAGGGAGGAAGATGGCACGGTGTGGTGGTTCGGGGCCATCGTGGAAGAGGGGAAAAGCTCATGTCGGGAACGCCACCGGGTGGAGCACCGCAGCAAGGATGCCAGTGTTTGATCGTAGCAGTCGATCGGAGAAGCGTGCAGCAGGGAGGAAGATGGCACGGTGTGGTGGTTCGGGGCCACCGTGGAAGAGGGGTAAAGCTCATGTCGGGAACGCCACCGGGTGGAGCACTGGTGCCTAGCTTCGTGCAGCACCAGCAACAGTGAGAGCCACGAATCACACCACTGGACAGAACTTCTGGCCACAAACCGAACCGGAAGCACAGCGGAGCCTGGCGGTGGATGCCACTGTACGTTCCGATTCGAATCTAAAAGGGAAGAACCAGGTTGCTGTTGATGCTGTTTTTTCTTTTTTTTTATGTGGGTGGGAATCCAAGTTTATGGTCCCCACAAACGGCGCCAATGTAGTGTCCCAGTATTGATGGAACACCACGATGTGTGTTTGGGGTTGTTGCAGCTGGCGAGGGTGACCCCGGTCCTACGTACCCCCAGTGATAAGGGGATCAAGCCACACGTAGTTCTTGAGAGTAGGGATGAGAGAACATACCTTAGCCCCTATAGCATGGCGATACTTATAGGGGAAGTTGTGTTGTGGTGCCTTATGGGCCTGTTCGGCCTAGTAGGGCTGACGTGGCTCTTAGAGGATAAGAAGGATGAGTTATTCACCCTTATCCTGTACTAGAGAGCTCATGCTCATCCTGTAGCGGTAGGATTTATTATTGGTTAACCCTACAAGCCCCCCAAGCTCGTATAGGCTCGAAGAGCCTGTGCTGAGCTTCTGAGAGTTGGTGGTGACATAAAACATTGTTTGCGGCTGAGAACTTTTTATTCGGAGGAGTGTCGTGGATGGTTGATTAGGACGTATAAGACTGTTCGCAGTCAAGGCCCTTAGTCGTGTATCGTCATGTACTGAGTTCAAAGTCGAATTGGACTATTGTTTTTAAAGTCACGATGCTTTTAAGGAAACATCCTTTTATGTGCTTGCCATGGTGAAAGCCGAAAGGCTTGTGCCAAGGTATGCTGGCACGACTCAAACTGTTATTTGAGTTCGAGGTGTGCCAAGATTATCACCAATTGGATCGTAACGTTTATGAGGGGTTGTTGTCGGAATGACAACCTTAGCCGAGGTGTATTCCTCGATCCGCGATGTATTTGGCCAGATATGAGCCGAGAGGCTTTGAGCCGAGAGGCTAAGCCAAGTTATCGGGTCGCAATCCTCGTTTTCACTTGTAGCCTCACCGATCTGGCCGGCTAACCGAGATCGTGGGCAAGTGCGTAAGAACATGATCCGAAGTGAGTGAGTTTAACATATGTCCTTAATAAGGAAGGTAAATTATCAATTTGTTGCCTCATGGGACGTGGTGGTCCTCTTTGGCACGACATTTGATCTCGAGTAACTTATGCATCATATAATACCAGTATCAAGGTCGGCCAATGTCAGCTATGTATATGCCTCATCACATACTAGTCCCCTACTCGGTAAAGCCTGAAAAGGCTTGTGTCGAGTTCATAAGGTCTGTGAAACGCTCGGGACCAATGTCAGCTATGTATATGCTTCATCACATACTAGTCCCCTACTCGGTAAAGCCTGAAAAGGCTTGTGTCGAGTTCATCAAATTGATAATTTACCTTCCTTATTAAGGACATATGTTAAACTCACTCATTTCGGATCATGTTCTTACGCACTTGCCCACGATCTCGGTTAGCCGGCCAGATTGGTGAGGCTACAAGTGAAAACGAGGATTGCGACCCTATAACTTGGCTTAGCCTCTCGGCTCAAAGCCTCTCGGCTCATATCTGGCCAAATACATCGCGGATCGAGGAATACACCTCGACTATGGTTGTCATTCCGACAGCAATCCCTCGTAAACGTTACGATCCAATTGGTTATAATCTTGGCACACTTCGAACTCAAATAACAGTTTGAGTCGTGCCAGCATACCTTGGCACAAGCCTTTCGGCTTTCACCATGGCAAGCGCATAAAAGGATGTTTCCTTAAAAGCATCGTGACTTTAAAAACAATAGTCCAATTCGACTTTGAACTCAGTACATGACGATACACGACTAAGGGCCTTGACTGCGAACAGTCTTATACGTCCTAATCAACCATCCACGACACTCCTCCGAATAAAAAGTTCTCAGCCGCAAACAATGTTTTATGTCACCACCAACTCTCAGAAGCTCAGCACAGGCTCTTCGAGCCTATACGAGCTTGGGGGGCTTGTAGGGTTAACCAATAATAAATCCTACCGCTACAGGATGAGCATGAGCTCTCTAGTACAGGATAAGGGTGAATAACTCATCCTTCTTATCCTCTAAAAGCCACGTCAGCCCTATTGGGCCGAACAGGCCCATAAGGCACCACAACACAACTTCCCCTATAAGTATCGCCATGCTATAGGGGCTAAGGTATGTTCTCTCATCCCTACTCTCAAGAACTACGTGTGGCTTGATCCCCTTATCACTGGGGGTACGTAGGACCGGGGTCACCCTCGTCAGCTGCAACAACCCCAAACACACATCGTGGTGTTCCATCAATACCGGGACACTACAATTACCAAAATGATTAGAATAATGATAGGGTTATAAGAATGATAATCATGCTAAAGAAGAGTTTAGGTGATGGATTGGGATCGCGGAGAGTGCCATGAAGGAGTTATGAAGAATTGGCATCGGAAAGGAGGTTGAAAGATAAACAAAAGAGCGTTAGAATCGATGTTTTTGGTGTTATAAACGCCCTATATTAGGAAATTCAAAATAAAAGATTTACAACTCGAAACACAAATTCCACTGTTGGATGTGAAGATTAGTATGTAGGGAACCTTGCTTTCAAATTTGAGCAAGATCCGACGGGTAACGAAGAAGTTATGGCACTTTGAAGTGCAAATAAATGGTGGGCCGAACTGCTTAATGGATTAACCAACTGGTTAATCGATTAAGACCTGAAAGCTGGTAAAAAATAAAATACACTGGTTAATCGATTAACCAACTGGTTAATCGATTAACACGCATCAGATCTGAAAAAAATAAAGGTGAGGGGGGCACGAAAATGCCCCATTCTCCCTCCCCAAGCTAGGACATCAAACCTCCATGGCAAGCCAACTTCCATAGTCATAACCAAGCCCTCCAAGTGCAAGATCCACCACTCCCAAACTCTCTCCCTCTCTTCCCCATCACCACCTCCATCACCATCTCCATCATCAAGCTCTCTCCTCTCCTCACGTCTCTCTCTCCCTCTCCACCTAGGTTCATGAAGCTTTCTCTCTCTAATACTCCAAGAGCACATCACTAATTAGCATCAAGAATCATCATCATTCCACTTGCTTTCTCCTTAAAACAAGGAAGCAAGCTCACACTCCTCCTTCTCACGATTTTGGGGGCTCATCTATTGAAGTTGCTAGGAGCTAGGGAAAAAGGGGGGTAAGGAGCTAGATTGTTGAAGGTTCATAACTCTCTACTTGGTTAAGGTAAGAAGGGATGTGTTACCTTTACTTGAGATGTAAATTCTAGGATTCTATAGTGGTGACTAAGAATAGGATAATTAAGAAATAAGTTAAAGAACCTTAGGGTAGTCCCCGCTAATATAAATGATTTATTTAAAATTGATAATGAAATAAATTGGATGTGCATAGAATGAGTTCCGAAGTGAATGAATGTGATAGGATATTAAAAGAGTTAATATAGAATGAAAGTGTAGAAAAACATAAAATAAAACCAAGGGAAATTAGTTAAGGAAAACCAGCGAAACATGAGAGTAAAAGAATATAGAGTATTTGTAATAGGCAAGGAGAGTAGAATGATTAAAACTAAAGGTGAGGTAAAAGAGGAGTTAGAGTACGAAAACAATAAGAAAGCACGGAGTAAACTTAGTTAAGAGTTGTCAGGTAATAATGAAATAGAAACGAAAATGATAAACTAAATTCCAAATACAAGTAGGTAATTGGTAAAAGAATTTAGTGAAAAGATGATAAGACAAAAAGAGAGAATGCAATCATGGTAGTTAAATAGAATGGAGTAGTAATATAGGTAAAATAAGTAAATAAAAGGGTGAGACAGAGGAGTCATTGGAATAACTAAGAATTTGAAATGGGAAATTTAAAATGTAATGACTATACCAAAGCTAAGTGGAGTTAGATGTAAACTAGAGTAATTAATAAAAAGAATAAGGAAAAAGGAAAAGGAAGAGAAGAAGAAAAAGAAAAGAAAGAGAACAGGGAAATAACTAAGAGCTAGTAACGAGAATTAAAATATAACGTATATGGTCTAATCAAGCAGAACTAGTTTAAAGTGAGAATCATTAGTGAAGAGAATATACTTAAAATAAAAGAGGATAAAGAAAAGAGAAAGGACTGGGCGGCAGGAGGTCGATAGACCCTGTCACAATAATAAAAAGTAAAATGGCGGGAGGTCGGTAAACCCTGTCACAATAATAAAAAGTAAAATGGCGGGAGGTCGGTAGACCCTGTCACAATAATAAAAAGTAAAATGGCGGGAGGTCGGTAGACCCTGTCACAATAATAAAAAATTAAAATGGCGGGAGGTCGGTAAACCCTGTCACAATAATAAAAAGTAAAATGGCGGGAGGTCGGTAGACCCTGTCAGAATAATAAAAAGTAAAATGGCGGGAGGTCGGTAGACCCTGTCACAATAATAAAAAGTAAAATGGCGGGAGGTCGGTAGACCCTGTCACAATAATAAAAATGTAAAATGGCGGGAGGTCGGTAGACCCTGTCACAATAATAAAAAGTAAAATGGCGGGAGGTCGGTAGACCCTGTCACAATAATAAAAAGTAAAATGGCGGGAGGTCGGTAGACCCTGTCACAATAATAAAAATGTAAAATGGCGGGAGGTCGGTAGACCCTGTCACAATAATAAAAAGTAAAATGGTGGGAGGTCGGTAGACCCTGTCACCAATAAAAGAGTAAAGGAAAGAAAAGGTATCCGGCATGTTGGCCAAATAATGGAAAATGGATAAAGAATTGAAATGAAAGAATGATAAGAGAACCAAAAATTAAAAGAATGTAAGAATAAGTAAGGAACTAGAAGAGATTAATTAAATGAACAACGTATACTAATAATAGTGTAGGCTTAGTTTATTACTATGTCTCTTATAGGATTTATCTTTTTAAGTTCTATGTAATGCTACCCTTCTTGCTATATTTTGCAGGTATTGAAGTGGAGCTTACATGGGATATGGCCGAGCAGGATTTTCATTCCACTACGTGGAATTTATATTGATTATTATGAGTGGACAACTATTTTTGTAATTTAGAGTATGTAATAGTCGTATGCCCTGAAACTAATACTAATCGGGCGTTAGGATCTGATCTGTTTATTAGACTGTTGTGTTTTATGTTTTTAAATATTTCTGGATTGACAGGTTTTAAGAAGAAAATTTTTGGGAAGTCCGAAAAGCAGAGGAAACTCTGCCGGATTTTCGTAAAACCTTTTAAAGAAATTAAGTTTTAAAAAAAAATTTCAAACTCTGATTTTATTTAAAACCTATAAATTAACTAATTAATGTGAGGGTGTTACATTAATTCTACTGCATGTTTTCCAACACGGCAGTAATTCTATCCAACATCTCGTTCGTATGGTTCCTATAACGCGCCGCCATAGTAGACCTGCACTATGGACTTGGGTCATTAAGGTCTATTTAACCTTCTATATGCTATCAATTTCTAGCTTAGACAACACATTCATAAGACTTAAGCTGGAAGAAAGAGATAGAACATTACTCATATAGAGAACCTTTTTGTCGGATCATGCTTGCAAGGATCAAGAGTCAGGACCATTATGCTCTGATACCATAAAAAGTGTCACACTCTCGTTTTTCCAAAGAATAGCATGTCTTTATTACTTTAATAAAGATATAAAATAGTTAAAATGGACTTGATTCGAATATATAAAATAAAATGTTAAGTATATAAAGATTTTTCCTTAATATAAATATCGTCATTTCGAATTCCCTTGTTGGAATATTTCAAAACAGCTTTAATAAAAACGATATAACATCAGAGTTTTCGGAAGCAAATCATGAACTTTTATGCTGATAGATGTAAGCCAGAAGTCATATAGATATATATAGAATGTAAAAACAGTCAAGGTACATCAAAAGTCGAGATGGCAAAGTTTGGGTAGTACAAGTCCATGAAAACCAACATAATAAAAGACAACCTCTCTGACATCTCTCTAAAATATGTACAATATGAATACAGAGCAAAATGTGTAAATCCCAGAGTGGTAGTCTGACGATCCTCCTCCACAGCGTGATCCTCCTCCATCAGGTCTCCAGCAAGAACTCCACGCGTCCCACACACCAACTATCTATACTATGCATCACCCTGTGGATCTCCAACTCCCCACTGGCTCCCAGTGGAGTGCTCGACTGGCTCCCCCTCGCTCTCTGCCTCCTCATGGTCCTCCTCTACCTCATCCGTTTGAGTCGGTGCCCTACCATTGGGCATTGGGTCAGCTAAGGGAGTCCCATGATTTGGACTCATCGGACTAGCTAAAGGAGTCTCCTCCCGGATCACATGGGAAGCAGAGGGATGGGATCTAGTAGCTGCTCGAAAACAAAAGGAATGAAATCGACGAGCTGGTCGAGCCATGGGTGGTCCATGATAAGTATAAAACGGGGGTACATGCAGGGTATAAATAATAGGTATGCGGAACCTACGAGGACGGACACGAGCCAAGGGGTTCGGATGATAGAGGGTCACCTCTACCTCTCCCTCAAAAGTGGCTCGATGGTCCTCGTAGTACCACACTTCACTAGGGAGTGGGCGCAACTCAATGCAAGCTAGATAGCGAGCCATCACCTACAATGGGCATAAGGGGTAAGCAATATAGTCCACATAAACTAATAAGAGTAATGAAAGCATGTAAACAACCACATATACCAAGTAGTCAAGTGATATGCATAGACATATGAGCAAGCCAAATTTCCATTCATAATTAATCCTTTTAATTATATGGCATGATGCATGCTCACTATCTCAAATTCCTAAGATTCTCCAACTATCACTTTATGGATGTCCAACCAAACAACCCATATACGTTTTAAAACGTATACTACACCTGCTCGGAACATAATCCATGACGACACTACCAAAGTGTACGTCGCGTCACCAAGACGCAGCAGCACTACCAAAGTGCATATCGCGCCACCAAGACGCAACAGCATTCCACAATACTGCCCACATTACCAAAATGTGTCATCGAACAAGGTATATCCAAATTGGTACTCCCAGAGTACCCTCCTCATGTTCCTCGAACATGATAACCGATATCCTATCGCCATAACACCATGAATGAATGCACATCAGGGTTCCATTTAAGATTATCCTTTAATCTTGTTATGTGAAACATGCAATACATTCACTCATGTAATATCAATGAAATTTTAACACATCATACTTTCCCTTGGAACATGGCCCATCCTTTGCAATTTATCTTTAACTTACTTTGAATTTGACTTAGTTGAAAATGGTATTGTAATAACATTTTAGTTAACAAGACTCGAGTAGAATTGAAAAGACTCGAGTAGAATTTTAACTTTGTGCAAAAATACTCGAGTAGTTCTTAGTAAGACTCAAGTAGATCTTGATTTTCTGAAAAGTTCAAGTCTCAGGTCTTTGTAAAGTACTCGAGTCGTTCATGAAATACTCGAGTCTCCTTCAACCCAGAAGACTCGAGTGGATCATGCAGACTTGAGTTGTTTGTAACATCCCGTATCTTCTGGACTCAAATAAATCCATGAGGTTTTAATTAAAAAGAATTTTTGATAGTTTAAGAAAGATTTTCAGAAAAATGTTTTAAAAAATGATTCTTTTAGTGTGATTTCATGAGAATCAAGTTATATTTTTTTTTTTTGGCATTCGAGATTTCTTAAAGAAACAAAATTTTCTTTTTATATGATTTGAGGTTTTTAATAAATGGTTCTTTAAAAATCTTTGATTTGTGTGGAAGTAAAATTTTATTTCAACAATAAGCTTATTTTGGAATTAAATTGATAAAGTGCATTGATTTTCCTTAAAGTTGCATCTTTGGAGTTTTTGAAATATAAATGTGTGTTTTCTTATAAAAAAAAATTGAATGATAAATTGAAATTCATGGAATGTGTGAATGTGAATGCATGATTGTGGAAAGATGTATGTATGTGGTGGGTGTGTGTGTCGTGCGTTTTGAGTGGAAGCATGATGCCCTAAAGTGATTATGTGCATGATCAAATGTGTGCATCATTCCATGATCCCATGTTATGTGATTATTATGATATGAAAATAAATGAAATTATATGTGCATAATGTGTATGTGTGTGCATGTGTTTCGCCGTGTGAGGATAAGGAGGCCAAGGGAAGTTTATTTTCTTAAGCATTAAGAGAGTAGAAACTAAGTGGCAAACAAATAGGAGACATAGAGTGGTGAGTAATGAAGCCTAGGGTGATGACTCATAAGGCCTAAGGATGACTTTCCTTTCCCTTTTGTCTCCCACGAAAAAAAAGACCCCCCATGCAGCATTAGGAGTAGACCAAATTGCCCATAAACCCATCCATTGAACCAAGGCTAAAAAAGGAAGATTTTCATTCCCTTGCTTTGACCATAAAAACCGTGTGTGTGTGTAAGTGTTGGTTTTAGTACATTCCTCATTTCCTTCATCCATATCCTTTTTCACACAAACACCTTAGTTTCAAGAGCACCTCAAGCTCTTGAGACCTTGGAGAAAGAGAGTTAGGCCGAGAGGAGAGAAGAGAAAATACGAGTGAAACCCAAACTTCTCAAGCAAATACCCTTGATTCCTTTCTTTAATCATTTCCTTCTTCAAAGACTAAAAAGAAAACCAACCCAACAACCCTAAGGAGAGGCCGAAGCAACCTTAGAAGGAGGAGAGGATATTTGAAGCTTGAAGATTAGGATTTTTATTTAAGGTAGTTGTTTAGAAAGTTTTAGTGTAAAGATTTTAGTTTTGTAAAGGACTTTGTTTAAGTTTAATTTGGTGATGCATGTATTTATTTTATCATGATCTTGAAGTTTAAGTGTCTTGCATGTAATTTCTATGGCTTGATCTTGAAAATTTATGCTTGGAAGCCTTGATCTTTCTTTTGTAAAATCTCTTCTTCACGGTTTTGTTTAGGTTTAGTGTTTAAGTTGTGTTTTTACTTTGAGCTTTCTTGCATGTCTTGATCTATGGTAGATCTTTGCAAAAGTATGAAGCTTGAGCTTTGTTTGTTGATTTTGAGTAACAAGTCTTAATTTTCTTTTATGCATGTCACGATTTCAAGGAAAAGATTATGATAAAAAGTTTTAAAAATGATTCTTGGTACAAAAAGGATTTTAAACAAAATTCTTGTGTGTGTGTGTGATGATGGTTTCTTGATGTTTGAAAAGAAAATGTTGTTTTAAAGTCTTGCATGTGTAAATAGAACCTAAGATTTTGCTTTTGTGTATCTTGTCATTCGTCCAAACCTAGGAAAAAATAGGGAATCATGTTTGATCTTTATTCTAGTTGCATGCATGTTGAAATTTATGTGATCTAAAGATTTTTGATATGATCTTTGATAAATTTATCAAAATTTGATGAAGTTTTATGTGAAGCTCACGGTTTTGTCTTTATAGGTATTAAAGTTTGTTTATTTTGTTTTACATGTGTGTTTCATTGAAAGATCTATGGATTTTAAGAATATGAAAATCAAAATTTTTGATTAAAGACTTAAAAGTGATTTTTGTGTTCCATTCAGTTTTGGAACAAATTTCATTCAAACCATTTTATTTTCTTGTGTGTTGACTTTGAGTGAATGATATTGGTTGGTATGCGATTATATTACTATGAGTTTGAATTATTTTCCTATGTCCAATTCGGCCTGATTAAGAAATAAATAAAATAAGTTGATTTTCATTTGCATGTTAATTTGGGGATAAAGCTAATTGATTTGAAAGATGTTAGCATAATTTTAAATGAAAATATTCCTTTCCTTTGTTTATAATTATTTTCGGTTGTGATGTTTAAATTAGGAAGATGTGTTTAAAGGATTATGTTTCATGTGTGCATGTTTTGTATGTGAAATTGTGCATATAGCCTTATCTCATATGTGTTAGGATTCGGTCATGTGTGGAAACTAGTAGAAGTTGTGTTTGATTTTGTTTTGTATGCATGCATGATGAATGTGAAATTGATACATGAATTATGGATGATTTAACATGTTCGAAAATGATTTGAATGATAATATTTGCAAAAGGCTTTTAGTTTAACTCTTTGTGTTATTTTCTTTGGCTTAATTCGGTTTTGACAAAAAAGAAGGGATTTGACTGAAAAAGTATTGTTTTGAAAAGATTTTCACATGATTTACAAAGTACATGGTTTTAATTTAAAGGTATTTTATATTTAAAAACCCTTAAGATAAAGGTGACTTTTTAAGAGGTCAGGAAACTGACCATGTTTTTAATCAGTGTTTTGAAAAGAGTACTTTAAGTTTTAATCTTCTAAATGTGTTTTTAAATGAATTTTTTACTTGTAAGTTTAAAACCCAAATTGACTTCAAAGTGTTAAGAGAAAACGAATACCTTGTTTTCGAATAAAAAGTTTTGTAGCGTTGCTTTATTTTCAAGATAATTGAATAAGAATGATTTTTAATAAGAGGGAAATATTTGAGAGCCAGTAACGATCGGGAAGCAGTTACGAACGTCGCAATGGAAACTAAGGAGCGCATTGAAGATCGTCATCGGTTGAGGTGAGAGAGAAGTTTCCCCCAAACACCGTGGTATTTAGGTAATTTATTAAGCGTTTCGACCATCTCAAAAGTCGAAACCTAGTGGTTCTGAGTCAGTAGCACGGTGACAATTGTTTGGTTGTGTGGCCACTCGTGTGAAGGAGACAAAGACCACATGAAATTAGGTAATGAATTTATATGATGATGTCTGGATGATAGTACGATTGTTTATTCGTTTATCTGATGAATTTATTATGCATGATGAGATTGGGAAATAGTGTGAATGATAATGAATAAAAAGAATAAAAGTAATGTAAGCTAAAGGTCGGGAATGATGTTGAGATGTTGTGGAAATTGATAATCGCTGATGAGTAAGAATTGATGAATGAGATGTGGACGAGCCAGAGCTGGGAAGAGTAATGTTGTTGTTGATGTGAGATGTGAATTGAGTGGAGTTGGACTCCTTTGCTTTTGGTTTTAGTCTGGGACTAGTGTTGAGTTGAGCTTGCTCCTCCATTAGCGCCCAGCAAAGTCGTAATTTTGGAAAGGTTTTTGAAAAACAAGTTTCAACAAGGTTTTGAAAGGATCTTTTGGAAAAGAGATTTTGTGGAGAGTGGTGAAAGGAAAATTTTAGAAAAGGATTTGTGAAAGGAAATTCTTTTGAAAATGTTTTTGAAAGGAAGTTTTATTTGAAAAGGCTTATGAAACGTGATTTCGAAAGAAGTTTATGGAAGGAAGTTTTTGAAAAGGTTTTGAAAAGGAGAATTTCTGAAAAGAATTTGTGAAACAAGACTTTTGGTAAGGTTGTGGAAAAGAATATTTTTAGAAACGATTTGTGAAACATTATTTTGAAAGTGGTTGGTGAAATAATATTTTGGAAAGAGTTTGGGAAATAGTTGTATGAAACACGGTTTGGGAAAGGCTATGAAAGAGGTGATTTTGAAGAAGGAAAAGCAAGGTTTTTGAGTTGGATCATGAGATGTGAGATTTGGTTTGTAAAGGCGACCCCAGCTCTGTGCTTCGATGAGAGAGAAAGATATGTGCAAAGATAGCGGTCGGGACTCACTGAAGGGATGTACGAAGGGTGAGACGATCATTAGGCTAATTAAAAGAGTTAAAAGACTTTTAAAAGACATGAATATAAAGCGGTGAGGTATGAGCGTGCGAAGTAGTGGAGAGGAAGAAACGATAAGTATCTGCGGATACTTAGGACGAGATTGCATTAGGGGAGGACAATGACGGTGATACGTCAAGAAGTCTAGAGTATGTTTCTTGGCAGAACGAACTCCACAAGTGGCGCACTAACGTGGTGGGGACTGGGTCTAATGCCGTGGCAAGTTCCGCGAGCTCACTAGAAACATACCGTCGCCCCCTAGATTGCAAATCGAGAACAGTGAGAGGGACTGGAACGGGGCATTGTGTTTGCCACTGCGAGACAGTGAGCCTTGATTATTGATATTGATTTGAGGACGAGATCCTCCTGGTCTGGAACCATTTGTGTTGTGACAGCTGTCGTGCCCGCGTGGTAAAGGTCCTGTACTCCTGTTTGCTTCCGACTAGGTTGGGTGGATGACCGAGGAGATGTAGACGTGTGTGCTAACTTTGAAAGCGACCCTCCTCAATGATGATTAAATTCCCCGCATCATTGATGGATACGAATTCATAAAACTTAATTAAGAAAAGTTAATTGAAAGTGTTAAGAAATAATTTGTAAGAGACGACATGGAAAGGAGGATGAGATAGTGTGATGATGGAATCAGAGCTCGCAGCGGAAGCGATTGACGGGAGTTCTGTGAATA
Source organism: Crotalaria pallida (assembly GCA_037953625.1). Lineage (NCBI taxonomy): Eukaryota > Viridiplantae > Streptophyta > Magnoliopsida > Fabales > Fabaceae > Crotalaria > Crotalaria pallida. The sequence goes on along the minus strand of CM075650.1, from coordinate 54,566,796 downwards.
TGTAAAGTTGTGAGAAAAGAAAAGAAAGGAAGTAAAGTAGAGGTTTGAATATGATTTCTTGTATGTGTGGTTTGTTTATATGTTTTGTTATTTCTTAATATCTTACCTATTGTAATCCCACATCGTTGGCATAACATGCTTGGGAATACTTACTCTCTCTAGTCCTTCTGTTCTGTATGTTGTTGTTATGGTGTCTATTCCCTTAGTCGAGGGATCCTGTTAAGATCCTGTTCGACATTCGAGGTGAAGAAAGATGGAAAGTGGATTATCGATATTGGAAGTGGCGTGAAGACACCGAGGTCGGTGGGTCATCGAACGATCATGGTGGATACCCGATGCTTTGGTCTGCACACAGTGACCGCGAGGCTGAGGAGTTAGGAGAAATGGGACGATGACATAGATACTCGGAGGCGGACGTGATCGAGACCGACTCCAGCAAAGCATTTCCGTGGACCATCGTATTAAGTTCAATGGGCCTGGTGGTAGTCTTTCATTTTCCCCGAAGTATTTTTGTATTCCCGGTATTTACTTAGCTACATTGCAATGCCATGATGTAACCCCAACTTTTTGTGGAAGAAATTTATTTTAATGGGCTATGATAATTGAGTTGAGAAGAATCAAGTTGCAAAGTGTAGTGCCTTGTGACACTCCGGTTTGGAACTTGAACTTCAGCATGAGATATGGGAACACTCTTTAATTACGAAAGGGTTTTGAAAACTTAGTGGTTCTCATACTCATGCTACTCAACCACGTTCCTTGTTTTGAAAAAAAAATAAAAAAAAAATTGGCCCACATTTTCACCGTATTTTGGAATTAAAGTCGCATATTTTTTGAGTGGCCAAATCGGGGTGTTACAGAGTTGGTATCAGAGCAATGTTTTATCTAAGTAACTGAATACATGGGAAACATACTTCCTTGTGTGCCTTGTGTGCTAGTCTAGGATAATTAGAGATAGGAATGTTGCGAGTGTGCGTATGCTGTTTGAATGCGTCAGAATTCATCGTAGAATCCGAGAATTCGAATCCTAGCGAAACCTAAAATTATTGCTTGCCCTACCATTCTTTGTTGGAACCCTGTTTTGTTGTGATTCCTTTTGCTTGGAATAACCTTCGAGGACTTGATTTGATTTGAATCATGAGCCTACCTCATGTTGCTTGTTACCCAAATTGATCTCTAAAATAACCTTGAACCTTCCTAATTTGATTGAACCCAAAATTTGTGAACTCAGTTTATCAACCTTCCTTATTATTAAGCCGTTTGATTCCCAAGAATTTTGGTGGGGACTTATGCCAGTCAAGTAGTTATCCCTGCACTAAGAATGGATTGTGAGCTGTTGACTGGTTAGATTTACAATGCCTGAGAAAAGTGAGGACTAGAAGGTACGAATAAGGGAGATGTGTTGGTCGTGAGGTGGAGTGAGGATATCTTTTAAGTCTTTGGTTTAAGATGAAGGATCGTATGAGTCGGTTAGAGTTGAGTGTGAATGAGGGTAAATAGTCTAAGTTTTTTGTTTGGATAGTGTTGAGGCAGTAAGAAATCCCAGGGAGTCAGAGAGTTAGTGACCGTAGAGCCAAAGTTAGGAGAGTAAATGATATAGTCTAGTGCTAATTGTTATTAATGGTGTGGAATTGGGTAGATGAAGTGAAGACGTATATGGTTCGAATCCTTAAGTGATGATCAATGTTAGGATAGGTGATGAAAGTGTGACGGTAAAGTGTGGATTTGAAGAGCCCTGTTAGGAATGAAGACCTTTAATTAGATAGGTAATCATAGGATTTGGAGAACTTCAATGGATTTAGACCTTAAGGTGAAACATGAAGGATGGAAAAAGGAGTTAGAATGCTCAAGTGGCTGCAGTCCATAGGGAATAGGAGGAGTGAAGTGAGTATATGTTAGCGTTCGCTTGAAGAAAAGAAGGATTAGTGATGAATCAGACGAAGTTATAAGGGTAAATGTTTAGTGGAATCTAAGGTGATGGTAAGGATTGAGAGTTTTATGGGACTGGAGTCTGTGTATGTGATTGAGGTTTATAGTGATAAGAGTCATTAAAGTTGGGGAGTAGATGGAGGTTAAAGTTCTGAGGTGACCTAACCAGGCTGAAATTTTCTAGAAAAGGGGTAAGTCGGGAGAAGAACCTTACAAATAGTGTCCTTGTTTAGATTGGCATAAGCATGACATTTTTTTTGCTGCTATTTGTTTCAGCAACCTTAAACACCCTTAAAATTTTAACCCGCCTAGCAAAGTCTTGTTATTATACACCATTGTATTTGACAATGGGATGACCCAACAGATTGCTTTTGTTTGGAAATTCTTTCGAATCCTTCATGAGGGCAGCGAATAAATGGTATGTCGCAATGGTCAGATCATATGAGAATGAGGAAGAAGATTGCTACAAGAAGCTACACACTCCTAAAACGAGACGGTTCTGCTCATCATTTCTCGAGGACGAGAAATCTTCAAGTTGGGGAGAATGTAACATCCCGTATCTTCTGGACTCAAATAAATCCATGAGGTTTTAATCAAAAAGAATTTTTGATAGTTTAAGAAAGATTTTCAGAAAAATGTTTTAACAAATGATTCTTTTAGTGTGATTTCATGAGAATCAAGTTATATTTTTTTTTTTGGCATTCGAGATTTCTTAAAGAAACAAAATTTTCTTTTTATATGATTTGAGGTTTTTAATAAATGGTTCTTTAAAAAATCTTTGATTTGTGTGGAATTAAAATTTTATTTCAACAATAAGCTTATTTTGGAATTAAATTGATAAAGTGCATTGATTTTCCTTAAAGTTGCATCTTTGGAGTTTTTGAAATATAAATGTGTGTTTTCTTATAAAAAAAATTGAATGATAAATTGAAATGCATGGAATGTGTGAATGTGAATGCATGATTGTGGAAAGATGTATGTATGTGGTGGGTGTGTGTGCCGTGCGTTTTGAGTGGAAGCATGATGCCCTAAAGTGATTGTGTGCATGATCAAATGTGTGCATCATTCCATGATCCCATGTTATGTGATTATTATGATATGAAAATAAATGAAATTATATGTGCATAATGTGTATGTGTGTGCATGTGTTCGGCCGTGTGAGGATAAGGAGGCCAAGGGAAGTTTATTTTCTTAAGCATTAAGAGAGTAGAAACTAAGTGGCAAACAAATAGGAGACATAGAGTGGTGAGTAATGAAGCCTAGGGTGATGACTCATAAGGCCTAAGGATGACTTTCCTTTCCCTTTTGTCTCCCACGAAAAAATAAGACCCCCCATGCAACATTAGGAGTAGACCAAATTGCCCATAAACCCATCCATTGAACGAAGGCTAAAAAAGGAAGATTTTCATTCCCTTGCTTTGACCATAAAAACCGTGTGTGTGTGTAAGTGTTGGTTTTAGTACATTCCTCATTTCCTTCATCCATATCCTTTTTCACACAAACACCTTAGTTTCAAGAGGACCTCAAGCTCTTGAGACCTTGGAGAAAGAGAGTTAGGCCGAGAGGAGAGAAGAGAAAATACGAGTGAAACCCAAACTTCTCAACCAAATACCCTTGATTCCTTTCTTTAATCATTTCCTTCTTCAAATACTAAAAAGAAAACCAACCCAACAACCCTAAGAAGGAGAGGCCGAAGCAACCTTAGAAGGAGGAGAGGAGATTTGAAGCTTGAAGATTAGGATTTTTATTTAAGGTAGTTGTTTAGAAAGTTTTAGTGTAAAGATTTTAGTTTTGTAAAGGACTTTGTTTAAGTTTAATTTGGTGATGCATGTATTTATTTTATCATGATCTTGAAGCTTAAGTGTCTTGCATGTAATTTCTATGGCTTGATCTTGAAAATTTATGCTTGGAAGCCTTGATCTTTCTTTTGTAAAATCTCTTCTTCACGGTTTTGTTTAGGTTTAGTGTTTAAGTTGTGTTTTTACTTTGATCTTTCTTGCATGTCTTGATTTATGGTAGATCTTTGCAAAAGTATGAAGCTTGAGCTTCGTGTGTTGATTTTGAGTAACAAGTCTTAATTTTCTTTAATGCATGTCACGATTTCAAGGAAAAGAATATGATAACAAGTTTTAAAAATGATTCTTGGTACAAAAAGGATTTTAAACAAAATTCTTGTGTGTGTGTGATGATGATTTCTTGATGTTTGAAAAGAAAATGTTGGTTTAAAGTCTTGCATGTGTAAATAGAACCTAAGATTTTGCTTTTGTGTATCTTGTCATTCGGCCAAACCTAGGAAAAAATAGGGAATCATGTTTGATCTTTATTCTAGTTGCATGCATGTTGAAATTTATGTGATCTAAAGATTTTTGATATGATCTTTGATAAATTTATTAAAATTTGATGAAGTTTTATGTGAAGCTCACGGTTTTGTCTTTATAGGTATTAAAGTTTGTTTATTTTGTTTTACATGTGTGTTTCATTGAAAGATCTATGGATTTTAAGAATATGAAAATCAAAATTTTTGATTAAAGACTTAAAAGTGATTTTTGTGTTCCATTCGGTTTTGGAACAAATTTCATTCAAACCATTTTATTTTCTTGTGTGTTGACTTTGAGTGAATGAGATTGGTTGGTATGCGATTATATTACTATGAGTTTGAATTATTTTCCTATGTCCAATTCGGCTTGATTAAGAAATAAAAGAAATAAGTTGATTTTCATTTGCATTTTAATTTGGGGATAAAGCTAATTGATTTGAAAGATGTTAGCATAATTTTAAATGAAAATATTCCTTTCTTTTGTTTATAATTATTTTCGGTTGTGATGTTTAAATTAGGAAGATGTGTTTAAAGGATTATGTTTCATGTGTGCATGTTTTGTATGTGAAATTGTGCATATAGCCTTATCTCATATGTGTTAGGATTCGGCCATGTGTGGAAACTAGTAGAAGTTGTGTTTGATTTTGTTTTGTATGCATGCATGATGAATGTGAAATTGATACATGAATTATGGATGATTTAACATGTTCGAAAATGATTTGAATGATAATATTTGCAAAAGGTTTTTAGTTTAACTCTTTGTGTTATTTTCTTTGGCTTAATTCGGTTTTGACAAAAAAGAAGGGATTTGACTGAAAAAGTATTGTTTTGAAAAGATTTTCACATGATTTACAAAGTACATGGTTTTAATTTAAAGGTATTTTATATTTAAAAACCCTTAAGATAAAGGTGACTTTTTAAGAGGTCAGGAAACTGACCATGTTTTTAATCAGTGTTTTGAAAAGAGTACTTTAAGTTTTAATCTTGTAAATGTGTTTTTAAATGAATTTTTTACTTGTAAGTTTAAAACCCAAATTGACTTCAAAGTGTTAAGAGGAAACGAATACCTTGTTTTCGAATAAAAAGTTTTGTAGCGTTGCTTTATTTTCAAGATAATTGAATAAGAATGATTTTTAATAAGAGGGAAATATTTGAGTGCCAGTAACGATCGGGAAGCAGTTACGAACGTCGCAATGGAAACTAAGGAGCGCATTGAAGATCGTCATCGGTTGAGGTGAGAGAGAAGTTTCCCCCAAACACCGTGGTATTTAGGTAATTTATTAAGCGTTTCGACCATCTCAAAAGTCGAAACCTAGTGGTTCTGAGTCAGTAGCACGGTGGCAATTGTTTGGTTGTGTGGCCACTCGTGTGAAGGAGACAAAGACCACATGAAATTAGGTAATGAATTTATATGATGATGTCTGGATGATAGTACGATTGTTTATTCGTTTATCTGATGAATTTATTATGCATGATGAGATTGGGAAATAGTGTGAATGATAATGAATAAAAAGAATAAAAGTAATGTAAGCTAAAGGTCGGGAATGATGTTGAGATGTTGTGGAAATTGATAATCGCTGATGAGTAAGAATTGATGAATGAGATGTGGACGAGCCAGAGCTGGGAAGAGTAATGTTGTTGTTGATGTGAGATGTGAATTGAGTGGAGTTGGACTCCTTTGCTTTTGGTTTTAGTCTGGGACTAGTGTTGAGTTGAGCTTGCTCCTCCATTAGCGCCCAGCAAAGTCGTAATTTTGGAAAGGTTTTTGAAAAACAAGTTTCAACAAGGTTTTGAAAGGATCTTTTGGAAAAGAGATTTTGTGGAGAGTGGTGAAAGGAAAATTTTAGAAAAGGATTTGTGAAAGGAAATTCTTTTGAAAATGTTTTTGAAAGGAAGTTTTATTTGAAAAGGCTTATGAAACGTGATTTCGAAAGAAGTTTATGGAAGGAAGTTTTTGAAAAGGTTTTGAAAAGGAGAATTTCTGAAAAGAATTTGTGAAACAAGACTTTTGGTAAGGTTGTGGAAAAGAATATTTTTAGAAACGATTTGTGAAACATTATTTTGAAAGTGGTTGGTGAAATAATATTTTGGAAAGAGTTTGGGAAATAGTTGTATGAAACACGGTTTGGGAAAGGCTATGAAAGAGGTGATTTTGAAGAAGGAAAAGCAAGGTTTTTGAGTTGGATCATGAGATGTGAGATTTGGTTTGTAAAGGCGACCCCAGCTCTGTGCTTCGATGAGAGAGAAAGATATGTGCAAAGATAGCGGTCGGGACTCACTGAAGGGATGTACGAAGGGTGAGCCGATCATTAGGCTAATTAAAAGAGTTAAAAGACTTTTAAAAGACATGAATATAAAGCGGTGAGGTATGAGCGTGCGAAGTAGTGGAGAGGAAGAAACGATAAGTATCTGCGGATACTTAGGACGAGATTGCATTAGGGGAGGACAATGACGGTGATACGTCAAGAAGTCTAGAGTATGTTTCTAGGCAGAACGAACTCCACAAGTGGTGCACTAACGTGGTAGGGATTGGGTCTAATGCCGTGGCAAGTTCCGCGAGCTCACTAGAAACATACTGTCGCCCCCTAGATTGCAAATCGAGAACAGTGAGAGGGACTGGAATGGGGCATTGTGTTTGCCACTGCGAGACAGTGAGCCTTGATTATTGATATTGATTTGAGGACGAGATCCGGCCTCCTGGTCTGGGACCATTTGTGTTGTGACAACTGTCGTGCCCGCATGGTAAAGGTCCTGTACTCCTGTTTGCTTCCGACTAGGTTGGGTGGATGACCGAGGAGATGTAGACGTGTGTGCTAACTTTGAAAGTGACCCTCCTCAATGATGATTAAATTCCCCGCATCATTGATGGATACGAATTCATAAAACTTAATTAAGAAAAGATAATTGAAAGAGTTAAGAAATAATTTGTAAGAGACGACATGGAAAGGAGGATGAGATGGTGTGATGATGGAATCAGAGCTCGCAGCGGAAGCGATTGACGGGAGTTCTGTGAATATGTAAAGTTGTGAGAAAAGAAAAGAAAGGAAGTAAAGTAGAGGTTTGAATATGATTGCTTGTATGTGTGGTTTGTTTATATGTTTTGTTATTTCTTAATATCTTACCTATTGTAATCCCACATCGTTGGCATAACATGCTTGGGAATACTTACTCTCTCTAGTCCTTCTGTTCTGTATGTTGTTGTTATGGTGTCTATTCCCTTAGTCGAGGGATCCTGTCAAGATCCTGTTCGACATTCGAGATGAAGAAAGATGGAAAGTGGATTATCGAGATTGGAAGTGGCGTGAAGACACCGAGGTCGGTGGGTCATCGAACGATCATGGTGGATACCCGATGCTTTGGTCTGCACACAGTGACCACGAGGCTGAGGAGTTAGGAGAAATGGGACGACGACATAGATACTCGAAGGCGAACGTGATCGAGACCGACTCCAGCAAAGCATTTCCGTGGACCATCGTATTAAGTTCAATGGGCCTGGTGGTAGTCTTTCATTTTCCCCGAAGTATTTTTGTATTCCCGGTATTTACTTAGCTACATTACAATGCCATGATGTAACCCCAACTTTTTGTGGAAGAAATTTATTTTAATGGGCTATGATAATTGATTTGAGAAGAATCAAGTTGCAAAGTGTAGTGCCTTGTGACACTCCGGTTTGGAACTTGAACTTCAGCATGAGATATGGGAACACTCTTTAATTACGAAAGGGTTTTGAAAACTTAGTGGTTCTCATACTCATGCTACTCAACCATGTTCCTTGTTTTGAAAAAAAAAAGAAAAAAAAATTGGCCCACATTTTCACCGTATTTTGGAATTAAAGTCGCATATTTTTCGAGTGGCCAAATCGAGGTGTTACATTGTTCATCAGAAAAATTTACTCTTAACACACGTCAGTACTCGAGTCCTGAGTCAGAGACTTGAGTTTTAACATACCATTTTTGTAACACCCCGATCTGGCAACTTGAAAACTTTAATCATTTTGGACGAAAATTAGGGCTATTTTTTTTTGAAAGGCGAGTAGCGCACAAGATGAGAGCACTTCTATTTTTCAAAACATAATTGTATAGCAAATTCATGTTCTCATGTTGAACCAACTCTTTCAAGTCCCAAACCGGAATGTCACGTGACACTACGCTTCGAAACTCGATTTCCAAAAACATTAGGTACTTAAAATAGCCCCTATGATTTCTTGTCAAAGTACCAATACAAAGATTAATTTGTTGGAGTTACATCAGGACCATTAGGTTGCTAAGAACTCGTAGTGGGGATACATACTCAAAGGGGGATTTACCTAAATATCTAGTCATAATTTCCCTAATCTAACTTGGCAAGCTTGCGGTACCACTCGTCATCATCTGCCAGAAGATCTTCTGGAGTAATGATCCAACTCCCATCACTGTAATATTCCTCTGGGTTATCTCTATCAGACAAGAGGTCGGGATCTTCCTCCTCATCCTCAGCAGCAACCTCCTCCTCATGGTCATCAGGCGCATCCTCTTCTCCTTCTTCTTCTTCTTCAACCACTTCCTCTTCTTCCTCTAACTCCACTCGTTGGCGTGGGATCTCATCAAAAATCATCCTGTAGACTGACGTAGTGCTATTATCACCCCTCCGGGGAGTCGCTCCAATCTCCTGCAACTGCTGATATCTCACTATGTTGGCCATCTAACGTCCACACAATTTTATACAAGAAAGGATAGACAAAGTAGAGAGAGTGAGCAACCCAAAACGGCAATGTCGACTATGTGGGATTACATTAGGTAAATATTAAGACAATAAATGTAAAGGCAAACATAAATCCAACGATAGCATAAGGTAAATCAAGACAACACATATAACCATCATCATTCACATATACATAATCACCCGATTATTCATTCTAATATTTACAAGCTCAATCACAATCACATCCTTCACCATCATACCATTCCTTAACTCTCCCTCATTCCTCATTCTTAAACTCATCAAGTGCATCAAAGGTACTCTTATCACTTACCATATATATCGTTTGAGTTTCACGTCACTATCAATATTATCTTTATTATCGTTACCCTTATTTTTGGAATGTCTGGGTTGTTTAAGTCTTATTAATTCGATTAGAATCAATGATGAGGGGGAGACATCATTGTGCTCACACACGTCTACATCTCCTCAGTTCACCACCCAACCTAGTCGGAAGCAAACAGGAGTACAGGACCTTTACCATGCGGGCACGACAGCTGTCACAATACATAATGGTCCCAGACCAGGAGGATCTCATCCTCAAAACATATCAATATCATTAAGGCTCACTGTCCACTCAGTGGCAAACACAATGCCCCGTTCCAGTCCCTCTCACTGTTCTCGATTTGCAATCTAGGGGGCGACAGTACTTATTCTAGTTTCGAAAGCAGAACGTGCCACGGCATTAGACCCAATCCCCACCACGTTAGTGCGCCACTTGTGGGATTGTTCCGCCTAGAAAAGTACTCTAGACTTCTTGACGTATCACCGTCATCGTCCTCCCCTAATGCAATCTCGTCCTAAGTATCCGCAGATACTTATCGTTCCTTCCTCTCCACTACTTCGATTCGACACTCATGCCTCACCGCTTTTATGAATGTCTTTTAAAATCCTTTAAAGAGTTTTAATTACGGCTTAGTCCTAATGATCGGCTCATCCTGGATACATCCCTTCAATGAGACCCGATCACTAATCGTACGCATCTAATCCCCCTAAAACTCATATACTATCACGTGAATCATTACAACATCATTGCATCATCTTTCTCTATCTCAAATCACAGCGACAATTGCTCTTATCAACATGAGCAACACATTTTCAGCTCAACTGGTAACTCAACACATCATCGTTGTCCTCTTTGTCAGCTGTGGATCAGTAGCATCCTCCACATCCTTTACTTCTATAACTCAGCAGCGTCATTAGTACACTCTCTGATCAGTTCGACCTCGCAGCATTGTTGGCTCCATTCCTCATCACCACGCTTTCGCTCGCTTACATTACGCGTAGTCATCTTAGCATCGTCTCCTCGTCACATTCTTCCTCAACTAATCACGTGTATCGCATCTATCGTTTTCGTCTCTTATTTCTTTGATTACTATTTTATACTTTTAGTCATTATTGCTTACTCACACGGTTCTCAACCATATCATATTAAATAACAATTAAACATCTCACCAAATAATTAAATAGCACAACATGAACAATTATAAAACATATCATAAACCAATCTCAGTCGTTCGGGTGGATAGCTAAACCAATCAAACAAGCGCTATCACATACACCACTACGCTAAATGAGATTGGGGTCCAATCTTTGAGATGATTGGACGCCTTAATATGTTACCTAATTACCACGGCGTCTTAAGGGAATGCCCCTCTCTCACCTCGATGACGAACGTCCTAATGCTCTCCACGCTCTCTTGATCATGTCTCCTCGCCTCATGCCCTTGCATCCTTCGCTCAACTAAGACATTTTCTCGTGCATTAGAAACGATTTCGTTATATCCTTTTGATTTGTTTTGAAAATGATTTCTCTTTTGAAAACTTGTTATCATGGTCTAAGGTTTTCAAATTCAGTTTAAAATGGTTCTTGGGAAAAACATTTGGAAATAACTTAAAAATAAATTTCCTTTCATTATTAAAACATAATTTAAAACATTAATGTTACGAAAATATGAACCTTAAAATACTTTTTCAGAAAGTAAAAAGTAAAAGATAAAACTCTAGGATCACACGAATTAGTTCATCCAATTCAAAAACATTCATGATTAACTCACGACAATACACTCTAAGGCTAAGGGAGTTTAGTCACTCGAATTAACACAAACACATATAAGTTTGATCATGCACGGAAAGGTAATTTCAAACTTGATTTCTTAATTATAACAAGAACCGAATTGCATGTAATCAACATTTCTTAATTATTAACAAATTCTAAACCTTGAGATTATACTATCAATATCATGAGAACCAATTCAATTAACCTCACTTACTCCTAATTCCCTAAACCGAAAAGAACAAGAGAAATTAACACATCATGGCATTGAACATAATCATGGAATAAAGTCACTTTCATAAGTCATTTAAGAAGGAAAATCATTCTAAGCATCCAAATATGCACCAACCGAATCACTCAAACAAAATATTATAAAATATATCAAATCACCAAGATCACAAAACAATGAAACTATCCTATTTATTTTAAGACTAAACCGTGAGCATCATGCAACAAGTTCCATTTCATTTTTCTTAACTCCATTCAAGAAAACAAGTAAGACCACAAATCATCTTATGCATGTAGCTTTATGCTCCTAGATAAGGTCAATCCTAGTCTATATGTAATCTAAATGATGATTAGGCACATTCCCCTATACACTTATCTCAAGACCGAATATTTACATGCATAGGGCAAGAATCTTAGTCCTCTTTTCAATGCATTAAAGACAACTAAAGCAAATCACATACCATCATGCATGAATCATCAAGAGATTTCCTTAGACTTTTTATTAAAACTTAGACTTATAATTTTTCTTGAATAGAAATATGGTTTATAGCTTGATCTTCTAAAAAGAATGGCATGCATGGACTTAAGGCCACTAAATCTATTCCTAATACATACATGCACCTAAAGATCATGCACTAAAACAATTTTATCACTTATGGCCGAATGGCCTCCTCATCAACACAACAAACACAAAGCAAATGTTTAAATCAAATCATGCCCATAAAAGAAAAATCAATTTAAAGACCATTACCCTATTATTTCTTCTAGGCCGTATCATACATAGAAGGGAAACTTAGTTTCTTTGCTTGAAAAGTGACATGCAAACCTCAAGGTCCTAATTTGGGTCAACACATATGGATTAAAACACACACATATATGAAATCAACCAAAAATCACCACAAATCAACATGCATGACTAAAAATTTCTATTCCCTTCTCAAGAAATCTTAGATCACGAAGTTGTTAATCAAACATTCACATAAATACATATAGGTCACGGATTGGGTACAAAAACATATCATGCAAGACTTGAAATCCTCGATTTAGCACAAACCATACTTGGATCATGAATTATTTGTCCAATCCTTTCATAAAAACCTTATTGATCACGGATTAGAAGAAGAAATCCAATCATGCATGGGGTTTTAAATTTTAGTTTTCACAAAGTCTCAAGTAGTTATTTAGTTCCATTAGAAATTTGTTTAGGAAATCATGATGATCTACCTAATGAAGCCATAACCTAAGCTTTAAGAGTCCATAAGTTCACATATTTACAAACCAATATAAAAGTCCATAGTTGCATTCAACTCTCAAGCTATAAAAATGAACATGCAATGGAAAGAAAAGAAAGAAAAATTACAAAACCATAAGAAAATTCTAACTCTCATGATTCTACCCTTTAATCTTCGAAGAAACCTACCAAAAGAGTTGATCTCCTACTTTAAGATCCTTGATCTTCAAAGGAAGTTCTAGTCTTGGCCTAAGTCTCCTTCTTCCTCCCTCTTGTCTCCCACGGCCACTCTCTATTTCTCTCTCTTTCTATTTCTTCTAAGGGTGTGTTGGTCCCTTAGAAAGTGTTTTGGTTTGTTGGTGAATGAAATGAAAGAAAAGTGAAGAAGTGAATTGGGGCTTGGTTGATTTAAGGGCACGAAGTTGCCTTCTTTGCCCTTGGAAATGGGTTCGGCCAAGGCATCACTTAGGAGGGCAAAATTGGGTTTCTCAAAGTTTGCATGGCAAGGGTTGAGTCAAGGGAACAAGGTGCATAGTCTAGGGCTTAGGTCTCACCATCATAGTCATGTCAAGGCCACTAATTTCTTATTGCATGGGACACTTGGTAGCTTCTAAGCTTGCCAAGGATTTTCCCTTACCCCATAATTCAAACACCTACCCCAAACACACACACATCATCACTGTGGCACTACACACACATGCACACACATCATGGATTTCATTTTTATTTTCCATGCTTTTACTTCTAAAATGCACTAAAACCATGAATTCAAGGATCATATGCACACATACACATAGGACCGTAGCATTATTCACACACATACATACACATGTATTAATTTTTCAAGCAACATCCACATATTGAACCAAACATATATCATGTTGAGCATATAGCATAAATTAATTTTATGTCATGGTAAGAACACATTTTTTTTTAAAGAAAACTTAGGCTATTTCAAAGTAAAACAATTATCTACACATAACACACATAATTAAAATATATATAAATGACCTTTAAAAATCAAACTTTTATACCATAAGGAGTTTCCAAAAGACAATTGAAATCTCTTATTTTTAAAAAAATCATATTTCCTTAAAAATCCGTCCTCCCAAGATTTTCCAAAAACACATTTGTAAATAGATTCAGAAAATTCAAGAGATCACAATTTCAAAGTTCATGAATCCAAGATGCAAATTTACTTCATAAAGAAATCATCTCTTTAGAAAATCCTTTTTAGAAAACAAAATTTAAACGTTTACTTTTAGCGAATTCGTTTATGCACGCACGAGAAAATGCGGGGTGTTACATTCTCCCCAACTTAAGGATTTCTCGTCCCCGAGAAATACCGAGCGAACTTGGACCATGGACGCATCATTCCTTCGAATAATCTCTTTACTCTTGAACTACAATCTTCGTTGCAACATCCACGATCAGGTACTACCCATCTATCGTCCTTTCGGCCCTTCAAACGGATCACTTTTGCAAACGATCTCACGGGGTATTCTGGTCAGTCAACAGACTGGGGTATGAACAACACGGTCTTACGGAAGCAAAAGATCAAAGAGGTTTAAGATATCCGAGCAATATCCAGACACAACAGAGTTACACCCTTTGGGTCAAGGTTCTACTACTTCAGGGAATTATATTTCTCCTCATCCGTTCAAACCTAATCAAGCGATTCTTTAGAATTTCATCTTTCCACTTGATCCCCAACTTAAATCAGTCATACCTCTACACACTGCTCTGACTTAATTCCCATAACTCTCACCCGTCGTCATACCTCAATCGGTTCTACACAATCTCTCATCACCTACCCCAATCCTTAACTGTCCCTCACTTCGTCCATTAATCATCATTATCCAACTCCTAAGACCATTATTTCACCTTTCCATCTTAATTGCTATTAATCCTCAAGAATTACACACCATTGCATTCCCTATTCCTAAGTACTTAATCATACAACCTAGTCCTCCTAACCCTTTTGCCAACTTTTCTATCAACCACGAGTTCCACACCATCCCCATTCTTTCAATTCAGAGACCTATTACTCCTCAAAATATCAAGTCTTAACTCTTCATTCTAACTTTGGGTCATACCTAAGGGTTCTACTCATAAGTTCCACCGCTTCATCGATTTATCCCTACCATATTATCACCAATTCTCCTCTATTTAACCGCTCTCCTTCCATAATTCCAGACACTTAGGACCTCAGGTTCTGAGTAATCTCTCCAATTCCTTCTTATCTTACCACCTTCTAGACCAATATCCGGACTTATCTGCTCTCTACTCCTGCTTATTTTAAACAACTCACCACTTTCTATGACTCCGAAGGGTACTCCTATCTTCTTTAAGATTCACACTCACTTTATTCACATCAATCGTTCCTTAATTTCCTAGACACTCACAATCCTTATCTTACCATACTCCACCATTTTCTGCCCACTCTCTTAGGATACCTGTATGTTGGATGCCGGATATCAGGGTCTAAAATTTTCAATCAAGACTATTGGAAGAAATAGACATGGGGTCATGATCAAAGAGAAAAGTTTAGGTTCATCAACTAATCAAGTTCTCTTGAAAAACAAGGGCTGAGTATTTTTGGAGATTAGACTAGCTCAAACATCTTGCCAAAGCAACTTGACAAAATTCGGGGTTCTTCACAAGAAAATTTCCAATAGAAGAAGAGTTCTAGTCACAAGACAAGAGCTCAGGTCAATAGCTCAAAGATGTTCTTCAAAAAGAAGTTCACGTTAAAAGAAATTCAACAAGAAGGGTTTGGATTACCGATTAACGTCATAGAATGGCACTGGACACTGCTCCCGGACGCTGTTGCAGACGAGTCAGGACATCCTCCAGAAATACGTCAGCATACCCCTAGCGTTCCTATGCTTGCTCATTGCTACCTTACTACTAACGCACACTCAAAGTTACACGGTAGAGTATGCAAGCCCACACACAAGGGTTCTTAAAGAAACCTTGCTCCGATACCACTTATGTAACACCCCGATCTGGCAACTTGAAAACTTTAATCATTTTGGACGAAAATTAGGGCTATTTTTTTTTTGAAAGGCGAGTAGAGCACAAGATGAGAACACTTCTATTTTTCAAAACATAAATGTATAGCAAATTCATGTTCTCATGTTGAACCAACTCTTTCAAGTCCCAAACCGGAATGTCACGTGACACTACGCTTCGAAACTCGAATTCCAAAAACATTAGGTACTTAAAATAGCCCCTATGGTTTCTTGTCAAAGTACCAATACAAAGATTAATTTGTTGGAGTTACATCAGGACCATAAGGTTGCTAAGAACTCGTAGTGGGGATAGATACTCAAAGGGGGATTTACCTAAATAACTAGTCATAATTTCCCTAATCTAATTTGGCAAGCTTGCGGTACCACTCGTCATCATCCGCCAGAAGATCTTCTGGAGTAATGATCCAACTCCCATCACTGTAATATTCCTCTGGGTTATCTCTATCAGACCAGAGGTCGGGATCTTCCTCCTCATCCTTAGCAGAAACCTCCTCCTCATGGTCATCAGGCGCATCCTCTTCTCCTTCTTCTTCTTCTTCAACCACTTCCTCTTCTTCCTCTAACTCCACTCGTTGGCGTGGGATCTCATCAAAAATCATCCTGTAGACTGACGTAGTGCTATTATCACCCCTCCGGGGAGTCGCTCCAATCTCCCGCAACTGCTGATATCTCACTATGTTGGCCATCTAACGTCCACACAATTTTATACAAGAAAGGATAGACAGAGTAGAGAGAGTGAGCAACCCAAAACGGCAATGTCGACTATGTGGGATTACATTAGGTAAATATTAAGACAATAAATGTAAAGGCAAACATAAATCCAACGATAGCATAAGGTAAATCAAGACAACACATATAACCATCATCATTCACATATACATAATCACTCGATTATTCATTCTAATATTTACAAGCTCAATCACAATCACATCCTTCACCATGATACCATTCCTTAACTCTCCCTAATTCCTCATTCTTAAACTCATCAAGTGCATCAAAGGTACTCTTATCACATACCATACATATCGTTTGAGTTTCACGTCACTATCAATATTATCTTTATTATCGTTACCCTTATTTTTGGAATATCTGGGTTGTTTAAGTCTTATTAATTCGATTAGCATCAATGATGAGGGGGAGGCATCATTGTGCTCACACACGTCTACATCTCCTTGGTTCACCACCCAACCTAGTCGGAAGCAAACAGGAGTACAGGACCTTTACCACGCGGGCACGATAGCTGTCACAATACATAATGGTCCCAGACCAGGAGGATCTCGTCCTCAAAACATATCAATATCATTAAGGCTCACTGTCCACGCAGTGGCAAACACAATGCCCCGTTCCAGTCCCTCTCACTGTTCTCGATTTGCAATCTAGGGGGCGACAGTACTTATTCTAGTTTTGAAAGCAGAACGTGCCACGGCATTAGACCCAGTCCCCACCACGTTAGTGCGCCACTTGTGGGATTGTTCCGCCTAGAAAAGTACTCTAGACTTCTTGACGTATCACCGTCATCGTCCTCCCCTAATGCAATCTCGTCCTAAGTATCCGCAGATACTTATCGTTCCTTCCTCTCCACTACTTCGATTCGACACTCATGCCTCACCGCTTTTATGAATGTCTTTTAAAATCCTTTAAAGAGTTTTAATTACGGCTTAGTCCTAATGATCGGCTCATCCTGGATACATCCCTTCAATGAGACCCGATCACTAATCGTACGCATCTAATCCCCCTAAAACTCATATACTATCACGTGAATCATTACAACATCATTGCATCATCTTTCTCTATCTCAAATCACATCGACAATTGCTCTTATCAACATGAGCAACACATTTTCAGCTCAACTGGTAACTCAACACATCATCGTTGTCCTCTTTTTCAGCTATGGATCAATAGCATCCTCCACATCCTTTACTTCTATAACTCAGCAGCGTCATTAGTACACTCTCTGATCAGTTCGACCTCGCAGCATTGTTGGCTCCATTCCTCATCACCACGCTTTCGCTCGCTTACATTACGCGTAGTCATCTTAGCATTGTCTCCTCGTCACATTCTTCCTCAACTAATCACGTGTATCGCATCTATCGTTTTCGTCTCTTATTTCTTTGATTACTATTTTATACTTTTAGTCATTATTGCTTACTCACACGATTCTCAACCATATCATATTAAATAACAATTAAACATCTCACCAAATAATTAAATAGCACAACATGAACAATTATAAAACATATCATAAACCAATCTTAGTCGTTCGGGTGGATAGCTAAACCAATCAAACAAGCGCTATCACATACACCACTACGCTAAATGAGATTAGGGTCCAATCTTTGAGATGATTGGACGCCTTAATATGTTACCTAATTACCACGGCGTCTTAAGGGAATGCCCCTCTCTCACCTCGATGACGAACGTCCTAATGCTCTCCACGCTCTCTTGATCATCTCTCCTCGCCTCATGCCCTTGCATCCTTCGCTCAACTAAGACATTTTCTCGTGCATTAGAAACGATTTCGTTATATTCTTTTGATTTGTTTTGAAAATGATTTCTCTTTTGAAAACTTGTTATCATGGTCTAAGGTTTTCAAATTCAGTTTAAAACGGTTCTTGGGAAAAACAGTTGGAAATAACTTAAAAATAAATTTCCTTTCATTATTAAAACATAATTTAAAACATTAATGTTACGAAAATATGATCCTTAAAATACTTTTTCAGAAAGTAAAAAGTAAAAGATAAAACTCTAGGATCACACGAATTAGTTCATCCAATTCAAAAACATTCATGATTCACTCACGGCAATACACTCTTAGGCTAAGGGACTTTAGTCACTCGAATTAACACAAACACATATAAGTTTGATCATGCACAGAAAGGTAATTTAAAACTTGATTTCTTAATTATAACAAGAACCGAATTGCATGTAATCAACATTTCTTAATTATTAACAAATTCTAAACCTTGAGATTATACTATCAATATCATGAGAACCAATTCAATTAACCTCACTTACTCCTAATTCCCTAAACCGAAAAGAACAAGAGAAATTAACACATCATGGCATTGAACATAATCATGGAATAAAGTCACTTTCATAAGTCATTTAAGAAGGAAAATCATTCTAAGCATCCAAATATGCACCAACCGAATCACTCAAACAAAATATTATAAAATATATCAAATCACCAAGATCACAAAACAATGAAACTATCCTATTTATTTTAAGACTAAACCGTGAGCATCATGCAACAAGTTCCATTTCATTTTTCTTAACTCCATTCAAGAAAACAAGTAAGACCACAAATCATCTTATGCATGTAGCTTTATGCTCCTAGATAAGGTCAATCCTAGTCTATATGTAATCTAAATGATGATTAGGCACATTCCCCTATACACTTATCTCAAGACCGAATATTTACATGCATAGGGCAAGAATCTTAGTCCTCTTTTCAATGCATTAAAGACAACTAAAGCAAATCACATACCATCATGCATGAATCATCAAGAGATTTCCTTAGACTTTTTATTAAAACTTAGACTTATAATTTTTCTTGAATAGAAATATGGTTTATAGCTTGATCTTCTAAAAAGAATGGCATGCATGGACTTAAGGCCACTAAATCTATTCCTAATACATACATGCACCTAAAGATCATGCACTAAAACAATTTTATCACTTATGGCCGAATGGCCTCCTCATCAACACAACAAACACAAAGCAAATGTTTAAATCAAATCATGCCCATAAAAGAAAAATCAATTTAAAGACCATTACCCTATTATTTCTTCTAGGCCGTATCATACATAGAAGGGAAACTTAGTTTCTTTGCTTGAAAAGTGACATGCAAACCTCAAGGTCCTAATTTGGGTCAACACATATGGATTAAAACACACACATATATGAAATCAACCAAAAATCACCACAAATCAACATGCATGACTAAAAATTTCTATTCCCTTCTCAAGAAATCTTAGATCACGAAGTTGTTAATCAAACATTCACATAAATACATATAGGTCACGGA
Source organism: Crotalaria pallida (assembly GCA_037953625.1). Taxonomy (NCBI): domain Eukaryota; kingdom Viridiplantae; phylum Streptophyta; class Magnoliopsida; order Fabales; family Fabaceae; genus Crotalaria; species Crotalaria pallida. The sequence continues at coordinate 54,547,240 of CM075650.1, read as the reverse complement.
TTGGGTACAAAAACATATCATGCAAGACTTGAAATCCTCGATTTAGCACAAACCATACTTGGATCATGAATTATTTGTCCAATCCTTTCATAAAAACCTTATTGATCACGGATTAGAAGAAGAAATCCAATCATGCATGGGGTTTTAAATTTTAGTTTTCACAAAGTCTCAAGTAGTTATTTAGTTCCATTAGAAATTTGTTTAGGAAATCATGATGATCTACCTAATGAAGCCATAACCTAAGCTTTAAGAGTCCATAAGTTCACATATTTACAAACCAATATAAAAGTCCATAGTTGCATTCAACTCTCAAGCTATAAAAATGAACATGCAATGGAAAGAAAAGAAAGAAAAATTACAAAACCATAAGAAAATTCTAACTCTCATGATTCTACCCTTTAATCTTCGAAGAAACCTACCAAAAGAGTTGATCTCCTACTTTAAGATCCTTGATCTTCAAAGGAAGTTCTAGTCTTGGCCTAAGTCTCCTTCTTCCTCCCTCTTGTCTCCCACGGCCACTCTCTATTTCTCTCTCTTTCTATTTCTTCTAAGGGTGTGTTGGTCCCTTAGAAAGTGTTTTGGTTTGTTGGTGAATGAAATGAAAGAAAAGTGAAGAAGTGAATTGGGGCTTGGTTGATTTAAGGGCACGAAGTTGCCTTCTTTGCCCTTGGAAATGGGTTCGGCCAAGGCATCACTGAGGAGGGCAAAATTGGGTTTCTCAAAGTTTGCATGGCAAGCGTTGAGTCAAGGGAACAAGGTGCATAGTCTAGGGCTTAGGTCTCACCATCATAGTCATGTCAAGGCCACTAATTTCTTCTTGCATGGGACACTTGGTAGCTTCTAAGCTTGCCAAGGATTTTCCCTTACCCCATAATTCAAACACCTACCCTAAACACACACACATCATCACCGTGGCACTACACACACATGCACACACATCATGGATTTCATTTTTATTTTCCATGCTTTTACTTCTAAAATGCACTAAAACCATGAATTCAAGGATCATATGCACACATACACATAGGACTGTAGCATTATTCACACACATACATACACATGTATTTATTTTTCAAGCAACATCCACATATTGAACCAAACATATATCATGTTGAGCATATAGCATAAATTAATTTTATTTCATGGTAAGAACACATTTTTTTTTAAAAGAAAACTTAGGCTATTTCAAAGTAAAACAATTATCTACACATAACACACATAATTAAAATTTATATAAATGACCTTTAAAAATCAAACTTTTATACCATAAGGAGTTTCCAAAAGACAATTGAAATCTCTTATTTTTAAAAAAAATCATATTTCCTTAAAAATCCGTCCTCCCAAGATTTTCCAAAAACACTTTTGTAAATAGATTCAGAAAATTCAAGAGATCACAATTTCAAAGTTCATGAATCCAAGATGCAAATTTACTTCATAAAGAAATCATCTCTTTAGAAAATCCTTTTTAGAAAACAAAATTTAAACGTTTACTTTTAGCGAATTCGTTTATGCATGCACGAGAAAATGCGGGGTGTTACAATTTTCAATTCTAATCAAATTCAACCCAAACCAATGCTCAACAGAGCTCACATTATGTAAGTTAAACATGTTCCAACACAAAAATTACATTGTATTACATTGAATCATAATTGAGCATCAATTATGCATAAAAACCACATTTTGAGCAACTTAACATACCAAATTCCATTCCAATCATTTTTGACATGAAAAAAACTTGCATACAGTACACATGCAACATAACAAACTCGCTCAAATCAAAGTTAATGCTCAGAAAGGCCTCCAAGCCTTAAACCTATTTCAAGCTATGCCCAAAGAGTCTCATGGTGACTCCACACATAAAATCCTACCAATTAAACTTATTCTAGTGAACAATTAGCTTCACCCTTACCTCGAGGCCGTGAATCAACACAAAGATTGCAGAGAAATTGACTGGAGTGCACTAACTCACAAAATCCTTTGCATGCAGCCCCATTCGAACAGAGTCCAAAAACCATAGATTTTGACATGAAAAAACAGTTTAGAAATTGGGGAAAATGATTAGGAACAATTCTCTGCAACAAGGACTAGAGGTAGAAAGGAATTTTGGGATTGGAGAACTCATATACTTACCAAAATCCGAGCTCAAAGTAAGCTCCGGACTTCAGTTTTCTGGACTTGGACAGCAACAACACCAGATTTTTGAGCTCCAATTCTCCCTCTATACAAAACCTCAACTCACAAGCTATGTGTCTTTGTAAAGCTCAAGACGTGAGCTTCACAATGGTGTGTATCTCTCAACTCAACTCTCAGAAACGATGGAGAATGTTGAAGACGAAATTGAGAACCCTAACCTCAAATTCATGGAGCAATTCGGCGAAATGATCGATTCTCATCAACAATAGGTTTTTATTGCATGAATCGTTGATCATGCAGGGCGACACGAAGCCCACTATCAAGCCTTCAAGTGTTTTCGTGTCAAGGTTTGGAATTCGTTGAGTGCTGACTCATCAAACGCATTAACGAGTTCAACTCTGACCAGAATACTCGAGTCTTTCCTGAAAGACTCGAGTCTTTTGGTCAAAATTTCAAAAATAATAATTTTAATTCCCTTCCCTCCAAAACCTTCCTAATATTACTTCTAGGTCCCAAATCAGGGACTAATATGCAAAAATCCTAATTTCACATATTATGAATTATCAACATACTTTTCATGCGAACACACTTATCACAAGCCCACACATAATTACATAATTAACCCAAAATAATTATGGAAAGAATTATTTATAATTTAAAATTTCCAATAACTTTTGTAATTATGATTCCATTACATCAGAAAGCGAAAATTTGGGGTGTTACACTACTCCCCCACTTAACAGGAATTTCGTCCCCGAAATTCAACCTAAGAAAACAACTCAGGATAATCTCTACGCATCTTATCTTCTAGTTCCCAAGTTGCTTCATAAGCATTTCCACTTTGCCAACAGACTTTGACCAGCGGAATCTCCTTCCCTCTAAACTGTTTTACTCTTTTATCCTCAATTCTAACTGGGCCTGCCTGAAAGGTTAGGTTTTCCCGTAAAGTTAGATCATCGGGGCGAATCTGAAGGATTGAGGTTGGATTGTGCACATACTTTTTCAACTGAGAGACATGAAAAACATTGTGCAAGTTGGCCAAAGACGGTGGTAGAGCTATTTGGTAAGCTACAGGACCTACTCGCTTAAGGATCTGGTAAGGACCTATAAACTTAGGTGAAAGCTTTTTAGGTTTCAATGCTCTACTCACTCCCTTCATCGGTACAATCCTAAGGAACACATGGTCGTCTTCTGAAAACTCTAAAGGTCTTCTCCTTTGATCTGAATAGCTTTTCTGGCGACTCTGAGCTGCCTTGATCCTTTCTTGAATCATCCGAATCTTCTCAGTCGTTTGCTGTACCACATCAGGACCAAGATGCAGATTCTCCCCCACTTGGAACCAACATAACGGGGTTTGACACTTCCTTCCATATAATGCTTCGAACGGTGCCATTCCAATACTTGTATGATATCCATTGTTATATGTGAATTCCGCGAGTGGCAAAATCTGATCCCAACTTCCTTGTTCTTCCAATGCACAAGCTCACAGAATATCTTCTAATGTTTGAATGGTCCTTTCTGTCTGCCCACTATTTGAGGATGGTATGCCGAACTCATTTTGAGCTTTGATCCCAGGGCTTGCTGTAAACTGAACCAAAACCTTGACATAAACCTTGGGTCACGATCCGAGATGATATTAGAGGGTATCCCATGCAGTCGCACCACTTCCTTGATGTAAAGCTGGGTAAGCTTTTCCAAAGAATAGCGCACATTCACCGAAATGAAATGCGCCGACTTAGTCAAACGATCAACAATTACCCAGATGGTGTCATAGTTTGCAGCCGTCCTTGGTAATCCAGATACAAAATCCATGGATATGCTATCCCACTTCCACTGCGGGACATCCAAGGGTTGCAACCTCCCTCCAGGCTTCTGGTGTTCCACTATAACTTTCTGACAGACCAAACAAGATGCCACATAGTCTGCAACATCTTTCTTAAGTCCTGACCACCAGAACATACCCTTCAGATCCCGATACATCTTGGTTGATCCTGGATGAATACTCATCTGACGCTTGTGTGCCTCGTCCAAGATTAACTTCCTAACTTCCTGATCCTTTGGTATGCAGATTCTCGTTTTGAAACGAAGAATCCCATCTTGTCCTTCGGATAAATTAGGTTCCTTTTCTCTTATCATCAACTCCCTCTTCTCCTTTAGTTCTTCATCCTCTCGTTGCAATTCACGAATTCGAGCCAAGAATTCGTAAGAGATTTGCAACATACCCATCCTAATACTGGTTGGTTCTACTTGCATCACCAGACTCAAATCTCGAAATTCTTCAATCAAAGCTGCATCTTTAATCATCATCGAACTTACATGGATTGCTTTCCGACTCAAAGCGTCTGCTACAACATTGGCCTTACCGGGGTGATAGTGAAGCTCAAAATCATAGTCTTTCAAAAACTCCATCCACCGACGCTGCCTCATGTTCAATTCTTTCTGATCGAACAAATACGTCAAACTCGTAGGGTCACTAAACACTCTGAATGTAGTGCCATAGAGATGATGCCTCCATATCTTTAGGGCAAAACTATTGCAACAAGTTCCAAATCATGGGTGGGATAATTCACCTCGTGAATCTTTAATTGACGAGATGCATATGCCACAACCTTTCCTTCTTGCATTAATACACTACTGAGTCCTTGCTTCGATGCATCACAATACACTTCATACTCCATGTGAGGATCAGGTAAGATTAACACAAGTGAGGATGTTAATCTTTCCTTCAACATCTGAAAGCTTCTCTCACACTTTTCATCCCATATAAATGGCTGATCCTTCCGAGTCAACTTTGTGAGAGGCAGTGCGATCTTTGAGAACCCTTCAATAAATCTTCGGTAATAGCCGGCCAGTCCTAAGAAACTTATGACCTCAGTTACTGACTTAGGTTGTACACCCTGCAGGACTGAATCAACTTTAGCTGGATCGACAGCTATACCTTCCTTTGAAATCACATGCCCCAAAAACTTCACTTCCCTTAGCCAAAATTCACACTTGGATAGTTTGGCATAGAGATGCTTTGCCTTCAGAACCTTCAATACTATCCGAAGATGTTCAGCATGTTCTTCCGGATTCTTAGAGTATATCAAGATATCATCAATGAATACCACCACGAATGAATCCAAATATGGTATAAAAATCCGGTTCATGTAATCCATGAAAACAGCTGGTGCATTAGTCAATCCGAACTGCATTACAACATACTCATAATGTCCGTATCGCGATCGAAATGCAGTTTTAGGAATATCCTCTTCCTTTATCCTGATCTGATGATACCCAGATCTCAGATCTATCTTGGAGAACACTGCAGCTCCTCTAACTTGATCCATCAAATCATCAATTCTTGGCAAAGGATACTTATTCTTAATAGTCACCTTGTTTAACTGTCTATAATCTACACACATTCTCAAGCTTTCATCCTTCTTCTTAATAAACAAAACTGGAGCTCCCCATGGTGATACACTTGGTCTAGTAAGCTGCTTTTGCAATAACTCCTCTATCTGCTTTTTCAATTCGACCATTTCGGGTGGTGCCATTCTGTATGGAGCAATAGAAATGGGACCAGCTCCGGGTATCAACTCAATTCCAAACTCAATCTCTCTCTTCGGTGGTAATCCCGGCATCTCCTCTGGAAATACCTCCGGATAATCCCGAACGACCGGAATCTCCTCTACAAACTTTTCATCTTCCTCCGATCCCATAGCAGAGAATAAACAGAGGTACTTCTCTGGGGTTGAGTCCTTAAATAGAATTGCTTTCTTATCACAATCAATAACCACATGATTTCTAATCATCCAATCCATGCCCAAAATCACATCTAGTTGGGACAAGGGTAAGCAGATCAAATCTATACGAGAGTCTCGATCTAATACCTTAATTTTGCAATTAAGGCATATCTTTGAAGCAATCACGGGAGAATTAGTAGGGGTTTCTACCTTAAGGCAATAGGGTGACTCAGACAGAGAAAACTTTAAACGATTCACGCATTCAAAAGAAATGAATGAATGAGTGGCTCCTGAATCGAATAAAATCTTACAAGGTTGGTCATTAAGCATGTGATTACCTTGCACGAGTTCTGGAGTCTGATTAGCTTCAGCATCACTAAGGGTGAAAACCCGCCCTTGAATTACAGGCTTATCTGCAGATCCCCTTGAGTTGCTCTTCGGTGGCTCCTTGCAATCGCGAGAAAAATGACCAGGTTTCCCGCAGTTAAAACATCCATTGTGAGTCCAGCAAAATTTTCCAAAGTGATGACGTTTGCACTTCTCACAATAAGGAGCATTATTGTAAGAAATGTTTCTGTCACTAGACACCTTGCCTTTTCCCCGGTTCTTATGGGAATAAGGACCCTTATGGCGATTATCGTGCCCCTTCCTTCTCTGCGGTCCATACCCCTGTTGTTCCTTCTTTCCTTCCATCACTTGCAATGCCTCAACCTTCTTGTCATCCTCATACATTCTACACATGTCCACCAACGTAGGAAAACTTTGAATCTTCTGATAACTGAACACTGACTTTAGTTCAGGTCTCAATCCTCCTTCAAATTTAATGCACTTACTCCTCTCATTACGGTTCATCTAATAATAAGGAGAGTATTTCATTAACTCCTCAAATCTTGCAGCATATTCACCCACACTCATGCTGCCTTGCCTGAGTTGTAAAAACTCAACCTCTTTCTTCCTTCTCAAATCTTCAAGAAAATACTTGTTTAGGAACTTCTCCATAAATACGTCCCAGGTTACTACTCTTCCTTCATGAGCCAATAACTGAGCAATATTGTTCCACCAACGTTCAGCTTCTCCTTCTAGCATAAAGACAGCATACGCTATTTTCTGAGCATCAGGACATTCCAAAGTTTTAAAGATCTTGTCCATCTCCAAGATCCACTTGTTAGCTTCCTCAGGCTTAAACACAGTAGCAAACTATCTATACTATGCATCACCCTCCACAGCATGATCCTCCTCCATCAGGTCTCCAGCAAGAACTCCACGCGTCCCACACACCAACTATCTATACTATGCATCACCCTGTGGATCCCCAACTCCCCACTGGCTCCCAGTGGAGTGCTCGACTGGCTCCCCCTCGCTCTCTGCCTCCTCAGGGTCCTCCTCTACCTCATCTGTTTGAGTCGGTGCCCTACCATTGGGCATTGGGTCAGCTAAGGGAGTCCCATGATCTGGACTCATCGGACTAGCTAAAGGAGTCTCCTCCCGGATCACACGGTAAGAAGAGGGATGGGATCTAGTAGCTGCTCGAAAACGAAAGGAATGAAATCGACGAGCTGGTCGAGCCGGGGGTGGTCCATGATAAGTATAAAACGGGGGTACATGCAGGGTATAAATAATAGGTATGCGGAACTACGAGGACGGACACGAGCCAAGGGGTTGGGATGATAGAGGGTCACCTCTACCTCTCCCTCAAAAGTGGCTCGATGGTCCTCGTAGTACCACACTCCACTAGGGAGTGGGCGCAACTCGATGCAAGCTAGATAGCGAGCCATCACCTACAATGGGCATAAGGGGTAAGCAATATAGTCCACATAATCTAATAAGAGTAATGAAAGCATGTAAACAACCACATATACCTAGTAGTCAAGTGATATGCATAAACATATGAGCAAGCCAAATTTCCATTCATGATTAATCCTTTTAATTATATGGCATGATGCATGCTCACTATCTCAAATTCCTGAGATTCTCCAACTATCACTTTATGGACGTCCAACCAAACAACCCATATACGTTTTTAAAACGTATACTACACCTGCTCGGAACATAATCCATGACGACACTACCAAAGTGTACGTCGCGTCACCAAGACGCAGCAGCACTACCAAAGTGCAGCAGCACTACCGAAGTGCATATCGCGCCACCAAGACACAGCAGCATTCCACAATATTGCCCACATTACCAAAATGTGTCATCGAACAAGGTATATCAAAATTGGTACTCCCAGAGTACCCTTCTCATGTTCCTCGAACATGATAACCGATATCCTATCGCCATAACACCATGAATGAATGCACATCAGGGTTCCATTTAAGATTATCCTTTAATCTTGTTATGTGCAACTTGCAATACACGCACTCATGTAATATCAATGTAATATTAACACATCATGGAACAATTCGGCGAAATGATCGATTCTCATCAACAATTAGGTTTTTATTGCATGAATAGTTGATCATGCAGGGCGACACGAAGCCCACTATCAAGCCTTCAAGTGTTTTCGTGCCAAGGTTTGGAATTCATTGAGTGCTGACTCATCAAACGCACTAACGAGTTCAACTCTGACCAGAATACTCGAGTCTTTCCTGAAAGACTCGAGTCTTTTGGTCAAAATTTCAAAAATAATAATTTTAATTCCCTTCCCTCCAAAACCTTCCTAATATTACTTCTAGGTCCCAAATTAGGGACTAATATGCAAAAATCCTAATTTCACATATTATAAATTATCAACATATTTTTCATGCGAACACACTTATCACAAGCCCACATATAATTACATAATTAACCCAAAATAATTATGGAAAGAATTATTTATAATTTAAGAAAATAATTTCCAATAACTTTTGTAATTATGATTCCATTACATCGGAAAGCGAAAATTTGGGGTGTTACAGGGAGATTACACAATCCTTGAAGAGAACGTGCTTGGAGATCAACAACGGAGGAATCCGGTTGCAGATTGAAGATCATTGGAGTAATTCAGATTTGTCCATGATGATGAGTTATTCTTCTATTCTCTGTTTTTCATTCTTAATTATGTGTAACTAAAACCCTTGTTAGGAAGGTGGTGGATTTGCATGGATCTTAGATAATATATGACTGTTATGAATTGATGTTTTTCATTGAATCAATTGTTTGATTATGTTTTTATTGTTAACATAAATCTGGATCCGTTTATGTTTTGGGAACCTAATTTTTCGATTGGGCAATTAGGATTTGGGTATGACCATAGCAATCAAACATTATAATCGTCCAATTTGTAGGGATACTTTTGGGGGTTATATAACTTATTTAATTCAAGAATTCTTAATTTATGACTAATTGATTGGTAATTTCTTAAGGAGTTAAGGGTTCCAATTGAATAGGAAACACAATTGTTAGAGGAATTTAATAATTGTTACAGTTGGAATGTTATTGATTCAATAGGAAAATTTAGATTCATAACTAGTAAATTATGTCCTGCAATGAAACCAAATTCCTTACGTTCTTCCCATTCTATTCTCAACTCATTTAATTATTGTTTAGTTTTCAGGTTTAGTTTAGTTCTAGTTTTAAATTAATTAAATCAATTTTCAATTTTAAATTAGTTTCAAATTTCACTAGTAATTTGGATAAGGTAGAGATTATTGAAAACAATTTACAATCCTCGTGGGACGATAATCTTATTTCTACTATATTACTTGTGCGATCGGTACACTTGTCGAATTGCCAACAAGTTTTTGGCGCCGTTGCCGAGGATTGAAATTTGTTTTCAACAATTTTTGGCACTTAATTATAGTTATTTAGTGATATTTTCTATAGTAGTTTTATCTCAACAGGTGCTACTGACTCTTTTTATGAGTTCGTCTTCTGCAGGTAGTGAACCTAACCTTCAGTTGAGTGCAAGGAAGAGGAGAAAGGAAGCATAGAAGGAAAGAAAGAGAATGGCCAGACGAATGGCTGAAGAAGAGGTGGCTAAGCCAAAGACTCTTGCAGACTACGCAACCATTAGCATGGATGCCTGTGCACCTAGCATTGTGTATCCAGCAATCACTGTGCCGCAATTCAAGATTGATCCGGGCTACATTCATCTAATCAAGCAGGATCAATTTGGCGGTAGTCCACAAGAGGATCCAACGGAGCATGTCTCACACTTCCTTGGCATGCTGAGTTTCTTCAAGATTGAAGGCGCCTCTGAAGAAGCCATCCGAATAAGGCTATTTCCGGTTTCTTTACGAGATAAAGCGAAGACTTGGATTCAGAACCAGCCACCAGGAAGCCTAACTACGTGGGATATAATTGTTTGCAAATTTTTGGACCAGTATCTTCCACATGTTATGCAAGCCAAATTGAGGAAGAACATCAACTCGTTTGAGCAGCAAGACGAGGAGATATTATGCAAAACCTGGGGGAGGTTCAAACAGTTGTTGAAGAAGTTTCTGACCCATTCCATGCCAAAGTGGTTGCAAATCAGAGTCTTTTATGATGGGTTGAAGAAGTCAAACAAGGACATGATTGACATAGCAGCAAGTGGATCATTACTAAAGAAGACAGTTGAAGAGGCCAGAGCAATTTCAGATATGATGGTAGGCAACAGCGATCAGGTAGAGCCAGAGAGAACAACACAGTCCGATGATTTGGATCTTCCATAATTCCAAACCATCATCGAATAGAATCAGGAAATGAAGAAACAGATAGCTGTGTTAACCAAGCAGATGAGTCAAGCCAAGCTGGTGCAACCTGTTCCTAAACCTTGTGGAGGAGAGACTGCCTTTGTCGTGTCCACCACTGAGTCGTATCATTCATGCTCTGACCGCTCACTGAGTCCTCCACCAAGCCCGCCACGTAGTCCTCCACCAGAGAAACAAACTTGGGAATTGGCAATAGAGAAGATGGCTCAGACTACATCTTTGTTTATGGATCAAGTGAAAGGCAATTTCAACGCTCAAGGGGTCAGCATTCGCAACCTGGAGAATCAGGTGGGAAAGATTAATCAGAGACTATCAGAGATGTAGTCAGGTTACTTTCCTAACACCAACACCAATTGCCAGGCCATTACTCTTCGAAGTGGCAAAGCCTATGATGAGCCACAGAAGAAGAGTGATGACGTGGTAGTTGAGGAGAATCAGAGGCAGAATGAGAGTCCAGATAAGGAGAAGCCCGAAGTGCAACAACCTAAATCCAAAGAGAAGACCCCAGAAACTTCTCCAGAGAAGCAACAGAGCCTACCAAACCTTTCACGGGTACCATATCCTCAGAGATTGAAGAAGGAGGAGAATCAGAGACAGTTTGCAAGGTTCATGGAAGTGTTCAAGAAGCTTCAGATAAATATATCATTTGTTGAAGCTCTTGAGCAGATGCCTACTTATGCCAAATTCATGAAGGAACTGCTCACCAACAAGAGGAAGCTGAGAGATAATGAGACAGTGTTACTAACTGAGGAGTGCAGTGCTATCCGTCAGAAGAAGCTTTCGTAGAAACTCAAAGATTCGGGTAGCTTCACCATTCCATGCAACATAGGTGGAGTGGATATTGGCAAGGCATTATGTGATTTGGGGGCTAGCATTAATTTGATGCCCCTTTCCATCTTCGAGAAACTGGGCATTGGAGAGATTAAGCCTACTATGATCTCCCTTCAGCTAGCAGACCGTTCTATCAAGAGGCCATATGGGAAGGTGGAAGATGTTCTTATCAAGGTGGATAAGTTCATTTTCCCAGCAGACTTCGTGATATTGGATATGGATGAAGACCAGGATATTCCACTGCTCTTGGGAAGACCTTTTCTAGCAACCGGGAGAGCTTTGATAGATGTGCAAAATGGTGAACTTATGCTCCATGTTCATGGTGAGAAGGTCACATTCAACGTCTATGAGTCTATGAAACACCCAATGAGAGATGAGCAGTGCTTGAGGCTGGATGTGATAGAGTCCATTGTAGACTCTGTGTTGGAGGAGATGTGTTATGAAGATTCAGTAGAGGCAGCTTTGGTAACTGGATGCTGAAGGAACTGAGCCTCGTATTATAAAAGCCCTTCTTCATGGAGCTGCAGAAGTCAAAGGAGGGAGAGAACCAAAAGATCTGAGGCTGGAGGAAAAGGAGGTCAGACCCAAACCGAAGCTTAAAGTGTTACCACCGGGCCTCAGGTATGTATTCCTTGATGAAACGGAGTACTTTCCAATTATAATAAATAGTGCCTTGAGTGTGAGACCCCCAATTTAGGCCTGATTTAATTGTATTATTTAGAAAAATAAATAATTTTGTTTATATATTTAATTTAATTTCGTGCTAAATATGTGATTTAAGTAATATTTATATATATATGTGTTCATGGGCTTATAAGCTCTATATATATATATATATATATATATATATATATATATATATATAATCATATATATGTACAGGTTCTATTATACTATAGGATGCTCAAATATTTTATTTAATTGTTTTGAGAAATCGATTGAAATATATTTGGAGCAAAATTAATTTAACATGATTTTGATAGGTGCCTATGTATATTTTTGAATATATATATATATATATATATACACGTGGGATATATATATAGATATATATACATATATTTTATTTAATGAATTTAAATTGTATTCTTATCATGAAAATATTTTTATAAGGTATAGTATTTTATTTAATGATATTTGAATATGAAATGATTTTTGAAGGATTATGATTTTCTATCTTCAGAAATTCGTATCTTTTTAACCGTGACTCGAAAAATTATAAATTATATGTCAAAACGATCGTATCGAAATATAGATTATGAAAATATAAAGATTTTATTTTTATTTTGGAGTATTCGAAATTTTATCACTGCTACTATAATGTACGAATTTTTGGAGTTTAAAGTTTGAAAATATGATTTTAATGCATTTAATAGCCCTTTGATCCAAAAATATTTTTATGTGCATGGAATATGCATTTTAAAAATCTCTGATTGGCTGCGCCGTCCAAATAAAATGTAATTTTCGTATTTTTGAATTTTAAAATTTGTTGAAAGCTTATGAAATGCATTTTTGGAGGAAATAACCTTAGAACTTCAAAAATTCATAACTTTCAAACCGTAAGTCCAAAAATTATAAACCTTATATCAAAATGATCATATTGAAATGTAGTTTCTAAAAATGTAAGAATTGAAATCTTTTGAGGTATTCTTCGAAAATTTTTCTCTGTTGCAGTAACTGTATGATTTTATATGTTTTATGCTTGGAAAAATTATTTTAAAGCCTAGAATTAATTATTTGACCTCAAATTATTTTATTTGTATGTTCAGATATTTATTTAAAAGCTTATTGGTTGCACAGTCCATATTATTTTATTTTCCTATTTATTTTTGAATTTTCAAGTAAAAAGCTTTAATTTGATTGGATAAAAGAGAGGTGGATTCAAAGTGAGTAAATGAAAATTTTTTTCTTCCCATTTTGACCAAGAGAGCCGTCCAAATGCATGGGAAAGCGAGGTGATATTTTTTGAAAATTTACCTAGAAGAATCTTAGAGTTTAAGGCTTATAGGAGTTGGAAAAATCTCATTCAATGCATGTACATGTTCCTAGACTTGGTTTAAGTTAAAATTGAAATTCTTTGACCCATTTTCTGATGCATGGGGCGTGTAACTCAGCCTATTTGTGGGGAAAAATATTTTCTACTTCTCCTATAAATAGAGCCTAAGACCCCTCATTCTTTTACACACAACAAACAACTCTTTTGAGAGAAAAAAATTAGAGAAAGGCTTTGAGAAAGAGAGGTATAGGCGTGACACTCTAGTGGAAGGGAAGGGAAAATTTTCATATTCACTTTGAAGCTCTTCTTTGCTAAGGAGAAGAGGTAATCTTACAAACTTGATTTTTGTTATAATTTTTAAGTTCTTATTCTTTATTATTTTGGTAAATGAAAAACTTCTTCTACTCTTCTCTGATTATGAAATTGTGAAACAAAAATCTCTGATATCTTCTCTGATATCATATGAATTAAGGATTTATTTTTGGTTGAAGGTCAAATGAATAAGGATTAAAAAGGAACAAAACAAAAATCAAAGAGAAAATGATCTCCCCTTTTTAGCCTTTGATGACCGAATTTTATTTATAATAAGAAATAAGGAAGAATTTTCATATCATTGAAATATTTTCATTGCTTAGGAGAAAGGTATTCTCATGAACTTTTGATTTATTCCTTTCTAAATGGTTTTAAGTTTCCTTTTCTGGATTTGTATAAACAACAGTAAGCTTTTTGAGTTCTTTTCTATTTTATGAACCCTAACAGGGAGTTTGAAAATTATTTTAAGTAATTGTGAAATTTTGTTTATGGTCATATGAATAAGACTTAAAAGGGACTATAAAGAGGTTTAAAGAAATATGATTTCCCCTTTTATTTTCTTATGATGGCTGAAATTTTTGAGAATGAAATAAAGAAGTGAAAAGTTTGATTTTCATCATATGAACTTGTTTAAGTATTTTTGGAATTTTTGAATGATGAATGTTTAATATTATACAATGAATTCTTAAAGGAAACGATCATGTGATGAATAAACAAAAGTGTATTTGGAAATTATTGCAAAAATTATGTATGATATTGGGTAGGCCGTGAGACCTACATGGTTTCACAAAGAAAATTTTTGTAATTATTTGATGTTTATATGCATGATTTATTCTTTGTTCTTTGTACTTTGTAATTGATTTTAAGGTTTAATGATTGATTATGTGAAAAATAATTTGGTTACTGTTCATATTTTTTTTGGTATGGCCGAATGATGATTTTGATATGATAGGTGTATTATTTTGATTTTCCTAGGTGTTTATGTGATTATATGGTGTTTGTATCTTAATTCTTTGATGTAGTTTCATGAAATAACAATTGAATAAATGATTTTTAGTGAAAAGAAATAATTCTGGAAAATTTATTTTAATTCTGTAAAAATTTATTTTAATAAAGGTATGTGATTTAAAGGTGTATTTTTATGTGTTTATGTGTATATGTGTTTAGCATAATTTATAGTATGAAAACATAAGTTTTGAGATAAATAAAATATTTATTTTCTGGAAATTTAAGTTACTGTTCAGATTTGATGTAAATAAGAAAAACATGATTATTTTTCTAAGTTGAGTTTATTTGGAGTCTTTAGATTATATGTCTTTAGGTGTATGTGTTAGAACTTGTAGAATATTGATTTTTGAATAAATGCAACCTATTTTGATATGGTTGTCCAGCAAGCTTAAAGTATTTAATTAAATCAAACTTGATGTTATTTTTATAATAGAGCTTGTAATTAAGCTATAGGAAAAAGTGGCATGATTTTTAGATTAACCATTTGAGAGAAGAGTGATTTTTGGGATTTAAAGCTTATGTTGTCCAAAAATTGGTTTTTATCCTATAAGTGTTTATTTTAAATTAATTTTGTGTTTAGATTAAATGTTCTAAAGTTAGGAAGAGTATAGAAATATGTTATATATGTTTATAAATTGTTATTATTGTTTTTATTTTATTTTTATTAGGATCAAATTTAATATGAGAGGAAGGAATGATTTTTGTTAATTTCCTAATTGTCTAAGTGACTATATGCTGGATATATTGTGTTTATTGATGTGTATGCATGAAACAAACTTTGTGTCTTCATAGAAAATAAATTATTTCTAACAAATTAATTTTATTCTGGAAACTAATAATTTTATTTGGACCATGGGTCCCAAATTATAACTTCTGTATGTGTTTGTGATGTTTGATTTTATATATGTGTATATTATAAAGTGTAGCTTGGAAGTATGTGTTTTTAAAGTAACAATATTATTTTATCTAGTTTGGTTTTATTTTTAGACCCTGGTGTATGTATCTTTTGTAATCAATTGAAAAGAGGCATTTTCGGGTAAATTTGAATAGATGCAACTTCGTTTTAGTTTGCTGTCTAGGATTGATCTTTGCATTGTTATGTGGATTTTAAGTGTAGTTAAGATAATAGGACTTGTGTATTGTAAGTAGGAAAAAGTGACTTTTGTACTTGTATTGCATGCTGTCCAGAAAATCTATTAAGTTGCATTAGCTCAAATAATTATTTTTGACTTGGAAAAATGCATGAGTTCTGATTAGGGATATTTGTTTATGTGTTAGGTTACTTGTTTATGTAATAAAAATGATTTTTAAATGGATATTAGTTGTTGTCCCAATTTCTTAAAATGTTGCATCAAGTTAGAGTAATGTAATTTAGTTTGTTTATGTTAGAGATGACATGGTAGTTGTTATATACGTTTTTGGTTATGATTTTTATGTAAATAAAAATATGAGTGACCAAGTATTATATATTTAGTTACGTGTTAAGTTTATGGCGTGTTTAAAATGAGTTTCAAATCATTTTGTAAATGTTTTGAGTTATTAAGTTAAAAATATGGTAGTAGTATTTAAAAATGATTTTTAAATGATTTTAACTCTGGCTGTATAATTTATCTACAAATGGTATGTAGTTGTTATAAGGTAGTTAGAGATGAGTTTTTGAGTGATTAAAATTTTGGAATTTATTTTCGAGAAGTGATAATAAAGTTCCAAAAGATATATTATTTTTGGAAAAGATTTTCATGATTTTAAAAACTAAAAGAAAAAGATTTTCATGATTTTCAAAGAGGTTTTAAGTTACTAATAGTATTTTATGATCTACGATTTTTCTATGTATTTTGAAAAAGGATTCAATTGGTTAAATTATTGTTTTGAGAATGTATAATTGATTGGTCCTTTGAATTGTATTATCAATGTTTAAGGTTCGAGTGAAACAAAGACGGGTAATCAGAATCAGTTGTCTCTAGCTTCACATCCAGATGAGAGAGTAGCTATCTTAAGACACAATGGCACTAAGGTAACATTAGGATGATTTCGACCATCTCAAAAGTCGGAATCCAAAGTTACATGTCAGGATACGAGACGACAATTGATTGTGGTGTGCTTAGTCGTTCTACGTTGCGACAGTAACTTTATATTGATTGTTTGATTTTATTTTGATATGACATGTTGTATTATTTAAAGTTATCCTGCTGAATATGGTTTTGGAAATGATAAGAGAACATGTGATAAAGTATCAAATGTATTTGGTTATGTTTATGAAATCATGATTTATCCTATGAAGGATTAATTGATATATTTGAACGATTGTCCTATGGAAAGGACATGGTATATTTTGATGAAATATGAAAAGGAAATATGAGAATGATTAATTTTGTGGAGATTCGTATTAGTGTACAGTGATGGTGCAAACGGCACAATGATCTTTGTTGTATATCCCCTTTAAGTGACTGGCCACGTGGATGACTGTGTCGTGGTTTCGAGTCTTGTGGAATCCACTGTACCATAGGGAGGTGTTTGCTGTTACCCTTAGAGGTCGAGACCTGTTAGAAGCGAGGCTTAGAATGGGTCGACCAAACTAGGTTAATATAAGACTTAAAAGACTTAAAAGACTTTAAGCTTTAATCCTTTTTAACTACGCGTTGAGAGAGAAGTAGTGGAGAGGAAAGATACCATATACTTGGAGACCGGTGTATCTTCGAGTGGTGATTGTGATAAGGGAAGGCAAGGACGGTGAACGTCAAGAAGCCTCGAGTGCTTCTCTAGGTAGGACAAGACTACAATGACGTGTCTTTCGGTTGTGGGGCATGGTCGTAGCAAGGACTACACGATCAACTAGAGAAAGCACTGTCACCCCCTTGAGCAAATCGGAGATGATAATCAAGGCTAGAAGTCATTGCTTTTGTGAAATTGTGAAATTATAAATGTTATTGTATTTTGTTTTGCTGGCCAGATGTGTGGCTTCATCTTGGTACGTACCCTTTCATTATCGATGCTTGTGTGGTCAGGATTCCTGTGCGTCCCATCTGCTTTCCGAACTAGGTTGTGGTTGGATATTAAAGAGGAGATGTATCGTGTGTGCTGACTTAACTTTTCGCTCCAATGATTTCCCTCCCTAAATCATTGACAGCTATGTTATTGTTCTGGATAAGAGAATGGAGAAAGCTTACCAAAGATTTTAAAGAAACGTTTGAATTTATTATGAGAATAATGAAATGAGTAATGTTGTGAAATGAACATGCTGTTATGATGAAGCATGATGTAATCTGTGTATCTATGTTGTTTATGCCTGCTGTATCCTAGTGTGACCCTTAGAGTAAGCCCATGCCGTCGACGATCATATCGTTCAGATCACTTACTCTCTCTGTTTTTCCCTTCTCTGTGGACATTGGGGATGATGTCCACAGATGGCAGATCTCGTTATGTGTTGGATAGATATTTCAAATAGTGGAGTAGCGTCTTTAAAAGATTTTGGGAGCTTGATGATCTTCGGGAAGACTTTGTGATATGGGAACCTGAGGAGGAGGAAGTGCAAGAAGGAGGGCAAGTGGAGTAGAAGTTCAAGTCAGAGGAGGCACCTGCCGATGAAAGTAGTTTTACGTTTGTCATAAGATTTAGGTAGATAGAGTATGCTCTGATAAGACTAATGTACTCTTTAGCATTGGCATAGACCCTTTGTTTTAAATCATCATTGTAATCAATGTCATGCCTTTTTGGGTAATGACCATTTTTAATGAAATGTCTATTCAGTATAATTTTTGTATCAATGGTATTACTGCAATTTTAAGGAAACCATTAGAGAAAAATAATGTTGTTTTTGGAAAGGTGTTTTGTAATGTCTCAGTTTGGAATAGAGCAATATGAAAGGATCTTTTGCAACTTAAGTTATTTCAAAGGTTAAACTAAGATGATGAAAATCCTTTTTGATTAAGAAAATAAGAAATAATTATTGTATTTTAAAAAAATGGCGCAAATTTTTGGCTAAAATTCTATGTCCAAATTGGGGTGTTACATTAAGTGAAATTGAAACTGAAAAATTGCTAAGAGTATTAAGGCACTATAAATCTGTTATTGGCTGGAATGTATCAGATCTGAAGGGAAATAGCCCCTCTTTTTGCATGCATAAGATTCTCTTGGAGGAGAATTTTAAGCATGTGATACAACTACAGCGGAGGTTAAACCCCACTCTGCAAGTGGTTGTTAGGAAAGAGGTAGTGAAACTGTTGGATGCTAGGATTATTTACCCCATCTCAGACAGCACGTGGGTCAGCTCGGTGCAAGTGGTCCCTAAGAAGGGTGGTTTCTCTGTGATTAAAAATGATAATAATGAATTGATACCAACTCGTAATGTTTCGGGGTAGAGAGTGTCCATTGACTATAGGAGATTAAATAGTGCCACCCGCAAGGACCACTTTCCACTTCCATTTATGGACCAGATGTTAGAGAGGTTAGCCGGGCATGGGTGTGGATCCCAAAGACCAAGAAAAAACTGCTTTTACTTGTCCCTTTGGAGGTTTCGCATATCGGAAGATGCCTTTTGGCTTATGCAATGCACCTGCGACTTTTCAAAGGTGTATGCTATCTATCTTCTCCGATATGGTTGAAAAGTTCATTGAGGTTTTTATGGACGACTTCTCAGTCTTTGGATCCTCATTTGAATCATGTCTAAATAATCTGGAACATGTTTTGAGAAGGTGTCAAGAAACTAACCTTGTACTTAACTGGGAAAAATGCCAATTTATGGTTAAGAAAGGGATAGTTTGGGGCACCTGATTTCAGAGAGGGGTATTGAGGTAGACAAGGCTAAAATATCTGTAATTGAGAATCTACCTCCTCTTACAAATGTCAAAGGGGTTAGGAGTTTTCTGGGACATGCCGGTTTTTACCAGAGGTTCGTAAAAGATTTTTCCAAAATAGCCAAACCTCTTTGTAATTTGTTGGAGAAAGATGTGGAATTTAATTTTGATAATGATTGCATGATTACTTTTCATGAATTGAGAAAGAGACTAGTATCTGCTCCTGTGGTGATTCCACCTGATTGGAATAAACCTTTTGAACTTATGTGTGACGCAAGTGATATTGCCATAGGTGCAGTATTAGGACAGCGAAAAGAGAAAGTATTTCATGTAATTTATTATTTTAGTCGTGTGTTGAATGATGCTCAAATTAATTATACGACTATAGAAAAAGAATTATTAGCTGTGATTTTTGCTATGGATAAGTTTCGTTCTTATTTAATTGGGTCGAAAGTTATAATATATAATGACCATGCAGCTTTAAGGCACCTTTTGGCTAAGCAAGATGCTAAGCCAAGGCTAATAAGGTGGATCTTGTTACTACAAGAGTTTGATATAGAGATTAGGGATAAAAAGGGAGTTCAGAACGTTATAGCAGATCATTTGTCTAGACTTCCTTTAGAGGGTAGTCATGAGAAGGTAGAAGTACCTATTAACGATGAGTTCCCCGATTAGAAACTTTTAGTAGTGTTCGCTGCACAACCTTGGTTTGCGGACATAGCTAACTACCACGCAGCTAGGGTAGTCCCAAAAGAATTGACATGGCAACAAAAGAAAAAAAATTTACATGATGTCAAGTTCTATGTTTGGGATGAGCCTTTCCTGTTTAGAAGAGGGGTAGATGGAGTCCTTAGGAAGTGTGTGTCTAATGAGGAAATACCTGATATTCTTTGGCATTGTCATGCCTCATAGTATGATGGACATTATAGTTTTGATAAAACAACATCTAAGATTTTGCAAAGTGGCTATTATTGGCTAACCATAATTAAAGATGCTAGAAATTTCGTAATGCATTGTGACAGGTGCCAGAGAAAAGGTAATATCTCCCGAGAGGATGAGATGCCTCTCCAAAGTATTTTGGAGGTGAAGATCTTTGATGTTTGGGGATAGATTTTGTGGGTCCATTCCCGCCCTCATTTGGTCACAGGTATATCTTGTTTGCAGTGGACTATGTGTCCAAGTGAGTAGAGGCGATTGCAAGCCCCACCAATGATGCGAATGTAGTTGTGAATTTTGTTAGGAAACATATTTTCAACAGATTTGGGGTGCCTAGGGTGCTTATTAGTGATATGGTACCCACTTTTGCAATAAGGTTTTAGAGAAGGTTCTGGCCAAGTATAAGGTGCACCATAAAATCTCTACACCTTATCATCCTCAAACTAGTGGCCAGGTAGAGGTGTCCAATCGTGAGCTTAAGCGGATTCTAGAAAAAATTGTTAATAGTTCTCGAAAGGATTGGTCTAGGAAACTAGATGATGCTTTGTGGGCCTATAGGACAGCTTTTAAGAGCCCCTTGGGAATGCCACCCTATCAGGTGGTGTTTGGAAAAAATTGCCATTTGCCTGTTGAGCTAGCTCATAAGGCTTATTGGGCAACCAGATTTCTTAATATGGATATGCAACCAGCTAGTGAGAAAAGAATGTTGCAGCTCACTGAACTTACTAAGTTCAGAGAGCAAGCATATAATTGGTCTAAAGCTTTAAAAGAAAAGACTACGCTGTGGCACGATAATAAAATAGTTCCTAAGAATTTCAAGAAAGGACAGCTTGTCTTGTTGTATAACTCTAGATTGAGGCTTTTCCCTGGAAAGCTTAAGTCTAGGTGGTCTGGTCCCTTTGTAGTTGAGCAGGTGTTCCCTTTTGGGGCAGTAGAGGTGAAAGATCCCAAGGATGGCCGAACTTTTAAAATTAATGGCCAACGACTGAAGATATACCTGGGAGGAGAGGTGGATAGGTGCAAAACCACTGCTCGACTCCTTAACCCTTGGTCTCTGTGTTTTCTCCCTAGCCTCTGAAAGGAGGTGACCCGTTAGGCTCGTGACATTAAACAAGCGCTAGTTGGGAGGCAACCCAATGTTAGGTAATTTCCCATAGTTTTTTTTTAGGATTTTTCTTTTTTTATTGCATGGAATTTGTTCTGTTCACTCTCTATTGCATTGGTATATTTCTTGTTAAAGCAGGTGTGAGCTGATGTCTCCCCCATGAGAGGTGCTAGTGGCACATGTTTCTAACCACCTACAGGTACTAAGTTTGGGGGAGAGTCTTCTCATTTTGTTTAAGTGATGAGCTGTGCAGCCGGTGTATAGGGAAGTGAGCTGAATTTTTCCTTGTTTTTGTTTTTACATTTTTATTTTTTAGTTTTCGGTTAGATTAGTTTGCTTGAGGACAAGCCAATCTCTAAGTTTGGGGGAGTGGCCAAATAAAATTTTTTCAGACTTGAATTGTTCTCCCATTTTTGGTGTTGGTTTGTGTCTTGGGAAAGAGTAGGTAATTATTCTAGATTTAGGATTATTTTTTTGATGATAGGTGTAAATACTTAGTTTAGGATTAGACTCATTGATTCATGTTACTAATTTGTTTGAGCTGTAAATATTTTTGAAATCTGGTTATTTTGACAAACTTTTTCAGAATTTGTAACTAGTGAACTGACTTTAGCCTAGTGAGATTTTGAGCCTTTAATGAAGGGGTGTGTGATTATTGAATTATTGTGATGTGAAACCCCTATTTCTTTCATGAGTGTTGTTCACTTTGGCTTTGTGTTCTAGAACTTGACCGATGACCATTTTGAGATTGATAATTGATTGCATGCATTAAGATGATTAAGGCACTTAGGATGTGTTTTTGTGGCCTTCAACTGATTTGTATTGATAATTTTCCCTTAGTTGCCCATTTTGAGCCTAATAAAAATTATGATTTTTCTTTGGTACCCTGCATTGATTGCATATTCTTTGTTAGTACCTTAGGAATTTTGAATGAGCAATTGAGAGGAATGAAAAAAAATGAATGAATGGTACAAAGTGTTGTAAGTCTACTTTTCTTCCATAAAAAAAATGAAATGAAAAAGAAATAAATGAAAATAAAAAGAGAAATTTGGAAGAGAGTAGAAGAGAAAAAGTGAAAAGAAAAGGAGTATGAAATTGATCGTGAGTTGAGTGTGAGTCCTCTTTGTATTCATTGCTCATTCATGATTTTTAGAGGGAAATTTATTTTTGCATTTTAGCCCTTAGTTTTATCCTTTCTTTCTTTTATCCCACCTGACACTTTTAGCCATGGCCTCATTACAACTCAATTAAAGACCTTTTGATTTGTGCATGTTTTCAATAATTTCAGTGGAGATTTTGGTCTATGGTCAAGCTTATAGTAATATTTTGTTATTGTATGAACTTGAGTACGTGAATTGTTATAACCCTTGATAACATGAGAGACATACACTGAGAGGTTGAGAGTGTTCACTAGTTTTGGGTTCTAATTTGGTTTGTTTCTTTAACCAATTTTTGAATATGTGAATAGCCTGTGTAAATATGTGGCTGTATTGGTGAGTCGAAGTCTTAGATTATGTGTGTACATTTTGAGTTAGGAGGTAGTTTTGAGTTTTTGAATTTTTATTTTACTTTTGCCTGGGACATGCAAAATGCTAAGTTTGGGGGAGTGATTTGGGTCTAATATATGATGTTTTTGAGCTTAATTTGACTCCCTTTTGCTTTGGTTTTGGCTTGTATCTTAAGTATTTTAGGTAGATTTAGTTTAGTTTTTAATTAGTTTAGGAAATTTTATCCCTTAAACGTTTTGATCCGTTTTGGGTGTGTTTCAGGTACTTTTTGGAGCTAAATTGATGAAATAATTATGGAGCTGAAAAGAGGACGAAAAGATCTTGGAAATGGCACAAGAACGGAGTGAAACGGGGTCAGAGCAGTTGTTACATGCCCAGGCACCCAAGATGGCACGCTCAGGTGCGTGCACCACGAGAATGAGCAGCAGCAGTGTTGGCGCGCGCGACGAATACATGATGCATCAGATAGACTGCGCGCCCAGGCATGTGGTCCCAGGCGCCCAGGCGCGCGAGCGGCGAGGAAGCCCAATTGGGCTATTTTCTGATTAGATTTTGGGGATTTTGATAGTTTTTGTAATTTTCAATTTAGTATAGGTTTAGAATTAGGATTTAGGTAGTTTTTAGAGAGGGAGATTACACAATCCTTGAAGAGAAAGTGCTTGGAGAACAACAACGGAGGAATCCGGTTGAAGATTGAAGATCATTGGAGTAATTCAGATTTGTCTATGATGATGAGTTATTCTTCTATTCTCTTTTTTTCATTCTTAATTATGTGTAGCTAAAACCCTTGTAAGGAAGATGGTAGCTTTGCATGGATCTTAGATAATTTATGACTGTTATGAATTGATGTTTTTCATTGAATCAATTGTTTGATTGTGTTTTTATTGTTAACATAAATCTGGATCCGTTTATGTTTTGGGAACCTAATTCTTCAATTGGGCAATTAGGAATTGGGTATGACCATAGCAATCAAACATTATAATCGTCCAATTTGTAGGGATACTTTTGGGGGTTATATAACTTATTTAATTCCAGAATTCTTAATTTATGACTAATTGATTAGTAATTTCTTAAGGGATTAAGGGTTCCAATTGAATAGGAAACACAATTGTTAGAGGAATTTAATAATTGTTACAGCTGGAATGTTGTTGATTCAATAGGAAAATAGAGATTCATAACTAGTAAATTATGTCCTGCAATGAAACCAGATTCCTAACGTTTTTCCCATTCTATTCTCAACTCATTTAATTATTGTTTAGTTTTCAGGTTTAGTTTAGTTCTAATTTTAAATTAATAAAATCAATTTTCAATTTTAAATTAGTTTCAAATTTCACTAGTAATTGGGATAAGGTAGAGTTTATTGAAAACAATTTACAATCCTCGTGGGACGATAATCTTATTTCTACTATATTACTTGTGCGATCGGTACACTTGCCGAATTGCCAACAGGTGTCCAATTGCACCATGCCATTTTTATGGATAAAACAATTGGTGGCGATTCCAAACAATCTCTAAAAGTCAATAATATAAATAAATTCTAATTTGTTTTGTGGCGCGCTTCGGATCGGTTGCGACAGTTGGCGACTCCACTAGGGACATTTGAGAGTTAAGTCATAATTTTGATTTTTATGTATTTACTTGTTTTAAATGTGTTGTTTGGCTTTTTATTTTACTTACTTAAGTATGCAGTGTGGATTGTTAATTATTTACATGCATAAGTGTTGCACCTGAGCCCAATACCTTGTAAGCTTAGATAGAGAGTTAAGTAGTGTTGCCTTGAGAGACCTTCGGTGTTCATATAGGCCCATGAAAACCCCTCGCTCAAATTGGATCCTTTCTGCTTGTAGCCTATGATGAGCAAGGATTGGAGACCTTTGCTAGCCAAAGTGTTGGTGACTGCAAGAGACAATTTTTGGGCCTTTTGATATGAGTCATATAACATAATAGTGACTCTAAAAGCCACCTAATGTTCTAGAGCCTTCTTGTTACGATAAGTTTATCAAGCTTAGATTAATCAATCTAGATTAATCAATCTACATTGGGCAAAGAGGATGTTATTCCCTTGTTTTCTTTTATATTTACCTAATTTCACATACATATCATTTGCATACATAATCCTTTTTAACACTATTGTCAAATCTTAAACTAAAGTTTCATGATCATTAATAATAAAATCTGGAGAATGTTTCATGTTTCTCCTTACAAGTTTGGTTTTGTAATAAATGACGTTTGACAATAATAATTACAATTTCTGACCATCCATTCATGCATTTCCATATATAATCACATGTATCTAGAATTGCATTTTCCATAAATTTATTATTGTCTAGAATTGCATTTTAAAACTACATGTGTAGCATAAGCATTTCACATTCTAACATGACATTCATATCATACTTGCATTAAAAAAAACATTGAATGAATATTTAGCGCTCAACATCCTCTTGGACCCGATTATAAGCAAGGTTCATCTGTACGTTCAAGTAATCAAATAAGCTCAAGAACATGGTCAGATGAATGAAGGGACAAGTGAACCATTTTATCTGAGGCTTCATAGCCCTAGATACACAAGCTCAACAATGAAGAGATCATATGAATTCCCAATCTTTATAGGTCACGACTGACCATTCATTTTGTTCATGTTAAAAAAAACTAAAAATTTGTTATTGCATATCTTTTAGACAAGCATTTACTAATGTTTTAATCATGTGAAGAAAAAAATCAACCTCATTTCACACCAATCTCCATTTCATGTAAGGAAACATAAAAAAAAATTATTCGTGTATTGCTATGAGATATTCAATCAACTTTTGTGGAGGTTGATAAAAATTAAAACTTATCAACGATGTGGATCCTCAAATTGGTTCTTCCAGTGATACAAGGCATTATATGTAAATCATAAGCAGGAAGGACCCTATTCACCTCATTGAGCGTTTTGATGTTTTGAAAGGAAGATCGTTTTATTTGAGATATAAGTAAATAAAACTCATTTCATGCTTATTAAGAAGATTGATTTATTGTATTTAATTTTATCTAATTTATAAAAAAAAATAAAGGTATTTTAGGAAAGTATCATTGAGAATGAAACAAAAATTTAATAAGATAATAATTTGTTAAGGATGTTTTAGAAAAATAGCATTGAAAATGAAACAAAAAAAATTTAGGAAGTTAGTTAATATTGCTCATATTTTAAAGGTTTTCTAAAAATACACATCTCTTATTGAAAAAATAAATATAAAGTTTTTTTATTCTATCAATACAACAATTTCTCATGAAAAATATTCACTTTTAAGCTCTTATCATCATCCCGAAAATAATAAAGCATATTTTAAACTAAAAAAAAATATTTTTTTCTTATATTTCAAATTGAAGAGAATATATGACAAAAAAAGTGTAAGTAAAAAAAAAAAAAAAACAAAAAGAAAGAGATGATCAAAAGAGTGGCAACAGAGGAATGGCGAGAAACGGGTATGCGGTGGACCAATTCCAAAGTATACACATAAATAAATGCGATCTATAGGAGCTGCTGTTACGGCACCCATGGCGGTCTCATCCCATCCCTTTTTTTTTGTCCATCTTTAATTCTTATCCTTTTGTTTAGAATTTGATGAGTTTCCGCAATTGGGCCGTTTCAAACGGGAAGTCAATAAGACATGTTATTTTTTTGCTAATCTCAACCTTTTCATTTCATCCTCACATTGTGATTTTACTATTTACATTTATAAAATAAAATTAATATTAAACTAATGATAAATATATCATATTGAAACTTGTTTTCCTTCCGTATCTCCTAATTTAAGGGTAATACCAATTACAAAGCCAGAACCACCCCTTGAATTTTCAAGTTAAGGAGGATAAAATTGACTTTTTATGTGATTGGCTATATTAGCCATAAAACTATAACCCTTTAGTTTAAGGTTCTTCATCATTCATTCCCACCACATATAAAGAGAGAAAATACACAGAATAACATATAATTAAATAGTGGATTTATTCTATCTTAAGCTTCTTCCCTAAAGTCATTCCACTCATTTGCATGATATCTCAATTTTCTCAGAGTGTTGGTAAGTTTTTTATTTCCTACCATTATACTATTATTCAATTTACCTTATTCAAACTGTTTCTCTGTCTCTGGGTTTGCTCAATGTTATAGTATATAATTTTCTAATTTTACACCTGTAAGTAATTACGCATTGTTTTATTTACTCTCTTTTCTTTATCAACAAAACAGATTTTCATCAAAATATAAAAACATACAAGGTAAAACACCATTAGAAAATAAAAAGTAACGACCATTGCAAACTCTTGAAAACAATAGTAATAATTATATTTCCATTATCATCTTTTCTTCATGGACCTCTCTCTAATACCGCAACAACATATCGTATCTGAATTTTTTTGGATAAAGGTGAAGAAGTTTAAGTTTCCTTCTCACCTTGAAACATTGTTATTAGATATATAATAGAGAAAGATCACTAAATTGATATACGTATTTGCATAAAGAGAGAATAAGTGTATCACAACTTGCTATATATGACGAATGTCACATATAGTTGTACTTATTAGGTGAATTTTTATTACCAAAATCTGAAAGGGTACCTCCTGAAATTTGATGAGTTCTTCTTGTTACATCCTCAATACTATAGAGTAATTTCATGATAACGATGACACACACATATATACATATTCCGTACCATTTCCTTTTCTTAATGCGAGTTATTTTATTAAGACAGATTGTTGTGTATACCTTATAAGAGACAAGTAATGTTCCAACCATGAATATGCTTTTAGTCAGGGTGACTTTTAATGGTTTATTTTATTTCAATTCTTTTACCGTAAAAAATGATATATACCACAACAAAATCAATCTGAAAAAAATGTATGCATCAAAGAAAGTGATATGTCTCACATAGTGATAGTTTACTTATTATTGATTGATTAAAGTGACCCATATTACTTTCTTATCATGTTAGGCTGTTAGCTTACTCGTAAGTTGATTTGTAAATCTATATACTCATCAATTACTCTTTATTCTATTGTTGTCTACGGAGAAACACATTCTCTCTTCTCTTTCCATGTACTTGTATGCTTCTTGTCTAGTTTTGGCTCTTTTCATTTTTTTTAGTTATAAATTTTCATGTTACAATTAGTAAACATGTAATAATACTTGATTTCTCAGCTTGTTGATGGTGTGACAGATCAACATTGAAGGCAGAAATTGCTAAGGAGTAGTTAATGGCATCAACATCTGGTGTTAGCCATATCCCATTACTCCCGATCAAAGAGTATCCTACACCTCTTGCAAAATATGAGGAGGTTACAACAAATCCCAAGCTCTTCATGCTTACCTTGGAGAAGCTCCACGCTTCTATGGGTACCAAGTTCATGTAAGCTCATTTTCATGTTCTCTTTTATTCTTTAAAGAAATACTTCTCAATGAAAAATGCTAATGAATGGAATGAAGGCAAGCTAAGACTCAAGGAGCTTATTATATTGGACAAAATACCTCTGTAATTTTTTGCAACATAAACTACATAAGGGCTTGGTTGTGACTTACGAGATTTTATTATAGTTATCGATTTTGAAAACATCTATGTGCAACTAAAATTTTGCTGTAGGATTCCCATTATCGGGGGAAAAGAACTTGATTTGTGTCGCCTATTCGTTGAAGTGACTTCTCGCGGAGGGATTGAGAAGGTAAGATCTCAATATTTATAATTAGTTCTGCTATACTTTTTCATCTAAGCAAAAGAATGGAATTAATAAAGCATTAGGATGCTCAACCCTTGTACAATGGATAGACTAAAATCAGCAAAACAGATCATGATAAAGAGGAAATACATGCCCACGTATCACTGCACCACTGAACAGAATCAATCGTAAACATTCCTAGAGCTACTTTCACGAAACCAAATCCACTATTTAACTTGGATAAAGTTCATAACGTGTATAAGACTGAACTGTGCATTAGAGAAAATTGCACCATTTCTCTGCAGCAATTTGGAGTTTTGGACCATGGTGCCGCAAACCAAAACAATCTCCTTGCTTTAACAAGGCAACCCTGCCACCAACACCAGATGATACATACTTGTGTTTCCAAGATACCAATCTCCACGCCATTGAGTCCACCAAGCCTCTCCAAGTCACACCTACTCTCGGGTTTGCATTAACTGGGATCCCGAAGTAATTGAGTGGAACGCTCCCAATATGTTATGATACCAAAATAGCACAAGGGATAATTTGCAAGGAAATTATATAAATAAGCCGCTCCACAAAGGGTCATGTTAGCAAGAAAAATGGCCAAGAGTTATAATGAAACTATATATAACAGCATATAGAGAAGGAATGGGGTGTGAAGAATTTAGAAGAAAACTCTACACTCTCTCTTGTTCTCTCTTCTCTTCCTCAAACTTCTCCCTCCCTTTACCTCCCTCCCTTTACCCATGCACTTACTCTTATTCTGATTTAAGTTGCAAATCAGTAGCTATATGTATATGTACCTACTGGTATCAATTAGTTCAATAACAATACCTTAGTTCCAAACTTGTATCTCATCTTATAAAAGATTAGCCTCGTTACAATTGGTGCTTTCATCCATCTCACATGGCTAAAGAAGAAAACTCACCGAAGGAACCATATGAAATTGAGGTAGATTACAAAACCTTTTATCAACGCTTAATTGAGAGTGATAAGAAACGTCTATCTAGTGTTAATCAGCTTAAGTAGGAAACTGACCAACTCAAGCAAATTGTTTTAGCCCGTGAGAAGAACTCAAATGTTGAGGCTAATCAAGTCGTTTCTGATCTAATACTCTCTACGGAGATCCCTCCAAAGGTGGAAATTGTGGAGCAACATGATGAGTTCGTTCATGATGAACTGGATTCATTGGAACCAGTGATTGAGGAGATCATGGTAGTGCCAGTGGAACCATCGACAGAGAAGATCGAGGTGACCATAGCTAACCTTGACAATAATAGATCGAAAGAAACACAAACGATTGACAACGTTATTGTGGAAAGTCTAGCTCAACCAAGCATCAAACACCTGTATTGAATAAACAATCATTATTACTATTGTTAGCAAAACAAAAGCTGCCAACTTGTTTTGCATGTAATTCTACGTATGTAATCAATTTGTAACTAACAAATATGCTAAAGAATTGAGATGAGCCACTAACAATAGAAAAAGAGAAAAGTATAAATACCACATGTTATTGCATATTCATTTCATTTAGAACAACACAATTAATCAAAACAATTATTGAGGAAGAGATGTTGGAACACATTCGGCATACTAAAACTCGAAAAGAGGCTTGGGATGTTTTTAACTCAAGATCGTCTGAGAAAAATGACATGAGACTTCAGCTTTTGGAAAATGAATTGATGTCAATCACACGTGATCTGACAATAAATCAGTATTTTACAAAAGTAAAGTCGTTATGTCGTGAAATTTCAGAATTAGACACTACTGCAAATATCAATGACGATAGAAAAAGAAGAATTATTATTCATGGCTTAAAGCTTGAATATAGAAGTTTCATCACTGCTGTCCAAGGATGGCCAACGAAACCATCATTGGAAGAGTTAGAAAGTTTGCTAGCAAATCAAGAGACTCTTGTAAAGCAGGTAGCTGATGTGTCTTTAAAAAATGAAGAGGAAGCACCCTATAGTAATAAAAGATTGAATCGGCCAAGAAACATACATTTTAACAAGTATGACAATTCAAAAAGGTGGCAAAATAAAAGCAACAAAGCAGGGGGAGCTAACAAGAGTCAAGGCTTTAATAATAGACAAAATAAATTCCACAATACTGAATGTTATAATTGTGGAAAGATAGGTCACTTTGCCCGAAATTGTCGTTCTAAAAGGTGAACAGTAGAAGGTAACACAGCTACATCAAGTGGTCAAATAAATAGTGAAGAAGAATGGGATATGGAAGCATCTTATGCCGTAACTGAAGATTTTAGTAATATAATCACAAATAGTGATGTTGTGACAACGAAGGACGAGTTGATATTAATGGCATCTACCTCAAATGATATTGATTACACCAAGAGTTGGATTGTTGACTCTGGATGCTCTAATCACATGACAGGTGATAAAGAGAAGCTCCTCAACATATCAGAATATAAAGGTGATCAAGTGATCGTCACAGCAAATAATTCAAGATTACCAATAAGTCATATTGGTAAAACAATTGTTGTATCCCAGTATAGCTCGAAGCAGGTGCAACTTCAGGGTGTCTATCATGTACCTGGAATGAAGAAAAATTTATTATCGGTGTCTCAATTGACAACTCCAGGTAACTATGTTGTGTTTGGCCCTGATGATGTAAAAGTGTATGAGGAGGTGGAAATTATTGGAAAACCAATTATAGCAGGGAAGAAGCAAGAATCTGTCTATGTGATGTCGGCTGAATCAGCATACATAGGTAAGATAAGGAATAATGAAACATCATACCTTTGGCATGCTCGATTAGGACATGTTAGCTATCACAAGCTAAAAATGATGATGTCAAAGTCTATGCTTAAAGGCCTTCCAGAATTGGACATTAGATCGCATACTATCTGTGTAGGATGTCAATATGGAAAGGTACAACAACTTCCATTTGAGGAGTCAAGCTTTAGAGCAAAGCAACCTCTGGAGTTAATTCACTCAGATTTATTCGAACCCGTCAAGCAACCGTTTGTAAGTGGATTAAAATATATGCTAACTTTTATTGATGACTTTTCAAGGTATGTTTGGATTTTCTTTGTGAAATAAAAATTAGATACATTGTCGAAATTTAAAGAATTCAAAGAAAAGGCAGAGCGTGAAGTTAATCAAAGAATACAATATCTCCGCTCAGATAATGGTGGAGAATATAAAAATGATGAATTCAATAAGTATCTTCGAGAGCATAAAATTAAAAGACAATTCACTTGTCCAAATACTCCACAACAAAATGGAGAAGCTGAAAGAATCGTCATTTAGCAGAAATTTGTCGAAGTATGTTACATGCTAAAAGTGTGCCTTCAAGATTTTGGGTCGAGTGTATGAAGACCGCTGCCCATGTAATCAATAGATTGCCTCAAGCAAGATTAGGTTTTGTTTCTCCATTTGAGAAGCTATGGAACCTTAAACCAGTGGTAAGTCACTTTTGAGTTTTTGGAAGTGTTTGCTATGTGTTTGTTCCTGACCATCTTCGAAGTAAGTTTGATAAAAAGGCAATACGATGCATCTTTGTCGGATATGACGATCAAAGAAAAGGGTGGAGATGCATGGATCCAACTACTAATCGGATACATGTGTCAAGGAATGTTGTATTTGACGAAGCATCGTCTTGGTGGTCCCCAGAACAGGTGGTACTACCTGATACTAAAGAAATAAAGGATGACCTACTCAAGAAATTTGATATAAAGACAGGTGAATCGTCCTCAGCACCTGGAAATTCTAAAGAATCAACACTACAAATAGGAGATGAATCTCAAGTGGAGAGAAGTCCATGGATGACCGGAGTATATCATCAAAATTTAGAAAATCACTCTAATGAGCCGGAAGACGAACCTATTCAACCTGAACTTCGAAGGTCAAATAGGGTGCCAAAACCAAATCCAAAATATGTTAACATGGATTTAGCAGAATTGGACATGGTTAAGGAACCATCTACTTATGATGAAGCATCGAGAAAGCAAGAATGGAAGAAGGCTATGGAAGAAGAAATCCTTGCTCTAAAGCAGAACCAAACATGGGAATTAGTGCCAAAGCCTGAAAATGTTAAACCTATTTCATGCAAATGGGTTTACAAGCTAAAGGTACACCCTGATGGAACAATTGATAGATATAAAGCTCGATTGGTAGCTCGTGGCATTTCTCAAGAATATGTATTGGACTATGATGAGACTTTTAGTCCAGTTGCAAAAATAACCACTGTTCGTGTTTTATTAGCAATTGCAGCTAGTCAATCATGGAATCTATGGCAAATGGATATCAAAAATGCATTTCTATATGGTGAGTTGGATCAAGAAATATATATGGATCAACCACAAGGGTTTGAGTTAAAATCTCAACCCACGTATGTTTGCAAGTTAAAGAAAGCTCTATATTGTTTGAAACAAGCTCCAAGGGCTTGGTATGGAAAAATTGCTGAGTTTTTACTAAGAAA
Source organism: Crotalaria pallida (assembly GCA_037953625.1). Classification (NCBI taxonomy): domain Eukaryota; kingdom Viridiplantae; phylum Streptophyta; class Magnoliopsida; order Fabales; family Fabaceae; genus Crotalaria; species Crotalaria pallida. Next base: position 54,514,077 of record CM075650.1, on the reverse strand, counting down.
TGGTTTTTCATTGGCACCAGCTGATTCCAGTTTATTTATTAAAATCCAAAATGAGAAATTAGCAATTGTGCTTGTCTATGTTGTTGATCTAATCATTATAGGAGATGATACAAAAGAAATTGATCAGATTAGAAGGAATCTTTCTGTTCGTTTTCAGATGAAAGAACTTGAGAAACTCAAACATTTTCTCGGGCTTGAAATGGACCATGTGAGCCAAGGACTATTCTTATGTCAGCAGAAATACTCAAGAGATCTCCTAGAGAGATTCGGAATGCTCGATTGCAAGCCGATGGCAACTCCAATAGAGGCCAATACCAAGATTCGTGCGGACGAAGGCAACGACTTAGAAGATACTGCTATGTACAGGCAAATTGTTGGAAGCTTAATTTATCTGACACTAACACGTCCAGATATTTCCTTTGCAGTTGGAGTAGCAAGCCGATTTATGCAAAATCCAAAGAAGTGTCATTTGGATATTGTTCGGCGAATTCTAAGATATATTAAAAGTACACTTGACTATGGTATTTTCTATTAAAGAAATGAAAATGCAAAGTTAATTGGACATTGTGATGCTGACTACGCTAGAGATTATGATACATGTCGATCGACAACCAGATACATATTTAGTCTGGGTACCGGACCTATTTCGTGGTGCAGTAAAAGACAACCAACAGTATCATTATCAACCACAGAAGCAGGAGCAGCAGCCATGGCCGCTCAAGAAAGCTCGTGGCTCTTAGAACTTTTGAAAAATTTGCATCAATCAACAAATTATGTTATACCTTTGTATAGTGATAATCAATCAGCTATTTGTTTGGCTGAGAATTCGATGTTTCATGCTGGCACCAAACACGTAGAAATCCAATACCACTTCATACGTGAAAAGGTATTACAGGGAGATATAAAGATGAAATTTGTCAACATTGATGATCAAATTGCAGACATTTTTACTAAAGGATTAAGTCGTCAAAAGTTCGAAAGACTCAGAGAACAACTTGGTATGAAGACTAGATCTGAAGTTAAAGAGAATAATGATTGAGGGGAAGTATTGAATAAACAATCATTATTACTATTGTTAGCAAAACAAAAGCTGCCAACATCAATTTGTAACTAACAAAGAAGAAAAACAGAAAAACAAATATGCTAAAGAATAGAGATGAGCCACTAACAATAGAAAAAGAGAAAAGTATAAATACCCCATGTTATTGCATATTCATTTCATTCAGAACAACACAATTAATAGAAATGTTCTTTCATTCCTTTATATTTTCTACAACCTGGTGCTCAACATTTCTGTCAACTACATTGGGATTGAGAAACTTGAAAATTTGAGTGGTCTAACTATAGTCCAATGTGATGTCACTTCCCAATTACGATCTCAAGTCCTAGAAGCGGTGAATTTCACAGAAATCACTCTTGATCCCTGGAGACTCAATGCAGTTGATATTGAAGGTCAAAATCCTAAACTGTGGCTCATACTCTTACCATTAATCTTTGATCCATCACCTAGTTGGGCCTGCCTAAACACTTCTGTCAAAATATAGCAAGGGGCCACTCCTCTTCCGCCACCAAAGCCACCAGATTTTACCAATTCCGTGGTGATTGTTCTTTCACCTCAACTGCCACGACCACCGTGTGTGGTGTTCAACTGTCTTAACTAATGGATGTTATTCATCTTCACCGGGTTATGATGGGAATGGAATCTATTGGCATAGTTTCTTTCCAAACTAATGAGCAATGGCTACTGCTAGCCCCAATTACTCTTCCACTACCAAAGCCACCAGACCTGTATGATGTATATTGTTGCATTGTTCCACTTTAACCTATCAAAGTGCGGCAAGGTATAATTCCTAACCGTTCCTTATTTACTATTGGAGTATGGAAATTGCATACGATGAGAGAAAATCTTAGTTATATTGAATTGTGTTGGAATGGAAACATAAGAGCACGTGTGAGAATCCATGCATATCAGGTGTATAACAAATTGGTTAGGTTGATATCATGTTATTTGGAGTTATTGTTAAAGCCTAAGCTATTAGTTTAGAGGTTTGTGACAAATGAGAATGCAATAACAAATGCATATTTGGCTTAGTTAAAAGAAAGTTTAGTTTCTGCTACATATCTTTATATCCTTGATTGCACAACCCAGGAGTACTTTTTGAAATGCTCTTTACCTCTCATTGGATTTTCTTTCTTGCTTATGGTACTAGACAATATTAGTCCTCTCGAATTGTTGTTAAATGCAAGCATATGAACCAGTGTGAGAACTGATGCGTATGAGATGTATGATAGATTGCTTAATTTAATATCATGCTATTTGGAACTATTTCATTGTTATTGGTTTGTGGCAATTATTGTGATGGTATGGGTGCTGGATGTCAGCCTATTTTGGTTTATAGAATCGGAGGCCATTGGTTATTAATTGGATAGCAAAGAATGCATCCATGCTGGTGCATATGCTAAATCATCAAGTGATACTCTTATGACTTTGGGTTGTCACTTAATTGGTTTTCTTCTTCCAAATGCATTTCTGTATCAGTGGAGCATATTGAGCGGTGATGCAAAGTTGTTCGCAAGAAAGAAGAATAAGGAGTTACCTTCTGTGTTGATGAATGATACCATTTGCAAGTCTATTGATAATATAGTTATTGGCATTCTTGTTAGTGCCAAGTTTGATAGAACTTTTGATGCACTAAGGTTGCCTTTACTGCTGAACATTGAATTTTCCACTATTACATATGATGCAATGTGCTGCAATGGGTTTCTTCTCTGCAACTTGGTAGAATTGCCCTTAAATATATTTACCCAACCAATAGTTGATGACCAGTACATTGTGATAATATGAGCTTTGTTCATAAAGACATGATGAAGTTTACTGGTTTACAATTAAATGATGATACAGCAGAACACAACATCTCAACGCTTCAATTTAAAAGTGTTGCAAAGCAAAACTTGGTGTCCATATGTTTAATATTATATTTGGTGCTTGTGCTGCATTCTTGAAAAATTATGACAACAAATTATTCACTAATGTAGCACATGAAAATAGTGATACTTTTGTTTAGCTGTGCAGAAAACATTCTATTGTCATTGGAGACTTTCATCTTTTGGGTGTATTTACTTTCATAGCCATCACGTTGAGGACAAGGTCATTTTTAATGGGGTGGTAATGTTATGATACCAATTAGTACAAGGGGTAATTTTCAAGGAAATGTAAATGAGCTACTCCACAGAGGGCCACGTCAACAATAAAAATGACCAAGAGTTACAATGAAGCTATATATAACAACATGGAGAAGGAATGAGGTGTGAAGAATTTGGAAGAAAACTCTACCCTCTCTTGCTCTCTCTTCTCTTCCTCATACTTCTCCCTTCTTTTACCCATGCACTTACTCTTATTCTGATTTAAGTTGCAATTTAGTAGCTATATGTATATGTATCTACTGGTTTCAATTAGTTTAGTAACAATATCTTAGTTCCAAACTTGTATCTCATCTTATAAGAGATTAGCCTCGTTACACAATCTTACATAACAAAAAAATGTGATGCAGCAAACAAGAACTCGTTCTCGACATTTACTCTACACGGAAAGCTTTTTTGAGATTAACTTTCAAGTCGAATGCCATTTTGAAGCATTTAAGAATACTCTTTATACACCAAAGATTTTTATAGTCTAACATGCACACCATTAGAGTATCATCTATACATTGTAGGTTTAATATCATTACCTCTTAGGAGCCGACATTTACTCCACATGGAAAGATTTTTTTTTTAGATTAACTTTCAAGTCAAATGCCATTTTGAAGCATTTAAGAACACTCTTTATACACCAAAGATTTTCATATTCTACCATGCACACATTAGAGTATCATTCGCACATTGTAGGTTTGACATCATCACCTCTTGGGAGCCAACTTTGAATCCCTTAAAATGGGAGATTTGAAATAATGGACTTCACTGGAGTTATATATAAGTGGATTTGACAATACATCTTGATCAAAAATCTTAAGATAATGGATCTATGACCCTTATCACTTATATACCCTTTAACTTAACCATTATTATACAATGTGAGACTTCTTTACTCACAACTCACACTTGGAAATTCCTAACAATCTCCCCCTCAAGTGTGAGTAAGTCCCTAACAAATGGTCACTCCCCCTTGAACGTAAACATTTTGAGCATATGACAGCGTCAATAAGAGCTGAGCCCGCTACTACCCAGACCTTTCAAGAGCCTCGTAACGGAGACCTACAAATAATCTCCTCAACAATACTAGCCTCAATCAAGCCTGAAGCTTTGATACCACTTGTTTAGAATAGGGGATCCCAATATAACGAGAGATTTGAAATAATGAGCTAAAGTAAAGTTATATATAAGTGGATTTGACACCACATCTTAAACAAAAACCTTAAAACAATAGGTCTATGAATCTTATCCCTTACATACATTTTAACTTGACTATTATGATATAATGTGGGACTTCTTTACCCAAAACTTACACTTTGAAATTTCTAATGAAACTACACTTTTAATCAGGCCTCGTAGGAAATAAAGGAGGATATGTATTGAATTAGAACACAAGCTCAGATAGAATATCACTTTATAAAAAAATTTCTTTGACTTTACACTTTTGGTTCTAGTTTATTCCTTATTTGTTTTTTTCTTGGCTTGGATAGCTTAATTATTTGTTGTTAGGAATGGGGGAGCCCGTTTCGGGACTTTCAAGAGCTTCATAAAGGAGACCCAAAAGCATAATCCACAAATAAATGTTCACAACAATACTCTTCCCAATCGAACCTGAAGCTTTGATATCACTTGTTAGAGAAAAGGAAAGTCGAATAGAACGAAAGATTGGAAATAATGAGTTAAGTGAAGTTATATATACACTACAGAAAAAAATACCTATTGCGACCGAATTTGGTGATCATTTCAATTTTGATTGCTACTTAAAAACACAGAAGTGGTTTAAGTGAGTCTTCTCTATTTTTATTTAAAGTTTTGGTCACAAATTTCTTTACCTTTCATCTTCTCTCACTCATAGCACTCTCTCTCCACTTTTTCCATCTCATCCCTCAAAAATTACCACCAGGTCTGCTCGGACTAGACACTCATAGTTCAACCCCCGACACAATGGGCTAGACACCACATCTTTACCCAACACCTTAAAGGCAATGGGTCTATGAATCTCATCACTTATATACATTTCAACTTAACCATTATTATATAATGTGAGACTTCTTTACCCAGACAAGTTACACTTGAAATCCTCACACTTGCAAATGCATTAGTATATGAGTATTTATATATGCTCTAAATGACTTAAGCATGTTATACAATGGACCTAAGCACATGCTGAAACTACAACTCCAATAAACTTTAATTTCATAAGAAAAATACCATAAACCTAGAAAATACATGAACACTAATTAATAAAATACATATATCAAGTTGGTGCCACTGGATCTACTTAGCGGATACCGGAAGTAGTTGCGGTGATGACAATTATAATAGTCATGTTTTATAATTGCCATCATCGCAATTATAATATATATGTGACTATTAACTCTAAAAAACTAAACTTAACACTTCTTGAAGTATTAAATTCGTTATTTCTAATTCAAGATTCATATTTTAAAGTCCTTATTCTCAACACGTAAGGATAAAGTTAAAAAAATCCTATTCTATTTTTTATTATTCTCTCGATACCATAATTTTACGTTTTGTATAGTTGCGGTGATGGCAATTATAAAATGTTGCCAATATGTCTTGCAGATTATTAAAGAAAGAAGATGGAAGGAAATAACTTCAGTTTTTGACTTTCCATCAACAGCTACAAATGCTTCCTTTGTGCTACGGAAGTACTATTCTTTATTGCTTTATCACTATGAACAAATCTACTATTTCAAAGCCAATCAATGTAACCTTCCATCTTCTGGTCTGTGTATTTAAATGAAGTTGGTTTCTTTTAACTATTACTTGGGCTTCTTCTAATGTACAAAATGGAAATTGCAATTTGATAGGTGCTCTTCAAAATCAATCGCCCATGCTAGCTCTTGCTCAAAGAACACAACTTTTGCAGACTTCTCCGGCAATTCAATCAGTTGTCTTCCAACACTCAATGGTTAATGCTACTGATTTGGATGAAGGTCTTTGCTTTTCTTAGCTTATATTAAGATTGATTTTTTTATTTTAAATTTATTAAGATTAATGAATGATCACAAATAAAGAAAAAGGGGGAAAAAAGGAGCATATATGGTCATAAGAATTTTAATACTTCGCTTTCTAATACATAAGGTCTCTTGGTAGAATGAAGAAAATGATATTTGCATTAAATGATTTAACTTCAACTATTAAAAGGAAGGAGCTATATAGAGTAAGGAAACTAGCCTAAGCAACTAATACAACTAGCTTAAAGTTAGTTAGAACTTAGAACTAATTATATATCTTCAATTAACTACAACAAGCAAAAACTGTCATCAACCATAAATAGAGAATCTGTTTACATGGGGAGGTGGAGATCACAAAAGCCCAACATGGATACAAAGGTTTGGAAGGATACAGTGTGCAATGACTTAGTGAATGCATCAACTAATCGAGTAGAAGATGGAACTGGTAGTAACTAGTAAGTGAATGAGGTGGATTTTGGATTATTTCACAAACCACATGGAAATTAATTTTGATATACTTTGTGCCTTCATGAAAGACAAGATTGTAAGCCAAGTAAATAGCTGAGCAATTATCACAATAACCGGACACAGGATTGGACATAGAAATCTGCAAGTCTTGGAAGAGGAAATTTAGCTATTGAATTTCAGAAGACAAGCTGCCAAGGGAACTATATATTCTGCTTCTGTAGAAGAACGATTGATAGTGTTTAGCTTTTTTGATATCCATGAAACCAAAGAAGAACCAAGAAACATACAATAGCCTCATATTGATTTGTGTGTGTCCAATAGCATGTCCAATTAGAATGAGCAAAACCAGACAACTTGAATGTGGAGGAAGATTAAAAGAATAAACCTTTAGTAGGTGAAGACTTAAAATACTGGAATATATACTCTAATTGCAGCTTTGCAATGGATGTCCATTGACCAAGACATATAAAGACTTAATTGTTGCATGGAAAAATGTTACGTCTAGTTCGGAAATGGTTAGATAGAGAAGTCATCAAACCAAACACCTGTAAAAAGTAAATTTGTAAAAGGTGTACCTTGATCTACCTACAACTTGACTGAAGGGTCAAAAGGGATTTTCATGGTAAGAGAACCATCACTCTGGTTATACCTTGCAATTTTCTCTGGTTTAAGTGCATGTCACTTATACCTTGCAATTTCAAGGGCGAGAAAAATCTCAATGAACCCAAGTCTTTTATCCTGAATGCATTATGCAAAAAAGGCCTTTACATTTTTTATTTCCTCCATGGTGTCACAGTCAACAATATGTCATCTGCATACACTAGTAAGTAGGGCAAGATTTCATAAAGAGAGCATGATCAGATAAAGACCGCTTATAACCAAGAGAGAACAAGGCATCAAAGAGTGTGGTGTACCATTCTCTAGAGACTTGCTTATGTCCACACAAAGACTTATGTAATTTGCGGACTTTATGAGCTGAGGGCATAAAGAGACCTGGGGAGGTAACATGTAGACTTCTTCATGCAATGCTCCGTGAAGGAATACATTGTTAACATCCAATTGATTAAAAAACCAGGATTTAGTTGTAGCAACTTCTAGTTGAACTCTAAAAGTTGTGATTTTTACAAGTAGAGAAAATGCGTCAAAGTAGTCAAAACCCTTCATTTGATTATATCCTTTGGCAACTAACCTTGCCTTATACCTCTCAAGTGTGCCATCAGCCTCAAGATTTATTTTATATACCCATTTGTAGCCAAAGAGAGTTTTTCCAGGAGAAAGATATACAAGAGTCCAAGTTTTATTCGGTTGTAATGCTTGCAATTCAGTATGTTGGTTACATTTAAGCAAAAATTCTTAAGACTGAGAACATTTGGATTAGCTTAGAACAGGGTATGTGATAGTACCTAAAGATGAGTTACTTGAACAGAGATCTGTATCAATAAAAGTTTCAGTGAAAGTCCTTCAAGTAAGTAGGTTTAAACCTGACTCTTATGCATTGTCTCAAGGGTTGAACAAGAATGGGTGATTCAGAAAGAACCGAGGATGGAGAATGGTGTAAACAAGAAGATTGCGACTGACAGCAAGTAGGAGAGAGAATAGAATCTTGTTCCAGTTCAGTCGCGAATTAAGGATGCCTACCCTACGAAAGGACCCTTGAAAGACCTATTACGGTCTCTAGTAGGACCTTGGCGATATGGTCCGACCTAGGATCATTTACGACACAAGACCCTAATTAAGCCCGAAAAAGTACGGATTAGTTCGGAAGAAGCCCTGGACAGCGAATAAGTCGCGAGGTTTATTCATGAACTCAATCTCTAGAAGATAAGGAAGAATTATAAGGGATTAATAGCAGATTATCCTTAGATTATCAGCAAGAATAGAAGATCATCGATTATCTCCTTAAAGATAATATCACACGAAGATGACTTTCAGACATAGAAAATTTATCAAGAGAATATATCAGACATGGAAACCTTCCTATCCCTATAAATACCAATCCCATGCAAGGGGTTGAGGCATTTAGGAATATTCAAGCAAAGCCAATATACACCCTTAGAACTATATACATCTTATAGCTTAGAAGACACACAATCCTCATACTCCCAAAGAGCAACATCAACACTCCACAGTGAGCAATTCAACTGTAGCAAGATCCTATTCTTGCTACCTAAGGAAGGTGGCAATTGCATCGATCCAACCCCACCACGAAGGTTCATCAACCCTCTAAAACTTACTGCCTTTGCAATATGCCTAAACATATTTGAAGGAGTTCCTTGACCATACATGCCTCAGTAAGAGTAGGGTCCATATCTCTTATTACTCTCAGCGATCGTCCTTATCAGTCTCGTTCTCCACTTGATGCATAGCTTACGCATGCTAGATAGAACTATGTAGTCTTGATCCCTAGAATCTAGTTCAAACGGGTAAGTAGGACCAAGAACCCACTCTTGTCAGAATTAATATCCTTCACAAGGACCTTTATCCTTAGTAAGGAACTTTTGTCTTATCAGGGCAGAACAAATATGTTTTTAGAGAGGTTATGGGTTGGGAGAACTATCATCATAGAGATTGGCAGTGGAAAGAATAGAATCAAGAAAAGCATAGGAGCATGAAAACTTGGTTTCGGTAAAACAAAATCAGAATTTTGAATGGAAGTGTCAAAAAGAAAAATAGTTCCATAGGATAGAAAAGAACATGTCTAGAAATAGGAAGTCGATGAGAGTTAAGGTCATAAATAATGTAAGTCTTTGTATCATCCCTATATAAACACACATTTTTTCTCTCCGGGTTGTAATTTTGTTTTGCTGTAAAGTACTCCCTTCTTTTTATATGTAATGTTGTTTTAGCATTTGTATCATGTTTCATAAGTCTTATTCTTTTATAAACCTAATATATAATTAATGCTATTTTTCCAAATACATCCCTATTTATTACACTCTCTTTTTCACTTCCAATACCTTTCTCTCTCTTCAATAATGATTATATAAGGGTATTATAGTCAAAATACAACAAATCCTTACATCATTTAACCATTTCTTAAAACCCGTGCATAACCTTAAAACACACTACATATGAAACAGAGAGAGTATAAGCAAAACTAAGACAACCAAAGACTCTAGAGTGTTTAGGTTTGAAGGTTGATTATAAAGAAACTCATAGGGGCATTTATTATGTAGAAGTGGAGAAGGTAACCTATTAATGAAATGAATAGCATGTTGGATGGTAATGTTTCCAGAATTTTTGTGTGAGATTGGCATGGAAATTCAAGGCTCTAGCCAGATTAAAAATGGGTTGGTGTTTCCTCTCAATAATGTCAATTTTTTTAAAGATTTCAACACAAGTTCTTTGATGAATGATTCTTTTAGAAGAGAAGAAATCATTCCTTAAGATCTCTACACAATTACCACTTCTAAAACATTTAAGATTTGTATGAACGTTTCTATATATACAATAAAATTAAGAATATATTGTCTACTTTGAGCTCTGTTTTTCATCATAATGACTGAAGTAAATCAAGAAAAGTCATCAATTACAATGAATATGTATTCAACTCTGTTACATAAACATTTGTATCTGACATTTGTAAGGGATATCTGCCTTTTTTGGCAAAAACTGGTGAGTCCTGCAGTTTCTCTTTCTTACAGGACCCACCAGTTTTTACCCAAAAAGACATGTCTCACCCCAGATGTCATTTAAACATTTTCTATATGTATTTGTGGCCCAAAAGAGATGGAACTGGAAAAGGATCCCATATATTAGCATGAAGAAGATTAAAAATTTAATAGAATAACATGAATCATTGGTATAGAATGGTAATTTTTTATGGCAAAATGACATATTTCACATGGCATATTGTGCATTGTACAATTTGGAATATTTGTAAAGCTCCTAGAAAGTAAAGTTGTAACAGAAAGTGATACATGACTAAGCCTTAAATGATAAAGAGAAAAACTATCATAGTTGACAGCAGTAGCAAAAATTGGATTGATTAATCTGAGACCTATATTTATGCATCAGTAGCCTGGGCTACTAATATATATGGTTAATGGCAAGAGTGAAGCAATGTTGGAACTAAGATTGCATATTGAAACATAATGGAAATAAATTCAAAACTCATGAATGAAAAGTTCTCAATAACAACTAGGACATCGCCTCTCATACTTGGAGAGAGAGGGTGGCGGCTAGTGGGGTAGGGAATTTCATCATAGAAATTTAAGGAAGGATAACCCGTAGTTCTGTGTATAGATGCGTTGGGATAGATAACCTATGAGAATGTGTCAGATGAAACTTAAATATAAGAACCGACAGATTTATGGACGGATGGACTAATGTGTTGCCATTTTTTTTGATAGAGTTGTCAATTTGATTTTTAGGGGATTTAATTTATTAACAAAATCTTTCAGGAATTAAATTGGTGTGCCATGAATTATAAACTTATATATTTATATATAGGTTTAATTATGTCACAAGTCTCTGAAGTTTGGGATACTTTTGTGAGATACCCTTATTTTTTTTTTTCCGATGTCTGACTCCCTGAAGTTACTTCTGAGTTTGTTATATACCTCTACTGCCAATTCTGGTCAATTTTGCTGACATGTAACATCGGAATCTGATCAGATGCAGGAGGTTAAGCACCTGGTGCCCCGTGGTTAATGGCAAAATTGGTCAGAATTGGTAGTAGGGGTATATGACAAACTCATAAGTAACTTCGGGGAATCAGACATTGGAAAAAAAAAGAATAAGGGTATCTTGCAAAAGTACCTCAAACTTCTGGGACTTGTGACATAATTAAGCCTTATATATATATATATATATATATATATATATAGACACACACACACAAACTGCAAATAAAGTACTCAGATTTTTTGTGTATGACGGCTGGAAATTATGTTTTCAAAATTTTGGCCTAGTCTGACCAAATCTTCTTTTCACTGGAAGGAAAAAAATGGTTCTATTTAACTTGCTTTATTATTTATTATAAACCAATAATATTTGATTAATTGATTTTTCTATAGCTTTTTTCTAAATCATTAACCACTACAGAATATAATTTACCAATCTCTTATAAAGTTATAACCAAGTCATACATACATGTGCCTATATTTCAAATTCAATGACCAGTTACTTCCTTCAATATCATTTATTAGCTAATAAGTAGTGTTGTTTCTTCAATTCTCCTGTGTTTTCAACATTGCCCATCATCTTTGACAGGATCTCCGATCGTTGGAATCATTGATGGGAAATTTGAAAGTGGGTATCTAGTAACTGTTTCAATGGGTTATGAGATACTCAAAGGTGTACTTTATGATGTTCCAAAAATCCCTATATTGGCATCATCACATTGTCAAAGCATAATGGCTAATAAGAACAAAACCGTCTCTGCTTCGTTGGCCGTTCAACGTCGTCGACGCAGGAAGAAATCAGAAATAAAAAGGAGAGATCCTGCTCATCCAAAACCCAACAGAAGTGGGTACAATTTCTTCTTTGCTGAGCAGCATGCAAGACTAAAACCTCTAAACCAGACAAAGGACAGGGATATCAGTAGAACTATTGGTGAACTGTGGAACAAGTTGAAAGATCCTGAAAAATTAGTAAGGAACTTGTTAAATATTATTTCATGCATGGTTTTAAACTGCTGCTGCAATTGTTACAATTATATTGTGTTTATTACAATTTTTTAACGCGGTCAATGTGACCGCAACCAACACCTAAAATCATGATATAGTAAAGTTATTTGAATAATCATTCTTGACAACTTTGCCTTTTATGTGTAATAAAAAGCAGACATGTCCAAAAAGTTTTATAGAATGGTTGTACAAGTAACACCTCTCAAAAGTTATTTCAATTTCCATGAGTTGGCTCTTTTTATGGTGCACAAACAACATATGTTTCATTATTTTTGAAATATGTTTATGTTCATTGATATTAAGGTTTATCAAGAGAAGGCTATTAAGGATAAAGAGAGGTACAAAGCAGAAATGGAGGAATATTGTCTTAAACTGAAGATGAACAATGTTAATAATGATGATATGCTAGTACAACAACGGCGTCCTGAATTGAATAATATCTTGGTGGATGTGGATATAAAATTGGATGAAAATGATACAGGTTCCCAAACTCCTGAAGAGGATGAGAGCAGTTCAGCTGGAAGTGATTATGAAGATGATAAAGGTGTAGAGAATGATATCAATATGATAGATGCTTCTCCTGGAACAGGAATGGGTGCTGAAGCTGCTCCTTTGGGTTCAAAGAAGTCATCCAAGGAGGGTGATGATGACCCTTTTCACCATTGTGAGAGAGAAGGGGAAGCTGGACATCAACAGGTTAAGAATATGGATGAGAGCAAAAATATGTTGGCGCTGCTCTAGAGCAAAAAGTTATTAACTTCTAAATTTATTATTTTTCATTTTGAAGTTGTGGTATTTCTAGTGCTTAGGTTGCTCACTACATTTAATTATGGGTTTTATATTTTCAATATTATTTTAGAAGTTCATACTTTTGGATTTGGTTAGTTGTTAGGTTCCATAAGATACCTTTGACATGGCATACCGAATTCATTGTTTCGTGTATTATGTATGAGATCGATCACCTTAAACAGTTTTGAAATAATGTAAATAGAGTAATTTTAGTCATCACCATTGAAAGTGTAGTGATAACATGAATGTTGAAGGAGAGGTTGATGTAATTTTTAGACAAAAGATGTGCCAAATTTAGTTATACAAAAGGTTTAATTATGTCACAAGTTCCTGAAGTTTGGAGTACTTTTGCTAGATATCTTTATACTTTTTTTCCAATGTCTGACTCCTCGAAGTTACTTTTGGGTTTGTCATATACCCCTATTACCAATTCTGGCCAATTTTGATTACATGTAACATCAGAATCCTAATCAGACGCAGGAGGTTGGTCATGTGGTGCCGCGTGATGTCACACTGGCGAAGACGATCTCTCTCTTCAATTCTTTTATTTCTTCTTTTATTTAACTAAAAATATAAAAATATTAAGTTTTTTAGTTTTTTAAAGTTTTTGAAAAAAGGATCTTCACCCACGGGGCATCAGGTGCTTAACCTATATGACAAACTCAGAAGTAACTTCGAGGAGTCACACATTGAAAAAAAAAGAATAATGGTATCTGGCAAAAGTACCCCAAACTTCAAGGACTTGTGACATAATTAAGCCTATAAAAATGAAAAGATTTTCCCTTGAAAAATTATGTAAAAGAAAGGCAAGTTTAGATTTCATTTTGTCCCTCAATATATCTCTCATGTAACACAACCATAACTGAAAATGGAACTATCCGCATCAGAAGAACAACAAAAAATAAGTGATAAATTTAAATGTGTAGGCTTTAGCTTGTAGCTTTTAATGGATTCAGACAATGAAATCAGTATTCAATCAACTAATAGTAGTCCGAACAAGAAAACTTCCCTATTCCCACCACAGAAATGGTGAAACCGGTATGCATCCCTTAATATGATTACTCTACCAACAATTTCACTAACCAGCTTGCAAATAGATCAGAGTGGCAATCACCACACAATTGGAGATTCTTGTCGCGGCCGAGGTCCGGGGTCGACCTCGGGGCCTCGCCTACGAGTGGATCGATTGACCCAATGTGGAGTCGCTGTAACATCCTCAATTTTTGATTTCGTTTAGAAGTGTTAATTCGCATTAGTATTATTAAGTGTTTAGAATTAGTATTTAGCTAAGTGTAGAATGGTATGAGTTAAGAATAGGTTAGATTGTGTTTAGAGTGTAGGCCTTAGTGTTTAGCTAAGTTAGATTGGGTTATGATAGCTTAGAAGTCATAGAAGTGTGAAAGAAAGCAATTTCTCAATGAGTTAATCGATTAATGAGAGCCTTAATCGATTAGATTTTAAGCAACATTCAGCCACTACTCGATTAAGGAGTGGCTTAATCGATTAATTTTTGAAGCACTTTCTGGCACTAATCGATTAAGGGCCATGTTAATCGATTAAGGGCTGAGTTAATCGATTAACCGCTGTGTTTAAGTTATGAAACACGTGTTGCAAAAGTCATTTTTCAGTGTTTCATTCTCTCTGTACTCGAACCCTCTTCTCATTCTCTCTTAGGACTTTCAATTTCTTCATGTGATCATCAAAGTTTCATAAATTAAAACCCCAAATCAATCACCCATCATCCTCTTACTAATTCTCTACCCATTAATCCCTCAATTTCTATCTCTTCTCATTTTCCCCAAATCACCCATAAACCCCAAGTATGTGCAACCCTTTATTTGAGATCTTCTAGTCATTAAGGAGTTAGGAGCTTTGATTGGAGCTTTCTCTAGGATTTGGGAGGTTCTCCTCTACCCTCCAAGAGGTAAGGGGGGTTAACTTGGGATTAGTTTAGGGGAAATGTTAGAAACTAGTAATTGGAACTTAGTTAGGTATATTTAGATAATTGGTTGTACTTAGGATCAAGAGAAATAGTTTGTTTAGAAAACCCTAAGTGTTGGTAGACTATGTATGTAATTGTTTATGTCTAATGCTTTAAATTATGTGTAGTTGATAATTGTTGCTTTTGTAAATGTTGTGAGATGCTTGCTAATTATGGATTTAATGTATTATTAGTTATGCCTAACCTAGGGACAAGTAATTTCCAATTGAGTGGAGCCACTCTAAAATGATTTTTGATAGAATAAGAAGGGCTTCAATCTCAATTGAAAAGTTCTTGATTGTTAAATCATGCATGGTAAAAAGGGGACGTTAGGAGTCGGGGAAAAACACACGTCTTTTGATTGATGAGGGCAAAAGTAAATTATTAGAATTATTATGGAGAACTTTGACCTTGCACAGAACATGGGTTTGATTCCCGTGTTGCGGATTGCTTCTATGCAAACTATAATAATTCTATTACTTTGGCTCCTTTTGGCCAGTCGAGGGTGATTTCTGCTAAAGCCAATTTGGACAAATCAACCCAAATTGCACGAGGGACCTTCCTAAGTGGAGGTGAAGTGTTGTGCAAGCGGATATAAGGGACCTCCCTAAGTGGAGGTGAAGTATCCAACTATAGGTTGAGAAATACTTACTCCAGGTCGGTTTTTCCCCAGAGTGGAGGGTGTATGTGAGGATATGAAATTGTTAATAAAAAGGGAAAAGTAAAGTGTTAAAGTGTTAAAGTTAAAGTGAAAGTGTGGAAGAAGATTGCATAAATGGGTTAATTCAGCGAATCCGATCAAATTGTTCAAGTTAAATAAAATGGAGTAAATTGTGTAATATCGGATTCATGAATTAAATCATTTATAGTGTGACGTGCATGGCATAATCATGTGATAGTATACTGCATTATTATACTATGAGTGTGTAGTGTTTTATATTGATTATTGCCAATGTTACATTTATTTCTGAAAATGCTTGATAATATGATTATGCCTAGTTAAGTCTTATTATTATTTTTTAATGTTTTCTCTAATCTACATTCGAGTTACTCACCCTTACAAGTTGATATTTTAGGTACGCATTGCGAGGATCCACCTACTGTTCCCTCTGCCGAGGATCACTACACTCCTCCTGATGGAGTGTAGTTGCATTAGCATACATTGGACTATCTGCACTCTGTAGTTTTTTCTATTTTGATGCTCACTCTATGGTTATTACTTTGATGTAAATACTTCTATGACATGTAAAGGTTGTGAGGATGGCTAATCATCCATTCTTTTGATGTAAATTGTAGTTTCTCAAATTACAACCTATTTTGGATTGTATGCAAACTTATATAAGCTTTTATGGACTTGTAAAACAGATGATTTCATGATGATGATATTCTCTTATGCTAGTGAGCATAAGTAATGAAGTAATGTGTAATTATAAATGTCTGGTTTCTGACAGGTTATATATTTTAGTATTGTGAAAAGTCCGAATTATAGACGAATCCTTGCGAAAATTTTTCTTAATTTTCCTAATTGCCTTTAACCCACCTTACTATCTTCACTTACATTCCTCAAATCCACATCATAGAAAAGTCATGAAATATTGACTTGCAAGAAAAAGATTTGGTATTTAGTGATAAAGTACTTTTAAAGATTTGCATCTTCTTCATCATAAGGAAAACACTTTACACTTGATAAATCCTTTTTATTTAAAACTTTGACAAAATTATTAGATAGGAAAAAGACATGTCAAGCATTCAAAAGTTCAAAGTGTTTTTATAAGTTTCCCAAGGTCAACTCACATTAGCTTTGAAACTGATGCAGAAGCTTTGAGGACTCTTTGGATCGAACAACCGAAGGTCCTCTATGATTCAACAAACCCAAATAAAAGGAATGTATTCTTCGGTTAAAATTTTAATTTCATTTAAATTTTCAAATATTAATGAATACATTTCCTTTTATTTTAACTTTGAAGCCCAAGCTTTGATTCGAATTAACTCATGTCGCATTCGGTGAATTCCCATTTAATCGGCAATTGGTGTAGTTTAAGAATAAACTACACCATCATTCAATTGGTTAGGAATTCACATCAATGGAAATACATTCTTAAAAGTTGGTGTTGCGACACTTAATCAATTATCAAAGTTGGAACTGTAACACCCTAAATAATAATTACCCTTAAACCCGGAAATTAGGATTTAAAATTTCTTTTAATTAATACAAATCATCAGAGTTATAAAGCGGAAGACTTTAATTCGAACAAAGCATAAGGAGTTCAGTACAGATACACCGAGTTCATATTCAAAATACAAGTTCAGTAAAAGTTTAGCTCGGCCAACTGGCCGAGGCCCATCTAGGCAATCCGAAGTCAAAAATACAAAAGTGTTTTAGCTCGGCCCAACTGGCCGAGACCCAACTAAATTCTCCGACTCTAAATAACTTACTCTCCCTGTGAGGGAGAGTGAACCTGCTCGGCCGGGGACTGCGTCTGCTCGGGCTCAGTACCTGAAAAATGGTAAGGAGGTGAGCATTACACAGAACTTAAGTAAGCAGTTTCTAATATGACATACCGAACTACCAAGCCAAACACAAGTAGTCAATTAGCATATAAATAACAAGTAATCAAACCATGTGTCACATGCATACATCATCATTTAGCTCGGTTCACATACATATAATCTCCTTTAGCTCGGCTCACATCATACCCCAGTTTATCCATTACCTACTAGTTATACCTCGGTTCATCCGAATTAATTCCCCTTATATTCCTACACTCGGCTTCTCGGCCACTATTCTCTTACCTCGGTCAACCATCTCTATCTCGGATTCATTACTCATTATTCCACTTTTACATATCTTACAATCTTTTACTCTTCTCGGATGCATACACCCAGTGCATGTCTTACACCATTTAGGTTGGATATCAGAGTGTCCATAACAGCGAGTACCCAGTACCCGTCTTACAGCTGCACATACCCAGTATGCGTCTGACGCGATCAATGCACGCACCCAGTACGCGTCTTCTATGACCAGGAGCACTACCGCCGATCATTCTATGGAGCTAGGAGTGTCCATAACTGCGAGCACCCAGTACTCGTCTTACAGCGGCGCATCTCGGTGACTTACGCGATCAATGCACGCACCCAGTACGCGTCTGCTATGACCAAGAACACATCCCACCGATTCCGTGCTCGGAACCTTGTGTGAATCATAACTGCGAGCACCCAGTAATCGTCTTACAGCTGTGCATACCCAGTATGCGTCTGACGCGATCAATGCACGCACCCAGTACGCGTCTGCTATGACCCGATCACACAACCATTTCTCTTTAAGTCCTCTTATCTTTTTAACCATTCTTTAGTTCGGCCTATCTCGGCTCAACCCTTTAAATTATCCCTCTTTCCGTTAATCTAATTATTTTCTTAGCTCGGCCTCTCTCGGCTCAACCTCTTAATCTTTCTCTCTTTCCATTAACCTTTCTCATTATCAGACTCATTACTCTATCTCTCCTACTCTCCATATCTACCATTTTCTCATACCCAATCTCACCTTCTCTCAAAACTGGAAAAACAGGGTTTGACTTGGGTTTGACTTTCTCTGCTAGGGTTTTTTTCTTTGGTTTCCTTCTCTTGTCTCGCTGTGGTCGCTGCCGCCGCAGCTAGCCACCATGGCTAGAAAGAAGGGACCCCCCCCAAGTCCCCTTCCACACATCTCTCTACCCCAACCAATAAGCTGAAGAACCTCGACCTTGAACACATTGATGATGAAGACCTAGATGACATTGATGCCTTGAGCCCCAAGAAAGCGGCGTATATATTGAAGAAACTTGATGAGCTCCATGCCAAGATCAAAGGGAAGGCATCTGCTGAAGCAAATAATGAAGATCAGTGTTCTGAAGACCCTCCTGGTAACCCTGCAAGCAAAGACAATGAAGAAGTTGTGAGAAAACCATCAGTATGGGATGCCTTTGACATCACAAAACTACGAAACGCTGGAGACAAATTAAATTTTGTAAGACCAGAAATAAAGGATGGAGTTGCAGTGGGTAAAATCACCGTAACAGATATTGAAAGTGAAGAGCAGTATTGGAAACAGGCAATAGTTTGTTATGTGCTTGGTGCTCGTCCCCCGTATGCTGTGCTTAATGGATACATTCGGAAAATTTGGGGCCATCATGGGATTGACAAGGTGTTCATGAATGGGGATGGCACGATGGTGGTAAGGTTTAACACTGCAGAGGCGGTGACTGCTGTTCTTGATATAGGTATCTATCATTTTGATAGAAAACCACTCATCATAGCACCATGGACAGGGAAACCTGTGAATAAGAGTTTCCTCACAACTGTTCCTGTTTGGATACAGTTGCCAAACTTGAATCTCAAGTTTTGGGGAGTGCCTGCCCTGAGTAAAATAGCAAGTCTCGTGGGAACCCCAATTATGGTAGATAATGTTACAAAAGAGCGAAACCGTATCAGCTATGCTAGGGTATTAGTGGAGGTTAACCCCTCTCTTCTCCCAGAGGAGGTGTTTTTTGAAGATGAAAAGGAAAATATCATAGCACAAAAAATTGACTATGAATGGAAACCAGTCCTCTGTGCATCATGCACTATGTATGGTCATGATAGTGAATCCTGCAGGAAGCAAACCAAGAAGGTTTGGATAGAAAAAAGGAAACCCTCAAGAGAGGACATTGAGAAGGTGGATGAGGCTCTAAAGCTGAACAAACACATAGAAGAGGGCACAGTTCCAGTGGAAAATATTGACTTAGCCTCTAAGGCAGTGAAAGAAGTCTTAGAAGCTCAATGTGAGGAAGGATCAGTTTATGTGGTCAGGGACTCTCAAGCAGAAAATGGGACAAACAAACAGAATGAGGTAGAAGTAGGGGATCAAAAAGAAGGGGCTTGGACTCCTGTCATGACCAGAAGGAAGGCTCAGGTGAAGTTATACAAAGGGGAAAGTTCTCCCCCTATCCTTAATGGATAGTATAGGAGCATGGAATACAAGGGGAATTAACCAGCCCCTGAAACAAAAAGAGGTTAAAGGTCTCATTAATAAATGTAATATATGTATTTTAGCCTTACTTGAAAATAAGCTTAGAGCTAATTCTTTTGATGTGGTGAAACATAAGTTGTTTGATGACCGAGGTTCCTTTATCAATTTAGAGGACCATCCAATTGGCAGAATATGGGTGATTTGGAAAAAGGATATGTTTCTATTGGAAGTGGAAAAGCATACAAGCCAATTTGTTCATTGTAAGGTGCTTTATATCCCTGATCAAATTGTCTTCTACACTACTTTTGTCTATGCTCATAATGATAGTGAAAGAAGAGGGAGGCTCTGGCATGACTTGAAAGAAATAGGAAATGATATGCATGGAAAATGGGTTCTTATGGGAGATTTTAACTGTTGCCTTAATCATCAAGATAAGATTGGGGGTAATCCTCTGGAGGTACATCAGATGCAGGATTTCAAAGATTTGGTCTATCATTGTCAACTAGAGGATATGCATAGTTATGGCTGTTTTTACACTTGGACAAATAAACAGGAAGGAGGGGATGCAATTTCAAGCAAGCTGGATAGAACTCTTGTTAATTCTGAGTGGTGTGCCTCTTGGCCTGAGGTTTGCACAGAGTTCATGAATTGTAGTGTCTCTGACCACAGTCCCATGGTTATTCATTGGACCAACAATGTAAGTAGAAGGGGTCACTCATTTAAATTCCTCAATCATTTGACCCTAGACAGTGAGTTTCTAACTACTGTTGGTAGCTTGTTGTAACATCCCAAATTTAATTCCTAGTATAATTGGTGATGGTCAAGCTTAGAGTGAAGAAAATAATGATATTGAGTTAAAAATAGTGGATTGAAGGCTTGATTTAGGGTTAACAACATAGGATATTATGAAATTCAAAATAAAAGATTTACAACTCTAAACACAAATTCCACCGTTGGATGTGAAGATTGGTATGTAGGGAAGCTTGCTTTAAAATTTGAGGAAGATCCAACGGGTAACGAAGAAGTTATGGCCTTCCAAAGTCTGGGTATTGCAAAACTGTGCAGCTTAATCGATTAAGCTGCAGCTTAATCAATTAAGGTCAGAAAATGGGGAAAGGCCTAATCGATTAATAATCGATTAAGACCTGTTGATGCAGAAAAAAATAAAGGCGTTCATTCCCTTCTTTCATGCCAAATTCGAATCTTCCTTCTCCTAGGGCACATATTCATTCATTCTAAGTGATCAATCCTCAAGGGAATCACACCAAATCCATCCTCAAGTCCTTCCTTGTTGCTCCAAGTAAGTATTCAAGCCTTTGATTTCTTCCCTCTCTCTCTTTAATTCGAGTTTTCTCTCTCCTCCCTCTCATGGAGGTTTTCGTTTCTAAGCATAGAACCTTCAAGTTTTCCATGGGGTTTAGTTTGAGAATCATGGAATGAGCAATAACCCTCATTTTTTGTGGCTTTATAATACGTTCTATCACTCTCTTGTGGATTTTGAGCTCTTGGTGGGCAAACTCAAGTATAGGACACTTGGACTCTCCTTATCCTTAAGTGTTTGAGGTAAGGGGGTGGATATTGTGAGCATTGCCTTGTTCTAGGGAATTGGTTCTAATTAGTATATAATGATTTGTTAGGGTTATGTGTTAGGGGAGAAAATTAGATTATAAACTCTAGGTTATTGAATATAAAATCCTACTAAATAAATATGTATGAAATTGAATGTAAAGACTAGGAAAAAGGAAACCCAATAATATGAAATTGAATTATTTAATAAATGAAACTTGGATAATGATTATAATGAAGTATGAGGAGATTTTGGTAACATGATAGTGAAGTGGCCGTAAATGATTTCTATGATAATTGATTATAATTGTCAAGTTTTGTATAAAATGATAAATGATTGATGTTGCAAATATATGTAGGTATTATGGAGTAAAATGATATAGAAATAAAATGGAATGGAAACGATTATATGTGATGAATATGCGTATTTGCACCTAAATGCTAAATGAGTATACATGTTAGGTATTATCAATTGTGAACAAAGGACATGGCTTATGGAATTGAACTTGTGAATATAGGAAATGGAAGTAAAATGGTTATGTGTAAACAAAAGTAAAAGGTGATGTATGTAAATTAAAATGAAGGGCAATCTGAATGTTGGGCAATAAAAGAGAATACTACTTGGTATGATTGTGATAACTGAGAAAGGAAATGAATAAGGAAATTGCATGAATGATTAGATGTTGAATGTGTGCTGTTGAATTTAAATGTGATATAATTGTTTATGTGAGAATATGAAAGTATGTTTTGGCCTCTGATGTGAGGTAATGAATATGAAAATGTAATAAGTGCGTTGGCCTCTTATTTGAGGTGACGATTAATGGAAAGTGATGATTATGCTGACCTCTGATATGAGGGGCACAAAATGAATTAAAGTAATTAAGTGTTGACCTCTGACTTGAGGGACACAAGATGAAATGAATGTTGATGAGTGTTGACCTCTGACCTGAGGGACACGAAATGAATTAAAATGAATGAGTGTTGACCTCTGACCTGAGGGACACAGAATGAAATAAAGTGAATTGGGTGTTGACCTCTGACCTGAGGGACACCGGATGAAATGTGTATTGGTGTGTTGACCTCTGACCTGAGAGACACACCGTGGATTAAGAAATTGGAGTGTTGACCTCTGACCTGAGGGACACAAAATGAATTATAATGAATGGGTGTTGACCTCTAACTTGAGGGACACATAATTTAAATAAGGAAAAGAATGAGGGCCTCTGCTTTGAGGTGATAAATGTGTGGAATGAAATTGTACATTGGCCTCTGTTTTGAGGTGATGTACCGAAATAAAGTAATTATGTGAAAAGAATAGAAAGAAAAGGAAATGGATGTTGAAGTGAATAATGAAAATGGATGTTAAAATGAATAATGAAAATGGATGTTGAAATGAATAATGAAAATGGAAATTCGGAATGGATAATGTATATGGAAATTATGAAATGTGCATGGCGTGCTATATGTGAATATATGCTTTATTTGCTAGATGTGTTTGACCTAGTGGGTTGTTATGTCTAGTTAGAAACTGCTTTCTATTTCATGTGCAAAGCTCACTCCCTTACATATTTCAGGTACGGAGATTGAGTTGGCACCGCCCCCGGCCGAGCAGGAGTACTTTCCCTTACAGGGAGAGTAGGGTGTTATGGGTTTAGAGTATAATATGGGTCTAAGCCTCTTATACTATTTTGATGTAAATTTAATATCCACACTTTGAATGAGGCTTAGGATGTTTTTCTTTGCTAAAGTTATAACTTTTGGTTTTAAACACTCAAACTTAGTATTTTCCGCTTTTACTCTGATTATTTTATGCACACTGATATATTTGGAGCCCATGGGGCCTTGATATAATTTAGAAATATAATCTGAAGCCCTGCTGGCTATTAGTTGTTTATTTGAAATTGTTTATCACAGGTTAAATTTTGGATTAGTCCGAAAAACAGACAAAACTCCGTCCGTTTGACGGTTGATTTTAATGTAATAAAAATGAATTTTTAAGTCCGTATTTTAATATAAGGGGAATTAAGGGTAAAAATCCTAGGTGTTACATTTATGGTATCAGAGCAGTTTCTCCTCGGCCATGGAGTTGTACAAACTCCAAATGATTACTCACCTAGCGAGTAATTGATGCTCATAGTAATAGTTTAGGATTATAATAGGATGATTATAGTAATATGTACCTACTTAGTAATTGAGTCTTATTGGCCTATTCTCTCTGGCTAAGCAGTATGGCTGGAAGAAGGGCTGGTAACGATGGACTTGCTGCTATTCTGGAGCATCTATCTCAGATGCAGCAGCAGCAGGGGGAACAGATGGCAGCTGCTGCAGCGGCAGCAGCTACAGCAGCAGCAGCAGCAGCTTTGCAACCAGCTCCAATTGAGGTTGACTAGATGTCTCGTTTCCGAAAGAATGATCCACCTCGCTTTGAAGGTGGAAATGACCCTGATGGAGCACAGAGGTGGATACAGGAGATAGAGAAGATTCTCCGTTCTCTTCAACCACCAATGGAGCAGTATGTTCGATTAACCGAATTCATGCTGACCAATGAGGCAGAACATTGGTGGGATCAGCAGAGGAGAGGATTGGTGGCAGCCAATCCTGTGATTCCTTGGGAAATGTTCCAGGATCTATTCCTGGGGAAGTATTTCCCTGAAGATGTTAGGAGGGAGAAGGAGATTGCTTTTCTCCAATTGACTCAAGGTTCTATGTCAGTTGGGGACTATGCAGCTCGGTTTGAAGATCTCATCCGTTTTTCTGACTATCGGTATGCAAGTGACCGTGGCAAATGTGTTAAGTTTGAAGCTGGTCTTAGGAGTGATCTCCGCCTCTCGTGTGAGTATCACAACATTGATAACTTTGCTCGCTTGGTCAACATGGCAAGCACCTATGAGAAGGGTCTCAAACGAAAGCAAGCAGATGAGAGATCTCGGGCAAACCAGAGAATCGGAAGTCAAAGTAAGGACAAGGGACCGATTCAGAAGTCAGGTCCATACTCTCATTTTGGGGTCACGTTTCCTAGGGAACCCGAACCAACAGTGAATGCTTATGGTCCAATACCAACTTGTCAGCACTGTGGCAGGATGCATAGGGGAGTGTGCTGGACATTGGGTCGAAAGGAGGGGTTATGCTTTCACTGTGGACAACCTGGACATTTTGCTTCAAATTGTCCTAAGAACACAATGAAGAAGGAGATCAATGCTACTAAGGCACAGAGGGCCCGTGGTGGTCCATCATTGCAGAAGGGAAAATTGTTTACCGTCGAGGGTGACGAGGTGGACCCAGCTGACATGGCTGCAGGTAACTAATGTTTGCCAAGTCCATGCGTAATGTTTCTATGTTCAATTGATGTGGAGTTAGTTTTCTCCTTAGTTAGCTAAATAGTGAGTTAGTAATGTCTTAGGGTAGAATTGTTTAAAAACATGTTGGATATCTGCCTCTCCAAATGCAATCCTGTTCTTATAGATAACATATGAAAGACCTTAGAAAGAATTCTTAAGTTTGAGAATTCTAGTACCAAGTGACCAATACTATGCTGTGATGTTGTTATTTGATGTAATGTGAGGTTAGAACTGATCACTCTAATCCTTCCATTTGTTAAATGATGACATCATTGACAGAACCTGACGGTGATGTGTTGTTGGTAGACGTGAGGTTGGGATTGATCACCTCAATTCTTGCATCTATCAATAAATGCTATCATTGTAACCTCTAAAGTGAAAATAGACAACCAAAGTAGTGTAGCTAATTGCTGAATCCTAGGAAATGAATTAAGAAAACTCTCCATAAATTATTCTTAACCATCCTATCAACTAAACCAATCATTGAGCAATTTGACAATTGCTTCGAATCTTTTCCCGGTTCTTAGATAACCATTCATAAGAATAGCTGGTTGTGTCAAATTTGAAAACCCCTGCATTAAGACCAAACAACTCTAAACACAAATCTTGTCGTACCCTTCACCTTTGATAGTTGGGTAAATCTTGGAACTAATGTGGACTCCTTCCTTCCTATTCTTTTAATCGATTCATGGAAGAAGTTGAATGTGGAGCATTTAATAGGAATTATGCCTGCTCTAATCAACTAAGCATTGGGGTGCTTCTTGTTCAGGAACACTTGTGTATGTTTTTGAAAGGTTCTAAATCTTACTGACGTTAGTCAAACCTTGTGGGGAGATAAACTCTAAGGCGTTCTATCCTACAAAAATCTTTGCATGCCACGATCTCAGGGTATCTATTCTGGGAAAGATTCTAAAACTATTCCAAAAATGCTAAATATTTCGAGTTGTCCCGTATCTAGCAAATGCAACTCCTGTCTTGCATCTATCCGAAGGACGAATCGGAAGCGGATTCACCCGATCCCACATCCTTTAGCATAGCAGTAATGGGGTATGTCGATGCCAAGTGGGGGAGCACTTCCTACCCTAATTTAAACTCTGTCTAAGTAAGGGCAAACTGAAAGATCGACGGAAGAAACCAAAGGGAATTAAAGATAGGAATCACAAGTCCTATCACCGGGGCGATTCTTCATTTACTGAACCTAACGGAATTTCGGGGGCGAAATTCCAATAAGTGGGGGAGAATTGTAACATCCCAAATTTAATTCCTAGTATAATTGATGATGGTCAAGCTTAGAGTGAAGAAAATAATGATATTGAGTTAAAAATAGTGGATTGAAGGCTTGATTTAGGGTTAACAACATAGGATATTAGGATATTCAAAATAAAAGATTTACAAATCTAAACACATATTCCACCGTTGGATGTGAAGATTGGTATGTAGGGAAGCTTGCTTTAAAATTTGAGGAAGATCCAACGGGTAACGAAGAAGTTATGGCCTTCCAAAGTCTGGGTATTGCAAAACTGTGCAGCTTAATCGATTAAGCTGCAGCTTAATCGATTAAGGTCAGAAAATGGGGAAAGGCCTAATCGATTAATAATCGATTAAGACCTGTTGATGCAGAAAAAAAATAAAGGCATTCATTCCCTTCTTTCATGCCAAATTCGAATCTTCCTTCTCCTAGGGCACATATTCATTCATTCTAAGTGATCAATCCTCAAGGGAATCACACCAAATCCATCCTCAAGTCCTTCCTTGTTGCTCCAAGTAAGTATTCAAGCCTTTGATTTCTTCCCTCTCTCTCTTTAATTCGAGTTTTCTCTCTCCTCCCTATCATGGAGGTTTTCGTTTCTAAGCATAGAACCTTCAAGTTTTCCATGGGGTTTAGTTTGAGAATCATGGAATGAGCAATAACCCTCATTTTTTGTGGCTTTATAATACGTTCTATCACTCTCTTGTGGATTTTGAGCTCTTGGTGGGCAAACTCAAGTATAGGACACTTGGACTCTCCTTATCCTTAAGTGTTTGAGGTAAGGGGGTGGATATTGTGAGCATTGCCTTGTTCTAGGGAATTGGTTCTAATTAGTATATAATGATTTGTTAGGGTTATGTGTTAGGGGAGAAAATTAGATTATAAACTCTAGGTTATTGAATATAAAATCCTACTAAATAAATATGTATGAAATTGAGTGTAAAGACTAGGAAAAAGGAAACCCAATAATATGAAATTGAATTATTTAATAAATGAAACTTGGATAATGATTATAATGAAGTATGAGGAGATTTTGGTAACATGATAGTGAAGTGGCCGTAAATGATTTCTATGATAATTGATTATAATTGTCAAGTTTTGTATAAAATGATAAATGATTGATGTTGCAAATATATGTAGGTATTATGGA
Organism: Crotalaria pallida; assembly: GCA_037953625.1. Classification (NCBI taxonomy): domain Eukaryota; kingdom Viridiplantae; phylum Streptophyta; class Magnoliopsida; order Fabales; family Fabaceae; genus Crotalaria; species Crotalaria pallida. The sequence goes on along the minus strand of CM075650.1, from coordinate 54,486,752 downwards.
GTAAAATGATATAGAAATAAAATGGAATGGAAACGATTATATGTGATGAATATGCGTATTTGCACCTAAATGCTAAATGAGTATACATGTTAGGTATTATCAATTGTGAACAAAGGACATGGCTTATGGAATTGAACTTGTGAATATAGGAAATGGAAGTAAAATGGTTATGTGTAAACAAAAGTAAAAGGTGATGTATGTAAATTAAAATGAAGGGCAATCTGAATGTTGGGCAATAAAAGAGAATACTACTTGGTATGATTGTGATAACTGAGAAAGGAAATGAATAAGGAAATTGCATGAATGATTAGATGTTGAATGTGTGCTGTTGAATTTAAATGTGATATAATTGTTTATGTGAGAATATGAAAGTATGTTTTGGCCTCTGATGTGAGGTAATGAATATGAAAATGTAATAAGTGCGTTGGCCTCTTATTTGAGGTGACGATTAATGGAAAGTGATGATTATGCTGACCTCTGATATGAGGGGAACAAAATGAATTAAAGTAATTAAGTGTTGACCTCTGACCTGAAGGACACAAGATGAAATGAATGTTGATGAGTGTTGACCTCTGACCTGAGGGACACGAAATGAATTAAAATGAATGAGTGTTGACCTCTGACCTGAGGGACACAGAATGAAATAAAGTGAATTGGGTGTTGACCTCTGACCTGAGGGACACCGGATGAAATGTGTATTGCTGTGTTGACCTCTGACCTGAGAGACGCAAAATGAATTATAATGAATGGGTGTTGACCTCTGACCTGAGGGACACATAATTTAAATAAGGAAAAGAATGAGGGCCTCTGTTTTGAGGTGATGTACCGAAATAAAGTAATTATGTGAAAAGAATAGAAAGAAAAGGAAATGGATGTTGAAGTGAATAATGAAAATGGATGTTAAAATGAATAATGAAAATGGATGCTGAAATGAATAATGAAAATGGAAATTCGGAATGGATAATGAATATGGAAATTATGAAATGTGCATGGCGTGCTATATGTGAATATATGCTTTATTTGCTAGATGTGTTTGACCTAGTGGGTTGTTATGTCTAGTTAGAAACTGCTTTCTATTTCATGTGCAAAGCTCACTCCCTTACATATTTCAGGTACGGAGATTGAGTTGGCACCGCCCCCGGCCGAGCAGGAGTACTTTCCCTTACAGGGAGAGTAGAGTGTTATGGGTTTAGAGTGTAATATGGGCCTAAGCCTCTTATACTATTTTGATGTAAATTTAATATGCACACTTTGAATGAGGCTTAGGATGTTTTGCTTTGCTAAAGTTATAACTTTTGGTTTTAAACACTCAAACTTAGTATTTTCCGCTATTACTCTGATTATTTTATGCACACTGATATATTTGGAGCCCATGGGGCCTTGATATAATTTAGAAATATAATCTGAAGCCCTGCTGGCTATTAGTTGTTTATTTGAAATTGTTTATCACAGGTTAAATTTTGGATTAGTCCGAAAAACAGACAAAACTCCGTCCGTTTGACGGCTGATTTTAATGTAATAAAAATGAATTTTTAAGTCCGTATTTTAATATAAGGGGAATTAAGGGTAAAAATCCTAGGTGTTACACTTGTGGAGGAAAGAGGATGAACATTTTGCTATGTACAGACTAATGAGACACTTGGATAACATTAGAGCTGGCTTGAGATACCTAAATAATAGAAAGTTCAGGGACATTGATAGCAGAGAAATTCTGGCTAGACAGAAGTTAGACTCAATTCAGGATTTGCTACAACTTGACCCTTTGAATATCCACCTTCAGAAGCTGGAGAGAGAAGCTAGGAAAGAGCATGCAGAAGTGTATCAGGCTGCTTTTATGTTCCTAAAGCAGAAAGCTAAGCAGGATTGGCTTTGTGAGGGGGACTTGAACACCAAATTTTTTCACCAAAGCATCAGGCAGAGAAGGTACAAAAACAGGATTCTAAATGTCCAGGGTAGTAATGGCAGAGTACTTACACAGCAGGATGACATAGTGAATGCGTTTGAGGTGTTCTACAAGGAGTTACTGAAAGGTGATAATAGAGATTGTAGTATCCCTGACATTGATATCCAGTAAGGGAATGTTTTAAACCCTTGTCAACAGTTAGGTCTGTTGAAGCCAGTTGAAGCTGAGGAGATTAAGCATTGTTTTTTCCAAATTGGTGATGATAAGGCCCCTGGGCCTGATGGATACGGGGCTGCTTTCTACAAAGCTGCATGGCCTGTTATCAGTGCAAATGTGGTGGAGGCTGTTCAGGATTTCTTTAACAATGGGAGGCTGCTAAAGGAGGCTAATCAAACCTTACTTGTCCTTATTCCTAAGGTGGAGTGCCCTAATTTGGTAAGTGACTTTAGGCCAATAGCTTGCTGCAATGTGATTTATAAAGCTATTTCCAAGTTAATTTGTAATAGATTACAAGCATGCCTGCCAGATTTGATTCATGATAATCAAGCTGCTTTTATTAAGGACAGATCAACTTTGCATAATGTGCTTATAACTCAGGATTTGCTGAGGTTGTATAGAAGGAAAAATGTGTCTCCTAGGTGCCTTATGAAAATAGACTTGAAGAAAGCCTATGACAGTGTCAGCTGGGAGTTTCTACAGGCAAGTTTGGTAGCTTTAAAGTTTCCAGAGAAGTTCATTCAATGGGTCATGATGTGTGTTAAAACTATGTCCTATAAATTGGTGATTAATGGGAATGTGCATAATAGATTCACAAGCTCTAGGGGATTAAGACAAGGGGACCCAATGTCCCCTCTCTTGTTTGTTATAGTTATGGAAATGTTAACTAGGAAAATGCTAGCTGCAACTAAAAAGAAGGATTTCTATTTTCACCCATTGTGCAAAAGGGTTGGGTTGGTTAATCTGGCCTTTGTTGATGACTTGATGATATTTAGCAAGGCAACAGAGAAAAGTGTGGGCATTCTGGTTGAGGCTTTTAAGGAGTTTTCATATGATTCTGGATTGATGCCTAACAACAACAAATCTCAAATATTTCTGGCTGGTGTGAATGGAGATTTGGAACAGAGGATTGTGACTATGACTGGGTTCAGAAGGGGTACATTCCCTTTTACTTACTTGGGACTCCCTCTTACAGCTAAGAAATGGAGTGTGGACACTTGTAGAAGCTTGGTTGAGAGAGTGACAAAAAGAATAAACATGTGGTCGACAAGGAACCTGTCTTTCCAAGGAAGAGCACAGCTTATTCAGTCTGTGCTAATGTCCATGCATGTGTATTGGGAAACCACATTCATAATCCCTAAGACTGTTATCAGAGAAATTGAAAAACTTTGTAGAGGTTTTTTATGGGGCAAAGATCAAAGGGGGAGAGCCAAGGCTCAGGTGGCTTGGACCATGGTCTGTAGAGACAAGAAGTATGGGGGCTTGGGTTTCACTAATATCTATGTGTGGAATGTGGCTGCCTTGGGGAATCAAGCATGGCATATAATGAGCAACAAGAACTCTCTCGGGTTACGGTGGATTAGTGCGGTCTACTTAAGAAGGATTAGCTTTCAAGATGTGCAACCTAATCAAGCCACTAATTGGCACTGGAAACAAATTCTTAAAGAAAGGAGCAAGCTCAGTAATCTATTTGCTAGTCAAATTGCAAATCAGCAGCAATATTCGATTAAGGAAGGGTATGAGTACCTTCTTGGAGATCTGCAAGTGTTCCACCACCATAAGCTTATCTGGAATCCGGTGAGCATCTCGAAACATAACTTCATCTTCTGGTTGTTGGCTCATGACAGCTTGAGGACGAAGGACAACCTCCATTTCTTACAAGTTTCGCCGTTGTGTGAGCTTTGTGCAGGAGTGGAAGAATCTAGAAGCCACTTGTTCTTTGATTGCCCTTGGAGTCGCCAGCTTCTTGAAGAAGCTGGTAACTGGATAGGAGTGGACGTTCCTAATTAAAAATTCCCCAATTGGTTGCGTTGGTTGCATCATGGTTTCAGGAACAAGCAGCGGCGCCAAGTGCTCACGGCGGTGGTTGCAGGCTGTGTATATGGAGTTTGGATGGAGAGGAACCGGCGGATTTTCCGTTAACAGTCCTTGCATCCTCATCAAGTGTTTTCTCTTCTTCAGAATGAATTAGCCATTAAAATTTGTTGGTATGTTAGAAATAATAGCATTAGAAGCAATGGGCCTCTTACATTGATTATTAGTAGAATAAGGGCAATGGCCTAATTAGTTTGGGCTCTTTTCTTTGGGGCCATTTGGGCTTTAGACCCCTTCCTAGAAGGTGGCTAGGGTCCTGATGGTCGCCTTTTATGTGTACTTATTTGTTCGTTGGTAATGCATTTTTTTCTTTACCAAAAAAAAAATCTCACCTTCTCTCAGCTCGGCCACAGATACAAATAGCAAATATCAAAGTTCATAAACACTATACCACAACAACAACATGAATAAAGCATTTAACCAGTCCATCATGTAAATATAAACATATCACAGAAAATAATGTTTCTACTTCCCTTAACACTCATGTTTCTAATTCATTCATTGGTTCCCATTACCCTTTTACCTTTCCTTTCTAACATTAACCTATATCCATTCCCTAATCTAACACCCACTCTTAGTACCCTTTATGAACATACTAGAGACCCAAACTCAAGTAGAGGTAACACTCACTCCTTACCTCAAACCGTGTGAGATAAGAGTTGAGAGCTTGAGAATGGCCTCTTGATGCCGGACCTTGAGAGCTTCACACCTCTTGGATCCTTTCCTCCAAGCTGCGCACGAGTTCCTCCAAGCTGCACACTAATGCCACGACGGTCCAGGGACGTCTGGGACGGAGGAGAAGACGGCGGAAGGGAGGGTTTCCGGTTGGTGGAAGAGAGGGAGGAAGAAAGTGGGTTGGGGTTTGCTTTGCTGGAACTTTCAGAGAGAAAGAGAGAGAGACGTAGGAGAAAGAGAATGAGAGTTGGAGAAATGTTACGTGTTGTGTATTGGATTTTCTTTTATTCATTTAAGGGAAACATTTGTGTGGTTCTCATTGGAGGCTTCTTAGAGAAGCTAGAATATGTGGCTAGGATTCATTGGCTTCTTGAGGAAGCCATGAATAGCGACTTGAAAGGGACATAAAGCAATGATAGTGACATAAAGTGAATGATAGTACATAGTATGGATGGCACGAAATCCAAAAGGACCAACAGCTCAACATGAGCTGTCACGGAGGAGCTAGGATATGTCGGCTCGGTATAGAGGAACCGTAGTAGTCTGAGCTTCCATCTCGGATAATAGTGTGAGGTGCGCTGAGGTCGGCTAATCCGAGCTTGACAACAGGTTCCGCGTTTGGTTCTGATCTAGTTCGGCCGGGATCGGTCCGAGGTCCTACATCTACATACTAGGTCGGCCTATGCTTCTTACTACCCCACGACCCTTATACAACTTCTATGACTTAATTCTATCCTTAAATAAATATTTATATATATTATTTTATAAATTTATTATATTAATATTAATTTCTAGGATGTTACATTCCTCTCCCACTTACAGAAATTTCGTCCTCGAAATTTAGTCGGCATTGAACAGTTGCGGATATGACTGCTTCATCTTCTCCTCGAGTTCCCAAGTAGCTTCCTCCATATCATTCTGATTCCAGACGACCTTAACCAAAGAGATTTCCTTCCCTCTGAGCCGTCTGACTTGTTTGTCCTCAACTCGGACTGGAAGGACTTCGAAAGTCAGGTTGTCTTTTAGCGGCAGCTCGTCCGCTGCTTTCACATGTGAGGGGTCATGAATGTATTTCTTAAGTTGTGAGACGTGAAATACATCATGAATCTTTGACAAGTGCGGAGGTAGAGCAACTCTGTAAGCTACTGGTCCGACCTTCTCCGATATCTGGTATGGTCCGACAAATCGAGGGGTCAACTTCTTTGATTTGATAGCTCGGCCGATACCTGTTACAGGGGACACCCACAGGAATACATGATCTCCCTCAATGAAGTTAAAGGGTTTCCTTCTCTTGTCGGCATAGCTCTTCTGTCGATCCTGAGCTGCTTTTATCTTTCCTTGTATCATTCGGATCTTCTCGGTCATCTCATGAACAATGTCAGGTCCAATCAACAAGTTTTCTCCTATCTGGAACCAGCATAACGGCGTCCGACATTTCTGACCATACAATGCTTCGAAAGGGGCCATTCCGATACTTGAATGGAAACTGTTGTTGTAGGTAAACTCGACCAAGGGCAGAAGTGCTTACCAACTTTCTGACTGTTCGAGTACACATGTCCTCAGCAAGTCCTCAAAACTCTGAATGGTGCGCTCGGATTGTCCATCGGTTTGAGGATGATAAGCTGTGCTAAACCTCAACTTTGTACCCATAGCTTGCTGTAAACTCTACCAAAATCGGGATAAGAAGCGAGGATCACGGTCCGACACTATGCTGCTCGGAACACCGTGAAGCCGAACAATGTCCTCTATGTACAGCTGCGTCAGCTTCTCAAGGCTGTACCTCATGCTGATCGGCAGGAAGTGGGCACATTTTGTAAGTCGGTCCACCACAACCCAAATGGCTTCCTGCCCTGATCTCGTTCTTGGTAGACCCGACACAAAATCCATCTAAATGCTATCCCACTTCCACTGCGGAATCTCCAAGGATTTGAGTAATCCTCCTGGTTTCTGATGCTCGATCTTGGCTTTCTGGCATGTTAAACACCGAGACACATAATCTGCCAAATCGGTCTTCAACTTCGGCCACCAAAATAACCTCTTCAGATCTTGGTACATCTTTGTGGCTCCTGGGTGTAGACTCATCTTTGTCTTGTGGGCTTCTTCCATCAATTCTCTTCGGACTTCAAAGTCCATAGGAATGCAAACTCGGCCCCGAAATCGTACGAGACCATCGGGTCCTTTAGTGAAGTCGGGTTCATCCTTGTCTCCTGCTCTTTCTAGTAGTTTCTGGAGTTCTAGGTCGGCAGCCTGTCTTTCCTTGATAAATCCCACAAACTCATTTGTTACTTGCAGCATCTCCAGCACAACACTATTTTCCTTCTTCTGTATGCCGAGGTTAAGATCGCTAAACTCCTGCATCAGCTGCATCTCTCGGACCATCATGTTGCTCAAGTGAAGGCTATTTCTGCTCAGCGCGTCGGCCACAACGTTGGCTTTTCCAGGGTGATAATGCAAGTTGAAATCGTAATCTTTCAAGAATTCTACCCATCTGCGCTGCCTCATGTTCAGCTCCTTCTGGTCGAACAGGTAGCCGAGACTCTTGTGGTCACTAAACACTTCAAACTTCGTGCCATACAGATAGTGTCTCCAAATCTTAAGGGCAAACACCACAGCTGCTAATTCGAGATCGCGGGTGGGGTAATTCTGTTCGTGTTGCCGAAGTTGCCGAGAGGCATAAGCCACCACTTTTCCCTATTGCATCAATACACAGCCGAGACCCTGCTTTGAGGCGTCACAGAACACGTCAAAGGCTTTGGTCGGATCGGGCAAAATCAACACGGGCAAACTCGTCAACCTTTTCTTTAGCTCTTGGAAGTTCTGCTCGCACACTTCGGACCACTGGTAGGGTGCGTCCTTTCTGGTTAACGAGGTCAAGGGTAGAGCCAGCTTAGAAAACCCTTCGATGAATCTCCTGTAGTACCCTGCAAGACCGAGGAAACTCTTGATCTCGGTTACCGAGTTGGGTCTCTCCCACTTAAGCACAGCTTCCACCTTGGAGGGATCAACTGCCACGCCGTGCTCGGATATCACATGTCCGAGGAAGTGAACTTCTTTGAGCCAAAAACTGCATTTAGAAATCTTGGCGTAGAGTTCCTTTTCCTTTAAGACCTGCAACACCGTTCTCAAGTGCTTCTCATGTTCACTCGGACTTCTGGAGTAGATGAGGATATCGTCGATGAAGACTATCACAAACGAATCCAGGTAGGGTCGGAAGATCCTATTCATGTAGTCCATGAAGATGACAGGGGCGTTGATAAGTCCGAAGGGAATAACCACATACTCAAAATGCCCATACCTCGTCCTGAAAGTTGTCTTCGGAATATCTTCATCTCGGATACGGATCTGGTGGTATCCAGATCGGAGGTCTATCTTTGAGAACACCGACGCTCCCTTAAGTTGGTCCAATAAGTCGTTAATCCAAGGGAGGGGATATTTGTTCTTCACCATTACCGCGTTGAGCTTTCTATAGTCAGTGCACATTCTGAGGCTACCATCCTTCTTTTTAACGAAAAGGATCGGAGCTCCCCAGGGCGACACGCTCGGCCGAATTAGCTTTTTGGCCAAGAGCTCTTCCAGTTGTTTCTTAAGCTCTTCTAGTTCGGGAGGTGCCATTCAATACGAAGCAATTGAAATCGGGCCAGTTCCCAGAAGAAGGTCTATACTGAACTCTACTTCTCTTCTCGGCAGTAAGCCAGGCATTTCGTCCGAGAAAACCTCTGGAAATTCTCCGACTACCGGAATTTGGTCTAAGGTCGGTTCCTCTGTTGACTCTAACTTCGCAACAGAAGGGCCACTGAAGATTATGGTCTTTTCTCGGCAATCGAGCAGGACATGGTGTTGAGACATCCAGTCCATGCCGAGGATGATATCTAGTTTAGTTAGGGGCAAACAAATCAAGTTGACTTTAAACTCTCTATCTAATACTTGGATAGGACACTCTAAACACATTTTAGAAGTGATTACAAAAGAATTGGTTGGGGTAGAGATGGATAGTTTGTAAGGCATTTCTACAGGGGATAGTCCTAGTTTGTTCATACAGTCAAGGGAAATAAAAGAATGTGTGGCTCCACAATCAAATAACACAGCACATGTGATGTTGTTTACTTGACAAGTACCTCGGATCAGCTCGTCAACATCAGTCACCTCTTCACCATCCATGGTATAAACCTTGCCTCTCTGCATTTGTCGGTTAACACCAGCCTGTTGTGCCTTTTCCACATTGACTTCTTCCTTCACAATATTCTCGGTACACCGAGCTGCAAAATGACCAGGCTTGCCACATCGGAAACAGGATCATCTTGCTCTGGTCGGATCCAGACTCCAGCATTCTCCCCTGTGCTGCCTCCCGCAGTGTTGGCATATCGGATAGGGACCAGGGACAACCACCATCTGACCACCGCTCCTCGGAGTCGTTGACACTCTTGAGCTCGGATTCACATAGGGAGCAGATCTCTGAACAGCTCCCTTCCCTCTTATCGGCCCAACTGCTTTCTGTGCCGACCTGCTCCTCTTTCCGTCGGCTTTCCTCTTGAGCCCCTTCTCATAGGTGCTAGCCATGTTCACCAATTGCGAGAGATTGGCCACGTTCTGATATTCAAATGCGAGCCGAATATCATCACGGAGACCCGACTCAAACTTGATGCACTTGGTACGCTCATCGACATCTCGGTAGCTTCCTGATTAACGGATCAAATCCTCGAACTGAGCAGCACATTCTCCGACACTCAAGTTCCTCTGTTCCAGCTTGAGAAAGGCGAGCTCCTTTTCTCTCCTGACATCCTCGGGAAAATACTTTCCGCGAAATCGAGCTCGGAACAAATCCCAAGTAATTAATTCATTGGCCGCTTCCAGCCCACGGCTCTGCTGCTCCCACCAGTGCTCGGCTTCACTCGCAAGCACAAATTCAGCTAACCTCACCCTGTACTCATAGGGTGGTTGGAGAGATCGGAAAATCTTCTCAATGTCCTGGAGCCATCTTTGAGCTCCATCAGGATTGTAACCCCCTTCGAACCGAGGTGGTTCGTTCTTCCGAAATCGGCTCATCCAGTCGATCTCGACCGGAGCCAGAGGTTGAGGCTGAAGGGCTGCAGCTGCAGCTGCTGCGGCTGCGGCGATGTTCTGAGCGAGGTTCTCAGCCTGATTCTGCTGAGCCTGAGCCATGTTCTGCTGCAGTTGAACCAAAGTTTCCAGCACGACAGCAATTCGGTCGTTATCGGCTCTTCTCCCAGCCATGCTGCTCGGTCATGGAGAGAAAGCCAATTAACCACCGAATAATTAAATATATATATACATAAACATATACATTTATAAGCTCCATTGTCTAACTTAGACTTCTAGACTTTACTTATTTGTCACTCTCTTGGTGAGTAATCACTTGAGTCCTTTGCAACTCCAATAGGCCGAGGAGAAAATGCTCTGATACCAAAAATGTAACACCCTAAATAATAATTACCCTTAAACCCGGAAATTAGGATTTAAAATTTCTTTTAATTAATACAAATCATCAGAGTTATAAAGCGGAAGACTTTAATTCGAACAAAGCATAAGGAGTTCAGTACAGATACACCGAGTTCATATTCAAAATACAAGTTCAGTAAAAGTTTAGCTCGGCCAAATGACCGAGGCCCATCTAGGCAATCTGAAGTCAAAAATACAAAAGTGTTTTAGCTCGGCCCAACTGGCCGAGACCCAACTAAATTCTCCGACTCTAAATAACTTACTCTCCCTGTGAGGGAGAGTGAATCTGCTCGGCCGGGGACTGCGTCTGCTCGGGCTCAGTACATGAAAAATGGTAAGGAGGTGAGCATTACACAGAACTTAAGTAAGCAGTTTCTAATATGACATACTGAACTACCAAGCCTAACACAAGTAGTCAATTAGCATATAAATAACAAGTAATCAAACCATGTGTCACATGCATACATCATCATTTAGCTCGGTTCACATACATATAATCTCCTTTAGCTCGGCTCACATCATACCCCAGTTTATCCATTACCTGCTAGTTATACCTCGGTTCATCCGAATTAATTCCCCTTATATTCCTACACTCGGCTTCTCGGCCACTATTCTCTTACCTCGGTCAACCATCTCTATCTCGGATTCATTACTCATTATTCCACTTTTACATATCTTACAATCTTTTACTCTTCTCGGATGCATACACCCAGTGCATGTCTTACACCATTTAGGTCGGATATCGGAGTGTCCATAACTGCGAGTACCCAGTACCCGTCTTACAGCTGCACATACCCAGTATGCGTCTGACGCGATCAATGCACGCACCCAGTACGCCTCTTCTATGACCAGGAGCACTACCGCCAATCACTCTATGGAGTTAGGAGTGTCCATAACTGCGAGCACCCAGTACTCGTCTTACAGCGGCGCATCTCGGTGACTTACGCGATCAATGCACGCACCCAGTATGCATCTGCTATGACCAGGAACACATCCCACCGATTCCGTGCTCGGAACCTTGTGTGAATCATAACTGCGAGCACCCAGTACTCGTCTTACAGCTGTGCATACCCAGTATGCGTCTGACGCGATCAATGCACGCACCCAGTACGCATCTGCTATGACCCGATCACACAACCATTTCTCTTTAAGTCCTCTTATCTTTTTAACCATTCTTTAGTTCGGCCTATCTCGGCTCAACCCTTTAAATTATCCCTCTTTCTGTTAATCTAATTATTTTATTAGCTCGGCCTCTCTCGGCTCAACCTCTTAATCTTTCTCTCTTTCCATTAACCTTTCTCATTATCAGACTCATTACTCTATCTCTCCTACTCTCCATATCTACCATTTTCTCATACCCAATCTCACCTTCTCTCAGCTCGGCCACAGATACAAATAGCAAATATCAAAGTTCATAAACACTATACCACAACAACAACATGAGTAAAGCATTTAACCAGTCCATCATGTAAATATAAACATATCACAGAAAATAATGTTTCTACTTCCCTTAACACTCATGTTTCTAATTCATTCATTGGTTCCCATTACCCTTTTACCTTTCCTTTCTAACATTAACCTATATCCATTCCCTAATCTAACACCCACTCTTAGTACCCTTTATGAACATACTAGAGACCCAAACTCAAGTAGAGGTAACACTCACTCCTTACCTCAAACCGTGTGAGATAAGAGTTGAGAGCTTGAGAATGGCCTCTTGATGCCGGACCTTGAGAGCTTCACACCTCTTGGATCCTTTCCTCCAAGCTGCGCACGAGTTCCTCCAAGCTGCACACTAATGCCACGACGGTCCAGGGACGTCCGGGACGGAGGAGAAGACGGCAGAAGGGAGGGTTTCCGGTTGGTGGAAGAGAGGGAGGAAGAAAGTGGGTTGGGGTTTGCTTTGCTGGAACTTTTAGAGAGAAAGAGAGATAGACGTAGGAGAAAGAGAATGAGAGTTGGAGAAATGTTATGTGTTGTGTATTGGATTTTCTTTTATTCATTTAAGGGAAACATTTGTGTGGTTCTCATTGGAGGCTTCTTAGAGAAGCTATAATATGTGGCTAGGATTCATTGGCTTCTTGAGGAAGCCATGAATAGTGACTTGAAAGGGACATAAAGCAATGATAGTGACATAAAGTGAATGATAGTACATAGTACGGATGACACGAAATCCAAAAGGACCAACAGCTCAACATGAGCTGTCATGGAGGAGCTAGGATATGTCGGTTCGGTATAGAGAAACCGTAGTAGTCCGAGCTTCCATCTCGGATAATAGTGTGAGGTGCGCTGAGGTCGGCTAATCCGAGCTTGACAACAGGTTCCGCGTTTTGTTCTCATCTAGTTCGGTCGGGATCGGTCCGAGGTCCTACATCTACATACTAGGTCGGCCTATGCTTCTTACTACCCCACGACCCTTATACAACTTCTATGACTTAATTCTATCCTTAAATAAATATTTATATTTATTATTTTATAAATTTATTATATTAATATTAATTTCTAGGATGTTACAGGAACCAATTTCATGCCTTGGAAAGTTTTAGAATATTAGTGTACTTGACATTTATTTTCATTAAAAATACTTGGATCTTTCAAAAAGAAAGTCTCAAAATAATCTGATGCAAAAACGATTTATACTTTATCAATTATAGTATGTTTATCACCAAATATAATGTGGGAATATAAAAAGGCACTTAGGTCTCACTAAGACGACACTTAGTAATTAAAGTGAAAGACAATTACAAAGGGGTAACACCTATTCACTCCCGCTGCGCACTCTGATAAAGAATGCCCGGAGTGCACAAAATTGGGTGGTCTCTAATACCTTTCCTATTCCTAGGCATAGAAAATAAATCTAACAGTTATTTGATTTCATTCAAGGACGTAATGATATTATCTTCCAACAAATGTCAACCTCGAGGTGGCCAATCTCGATTTCACATTACATTGAAGATAATATCACTTCTCGCACTACCTGAGTTCCATTCAAATAAACCAAAATAGAACAAAACAACGACTCATCTTCAATTCAAATGAGGACTTTGAAACTTCACCATACAGAAAAGTTGTAGTCCTTTATCATATTTAAAATGGAACTCAATTTCAAAACTAAGGTTTAGTTCTGCCCGTTGGGGTAGCAATTTCATGCTCTAACCCGTTGGGAGTTTTCACTTCCCTTAGTCTCTACTTTCCGTCCACTTCTAAATATAACAAAGTAACAATTGAAAATTCAGTTTCAACCCCTCTTTAAATTGAAGGTAGAACTCTAAGGTTACTAAACTATAACTATCACTATTCCACACTACTAAATTATACCAACTTTAACTAAAGATGCATGAACTTAGCACTAAAATATGAAACCTATCTAACTATCCTTAGTTACTCTCATGTGGAGTAACTCTTTTAGGAGAAGGAAATCCATACTCCACAGCCGAGGAATTGCAACCATTGCTCTGATACCATTTGTAACATCCTGACTTTTTAATTTAAAATACATTAATTAAAATGTTTGATTTTATTAGAAAATAGTTGGGATTTCATAAAAATTTTGGCGGAGTTTCGTTTGAATTACGGATTTTCCCCAAATGAATTTAAACTTGTCAAGTCCAGAACAGTTTTAATAAAATAGAAAAGAGACCTACAATTTTATTTTTGAAATCATTCAAAAGGGATATCATTATATCCACTCCAAACACTAATACTTTCATAAAAATCATTATAAAGTCCCTTTTTACAAAAATCCAAATAGTCTTAGATCCAAATAAAAGTAAAATTTAAAATACAACTTTAATTCAATAAAAATATTTTACATAATAGAATCTTAGCTTGGTTGCTAAAGTGATGCGACTACGAGGTCACTATCACAATTATACTCTCTTTTAAAGAGAGTGGATGATTCCCGGCATAGAGGCTATGAACATCTTTCTCCACAGGGTACCTAATATGGTCAACAGTTAGGGTGAGTAACTTGGATATAGGTTAGAGAAAAACATTTGAAAGTAATAATAAAGCATAACTAGGTTCAATCATAACATAAAGGAACTAAAGAAGAAGGAGAGTTATCAATAACAATCAATCAAACAATTCATAATTATAATGCTATGCCTTAATGTACAATCACATGATTATGCAATGCACGTCACAGTTATGAATTGGATTTATTGAATCCGATGTTACACAATTCGTTTCATTTCGTTAACTTTAGCAATTTAATCGGATTCAATGATCTAAGTCAATTATGCAATTCCCTTCACACTTTCACTTTGACACTTGAACACTTTAACTTTTTACACTTTTAACAATTGGGTACATTGTGCTTCACATTCTCCCCGAAGGAGCGTTCCTAACACAATGTGTTGGAAGTCAAGCTGGTTGGAAGGCATGCTTCAAACTCTCTATGGACTTCAATTTTAATGCAAATATATGTTTTGATGATAACAAGCCAACTCAAGTTCAAGCTCACAAGTGCAAGCATCAAGATTGAAGACTCAAGCAAGCCTAAGAATAGAAACCTTCTCCTTAGATCAAATGTAAGGTAATGAAGTTTTTGTTTACTTAGAAGTTTCAAAGCCAACAAAGTTTTTATTTTTGAAGAGAAGAAGAAAAACGTATTTTCTGCATATAAAATGTTTTTCTGCATTTCATCGGAGTAAAAATAGTTGATGTTACAAAACTCTGCATATTTATATGATTGCAAAAGAGAGTAATCGATTATCTCTTGCAGTAATCGATTAACTCTGTTGCATCATAGAAAAATCAGAGAAGCTGTAATCGATTAACTGAATTTTGTTAATCAGTTACTTTCTTATGAAAGTAATCGATTACAACAGTCAAGTAATCGATTATAATTGTTGCATCATATATTTTTCAGAGGCTTAGTAATCGATTACAAGTCTTGTAGTAATCGATTACATGATGTTGCATTATATGCAAACCAGAGGCTTAATAATCGATTAACTCCTCAGTGTAATCGATTATCATAAGTTGCATCATACAATGAACAGGAGTGATGTAATCGATTAACTATTCTTAGCCTAATCGATTACATGTTTTTCAAATGTATTTAAAAATTTCTATTTTTGTAGAAATAATCGATTATTCCTTAAAGTAATCGATTACTTCATGTTTTATTGAAAAACGTGTTAGAATCATTTTTATTATTTCCTGATTTGTTTTTATATAAAAGATTCTGATATATTTTATAAAATTCGAAAATGATTTTAATTTTGAATTATTTCCTTTTTGGTTTTAAGAATCAAATCTTTATTTTATTTCGAAAATCGTTTTGATTTTATTTTGATTTTAAAACTTATTTCAAATCTTTGTTTATTCCTTTTTGATTTTGTTTTATTAATTCAAAATCGTTTTTGATTCTAAAATGTTTTTCTTTTTAAATAAAGATCACTCCAACATTTCAAAAAGAGTTTTACGTTCAGACATTTTTCTCATTTCACGTTCTCTCTTCTTCTTCTTCTCAAAGTGTTCTACTTTTCATTGTTCTAATATTTTGAAGAACAAACCTTGTTGGCTGCGTAAACTCTAAGACAAACTTCTTCTTCATTATCATAAGAGCTTATTGTAGAATCTGTGTTTTTGAGAACACGTGATACTTATTGTAATCACTCACATCTATTGTATTCAACCTTAGTGGTAGGGAGAGAATCCCATAGTTGAACGTTGAGGCGTTCGTAGGGCGAGGAACCCTGCTGTGTGATTGAGGCCCCTAGCGAACGGAGGTTCCTAGTAGTGTGCGGGGTGCTCTTGGTTGTAATAGGGTACGGCTCTATTGCTTGGTTATAAGAACTCTCAGGCGGGTCGCTTGGGGACAGGACTAGGCCTTTCGACGGGAAGGCTGAACCAGTATAAAATTCTCCGGTGCAAGCTTTTCTATCCCTATCTCTTTTACTTTCCGCATATTTAATTTCTTACATTTCCGCGCTACTCAATTATTATATTTCTATCATTTTCGCGATCCGTTTCATTCGTTTAATCTCTCCATCTCAAATCAATTTTTTGTAAGTTCCATGATGAATGTTTTGATAATGACAAAGTGTTTTGAACAAGCTATCATGTGTTGATCAAGTTCAAGTTCAACAAGCAACAACAAACATCGAATGAAGAAGAGAGAAAACAAGCTCATGAAGACTTAGCTTGAGTGTAATTGTAATTGTTTTATCTTTTGCCTCTCAAGCTTCTTAGGTCTTTTATTTGGGTAGATTATTTAGAGGGTAGTGAATCTCTATCATAGTCATGATTAAATCATAATTTGAGTTTTCACTTAACCTAGAATCAATAGGTGGCTTAAAGGTTTTAAAGGAAAGGTTTAGTTTTGAGAAAACAAGTTTCTAACAAGTTTCATCAGGGTTTAATCGATTAAAACCCAGAGTAATCGATTAGTACTCGATTAAGGCGAGATTTAATCGATTAAACACTGCTGAACTGGTTTTTTAAAATACGATTTTCACTTCTCAAAATCAGTTTTCAAGTGCTACAACTTTTGGGTATTCTATATAAACCTTTTCCTAATCTTTGTGATTAATTAGAACACTTTCATAATCAATTTTTACAAGAATCAAGCCACTCTATTCTCTCTCAATTTCAAAGATCAAAGCTTTCATATTTTCATATTCTTTGATCAAGAACCTTTGAATCTCTTATTGTGAATTGTCATAGCTATTGATTGAGATTCATAGGAGTGTCATTGTATTTTCTATTGTGTTGTAATCTTTGCAAGAAGGCAAGCCATCTACAACAAACAAGAAGCCTTGGTGTGTCGATTATCATCAAGCAAATCTCATTGGAGAAGAAGAAAGTCTTGGTTGTGAATCAAGCAAAGTGAAGACTTGGTGTGTGGATTATCATCAAGAAATTGAAGACTTGTTGTGTCGATTATCAACAAGGGGTAGAGGTTAGATTAGAGAGAAGATCAATAGGATTACAAGGCAAGGGTGTGGTATCTCTTGTAGGCTAGCAAGAAGGGAGTCTTGTGAGGCATTTACTTGTAATTTGAGAACTCTAATTCCTCATAGTGAAGAATCTCTCTTGGTTGAAGAGGGGACTGGATGTAGCTTTCAAGCGGATGAAAGTGAACCAGGATAAATCACTGTGTCGTATCTCTAAACCCTTAACTCTTTACATTCAAGTCATTGATTGTGTTCTTGGTTGAAAACCTAGAAAAGATTGATTTTCATAATTGATTGAATTGAATCTTTATTGTTCAAATTGATAAAGGGAAAATCATTTTCATAACTAGGGTAATCAATAAGAATATAGGTGTTAATTGTTTTCTCTGAATCTCTGATCTTACATGTTAATTGATTGATTTTCGTATTCGATTGAAAAGTGATTTTTCAGTTTCTGATAGATTTAATCGATTAAGTTTTCGTTTAATCGATTAAGGACTTTTGAACTTTCAGGTTTAATCGATTAAATTGCAGGTTAATCGATTAAATTTCAGTTTAATCGATTAAGTGCTGTAGAATTTGCAAAAATCATTTGTTTTGATTGTTTCGATTTGTTTCGTTCGAAAATCTTTCAAGGTTTCTTTTACACCTATTCAACCCCCCCTTCTAGGTGTGTTCCTAGGGTTCCTTAGTTGTTTCAACCACCAATTGCGGTTTCTTCATTTTTTAATTTGATACGAATTTTTCAATACATAATAAAACTCGTTTCACCCCCCCTCTCGAGATTTTGAGGCCAAAACCAACAATTGGCATCAGAGTTAGTCTCTTGTGTTAAGACTTAACCGTCTCAAGAGTATGGCTTCAAACTCTCTGTTTGGAGGTGAAGGGAGTTCTATTAACCGTCCTCCCATGTTTGATGGGGTAGGGTACGCGTATTGGAAAGCCCGTATGAAAATTTTTATTCAAGGAGTTGGATTAAAAGTTTGGGATGCTGTTGTAAATGGTCCCTATGTTCCTACCTATGTGGTTAATGGTAACACCGTCGAAAAGCCTATGGCTGAATGGACGGAGGAGGAGGAACGTAGAGTCCAATACGACTTGAAAGGGAAAAACATTATAACATCTGCTTTGAGCTATGATGAGTTTTTCAGGATATCAACATGCGAGACAGCACAAAAAATGTGGGATACGCTGGAAGTCACGCATGAAGGTACAACGGAAGTAAAGAGGTCAAGAATCAATACGTTGACTGGTGAATATGAGCTATTCAGAATGAAAGATGGAGAATCGATTCAAGAGATCCAAAAGCGCTTCACAATGATTGTAAATCAACTGACGACATTGGGGAAGAAGTTCACCAATGAGGATCTCAACAACAAAGTTCTAAGGTGTTTGGGAAGAGATTGGCAACCCAAGGTGACGGCAATTGCTGAATCAAGAAATCTCTCAACAATGACGCTGGCAACTCTGTTTGGAAAATTACAAGAACACGAAAGTGAACTAAAAAGGTTGGCTCAGCATGAAGAAGAGAACAAGAAAGTTAAAAGTTTGGCATTCAAGGCTGTAGCACCTGCACCAGATAGTGACTCGGACAAAGAATTATTGAATGATGAACACATGGGTCTATTGGTGAAAAAGTTCGGGAAATTCCTGAGGAAGAAAAATTTCAACAAGAGAGACAACAATAAAAGTGGAGGCTCAACCATCACATGTCATGACTGTGGCAAGCCTGGTCATATTAGAGCAGACTGCTATCAATTGAAAAAGAAAGAGAATTCAGAAAAAGTCACCTCAAGTTCAAAGAAGGGGAAGCAAGCATACTTGGCGTGGCTGGACAATGATGGAAGTTGGGATGAGGATTCAGACGAACAAGAGGAGACTGCCAACCTATGCTTGATGGCTCACGACAATGAGGTAACTACTGAACTTAACTTTTCTTATGATGAATTACAAGAAGCATTTGAAGAGTTACATGAGGAATCTATGAGGTTATCCTTATTGGTTTCTCTAGAAAAGAAAAATTCAGCTTCCATTTTAGAAAAGAATAAAGAACTTACTAAGGAAAATGATTTTTTGAAAAATCAAAATAAGGAGCTGAATTTGACTTTAAAAAATTCTTCAAACACTTCGTGTAACGACATTAAGCTTAAAGCTAGTTCTTCTTCTTGTAAATTCTGCAAGGACTTGGTTAAAGAAGTTGAAGATTTAAAAGAAACCCTTGCTAAATTTACAAAAGGTAGAAATACTTTAAATTTAATGTTAGGTAGACAAAAATGTTTCTTTAATAGAGCGGGTTTAGGATATCAACCCGGTAGACATCAAAAGAAACTAAGTACCATTTTTGTCCCTGCCAGTAATCATAAGAAACCTCTTATTATATGTCATATTTGTGGTAAAAAGGGCCATGGTGCACATGAATGCAAACACCGAAAAGTGAAGTTCGTTAAACCGAACAATGAAGCTAGAAGGTGGCATGATTTAAACTATGGCTATACTAACGCTCAAGGACCCAAAAAGATATGGGTACCTAAAAAGAAACCTTGAATTCTTTGCTTGTAGGTTACTCCGGAAGGAAGGAAGGTATGGTGGTACTTGGACAGCGGATGCTCAAAACATATGACTGGAGATAAATCTAAATTCTCGCATCTCGTGCCTAAGGACCAAGGACATGTGACTTTCGGAGATAACAATGAAGGAAAGATTATCGGAATCGGTAAAATTGGTACACCTCCTAACCCTTGCATTGAAAATGTTTTACATGTTGAGGGCCTAAAGCACAATTTGCTAAGTATTAGTCAATTGTGTGATAAGGGCAATAGGGTTATATTTGATTCTGATAGTTGTATTATCGAGGGAAAAGTTGATAATCTTATTAAGCTAATTGCTCGCAGGATAAACAATGTTTATGTTATTGATTTTGATTCAATTCCCTCAAATGATGCGAAATGTTTATTATCTAAAGAGGATGAATCGTGGCTGTGGCATCGTAGAATAGGTCACATCCACATGGCTCATTTAAATAAAATTTCTTCTAAAAACTTAGTAGTTGGTTTGCCAAAGCAAAATTTTTCCTTTTATGAAAATTGTGATCCTTGTTCAAAATCAAAACTCATAAGGGCTACTTTTTCGTCTAAAAATCTTGTTTCAACTCAAAGGCCCTTGGAACTTTTACATATGGATCTTTTTGGACCGTGTCAAACTAAAAGCTTTGGTGGCAACTATTATTGTTTAGTTATTGTGGATGACTATTCTAGGTATACATGGACGCTTTTTATTACTCATAAAAAGGACGCATTTCATGAATTTAAAAAGCTAGCCAAGATTATTCAAAACCAATTGCATTTGAGCATTGCATCCATTAAAACTGATCATGGTGGAGAATTTGAAAATCATCTTTTTGAAAAGTTTTGCGAAAAACATGGAGTTAAGCATTATTTTTCCGCTCCAAGGACTCCAGAGCAAAATGGAGTTGTGGAGAGGAAAAATCGTTCATTAAAAGAGCTTTCTAGAACAATGCTTAATGACATGAATTTGCCTGCATATTTTTGGGCCGATGCAGTTAGTACAGCTTGTTATGTTATGAACCGTGTTTTGATTAGGCCTATTTTAAAGAAAACCCCCTATGAGCTGTACAAGGGGAGAAAACCAAATATTTCCCATCTTCGAGTTTTTGGATGTAAATGTTATGTGCATAATAATGGTAGAGAAAATCTAGGATGTTTTGAGGCTAGAGCTGATGAGGGTATATTCCTTGGATATTCTGCTTCGAGCAAAGCATATAGGATTTACATTAAATCTCGTAATACTATTGAAGAATCTATTCATGTATTATTTGACGAATCCGGTCCCAGAAGGTTGGGAAAGGTATCTGTTAATGACATTTCAGGTATTCTTGGAGATTTATTCATTGATGAGGATAAGGAGTCAAACGCCAAAGAAAAGGAGCATTCCGAAAGCAATGGAAAATCAGTCGAACCTGTTGAGGAGAAAAATCAAGAACAATCTATGGAACTCAACGCTGATTTGCCTAAGGAATCTGTGTTTTTGAGAACACGTGATACTTATTGTAATCACTCACATCTATTGTATTCAACCTTAGTGGTAGGGAGAGAATCCCATAATTGAACGTTGAGGCGTTCGTAGGGCGAGGAACCCTGCTGTGTGATTGAGGCCTCTAGCGAACGGAGGTTCCTAGTAGTGTGCGGGGTGTTCTTGGTTGTAATAGGGTGCGGCTCTATTGCTTGGTTATAAGAACTCTCGGGCGGGTCGCTTGGGGACTGGGCTAGGCCTTTCGACGGGAAGGCTGAACCAGTATAAAATTCTCCGGTGCAAGCTTTTCTATCCCTATCTCTTTTACTTTCCGCATATTTAATTTCTTACGTTTCCGCGCTACTCAATTATTATATTTCTATCATTTTCGCGATCCGTTTCATTCGTTTAATCTCTCCATCTCAAATCAATTTTTTAATTTGATACGAATTTTTCAATACAAAATAAAACTCGATTCACCCCCCCCCCTCTCGAGATTTTGAGGCCAAAACCAACACAATGTACCTATAACACTTTTCCCTTTACCAATAACAATATACACTCTCACATACACCCTCCACTCTGGGGAAAAACCGACCAGGAGTAAGTATTTCTCAACCTATAGTTGGATACTTCACCTCCTACTTAGGGAGGTCCCTCATATCCGCTTGCACAACACTTCACCTCCACTTAGGAAGGTCCCTCATGCGATTTGTGTTGATTTGTCCAAATCGGGCTTTAGCATAAATCACCCTCGACTGGCCCAAAGAAACCAAAGTAAATGGAATTATTATGGTTTGCTTACGACCAATCCGCAACATGGGAATCAAACCCATGTCCTGTGCAAGATCAACGTCCTCCATAATAATCCTCCTAATTTACTTTTGTCCTCATCAATCAAAAGAGACGTGTGTTTTTCCCCTACACCGAACGTCCACCTTTACACCATGAATGACACTAAATGCAAGTGCTATTCAATTGAGATTGAAATCCCTTTTTGTTCTCCTTTTTGAAATCACATTAATTTGATTCAAACTCAATTGAATAGTACTAGACCCTAAGGTGTGCATAACTATTAATACTTTTAATCATATAATAGCAAACACATCATAATCACAGAGAAATCAACAATTATATAACCAACATAACATTTAGCACATTTAAACATAGAATCATTTGTGCAAAATCACAATCACCTAGGGTTTTTCACACTAAACTATTTCTCCTAATCCTAATCTCAACTAAACATTCAAATATACCTAATCATGTCCCAATTACTAATTTCAAACCTTTCCCCTAAGCTAGACCCAATTTACCCCCCTTACCTTGAGGAGAGAGAAAGAGGAATTGGGGTTTTTGTTGGAGCTCCCACACCAAGCTCCAATCCATGCTCCAAGACTCCTATTCCTTGCCCTTTATCATCTTCTAAGACCAATTGAATGATTGGGAGGCTCAATTTTATGAATTAGAAAAGTTAGGGTTTTGGGTCCAATTTGGGGGTTTTATGAGAGAGAGAGAGAAAATTAAGAATTGAGAGAGGGGAATTGATTAGGGAGTGATGGTTGGAAGGGTTATGAAGTTAATTTGGTGTTAATTGGTGGGAACTTGGAGGAATTGAAAACCCTAAGAGAAGAGAAGAAGAGGGAGCTCGAGTGAGGAGAGAGGGAAACTTTGTGAAAATGAGCCAAATCACGTGTTCTTTGGCTGATAAAGCAGTGGTTAATCGATTAACCACTTTGGTTAATCGATTAACCACTTTGGTTAATTGATTAATCACTCATCAGTTGCACATAGTTAATCGATTAGCACCAGAAGGTGACTAGAAATTTAATCGATTAACCTACCCTCTAATCGATTAGTGGTTGAACATTGCCAAAAACTTAATCGATTAACTCATAGGTTAATCGATTAACCTGTTCATCCCACTTAATCCCTTGTACTTCGAATTGACCTAACTTCTTCGTTAACCGTCGGATCTTGCTCAAATATTGAGACAAGCATCCTAAGACACTCATCTTCACATCCAACGGTGGAATTTGGGTTTAGAGCTATGGATATTTAATTCCTAATCTCCTAAGGTCCTATGTTCTTTAGGTTTAAATAACTCCTCTACAACTCATTTCTAAGCTAATTCTACCTCATAAAACCTACTCTTACTAAATCCTACATTCTAAACACATTCTAACTCATCCTTAACTTATTCTATTCTATACTTAGCTAAATGCTAATTCTAAACACTTACTATTGCTAATACAAATTAATACTTCTAAAAGGAAATCGAAACATGCGAATGCTACAACACTTATCAATCCTACTAATTACGATACTTAAAGATCTTATAAAATTGGGGATGTTACAGTATGCCTAAGCATAAATTCATAAGTTGATATGTGGAAGTGATCAAATGATTTTTGGTTTATTAGGAATAAAATGGTGCATGAATGCTTTGAAAAAGTTAAGTAATTTAAGAGATTGAGACTTGTGATTTTGGCTTACCTTCTTGCACAATTCGGTTCTTGAATTATCATTAGGGGATGAGTTTATTTTGATAATAATAAATGCTACTTGAGTACACTTTAGTGATCTTCAATTAGGTTGGACTTGTTTTAAGTGTTTTGATGCATTTTGGTTGGATTATGACTTAGTTTTCTATTCGAAAGAGATTTGCATGAAAAGTACTTGCACATGCTTAATGAGCTTAAGGCTTTTTCACTGTTATTAAGGGACTAATTTAAATGCCTCTGAATTTTGGTATGATTTTTGGGGTTGATTTACTAATTTTTCAAGAATTGTTTTTAAGAAAACGATGTCGGAAAAATGAGTTTTGCAGAATGAGTGTGCACTGAGTTTGTGAACCTGTACTATTCCAAAAGACTTGAAATTTTTATGGTAAGGTCTTGCATATGTGAGGATACTCTCTGTAAAGTTTGAGGTTGTTCGGAGTTGATTTGGTATTTTATTTAAATAAAAACGGTGAGCAATTTTAGTTCAGGAATTTCAGAACAAGAGGGAAATTTAATTGAAAATGTATAACTTACAAAACTAAAAATAATCTGAATATTTTATGAGATGTTCCTTAATGTATGAAGATGTTTTGTACCAAATTTCATGTTAATTGAAGTTAGTTTACTATTTTAAATAAATGTAGGATTACTTCAGGTTGCAACAATCCTGATTTGATTTTTAGGGCAAAATTTGAATAAAAACTTGTGTTCTGGATGTTGGATTGGCTTGAAAATTTTATGTGAAGTATTTTAATATATGCTTAAGTGGTTTTCTGAGTTTGGGATTTTATTTCCTTGTATTTCCCGTATTTGGTCTAGCTTGTGTTTTATGTTTTTGACAAGTATAATGCCTTGCGCTTGTGGCTGGACTTGGCTGGATTTTTATTTTGATTATGATATTTGGATGTAATTAAATAAATGTAGGAAGTTGGTCTACGTTTTTATAAAGTTAAATTGCATGCTAAGTAGTGCAAATAGGTCTAAAGTTTAGAATACATGTTGTAACATCCCGATTTCTAATTCCAATAATAATTCGAATAACAATAATATTAGAAGTTGATAATTATGTTAAAGGAGGGCTTAAGATGATGGATTAGGATTTATTTGCGTGCCATAAAGGAGTTAAGAAGCATTGGCATCGGATAGGAAATTTAGAGATTGGCGTTAAGAACGGTGTTTTCGGTGTTAAAACACGCTTCATTAGGAAATTAAAAACAAAATATCTACAACTCTAAATGTAAATTCCACCATTGGATGTGAAGATAAGTGTCTTAGGAAGCTTGTCGTAGAAGGTAAGGTTAGAGATGATCACTCTAATTTTTACATCTGCTAGGGGACGATAACATCAACGAACTTGATGATGATGTCGCTATTTGTAAAACCCCAAAATATTAAGTCATAAAAATACGGGTTAACAAAAACTTTTTCTATAAAGAGTGTGAAAACCAAAAGTACTTTTCATCAGAGTAATATTACTTTTACAAAATATTCTGAGTGTAAAGCATGTATAATACAAAACCCCAAAAACCCTTTTTACACCCAGAGCATTGGTCTTCACAACTTGATCCTTCTGCAAAAGGATTTGGATGACGAGACGTCATCCTGGCTGTTACTTTTATTGAACTCTAGCTCCTACAAGAGTGGCTTCAGTCCTGTCCTTTGAGAGAACCTACCACACAGACATGGTAGTAGGGAGTCAGTCACTTGTCATATAGCCTAAGCAGATTATATGATTGGTCAAACACAATCATCTCATATATCATTTCAATAAATGCATGATCGAGTTTCTTATTAAACAGCATTAACTATAACTATTAATCTTTCATGCTACGCATGCACGTCTCTCAAATCATTCCTCCATAATCAACTCTTCCAGAAAACAACACTCTGGGATAGGCAATCGTGCGCTCGATGTTTCCACAACCTGTATAGCGGCCACACCGTTCTATACTGGAACCCCATCGACCACGATCCTAAAATGATACAAGGGGATGATCCCTGAACCATTGTCCACCAATAGTTCTAGGTCCTTGTCATTTCTACGGTGGCGGCCACACCGTTCCAACCGCCTCATGTAGCGGCCACACCGTACTACATGGTTTCCAATCCCGCATGCACCTCACTCGTTTTACAATTCCCTGTACACCATGCATGAGATGCATAACAAATATATTAATCTTCACATTATACACATGGCGGCCACATCGTTCCATGCCTTCATATAGCGGCCACACCGTACTATATGGAATCACACACATATGGCGGCCACACCGTTCCACATGTCTTCGTATAGCGGCCACACCGTTCTATACGGAATCCCATCACAATTACCACACATATGGCGGTCACACCGTTCCACATGTCTTCGTATAGCGGCCACACCGTACTATACGGAATCCCATTAAGTATAATGACTTCATGAAGGAGTTAACCTCAACATATGAGAATCAGAATGATTCCACTTATCCATCTTTAACTTATCCAAATCGGAGCAACAGCCCTAGCGCATTTGGATTGGATCCTCATAATCAACAGGCATCATCATGCCCGCATTATCCTTAACACTCCTTAAGTCATTATCCTCTTATGCTCCAAAGCATTAATTATCGAGTAGATATACTCACACTTTATCAAACCCTTGCTCAATATCATATTTATATCATGAAATATTAATCACATTCCATATCCTCAGTGTAATCATGATCACTTTTAATCCAATGAAGGCATTATGATTACTCCACTAATCATACCTCATTAAACAACTTATCCAGATATCATACTCAAAGTATTATTCATTAATCATGACCAATCGTCATACCCAAGGCATAATTCATTAGGCATATGCAATCATCATATACCACTCATAATTTATTTATCATCTTCAAGAAGGCACTATCAAACCAATTAAAAAGATAATTCTTGAATAATGGTTTACCCCCTTTTTACTTGTTCACATCATGCTCAACTCATTTAGAAATCAAAATAGAAATTAAGCAAAACCCTTTAAGGATTGAAAGAAAACCAAATTAATTATTCTCTTGTCTCAGGTCCTAACCGGTTACAAAACCCACTAACCGGTTAGAGACGACAGTACCTGAGAGCAAACCATTTATTCTTTCACCATGCATTGATGCAAACACAATATGTCTCATAGGTTGGTTCTCTTTAACATTATTCTCATAATGAATTCACAATCATGAAGTTATTGAATCATAACCACTCAAATATAGGAAACATGTTATAAAGCTATCATGACTTCACATTATTAATTTGAGGCATTAGTCACAATACTCAAGGTATAAGCACTTATCATTAATCACTTTAAACTTGAGTATTTAATTTTGTTTTAGGCTATAAAAGAGTAAGAAAAGCAATAGCATGAATTGATCCACAAACTAGTATTGAATTCAATGTTTTTATTATACACTAACCGGTTACAGAGAAATGCTAACCAGTTAGTCTGTATAAACCAGAATTTGAAAAACAAAGTCTCTTTATGAAATTCTCAATGATTTCAAACCATAATTAATTGGGGGGCTTTCATTACCTTTCTGTAAGAATTATTATGAAATGAAGTTAATTAATTTAGTGGAAAAGAACCAATTAATTTAAGGAAATCCAAAACATTTTATTTTTCAAAGCTGTCAGGTTGTAACTGGTTACAAAAACCAGCTAACAGGTTAGATTATGCAGCAGAATAACTAAAAGTGAGGTTTTTCAATACCATTTTCTTTTCTACTCAAAACTAGCCCAAAACAGATTTACCTAGAGTTATAATACCTCAAATTAAACATGTTTCATCACTTATAACATATCAAATCACATCAAATCCCTTGCATTTCATGATCACATTCCAATTTGCATAATAACACATAAACCAACAACTTAACCATCCAAATTCAGAAACACAGCAGCAATTCATGAAATATGCATCAAAATAGCTTGCATGCAGGGATTGTAACTTGCTCCACCCAGTGTTGGAGCTCATGGTGACCTCCAAGTCACAAACCTATTCAAAGCTATGCCCTTTTTGAGTCTCAAGTTGACTCAACCTATGATTATGCATTACTCTATCTCATTCTATTATGTTTTAATTTCAGATTAACATAATGACCAAGTGGTTATCTTGGTCTCCACACCAAGTAACCATGTCTTGATCCAATTGTCTGTGATTCAATCACGCAATCAACTTCACAATCAATAATCCTAGCAATATGAACGACTTCTCACATACCTTAGATATTTAGGACAGGTTTAAACATGTTTCGTTCGGCCACAACATAAAACGCAACGTCAGGCATCAGAAACTTGCACCAACCAGCAACTTCGTGCACCGACCAGCACCAGAATCAGCTCCGGCTACACCAGCATCAGCACCGGTCGCAACAGCACCTGCACCGGCCCGCACCAGGAACATGCATCAGACTCACCAGACTCCAACATCGGTGCATCAAGAACATGCACCAGATTTCAGCATCGGTGCATCAGGAGTCATGCACCAGACTCCAGCATCGGTGCATCAGGAACGTTGCACCAGGTGCATCAGAAGACAGCACCGGTGCACCAGAGAACTAGCACCAGCAGCACCACCATGCACCAGAGCTTGCATCAGCAGCACCACTATGAACCAGAGTGTTGCACCACAGACCAGCACCAGTGCACCAGAGGCGTGCACCAGAAAACAGCACCAGTGCATCAGGAAACTAGCACCGGCAGCACCGACACACACCGAAATGTGCACCGATCACACCGACATACCGTACCACCAATCTTACATCCTTGATTCAGCACCGACCGAGTCGAAAACAACCCCAAACAGCAGCAGCCAGCAACAGCCACCATAGCAGCAACCACAACCACACCGGAAAGGCCTTGATTTCACTCTCTTTTCTCACAAAACTCAAGCTTGATGTACAACCACCCAAGGTGAGTAAGTTGCACGAATTTGGAAAACACTTAACTGGTTCTAAACCACCTAGAACAGCAGCTTCTATTGCAGCCAAGGATAGCAGCAACTGCACACAAGGATTCCGCAAGAACACCAAGAAAACTCAAGCTCTTACTCACTTAATTCAAGACTTATTGTGCTGCAACTCAAGGCAAGTTACTTGCACGATTTGAGAATGAATTTTGGCAGAGTTTCAGTACAGAAAACACAAGGGAAATTGAACAAGAACACAGGAACAAAGAACCCTATTTATAGATCAAGAAAATGAAGGTGAAGGAGAGGGTGAGTCATCAACCAAGGACACCCATCCTTCCCTCAGCCCTACACGCATCCCTGACCTTCCATTAGGGTTCCACGCGTCCTGGGAAAGCTTGAGGAAGAAGAATCGTCATGATTTCCAGCTCAAACCGCCTTAATTTTATGCAGATGCAGAGGCACTAACCGGTTACTGGTTTTTCTAACCGGTTAGCCACTGCTAAAATTCAGAAATTCACTGTTTTGCTGAAAAATTCATATAAAAAGATTTACTTCTCAAAATACAATTTCCACCGTTGGATGTCAAGATAAAATCATTAGAAACCTTTTCTAAAAATTTGAGGATGATCCAATGGTTAATGAAAGAGATATAGTCCAATCTTTACATGATATTTTACTAAAATCTCATTTTCTTAAATGATAATTCATTTTCCAATAAACTACTTTCATAAAATACTCTTATTTATGAAATTTCTTTATTAAAATAAATATTTTATTTATTTATCCTCTTTATAAAAATGAGGGATGTTACACTCTCCCCCACTAAATTGAATTTCGTCCCCGAAATTCGTTTTCTAAAATTTTCACCTTCCAAAATATTTCCATAAAATAAATTTTTAATCTTACCTTTATCAAAATGTTTTGGGGATTCTCCCCCACTAAATTGATTTTGGTTACATTTTTCTCAAAATTTTCAATCTCCAAAAATATTTATAGAGAATATTCCAGATAAATCCTTCTAAACAAATCCTTTCAAATGGAAAATTCCAAATAATAATTTTCCAAATAAAAACATTTTGCATAAAACTTTAGAAAATTCTTTTTCCGCTGCGCACTCTGATCACTCAAGCACGATTGACGAATCATTTATATGACTTTATTCCTTAATAGTTGCAAACATTAGGGTGATCAGTCCTAATATTCACACCATTAATAATAAAATCATTCCTTTCAGATATAACCTTTCGCAAGAAAAGTCATACGACATATCTTTAAGTTAGATGAACTTAAAGATTGAGTATTTGTCACCATTAGATTTAGTTAGATAGCCAAGCGCTAGAGATATTTCCGTTGGGGAGACAAGGATTTGTCCTATCCCGGTGGTTATTAATCTCTCTAGTCTTAACTAATCTTTCTATTTCTGTAGTGTCCACAGATATTTATAACATCCAATTGTGATAAAGGTTTCGATCACAGAAATTCGGGTCAAAGATAACATCTAGATCTTCAAAATATCGAACGATTCAATTAACGTAATCGAAAGAAATAGCTAAGTACGTTAACTCAGATTAGGAGAAAGGACAACTTAAGGGTTTACCTCGCTTGCCTCGCTTGCCACCCGATCCTTTCTTGCTTTTCTTCTCCGGACAATCTGACGAGTAGTGCCCCGGCTTCCTGCAGTTGAAGCATACTATTCCCTTGGGTATACCACAGCTTGATCCGAAGTGATGTGCCCCACACTTTCCACATTGAGGTGGATAAGTGGTTCCTTTTCCTTTTCCTTTCTGGTTACCATTCTTCGATTGAGATTTTCCTAATCCCAATCTATACAGCTCCGGCTCCTCATATTGTTCTTTCTCTTCTTCCTCCAGCTGAGCTCTCATTTCCTCAATCTTTCGTTTCTTCTGAATTCGGACATTCTTTTCATAAACCTCCTTTGCTTTCATATCATCTTCGTAGATTCTGCACATGTTTACCAACATCGGGAAATTCCTTATTCCCTGATAACTGATTCCTGGCTTCAGATCCGGGCGTAGTCCATTCTCAAACTTTATGCACTTTGATCTTTCATCTGGATGATTCTGGAAGTATGGAGAATACTTCATCAAATCTTCAAACTTCGCAGCATATTCTCCAGCACTCATCTCCACTTGCTTCCGTTCTAGAAATTCAACTTCTTTCTTCCTCCTTTCATCCTCTGGGAAATATTTTTCCAAAAACTTTTCTTTAAATAGTTCCCAGGTGATGTGCCTATCCTCAGCTTCCAACAACTGCTTGGCGTGATCCCACCAAGTTTCTGCTTTGTCACTCAGCATATAAGTCGCATACACCACCATCTGTGCATCTGTACATTCCATAGATCGAAAGATTTTCTGAATCTCTTGCAACCACTTCTGAGCTCCTTCCGGGTTATGTCCTCCTTCAAACTGAGGGGGGTTGCAACTTCGGAACTCTTTCAGTCCTCTAAATTCAGCAGGTCTAGCATTGCATCGGTGAGGTTGATTTGCTTGTTGTTGATGTTGATGCATATTCTCTAACACAGTAGTGATCCTTTCTAACATTTCATTCGTATGGTTTCGATTTCTCCTTGCCATAGTAGACCAGCGCTATGGACTTAAGGTTAAGGTGAGGTCTAGAGAAGAACATACAACTCTATTCAACTCAGACTATAAGTGTAATATCTGTTGAGCATTGAACGTCTACACTCATAGAAACTCGGGTCAGAGTTACACAACTTATTGAGTATTGGAAGGACCATACTCCACAGCCGAGAGTTGGAACCATTGCTCTGATACCATAAAATGTAACACCCCAAAATATTAAGTCATAAAAATACAGGTTAACAAAAACTTTTGCTATAAAGAGTGTGAAAACCAAAAATACTTTTCATCAGAGTAATATTACTTTTACAAAATATTCTGAGTGTAAAGCATGTATAATACAAAACCCCAAAAACCCTTTTTACACCCAGAGCATTGGTCTTCACAACTCGATCCTTCTGCAAAAGGATTTGGATGACGAGACGTCATCCTGGCTGTTACTTTTATTGAACTCTAGCTCCTACAAGAGTGGCTTCAGTCCTGTCCTTTGAGAGAACCTACCACACAGACATGGTAGTATGGGAGTCAGTCACTTGTCATATCGCCTAAGCAGATTATATGATTGGTCAAACACAATCATCTCATATATCATTTCAATAAATGCATGCTTGAGTTTCTTATTAAACAGCATTAACTATAACTATTAATCTTTCATGCTATGCATGCACGTCTCTCAAATCATTCCTCCATAATCAACTCTTCCAGAAAACAACACTCTGGGATAGGCAATCGTGCGCTCGATGTTTCCACAACCTGTATAGCGGCCACACCGTTCTATACTGGAACCCCATCGACCACGATCCTAAAATGATACAAGGGGATGATCCCTGAACCATTGTCCACCAATAGTTCTAGGTCCTTGTCATTTCTACGGTGGCGGCCACACCATTCCAACCGCCTCATGTAGCGGCCACACCGTACTACATGGTTTCCAATCCCGCATGCACCTCACTCGTTTTACAATTCCCTGTACACCATGCATGAGATGCATAACAAATATATTAATCTTCACATTATACACATGGCGGCCACATCGTTCCATGCCTTCATATAGCGGCCACACCGTACTATATGGAATCACACACATATGGCGGCCACACAGTTCCACATGCCTTCGTATAGCGGCCACACCGTTCTATACGGAATCCCATCACAATTACCACACATATGGCGGCCACACCGATCCACATGTCTTCGTATAGCGGCCACACCGTACTATACGGAATCCCATTAAGTATAATGACTTCACGAAGGAGTTAACCTCAACTTATGAGAATCAGAATGATTCCACTTATCCATCTTAAACTTATCCAAATCGGAGCAACAGCCCTAGCGCATTTGGATTGGATCCTCATAATCAACAGGCATCATCATGCCCGCATTATCCTTAACACTCCTTAAGTCATTATCCTCTTATGCTCCAAAGCATTAATTATCGAGTAGATATACTCACACTTTATCAAACCCTTGCTCAATATCATATTTAGATCATGAAATATTAATCACATTCCATATCCTCAGTGTAATCATGATCACTTTTAATCCAATGAAGGCATTATGATTACTCCACTAATCATACCTCATTAAACAACTTATCCAGATATCAAACTCAAAGTATTATTCATTAATCATGACCAATCGTCATACCCAAGGCATAATTCATTAGGCATATGCAATCATCATATACCACTCATAATTTATTTATCATCTTCAAGAAGGCACTATCAAACCAATTAAAAAGATAATTCTTGAATGATGGTTTACCCCCTTTTTACTTGTTCATATCATGCTCAACTCATTTAGAAATCAAAATAGAAATTAAGCAAAACCCTTTAAGGATTGAAAGAAAACCAAATTAATTATTCTCTTGTCTCAGGTCCTAACCGGTTACAAAACCCACTAACCGGTTAGAGACGACAGTACCTGAGAGCAAACCATTTATTCTTTCACCATGCATTGATGCAAACACAATATGTCTCATAGGTTGGTTCTCTTTAACATTATTCTCATAATGAATTCACAATCATGAAGTTATTGAATCATAACCACTCAAATATAGGAAACATGTTATAAAGCTATCATGACTTCACATTATTAATTTGAGGCATTAGTCACAATACTCAAGGTATAAGCACTTATCATTAATCACTTTAAACTTGAGTATTTAATTATGTTTTAGGCTATAAAAGAGTAAGAAAAGCAATAGCATGAATTGATCCACAAACTAGTATTGAATTCAATGTTTTATTAGACACTAACCGGTTACAGAGAAATGCTAACCAGTTAGTCTGTATAAACCAGAATTTGAAAAACAAAGTCTCTTTATGAAATTCTCAATGATTTCAAACCATAATTAATTGGGGGCTTTCATTACCTTTCTGTAAGAATTATTATGAAATGAAGTTAATTAATTTAGTGGAAAAGACCCAATTAATTTAATAAAATCCAAAACATTTTATTTTTCAAAGCTGTCAGGTTGTAACTGGTTACAAAAAACAGCTAACAGGTTAGATTATGCAGCAGAATAACTAAAAGTGAGGTTTTTCAATACCATTTTCTTTTCTACTCAAAACTAGCCCAAAACAGATTTACCTAGAGTTATAATACCTCAAATTAAACATGTTTCATCACTTATAACATATCAAATCACATCAAATCCCTTGCATTTCATGATCACATTCCAATTTGCATAATAACACATAAACCAACAACTTAACCATCCAAATTCAGAAACACAGCAGCAATTCATGAAATATGCATCAAAATAGCTTGCATGCAGGGATTGTAACTTGCTCCATCCAGTGTTGGAGCTCATGGTGACCTCCAAGTCACAAACCTATTCAAAGCTATGCCCTTTTTGAGTCTCAAGTTGACTCAACCTATATTATGCATTACTCTATCTCATTCTATTATGTTTTAATTTCAAATTAACATAATGAACAAGTGGTTATCTTGGTCTCCACACCAAGTAACCATGTCTTGATCCAATTGTCTGTGATTCAATCACGCAATCAACTTCACAATCAATAATCCTAGCAATATGAACGACTTCTCCCATACCTTAGACATTTAGGACAGGTTTAACAATGTTTCGTTCGGCCACAACGTAAAACGCAACGTCAGAATCAGCTCCAGCTACACCAGCATCAGCACCGGTCGCAACAGCACCAGCACCGGCCCGCACCAGGAACATGCATCAGACTCACCAGACTCCAACATCGGTGCATCAAGAACATGCATTAGGGTTCCACGCGTCCTGGGAAAGCTTGAGGAAGAAGAATCGTCGTGATTTCCAGCTCAAACCGCCTTAATTTTATGCAGATGCAGAGGCACTAACCGGTTACTGGTTTTTCTAACCTGTTAGCCACTACTAAAATTCAGAAATTCACTGTTTTGCTAAAAAATTCATATAAAAAGATTTACTTCTAAAAATACAATTTCCATCGTTGGATGTCAAGCTAAAATCATTAGAAACCTTGTCTAAAAAATTTGAGGATGATCCAACGGTTAATGAAAGAGATATAGTCCAATCTTTACATGATATTTTACTAAAATCTCATTTTCTTAAATGATAATTCATTTTCCAATAAACTACTTTCATAAAATACTCTTATTTATGAAATTTCTTTATTAAAATAAATATTTTATTTATTTATCCTCTTTATAAAAATGAAGGATGTTACACTATTGATAGATGTGAGATCGGGACTGATCACCTCGATCTTTGCAACTATTAGTGGTCGATATCATTGACACTTTCCAGCTAAAATCAAGACTGACAGATAGGAGCCTTAAGCCAATGCACCCATTTACTAGTTGTGTCACTGCGTATAGAAGTCGCAAGAGAACCGAGCCGAGCATACCCCGTAGTAACCGTCTCTAGTCCTCATGAGAAGTCAAACTAAAAGCCCCAAAACTCATCAAGAATTTTATTAAGAATCCGGAGCGGTTATTCGCAAGAAAGGCGAAACTGGATGAGTTAGTAGCGTACCCACGCCGGTACCGACCCAAGTAAACTAGTGACCCATAATAGAGTAATAGAGTTCACATGTGAACAAGTAATAGAGTTCGCAAACCCTAGGGAATTCGGTCCAACCCTTCGACCACCAACCGGTAACCAACTCAACACGACCCTCGGTCACGAGAGTAATGTAAACCTTTTTCTTCTTATTATTCTTAGTTCTGAATCAACCTTGATGCAACAATTTCAATCCTTACCGAATGTGTTCTTGCTTCAACCAACCAAAGTTGGTGAACTCTTGATTTTGTTGCATTCTTTGTTTTTCATTTGTGTATATCAAATGTTCATAGAATTATAGTTTTGTCTACTCAATTCGGTTTCTCTTTGATTAGAAAAGTTAGGACCTTAATTCATTACATTCTACAAGAAACCCTAGAATTGCATGATGTTAGACTAATTTTCTTAAAGCAAGAGCACAAATCCCTCGTGGAATTCCAAAGAGTACGTTCCTTTCGCTGCTAGATTCTTATACTCCTCATTGGAAATCGTATGAAGGACGATTAGAAGCTGATGCATTCAATTCCCTGCTTCCTGGCATCGACATAGCCAGGTATGTCGATGCCAAGTGGGGAGAACTTAGTGACCAAACCAAGATCTTGTCTAGGTAACAAACGGAAATGAGAAAAAAAGTCGGGCGAGAACAAGAAGCGAAGTGTTTGGACATAAGTTCAAAAACGTCAAGGAGTATGGACTCGGAATTATCCTAGGCGGGAGAAAAAAACAAAAGAGAATTTAAAACCCGTAGTCATAAGCTTTATCAATGGGATGGTTCTCCATTTACGGAACGGAACGGAATTTCGGGGACGAAACTCTAATAAGTGGGGGAGAATTGTAACATCTCGAATTCTAATTCCAATAATAATTAGAATAAGAATAATATTAGAAGTCGATAATTATGTTAAAGGAGGGCTTAAGGTGATGGATTAGGATTTGTTTGAGTGCCATAAAGGAGTTAACAAGCATTGGCATCGAATAGGAAATTTAAAGAAGACCAAATGGGCGTTAAGAACGGTGTTTTCGGTGTTAAAAACACGCTTCATTAGGAAATTAAAAAAAATATCTACAACTCTAAACGTAAATTCCACCGTTGGATGTGAAGATAAGTGTCTTAGGAAGCTTGTATCAAAATTTGAGCATGATCTGACGGTTAACGAAGAAGATATAGCGATTCGAGTGCGAGACCTTCAGGCCACGCCCAGGCGCGCCACCACCCGCGCCCAGGCGCGCCAGCCCTGATGCACCAACCCAGCAGTACCCCGCGCCCCCCGGCACACCAGTCTTAAAACTGGTGTTGCAGCCCATTCAAGCACCAACCGCACCATCTTCTTCCCTCTCCCTCTTGGACGAGTTTCCCACCCTAAAACCCTAGGTCCTTCAATCCCAAAAATCTATGCGAAAACCCACTAAATCATCATCAAATATTGATTCTCATCAGTGATAACCACTCAATCCTTCATCAATCTCTCAATTTCTCTCTCAAGAGTCATGATCAAGAGTTAGGGTTCAACATCCATTCTTGATTTTACTCATTTCAAGCCTCAAGTAAGTTGGATTCAAGCTTTCCCACTCCATCCATCATGATATACGAATTTCCTTCCATTATTTCTAACTAATTTCATTTATTTTGCTTCATTGTTCATTTCTCTCTCCTCCATAGCTTTGGAGCTTTCTCTCTCTACACGGTTGAGGTAAGAGGGTTGTATTACCTTTATTTAGGACATGACTTCTAGGTTGTTTATAGTGATGGCTAGGAATAGAAAAGATTAGTCATGAGAATAAACAATAGGGTAGTTGAAGTTGACAATATGTTAATTGGGAAAATAAAGAACATGACCCACTAGGTGAAGTATGAATTAGTGTGTAGGTAGAAATGATAATAATAAGTTAAGAACGAAAGTATAGAAATTGAACCCACTCGAATGTTGTGAATATGTGCATTGTATGATGTTTGTTTGTAATGTGTGGAAATATAATAGAAATGTAAACAATAGGATAAGTAAGAAGATGATGATAACGAGACCACTTGTATGTCTGAAGTGTATGTGGGGATTAGGCTTGAAAATGAACATAGGATACAGTAAAATAATAAGTATTACAAATAAATGGATGAATAGAGGGATTGGGCATGTACGTAAGTGATTGATTGAGTGAATGCTTGAAATAAGTTAGGACTAAGAGGATAACTTTAATTAGTGAATAAAAATTTAAGAAGTAATGAATATAAGAAAGTGTTGTGAATTGACTTAGACTAGTTGGATGACCTTAAGTAGTAAGAATAAATTATAATAAGTAAGGAATAAAGGGAATGATCGCGAAAGTGTGTTGATTGTGAATGTTTGAATTGTTTGTTAACTATTAGATGATAATAAGAATATGTTTATAAGCTAATCTTGAAAGGAAAGAGAGAAGAGGATAATTGAGAGAAATTAAAATGAGAGAAAGAATGAGTAAGAAAAGGAAAGAAAAAGACTAAAGGAACAAAGAAAGAATGAACTTAAAGAAAAAGAAAGAAAGAGAACGACTGATGGTCTGTTGGACTCAGTCAGAAAGGAAAGAGAACGACTGATGGTCTGTTGGACTCAGTCACAAAGAAAAGAGAAAGACTGATGGTCTGTTGGACTCAGTCATAATCGGAATTGTGAATGTCAGGCCATAGAAGACGCACAGGAGGAGCGCGTTGGTTGCGTAAGACTCACATGTTGACGTGTGCAACGGTAAGACGCACATGAAGTTGTGCGCAGTGGTGGGTTCACAAAACTGTAAAAAATGAAAACAGAGAACAAAGAAAGAGAACAAAGAAATGAAAGAAAACAAAAGATGGAAAAGAAAGAGATCTAAACAAAAGAAAGAATGCGATTAAATGAATAGGGAACTAAGAATGAAAAGAAATGTAAGAATAAGAGATCAGTAAAGTGAATTAAGTGCGGTAATATAAATAAGAAAAATAAAAGAGTTAATAGTGAAGAGAAAGATAATGAATGTATGTGTAACACCCTAATTAATTTTACCCTTTTCCGATTTTAGGACTTAAAAATTTCTTTTAATTAAGACATATTAATTTAACTCATATAATAAAGTAGACCAAAGTATCAGCGAAAGGGGTTTATACAAAAGCACCGAATTGCAAAACAACATAATTACAAACTTTCGGTTACATAAAGCAAAAGACCAAAACATCAGTGTTTTTGCTCGGCCAAATGGCCGAGGACTTGAGTTACTATCTGACTCTATAGACCTACTCTCCCTGTGAGGGAGAGTGAACCTGCTCGGCCAGGGACTGCATTTGCTCGGGCTCGGTACCTGAAAAATGGTAAGGAGGTGAGCATTACGCAGAACTTAAGTAAGCAGTTTCTAATGACATACCGACCTACCAAGCCAAACACAAGTAAACAATTAAGCATATTAACACATATTCGGTCAAACAATGCATCATACACAAACAACCTTATTATGCTCGGATCATACTTGTTTCCCATTGTATGTTTTACCTATCATTTTTACTCCCATATTTCCGATCATTTACCCTTGTATTCTTTTCTCAAGTCTTATTCTCTTTTTACTCGGTCTCTGTTTCTCTTTGCTCGGTCTCTTCCTCTTATCATTCATCCTTTTACAAGTCTTACATCTTTTTATTCTTCTCGGCTGCGTACACCCATTGCACGTCTTACACCATTTATGCTCGGATTCTAGAGTGTCCAAAACTGCGAGTACCCAGTACCCATCTTACAGCTGGGTATCTCGGCGTCTTACGCGATCAAGGCACGCACCCAGTACGAGTCTTCTATGACCAGGAGCACGTCCAGCCGATTTCTTCTATGGAGTTAAGGAGTGTCCATAATGCGAGCACCCAGTACTCGTCTTACAGTTGCGCACACCCAGTATGCGTCTTACGCGAACAATGCACGCACCCAATACGCGTCTTCTATGACCAGGAACACGTCCTAACCGATTCTGTTGCTCGGAACCTTGTGTGAGTCATGAATGCGAGCACCCAGTGCTCGTCTTACAGCTGCGTGTAACATCCCTAATTTAATTCCCAAGTTTAATAAGGAGATTAGTGGACTTAAGAGGTGAAGAGTGGTAGGAAAAACCCAGTGATAGATATTAGAACCAAGAATAGTTAGAGAATAGTTAAAGTTTCTAAATAGGGAGAAAAATTAGGATTTTAATATTTAGATCTCAAAACCCAAAACCAACCGTTGGATTTGAAGATAAGTATGTTAGGAAGGTTATCTTCAAATTTGAGCAAGATCCAACGGTTAACAAAGAAGTTATGGCCATTTGAATTACGAAAGGTGCTGTCATTTTTAGCATTGGATATCTATATCCAACATAGGACATCGATGTTGGATATCGATATCCATAGGTGGATATC
This sequence comes from Crotalaria pallida, assembly GCA_037953625.1. Lineage (NCBI taxonomy): Eukaryota > Viridiplantae > Streptophyta > Magnoliopsida > Fabales > Fabaceae > Crotalaria > Crotalaria pallida. The sequence continues at coordinate 54,447,268 of CM075650.1, read as the reverse complement.
GATATCCACTACCCTGCTGCACCAGATTTAAGTCTGTAAACATGAATTTTAGTGGCATTTTCATTGTTTTCTCTTCTTCGTCTTCTCTCTTCTTTTCTCTCTTTGGTTCCATGAACCAAATCACCATCACCAACACTAAGCTCCATGATTTGAGGCACCAACAACCTCCCTCATGGAAACCAACACCTTTTCCCTCTTTCTTTTCTTCTTAAACCTTGGATTTCTCTATTTTCCAAGGAAACCCTAAACCCCCAATTTGGTACTTCATGGCATAGAACCCTCTAATCATCAAGAGAAGCATGGAAATTGGTTGAGGGCTAGTAGATAGAGGCCAAGGAACTTGGATTGGGAGTCTTGATGTGGGAGCTCCTTCAAAAACCCTATTTTCCTCTCTCTCTCTCTCACTCTCTCTAAAAGGTAAGGGGGAGACATTTGGCTTAAATTAGAGAAAGGATATAGTGATAATCATAGAAATATAACTATATACGTAATTGGTTCTTTATTTGCATGAGTTATGTGTGGTTTCTTACACTAGGGTTTTATGTTAAAGTGATTGGTTGATGATTATGTTTGGTTTTATGTTTGGATAATTGAATATATGTTTGTGAATTTGGGTGATATGCATAGATTAGGATTGATATTATTACTATTATGGAATTGTGCCTATAAATGGTAATTATTGCATTATCATGGACAAACACCCTAAGCTAGAGGATATCTAAAAAGGAATATAATTATATAAAGGTTTGACTATTCCAATTTAAGTAAAATATGTAGAAACACGTGCATTAAGAAGTGAGGAAGGACGATAGGAATTGGAAAAGATACGAGAACATTCTATGGACCGAAGGACAGGTTCCATAGAATCGACGGACGAGAGTGATATAGTGACTCGATACATAATCGTGGGAAATTATCGTAGAGGACTTTGATCCACTAAAAGGACCATACCAGTACGAAGGACTGTACTGTGCCATCAGTGGTCGTGGATTGGTCTTGTGCACGCTATGATAATTCTATCTGTCACTTAAGCACATCTGGACTAGTTAAGGATGGTTCCCGCTAGAGCCAATTTGGGAAAACGACCCAAGTTGTACGAAGGACTGTACTGTGCAAGCATTGGTTGGGGAACACTTACTCCTGGTTGATCTTTTCCAATTTGTGTGGAGGGTGATGTGAGGATATATGGAAATATGGAATTATGGGCATATGGATAAATGGAAATCAATGGAAAATGGTATATGGATTATTATGGATTATGGAGTTGCATTGCATCATATGCATTTGTGCATTTTGGATTATAATATGGAAAATATATGGAAACTTTATTTATATGGAATCCTATATTGGTGTGATGTGTATATACTTATATTCTATTATTGTTATTATGTGTTTTCTTTAATTTCTGTTTAAATGTCTCACCCTCTTGGTCGACATTTTTAGGTACACAATGGTGATAAATTGGATATCCAGCCATTGAGGAGCATTACACTCCAAATGATGGAGTGTAATGGTTATATATGACCCCAAGGGTCAAGTTTATGCAACCTTTAGTTCTGTAATCATAAATGGTAAATTAATTATGTTTTATAAAGGATACTCAAATAATATTTTCTTTAAGTTATATTTGTGTAAACAAGTACAAGGACTTTATAATTATATTGGAACTTCATTAGGAAGTCAATTTTTAAATTTGGTTCATTATCTGTAGTGCATCTAGAATCTGACAGGTGATTTGAATTATAAGGGAAAGATTCAATTTTTAAAGTAAACCCTGTCAAAATTTTTATAAACTCACTGTTTTCCTAAATTATCCATATTATTTTAAAAGGCAAGGTGTTACACTGCGCACACCCAGTATGCGTCTTACGCGATCAATGCACGCACCCAGTACGCGTCTTCTATGACCCGCTCACACAACCATTTCTCTTTAATTACTCTTTTGTCTTTATACACATTTATTATTAAGTTCCTCTCGGCTCATCCCCCTTGTTGACCCTGTTCACTTGTCTTCTTATTACTTATTTCTTAATTAAAATTTTCTCCCTTAATCAGTTAATAGTATTTACCCCATTTTCCCGTCTCGGCCTCTCATGGTCGGCTTATATGCATAACTAGCAGTAAAAAACATGAGCAACAATTATCACAGTTTATAAACATTTATGTAACAGCCAGAATCAGCATACACACATTTATCACTTATTTATCGATTTTCTGTTCATATATCCATTTCATTCCCTAAAATTTCCCTATGTCCAAATCCTAAACTAGCACCCATTCTTGGTACCCGTTATAAACACACTAGGAACCCAAACCTAAGCTAAGGTGACACTCACTCCTTACCTCGATCCGTGAGAGATAAGAGTGCTGTGAGTTTTGAGTCTGGTTACTTTGCTTTCGGTTTCTTGAACCCAAAATCCCTTGAACCGTTGCAACGCCTTCACTGAGCCTCAGAAACGCCGTGGAGAAACTGGAAGCTTCCGAAGAGATGAAAGAAATGGTTTTCGGTTTAGTGGATAATGATGGAGAGGAAGAGGGGGTAGAATATGTGAGTGAGATGAGAAATGGTGAGTTTCTGCACTGGAGTTTTTAGAGAGAAGATGAAGAAAACGGAGAAGATGAAATATCAGATATATATGGTAGTTTGGTGAGAGCTTTGGCTTTTGTTTCCTTTTTTTTTGGAAATGATCATGGGGTTCTGATTGGAGGCTTCCCAAAGAAGCTTAGCATAGATGTCTAGGATTCATTGGCTTTCTGGGGAAGTCCCCAATAGGAACTTGAGGGGGACAACTATGACTTGATTGTGACATAAAGTGATTAAGAGGACATTCGCACGTTGGGAGTGATTGGAAGTGTGCCTGTTGTGTGTGTGAGCTTAGCACTCGGCTCTAGTTTGTCGAGACAGGATCTTGGCTATCAGGTTCTGGGTTGAGACTATACTAGGTTTCACTCGGACTACAGGCGTAACATCGCAACGCTCGGCCCCTAACTACCTAACGTTGCAGGATTAAACGCTCGGATAGAGGGTGAAACGCTCAGCATGAAGAGCCGAGGAGAATTAGCGTCGGCAAAAGTCTGATCTTATCACTCCCTCGTCGGCCAGGGAAAAGCCAAACCTATAGTCAGTTTACGCAACTCGAATCGCTAAGCTCGGCTACTTGGTCGACTCAATATACTCGAATTTTCGCACTTTTGCTAAGGGTCCACTATTTCAATTTGTGTTTCTTCTTAATAAAATATCAATTTATTTCTATGGTTTTTCCTTATGTCCAAACACGATTTATTCAAATTAAATTGGATATTAAATTGAGGATGTTACAGTATGAAAATGCTATGTTTATTGTGTGTAAATAATAAAGTAGGCCTAGTTTATTTACTATGTCTTCTTAGAGGTTATTTCTTAAGTTCTGTGTAATGCTACCCTTCTTGTTATTTTTCCTACAGGTACAGAAGAAGCATGCACAAGTCTTGGCCGAGCAGGAGCACACTCCACCACGTGGAGTGTAACATCACCATGAGTGGACTAATATTTATGATATAAAATGTTATTTTGGAAATGCGAAATATGTATTAGTATATGCCCTGAACTTGTATTAATAGGGCATTTTGATTAAACCGGTTCTAGTGTTATTATGTTTTGTGCTTTAAACTTTCTCTGGTCTGAACAGGTACAAACAATAAATTTTGGGAAAGTCCAAAAAACAGAGGAAACCCTGCTGGATTTTCGTCGAAATTTTCAAGTATTGTTTATAATAAATCTTAAATTAACTAAATAAAAGTGAGGGTGTTACACATGTGCCCTAATTGTTGTGTTTCTATGTTTCGGTTTTGTGCAGAAAAATAGGTGGCTGTAAGAATCTATATATTTTGAGTAATATGATTGCTAGTATGATGTGTTTGAAAATAATCTAAGGCATGATAATTAAGTTGTTTGGATTAGAAGTAAGCTTGTTTTTGATAAAGTGAGTTTATGGAATGAGTGTGACTAATTTGCTATGCTATGTGATACTTAAATAAAATTAATTGCATTACTAAGAAAGTGGAGGAAAATGAGTTGTGTATATAAATGCCTAAGATTTAAAGGATATGTGTTTTTCATGTTTTAAATGATTATGTGCTAAGTGTTCGACTTGATGTTTTGCCTTCGAAATGAATTTGGTTTTGAGTTGTTTGATTTTAATTCATTTATGGATATTGGAACTATTTTATGGCTGTCCAAATGTTATTTAAGGTGTGTGATTTGAAAAAAAATAAGTTGTTTTTAAGTGTTTATTTTATTTAAGAAGTGTTGTGAATTGACGTACGGTTTTATGGTGTTTTCAGATGTTTGAAAAGTGATTTTATGAAACCGTGTGTGGCTGTCCAGAATTTTAATTAAGGTGTTTTCGATTTGTAAAATGTTTACAATTATTTAAAAGCATGGGTTTTAAGTGTTTTGAGTTATAGTGAAAGCTAGATCATATAACCGGAAGTTTTCCAATAGATGTTTTTGGGTCCGAGTGAGGTGCTGTCCGATAAGGACCAGCTGTAACAGCCCGATTTTCGTAAGCCAAAGTATTTACTTAAAGTTGCAAAAATTTGAGGCCAGATTTTTTTTTTGTAAACACCTTGTTGAAAAGTCATTGTCGTATTTAAAAGTCTTTTTTTTTGTTTTTTTTTTAAAATCGAGTTGTTACCAAAACAATCCTTTTCATAAAACCTTCCTTTCATGAAATAATTTAGTTTCATTAACGTTAATACTCATAACGGATTTCAAAAGTTACATTGGCCTTCCTTCCAAAGTGAAGCGCTTTTACAAAACATGATTTTCATTTGGCTGTATTACATAAGTGGCACATTGCTTGGTAATCCTTGGCCCAGAACACACATCGTAACTTAAACTAACTTTACTACTAACGTTTCCGCTGCGCTACTCTGATGAAGATATCCGTATGAAGCTTCCTTTTTCTTCTTGAGCCCTTTCTTCACTCCCGAAATGAAGTCACCATACTAAGCCCAGCTCCATTGCCTTCAGAGTGAAGAACTCCTCGTGATGCTCCGTCTGCCCGTTGCGACATCAGCAGCACCAATATAACAACGAACAGGAGAGAGTAAGCGATCCGAACGACGCATCGTCGATGGCGTGGAATTACGATAGGCAAGATAGAAGGACCATACAATCATACAACACACAACATACATACCACACAATAACCAAACATATCATTATATTTCTTGTTTTACCAAGTTTATACGCATTCCTTCTTTCTCAACTGTTTTCGCAATCTCTTTTCATTATCACGTCTTATCAAATCATAACCTTTGATGATTGGGGGAGAAATCATAGTATCATCGAAGTACTCTCTTTGTTATCCTCGTCTCACATGTCTACATCTCCTCGGTCATCCATCCAGCCTAGTCGGAAGCAAACAGGAGTACAAGACCTTTACCGTGCGGGCACGACAACTGTCAACACAAATGGTCCCAGACCAGGAGGACTCAGCCTCAATAATATCAATAAACATGGCACACTGCCTCGCAGTGGCAAACAAGATGCCCCACTTCAGTCCCTCTCACTGTTCTCGATTTGCAATCTAGGGGGCGACAGTATGTTTCTAGTGGGCCCGCAGAACTTGCCACGGCATTAGACCCAGTCCCCACCACGTTAGTGCGCCACATGTGGAGTTCGTTCTGCCTAGAAACATACTCTAGACTTCTTGACGTTTCACCGTCATCGTCCTCCCCTAATGCAATCTCGTCCTAAGTATCCGCAGATACTTATCGTTTCTTCCTCTCAACTACTTCGCACTCTCATACCTCACCGCACATGTCTTTTAAGTCTTTTATCTTTTTAATTTATCCTAAGGTCGGCTCATCCTTCGTGCAACCCTTCAATGAGTCCCGACCACTAACTGAGCACAACCTTTCTCTCATCAAACTCACATAGCACAGAGCTGGGATCACATCAATAAACTCAAATTTCGTTTCTCAATCTTGCTCCACATTCTCCATTCCTGGCAACCATCTCATTTCCAACTCTTTTCCCACAACAATAATTTCGAAAACTATCTCGAAACACCATTTCATAAGCTTTCACCAAATGTCCAACTCTTTCATAAAATCACTCCTCGTAAATTTTCTCAAAAATCACTTTCATAATTTTCTTAAAGTCTCTTTCCACAAACTCCCTCAACATCTTATTTTCAAAACTTTCTTTAAAAAAAAAAAGAAATCTGGTTTTCGCAAGTTTCCAAAAAAAAAACCCGCTCTCACGGCTTTTCACAAAATTTCCTTTCATACGCTTTCTCAACAAAACATAGTTTCCGCAAACTTTTCCCAACAATATTATTTCAAAAGGACTTTCCCCAAAACACCATTTCAAAAAGACTTTCTTTAAATAACATTTCAAATATTTTATCAAAAGATGGTTTCCCCAAAACTCTCCTCAAACTACATCTTTTCACAAGACTCTTTCAAAAAGATTGTTTCGTAAAACTTTTCCGAAAATACTTTTCAAAAACCCTTTTCGAAAGCACAACGTTGCTGGGCACTAATGGAGGAGCAAGCTCAACTCGACACTAGTCCCCAGACTAAAACCAAAAACAAAGGAGCCCCGCTCCGCTCAAACCACATCTCCTCACATTCAACATTACATTCCCAGCTCTGGCTCATTCTCAACATTACCATTAATTCATTCCCCCATCTCAACTCTTTTCTTATTACTCTTCCCTCATTATCTCATTACTTTCGCAATTCATTTCTTTCATTTTCATTTCCCATTTCCGGACGTAACAGACGTCCGTCAGTAGATTATCATTATTAATCAACAATACTCAATTTCACCTTGCATAATTAAATAAACAACTAAATAAAGGCATGCTATCAATCACACAAACATCACACAACAACAATGTGGTCTTTGTCGCATTCATATAAGTGGCCACACAATCAAACAATTGCCACTTATATACTACTGACTCCAACCACTTAGTCCCGATCTTTGAGATGATACTCGACGTCCTAATAAATCACCTAACACCACAGTGTCTTAGGATAGCTTCTCTCTCACCTGGCTTCGTAGCTACCGATTCTATGAGTTCCGAACGATCAGCTTCCTTCCTCGTCTGCCCGACTCCAACTTCTTCCAAGTCCCAGAAAGTAGATATATGAGTATTAAGTTTTATTTTAATATTAGTCTTAAATCATTCTCAAAACAACTTAAGAAAATCCAAACATTGTCTTCATTTTAAAACCGAAACATTAATTCTTTCACTCAAATTTGTCCAAAATTAAGCACTAACTTCTATACTTTAAAATCATGAGAAAATAATCAATTAAATTTATTTAAATAAAAAGTTTCTTTGCTGGTCCTTCTTGGACAGCACTGGATTCAATTCCAAAAACACCGAAAAATCGCACTTTTCAAATCATCTCTGTCTTAGATCGAAAACCCATAAAACTTAACTTTTAAACACCTTGAAAACACTTTTTAAAACAAGAAATGTAACTTGGAAAATTCTGGACAGCATCACGTCCTAAGTTCTAAATTCATTTTCCATTGTTTAAAACCAATTTAAAAGCACAAACAACCAAGAATCATGAAAACAATCAAATACACACTTAAACCAACAACTCATCAAGTTTAAACATTTAGACTCCATGTGGGCAGCAAAGTACTCAAGTAAAACAAATCACTTAAACACTTCCATGCACTCTAAAAATCATTCCTACTTCACTCAAGAATCCTAGACAACATGCATTTGATTCACACATCACATAATCACAAGCCATCAAGTTAAGTCAAACATAGCATACTCACATATTCATTCACATATATGACTCAATCAAATAAGGGAAATCAAACTCTTAAGTACACATAAACCGAATCATGCATCACACATACACCTAGTCACATTTTCATCTATCTTTCACTTAATTAATTCCATCTTAGCAAAACTTCATCTTATCACACTTACTTATGTCAAAACCGTATGCATCATGGGTTGTTTAGAAAATTATTTTATCAAGAAGAAACTTCACAAATCAACACATAATTTCATGACACGAACACATATCCAATTAAGAGAATTCAACTTAAAAATTAAGGCCTAAACCATGACCTTAACTAGGTTTTCCTCAAAAACATTTTCAAGAGTTCAAGACTTTAGAATGACTCTAAATCCAACAACAATTTCACATACTTCATCAAGGAAGTAAGAGCATAATCTTAGCATGTATTTCCATATGAAACCGTGGGTACACATAGGTTTCTAGACAATTTTCATTTCACTTAAGACACATAGAATCAACTCAAAGTTCATGGAAATCACACATTCATTACTTAAACCTAAGAAAATCTTGGTCCTTTTTTATTCACACTTACAAACCGTGACCTATCATAGCAAATCACACAATTTTTATTCATTCAAAACATCATTAAACTCAAGATTGTGACATGCAAAGGATCAATCAAAAGAAAATCAAGCCCATACTCACAACAACATCAAACCGTGACCAACATAAAGGAAGATCACTAAGAAAATTCAATCATTCACAAAGAGTTTCATATTAAAAATCAAACATCAAACAAAATCATAGTTCAAGCATAGATCTTGACATGCATGAAATTAAAAACACTAGATCTTTGAAAAATCTTTCATGAAACTTAAAATCAAGTTCTCTTCCAAAATACTTTTAAGAAATCAAAGAGGAAAACTTAAGATCATGAAGAAAAACATTTTCTTAATAAAACTTTTAGAATCAAGCTTAGAAAAATAACATGCATCAACACTTTTTCAAACAAAATCAAAGTTTAGAAAGAAAGAATGAAAATGAAAAAGAATCAAAGAAAAAGGTTTAAAACTTTTAAAAGCATGAAACAAATTCTTACTTAGTCAAAACTTTAAAGAATTCAAGTCCAATTTCTTGGTTTCTCTCCTCTCTCCTCACAGTCCACCACTCCTCTTCCTAGTCCATGATTTTCTCCTTCTTTTCTTCACTATCTTAGCTTGATCTTGTTTAGGTCATGAAGAGTCTAAGGTTTGGTTCTTCTTCTTTCTTTATTCGGCCATTCTCTCTTATTTCACTAAGAGTTTGATTTTCTCTTAGTGTTGTGTTTAGTTTTGGAAGGAAATGAAGGAATGAAAGAATGTTTGTGTGTTGATGAATGAATGAAGAGGAGTTCATTCACTCCCTCACGGTTTTAGGGTTGGAATGGATGGATGAGGTGAAGAACCGAATGGGGGGTGTGAGTGTTGATGTTTGTCATGAAAATGAAGAATGAAGAAGAGAAGAAATGGGAATGAACTCACTCTTCTCTTCTCACGGTTTTAGCCCTTCTTCAATCTTCTTCACTTTTCTTTATTTGCCATCAAGGGCTTGCATGGGGGGCTTCCTTGCAAATGCTTGGGGACTAAGTCATAAAACTTGGAGACCAAGCCTTGCTTCCAAGTCCCTCATGGCTCCTTCCTCTTCCCTTCCTAATCTTCACTTTTTCATCCCTTATGTCATGCTTGGTCATGATGATGTCATAGGCTTGACTTTTGGAGCATGCCACTTGGAGACTAAGCAAATGAGCTTGGTGGCCAAGCCAAGTACATGTATTCGGCCACATGGAGGATAGGGTAGGTTAGATTAACTAATTAGGTTTAAGGCACTAATTAGGGTTCTAATCGTGATTAGGGTAGGATTAGGTTAATTAATCTAGGTTTAGTCCGCTAATCCTTGGAGGTTAGGGTTTAATCAAAGATTAAGGTGCTAATCAAAAACTTAATCATGGGTTTAAGGATGACGAATTTTGGATTAGCTCACTAACCTTGAGGATTTTGGGTTTACAAGAGTGATTAAGTTCTTAATCAAGAGTTAAGAACTCTATTAAGGTACATTCCACGATTTGGATACTAATTAGGGTTTTCTAGAATGGATTCTAGGTCGGGGTGATTTGGACTTTGATTTCTTTGAAGCTTAAAGTGAAAACGATTTTTCATCTTAAGATCATATACAAAAATCTAACTTTAAACAATCACACACAAGGCCACAACACAATTTATTCAAAGCATGAAAACCCATCATGAAATCAAAATTCTTTTAAATCAATTTCTTAGATCAATTAGGTTAGATTAATTTCTTAATTAGGGACTTGTAGAAGAGAGTCAAAAGGGCAAATGTTACGGGGTGTTACACCAGCCACTAACCTATTCGTTTTAAAATAATTTTGCAAATCTTACTATAACGATATTGAGGAATTTAAAATGTTTAAGAGTTTTGGAAACAATTTTGGAAATAAGGATTGATGTTTTGATTTTTATCCATAGGATTTCAATTTAAGTGTAAAGAGTAATTTTAATTTCGGGTAGACACTTGGATTAGATTATATTATTAATATGTGATGTCTGTTTTGAGGATTCGGAAGGTACTAGCTGTTGACGCGTGTAAGAGGACCGCGTCAGTAGAAAGCACTTTGGATTTTGTCTGCACCGAAGGTGAGTGAGCAGCTTTCCTAAGACACAGTGGTGTGTAGGCAACATGTTAAGATGTTCCTGGCCACCTCAAAAGCCGGAACGTGAGGTCTAAGAATCAATCGTATAATGGCAGTTGAATGAGTATGTTTGGCCACATATACGCAGGACTAAGACATCCCCTTTTTGTTAAATATTATGACATGATGCTATTTATTTATGATGATGAGATGTGATGATATGTTGTTGATCACTCTCTAGCAAGTATACTAGATCGCAAAGTAATATAGTCAATAAGACCAGATATCGTTCCACTCAGGGATTGCAAATTGTTCAACTAATTTTCACCAAAGAGTAGTTAAAAGTAAAATCTATAGGTTTCTAATTAACTAATTGAGATTGATTTGAAATAAAAATAGAAAATAAATTAAAAACAGAAAATAAATAGAAGTTGTTAGCAACTTGAGAAAGATGTTAGGAACATGGTTTCATTGTAGGCGTTGTTTATTTATCATGAATCTCTGTTTTTCCCTAAATCATGAACAAATTCCTAAATTGGTAACTATTAGATCCCTCTTGTATAATTACCATTTCTTATTCAATTAGATAATCCTTAATTCCTTAAGAGATTAAACCATTGAATAATCTTAATTAAGAATAGGGAATTAATCATGTTATATAATTACCCAATTGTATCCCTACTTGTTGAATAACTATATTGTTTGAAGGCATGGCCTATTCTAATTCATAATATCTCAATTGAAGAATTAGAGGTCCAAAACATAGATTAATTACTTCTATGCATAACAGTAAAAACACCATCAAACACATGATTTAGAATATGAAAAACATCAATTCATGAAATCAATAAACTAATCCATACAAATTCACCAATTCCTAACAAAGGGTTTTAGTTACATGTCATGAAAATAAGAACAAGAGAAATAGAAGAATACATGATTACCATGGAAAAGTCTTGGATCTCCTAATCCTTGATCTTCTCCTCTTCTAAAACTCTATAAAATTATGTAATCTCCCTCTCTCTCTCTAATGACTGCTAATGGCTGCTTAACCTAATTCTAAAATGTATATTTAAAAGATAAAACTAATCCTAATTGAATTGGAGCAAAACTGATCCGGAAGTGGCCCAATTGGGCTTTCTCGTATCTGACAGCAACTTCGTCCCTGATTTTGACCCTAAATATGGGCGAATTTGAGCAAGGCTATTTCTGGCAAAGTTGTAGATCCTTTTCTTAACTTTAAAATTATACCAAGATCGCCTTATTTGGATAAGCGTAGCTCAAGTTATGGTCAAAATACCGAAAAGCGTCACTTTCACGCGGTATGCGCGCCTGGGCGCCCAGAGCTGCGCGCCCAGGTGTACTTGGTCTGTACTGGGTGCATTTTCTCGCTGCATGCACGCCTGGGCGTGGGGGGCTCCACGCCTGAGCGTGCGGGACTCATTCCGGCTCCATTTTGCTTCGTTCTTGCGCCATTTTCAAGGTCTTTTCATCCCTTTTCATGCTCCATATTTATTTTCTTCATTTAAGCTCCGAAAGTGACTGAAACATACCCAAAACGGCTCAAAACGTTCAAAGGATTCTAAATTACCTAACTTTCTAAAAACTATACAAAAATTCCTAAATTTACAAGAGAAACAAGTCAAATCCATAGCAAAAGGGAGTCAAATTAAGCTCTAAAACATCATATGCTAGACCCAAATCACACCCCAAACTTAGCATTTTGCATGTCCCAGGCAAAAGTAAAATAAAAATTCTAAAACAAAAGACTGCCATCCAAATCAAAATGTACAGCACCTAATCTAAGACTTCGACTCATCAACACAGCCACATATTTACACAAGCTATTCACATATCAATACTTGGTTAAAGAAACAAAATTAATCAGAACTCAGAACTAGCTAGTGAACACTCTCAACCTCTCAGTGTATATCTCTCATGTGTATCAAGGGTATTAACAATTCACTCAAGTTCATGCAATAGTTAAATGTTACCATAAGTTTGGCCATAGACCCAAATCTCCACTGAAATTATTGAATACATGAAAAAATCAAAAGGTCTTAATTTTGGTTGTAATGAGGCCATGGCTAAAAGTGTCAAGGTGGGATAAAAGAAAGAAAGGATGAAACTAAGGGCTAAAATACAAAACAAATTTCCCTCTAAAAATTATGAATGAGCAATGAATACTATGAGGACTCACACTCAAATCACAACTATTTCAAACTTCTTCCTTTCACATTTATTTATTTTTTTCATTTTTTTTATTTTCACTTGGAAGAGAAATAGAACTCGTACACTTTTCACCAATCACTTTCACTTTTTGTTATTATTCCTCTCAATTGCTCATTCAAAATTTCCAAGGTACTAATAAAGAATATGCAATCAATGCAGGGTACCAAAGAAAAATCATAATATCTCATAAGGCTCAAAATGGGCAACTAAGGGATCATTATCAATTCAAATCATCTGAAGGCCACAAAAACACATCCTAAGTGCCTTAATCATATTCATGCATGCAATCAATTATCAATCTCAAAATGGTCACCGGTCAAGTTCTAGAACTCGAAACTAAAGTGAACACACTCATGAAAGAAATAGGGGTCTCAAATCAAAATATTTCAAATTATTCATACCCCATCAAATAGGCTCAAAATATCACTAAGCTAAAGTCAGTTCACTAATCTCAAGTTCTGAAAAACTTTGTCAAAATAACCAAATTTCAAAAATATTCACAGCTCAACAAATAAATAACATGAATCAATGAGTCTAATCCTAAACTAAGTATATACACCTATCATCAGAAAAATAATCCTAAGTCTAGAATAATTACAAAACCTCTACCTAAGACACAAACCAACACCAAAAATGGGGGAAAATTCAGATCTGAAAATTTTTTTATTTTGTATCCACTCCCCCAAACTTAGAGGTTGGTTTGTCCTCAAGCAAACTAAACTAAAACATACTGATCTACAAAATAAAAAATTGCATGGAATAAATTTGGAACACTTATTACTTGCATCTGAAAAATAATTAATTAGCACTAACAAAAATGAGAAAACATTCCCCCAAACTTAATATGAGTCATGAAAAACAAGTGCCCAAAAATAGCACCTCCAATGGGGAAAATATTAACTTATATTTGTTACAAAATATATAGCTTGATGCAAATAACAAATAAACCAAATAACTATCCAAGCAATAAAACATAAAAAAATCCTAGAAAGCAAATACATATTTTTGTTGCACAGGTACAGAGACTGGCTGTGATGGGGAAAAGAGCATAAAATATATCAACAAATAGCAATCCCCAAACTTTTGGGCAAATTCGCCCAGTGCGGGCCCAGGCGCGCCAGGTCTGTACCTGAAGTCTTTTTTTTTATAAAATAAAATAAAAAAATAACCTACACTAATTTCCTAAAAACTACTAAACTAAGGGAATGCTACCTAAACATTGGGTTACCTCCCAACTAGTGCTTGTTTAACGTCACGAGCCTGACGGGTCACCTCCTTTCAGAGGTTAGGGTGGTTGCCAAGATCCCTTCAAGGGTGGCACCTTGCTTTTCAACTTCTTTCCAACACTCTCTCCATTCGAGTGCTGAATGCACGTGAGAGGAGAAAATTTCTCTGCGGTGATTGGTGGTTTTTCAAAAAATTTAATTATAGTTTGGTCACCATTCACTCGAAGAATTACTTCTCCCCTAGGCACATCAATCACTGCCCTTGCTGTGGCCAAGAATGGCCTTCCAAAAATTAGAGGAATATTTTCATCTTCTTCTATATCTAAAACCATGAAATCTAAGGGCAGGATAAAATCTTTCACCTTAACCAGAATATCTTCCACCACTCCATATGGGCGGAGGGTGGTTCTATCAGCTAACTGAAGTACTGCCGGGGTAGGCTTAATCTCTCCTAAGTTCAATGATTCACAAATAGACAAAGGCATAATGTTAACACTAGCTCCTAAGTCACATAGAGCCTTACCTGAGTACTCCTTGCCTATGCTAATTGGAAGAGTGAAGCTACCTGGGTCCTTCAGCTTTGGTGGAAGGTTGGATTTGATGATGTTGCCACACTTCTCTGCTATCAGGAACGTCTCATCAGTGAGCATCCGCTTCTTCTTTGTCAGCAACTCCATCATGAATCTCGCGTACATAGGCATTTGTGAGAGTGCCTCTGCAAACGGGATGTTGATCTCCACCTTCCGTAGCATCTCCAAGAACTTGGAGAATTGCTTCTGGTCGTCCTCTTTCTTCAACCTCTGAGGATAAGGAATCCTCGGAGGTAGTGGTGCTGGTTTGGGTGTGCCTTTTTCTTTCTCCTGATCCGTAGATGGATCCTGCGTCTGTTGTATTGCATTTGACCCTCTTCCACTTGGTTGCTTTGGCCCCTCATCCTTCTTCTCATGCTCAGTTGCATCACCCTTCTTCTGTGGCTCCTCATACGACTTGCCACTTCGAAGGATAACCGCCATGCATCGCTCCTTGTAGTGAGTTGCAATCTCTGATATCTGATTGTTTATTTGAGCTAGTTGCACCTCCAAGTTGCAAATGCTGACTTTCTGATTGGCGAAATTCGCCCTTGCTTCAGCCATGAAGGTATTAGTTGTGGTAGCCATTGCTTCAAGTGCCTTCTCTCAGTCTTGCTTCTGTGGCTGTGATGGATTGGGTGTTGAGCTAGACCTTGAGGTGTGAGACTGATTTGTTGGCCTTGGATTGCAGATGTTGGAGTACGTATTTTTTTTAGGTACTCCATCACCCACAAACTTGGCCCGTTCCTCAATGGTTGCTGGACCCTTACTGACTTCAAATACACAATCACCATTCCGGTGACTTCCTCCACAAAAGTCGCACTTCAGAGTGCTCGTTGCAGCTGACATAATGATCTGGCTTATCTGCTTCGTCAATGCAGCCATCTGCTGCTGCATTTGTTTGTTCTGCTCGATTAAGATCTTGACTTGACTTGAATCCAGATCATTGCTCTTCAGGACGCTCTGCTCCACCTGTTTCCTCAATCCTTGACTACTGCTAAATGCCATATTTGCAATAACATCCTTGGCCTCTTCAACAATCTTCTTCATTAGCGATCCACCAGCTGCTGCATTAACCATACTCTGATTGAATCGGTTGAGCCCATTATAAAACAGTTGAATTTGCTGCCAGTCTTGCATATATATTGGGCATCTCCTCAGTAAAGCTTCATGCAACGGCTCGTTGTCCTCTTGCATGAAAGAATGAACATCCTGCCTCAGCTTCGCTTGCTTCCCAGTTGGAAGAAACTTATCCATGAATTTGGAGACAAGCACTTTCCAGCTGGACAAACTCCCTGGTGCCTGGTTGTTCACCCAAGTTAGCGCCTTGCCCTTAGTGAGAGAGGGAACATCCTCATTCTGATGGCCTCGTCCGTAGCACCCTCGATCTTGAAAAAGTCGAGCATGCCCAGGAAGTTGGCGATATGGTCCCTGGGGTCTTGATTCGACGCACCACTGAACTGATCCTTCATGATGAGGTGGATATATTGTGGATCAATTGCGAATGCAGTTGCAGTGATGGTTAGCCGGACTATGCTGGAAGCAAGGAGATCCGGGTCCACTGTTCCATACTCCGCCAAAGTCTTCCTGGGAGGAGGAGGCGGAGAGGATCCGTGAGATCCTCCTCCTCCAGCCATCTTCAATGTTGGTCTTTCCCCTCTAATAGTGCTGAATTTTTCTCCCCTTTGCACTTAAATTAATAAAAATTCCTGCACAAAACAAAAACAAGAGAAAAATTACGTAGCACCTGTTGAGACAAGAAACTAACTAAAATAAATAAATTTCACCTAAAACTACTACTAAGTACCGAAAATTAATTGAATCGAATTTCAATCCCCGGCAACGGCGCCAAAAACTTGTTCACTCTCTAGCAAGTATACTAGATCGCAAAGTAATATAGTCAATAAGACCAGATATCGTTCCACTCGGGGATTGCAAATTGTTCAACTAATTTTCACCAAAGAGTAGTTAAAAGTAAAATCTATAGGTTTCTAATTAACTAATTGAGATTGATTTGAAATAAAAATAGAAAATAAATTAAAAAAAAAAATAAATAGAAGTTGTTAGCAACTTGAGAAAGATGTTAGGAACATGGTTTCATTGTAGGCGTTGTTTATTTATCATGAATCTCTGTTTTTCCCTAAATCATGAACAAATTCCTAAATTGGTAACTATTAGATCCCTCTTGTATAATTATCGTTTCTTATTCAATTAGATAATCCTTAATTCCTTAAGAGATTAAACCATTGAATAATCTTAATTAAGAACAGGGAATTAATCATGTTATATAATTACCCAATTGTATCCCTACTTGTTGAATAACTATATTGTTTGAAGGCATGGCCTATTCTAATTCCTAATCTCTCAATTGAAGAATTAGAGGTCCAAAACATAGATTAATTACTTCTATGCATAACAGTAAAAACACCATCAAACACATGATTTAGAATATAAAAACATCAATTCATGAAATCAATAAACTAATCCATACAAATTCACCAATTCCTAACAAAGGGTTTTAGTTACATATCATGAAAATAAGAACAAGAGAAATAGAAGAATACATGATTACCATGGAAAAGCCTTGGATCTCCCAATCCTTGATCTTCTCCTCTTCTAAAACTCTCTAAAATTATGTAATCTCCCTCTCTCTCTCTCTAATGACTGCTAATGGCTGATTAACCTAATTGTAAAACGTATATTTAAAAGATAAAACTAATCCTAATTGAATTGGAGCAAAACTAATCCGGAAGTGGCCCAATTGGGCTTTCACGTATCTGACAGCAACTTCGGCCCTGATTTTGACCCCAAATATGGACGAATTTGAGCAAGGCTTTTTCTGGAAAAGTTGTAGATCTTTTCCTTAGCTTTTAAATGATACCAGGATCGCCTTATTTGGATAAGCGTAGATCAAGTTATGGTCAAAATATCGAACAACGTCACTTTCACGCGGTATGCGCTCCTGGGCGCCCAGAGCTGCGCGCCCAGGCCTGCCAGGTCTGTACTGGGTGCATTTTCTCGCTGCGTGCACGCCTGGGCGTAGGGGGCTCCACGCCTGGGCGTGCGGGACTCATTCCGGCTCCGTTTTGCTTCGTTCTTGCGCCATTTTCAAGGTCTTTTCATCCTTTTTCATGCTCCATATTTATTTTCTTCATTTAAGCTCCGAAAGTACCTAAAACATACCCAAAACGGCTCAAAACGTTCAAAGGATTCTAAATTACCAAACTTTCTAAAAACTATACAAAAATTCCTAAATTTACAAGAGAAACAAGTCAAATCCATAGCAAAAGGGAGTCAAATTAAGCTCTAAAACATCATATGCTAGACCCAAATCAGCTGCTCTATGTCTGCTGAACTTTTATCTGAAATTGAAAGTTATCATGTTAAGTGAGATAATTGCCATGCTTTGATTGTTTAAGTAAAATAAAGTTGCTGATGAAAATGATGTGATGATGTTGAAAGTACTTGATGAAAAGACCGGAAATTTTAGAAGTAATGAAAGTAAAGTGAACTTGTACAGAAAACGTAATTGGAAAGAATGAGATGTTGTGGATATGATTGACATATGATAATAAATCTCCATGACGTGTGTAAGACCCTATATTTTGAATAAATAAAAGAAATTAAATATTTAAAAGAAAAATATTATTATATTGAATAAAATATTGAATTTTCTGAAAATTGGTTAAAATACTCGAGTATTCTGGAGAAGACTCGAGTATAGTAACTAGCTGTTAGAAAAATTTGAATTTTTAGTTGAAAGACTCGAGTATTCTGTGGTGTTGCTGAATGTTTCAAGCTGGTGCGTCAGCAAAGACTCGAGTCCTGGAAAAAAGACTCGAGTAGTTCGAGCAGTGTGGTTGAGTGTATAAGTCGGTTCCAATTCAAACTTCGCACCAAAACGCGCTTTCTCGAGGTTCCAAGCACAGAGCTGGACCTTACTTCAAAGTAAGGTAACTTTAGACTATAAATAGGCAATTGGGGAAGCCCCAAACACATTCAAATCATTCCAAACCCGAAATTTTGTCCAAATTTCTCTGTTTTGTGGCACTCACATTAATCACTTCATTCTCTCTCAATTCTCATCCATTCCCTTCGAAACCTAAACACAAACTGAATTTCTAATTCCAATATTGAATTAGAACTCAAAATCACTCCAAATAACCTCCTGTAGATCGAGTTCTAGGCAATCGAAGTTGAGCTTTTAAAGCCGCGAAAATAGAGCAAGTTTCAGCATCAAATACCTATCTTTCTTGAATCCGTTTGGTAAATCCATGAACTCTTTCGATTCCAAACTTGTTTCTATTTAAATTTGGCATTTCCTAGTTTCTAAAACTAACTTGTTTCATTCTTTTTCATGTCTTATTCATTGTGAAATTGATGGCCAAAGTCAGCCAAGTGCAACAGTTTTGCACCGGTTCAAAATCAAGTTTTGATTCAACCCCTTTTCTTTGCAATCAATCCTTTCTTCAGCTTCTCTGAGGTAAGGGAGGAGTTACCTAAATACTAGAATGAGTAATTTCAAGCTAGAAATGGAGGAACCATTAAAGGTTCAAAGAGGGATGCAACTTTAATTGGGATTCTGACTTGGAGGTCAGAGACCCATGATTTTATGATTCAAACAAGTTTAAATGAACCTAATAAAGCTCACTATAATGTGTTTCAAATTTAAAATCAAGTGGAAATGAATTTCTTATGTTAAAATGGATATTTTCAAGTTTGAATGCAATCTATGATTTGATGTTATTTGATGTTGTTTCAGTTGTATTTAAGTGTTGTAACATGTTTGTTTTATGTGCCTAAGTTGCTGTTTTGCATAGGAATGGAGAAATAAAGCAAGGAATTCGAATTGGTATTGAAAATGAAGAAACTGGTGTTGTTGCAGTAAAAAGACTCGAGTATTTTAAGGAAGACTCGAGTATTCTGGAAACTGGAAGAACGACTCGAGTAGATCTTTAAAGACTCGAGTATTTTGTAGGAACAACTCGAGTAGTTCATGAACTACTCGAGTATCCTGAACAATTTTTCAGAAAACACTTACTTTCTAAAATTTGCTTATAATTAACTCGTTTAATATTAATATATCTTAATCCCATTGGTTGATAGTTATCCTGGAGGAGTCCTACTGGAATTTTATTCAGTGGTTGATTATTTCCCTACAGGAGTCCCAACGGAAGTGCGTATACCCATTCGGTTGATATTATCCCTAGATGTCCCAGTGAACGTTTTACTCACTTGGTTGATATTTTTCTATGAGAGTCCCAATGGGGTCATTGCAAATAAAAATCGACCAATAGGAGGCTATGCCCCGATGGATTACTGAATAAATAATTATACGCTATTTCTAAAACCATCACAAAGTGGCTGGGCCGCTGATGGATTTTTTTTTCTGAAAGAAGACTTGAAAATAAGTAAGCCCATCACAAAGTGGCTATGTCGCTGATGGTCCTTTTTGGAAAGCACCAGCACCAGCTAAAAGAAAAGTTAAATGAAAACCAATGAAATGAGATGCTGATGAGAATAATGAAACAAAAGAAATGGAACTCTGATGTGGCATTATCATGCATGGAGTTGCTCCGATTGTGGAAATCTAGCATAGGATAGAATTTGGATACCATGGCCTTGAAAGTGCTACGATGATTTGGATACCATGGCATAGAATGCTATGAAGGCTAGTTTCCCAATCAATCGTGATGCATGTGATATGGATACGCTCCAGTTCGAAGAAAACATACGTTTGAAATGGATACCCGAAAGGATGCCGAACTGTGAAGCATGAATGAGAAGTAGGCATGCATCATGTCACTAATGAAATTAAATATGTGTTACATAAGTTTGAGCATACACTTGCATTCTGGATGCTATCTAATTTTATGTGCTTGTTATTTTTGGCCTTTGTTATGCTCATTTGTTATTGTATTTAGCTATGACTCACTCCTAATCCCTTGATGTAGGTCATGGCAAGGAATATGATGTGCGTGGAAATGAGGCCGCTCCCTAATGGGGAGTGGAATTTTGAGGAGCACCGGGCCACGTACGAAGGGGACGTGGAAGTTACTTTCCGTCACCCAAACCCATGGTCCCGGATGCGTCCGCGTCGTACAAGGATCCCAATGATGTACATTATGCACATTCCACCAAATTTTGTGTTTCGCCATGGAACACCACCACCACCACCACCAAGACGTTTTCCGAGACGCACCCTTCCACCAAGTCCATCATCCTCTGAGGAAAGAATCATTTTGGAGGTTCTTGCTCCCTCTCGTCCTTCCACTAGAGCCCGATCTCGGACTCCAGTTTATGTGCCTTCTGATTCGGCACATGAGGAGGAGGAGGAGGAGGATCCCATAGAGGATGAGGACCCGGTGGAGGATGCTGATCCGATGGCGGATGATGAATTCATGGAAAACTCAACTGGAAGTCAGTGGGGAACTGATGACTGAGTTGAGTTCTGGATGATGGAATGTGGATAATGCAACTCATCAGGTTTCTCTTACTTACGTTATGTTATATTTTGAGTTTCGAACCAATTGCCCTAGGTTGTTATAAGTTTTGTTGTAATATATGTAATATAATGTAATGACCTAGAGTATCTAAGTTTAGTTTAATGTTTTTAACTTTTATGACTTGATGTAATGGAAGAATGTACTTTTGCCCTTAAGATGAAATATGAAGTTGATATTTTCCTTCATGACGTTTTGAGTATTTTCCGCAAGATTTGAGAATGATGACTCGACTTATGAAAAAAAATGGTCATATTTCCGAATATAAATACTTTATTAAGAATAGAAAGTTGGGTCGTCACAACGTGCACCCAGTTGGATTTATGCTCTCAGGTTGAGTTTGTGATGGCCACATGTGCAGTATGCCCATGCGTCCGAACCCTGATACGCTAATCAAAGTGTTGTTGAAACGATTAATGTGAAAGACAAATAATTAGAGGTCGAGGATCACCGAAGGGATGATTAAGGGTGACTCGTCTGAACCTTAGGGTTAATCAGTTACTAATAAGGTATTGTTAAAATATTTAAAAGACTTTAAAATATCACGGCGAGTTGAGTGTGAAGTAGTGGAGAGGAAGATACCCTGTTTATCTGCGGATAATCAGGTGAGTGATTGTGATAGGGGAGGGTGATGACGGTGAAACGTCAAGTAACCAAATAGTGCTATTCTAGGTGGAACTGGCCTATATGTGATCGGGGATTGATACCCAAGGGATCGTAGCGTGTTCCACACTGCAGACTAGAATAGTACTGTCGTCTCCTTGATCAATTTTGGAACGGTGAGAGGGAACCTAAACGAGGCGGGCAGTCGAATGGTTTTGGGCCCTTGCGGTATCGCGTAAAATATTAATTGTCGTTGTAACATCCTAGAAATTAATATTAATATAATAAATTTATAAAATAATATATATAAATATTTATTTAAGGATAGAATTAAGTCATAGAAGTTGTATAAGGGTCGTGGGGTAGTAAGAAGCATAGGCCGTCCTAGTATGTAAATGTAGGACCTCGGACTGATCCCGGCCGAACTAGATGGGAACCAAACGCGGAACCTGTTGTCAAGCTCGGATTAGCCGACCTCAGCGCACCTCACACTATTATCCGAGATGGAAGCTCAGACTACTACGGTTCCTCTATACCGAGCCGACATATCCAAGCTCCTCCGTGACAGCTCATGTTGAGCTATTGGTCCTTTTGGATTTCGTGCCATCTGTACTATGTACTATCATTCACTTTATGTCACTATCATTGCTTTATGTCCCTTTCAAGTCACTATTCATGGCTTCCTCAAGAAGCCAATGAATCCTAGCCACATATTCTAGCTTCTCTAAGAAGCCTCCAATGAGAACCACATAAATGTTTCCCTTAAATGAATAAAAGAAAATCCAATACACAACACATAACATTTCTCCAACTCTCATTCTCTTTCTCCTACGTCTCTCTCTCTTTCTCTCTGAAAGTTCCAGCAAAGCAAACCCCAACCCACTTTCTTCCTCCCTCTATTCCACCAACCGGAAACCCTCCCTTCCGCTGTCTTCTCCTCCGTCCCGGACGTCCCTGGACTGTCGTGGCATTAGTGTGTAGCTTGGAGGAACTCGTGTGCAGCTTGGAGGAAAGGATCCAAGAGGTGTGAAGCTCTCAAGGTCCGGCATCAAGAGGCCATTCTCAAGCTCTCAACTCTTATCTCACACGGTTTGAGGTAAGGAGTGAGTGTTACCTCTACTTGAGTTTGGGTCTCTAGTATGTTCATAAAGGGTACTAAGAGTGGGTGTTAGATTAGGGAATGGATATAGGTTAATGTTAGAAAGGAAAGGTAAAAGGGTAATGGGAACCAATGAATGAATTAGAAACATGAGTGTTAAGGGAAGTAGAAACATTATTTTCTGTGATATGTTTATATTTACATGATGGACTGGTTAAATGCTTTATTCATGTTGTTGTTGTGGTATAGTGTTTATGAACTTTGATATTTGCTATTTGTATCTGTGGCCGAGCTGAGAGAAGGTGAGATTGGGTATGAGAAAATGGTAGATATGGAGAGTAGGAGAGATAGAGTAATGAGTCTGATAATGAGAAAGGTTAATGGAAAGAGAGAAAGATTAAGAGGTTGAGCCGAGAGAGGCCGAGCTAAGAAAATAATTAGATTAACGGAAAGAGGGATAATTTAAAGGGTTGAGCCGAGATAGGCCGAACTAAAGAATGGTTAAAAAGATAAGAGGACTTAAAGAGAAATGGTTGTGTGATCGGTTCATAGCAGACACGTACTGGGTGCGTGCATTGATCGCGTCAGACACATACTGGGTATGCGCAGTTGTAAGACGAGTACTGGGTGCTCGCAGTTATGATTCACACAAGGTTCCGAGCACGGAATCGGTGGGATGTGTTCTTGGTCATAGCAGACGCGTACTGGGTGCGTGCATTGATCGCGTAAGTCGCCGAGATGCGCCGCTGTAAGACGAGTACTGGGTGCTCGCAGTTATGGACACTCCTAACTCCATAGAATGATCGGCGGTAGTGCTCCTGGTCATAGAAGACGCGTACTGGGTGTGTGCATTGATCGCGTCAGACGCATACTGGGTATGTGCAGCTGTAAGACGGGTACTGGGTACTCGCAGTTATGGACACTCCGATATCCGACCTAAATGGTGTAAGACATGCATGTGACACATGGGGTATGATGTGAGCCGAGCTAAAGGAGATTATATGTATGTGAACCGAGCTAAATGATGATGTATGCATGTGACACATGGTTTGATTACTTGTTATTTATATGCTAATTGACTACTTGTGTTTGGCTTGGTAGTTCGGTATGTCATATTAAAAACTGCTTACTTAAGTTCTGTGTTATGCTCACCTCCTTACCATTTTTCAGGTACTGAGCCCGAGCAGACGCAGTCCCCGGCCGAGCAGGTTCACTCTCCCTCACAGGGAGAGTAAGTTATTTAGAGTCGGAGAATTTAGTTGGGTCTCGGCCAGTTGGGCCGAGCTAAAACACTTTTGTATTTTTGACTTCGGATTGCCTAGATGGGCCTCGTCCAGTTGGCCGAGCTAAACTTTTTACTGAAGTTGTATTTTGAATATGAACTCGGTGTATTTGTACTGAACTCCTTATGCTTTGTTCGAATTAAAGTCTTCCGCTTTATAACTCTGATGATTTGTATTAATTAAAAGAAATTTTAAATCCTAATTTCCGGGTTTAAGGATAATTATTATTTAGGGTGTTACATTTTTGGTATCAGAGCAATTTCTCCTCGGCCTATTGGAGTTGCAAAGAACTCCAGTGATTACTCACCAAGAGAGTGACAAATAAGTAAAGTCTAGAAGTCTAAGTTAGACAATGGAGCTTATAGATGTATATGTTTATGTATATATATTTAATTATTCGGTGGTTAATTGGCTTTCTCTCCATGACCGAGCAGCATGGCTGGGAGAAGAGCCGATAAAGACCGAATTGCTGTCGTGCTGGAAACTTTGGTTCAACTGCAGCAGAACCAAGAGCAGGCTCAGCAGAATCAGGCTGAGAACCTCACTCAGAACATCGCCGCAGCCGCAACAGCTGGATGATTTCGGAAGAACGGGATGAGCCGATTTCGGAAGAGCGAACCACCTCGGTTCGAAGGGGGTTACAATCCTGATGGAGCTCAAAGATGGCTCCAGGACATTGAGAATATTTTCCGATCTCTGCAACCGCCCTATGAGTACAGGGTGAGGTTAGCTGAATTTGTGCTGGCGAGTGAAGCCGAGCACTGATGGGAGCAGCAGAGCCGTGGGCTGGAAGCGGCCAATGAAGTAATTACTTGGGATTTGTTCCGAGCTCGATTTCTCGGAAAGTATTTTCCCGAGTATGTCAGGAGAGAAAAGGAGCTCGCCTTTCTCAAGCTGGAACAGAGGAATTTGAGTGTCGGAGAATATGCTGCTGAGTTCGAGGATTTGATCTGTTATTCAGGAAGCTACCGAGATGCCGATGAGCGTACCAAGTGCATTAAGTTTGAGTCGGGTCTCCGTGACGATATTCGGCTCGCATTAGAATATTAGAACGTGGCCAATCTCTCGCAATTGGTGAACATGGCTAGCACCTATGAGAAGGGGCTCAAGAGGAAAGCCGACGAAAAGAGGAGCAGGTCGGCACAGAAAGCAGTTGGGCCGATCAGAGGGAAGGGAGCTGTTCAGAGATCTGCTCCATATGTGAATCCGAGCTCAAGAGTGTCAACGACTCCGAGGAGCGGTGGTCAGGTGGTGGTTGTCCCTGGTCCCTATCTGATATGCCAACACTGCGGGAGGCAGCACAGGGGAGAATGCTGGAGTCTGGATCCTACCAGAGCAAGAGGATCCTGTTTCCGATGTGGCAAGCCTGGTCATTTTGCAGCTCGGTGTACCGAGAATATTGTGAAGGAAGAAGTCAATGTGGCAAAGGCACAACAGGCTGGTATTAACCAACCAATGTAGAGAGGCAAGGTTTATACCATGGATGGTGAAGAGGTGACTGATGTTGACGAGCTGATCCGAGGTACTTGTCAAGTAAACAGCATCACATGTGCTGTGTTATTTGATTGTGGAGCCACACATTCTTTTATTTCCCTTGACTGTATGAACAAACTAGGACTATCCCCTATAGAAATGCCTTACAAACTATCCATCTCTACCCCAACCAATTCTTCTGTAATCACTTCTAAAATGTGTTTAGAGTGTCCTATCCAAGTATTAGGCAGAGAGTTTAAAGTCAACTTGATTTGTTTGCCCCTAACTAAACTAGATATCATCCTCGGCATGGACTGGATGTCTCAACACCATATCCTGCTCGATTGCCGAGAAAAGACCGTAATCTTCAGTGGCCCTTCTGTTGCGAAGTTAGAGTCAACAGAGGAACCGACCTTAGACCAAATTCCGGTAGTCGGAGAATTTCCAGAGGTTTTCTCGGATGAAATGCCTGGCTTACCGCCGAGAAGAGAAGTAGAGTTCAGTATAGACCTTCTTCCGGGAACTGGCCCGATTTCAATTGCTCCGTACAGAATGGCACCTCCCGAACTAGAAGAGCTTAAGAAACAACTGGAAGAGCTCTTGGCCAAGAAGCTAATTCGGCCGAGCGTGTCGCCCTGGGGAGCTCCGATCATGTTCGTTAAAAAGAAGGATGGTAGCCTCAGAATGTGCACTGACTATAGAAAGCTCAACGCGGTAACGGTGAAGAACAAATATCCCCTCCCTCGGATTGACGACTTATTGGACCAACTTAAGGGAGCGTCGGTGTTCTCAAAGATAGACCTCCGATCTGGATACCACCAGATTCGTATCCAAGATGAAGATATTCCGAAGACAGCTTTCAGGACGAGGTATGGCCATTTTGAGTATGTGGTTATGCCCTTCGGATTTACCAACGCCCCTGCCATCTTCATGGACTACATGAATAGGATCTTCCGACCCTACCTGGATTCGTTTGTGATAGTCTTCATCGACGATATCCTCATCTACTCTAGAAGTCCGAGTGAACATGAGAAGCACTTGGGAACGGTGTTGCAGGTCTTAAAGGACAAGGAACTCTACGCTAAGCTTTCTAAATGCAGTTTTTGGCTCAAAGAAGTTCACTTCCTCGGACATGTGATATCCGAGCACGTTGTGGCAGTTGATCCCTCCAAGGTGGAAGCTGTGCTTAAGTGGGAGAGACCCAACTCGGTAACCGAGATCAAGAGTTTCCTCGGTCTTGCAGGGTACTACAGAAGATTCATCGAAGGGTTTTCTAAGCTGGATCTACCCTTGACCTCGTTAACCAGAAAGGACGCACCCTACCAGTGGTCCGAAGTGTGCGAGCAGAGCTTCCAAGAGCTAAAGAAAAGGTTGACGAGTTCGCCCATGTTGATTTTGCCCGATCCGACCAAAGCCTTTGACGTGTTCTGTGACGCCTCAAAGCAGGGTCTCGGCTGTGTATTGATGCAACAGGGAAAAGTGGTGGCTTATGCCTCTCGGCAACTTCGGCAACACGAACAGAATTACCCCACCCGCGATCTCGAATTAGCAGCTGTGGTGTTTGCCCTTAAGATTTGGAGACACTATCTGTATGGCACGAAGTTTGAAGTGTTTAGTGACCACAAGAGTCTCGGCTACCTGTTCGACCAGAAGGAGCTGAACATGAGGCAGCGCAGATGGGTAGAATTCTTGAAAGATTACGATTTCAACTTGCACTATCACCCTGGAAAAGCCAACGTTGTGGCCGATGCGCTGAGCAGAAAGAGCCTTCACTTGAGCAACATGATGGTCCGAGAGATGCAACTGATGCAGGAGTTTAGTGATCTTAACCTCGGAATACAGAAGAAGGAAAATAGTGTTGTGCTGGAGATGCTGCAAGTAACAAATGAGTTTGTGGGATTTATCAAGGAAAGACAGGCTGCCGACCTAGAACTCCATAAACTACTAGAAAGAGCAGGAGACAAGGATGAACCCGACTTCACTAAAGGACCCGATGGTCTCGTACGATTTTGGGGCCGAGTTTGCATTCCTATGGACTTTGAAGTCCGAAGAGAATTGATGGAAGAAGCCCACAAGACAAAGATGAGTCTACACCCAGGAGCCACAAAGATGTACCAAGATCTGAAGAGGTTATATTGGTGGCCGAAGTTGAAGACCGATGTGGCAGATTATGTGTCTCGGTGTTTAACATGCCAGAAAGCCAAGATCGAGCATCAGAAACCAGGAGGATTACTCAAATCCTTGGAGATTCCGCAGTGGAAGTGGGACAGCATTTCGATGGATTTTGTGTCGGGTCTACCAAGAACGAGATCAGGGCAGGAAGCTGTTTGGGTTGTGGTGGACCGACTTACAAAATGTGCCCACTTCCTGCCGATCAGCATGAGGTACAGCCTTGAGAAGCTGACGCAGCTGTACATAAAGGACATTGTTCGGCTTCACGGTGTTCCGAGCAGCATAGTGTCGGACTGTGATCCTCGCTTCTTATCCCGATTTTGGCAGAGTTTACAGCAAGCTATGGGTACAAAGTTGAGGTTTAGCACAGCTTATCATCCTCAAACCGATGGAAAATCCGAGCGCACCATTAAGACTCTTGAGGACTTGCTGAGGACATGTGTACTCGAACAGTCGGAAAGTTGGGAAGCACTTCTGCCCTTGGTCGAGTTTACCTACAACAACAGTTTCCTTTCAAGTATCGGAATGGCCCCTTTTGAAGCATTGTATTGTCGGAAATGTCGGACGCCGTTATGCTGGTTCCAGATAGGAGAAAACTTGTTGATTGGACCTGACATTGTTCATGAGACGACCTAGAAGATCCGAATGATACA
The DNA here is from genome assembly GCA_037953625.1 of Crotalaria pallida. NCBI lineage: Eukaryota > Viridiplantae > Streptophyta > Magnoliopsida > Fabales > Fabaceae > Crotalaria > Crotalaria pallida. The sequence continues at coordinate 54,418,999 of CM075650.1, read as the reverse complement.
AGGAAAGATGAAAGCAGCTCAGGATCGACAGAAGAGCTATGCCGACAAGAGAAGGAAACCCTTGAACTTCATTGAGGGAGATCATGTATTCCTGCGGGTGTCCCCTGTAACAGGTATCGGCCGAGCTATCAAATCAAAGAAGTTGACCCCTCGATTTGTCGGACCATACCAGATATCGGAGAAGGTCGAACCAGTAGCTTACAGAGTTGCTCTACCTCCGCACTTGTCTAAGCTCCATGATGTATTTCACGTCTCACAACTTAGGAGGTACATTCATGACCCCTCACATGTGATAGCAGTGGACGAGCTGCCGCTAAAAGACAACCTGACTTTCGAAGTCCTTCCAGTCCGAGTTGAGGACAAACAAGTCAGACAGCTCGAGGGAAGGAAATCTCTTTGGTTAAGGTCATCTGGAATTGAAATGATATGGAGGAAGCTACTTGGGAACTCGAGGAGAAGACGAAGCAGTCATATCCGCAACTGTTCAATGCCGACTAAATTTCGAGGACGAAATTTCTTTAAGTGAGAGAGGAATGTAACATCCTAGAAATTAATATTAATATAATAAATTTATAAAATAATATATATAAATATTTATTTAAGGATAGAATTAAGTCATAGAAGTTGTATAAGGGTCGTGGGGTAGTAAGAAGCATAGGCCGACCTAGTATGTAGATGTAGGACCTCGGACCGATCCCGGCCGAACTAGATGGGAACCAAACGCGGAACCTGTTATCAAGCTCGGATTAGCCGACCTCAGCGCACCTCACACTATTATCCGATATGGAAGCTCGGACAACTACGGTTCCTCTATACCGAGCCGACATATCCTAGCTCCTCCGTGACAGCTCATGTTGAGCTGTTGGTCCTTTTGGATTTCGTGCCATCCATACTATGTACTATCATTCACTTTATGTCACTATCATTGCTTTATGTCCCTTTCAAGTCACTATTCATGGCTTCCTCAAGAAGCCAATGAATCCTAGACACATATTCTAGCTTCTCTAAGAAGCCTCCAATGAGAACCACACAAATGTTTCCCTTAAATGAATAAAAGAAAATCCAATACACAACACATAACATTTCTCCAACTCTCATTCTCTTTCTCCTACGTCTCTCTCTCTTTCTCTCTGAAAGTTCCAGCAAAGCAAACCCCAACCCACTTTCTTCCTCCCTCTCTTCCACCAACCGGAAACCCTCCCTTCCGCCATCTTCTCCTCCGTCCCGGACGTCCCTGGACCATCGTGGCATTAGTGTGCAGCTTGGAGGAACTCGTGTGCAGCTTGGAGGAAAGGATCCAAGAGGTGTGAAGCTCTCAAGGTCCGGCATCAAGAGGCCATTCTCAAGCTCTCAACTCTTATCTCACACGGTTTGAGGTAAGGAGTGAGTGTTACCTCTACTTGAGTTTGGGTCTCTAGTATGTTCATAAAGGGTACTAAGAGTGGGTGTTAGATTAGGGAATGGATATAGGTTAATGTTAGAAAGGAAAGGTAAAAGGGTAATGGGAACCAATGAATGAATTAGAAACATGAGTGTTAAGGGAAGTAGAAACATTATTTTCTGTGATATGTTTATATTTACATGATGGACTGGTTAAATGCTTTATTCATGTTGTTGTTGTGGTATAGTGTTTATGAACTTTGATATTTGCTATTTGTATCTGTGGCCGAGCTGAGAGAAGGTGAGATTGGGTATGAGAAAATGGTAGATATGGAGAGTAGGAGAGATAGAGTAATGAGTCTGATAATGAGAAAGGTTAATGGAAAGAGAGAAAGATTAAGAGGTTGAGCCGAGAGAGGCCGAGCTAAGAAAATAATTAGATTAACAGAAAGAGGGATAATTTAAAGGTTTGAGCGGAGATAAGCCGAACTAAAGAATGGTTAAAAAGATAAGAGGACTTAAAGAGAAATGGTTGTGTGATCGGGTCATAGCAGACGCGTACTGGGTGCGTGCATTGATCGCGTCAGACGCATACTGGGTATGCGCAGCTGTAAGACGAGTACTGGGTGTGATGTCCTAGACGGTGAGGTCCTCCAAGGGTTAGGGAAGACCTTCAAAGGGACCTCTGTCTAGGGTTTCTGTGTAATGTTTGGTGGGAGTCCTCAAGTGGCTAAGGAGAAAGCCAAGAAGTAACCCTAATCACTGGTGTGTGAGGGTGACAATTAGGGTTAGAGGACGTACCTAAGCCCCATGTAGTACGGAGCTACTTATAGGGGGAGCTTGTTGCCCTAATGGGCTTGCTTTAGGCCCAAGTAGGGCCAGCCTGTACTGAGCTATGAGTGGATGAGCTGTCCTTGTAGATAAGGTGAGACACGTCATCCTATCCTTGGTGTCGGACTCTGGGAGGTGTCGGACAGGGTAGTCGGATCTGGGTAGGAGTATGAGTTCGGCCCGTATCTAGTATCTGTTCGGTCGTTGAGCCTTGATCTCGGCCCAGCACACAGAGGGCTTCTTATAGGGCCGTGAGGCCTTGGGCAAGGGTTCTGAGGACCTCGGCTAGGCCGAGTCCACCACATAAGCCCCCCAGCTCGGTCAAGGCCATTTGAGCCTTGTTCCGAGGTCTTGGTTTAGGTCCTTTTCCCAAATCCACCATGTAACGTCCCAAATTTTTATTTCGGCATAATAGGAAATTATGCCAATTATTTAGGAGGAATTTCCAAGATTTGAAGAAGGTTTTGAGTATCAAAATAAACCTAAAGTAGTAATGAGCCTAAGGGAATGAATTGGAGTTAGAAAATCATCAAATTATAACTTTTCATTAAATAATCGATTACTTGGATGGTCAGTAATCGATTACAAGGCCCCTGATGAAAACAACAAAAGTTGCAGCAATTCTAATCGATTACCTCATATGAAGTAATCGATTATTCTGAGCTGTAATCGATTACTTTCAGGGCTTTAATCGATTACAAGGCCTCAGGTTGGAAGTCCTAAAAATGTTGCATTGAAGGAATAATCGATTACCAGGTCAAGGTAATCGATTATTTTAGGGTCTGTACAAAAAAAAAGAGAGAAAGGGAGTGCACGTGATGCACTCCCCTCCACACAAAGGGAATCTTTAGTTTGGGCTTTAATTATGGTCCACTCATTTTTCCTTCCCAATCCAATAAAATAAACTCACTCTTACTCTCATAATCTCTCTCTCACCCTCATCTTTTTCCTCCCCTCTCTCAACTCACGAGTCCCCTCCTCTTCCTCATAGGGGTTCCATTTTCTTTCCTCAAAATCAACCAAGAACAAGTGATCTTTGCATCTCTATCATTGTAATTTCTTCTTTCTCATCTCAAGGTAAGTGTTTAAGTTTTGATTTCTTCCTTCCCTCTCTAAAATTCGTGTTCTCTCTCTCCTCTAGGGCTCAAGCTTTTCTCACTCCAGATTGATCAAGAATCAAGTGAGTGGCATTCATTCCATCATCAAGACTTGTTATTCCCATCTCCAAGTAAGTATCTAAGTGTGGGTTCTCCTCTTCCCCTCTCAAATTTGTTTTTCCTTTCTCTCTCTACCATAAATGGTGGGTTTCAATACTTAGGCATTGGAGGCTACCCTCTTCTTGGAGTTTTGATTTGAATCATGGTATAATGATAATCCCTCTCTTTTATGGCTCTCTATTTTAGGTTCCATCCTAATCTTGTGGTTTGGTATCTCCTTGGTGGGCAAACTCAAGCATAAGGCACTTGGAATCTCCTTATCCTTAAGTATTTGAGGTAAGGGGGTGGATATTGTGAGCATTGCCTTGTTCTAGGGAGTAGGTTCTAGTTAGTATATAATGCTTGTTAGGGTTATGTGTTAGGGAAGAAAGTTAGATTATAAAACCCTAGGTTATGGAATATAAAATCCTAATAAATTAAATATGCATGATGATTGGACGTTAAGACTAGAAAAAGGTAACCCAATAATGTGAGAATGAATAATTTGATACATGAAATTTGGTTAATGATTATAATGAAGTACAAGAAGATTTGGGTAATATGGTAGTGAAGATGTTATGAATGATTTCTGTGACTATGGATTTTAATTGTCAAGTTTGTATAAAATGATAATTGATTGATGTTGCAAATATATGTAGGTATTAGGGAATAAGTTGACATAGGAAGAAAATGGAATGGAAACGATTATATGTGATGAATGTGCGTAGTTGTATCTAAATGCTAAATGAGAATAAATGTTAAGTATTAACAATTGTAAACAAAGGTCGTAGCTTATGAACTGAAGTGTGAAATATAGGAAAAGGAAGTAAAATGATTATGCATAAACAAAAAGTAAAAGGTGATTTATGTAAATTAAAATGAAGGGAAACCTAAATGTTGGGCTATAAATAGAATACCAATTGGTATGATTGAGATAGTTGAGAAAGGAAATGAAAAAAAGTGTTATGATTGATTGAGCAAAAAAGCGAATAATTCTTGGCCTCTGAATTGAGGCGCCAAATAATAAGAATGATGTTTAAGTGTAATCTAGGTGGTTGTATGAGGTACCTTCTGGTGTGGAGGTGAAGTACCCACCGGCCAAATTGTATGAGGTACCTTCCGGTGTGGAGGTGAAGTACAATGGTATGAGGTACCTTCCAGTGTGGAGGTGAAGTACCCATAGGCCAAATGTATGAGGTACCTTCCGGCATAGAGGTGAAGTAAGATAGGGTGTTGACCTCTGACCTGAGGGACACAAACTGAATAAAATGTTAATAAATGTTGACCTCTGACCTAAGGGACACGAAATGAATAAAATGTTAAAAAGTGTTGACCTCTGACCTGAGGGACACGAAATGAATAAAATGTTAAAAGGTGTTGACCTGAGGGACACATAATTTAAGTAGGGAATAGTATGTGGGCCTCTTATTTGAGGCGATAAATGTGTTGAATGAAATTAGTACATTGGCCTCTGATTTGAGGTGATGTACCGAAATAAAGTAAGTATGTGAAAAGAATAAAAAGTAAAGGAAATGGAAGTTGAATGAATAATGAATATGGAAATAATGAAAAGTGTATGGTATGCTATATGTGATGACATGCTTTATTTGCTAAATGTGTTTGACCTAGTGGGTTGTTATGTCTAGTTAGAAACTGCTTTCTATTTCCTGTGCAATGCTTACTCCCTTACATTTTCAGGTACGGAGATTGAGCTGGCACAGCCCCCGGCCGAGCAGGAGTACTTTCCCTTACAGGGAGAGTAGGGTGTTACGGGTTGAGTGTATAACATGAACCTAAGCCTCTTACATTATTTGGTTGTAAAGTTTGTTATAAATATTTTAAGTGAGGCTTAGGATGTTTTGTTTTGCTAAAGTTATAACTTTTGGTCTTAATACTCAAACTTAGTATTCTCCGCTACTACTCTGATTAATTAATGCACAATGATATATTTGGAGCCCATGGGGCCTTGATATGATTTATAGATGTAATTTGAAGCCCTGCTGGCTATTGGATGTTTATTTGAAGTCATCTATCACAGGTTAATTTCTGGATTAGTCCGAAAAACAAACAAAACTCCGTCCGTTTGACGGTTGATTTTAATATAATAAAAAGAAATTTTCAAGTCAGTATTTTATTATAAGGGGGAATTAAGGGTATAAATCCTAGGTGTTACATTTATGGTATCAGAGCAGTTTCTCCTCGGCCATGGAGTTGTACAAACTCCAAATGATTACTCACCTAGCGAGTTATTGATGCTCATAGCAATAGTTTAAGATTATAATAGGATAATTATAGTAATAAGTATTTACTTAGTAATTGAGTCTTATGGGCCTATTCTCTCTGGCTAAGCAGTTTGGCTGGAAGAAGGGTTGGTAACAATGGACTTGCTGCCATTCTGGAGCATCTATCTCAGATGCAGCAGCAGCAGGGGGAACAGATGGCAGCTGCTGCAGCGGCAGCAGCTACAGCAGCAGCAGCAGCTCTGCAACCAGCTCCAGTTGAGGTTGACTGGATGTCTCGTTTCCGAAAGAATGATCCGCCTCGCTTTGAAGGTGGAAATGACCCTGATGGAGCACAGAGGTGGATACAGGAGATAGAGAAGATTCTCCGTTCTCTTCAACCACCAATGGAGCAGTATGTTCGATTAGCTGAATTCATGCTGATCAATGAGGCAGAACATTTGTGGGATCAGCAGAGGAGAGGATTGGCGGCAGCTAATCCTATGATTCCTTGGGAGATGTTCAAGGATCTATTCTTGGGGAAGTATTTCCCTGAAGATGTTAGGAGGGAGAAGGAGATTGCCTTTCTCCAATTGACTCAAGGTTCTATGTCAGTTGGGGACTATGCAGCTCGGTTTGAAGATCTCATCCGTTTTTCTGATTATTGGTATGCAAGTGACCGTGGCAAGTGTGTTAAGTTTGAAGCTGGGCTTAGGAGTGATCTCCGCCTCTCGTGTGAGTATCACAACATTGACAACTTTGCTCGCTTGGTCAACATGGCAAGCACTTATGAGAAGGGTCTCAAACGAAAGCTAGCTGACGAGAGATCTCGGGCAAACCAGAGAATTGGAGGCCAAAGTAAGGACAAGGGACCGATTCAGAAGCCAGGTCCATACTCTCATTCCGGGGTCACGTTTCCTAGGGAATCCGGACCAGCAGTGAATGCTTATGGTCCAATACCAACTTGTCAGCACTGTGGCAGGATGCATAGGGGAGTGTGCTGGACTTTGGGTCGAAAGGAGGGGTTATGCTTTCACTGTGGACAACCCGGACATTTTGCTTCAAATTGTCCTAAGAACACAATGAAGAAGGAGATTAATGCTACTAAGGCACAGAAGGCCCGTGGTGGTCCATCATTGCGGAAGGGGAAATTATTTACCGTCGAGGGTGACGAGGTGGACCCAGCTGACATGGTCGCAGGTAACTGATATTTAACAAGTCCATGCGTAATGCTTTTAAGTTCGATCGTTGTGGAGTTAGTTTGCCCTTCTATTAGCTAAATAGTGAGTTAGTGATGTCTTAGGATGGAAGTGTTTAAAACATATTGGATTTCTGCCCTTCCAAATTCAAATCTTGTTCTTATAGAGAGCTTGTGAAAGATCTTATAAGAAAATTCTTATGCCTAAGATTTCTAGTGTCAAGTGGCCAATACTATGTTATGATGTTGTTATTTGATGTAATGTAAGGTTAGAACCGATCACTCTGATCCTTGCATTTGTTAAATGATGACATTGCTGACAGAATCCGACAGTGATATGTTGTTGGTAGACGTGAGGATGGGATTGATCACCTCAATTCTTGCATCTATCAATAAATGCAAACATTGTAACCTTTAAGGTGAAAGTAGACAACCAAAGTAGTGACGTCCAAGGAAAGAATTCTTGAAAGTGAAGCCAACCTAACCCATAAGCATTCGTTCAAAAGCTTCTTATAGAGTTAGAGAGTAGATAGAAAATAGTTCTAAAGAAAGGAAGTCTTGGTGTATGCTACTTGTTCCAAAGTAGTATAGCTAAATGTTGAATCCTAGGATGAGTTAAGAAAACTCTACATAAATTATTCTTAACCATGATATCAACTAAACCAACCTTAAGCAATTTGACAATTGCTTCGAATCTTTTCCCGGTTCCTAGACAACCATTCGTAAGAATAGCCGGTTCTGCCAAATTTGTAAAATCCCTGCGTTAAGACCAAACAATCTTGATAATTGACCCAGCCAACGGCAAGTTGTCGTACCCTTCACCTTTGGTAGTTAGGTAAATCTTGGAACTAATGCGAACTCCATCCTTCCTATTCTTTTGATCTATTTATGTAAGAAGTTGGTTGTTGAGCATTTAGTAGGAGTTGTGTCTGCTCTAATCAACTAAGCGTTGAGGGAAACTCTTAATCTTTGGGGTGTTTCTTGTTCATGAATGCCCGTGGTTTTTGAAAGCTTTAAATCCTATCGGTGCTAGTCAATCCTTATGAGAGACAAACTTTAAGGCGATATACTCAACACGAATCTTCGTATGCCATGATTTCAGGGCATCTCTTCAAGAGAAGACTCTAGAACTATGCCAGGCTGCTACGCATTTCGAGTTTCTATATCTAGTTCTTACAACTCCTGCCTCAGAGTTAATTGTGATACTATCAGAATTGAATCCAAATCCGTTCCGTATCTTTTTCGGGTATGTCGGCGCTAAGTGGGGGAGTAATTCTTAATCTCAGTTAAATTCTGGTTAGTTCAGGGCGAATCGAGAAGTTGACGGAAGAAATGAAGGAGGTAAAGTCAGACATCATGAACTCTAATAATGGGATGGTTCTCCATTTACTAAACTTAACGGAATTTCGGGGACGAAATTCCAATAAGTGGGGGAGAATTGTAACGTCCCAAATTTTTATTTCGGCATAATAGGAAATTATGCCAATTATTTAGGAGGAATTTCCAAGATTTGAAGAAGGTTTTGAGTATCAAACTAAACCTAAAGTAGTAATGAGCCTAAGGGAATGAATTGGAGTTAGAAAATCATCAAATAATCACTTTTCATTAAATAATCGATTACTTGGATGGTCAGTAATCGATTACAAGGCCCCTGATGAAAACAACAAAAGTTGCAGCAATTCTAATCGATTACCTCATATGAAGTAATCGATTATTCTGAGCTGTAATCGATTACTTTCAGGACTTTAATCGATTACAAGGCCTCAGGTTGGAAGTCCTAAAAATGTTGCATTGAAGGAATAATCGATTACCAGGTCAAGGTAATCGATTATTTTAGGGTCTGTACAAAAAAAAAAGAGAGAAAGGGAGTGCACGTGATGCACTCCCCTCCACACAAAGGGAATCTTTATTTTGGGCGTTAATTATGGTCCACTCATTTTTCCTTCCCAATCCAATAAAATAAACTCACTCTTACTCTCATAATCTCTCTCTCACCCTCATCTTTTTCCTCCCCTCTCTCAACTCACGAGTCCCCTCCTCTTCCTCATAGGGGTTCCATTTTCTTTCCTCAAAATCAACCAAGAACAAGTGATCTTTGCATCTCTATCATTGTAATTTCTTCTTTCTCATCTCAAGGTAAGTGTTTAAGTTTTGATTTCTTCCTTCCCTCTCTAAAATTCGTGTTCTCTCTCTCCTCTAGGGCTCAAGCTTTTCTCACTCCAGATTGATCAAGAATCAAGTGAGTGGCATTCATTCCATCATCAAGACTTGTTATTCCCATCTCCAAGTAAGTATCTAAGTGTGGGTTCTCCTCTTCCCCTCTCAAATTCGTTTTTCCTTTCTCTCTCTACAATAAATGGTGGGTTTCAATACTTAGGCATTGGAGGCTACCCTCTTCTTGGAGTTTTGATTTGAATCATGGTATAATGATAATCCCTCTCTTTTATGGCTCTCTATTTTAGGTTCCATCCTTATCTTGTGGTTTGGTATCTCCTTGGTGGGCAAACTCAAGCATAGGGCACTTGGAATCTCCTTATCCTTAAGTATTTGAGGTAAGGGGGTGGATATTGTGAGCATTGCCTTGTTCTAGGGAGTAGGTTCTAGTTAGTATATAATGCTTGTTAGGGTTATGTGTTAGGGAAGAAAGTTAGATTATAAAACCCTAGGTTATGGAATATAAAATCCTAATAAATTAAATATGCATGATGATTGGACGTTAAGACTAGAAAAAGGAAACCCAATAATGTGAGAATGAATAATTTGATACATGAAATTTGGTTAATGATTATAATGAAGTACAAGAAGATTTGGGTAATATGGTAGTGAAGATGTTATGAATGATTTCTGTGACTATGGATTTTAATTGTCAAGTTTGTATAAAATGATAATTGATTAATGTTGCAAATATATGTAGGTATTAGGGAATAAGTTGACATAGGAAGAAAATGGAATGGAAACGATTATATGTGATGAATGTGCGTAGTTGTATCTAAATGCTAAATGAGAATAAATGTTAAGTATTAACAATTGTAAACAAAGGTCGTAGCTTATGAACTGAAGTGTGAAATATAGGAAAAGGAAGTAAAATGATTATGCATAAACAAAAAGTAAAAGGTGATTTATGTAAATTAAAATGAAGGGCAACCTAAATGTTGGGCTATAAAATAGAATACCAATTGGTATGATTGAGATAGTTGAGAAAGGAAATGAAAAAAAGTGTTATGATTGATTGAGCAAGAAAGCGAATAATTCTTGGCATCTGAATTGAGGCACCAAATAATAAGAATGATGTTTAAGTGTAATCTAGGTGGTTGTATGAGGTACCTTCCGGTGTGGAGGTGAAGTACAATGGTATGAGGTACCTTCCAGTGTGGAGGTGAAGTACCCATAGGCCAAATGTATGAGGTACCTTCCGGCATGGAGGTGAAGTACGATAGGGTGTTGACCTCTGACCTGAGGGACACAAACTGAATAAAATGTTAATAAGTGTTGACCTCTGACCTGAGGGACACGAAATGAATAAAATGTTAAAAAGTGTTGACCTCTGACCTGAGGGACACGAAATGAATAAAATGTTAAAAGGTGTTGACCTGAGGGACACATAATTTAAGTAGGGAATAGTATGTGGGCCTCTTATTTGAGGCGATAAATGTGTTGAATGAAATTAGTACATTGGCCTCTGATTTGAGGTGATGTACCGAAATAAAGTAAGTATGTGAAAAGAATAAAAAGTAAAGGAAATGGAAGTTGAATGAATAATGAATATGGAAATAATGAAAAGTGTATGGTATGCTATATGTGATGACATGCTTTATTTGCTAAATGTGTTTGACCTAGTGGGTTGTTATGTCTAGCTAGAAACTGCTTTCTATTTCCTGTGCAATGCTCACTCCCTTACATTTTCAGGTACGGAGATTGAGCTGGCACAGCCCCCGGCCGAGCAGGAGTACTTTCCCTTACAGGGAGAGTAGGGTGTTACGAGTTGAGTGTATAACATGAACCTAAGCCTCTTACATTATTTGGTTGTAAAGTTTGTTATAAATATTTTAAGTGAGGCTTAGGATGTTTTGTTTTGCTAAAGTTATTACTTTTGGTCTTAATACTCAAACTTAGTATTCTCCGCTACTACTCTGATTAATTAATGCACAATGATATATTTGGAGCCCATGGGGCCTTGATATGATTTATAGATGTAATTTGAAGCCCTGCTGGCTATTGGATGTTTATTTGAAGTCATCTATCACAGGTTAATTTCTGGATTAGTCCGAAAAACAAACAAAACTCCGTCCGTTTGACGGTTGATTTTAATATAATAAAAAGAAATTTTCAAGTCTGTATTTTATTATAAGGGGGAATTAAGGGTATAAATTCTAGGTGTTACACACCACATAAGAGCCGAGTTCACCACATAAGCCCCCCAGCTCGGTCAAGGCCATTTGAGCCTTGTTCCGAGGTTCTAGGGAGTTCGGACGATGAACTGCCGAGAGTTGGATCTAGCTGTCTCTGAAATGTCCTTTCATCATAATGGAGCAGGTCTGAGAGCTATCCTTTCGCCTGCTCCGAAGTGACGCTTCCATTCTCGCATCTGACACGTGTCAGAGATTCCACCTAACGAAGCGTCGCCATTACTGCGACGTTGCTCAAGGTTCGTGATTCCAGCTGTTATGCGCCACATGTCCCGGTATGTGTGGCTGCACGTTGGGCTGGGTCATCTAGGCCAGGCCCAGATTTCAAAAATGGAGGGAAGACGGTTTCTCTTCTCCTATTTTGACAAAATTGTTCCTCTTTCTCTCTCTATCAGACACTCCCTCCTCGAAACCGTTCCCCTCTTTCTCAATACCAGTTGCACCTTCTCTCTCCCACAAACCCCTGTATCTCCCAACCAGATTCTCCCTCTTTCTTCCTTTGGGGCCGCTCCTTCTTCTTCACTCGAGACTGTTTCTGGGTTCGCTTCTCTTCGTTTTCCTTTTCCGCAAAGGATTTCTTGTCATCTCTGTCTTACTTCAAGTTCATCCCTCAAGTTCATACTGTTAAGGTATCGTCTCTTTCTCTGTTTCTCTTCTTCTTCCCTCTAGCTTTTGGTTCTTGTGGGGGTTAATATTTTTTGTTTTTATGTTTGTGAAATGGGGTGTCTTTTCTGGGTTTAGGGGTTTTAATTTTGGGGAATAATGCTGGGGCTTTTGGAGTTCCTGGGTTTGGGGTGTTCTTAGGATATTTGGAGAGTTTTTGATTCTTGTTTTTTGTTTTTATTTTTCAGAAGACCAGGGAAGTGAATTGGGGAAGTATGAGTAGGGAATGGTTTAGGAAATGGGCTGGGGTAGTCTCCCTGTCATCTAGCAGTAGTGAGGAGGAGGACGGCTCTTCCTCCTCGTCCTGTTCCTCCATGGAGGTAGACGAGGCGCTCCGTCGCCAAAGGGAGTATAGGCAGAAATATGAGAGACGGGTTCTGAAGTTTGATCCCGTTGAGCTAATCTATCCTCGGGATTGGGAGGAGAAGAGAGAGTGGATACAGCAGTATGCCTGGGCCGAGTTTGTTGACGGTAGGGAGCATGCCGACTTCGAGAGGATGGAGAAAGAGAGGATGTATGAACGGGGGGTACCTGTGGTAGAGGGGAGATGCTCGCCCCTCGGGACAACTTTGAGGGGGTTTTCTGGGGGGTTATTCTTTGTAACCCGTAGGACTAACACCGAGCTCCCCTGTTCTTCCACAGGTACCATGCCGCCCAGAAAGTGCGTCAGCCGACCGGAGCTTTATCCTGCACCTACCGATGCCGATCAGTACGAGTGGGTCGATGTGGAACCCAAGGGAGTTCGGTCTAGCTTAGACTCTGAGGACAAGCTTGCCGAAGTAAGGAGAGTCGTGCTGCCTTGCCCAGGGGATGCCATCGGGACTTCTTATGAAGTACTCCCCTGTTCGGCAAATGACAGGATATGCACTCGAACCGACAACAACTCGTTCTTCTTTTATGCCGACCTGATTCACAATCTCGGCGTGACCCTCCCATTCACCGATCTGGAAATGAAGGTCTTGAACGAGCTCGGGCTGGCCCCTTCACAACTCCATCCCAACACTTGGTCTTTTCTCCGAGCATTTCAAAAGTACTGCGGAGCCAAGGGGTTGGTTTGTACAGTTCGGCTCTTCCTGTGGATGTACAATCCGTTCGTCAGCAATAAAGACGGGGTCACTGGTCGCCTTTGGGTATCGGCTAAGGCCCGAGCTCACTGTGGGTTGTTCGGCATGTTCACCGAATCTTGGAAACATTTTAAAGCCCAGTTTTTTAAGTACAAGTATGTTGGAACAGGGCTGCCTTGGTTCCGATCTGAGACGGGTCCGAGGTTCCCTTTGGAGTGGACCCCGGAGTTCTTCAATCGTCATATCGGCACGCCACAGCGTTGGTCAGGCGCAACACTTGACGCCGACGAGGCCGTGACGGCCCACCATTTCCAAACCGAATACCGAGCTCGGAAATTCCAGCTCAACATTGGAGTTTTCATGAAGTGCCCTGATAATGAAGTTTTAGCCAAAATTGGTAGTTAACTTTACTCTTGTACTTGTACACTTTGTCCCAACTTTCTTACTCGTTTTCTGTTATCTCTTTTGTTTGCAGAAGAACATTGGTCGGACATGTCGTCCAGAGCGCTCAAAGCATCCCTGGAGGCCCGAAAGAGGAAAAGGGCTGAGAGTTCTTCTACTGACAATGTGCCTGCCGAGGTTTCAAATGACAGCACCTCTACCGATTCGGGTCCCCTTCAACCTACTCCACCTGCTGTGATTATCGCCCCTCCTCCTCCTCAGTCTCCAAGCCCGGGTACCGAGGTCATTGTTGCAGATTTCCCACCTTCATCAGGCTGTCCGAGGAGAGGAACTGATAGTCTTCCGAGACCGCCGACCAGCATCGTCAAGCCTTCAGTTAAAGATGCTCTTATAAAGATGTCAGGGGCCGAGTAGAAGATGGCCGAGGGGTTGGTTTATCACTTGAAGAGGTCAACAAACATTTTCAATGTGTTGGCAAAGGTTGCTGATGACGTGGCGAAAGGCGTGTCGCCTGCCAAGAAGAGGGCCCGATCTGATATGGTGGCTGAGGTGGCTGAGCTGAGGAATAACAAAAACTCGGCCGAGCAAAAGTTGGCCGATCTGGAAGAGAAGCACCGCCAGCAAGTGGAGGAGCTTCTGAAAAGTCATGAGGAGGCTCTGGCTCAAGCGAAGGCAGATGCTAAGGAAGCTGGTCGGCAAGAAGGCCTGGCCGAGGTGGAGAAGGTGAGGACTTTGCTGAAGAGAAGAGCCGCTCAAGCTCTTAAACACAAGGTGGCGGCGTCCGAGGCAGACTTCAATTTTGAGAAGGCAGGGAGCAAAATTTTTGCGGGTGCCGTAGAGCAGATTCTTCATCTGAACCAAGGACTTCGAAGTCGGGTTGTTGGCGCATCCGCCGGGTTCGGGGTGGAAGATGGGAAGATGGTCGACTATGACAGAGACGGGGCCGAGGTTGACCTCGACCAACCCGAGGAGAATCTTCCCAACCCTTTGGTGGAGAAACCGGATGAGGAGTTCAACCCGAGCTCAGTTGTCGTTTCCGATGTGGAAGATGAAGCAGCATAAGTCCCTTATGTTGGGCAGCTTGCGACTTGTTTATGTTTTTGTAACCTTTTTGACAATATTTATTTTGCTAATTGTGTACAACATTTTCTTTTTATGCAAGTTCTTTTCAGTTTAACTTGTTGCATGTTATTTTGATGCAAGTTTTTATTTCAACTTGTTGCATACACATTGTGTCCGAGGTCAATTTGTGCAAGCCTTTACTTTAACTTGTTGCACGAATGCGAGTTTTATTCTGCTAACTCGTTGCATGTTTATTCGTAAGACCTCGGATCCGAACTGCAGTTGGTTAGGTGGTCACCAAGAAAACTTAAGAAAGAATGCAAGTGTTTAAGACTTGTAGCATTTTAGATAACCAAGTAAAAATGTTTTTGAGAATACAAGTCCTGTTTTAACTTGTTGTATTCGGAATTGATTGGACCCAAAATAAGAACACTTGATCGGACCTGGATAATGAGGCCGAGCTCGGACGACTCAGTAAGTGCAGTAATCTTATAAGTTTTCCTCTGAAAAGAGGTATTGTATATAATTGCATACGGTAGGGATCTCGGATCTACCCACCTTAGCCGAGGTGGGTGCCCTCGTCCCCGATGTGAAAGAGGTTGCTGAGTGAAGCTATGTGAGAACATTTCACAGCAAGCTGTACTTTATCGGGTGTCCCTTGTACACTGTGCATATGAGCCGATCTTATCTAGAAGACGTTGGCTGTACATAGCGCCATGCAACATTTAGGTGGCTAGTGCTAAATGAAAAGCTAGTACGTACGTATATAAAACTGTGGCACTTGAGTATGAGCAAGTTTGTACTTTTTCATTAATCATAAGGGTGGGTACATTGCCTTTCATGGATTAAAAAAGGTGAGTATATCACAATGGAGAAGAACGTGACAAGGGAAGTAGATGCAAAAACATTAACAGAAACTAAAGTAAAACTTAGACTTTAGTTGGGGGTGTTGGTGACTGCTGATGATCGTCTGAGGTAAACCTAACTGAAGTAGGTTCTCAGTTTTGAAACGTTCCAGGAGTTTTTGAGCTCGGCTCCTTCAAGAGTCTCTAGCTTGTATGCCCCAGAGTTTGTTTTTGAAATGACTCTGTAGGGGCCTTCCCAATTTTGAGCAAATTTCCCGTCTCTTCGATTTTTAAGGCCAATATCTGCTCTTCGGAGGACGAGATCTCCGACCTCAAAAGATCTGGGTTGCACTATTTTGTTGTACTGCTTGGCTTGCCTTTCCTTTGCTTTCTTCTCCCGAATAGACGCGGCTTCTCGGATCTCTTCGGCCAGTATTAAATTTTCTTTGATCAAATTTTCATTTTGTTGCTCGGGCCTGTCCCTCATTCAAAAGGTATGAATCCTTCGTTCGATAGGGATGACCGCATCACAGCCATAGGTGAGTCTAAAGGGGGTCTCTCCTGTTGAGGTTTGTATCGTGGTCCTGATCGACCAGAGGACCTCAGGTAGCAGATCGGCCCACGCCCCTTTGGCTTGAGTAATTCTCTTCTTAAGGCCGTCAACAATAGCTCGGTTAGCCACCTTGGCTTGCCCATTAGTCTGGGGGTGCTCGACCGAGGAGAACCAATGAGAGATTCCAAGATTTTCAGCCAAAAGCTGGAAGTTGTTGGCAGCGAACTGGCTACCGTTGTCAGTGATTAGTGTGAGTGGAAGTCCAAAGCGAGAAATGACTTGTTTCATGAAGAATTTCTGTATTCTTGCCGAAGTGATGGTGGCCAACGGTTCAGCCTCGATCCATTTGGTGAAGTAATCTATTGCTACCACAATGAACTTCAGCTGACCTGGAGCTGTTGGGAACTGTCCCACGATGTCCATCCCCCACATGCTGAAGGTCCAAGGGGATGCTAGAGAGTGGAGTTCCTCGGAGGGTTTCTGATAAACATCGTTGAAGAATTGGCATTGCGAACATCGTCGAACGTGGTCAATTGAATCTGTCACTAAGGTCGGCCAGAAATATCCGGCCCTCGGTATCTTCCTTGCTAGGGATTTGTTGGAAACCAACAAGCGGACTTAGCAATTACTAGAGGGGGGTGAATAGTAATATGGAAGCAACAGTGACTAATTTTCGGTGCAATTAAAAGATAATTGATCAAATGCATGTTTTTCTGAAACTGGGCAATTTACTCGAGTGAAATGAAGAACACTCGAGTGAAATGCTACGAAATACTCGAGTGAATTGTAAAACACTCGAGTGTTTTATGCAAAACAGAAAGGAGCAGTTTCAGAGAAATTTAGCAAAATGATTCAATTTCTTAAAGACTAATCCAGGGCAAATATAAATCAAAGTAGAGGGCAATTAAACTAAGTTAAAACAAGTTGAAAGCAAGTTAATTGCAACCAATTGCTACTAGAATTATAAAAGCCCCTTTCTAGAGAACTTAGGGTTTGGTTTTACTTGAAAACTAAGAAAGCTATAAAAGAGAGAGACAACACCAATTTTATCCTGGTTCACACTCAATATAGAGTGCTAATCCAATCCCCCTAATCAACTTAGGAGTTTCTACTAGTGATCAAATTGTTAGAAATTACAAGGATAAATTGAGATTCCTCACTCAATCCTAACCCTTTTCAAGAGTGTACCAAACTCTTGAAATTTCTACCCCAACTTGATTTGGTGATGAAGAGTCCCTTCTTCTTAAGCTCCTTGGAACCTCCAAGAGCCCACCAAGCTAAGAATCCTCTTAGTCTTTGTGTTTGAGAACCTCCCAAGGCTTGAGAACTTGGATACCTCACCAAGTACTTGGATACCTCACCAAGATTTTCTAAACAAGCTAAAGTGTTTGAGTGTTTGAGAATTTTACTACAAATAATTCTCTTACAAATGAAGCACACTCTCTTAACTCACTAAGACAAATAATAAAGATGAATGCTTGGTTGAGTTTAGAGAGAAAATGATTTTTAACACTTGAGAGAGAGAGAATCAATCAAAGAATGTAAGCTTCTTGTTCCAATAAAAGTCCACTATTCAGAATATATCTAAGGGGACAAAAGGGAAGGAAAAACCAAGTTATTCTCCCTTTTTGTCCTCTTCTAACGTTTAAAAAATTTGTTGTCGGACCTAAATCACTCGAGTCTTTTTGGAAACACTCGAGTGTTTTTGGGTCAACTCTGATAGTGTTGCCTTTTTACTTTATCCAACGGCTATATTACTGAAAATTCATAAATCACTCGAGTGAATTGAGAATCACTCGAGGGAATTGGTCAATGTTGGAAAAATTAAGTTTTCTAACATTGTTTTCAATTCTCTTCTCAAGTCTGATTGGTTTTAATCTCAACCTTTCATGCATGAATATTATTTGACCTTATGTGAGAATAAAAACCTATACTACCCACTCTCATAAATAAAATAAAATACATTAAGAATAAATGAGAATGAATAATTAAACTAAGCACTTGATCTTCTTTATTGTTGGGCTTGCATTCTTCAAATTAAGTCCATAATTTAATTACATTGTCATCATCAAAATTAATCCACATTAATCGGAGATTTGATTTTACAATCTCCCCCTTTTTGATGATGACAAAATAATTAAACCTCTAGCACTTGAGAGCTCCCCCTCAATCTAGGAACCTTTTTAACCTGTACAATCCAGAAAATGCCAAGCACAACGTAATACAATAATAATCATAATCAAGTGCTCATTGGTATCAGACTAAGAGCATATATCATCAGAGTGTAAACAAGAAAGCGGAAAAAAAATATGCTCTTTTCTCTTTAATCTCCTTTCTCCCCCTTTTTTTCATGATCAAAAAAAATTTTGGAAACAAAGGTGGAGAATGAAGGATACCAATAAGAAAACGTTCCCTTAAAAGTAAATAAGAATCAAAATATGACTATGAAGCAATATTGAAAAACCATGAAGGAACATGAAATCCATGAAGAAAACATGATTAATGCACAAACATCATTAATCCACCATACACAAACCATAAAACATGAGTTTGAAAATAGGTACATCCAACTCCCAACAAAATTAACAAAAGTCTCAAAATAACTAAATAAAGTCATAAAGCATAAAATCTAGTGCAAATGAACATCAAGGACTCAAGAGGGTGGTGGTTGCTGATCATCATCGCGATGATAGGGCTGGAATCTCCCAAGAGCTGTCAGAATCTGACTGAGATCGGAGCGCACATGTCCAAAGTTCGCATTCACACTAGCAGAATGGGCATCAAGCCTACCATGAAGAGCTGAGTGCTGGATGTCCATCTGAGTCCTCATATCAAACATAGTTGCACGCTGCTCTTGAAGTTGATTGTCAATAGCATCCAAGCGCCCATCAATGTGATCAACTCTCCCAGTCATATAGGTCCTAAAGTCCTGAGCCTCATGAGCCAATGAGGCAAACCTCCCATCAAAACCATCCATTCGCTCATCCATATATACCCTGTGCTCTGCAAATGTGGTGTTCCAGGACCCCGGCATATCAAAGTTGATCCCATCAGTAGGATCATCCTGGGGTACTCCACTACTCCCTCCTGCCTGCTGATCAAAAGTGGCCTGCTCCTCCTCCAACTGCTGAGGGTCAACGCCCAACTGATCTGCAACCTACTGAACATTGCCCTGACCTCTCAGAGCAGCTGCCTCATCAAAATACATACATCGATCACCGAAGTACTCGATGTCCATCTTACCCAAAGAGTTATCAGAAAACGCATGGATTTTTGCAGGAAGAAGAACGACAGGCTCCTTTTCCGAAATAGGAATCTGAAAGTGCTGAAGGAGCTTGCAAACATGCATGGGGTAAGGTAGGTTTTGTTTAGGTTTGGAGTCAGAGGCTTGTTTCATTTTGGCTAGGATGATGGAGGCCCAATTCAAGACAGTACCATTAAGAATGGCATCCATAACTCGAAGCTCAATTTGAATTGGGCGGGAGTAGTTTGGAGATGTTTGGGGCAACAGGATATGGCAAACGAGATAGTGGAGGACTCTATTGTTAGCAGTCATTTGATTTGCTTTCTTCTCACCTTTGAGATAAACACGATCAGGGCGGAGCAAGTTTCGAAAAATTGGATCAACGTCTCCTTTAGAAGTGCCCTCTCCGGATCGTGATAACCCAAAGACTTGGAATAAAGCCGTAGGGGTAACCTCAATATGATGTCCTAACACAGAGGTCTCATAGGAGTTTCCATTTTGCCTAAAGTTTGCATAAAATTGCCTAACTAACCTAATGTAGATAGGACCATTATAGGATAGGAAACCCATGAGTTTTTGAGATTTAAGAGCATTGACAAAGGTAAATCCTCTACTAAGGAGATAGGCTTCACTTACCCAAGTTTGTGTTGCATAATCATTGGAAGCAAATTTCCTTTCCCTTTCAATGCAATTTGCCCTTTGATAGAAATCATCTTCCTCCTCCTCAATGGGTTGAGGTTCCTCCACCCTTGGCTTTTTCCCTTTTCTTCTATTGTCCGAAGATGAGGCCATTTGCACTTATAAGTGAAAAACTAGAAGAAATTTTGAGAAATTGGGGTTTTGGAGAGTTAGGGTTTTGGAAAGGGAATGATGAATTTGATGGTCAAAAACTTGAATTTGTTGTGAAATAAGTGTAGAAATGAGTTTAGAAGATGAAATAGAGTTGAAATATGAAAGAAATTTGAGTTTTTTTGGTGAGATTTGTGAAGATGTGAGAGAGAGAGTAGAGAAAACTCGAGTGAAGAGAGAGAGAATTTCGAGCAATCTGGAAAAATCGCAGCAGCATCAGACTATAACTGATGAATTCACTCGAGTGAATTTTAAAACACTCGCGTGTTTTTCAGAAAACCTGAAAAACACTCGCGTGAAAATGAATTCACTCGCGTGTTGGCCGAAAGATGGATTTTCAGAAACCTGTAGTTCACTCGAGTGAAATGGGATTCACTCGAGTGTTGGCCGAAAGCACTCGAGTGTTGGCCGAAAGCACTCGAGTCTTTTCAAAAAGACTCGCGTATTTTCCATCAGACATGCTCAAAAACTTTTTCAATTAAAACTGATTTAATTTTGAATTAAAATCACTCGAGTGATTTTATAAACACTCGAGTGTTTTTATCAGTTATGCTGAAAATCACAGTTTTAAAACATAAAACACAAAATTCACCACATGTAATGAAAACAACAGATAGGAAACTTAATCACACACAATTAAAGACATAAATTCATAACATCTCAAGGTAATTTCAAACAAGTATCATCACACACTAAATTAGACATACTTGGTGATTTTCAAATGGCACAAATCAATTAGTTTATACTTGACTCCTCTAAAATACCAAGTTCCCTTCTTATATGATAGAAGGTATCCCTTGGCAATGGTTTTGTAAAAATGTCCGCTAATTGATTTGTGGTACTTACAAATTCAATTGTGCAATCACCCTTTTGAACATGATCCCTTAGGAAATGATGTCTAATTTCAATGTGTTTAGTCCTTGAGTGATACACCGGATTCTTAGTTAGATTGATGGCACTTGTGTTATCGCATTTTATTGGAACACTTTCTAACTTCAAACCAAAATCCGATAATTGTTGTTTCATCCACAAGAGTTGAGCACAACAACTACCGGCGACGATATATTCCGCTTCGGCGGTGGAAAGAGCAACACAAGCTTGCTTTTTAGAAAACCATGACACTAATGAACTTCCCAATAAATGGCAAGTACCACTAGTGCTTTTACGATCAAGCTTGCATCCCGCAAAGTCGGAATCCGAATAACCAACTAAACTAAGACTGGCATCCCTAGGATACCATAATCCGGTGTTAATTGTTCCTTTAAGATATTTAAAAATATGTTTAACTGCGGATAGGTGTGATTCTTTAGGATTTGCTTGAAAACGGGCACACATGCATACACTAAACATAATATCCGGTCTAGATGCTGTAAGATATAAAAGACTACCTATCATGCCCCTATATTTACTAACATCAACCGGTTTACCTATGTCATCCTTGTCTAGGTAGCATGTTGTGCTCATGGGAGTGTATGCTTCTTTGCATTTGTCCATTCCGAATTTTCCAAGGAGCTCCTTGCAATATTTTCCTTGATGCACAAAAATCCCCTCCTTGACTTGCTTGATTTGAAGTCCTAGGAAGAACTTGAGCTCCCCCATCATGGACATTTCAAATTCCTTTTTCATCAAATTTGAGAATTTTCTACACAAGGACACGTTAGTGGCACCAAAGATAATATCATCTACATATATTTGCACTAACAAAATGTCCTCTTTGGTTTTATAGGTGAATAGTGTATTATCAACCTTTCCCCTTTGAAAGCCATTTTCTAATAGAAAGGTACTTAATCGATCATACCAAGCTCTAGGAGCTTGTTTTAATCCATAAAGTGCCTTTTTCAACTTGTAAACATGGTTTGGAAACTCATGACTTTCAAAACCGGGTGGTTGCTTAACATACACTTCTTCATTTATGAAACCATTCAAGAAAGCACTCTTGACATCCATTTGATAAAGAGTAAAATTCATAATTGATGCAAAGGCAAGCAAGATTCGGATTGCCTCAAGACGTGCAACCGGAGCAAATGTCTCATCATAATCAACACCTTCCTCTTGGTTGTACCCTTGGGCAACAAGTCTCGCTTTGTTTCTTATAATCAAACCGGATTCATCAAGTCTATTTCTATAAATCCATTTTAAACCAATTATGGTATGATCATCGGGTATAGGCACTAATTCCCAAACATCATTTCTAACAAATTGATTTAGCTCTTCTTGCATGGCCATAACCCAATGTTCATCCATAATTGCTTCCTTAATTGAATTTGGTTCGATTTGAGAAACAAAGGAAACAAAATGACAAATGTTTTGAATTGACCTACGAGTTAATACTCCCTTTGAAAGATCTCCTATGACATTGTCAATAGGGTGAGCTTTCACCGTTTTCCAAGCCGGATCAAGTTCATCTTTGACTTCTCCTTCATCCTTTGATTTTTCCATCTCTTTGTCAACATTTGAAATCTCAAGTCCATCATCACTACCCTCACATAAAACACTATCTTCTTTCGAAGACTCATTAAAAACAACATGAATTGATTCTTCAATAGTCATAGTTCGTTTATTATAAACTCTAAAAGCTTTACTATGAGAAGAGTAACCCAAAAATATTCCCTCATCCGATTTAGAATCAAATTTTCCAAGTTGATCTTTTCCATTGTTTAAAATGTACACTTTGCATCCAAAAGCATGGAAATGGGATATATTGGGTTTTCTACCTTTGTAAAGCTCATAGGGGGTTTTCTTTATCATGGGCCTAATTAAAATTCTATTCATTACATAACAAGCCGTATTAACGGCATCGGCCCAAAAGTATTGAGGTACTTGAGAATCATTTAACATGGTTCTAGCAAGTTCCTCTAGCACCCTATTTTTCCTCTCAACTGTTGGAAGTCAAGCTTTCCCAAGGACTTCAAGTGCAAATATTCTATATGGTTTTGATGATAACAAACTCAAGATTCTCAAGTTCATATCAAGTGCAACCACAAGATCTTCATCCTTCAAGTCAAGCTTCAAGTTGAAGAATCAAGCAAATGAAGTTGAAGATTCAAGCAAATGAAGATTTTAGCCTTTTCCCGTAGGACATCATGTAAGGTAAAGAAGTCAAGGTTTATATTATGTTAAAAGGCCAATATAAGTTTTTCTAAAATATATTTTTCATAATTAAGGAGAAGAAAAAGAAGTTTTGTGAAAATCAGTTTTTCTATCTTAGTTTTGGTGAAAATACTTGATGTTACAAAACTCTGAATATTTTTATGTATGCAAGAGAGAGTAATCGATTACTTGCCTAAGTTAATCGATTAACTTTGTTGCATCATAGAAAAATCAGAGAGGTTGTAATCGATTAAATGAATCTTGTTAATCAATTACTTTCTGTATGAGAGTAATCGATTACCTGGCTCAAGTAATCAATTAAAACTGTTGCATCATATATTTTCCTGAGACAAAGTTATCGATTATTGCTTTGAGATGATCGATTACATGATGTTGCATCATATAAAAATCAGAGGCTCTGTAATCGATTATTAGAATAGTGGTAATCGATTATATGTGTTGCATCATACATTAAACAGAAGTGAATTAATCGATTACATGCATGTGATAATCGATTACTGGTTTTTAAAATGAATTTCAAAGTTTCTATTTTTAAAGGGATAATCGATTACCTCCCTGAAGTAATCGATTACCTCAAGTTTTATTGAAAAACGTGTCAGAATCATTTTGATTTATTTCCTGATTTGTTTTTACTTAATTGATTCTGATTTATTTTCAAAATTCGAATTTGGTTTTAATTTTGAAAATATTCCTTTTTTGTTTTAAGAATCAAATCCTTGATTTATTTTCTAAATCTTTTTTATTTGGTTTTGATTTTAAAACTTAAATTTTTTTATTTCCAAAATCGTTTTTGATTTGATTCTGATTCTTTTTTTCAAATTCAAAATTCAAATTTCAAATCTTTGGTTTTAATTCTTAAATCTTTTATTTTATTTTTTGATTTGTTTTGATTTGATTTCAAAAATAACTCTATTTATTTGTTTTTGGAAAATCATTTCAATCTTCTACATCGAGCAACTCTGATCATTCACGCTCTTTCTTCTTCTCATATTCTCTGGTTTTCACGCTAAATCTTTTTGAAGAAAACTAAACCTTATTTTGGCCTTGTAACACTTCTTTTGACTTCATTATCATAGAGCTATATTGTTGTATCTGTGTTGCTTAGAACACATATTTGTTAGAGTGACCTTTTATTGTTGTATCAGCACTATTGAGAGTGCACTATAGGTCTTGTACCCAATCACTCATACCATAACCAGTGTTGTAAGGGGTGTGTAACCCTTAGTGACTAGGGAGTGAATCTCCTAGTGCGGACGTGCGGCGTTCGTGGTTGTAGGGTGAGGAACCCTTTGTGTGTGGGTAGTGCTAGACGAACGGTGGGTCACCTAGTAGTTAGGCTATCTGGAAATCTAGGAAAGGTTTTCCTAGTTGTGTATCGAGGTCCCTGGCGAAAGGAGGTTCCTAGTAGCTTGCGGGGCGCTCTGGTTGTACTTGGGGACGCGTGGCGTCTTGGTTTAGTGAAAAGCTCAAGCGGGTCGCTTGGGGACTGGAGTAGGCCGGGTTTGCCGAACCAGGATAAAATCTCCGGTGCAATCTCTTCTATCCCTCATCTCTTTATTTTCGTTATTGTTGTTGCATGTGCATTGTTGTTATAATTATCATTATTGCATCATAGCGATTATTTTCATAATAATTAATTTAAAGGATTTTAAATTAATTAGCGCGGTAACATTGTTTTCGTTGTTCTTATTTTAATTTGTTTTCGCTTCCGTAAAATCGTTTTTATTCAATATATTAGTTTTCCGCTGCAAAATCTCTTTAATTTTATTGAAAACGATTTGAAACCAATGTTTTCATAAACACCCAATTCACCCCCCCTCTTGGGTGTCGGCTGCCAATCCTATCAATATTTCTAACTTCAACAACTCCATTTTGTTGTGGAGTTCTAGGTGCCGAATATTGGTGCTCAATTCCATGCTTATCACAAAATCTATCAAATTTATAGTTTTCAAATTCACCTCCATGGTCGGTTCAAATAATAATCACTTTTTGGTTTACTTGGTTTTGTGCAAGTTTAATATGGCGTTTAAAAGACTTGTAGGTGTCACTCTTATCACTTAAAAACAATGTCCATGTAAATCTTGAAAAATCATCAACAATCACCAAGGCATAATAGTTACCACCAAAGCTTTTTACTTGAGAAGGTCCAAACAAGTCCATGTGAAGCATTTCCAATGGTTTTGTTGTGGACACATCATTTTTGGAACCAAAATGATTTTTAGTTTGTTTGCACTTCTTGCAAGGAGTGCAATCACCTTTAATTTGAAAATTGAGCTTTGGTAAACCAACCACTAAGTCTTTGGATTGAAGTTTCTTAAGTTGATTTACATTAATGTGAGCGGTCCTACGATGCCATAACCAAGTATCACTTCCTTTGCTAATTAAACATTTTGAAACTAAAGAAGTGATATTATTCAATTCAACCATGTAAGTGTTATTAGACCTTTTTCCAACAAATTTGATAGATTCATCTTTGTCACTTTTTATGAGACAATGAGTAGAGGTAAATAATACATGGTTACCAATATCACATAATTGACTAATGCTCAAGAGATTATGTTCTAATTCTTGAACATAAAGTACATTATCAATAACCAAGTTGGAAGAATTACCAATTTTACCTATACCAAGTATTTTGCCTTTGTTGTTGTCTCCATATGTGACATATCCTTTTTCTTTAGGAGTAAGCTCAATGAAGTGTCGCTTATCTCCCGTCATGTGCCTAGAACATCCACTATCAAGTATCCAAAGTTGCTTTCCGGTTCAAAGGCACACCTACAAGACACAATCACTTGCTCATTTTGGGTACCCAAATTATGTTGGGTCCCTTTTTGTTAGTCTTGGATGATTCTTCCTTCTTAATCCAAACATAAGTACCATTTTGAATTCCAAAAGATTTGATATGGCACTTATTGTTTGTATGTCCAAATTTTCCACAATAAAAGCAAGTTGGTTTCTTTGTAAAATCAATTTTTGAGAATGAACCAACCACTTTATTTTTCTTTTTCTTGTGGAGATATCCTAGACCGGTTTTGTTTGAGTTGTGTCTAAGAGAACCAATTAACCGATCTAGGTTTTTATCACTTTTGTTAAAAGTGTTGAGTTTGATTTTCAAATCATTAACTTATTTTTCAAGCACACAACACTTTTCACAATGAGTGATGGTATATAAGTGATTTGCATTCTCACAAACATGACTAGAGTTAGCAAGTTCCAAGGATGCATTTTGGAGTTTCAAATCATTAATAGATTTTTCTAATTCATTGATTTCCTTTTGATACTCCAAAAGCTTCTTTCCTTTTTCTTTGTTAACTTTAGCAAGTCTCTCAAATTGAGTTAACATTTCATTATATTCACTTAGCAAATCATCATAAGAAATAGTATGAGAGAAGGTGTAAGAATAATTAGATGATACCCCATCCTCACTCTCATTGTCTTTTCTTTCACTACTTGAGGAGGCTTCATTGTCATTCTTGGCCATGAGACATAGCTTGGCTTCCTCATCATCCGAACTACTTGAGGTTGACTTGGAATCCTTTTCCGGTTCATCCCAAACAATGTAAGCTCTCTTCCCCTTACCATCTTGAGTCTTCCTCTCATTCTTTCTCAAGTGGGTGGGACATTCCATTTTTATGTGTCCTATCCCACCACACTCATGACATTTCACACTCTCACTTGAGCTCTTGTTTCTTTGCTTGTTATCCTTGGATCTTTTGTCTTGAGGTCTCTTGTCCTTAGAGAATGATGAACTACCCTTTTTGCCTTTGAGGAATTTGTTGAACCTCTTGGCAAATAAACCAATCTCTTCCTCATTTAGAGCATGATCGGAGCTTTCACTTGAAGATTCATCTTCATCCTCTTTTGACATTTTGGTTGAGGCTTTTAGAGAGATGCTCTTCTTTTTCTTGTCCGAATCTTCATTTAGGTAAAGTCTTGATAGTTCCATCTCATGTTCTTGGAGCTTCCCAAACAAGGTGGTCAAGTCCATAGATTTTATATCCTTAGCTTCCTTGATGGCGGTCACCTTTGGTTGCCATCTCCTATCAAGACATCTCAAGACCTTGTTAGTAGTTTCACCATTTCTAAATTCTTTTCCTAGGCCAATCAATTGGTTAACGATATGTATGAACCTTGTTTGCATATCATTGATAGACTCATTAGGGAACATATGAAAGAGCTCATATTCATGAGTTAAAGCATTTAATCTTGAGTCTCTAACTTCACTAGTTCCCTCATGAGTAATTTGCAAGGTATCCCACATTTCTTTAGCCGATTGGCATTGTGATATCCTATGAAATTCATTTTTGGACAAGGCGGAGAAGATGATATTTTTAGCTTTTAAATCATATGAAACTTTATTTTTATCATCTTCATTCCAACTTGTCCTAGGAATAACAATGGCTTCACCATTAACCACTCTTCTAGGAATATAAGGACCTTTTTCAATTGCATCCCAAATATCGGTGTCTATTGCTTCTACAAAGACTCTCATCCTAACCTTCCAATAAGTATAATCTTCACCATTGAAGAATGGAGGTCGGTTAAGAGACATAGACCCTTCTTGTTGATTGCTAGAGCCCATTGTTTCCAAAAGGATCTTTTTCGAAAAAGCTTTTACGCTCGATCTTTCGACCGAGCTCTGATACCACTTGTTGGAAACCAACAAGCGGGCTTAGCAATTACTAGAGGGGGGTGAATAGTAATATGGAAGCAACAGTGACTAATTTTCGGTGCAATTAAAAGATAATTGATCAAATGCTTGTTTTTCTGAAACTGGGCAATTTACTCGAGTGAAATGAAGAACACTTAAGTGAAATGCTACGAAATACTAGAGTGAATTGTAAAACACTCGAGTGTTTTATGCAGAACAGAAAGGAGCAGTTTCAGAGAAATTTAGCAAAATGATTCAATTTCTTAAAGACTAATCCAGGGCAGATATAAATCAAAGTAGAGGGCAATTAAACTAAGTTAAAACAAGTTGAAAGCAAGTTAATTGCAACCAATTGCTACTAGAATTATAAAAGCCCCTTTCTAGAGAACTTAGGGTTTGGTTTTACTTGAAAACTAAGAAAGCTATAAAAGAGAGAGACAACACCAATTTTATCCTGGTTCACACTCAATATAGAGTGCTAATCCAGTCCCCCTAATCAACTTAGGAGTTTCTACTAGTGATCAAATTGTTAGAAATTACAAGGATAAAGTGAGATTCCTCACTCAATCCTAACCCTTTTCAAGAGTGTACCAAACTCTTGAAATTTCTACCCCAACTTGATTTGGTGATGAAGAGTCCCTTCTTCTTAAGCTCCTTGGAACCTCCAAGAGCCCACCAAGCTAAGAATCCTCTTAGTCTTTGTGTTTGAGAACCTCCCAAGGCTTGAGAACTTGGATACCTCACCAAGTACTTGGATACCTCACCAAGATTTTCTAAACAAGCTAAAGTGTTTGAGTGTTTGAGAATTTTACAACAAATAATTCTCTTACAAATGAAGCACACTCTCTTAACTCACTAAGACAAATAATAAAGATGAATGCTTGGTTGAGTTTAGAGAGAAAATGATTTTTAACACTTGAGAGAGAGAGAGAGAATCAATCAAAGAATGTAAGCTTCTTGTTCCAATAAAAGTCCACTATTCAGAATATATCTAAGGGGACAAAAGGGAAGGAAAAACCAAGTTATTCTCCCTTTTTGTCCTCTTCTAACGTTTAAAAAATTTGCTGTCGGACCTAAATCACTCGAGTCTTTTTGGAAACACTCGAGTGTTTTTGGGTCAACTCTGATAGTGTTGCCTTTTTACTTTATCCAACGGCTATATTACTGAAAATTCATAAATCACTCGAGTGAATTGAGAATCACTCGAGTGAATTGGTCAATGTTGGAAAAATTAAGTTTTCTAACATTGTTTTCAATTCTCTTCTCAAGTCTGATTGGTTTTAATCTCAACCTTTCATGCATGAATATTATTTGACCTTATGTGAGAATAAAAACCTAAACTACCCACTCTCATAAATAAAATAAAATACATTAAGAATAAATGAGAATGAATAATTAAACTAAGCACTTGATCTTCTTTATTGTTGGGCTTGCATTCTTCAAATTAAGTCCATAATTTAATTACATTGTCATCATCAAAATTAATCCACCTTAATCGGAGATTTGATTTTACAGGATTTGCCTCCGACGTGGTGGCTCCCCAGTCCTCCGTGAACCTCGTTCAAGGTTTCCTGAGCTTCCTCGGAGGTGAGACATCGGAGGAGAGGGGAAGACATTCCTCTTCTATAAAGGATTCAATCCATAATAACATACTCAGCCGCTCTTCTCTTAAGTTTATTTGCCTCCTTTTGATCGGCTGGGAGTATGCCATGTTCGAGGTATGCCTTTATCGGGTGCATCCAGTTCGGCGATACTAAAATAGCCATCACCACGCTTGGGGCCGAGATTTGTTCCTGAATGAGGCTTTTATTGTTTCCTCCGCCTTTTGTGCTCGCCAGCTTGGAAAGCACATCGGCTCGGGAGTTTGAATAGCGGGGGATATGGGTGATAGAAAATTTTGCAAAATCAAGAGCCAGGGATTTAACTTTGTCAAGGTATTTTTGCAGGATGGGTTCTTT
Source organism: Crotalaria pallida (assembly GCA_037953625.1). Lineage (NCBI taxonomy): Eukaryota > Viridiplantae > Streptophyta > Magnoliopsida > Fabales > Fabaceae > Crotalaria > Crotalaria pallida. The sequence continues at coordinate 54,389,367 of CM075650.1, read as the reverse complement.
TGCTTGATAATCTCCGGTGACTTGGGAAACCACCAACTGGGAGTCGCTCAAAATTTGAACCTCAGCTGCGCCGAGCTCCTTGGCCATGCGGAGGCCGGCAATGACTGCTTCATATTCAGCCTGATTATTCGAGGTTAAGAACTCGAATTTCAGGGAATATTCGATGCTGAGTCCTTCCGCATTTTCCAAAATAACGCCAGCTCTTGCTCCCTTTTGAGCCATCAACGTATATTACCCAAGTGGGGCTATGTGAACTCAGACACAAAATCCGCCAATGCTTGCGATTTGATAGCCTTCCTCGGTTCGTAGGAAATATCGAACTCGGATAGTTCAATTGCCCATGCCATCATTCTCCCAGCGAGGTCGGGCTTCTGAAGAACTTGTTTGATGGGCTGGGCGGTCCTTACGACAATGGGGTGACTCTGGAAATATTGTCGAAGCCGCCGTGCAGCAAGGATCAAACAAAATGCAAATTTCTCAATCTTGGAATACCGGAGCTCGGGACCCTGCAGAGCTCGGCTTATGAAGTAGACAGGGAATTCAGTTCGGCCCTCATCTCGGACCAACACCGAGCTGAGAGTGGAATCACCAACAGAAAGATAAATGAAAAGGCTTTCCCCCTGCCGAGGGCTGGAGAGAACCGGGGGGGAGGAGAGATATTCCTTAAGTGTCTGGAAAGAAGTTTCACAATTTTGATCCCAATGACAAGTTGTACCTTTTTTCAGCAGTTGATACCAGGGTAAGGCCTTCTTTGCTGCCTGAGGGAGGAACCTTGACAGTGCTGCCATCCTGCCTGTTAACTGTTGCACTCCTCTGAGATCGGCAGGGCTCTTCATTTCCAATATAGCTCGGCACTTGTCGGGGTTTGCCTCAATTCCCCTTTCAGACAGCATGAATCCGAGGAAGGCACCAGCTGGGACTCTGAAGGTGCATTTTTACGGATTCAGCCTCATCTTATGCGCTCTTACCCTTTCAAGAACCATGGTAAGATCTCGGACATGATCCTCTTTTTTCTTGCTTTTTGTAATCATATCATCAATATAGACTTCCATGGTGGTACCAATGATTCCATCAAAGACCTTGTTCATCATTCTTTGATAGGTTGCCCCAGCATTCTTCAACCCGAAAGGCATGACAGTGTAGCAATAAGTTGCCTTTCCAGTTGTGAATGTGGTTTTCTCTTGATCTGGGGGATACATGGGGATCTGATTGTATCCCGAGTAGGCATCAGTAAACGACAATAGTTGGTATCCTGTCGAACTATCGACGAGCTGGTCAATAATTGGCAGTGGATACTGATCCTTGGGGCAGGCTTTGTTGAGGTCGGTGTAATCCACACACATCCTCCAACTGCCGTTTGCCTTTTTAACCAAAACAGTATTTGCCACCCATTCGGCGTATGGCACTTCTTTAACAAACCCAGCTTCCAACAACTCGGAAACCTTTTCCTGGATAACTTTCGCTTTCTCTGTCCCAACTCGTCTCAACTTTTGGGCCACCGGCCTTGCCTTCGGATCCACGCTAAGCTTGTGACAGATAAAATTCGGATCGATCCCCGGCATGTCGGCCGATGTCCAAGCAAACAAATCCAGATTAGCTTGTAACAGATCGATGATCTTGCCCTGGATCTCCCGAGGGAGGTCGGCGCCCACTTTGACAGTTCTGTTGGGGTCAGAAGGATCAATTTGGATTGCCAACCACTCCCCTTAAGGAGAAGGCCTGAGATCATCCTGCTCGGCCCGAACATCCAGTTCAGCCAATAGGATCTTCCCTTTGGCCAATGTTGGACCAGCGAGCTCCACTTGCTTCTTTTTGACTTCCCGTAGACTCGCGTTGTAGCAGAGTCGGGCTGTGAGCTGGTCGGCTTTGATCGTGACGAGCTTGTCGTCAGAACCGATGAACATCATGGCTAAATGTACCGTCGATACCACTGCCCCGAAAGCTTGCAGGCAGGTTCGTCCCAATATCACATTGTAGGGGGATTCAGAATCAACAACTAGATATTTGATGATCTCCGTTCGGGCCGAAGGCTGCTTGCCTAAGGTTACCGGGAGATGGATAGCTCCTAGGGGGTGAATTGCCTCACCCGTGAAGCTGATGAGATTGCCCTCAAATTCCACGAGGTCGGCTGATCTCAGCTTAAGTGCTTGAAAGGTGTGAAGAAAAAGAATGTCGGCCGAACTTCCTTGATCGATAAAAACTCGGGCGACTTCAAAGTTGCTGACCATCGCCGCGATCACCATTGGGTCATTGTGATCCGGGATGATGCCTTCCATATCCTGGTCGTAAAAGCTGATGGGGATGTTCCAAGATGGTTTCTTGCAGATGGGCTTGTGGCGAACGACTAATACTTGATTGACGTACTTTTTCCTTTCTGACCTCTTCTCCCCCCACCGGCAAAACCTCCCGAGATAGTTTCCACCCGGAGGTTCTCCGGTGACTTAACCAAATCTTGTATCACAACAAAATTTCTTATTTGTCGTGGGAATTCGTTTGGTGCTGGAGCTTGAACAACAGCTCGTTCGGCCAAACGTTGCTTAGTAACCTGCTGAAGATCTGCGATGACTTTACCTTGCTGCTCTATGATCCTCATCTGTTGTCTCATCAAGGACAAGACGTCTGTTTCACGAGAGAGTGAAGATTGACGTGAGCGAGAACGATGTGTAGTACTGACAGAGGGGGCACGTTCGTCGTAGTGACGGTGCTATTCTGTGTTGGTTTTTCCGGGATCGAAGCGTAGCTGCACGCGCCGACCTCCTCCCTGGTGCTGAGTTGGATCTGCAGTGTCTCCAGTGTGGACGGTGTAAGGTCCACTGTGGGTGTGGGTAGACCCTGAGGGTGGCGGGGGAGGAGGTGGAGGCGATGGAGGGGTGGTGGTGAGGACCTTGCTGCCCTATTGGCTTCAAGGTGCTGGCGCAGATCCTCAGTTGAGGGCACCCTCCTTGGACGCCCCCTCCCTCTCCTCTGGACTGGTTGTTCCTCAGACATGGTAGAATCTTCTGGGTGGGGATGAAGTTTTTCTTTCCCCACAGACGGCGCCAATGTGATGTCCTAGACGGTGAGGTCCTCCAAGGGTTAGGGAAGACCTTCAAAGGGGCCTCTGTCTAGGGTTTCTGTGTGATGTTTGGTGGGAGTCCTCAAGTGGCTAAGGAGAAAGCTAAGAAGTAACCATAATCACTGGTGTGTGAGGGTGACAATTAGGGTTAAAGGACGTACCTGAGCCCCATGTAGTACGGAGCTACTTATAGGGGGGAGCTGGTTGCCCGAATGGGCTTGCTTTAGGCCCAAGTAGGGCCAGCCTGTACTGAGCTATGAGTGGATGAGCTGTCCTTGTGGATAAGGTGAGACACGTCATCCTGTCCTTGGTGTCGGACTCTGGGAGGTGTCGGACAGGGAAGTCGGATCTGGGTAGGAGTATGAGGTCGGCCCGTATCTGGTATCTGTTCGGCCATTGAGCCTTGAGCTCGGCCCAGCACACAGAGGGCTTCTTATAGGGCCGTGAGGCCTTGGGCAAGGGTTCTGAGGACCTCGGCTAGGCCGAGTCCACCACACTGGGTGCTCGCAGTTATGATTCACACAAGGTTCCGAGCACGGAATCGGTGGGATGTGTTCCTGGTCATAGCAGACGCGTACTGGGTGCGTGCATTGATCGCGTAAGTCGCCGAGATGCGCCGCTGTAAGACGAGTACTGGGTGCTCGCAGTTATGGACACTCCTAACTCCATAGAATGATCGGCGGTAGTGCTCCTGGTCATAGAAGACGCGTACTGGGTGCGTGCATTGATCGCGTCAGACGCATACTGGGTATGTGCAGCTGTAAGACGGGTACTGGGTACTCGCAGTTATGGACACTCCGATATCCGACCTAAATGGTGTAAGACATGCACTGGGTGTATGCATCCGAGAAGAGTAAAAGATTGTAAGATATGTAAAAGTGGAATAATGAGTAATGAATCCGAGATAGAGATGGTTGATCGAGGTAAGATAATAGTGGCCGAGAAGCCGAGTGTAGGAATATAAGGGGAATTAATTCGAATGAACCGAGGTATAACTAGCAGGTAATGGATAAACTGGGGTATGATGTGAGCCGAGCTAAAGGAGATTATATGTATGTGAACCGAGCTAAATGATGATGTATGCATGTGACACATGGTTTGATTACTTGTTATTTATATGCTAATTGACTACTTGTGTTTGGCTTGGTAGTTCGGTATGTCATATTAGAAACTACTTACTTAAGTTCTGTGTAATGCTCACCTCCTTACCATTTTTCAGGTACTGAGCCCAAGCAGACGCAGTCCCCGGCCGAGCAGGTTCACTCTCCCTCACAGGGAGAGTAAGTTATTTAGAGTCGGAGAATTTAGTTGGGTCTCGGCCAGTTGGGCCGAGCTAAAACACTTTTGTATTTTTGACTTCGGATTGCCTAGATGGGCCTCGGCCAGTTGGCCGAGCTAAACTTTTACTGAACTTGTATTTTGAATATTAACTCGGTGTATCTGTACTGAACTCCTTATGCTTTGTTCGAATTAAATTCTTCCGCTTTATAATAAAAGAAATTTTAAATCCTAATTTCCGGGTTTAAGGGTAATTATTATTTAGGGTGTTACAGTCGTAATGATCGGCATGTACGGTTGTGGTCTTGACAAATATATTATATGCTGTTGGATTTTCTCGACTGTTCAATCGGCGTGGGTTAAGGTTCCTGTACGTCCCGTTTGCTTCCGACTAGGTTTGGGTGGATTGGAGGAGATATATGTGTGCTAACCCAACTCCTCGATGACTTTTCCCTAAATCCCCTGTCATCGATGGATACGCTTCAATAAAACTTAATAAGAAAAGTGTATGAAGATACAAGTATAATCCTTGATAAGTGAGATAAGAGTTATGTAAGCACGTGGTATCAAGAGAGCCTTCGAGCAGGAAGAGGAATTGGAACAATGACCAAAAGGAAGATTTGGAATCGAGGCTTGAAATGCCCTGTACAATAAAGGAATGATAATGATAAGTGATGATAATGAAAATAATAAAGAAGAATTATGAATCATGAATGTGTGCTTGATGTGTTGTTACTTAATTGTTATATCTTGATATGATTGTCTGCTGTAATTCCAACGCAGTCGGCTTATCCGCCCGGAAAAGCTGACTCTCTCTCTATATATCTTTTGTCTTTGGTTTTCTTTTGGCTTTGTGATGGCCCAGTAGATGGTGGATCCGGTCAAGTTTACTTTTGAGATTTATCACGACGGTCAGTGGGAGGTGAACCGTCATGGCTGGGAATGGAGAGGTAGCTCAGATGTGATCATCAAAGACCCAGGTCGCACGCTCCTAGAAGATTTAACCGATACTCGCGAATGTCATTTCTCTTTGGTGGATCTTAAGACTGGAGGACCAACAGACTACCATGGTGGTTATCCGTTACCACTGCCTACACGCATTGACCTTGGAGTTGTGGAAGAAGATGTGTATGAAGACTTGGATCCTATAGAACCTCTTGAGGATGGTTTTGAAGCCTTACCCTAGAGCGACCCAAATGAGATTGAAGAGGACCCTAGTGACGGATCGTCTCCAGCTGAATATTCTGATGCCGATGTTTGGGAGTATGACCCGGAGGAAGTGCCTGCTGCAACATCTAGTGATGAGGACCAGTAGTTAGTTATTTTCAGTTATGTATTCTGAGTTATGTATGTTATTGGACTTTGATAGCTTTGCTGGATACCATGTGACTTCAGTAATTGTAATAATGTTTTCTAACTTGACAACTAGAATAATATGATGATGACTTTGAGGATGGTAAATGGGATTCCAAAGCGCGGTATTGGTAACATCTTGATTTGGAAACCTGATGGATGACGTGGAACATGAATGAATTATTTTATAATAATAATGTTTTTGAAAAAAAATGTATTTACAAGAATGAACCCATGTCCACGTCACCAATGAAAAAAATTTGACCCGTATTTTTATGAAGTAAATAAAAAGGAAATTTTAAGTTTCTATATCGAGGTGTTACATTTTTAGGTCCCTGACTTTGTAAAAAGTCACTCACATTAGTCCCTGCCCCTAACCCTCGTCAACAGACGTTAACGAAGTGATAACGTGGCTGATTGGGGGCCTTAAACGACGTCAAAATATGCACACTTTAAAACATGGCACTGATGCAGTTGAATATGGGACTGTGGAACTGAACATGACACAGGTGCAGTTGATGGGATTAACGTGACAGTTTACTTCGTTATAAGTACACGAGGACGCAAAAAAGACGTCGTTTAAGGCCTCCAATCAGCTACGTTATCACTCCGTTAACGTTTGTTGACGGGGGTTAGGGGCAGAGATTAACGTGAATGACTTTTTACAAAGTCAGGGACCTAAGAACATTTTTGTTAATTTCGGAAACTAAAATAAAAGTGCTATGTAAATTCAAGAACCAAAGTGACAATTTACTCCGTACATAATCATACAGAACATTACAACAGCAGCAAAGCACAAAGGAATGTGAATACTTCATAACCGCTTAGTTAAGGAAGGATTTGATACTTTTTCTGCATGAATCACTTAGATAATGATATATGTGTATGAGATGCTAAGTCACATTTATTTGATTGAAATTGTCAATATTTATAATTAAGTCTTCGAGGATCCATGAGGAAAAAAAGAAGCAAAGTTATTGAAGGGTTATAAAAAATTTTGGGTAGTTGACACCTGACACCGTTATCCCAGCTTTTCTGGGTTTATTCTTCTCGGTCCCTCTCAGCCGCAAGAACCTTCGTCTTCCGCCACTCTGTTCCCTCCGCCTCTTACCTGCAAGAATCCTTCTTCTTCCGCCACTCTGCTGCGCGAGTTACCACCTCCGCCGCGAATCGTTTCTCCACCACGATTCCTTCCTCCTACAGCTACAAACGCAGAAGAAGAAACTAATGGTGTCAACTGCACAAGTCACTTGTTTCTCAGTTTTGAGTTAAGGTATGAATAAGAAGAAAATTATTCTCTTAAACCCTGTTTCCTTTTTCCCTCAACATTTACATACCTGCTTACTTTCTTACTTACCTTTAGCTTGTTTGTCCTTACCTTCCTTCCTTTTTGTTCATTTATTTTTCTTACCGTGTCCACATTTCTACGTGTCAACATCATATTGGTCTGCATTTGCTACGTTGGATAGAGTAATGACACGTGTGCGTATCATATTGGTCCACATAGCATGAACAGAGATTCAGGGACGTGAGGGACCAATATGATACCAAAAATACCAATTTAAAATTGAAAAATAAGGTAACGGATCAAATACGTAGTTTAGCCTATCCAAGATTAAAAAAAAAAAAAAAAAAGAACCATTATCTACATTCATGTGAGGGAACTGGGAAGGCATGATCCTTCTGCTGCTTCTGCACTCTCTCAATTCCTTGCTAAAAGTATGGCCCACTGTGCGAGGCTCCAACCTGGTGGAGTTTGGGGAGGGTATATGTACGCAACCTTATTTTCGCAAGCGGAGAGATTGTTCCCGGGACTTGAACCCATGACCTCTACAGGTTACAAGGCAAGCAACTTTTCTGTTGCCTCGAGGCTCACCTTCTCTCTGAATTCCTTGCTAGTTTAAATTATTTTTAGATACATGATGAGTTTGGTGGAGCATTACCTAGCCAATAGGGGTAACTCTGATGAGTTTGGTGGAGCACAAAATTATTTTTTTTCCTCATGGATTTCAATATTCTGATGTTCAGTTGTGGCCTTGTGGGTAACTAGGAAAAAACTAATTTTTTTAAACCATTGGGATTAATTTTCTTGGTGTTTCTAATTCATTATGTGATCAAGTTTATAAGAGCCGTTCCCCTAGTTTGAGAGAATAAGAATAGTGGAATTTTGTGCAAGGTGTTCTTAAGAGAAAACGAGTTTAAGTTTTTATACGGAATGTAATATTTGATAAGAATAAGGGCTGCATCAATCTGGTAAGTTTGTTTCATATCTCTAATTTTGTGCTGTAAAGATTAAAGGCAGAATAGATCTCAAAGTTCATAGTCCTTTAAAGTTTCAACCCAACAATGTCATGGACTCCTTCACATCTTTGTGTATCTCTACCCATCAAATTGAGAGTTTTTAGACAATTGGGTGTAACCCATGTGATCATGTATCAAGTCATTAAGGCTTGGGAGTTGGGGGTCCCAGGTTCAATCCCTAGGGACGTTATTTGGTGGATTATTGCTGGCTTAATTTCCCCTCCCCTATTCCCGTCGTAAACTTTGGTTACAAAAAAAATTGAGAGTTTTTAAGTTGCATATAGAGAGATATGAGATATGTTACGTACTTATGTAAAAACATTAACAATATATCAAGTTAGTAGTTTATTCTATTATTCTCTAGTCTCTGCACAAGACCTTGAGTGAGTCCTTGACTCATGTCTTTATTTTTGATGTTACCCTTTCTTTTTTTATCCTATTTCTTAATGGAACCATTATGATTGTTGTGCATCATTACATGGGAATTGAGGGTAAGCAGTTATTTTGAAGCAATTTAAGTCGAAGAATGATGAAATATGTGAATTGGTTTTTCTTTGACTTTGTAGCCATTTTCTTCTTTTTCTTTTCACCCTTTCTCAAGTTTTGTTTTGGTTTTCTAGCTGTTTATTGTTGTTTTGCAGCTCTAATAAAGATAACATAACTGCTTGTGAAATTGTTAGGGTTCAATATTTCTTCCATTGTGGTTGACTTCTGTTGAGTGTTGGCTGATTTGTTTCTACTTAAGTTGGATTCAATTCTTAGCGCTCACGTTTCTTGTTAATATATTATTATAACTAAAGCTATTGGAGGTTGTATTATATGAAAGCTTGCTCAAATAATTGTCATTTTAAAACCAGTTTTATTGTTATTATCAGTTGCCTCGGTGGCTGGTGCAATGGTACGATTGCTGCCTTGTTACCTACAAGGCTACAACACTTACCCTTGTGCACTGGGCCACCACTGTTATTGTCTGTTGCCCAATTGTATGTATGTTTTATCAAGTTGGCTCTGGCTATGTTTAAACTTCCTGACATTATTTTATGAATCAGGTAATGCTGCTTAGATATTAATTGGAAATATGAGATGTCAACAAAAAAATTCTCAATAAGCCCTTTGCAGGTATTCATCACAAGTTTTGACTATTCATCCTGTCTTGTGCCTGGTCTCATTCAATTACCAGAGCTAACTAGGCATTGTAGACAGCTTTCTATGCATAGTGTTGTGCATGCTCCTCCCACTACATACTTGTCTTTCCTTAACTACCAAAACTATTTCAAAACATGCATAAAAGAAAAAGAGTCCTTCACCTTTGGTATCCATTGGTCTCTCACAGACCACACTAACCCCCAAGTTTCATGCTTTCCTCAAAAGGGCTTTTCAGATGTTACTGAAGGAATTGTTGGGAAAGCATTGCATGCGTTTTGCGTGAAAGGTGTTGTTCAACTCAGTACATTCTCTACAAATACCTTGATTAACATGTACTCTAAGCTTGGTAACATTAAATATGCACAATGCGTATTTGATAGAATGTTGGATAGAAATGAAGCTTCTTGGAATAACATGATGTCAGGTTTTGTTCGAGTGGGTTTGTATGATGAAGCAATGCAATTCTTCTGTGATATGTGTGAATATGGTGTCAGACCAAGCAGATATGTGGTTGCTAGTTTGGTGACTGCCTGTGATAGGTCAGGGTGCATGGCTGGAGGGGCACTTCAGATTCATGGTTATGTTGTCAAATGTGGTTTATTCTCCGATGTGTATGTTGGCACTTGTCTGCTGCACTTTTATTGTGCACATGGTCATGTTTCGGAGGCTAAGAAGCTCTTTGAGGAGATTGATGAACCAAATGTGGTCTCTTGGACTTCTTTGATGGTTGGCTATGCAGATAATGGATATATTAATGAGGTTCTAAATATTTATCAGCATTTAAGACGTAGTGGGATATATTTTAATCAAAATACAATGGCTACTGTTATTAGATGTTGTGGAGTTCTTGGGGATAAGACCTTGGGTTATCAGATCCTTGGAGATGTGCTCAAATCTGGATTAGACACTAGTGTCTCTGTGGCAAACTCCCTTATATCCATGTTTGGCAATTGTGATAGCATAGAGGATGCATCTTGTGTGTTTGATAGCATGAAGGATCGTGACACTATTTCCTGGAATTCAATGATTGCTGCTACTGTACGTAATCGTCAATGTGAAGACTCTCTTGGTCTGTTTTTTCGGATGTGTCATACTCACACAGAAACAAATGATATTACTATTGCAACCTTGTTACCAGTATGTGGCTCTGTGCAAAATTTGAGGTGGGGAAGAGGACTTCATGGTCTAATAGTGAAATCCGGGCTGGAATCAAATGTTACTCTATGCAATAGTCTTTTAAGTATGTATTCTCAGGCTGGAAAATATGAGGATTCCAAGTATATATTTCATACAATGCCAGAGAGGGATTTAATTTCATGGAATTCCATGATGGCAAGCCATGTTGAGGAAGGAAAACATCCACATGCCATGCAACTTTTCATTGAGATGCTCCAAACAAGAAAGTCAATGACCTTTGTAACTTTCACCGCTGCATTATCCGCCTGTTATAATTTAGAGAAAACAAAGATTATTCATGCACTTGCTATTCTTTTTGGTTTCCATCACAATTCGATCCTAGATAACGCATTGGTTACCATGTATGGGAAGTTTGGTAAGATGGCTGAAGCACAAAAGGTATGCAAAATTATGCGTAATAGAGATGAAGTGACTTGGAATGCACTTATAGGTGGACATGCTGATAACAAAGAACCTAATGCAGCAATCAAAGCTTTCAACCTATTAAGAGAAGAAGGTTTATCTGTAAATTACATTACTATTGTTAATCTTCTTGGTGCTTGTTTGTGTCCTGATGATCTTTTGGAGCATGGAATGCCCATTCATGCACATATAGTTGTGGCCGGTTTTGAATTAGATACATATGTCCAGAGCTCCCTTATTACAATGTATGCTCAGTGTGGTGATCTTAGTACAAGTAACTACATTTTTGATGTATTAGCTAATAAGAATTCTAGCACTTGGAATGCCATTCTTTCTGCAAATGCTCATCACGGGCCCGGTGAGCAGGCACTGAAACTTGCTATGAAGATGAGAAATAGTGGGGTCGATTTAGATCAGTTTAGCTTCTCTGTTGCTTTTTCTATTATTGGTAACTTAACTGTACTAGATGAAGGTCAGCAACTCCATAGCTTGATTATTAAAAATGGGCTTGATTCAAATTATTATATTTTAAATGCTATGATGGATATGTATGGAAAATGTGGGGAAATTGATGATGTGTTTAAAATCCTTCCCCAATCGAGAAGCAGGTCACTTAGGTCATGGAACATCTTAATATCAGCATTAGCCAGACATGGATGTGTCCAACAAGCTAGGGAAGCCTTTCATGAGATGCTTGATCTGGGACTGAAACCCGACCATGTCACTTTTGTTTCACTTCTGTCTGCATGCTGCCATGGAGGTTTGGTTGATGAGGGTCTTGCATACTTCTCTTCAATGACTACTGCATTCAGCGTTCCCATAGAAATAGAGCACTGTGTATGTATAATTGATCTTCTTGGGCGATCAGGAAGGCTTGCTGAGGCTGAAGCCTTTATTAACAAGATGCCAGTTCCACCAACTGATCTCGTGTGGCGTAGCTTGTTGGCTGCTTGTAAAACACATGGCAATTTGGAGCTTGGGAAGAAAGCCGCCGACTGTCTTTTTGAGATGGACTCATCAGACGATTCAGCCTATGTTCTTTATTCAAACGTCTGTGCATCTTCTAGAAGGTGGGAAGATGTAGAGAATGTTAGAAAGCAAATGAAATCACATAACATAAAAAAGAAACCTGCCTGCAGTTGGATCAAGCTGAAAAACAAGGTTGCTACTTTTGGAATGGGAGAAAAGTTTCATCCACAAGGAGCACAAATATATGCAAAGTTGGAAGAGCTGAGAAAGATGATTAAAGAGGCAGGGTATGTGGCTGACACAAGCTATTCACTGCAAGATACTGATGAAGAACAAAAGGAGCATAATCTTTGGAACCATAGTGAGAGACTTGCCCTTGCATTCGGGTTGATCAATACTCCAGAATGTTCACCTCTTAGAATTTTTAAGAATCTCCGAGTGTGTGGTGATTGCCACTCTGTTTTCAAGCTGGTTAGTGAAATTGTTGGTAGGAAAATCATATTAAGAGATGCATACCGGTTTCACCATTTCTGTGGTGGGAAGTGTTCTTGTTCGGACTACTGGTAGTTAATTGAATGCTGGTTTCATTGTCTGAATCCATATTTAAAGCCTACACATATTTAAATTGTCTGGTAGCTAAAGCCTACACATATTTAAATTTCTCACTTATTTTTTGCTCTTCTTCTGATGCAGATTGTTCCGTTTTCAGTTATGGCTTTGTTACATGAGAGATATATTGAGGGACAGAATGAAATATGAACTTTCTTTTTTTTTTTTTTACATAATTTTTCAAGGGGAAATCATATTGTTTTGTACTGAGTTTTGGTTTAACCATATTTGGCACATCTTTTGTCTAAAAATTACCTCAACCTCTCATATAACATTCATGTTAAATAAAGGCTGTTCAAAAGAATCAAATAATCAAAGACACTGGAAGAACCTGTATGTATGGCTAGTGCATTTCTTGTTACTTCTCATCTGCCTCAAAGACACTGGAAGATCCTGAAGAAGCAATGTTGGAACTGTACTGTGAGGGATCATGATCATACAGTGCTTGATGTTGGATGCGGTTAGAGATCACTGGCATAATACATTGCCAAGAAGTACAGTAATTCTGGGGTCACAGGAATCTCTGATTCCACGACACAAAAAGCTTATATTAAGGAGAAGGGTCGGTATGCTGGTTGATATAATGTCATTTGATTAAGGCATTGTGCATGCCATATGTTTTACAGGAAATTTTTAACAGATGACGTGTACATGGCATCATTATTTAGTTTGGAAATCGAATATTGCATAATGATCAAATTCGCTTTCTTTCACTTTTTTCTTATCAGGGCTCTTCTGCTGCAAAATTTGGAAATCATTGTCCCAGATATTTGCACTTTTGAAATGGAAGCTTCTTATGACAGAATATTTTCCTTAGAAATGTTTGATGTTGGAAATTGTGGATAAATAATATGTATTAAGCTATGTTTTCCTAAATTTTAAGTTAATTTTGACCTTGAAGCATATGAAGAACTATAAAGATCTTCTCAAGAAGAATCCAAATGGATAAAAGAGGATAGTCTTTTGCTTGTTCATCATTTCTGCCAGAGTATTTTCGTACCACTGAGGTAAACCTCATAGGCTCATATAATGTTATTAAACGACTTACCTCCTTGGTTTCTTGGTTTGGTTTGTGATATTGATAAGACCTTAGTAAGACTAGTTAGGTTTTCATGTATACCATTCATTTACTTACTGTCTACTTTATGTTGTAGTAGGACAAAGATGAAGATGACTGGATTACGTGGTACTTCTTTACTGGAGGAACTATGCCTTCAGCAAATCTGCTTCTTTATTTCCAATAAGCTTGCTACGCAACTTGTGCTAGCTTTGTTATTACCTGATAGTGTTGAAGAAATGCTTCAAATTTTGCTGTTTGTTTTTTATCAGAGATAAAGATGAAGAAAATAATAATAATAAAAAAATTGTATGCTTTTCTCTTCAAAAAAAAAAAAAACAAAAACAAAAACAAAAAGGAATAGAAGGCCGTGCAATACTTTTTTTTTATATATATATTCATTTACTTTTTTTTATATACTTATCCACTTAATTTAGTTTTACTTGAAAAAGCTCTTCTAAAGTAAGATTGAGAGTAAAGTAAAAACATCAAAATATACTCATCCACTTAAGTCATTTACTGAGTCCTGTTGCATTTTAAGTTTTTAACTATTCAAGGATTAAGGATGATCACATCCTCATTTTCTTACTTCAGAGTAACTTTTTTTTTTTTTTTGTACACCAAGGGTATCTCCTAGCCAACAGTCGAAGACTAATCCCCTCCGAGGCGTAGAGATCACCGAAGTGGGTTTTGCCTCTACCAACAAAGCTTTTTCCATGCCCATGGCAGGGATCGAACCCCTGACATCATATTTAAGGAACCCAGCTATGTACCAACTGTGTTGGGCTTTGTTGGTACTTCAGAGTAACTTTATCCCTTTGCTAGTAGTAAGAAATCTACTAACATACTCCCTCCAATCCTATATATAGGTCACATTCTATAAAGTTTTCTTGATCCTAATTATAAGTCACTTTATATTTTCTATGCATCATTTATTGATTTTTCTCTTTTTTGCCTTTATTAAATGCTTTGACTATCTATGCATTTTTTGTTGTTCATTAATAAGTGCGAATTTTCCAAGAAAAATTAAGGGGGTAAAATTGTAATGTTACAATATATTCTCATAGAATTCATAAAACCAACCACTTTCCTTGGTATGTGTAATTCGGTTAAGTATGCCCTATAATAAGGACCGGAGGAAGTATATCACAAAAGTAATGAAGCTAGTATAAGAAATATGACAAATAGCACAAAAGTAGTGAAGATAGTAAAATAAATCTAACAAGTAACAAGTATCCCAAAGAGTAATGAAGTTGTTTTTAAGTTGTCTCGTTCAAGTACTTAATTTCAAGTACTTAATTTAATAAGCGTCACAAGATTATATCTTTAAAATGCTCTAAAAGAGCAACCTATTGAACTATAGCATTAGCACTTTAGTAGTGTCTCATAAAAGCTGGAAATACTAGCTTTATGGAAGAGGATTTGCATTTGGAGTTGCTCAGTCACCATCACTTTATCTGCTTAATCCTCCCTATTATGTAAGCAATGACTTCCTTTAAGGTGGCTCTACGTCCAACTTTGAAGTTCCAGATCTCAGGTACCACATATCTCCTCCCACTTGAACTGTACTCATTCATATCCAACAATGCTGTCACCATCTCCTTCAAAGCTGTCACCACTGCCTCATACACCTCCTCTCCTAGTTCTGTCTTCAAAGTTGACAATTTCTGGTCATCTTCATCAATAACTACCTGCAAAAAGAGGCATCAAATTTGCTCAAAGTTTATTACATTAAACTGAGTTCATCTATCCATCTCAAATGTAAAATTATAACTGGTTGCTTTAGGGATGCTTATCAAACATAAATGCGGTAATTCAATTGCCTTGCCATTCATCAATTTTATTCTGCATACATGTTGTTATGCATATCCAAACATTGAATTGAATTACACCAGTTCTCTTTGTTTCAGATTACATGCTATGCCATATTTGCAGGTAGATGTCTGTAACGCTGTAACAAACTTCTTAATTAGGAGATATTCCATATTATTTGCAGGCAGGTTTCTCTTACTCTTTAATCTGTATTATTGAATGTGACAGTGTTGTCATCTACTTCCATTCTAATTTAAATGTTACCATAACTAATGTAACACAGTAAAGCTCCATAGAAATGAATTTTTCACCGACATATATGTACAACCTCTTTCCATATCATAGCTATTTTATGCCAATAAGTGTAGAAAACATTGAACCAAGACATAAATTTTCAAAACATATACCTCTTTTCCCTCCTTTTCAACCTCAACAATCTTGAAAGGTTGCCATGTAGAGTCTAGAATTTCATTTTGCCACTTCGAGTGGAGATTGGCAGACTCTGATAATGCTAACTTTTGAGTTGCATATCTATCCTTGCACACCTTTTGAAATGGTTTTGCGCTAATCTCTCCAAGTTTTTTGACACCAATATTAGTGGACCCTTTCAAGTACTTTGGTAACTCCTGAAATTTAAAGAAGCGGTCGACTTAGTAGTCATAAATCAGTGCTAACAACAACAGCTATAGTCAAAGGTGATCACAAATAATTAACAGATAATTACAGAAGGAGTATCAAGGAAAGAAATAATTACAGCTATGATTTCTTTTTGAGCATCTTCTAGCTCCCTTTTAGCTTGTTGTTCTTTTATCATGAGAGCTTGATTCTCATCATTTTTGTAGTTCATTTCCTCGATCATCTCAAACAGTTTTTCTTCAATCTCTTCTATTTCTTTCTTTCGACCCTGCTCAGGATCATCTCCCATCACATTCATACACTTAAAAACCTTCAGTTTCCCTTCTAGTTCTGCAATTTCTAATTTCAACGTATGTTCTTTTTCCAGCTCTTTCTTCATCTTCAGTATTGTATCCATATGAACCTTTTTCTCTGTCTACAAAATAATAGTTTCGCAAGATTCATGAACTGATTTTAAGATTATAAATTACAGTCCGCAATCGCAATTGCAACCGATATATTGTAGTAATCTAAAACCTCATTTCAACTGCAATTATGGCTACATTTACTTTTTATAATTTGCAGTTTCAACGAATACAATGTGAAAGTGGGAAAAAGTACTTCCATTATGAAGATATATATTATCAGTTGGAGTTTATTAACATTGTATGACACACCTTATGAACTTCAAGCAACTTGGCAAAATCATTGCTGGCCTTCACCTGCTCCTCTGATGCTAAAATTAATGATTCCATTTTCTTCACATTTAAAAATCAATAGTTGATATTAGATTGGATACTATCATTAACAAATTGACATACATATATAGAATCCACGTAGAATAGTCTAAAAAATTACCTTTTTCTTTTCTTCCTCAAGTTTTCTTCTTTCATGTGCAGTTGAGGCTTCTTGTTCACTCAGTTGTTGACACCAGCGATCAAGTTCAACACTCCGAGTATGGATATCGCGTTTCAATTTTTCAGTCTCCTCTATGGTTCTAAGAGCATGTTCACGAGCAACCTGCTGCATCCGCTCCATTGCTGAAGATAAAAGACCAGGTCAAAGTCTTGCATGCAACAATATGAATTCATACATTCAAGCAAGAAAATGCATTCTAAATATATATTTTGGAATTAATGAGCATAACTAAGAAGTTAATAGTTTTAACTTTTATGCATTGTGCAAATTTGTATCCAACTGTTTTTAAAGTGAGTTCAAAAGTTCATAAAAGAAACTAGTTAGTGATACAAAAAGTCAATTGAAGAATGAAGAATTATCTTAAATAGCTTCTCAACCCATTTGCTATTTATAAAGTTAAGTACTATTATTAACAGCAAAGTTGTCTAGGTAGTGTGCATAATAGTTGTTTAAATAGCACTGCTCCTAGTTATGTTGGGAAGTTTGCCTGAATCATCTACATTAATAGTATAGGTCACTAACCTCTAACATGATTTTTGTGAAGCAAGTCCCTCTCTTCCATCATTTCATTCAATGACATGCTTGTCTGAGTGAACCTAGTTTCCACCTCACCAATAGCTCTGTTTGCATGATCTATTTCCCCAACCAAATTAACCAAAGTTTGACTTCTTTCCTTCCACGTTTCCTCATTAACCTCAGAAGTTGTTTTTAGCGCAGCTTTCTCGCGAAGATAGGTCCCAACCTGCCCTTCTGATCCATAGTCCTCAGCTCTTGCACACCAAGCATAAAAATCTGTACTAGGACTCATCATTTCCCTTGAATCCCAGTCCTTTTTGCCATGATTAGCAGTTAAAAAATCTGTCTCTAATTTCATCACTTGCCTGAATCCAGTCCAGTCTGTACCAAAGTCTAACACAACATATCCTCCAGAAAACTCATCACTATGCATAACATGGGATGCTTTTGGTTCATATTTTTGAAACTTCCTCTGCCACTGCTCATTATCATAGTCTTCTGGCTCATGATTCCTGAATACATTAGCTACAATCCCTTTCCAAGGCCAAACAAATCTTTCCTCCAGGTCGGGTTGCTCATCGGCTATTTCCTCCAGGTCAGGCATAGTATCTGCTTCATTGTTGATGTCCTGCTTCAAGTATTTTGCCAAAGCTTGATGCTTTGCCTTTATATTTATGCCTCTACTAGATGAGCTTCCTATTCCCGTGGCATGTTGAAGAAGGTCTTTAAACTTGTATGATTGCTTTTTCTTTCCTTCACACCAGGGGCATCTCACGGTGGTGGCATTTGGATTCTGGACCTTGTATTTCCCAACTTTGATTTCATTATAAAACTTTTCTTTATAGTCATCTATCTCAGACTCACTGATCTCTGAATCTTCATCTGAACTGTTGCTTCCCATTGAAGCTGAAAAATGTTTACACAATTCAATCTATGAGAACAATTCAGTTCTAGACATTGTGCAAAAAATTGAGCTACTACATTTTTCTGTGCATGTAATTGAGATGAGAATGATAAGTTTGTATTGAGAAGATATGAACACACATTTTATTTGTTGATGTACATAAAGTTTGTAAATATATAAATTAGCAATACAAAATTAGTCATTTTTTGTTAAATGTGTCATTCGACATGAACAATACAAAAAAGACCTAAATAAACGAAAGAAACGAGCTATGAATGGACAAATCCGTAAAGAATGATTTATCAGAGTCACAAGTCTTGCTCATATATAGCATAACATTAAGTTAATTTTAAAGGTTAAATTATTAAGAATGGACTATGTGGAGAATACGAAGAGACCCTTTATCCTTATATTTCTTTTTATTTTATTTTTACCATGTATTGCAGTATCAGTACTACAAATCTTCAATAAATGATACTCCCTCCGGTTCGAATTATAAGCAAATCTAACTATTTTTAGGCTTATTAAGGAGTTTAATTGATTGTATTTAATTTTATCAAATTTATAAAAAGTAGAGGTATTTTAGGAAAATAGTATTGGAAATGAAGCAAAAATTAAATAAGATCACAATTTTCTAAAGATGTTTTAGGAAAGTAGTATTGGAAATGAAACATAATTTAATAAAGTTAGTTAATTTTGCTTATATTTTAAACCAAGATAAGTATGTTTTTTTTTGCTTATAACTCGAGCCAGAGGGAGTATACTATAAAAATCATTTACTTCATTACAATAAAAACTAACAAACTTTCATTGATCTCAGAACCAACAGCTAAAATGAAAAATCACAGAACCAAGGACGTTATTTTTTTGGGTAACTAAAAACAAGAAAAATGATCTTTGGACAAAAAATTCACTGTATTAATATTTATATATACTGTAATAAATAAACCAGATAATTGGGATTCTGCCATTTTTTTTTTCACGGGCAAAGTTTTTGGAAGTGGAGGGGTACAATTATATTTTTTTATTTATTAATATCCCTCTTCTTAATTAGGTGAGGATAAAATTGTAAAAAAAAAAAATCAACGTTGTATTGATTTTCTACAAAAAGATTCATACAACAACAAATTTTTTATGCTAAAAAAACACTTGAAATGGAACGGAGAAAATAATAAATATAATTATAAAAGAGATAAGAGACAAATTAGATAAACATTACATTAATTTAATTCAAACAGAGACATTAACTATATTTCTTAATTCGAGAATTATATTTTAAAAACACTTAAATGAAACGGATCGAGTACATTGAAAGAACTCATAGCATGTAGGCTTTTTGCTTTAAAACCAAAATTGGTTATTACATTCTGATTTTTTAAACAGGATTCTATCAAAAATAAATTTCACTACTCTTACCCAACCTTTAGGATAGTAAAGTTAAATGGTAAACCTTTACACTTCATTTTTTTATTTTTTTAATGCAAGAGACCCTTTTCCTGCTTAAAAATAATTTAATTCTAAAAATTTAATTTTGAAGAGATACAAACCTAAAAACATGCAAGAGCATCCAACAAATATTGAAGGTGAACAATAGAATAATACTCAGATATGTTCGGACTTCTGACCAAGGAAGTAAAAAAAAAACTGAGCCTCCACGATTTAAACATCTAAAATTCACTTCATAAATTTCTTATTTTTTGCATAATTTTTTTAAAAATTTTCAGATATTTTTTCGATTTTTGTTTTGTTAAAGAAACAACGCACTTAGCCCATATACCGATGTAGCAAAATTGATTTTCATGAATTATTTTTTGTTTTTTTTTTCCGCAGCATTTGCTTTTTCTTTTTTTAAAAGCACTGCCAAATAAATGTGCAAGATTGATTTATGAAACTGTTGCTACTTGGAGTTACGTGCCCGTTCTTTCTCCAAGCTTTAAAAAGATGGTTTATGAACCGCTCCTCTAGATTTTAACATGATCGGAAAAAAAAAAAAATCAGTGGTAACGTGAACCTACTTAACCCATCACCGGAGGAATCACACCCAAAATAAAAACATACAACCTCAACAAAAATATACTATAAAATAAAGAATAAAAAAATAAATAACAATAATAATATGAAATGCTTGAAAGAGAGGACAAACGCAGAAGAGGTGTCACGACGGTGGCGTGGAGGCGGAGAGAGGTGCGGTGAGGTTTAAGAGGGTGACGTGTAGAGGCCAAAGATGTGATGAGCTTTGTTTTCCGTTGTGTTTGTGAGATGGTATTTTGGTTTAGTGGTTGATATTTAAAAGAGAATGTTAAGTTCTAGCTAGGTTATTAGGACGGTTTTCATGGTTGATATTCAACTTTTCATGGTGTGTGTAGCTGATGTTGGTGACTAAGGTTGGTTTGCTTTTCCCTCAACCTTAGCTGACCATGGTTCTATTTGTAAGATGTGTTTTTGATGAAAATGTGGGTTTCGGTGTGTGCTTTTATAGAGAAAGGTTTATGGCTTCGTAGTACCATTTAATTTTATTTATTTATTTATTTTTTAATCTTGGGGAGCAAGGGTGTGAAACTTTTTGGAATATGAAAGGCCTCCTTGTATTCACTTTGGCTGATAATGTTTTTTTGAGTGTATATGTAAAAGAAAAAGAAAAGGAGGAAAAAGACAAACAAGGTGGTTATGCAATCTGTTTTGTGCATGTAATGGACGGGGAGCAAATTCTTCATATTCCCTTCTGCTGTGCCTGCTATATATGCTATTTGCTGTGCGTTATTGTACGACGAGGATATTGGCGTGAGCGAGTGTGTACAAATTAAAGATTGGTTCAAATCCTTCCCCTCATATATATGTATCATATATACTATCATACTATCATGTACATGTATCATGTAATTGAGACCTTGTGCATGCATGATGATGCATCCTTCCTTCCTTTCCCCATTTTCTTCTTGTTTCGTTTTGATTAATTTGATAATTTGATTTTATTTTGTGAATATTACACTATCAATGCCATGATATTTATTTAAGGATTAATTATACCAATGATCCCTCTTATTTCAAAAAGCTACACTCAAATAGGTGATTATTTATAATGACATTATTGATCTCCCTACAAGAAGAAATGGGTGTAACTTTATTTTAAAACAAAAGGAAAAATGGTGTAATAATTAAAGTAAAATTTGGGAAGAGATCATAATAATTCCTTTATTGATTTAAGTTTTTATTCATTAAAAAAAAAACAAGGTAGAGAAAAAAGCACAAACTTTCATTTGATCTTATTTCTTTTGAGTCCACATCCTTTTTCTCACACTTTGTGCCACTCAATGTGCCAAAGTGTGTGATTGGTCGGAATTAAAAAAAATATAATAATATATTAAATAATTTAAAAACTTAATAATATTTTTGTTATTTATTTTTCAGCCGTCTTCTAATTCCCATTTGAAACATGTTTAGCTTCCCGCACATGAAGCCTACCTCTGTCTGCCGCTAAAACTACTAACAAATCCTATAATTGATTTTCTTAAACTTTCATTGACAAATTACTACAGTAGATAAGGATTGTAACATGTCTTCCTCTTATCCATCATCTACCAACTCTCCTCTTTCTTCTCATATGGGCTTTGAAGATTACGGTGATTTGGAGGTACTGTTCAATGATTTTTTTTTTAAACAAAAGGGGTCAAATTTTAGCCACATATACATATATATATATATATATATATATATATATATATTAATGAGCAATCTGATGGTTGCTATATATACTATTTCTAGTGGTTATGTTTGGAGAATGGGGCAACGATATAAGATTATTGGTGTTGCTTTTGTTTGGGGAATAAATCATATATAGTATTCCAAAACACTAAGTCCTAATCATGAGTGCAAGGATTATCTTTTCTTTCTATCTAAATTTGCTAATGCACTGATTCAAGAAATAGTAGGTAGGTTGCAAATTAAAATCCTATCTTACAAGTTCAATACTTAGAGGAATAGAATTCAGTTTATATATACACATAGCCTCATTCTATTTTTCCATTACTCTCTCTTAATTCCATCAGTGGTGAACAAATTTGTTTTTTTATTTTTTCATGTGAAGTATTATTTTCAAAACAAAACTTTGCAGACTCTCCAGTTTATATTTAATTAACTAGTTTTCAGCTCGTGCAGTGCACAGGTTGGTTATTTGTTTCTTTATTATTAGTTAAATATCTTGCAACATTTAAAAAAAAAATTATCATTAGTAGTTCAAAGAATTAATAATCATTTTAGGTTTAAGAATTGAATCATTATCAATTATTTATTAATAAACATAAAATATTTTGTTAAAAACCAAATGATCAAATTCAGGAAAATATAGAACTTAGTAATAAGCGATGGAGATTGAAGACTCGAAAGCAAAAAAAAAAAAAAATGGGCTGCTACTAAATGGATGGTAAATCCCAAGTTCTATTTCCTTCAATAAAATGAATTGTTTTTATATTCATAAGAATCTGCAATCATGCAGTTTTCATTTGCAGTTTTCACTTTTTTTCGCTTTGAAATGAATTTTGTCCCAATATAAATATCAAGAATTACCAACTATCTTATGAAAAATAAGAAAAGAATTGCAATAATCGAAATTTTCATTGACTTTAGTTGTGATTCGGAACCATATTAACGATTCAAAATTTCAAATTATTAAGATAAAAAATGAATAAAAGAAAAACAAATAAAGTTAATGATGTGAAAAATACCAATATGTAGCAAGTTGAGAAACTTGCGAGGAGCCCATGATTTTTTCTGAAACATATAGAAAGAGAAGAACACTGACGAAGAGAAGAGAATAAGTCTTAATTCTCATTGAACAACAAAACTTTACTGTACACTATTTTGTTACATGCACAAAGAAGTGCTTGTTCTGAAAACTATGTAGCTAAGATCAAGATAATTATTGCTAAACTTATGTTAAAGGTAATTACAAACAATAAAAGCGAGTAAGAAGAGATAATTTCAATATAACAAACTAGTAACAAAGAGGAAAAAGTTAAGAAGAATTATCCAGCACTCCAACAAAACATGCAAAGAATCAAACAAAAGAAAGAATTTAAACACAATAATTGTTCTCAGGTGTGAAAAAAATTACAAATTAAATTATTTCATGATTAGAAATTCGAAACATGAAAACTGATTAGAAGTTCGAAACATGGAAACTGATTATCTCATAGATATAACACATATATGACACAAACATATACATACTTTTTCTACATGTTGTCTGATCTCTATTCACTTTTACACACAATATGCATTAAGATTAAGGAACATATTGTTGTTACCCATTCATACTGCTGTTGCTACATCCTAAATTAGCCATGTGATATCAGTGAACTTGTTCAATGTATCATTATTTTCCCGAGAGACACATGAATCTCAAAGGGTAAGTTGTTGTTCAATGGTGGGTGGTTATGCAGTTGCTATTCAATAGTTGCACAGAATATAAGGAAGGATGTAACTTGATATAACAAAGTGTAATTTAATGTAACTTCTAATTGTAATAAAGGAACTTGATTTTTAAGATTTAAATTTGAAATTTGAAATTTGAAATTAAAAAACAATGGAAATCATGTGAAAGGAGGACACATGGATGCCCTCATTGAGTTGGAAACACCAACTTTTAATGAGAGAGCAGTATTTCAAAATGGGTGAATGAGAGAACTCTATTGAGATACCTTTTATAATAAAAGGAAAGATTAGTTATGGCTTTTCTTGCATCAAAATTTAAATTGTGCACTTGTCGTATGTTATTCCGTTGATACAAACTTAATTTTTATAATGCCATCTCAGGTCATGAATGTTGAGGAACAAACCAAAGCCACTCAAACATGGCGTAAGTTACAATTTGAAGAAGACAGTCAATTAAATAATAAATCGCTTGCCGGCTCGTACAGTGCATAGAAGATTCATGTAGAGGATAGCAACACCGAGGGTCATCCTTTTGCTTTGTTTGTTGGAGTTAATCACCACAAACAGACAACTATTTTTGGTGCTGTGAGACAACTGAAACTTTCAAGTGGTTGTTTGACACATTTGTAAAGGCAATGCATGGAAAGAGGCCTATAACTATTCTTACTATCAAGATCAAGCAATGGCAAGTGCATTAGCTTCTCAATGGCCAAATACATATCATCGACTTTGTATATGGCATATATACCAAAATGCAGCAAAACACCTTGGTCATGTGTTTGAGAAGTTCAAGTGCTTCCCCGGCGACTTTAGTAGTTGTATTTATGATCATGAGGATGAGGATGATTTCTTAACTGCATGGAAGGAAATGTTGGACAAGTATAATTTAACCGACAATGATTGGCTCACAAGCTTTGTTTACTTTTAGGGGAAAATGGGCTTTGGTTTAAGGAAGACAAATTTTTTGTGCAGATATGAGTACTACACAACGTAGTGAAAGTATGAATGCTCAAATAAAGAGATATATCATCTATAAAAATCACTTGTTACAATTTTTTCAACACATCGAACGTCTACTTGATGATAGGCGTTATGATGAGTTGACTGCTGATTTCAAGACAAAACATAGCTCTCTGACCCTCCCTTATCTGGTGCAAATATTAAAGCATGCAGCAAAAATTTAAACACTGGAAGTATTTGAATTGTTCCTGTCAGAAATTCGGAAAGCATGGGATTGCATTATAGAAGATGATTTTGCTATTAGGACAACTCACAGGTATACAGTTATCCTTCCTAGGAAATTTTTTTGGCATCAAGTTACATTTGACCCTGTAAAAGTTACCATTTCGTGTAGTTGCAAGAGATTTGAGTTTGTTGGAATATTGTGTTCTCATGCATTAAAAGTTATTTGCTCAATGAATGTTACCACAATTCCAAATCAATATATCCTTAAAAGATGGAGCAAGGATGCAAAAGTAAAATATTTGCGAGATAAAAAGGAATTTGCTATTCCAATAAATCTAACATTACGTTCAAGAATATGATGCAATGATTTGGATCTCTTGTATACTCATTTTACAAGGAGAGCCAGTCAAAGTGAAGAGACATACATATTTGCATTGGAAGTTTATGACAAATCACTTGCTCAAGTAGAGGCATGCCTCAAGCAATTGTCTTGTGAAAATATTGAGGAAGTTGGTGTAAGTATTTTAGATCATGGAGGAGATGCAACCAGGGATATTGAAGATCAATATAACACTAATGTTACAAAAGTAAAGGGAATAAAATTTAAAGAAAGTGGCCGAGGAAAAGATGGCCTTGGAAGAGGTCGTGGACATCGTGGTGGTGGTTGTGGCAATATATCTGGCCGTTTCAAAAGTGCCATTGAGAAAGGCAAAAAAAAAAAGAAACATCATTGTTCTTCATTAAACGGACGAGTATTTTTTTTACTTTTAATAAAAGAAAATCTTTACTACTTCTAACACAATAATATCTCTTCCATTAAGTTTTCCTTTTCACGTGCTAGGAGGATAGAGGGGAGCAATTATATTGTAACAAAACACCAACAGATTCCCAGCCATCGACTAATCTCTTGCCACAAACATTGCAATCTATGGAGGTTATTTCTTCTGCTGAACACCTTGATTCAAGTAGTCATCAATTTGGTTTAGGTAGTTTCGCTCAATTACTCAATGTAAGTACTAAATAGATTTATTCAAGATTGATAATAAATGTCAAAGCACTTGACACATTTTTTTTTCTCTTTTTTTTATAGGCACAAATATTACCACATGGATCTCAAGATGCAAACAATCACGAAAGTTATCATTTGTGAAGCTTTGTAGGAAGGATGCATTCTATTGCTTTGTAATGCTAAGTTTTGAAGTGGGTACTAAGAACAAGAGACCTTTTTGTTTTCTAGATAATCTACTCAGACAATTTTTAGTGTCTAGTTATGCATTTCTCAATGGAAAACATTATGGATAAAAAAAGTACATTTATAATCTTAAATCATAAGCTGTTATAATTTAGTTTTAGACTTAAATATTATCGTTAGTTATAATTAGTTACTGCAATTTATTTATCAGCAAATAAATTATTAGACTTAAATATTGTCATTTTGTCATGAGTGGTTGCCTTTTTTTTAATCACCAAATAAATTTTCCATTAGAAATCAAAAGAGTACCGATAATACACACAACCAAGTTCACATACAAATAGCAATTTATCATTGCTTAACTATAATTGTAAAAACAGGGTAATTTATCATTGCAAGAACCATAAAGTATGCCTAAAAAAGGAGGTGGATTCACTTGAATACATAAGGCATAAAATGAATAAATTTACCTTGACCCTTTAACCTGAGTAGAACATGTTACATCAACTACAAGTATAATAAGAACATATTCAGATTAAGTAGAAACAAAAAATTGCAATTTACATTCTTGCCTATAATGCTGCTTTAGAGTAAAAGGAATGTGTCAAATATGATCTCTTCAATACTTATATTTCAAACTAGATAAAAGAAATGTAAAAGGAGTTGGATTTCAAACTTCATTTTTTTACAATCAAGAATTTGGATACACCATTGTACAACTACTTAAGTTTAACATTACATAATAAAAAAAAGGACAATTCTATTCCACATGCTCTTGACATTTGAGCTTTGCAGCTTCATACTTGAAATTTGCTTTAGACTTGCTATGAGAATAAGTCTCAAACTGCTCAAACAATGATCCAACAACAAGGAACAATGCACCATTCACAACCAAATAGAACTCAACTAGCAATCATGTTGCTCCATGTTGCAGGGTTTCTTTTATGCATCTTCACAAATAGATAGAAAGTGTTATCGAACAAGGTCATGGAATTGCAAAAATGAGATCCATGTTTCTGAGTTTCTCTCAGACATTTTTATAAATAGATAGAAGGTGTTGTCAACAAGACCATAAAATTGCAAGAAAATGATATCCATGTTGCTGGGTTTCTCTTAGGCATTTTCACAAACACATAAAAGGTGTTGTCAACAAAACCATGGAATTGAAAAGAAAAAAAGTGACATTCCATCACAGAAGAGCAGCAGTTATTTGCAGGTGAGAAGGGGACTTTGGGTTTTTCGTTTGGGGAAGAGAAATTGTTCAAGAATGCACTGTGCAGCAGAAAGGAAAAAATTCTTGTAATGATGTGTAGCAAAAAAAAAACAAGACAAAAGATGGAACAGAAATGTTATATATTTGTAGCAAAGATAAGAAGATAGAGATGACCAGAGATGCTATCTATGTTCAAGAGAGATGGAACATTGAAAAGATAGAAAGATCCACGTTTCATTTCATCCTTCGAAGATAAGTAGAAAAAAATGAATTAGAAGAGGACTAAAAAATAAATAACAAAAATATTATTATGTTTTTAAATTATTTATTATATTATTATATTTCTTTAATTCGGATCAATCACACACTTTGGCACATAGAGTGGCACAAAGTGTGGGATAGAGGATGTGGACTCTTTCTAATAATAGCATTATTGAAAAGATTATTATCAAACCAAAAGAATGAATTTAAATGGAAAATTCCAAAAAATTGATTGGACGATTAAAAAAATTGAATAAATTTGATCGATTTGAAATTTTAAAAATTTTTAATTTTATTTTTTTCTCAATTTTATTTATAAATATTTATCAATTTTATATGAGATAGATTATTCACTAAAATAAATATGGGGTTATTCGTTTTCAATATCTCCACTCATTTCTAAAACTTTGTGGTGCTTACACTGTTCCCTAATTTTAGGTTTTTTCTTTGAACAAAAACTCTAACCACGAGAGTCAAGAATCAAATGTCTCATACATATGGTTTTATTATTATTATTATATCAGGTAACTTAATTTTATGCATAAAGGCATTTTTGGGTTTGAAAAACCTCGGAGAGGAGATTTTTTTTTTATAATCATATTTGATTTGTTAAATAGTTTGCATTAAAAAATAGCCATAATTATATATCTTTGCTAACATTTGTCTTGTCCTTGAAAAATTATATTATAATAATTAATATTTAAATTTAAAATGGTTAATGTTTAATCATTTTATAATCATTTTTGGGTTTGATGTTTGAATTGGATTAAGAATACATATTGAATTGATATTGTAATATGAGAATTATGAAATGATAACTCCATGTTATATGCTTTGGATATATGAATGAAAAGTGTTTGTATGGTCATAATATAGCCTAAGGCTCATTGGAGTTGAATTGGTAATGGAATCCATGGAACAAAAATTGTTTTACAACAAAAACTGCTATGATAACCAATTGCCCTGATGGGCTTAACGAGTTAACATGTTAAAATTCAACTAAAATAGTGCAAAATTTCACAAGAATAACTAGTTATCCTGTGTTCCAGTATCCGATTATCATGTTGAAATTTGTAGAATAACTGGTTAACCAAATAATTAGCCGGTTAAGTTTGCATAAAAACAAAATATTATCAAGGATAAGCAAACAAGGCTAAATATGAAATGATTCCATTTACTTATTCAATTCCAAAAGAACCTAAAATTGAGGAATTGAGATGAATGAAGACTGAGGACTCATAATTGAACTTGGACATAGACAATTCAAAGAAAAAAGTATAATTGCATATTAAAGGTATGCGAGAAATAATGGAAAATGAGTTATATATATTATCTATGGTCCATACTCAATTAAGAGTCAATTAAATCATACATCATACATGATGTTAAGGATGAACGGTGAGGAAAATGGGAAAGGATTACGTGATGGCTCCAAGTGCCTATAACGAGAATGATACAGTGACTAGGTTGAACTTTGACGAACAATTGCGGGAATTTTCTATGGCCAGAACTTGAGGCCCTAGAGTGACAGTAATAGTTACCCTTGTTGGGGAATCGTTCTGTAGTAACCACAAATGATTTTATCGATCACTTGGTCATTTTAGGGGCCGGTTGACGGTGAACTTGGCTAGAGCCGTTCTTGAGAAGGGTTGTATTTGGAATAGAGATTGGCCAAACACTACAAAAAAGGGTAAAAAACAACGGTTATAATTGTATTAATATGTCGGTTTTACCTGCCATAATTCGCATTAATGGCAGGTCCCCACCGGCCATATTTCTTTTCGCCATTCGTATAAAATGACAATGTGGAACCGACATTCATTAAGTTGACGCAATCACGTAGTTTAAAACGATGGTTTATTTTATAAATTAAATGGTGGTTCAAACCGCCATAATTTTAAAAGTTAAATGATTTTTGCGCTTAAATAATGGTAGTTACGACTGTCGTAATTTTCTCTGTCAATAATGGCGATTGTAACTGTAATTTTCTATGCAAAATTATGACAGTTGTGATTGCTGTAATTTACCAGGTATATTCCTCTAGGTATATTAAGACGGTTTTAACATCTATAATTTTCTCACTTTTTCTTTGTATAAAATGATCATTGTGACTGCCACATTATTTTACAGTTTCATTATTTTATATTTTAAAATTAATCATTATTAATTTTAAAATATATAATGGCGATTTTCTCTGTAAATAATGGCAATTGTTTGCCTTATGATTTTATAATATATATATATATATATATATATAAAGATTATGCAATTTAAAGAAGAAATAATATAAGAGCATTAGTTACTTGCCTAAATGGTCTCCAACGTATGGGATCAATTCAACTCTAAAATTATAACATAAGGTCTCAGACATAAGTACATCAAAGTGATTCTAAGTTCATAATAATGGTCTTCAAGACAATTCCAAAAAAAAAAAACAAACTATATCATTCTTGCTTCATAAAATGACAAAGTCTTGATTAAAAAATAAAACCACATTCTAGATATTTCAACAAGGACTCTAGCGATCCAATGATTCATGAGTATTGCTTGCATAAGATGATCTTCCTGTGGCATTAGGAGATGGAGCCCCACTTCCTCCGTTTGGTGCCTACAAGAGCAAATATCATCACATTTCAATTTTCACAATAACATTATATTAGATGACAACAAAATAACAACACCAAAATAAGAAAACTCGAGTGAAATTGAGAAAAACATCAAAATAACAACAACATAATATCATCAAAACAAAAAAAATACAGTAATAACAACAAAACTCCATATCATGATATTGTGCAATGAAGTTCTTGTAATAAATTCCTTTATTCGTTTTATAAATCCATGCACTTGTTCCCAATCAAACAAAGTTCTTCTACACCTTAAGATTCACTCTCACTCTACTCCTCTCCACTCCCCCATTTGACTCACCACACCCCCTTTATCTAAGGCTACCAAAAATGTAAAACAAACATAAACACCAATACTTAACAAAAACAAAACAAAAAAAAATAACAGCATAACAGCATCAAAATAGAAAAACTCGACTGAAATTGAGCAAAACATCAAAATAACAATAACATCATCAAAACAAAGCAAGACAGAAGTAAGAATGAAATAAAAGCCGAAGAACAAAGCATGTCAACTGATAGAAATAAGATGAACATCAACAGAATGAACATCAAAAGGATGAACATCAACAATATTTCTTATGTTCTAACCATTCTATCTCAATCAAGTTTTCAATGTGAAATTAAGAGCGTTATACTTGTTGTGTAAAATTAGCAAATACACCAGCCAACTCTTCAGGAATCCTTCCTCCTTCTTTCACAGTAGTATAGTTTAACAAAGCTTTCAATGCTATTTTCATATTTTGTTACCATGGTTGAAATGGTGTGTTACATCCATTAGATGAATTGAAGTTCATGCCATTAAGCCTTGTTGTCTTATGCTTAATGCTACAATAGGTGTAACATCCTGAGTTTAAATCCCAAGAATAAACAAAATCATAATAGGATTAGATAAATGATAATTATACCCAATAATAATTAAGGTGATAGATTAGGACTATTTTAGTGCTATGAAGTAGTTAGACAGCCTTAGCAAAGAATAAGAGGTTGAAGGATAGGAAAAACGAGAGTTAGAACCAACGTTTTCGATGTTTTAAATGCGTATATTAGAAAATTAAAAATAGAATAACTACAACTCTAAACAAGAATTCAACCGTTGGATGTGAAGGTGAGTATGTAGGGATGCTTGCTTTCAAATTTGAGCAAGATCTAACGGTTAACGAAGAAGTTATGCTGTTTTGATTTCAAGAAGAAAATAGAAGGAAATAGAAGAAAAATAGAAAAGCAAATTAGCAGTGGTTAATTGATTAGTTGACAAACTAATCGATTAGTTCGTCCAAAATTTTAAAAATAACAAAGTTCAAATTGAAAAATTACACTGACTAATCGATTAGTGAGTCCACTAATCGATTAGTTCGATCAAAATAAGAGAAAATAAAAGGGCGTGGGGGCACGAATGCCCCATTCTTCCTCCCCAAGTTGGGATATCAAGCTTCCAAGGGAAGCCAAGGTTCCATAGCCATAATCCAAGCTTCCAAGTGCAAGAACACCAACTCACAAGCTCTCTCCTCTCTTCTCACCATCATCACCACCATATCTACCAAGCTTTCTCTCTCTATAACTCATCAATGGAGTATCAAGATCTCCCTCTCTAGCTTATCACCAACACCATGGAGTCTCTCTCTTATGCTCCAACACACATAAGTGGAAGAGAAACTCCTCCCTCCATCAAGATCTCCATAGGGCAACATCTTCACACATCTATGGGTTATCTTCATAAGGAGTTAAGACTAGCTTAGGAGGCTCAAGCTCAAGAAGCACAAAGGAAGAGGAAAGTTTAGGCTCTAAGGGTACACAAAGCAAAGGGGAGGTCTAGGGCTCGAGGTTTTATTCCTATTTCTCTCCATTTGAGATAAGGAGGTGGTATTACCTTGATTTAGGACATGATTTCTAGGATAATTATAGTGGTAGCTAAGATTAGAGGAGGATAAATATATAGATATATGTTATGTGTGAATGAATATGAATGACCCTCCGAAAGGAGCGAGATAATGACCCTCCGAAAGGAGCATGAATGATAACCCTTCATAATGGAGCGAGAATAAGTGTGTGCATGACCCTCCATGAAGGAGTGTGTAATATGAATAGGACCCTCCTTTATGGTGCGAGTAGATTGAGAATGATAGGACCCGCCCTAGTGGTGTGAGAAGTAATGATAATAGGACCCGCCGAGAGGTGAGTGAAAGATAAGATAAGAATAAAAAGATGAGAAAGGTAAATGAAAGACTAGATAATGTAAGATAAGAAACACTAGAAAGGAATAAGGAAAAGAGTAAAGAGAAAGAAAAGTAAATAAGAGAAGAAAATATGAAAATGATTATGATTGTTAATAAAAATGAGTTAGGCTTAATTTATTGCTATGACTTTTTAGAAGTTATTTCCTAAGTTCTGTGTAATTCTACCATTCTTGTTGTTTTTATTACAGGTACAGAGGCGGAGCGTGCACTAGTATTGGCCGAGCAGGAGTACACTCCACCCCGTGGAGTGTAACTAGTTAGTTGGGGATTTATGCATGGGTTTTGGTTTCTGATATGGAAACTTTATGAATATATAATATTTTTGGGAAATCAAACCATCCCAAAGACTTGTAAATATTTTAAGTTGTGTTATCTACTTGTATTGTTGTTATGAAAATATTTTTAATTACAGGTCTCCAGGAAAAACTATATTTTTGGAAAGTCAATAAAACAGAGTAAACTCCGTCTGATTTTATGGAGATTTTTATAAGCAAATAAGAGTTTTAAATGAAAGTTTCAAGTAACTGAATCTTGATCTGGGTAATTAGAGTATTAATTAAGGTAGGGTGTCATAGTAGAAACCACTCCCATGCCCATTTCTCGAGTATAACCAGGGTGCTCTTTTCCCATTACCACACCAACAGGGTCAGTCGAAGAAATTTCAGAGAAAACTTTCAGGTTTTCCCCTATAATTTCATCAATTTTATCCTACATAAAAAATATAAAAAATATTACCATTACAAAATAGTATGAAAAGCAAAGTAATGTTCAAAGAGAAATATAATCAATTTACCCCTTTATCTTGATCTTCCTCATTTACATAGTTTCCATCCATGTACTTGTGAGTTATTTTCCACATCGGCCCTCAACCATAAGTATTTCCCGTATCTATCTTCCGAAATTGTCAGCAAACAAATATATAACTATAATAAGCCAAAGATGCACAATATGTAAATCATTCATTCATCAAATTAAAGATAAATTGTTGAACTACCAAATCATGTCTCCTCCTTGGAAAACTCTTGGCACCACAAGTATGAGGAATAGTTTGTTTCTGCTCATTCTCTCAATTTCTCTCACGAAGGGCCTACAAATGAGAGAATTGTGTATAAGTAATGTGTATCATTATCTCAAGCCACAATTGTGCAACATGTAAATGTAATAATTAGTTATAAGGAAATAAGTATTCATTGTATAAGAATTGTGTACCACTGTCTCAGGTTGCATGCGACAGTGCACATATAATGCCCATTGGTCTTTGGTTACACTGTCTGGAACATTATTGATAATTTCACCTCTACTAAGTGTTGGGTCATAATATGCATTGTACAACTTGAGCCTAAACTCTTTCCATCTTTTGGAGATGGATTATTCCACATATCTCTTTTCAAGCATCTTATCAATATTGACAAAGAATCGACCCTTAAATTTTTTTTTAAAAAAACCATATCAAAACAATATTGCAGGTTTGTCTTAAAACAAAAAAAATTTGTAATAAAACATATTCTCACCGAAACAAGTTTTGAACCATATAAACAAGATAAAAAGTAATAATGTGATATTAAGCACAATATTATACCTTTAGAACATTCCACTGATTGTCGAAGTAACCCTCAGGCATATCCGACCACTTATCAAAACTAATGGGAAAGAGAGTAGTGTTTGTTGCAAGTTGACCACACACTCCTGCTAAAAGGCCAACTGCCTCACCACGAGGTAGAAAATAGTCATCAAACTCCACTATAACCCGTATTCCAGGAGGCAAATTATGGATGTCCTTAACCTTGACATTCATTTTTTTAAATCTATGAAAAATAAAATCAAGTAAAATACTACAATCAGGAACATATAAATAAAAATAAAACAAACACTACTTCATTGATATAGTAACATCCCGAATTTTGATCCCAAGAATAAATAAATTAATAATGGGATTAGAAAAAATGACAATTTCGCTAAAGAAGAGTCAAGGTGATGGATTAAGATCAAGTTTAGTGCTATGAAGTCGTTATATAGCCTAAGCAAGGAATAAGAGGTTGTGAGTTGGAAAACGAGCGTTAGAAATGACTTTTTCGGAGTTTGGAATGTGTGATATTATGAAATTAAAAATAGAAGATTTACAACTCAAAACAATAATTCAACCTTTGGATATGAAGATTGGTATTTAGAGAAGCTTGCTTCCAAATTTGAGCAAAATCTGACGGGTAACGAAGAAGCTATGGTATTTTGAAGTGCCAAGAAAAATGAAAATTTGTTGGACTACTCGAGTAGTGAATTCACTAATCGAGTAGCCCGTGCCAACAAGAAGCTAGAGAAGTGAAAATACATGGACTACTCGAGTAGTGCATGGACTACTCGAGTAGTATGAGTCTGCAGCGAAAAGATAAGAAACGTGTGGAGCAACGAAGTTGCTCCATTCTTCCTCATTTGGCACACACACACAAGCTTCTTCATGAAGCTAGAGCTCCTTAGCTAGTCTCCCATGGTTTGATTCAACCTCCAAGGCTCCCACGACATCATCAAGCTTCCTTCCTCTCTTTCCCATGGTGGTGACACCATAGCCACCAAGCTCCATCATCATCTCTTTCCTTGGTTCTCTTTCTCTAACCTCATCTCAAGCAAATATCTAGGTAAGTTTGAGCATGTTTCTACCTTTCCTTTTCTCTTTGTACATGAGATCAACATCATCATTAATCCTTGTCATTTCTTCTGTTTAATAAGGAGGTTATGACTCTTTCTCTCTCTATTTCAAGGAAAAGAGGAAGACCCATCAACGCTATATTATCATTGTCTCCTGGTTGTTCTTATTCATCGTCATAGTCGGCTCGCACGGTTTCGATTTTAAGGATTTAAAAGCAAGGGTTTGAGTTAGGATTTGATATTCTTTTTTCTCTCTACACGATTAAGGTAAGGAGTGAGTGTTACCTTGATTTAGGAAATAGTTTCTAGTTAGTATATAGTGATTGCTAAGGATGTGTGTTAGTTTGTGTTGTTGAATTATAGGGTAACTAACGATGATAATGTGTTGAATATGCAAATAAGTGAATTGAACCCATGTTGATATTGTAACATCCCAAATTTTTAATGCCCGATTAATAGTTATTAATTATAAAGTTTTTATAATTAATTAGTATTACTTTATTTTTGTAATTTTATTACGTACATTATATGTGCTTAAATAAAATTAAAAATATGAAAAGTATTTTGTTATGAAATATTATGTAGAAGAATATACTTTTCAGTTTAGTCCTTGATAAAGGATCAAAGTACAATACTAAAAAGGTTTTTGGGCTAAAAAGAAATAAAATATAATTTTTTTGAGAATTTCAAAGCTGGTAATCGATTACCAGTAGTCGGTAATCGATTATCACGATACAGCTGGTTCAAAGATGAGTGCGTTTGATGAATCATCCAACAGGAAACCCAGAAATTGTCATGAATGCAACTCTAGACACGTCTTAGGACTTGTGTCGCTGTGCATGGGAAACCAATTTGCCTATATAAGGCAGTGGTGTTGAAGGATTGAATTGGTTGCTCATCAATTTCTAAAGGAAAAAGTAAAGCTAGGGTTCCTGAGTTCGTTCCCAAGATTCATCCTTGATTCTGAGAGTTGGTCTGAGAGTTATACACGTTGTAAAGCTCACATCTCGAGCTTTACAAAGATATAAAAATTGTGAGTTGAGGTTAAGTGTGTTGGGAGTATTAAGCTCTACAAGTTCGGTCCCAAAACCTACAGAACCGGTTTCCAGTGTTGAGTAGCTGAGTTTGGAGCTCGATTTTGGTAAGCTCCTGTGTTCTTTTAATTTCAAACCTCTTCGAATCTTTAGATCATGTTGCAGAGATTATAGTATAACCATTTCCCCCGAATCTTATGCATGTTTGATGGGCCAAATTCTCTGGTTTATACATCTTGTCAAAACGATTCTGATCTGAGGAGGAGCTATGGGTGCATGGTGTTCTCCCTCAAATCTCTGGTCAAAGCATGTTCAAGCACAAACCTAAGGTATGGGGGAAGCTTACCATTTGCTAGAATGAGAATAAAATGTATTAGAAAGTAGGATGAGCCACCATGAGGCTTAAGGGCATAGCTTTGATTAAGGAAATGACATGGAGGCCAATCTGAGATATGCTACATATTTGAGCAAGTTTCTTTAGCTGCATGTGAACTTAATCAATGCTGAAATCATGCCAAATATGAGTATAATTGATTTTTGTAACTCAAGTTGCATAAAGTATGGTTTTTATGCATAATTGGTGATTGTTTTGATTATCTGAGATTTGATATGATTTCTATGTTGAGACATGTTTAATTTGTGTATGTAAAGCTTTTTTGATCATTGGTTTAAGTTAAAATTGGTTAGAATTGAAAATGGTATGATAAAACCTCATTTTGCTACATCTGCTGTCATGATAATCAATTACCATGACTGGGTAATCGATTACCATGACTGGGTAATCGATTACCATGCCTCTGTCTGATGCAGAATTCAAATTTACACGTGGTAATCGATTACCAGCCCTGGGTAATCGATTACGAAGACCAAAAATGCTGAAAAATGTCATTTTCACTTAACCTCTTTTAACCCAAACTTTATAATGAAAAGTATTGGTTGTGGCACTTTATTACATGAGTTTAACGATGACTATACTATGCATGAGTGTGTATTATGTTTAATTAACTTGTTCATTTGCATAATACAAATAATGAGACTAAAGGCTAACACATAATTAAAGGGAATTATGTGCATTCATGCATGGTGACAAGGTGATAAGTTATCATTTGTCATGTTCGTGGAAAATGAGGAGGGTACTCTGGGAGTATCAAATGAACACGACGAGTTTGAGTACACATTCAGGGAATGTGGGCAACATTCAGGGAATGTTGTTGAGAACACGTTCTGTGAACGTGGACGTACATTCAGATTGGGACGTTTAGTACCAAGCTTGACGTTTATGTTTATTCGTTCTGGGAACGTGAGATTGTACTCTGGGAGTACCAATGGTCGTATGGCAAGCTTGATGACACATTCTAGGAATGTGGGCAACATTCGAGAAATGTTGTTGAGATTGTTGAGAATACGTTCTGGGAACGTGAACGTACAATATGAATGGGACGAATTGATTATGGGCCAAACTTGTCGTTGCGACATGCTTGTTGATACATTATTGGTAATGTGACCAGCATTGGTTGCTGTGAACGTGGATATTACGTCTTGGTGACGCGACGCACACTTTGGTAGTGGCATTATGGACCACATTCCAAGCATGTTTGCTATGTGGATTAAGACTTGCTTGATGTGACATTTTGGTAATGTGGCCAGCATTGGTTGCTGTGAACGTGGGTGTTATGTCTTGGTGACGCGACGCACACTTTGGTAGTGGCATTATGGACCATGTTCCAAGCATAGTCGTGCGACTTGCTCGATGACACATTTTGGTAATGTGGCCAGCATTGTGGGATGCTGTTGATGTGATTATTACGTCTTCATGACGTGACGCGCACTTTGGTAGTGGCGTTTGTGACACCCTCAATATAATACAAGTAATTAATACAATAATTGTACTATTACTCGTAATAGTTATGGACTTGTTAGTATTTAGAAAATGTAGGAAATAAGATTTTCTTTTTATTTTCTATAGGGGTGGGTGCACAAATCAAAACATGGAACTCTTGGAGAATGTAAATTACATCATTTTAAACTTTATATTGAATTCGACATTCTTTAAAACAAGAAAATCTTTTCACAATCCAGATAGCATCAATACTTTGAAATCGTATTTACATAGTAAAAATTAAGTGATGTCATCCAATCTTTCGTTTCGCAGAACTGATACCATTTTTAAATATCGTAGCCGAATTCTTTAAATAATCTATATCAGAGTAAGCGGAAATAGTAGGACTATGCACAATTGTAATATAAACATAAGGTATATATATATATAAGTAAGTCATGAAATACATAGTCCATGGTGTCTCCAAGATCCGATACAAGTCCATAATAAAAGATCTATGTCAAAAAGTAACCATAAGCCTAGAGTACTCAAAAGCATATCTACAATATATATATATACATCTCAAAATATAAGACTCTAGGGCTGGTCACATAGATCAGGTAGCAGCAGCAGTAGTAGTAGTAGTAGAAATATCCAGGTAGCAGCAGTAGTCATCATCCAACATCATCAGCAGCAGCAACATCTCCTCCACAGCGTCCAACATACTGGATCCCTTGATCCTCATCATCTACCATATGCATATACCTAGGGATCGTCGTCCCTCCACTGACTCCCGGTAGAGTGCACGACAGGCTCGCCTCCGCTCTCGTCCTCCACAGGATCCTCCTCGATCTCATCCGAAGGAGTGGGTACCCTACCACTGGGTACAGGGTCAGGTGATGGCAAGACCCTAACAGGGCTCCTCGGATCATATGAGGGAGTCTCCTCGCGGACGACTCTAGAAGAAAAAGGGTGTGAGCGGGTAGGTCGAAAGTGAAAACTGTGATATGAGCGAGCTGGTCGTGTGGGAGGTGGTCCATGGTAAGTGTAAAAAAGTGGTACGTGCATAGTGTACATGATGGGGATCCTAAATCTACAAGGACGAAACCGGATCAGCGGGATGGGGTGGTAGAAGGTAACCTCTACCTCACCCTCAAATACCGCTCAGTGATCCTCGTAGATCCATATGCCACTAGGAAGTGGCTGGATCTCGATGCAAGCGATGTAACGTGACATCACCTACAAGGGCATAGGGGTAAGCAATTCTATACACATAATAAATAGAGCATAAATAGAAGTGGCATAACCTTCTATCCATCCACCTCTTGTGTGCATAACTTCAAAATTTTCACTCCCAGTTCACGAATCGTTCGGGATGTAAATTCTTGTGTAAAACGAAGAATTTCTTCCGTCCACTTTTCGCTTTCCTTTTCTTCCATAAGTCAATCTCTTATTTCTTTTCAACTTCCTTACTTAGAATAGCCTCTTTAGTCACCTTAAAGTTCGCATAAACTGCTCTTCGACTCAATGTTTGTCATTACCTTTCACTTTACTAGGTAAGTAATGGAGCTTGAAATCAAAACTTTCAAACTCCCACCATCGATGATGACTCTAATTCAATTTCTTCTTTTGATTGAATCAATTTTCTTCATACTCCTTTGGTCTCTAAATTCCCAAGACATAGAGCCCTAGGGACAAAGCCTGCGGATCTGTTAGAGGGAACATACTCGTTGCAGGTCCAAGTCATGCAACAAAAGCTTACCCTGCGTGTCTTCGATCACTTTGATGCATACACACCCACCTTCCTTCCTTAAGACTACTCTCTTCTAGGTCCTTGCCTCGATACATGAAATTATTCTTTAATACTTTCGCATGAATCGAGTAAGAGCAACATAGAAGAGGATGTCATCCTACCCTTCAATTACTGAGAATCCTTGTTGCATTCTTATCTCATTTGAAAGGCTAATTCTTCTGGGTTACCTTGGTTATATGTGCTTGACTTAAGGAAGTCCACCTATGGTCCTATAATAGTACTCAATCAGTCGATTCCCAAGATCGCATCCCAATGCGATAAAGGTAGACAGATCAATCTATTCTAAAGACTCGTCCTGACACTTCTATACAACCGTTAAGACTTGCCTCAGAAACAACTACAGGAACACTCGTAGGAGTTTCTATCATAAAAACATAGAACAATTAAAATACAGGCAAAGTCAAACAATTCAAATATTCATAAGAAGCAAATGAATGCGTAGCACCGAAATCAGACAACACATTACAGAGCTGACCATTTAGCAAGTAATTACCTTGCATAAGATCAGAGGATTGATTAGCTTCTACTCCACTAAGCATGAAAACCCTTCCTTGAACCACGGGCTTGTCAGCTGCCCCTCTTGAATTAGTCTTGGCCGGTTCCTTGCAATCCTTCGCAAAGTGTCCCGGTTTCCCACAATTGAAGCAGTTACTTGTTCCCCAACAAAAACGACCATGATGACGACGTTTGCACTTGTCACAGAAGGGAGTCTCACTTCGGAAATTACCTCCATCACTACTTCCAACTTTTCCTTTGACTTTCCCTCGGCGATCGTATGGACCCTTGCCTCGATTATTGAAACCTTTTCCCCTCTGAGGTCTATAACTCTGACTATCTTTCCTCTCTGATGCTTGTAATACTTCTGCCTTCTTGTCATCTTCATACATCCTACACATGTCTACCAGTGTAGGAAAACTTTGGATCCTTTGATAACTAAAAATAGACTTCAACTTAGGCCTTAAGCCTCCTTCAAACTTCATACACTTGCTCCTTTCATCTAGATTGTTCTGATAATATGGGGAGTACTTCATCAATTCCTCGAACTTGGTTGCGTACTCACCCACACTCATGTCTCCTTGCTTCAACTGCAAGAATTCCACTTCCTTCTTTCTTTTTAAATCCTCTGGGAAGTATTTATTGAGAAATTTCTCCATAAATACACCCCAGTTCACTTCCCTTCCTTCATAATGCAAAAGCTGAACAGTATGATTCCACCAGTTCTCAGCCTCATCTTCCAACATATAAACTGCATATGCCACCTTCTGAGCTTCCGTGCAAATCAACGTTCTGAAGATTTTATCCATGGTATGAATCCACTTA
Organism: Crotalaria pallida; assembly: GCA_037953625.1. NCBI lineage: Eukaryota > Viridiplantae > Streptophyta > Magnoliopsida > Fabales > Fabaceae > Crotalaria > Crotalaria pallida. Next base: position 54,348,464 of record CM075650.1, on the reverse strand, counting down.
TCAGTCTCGTCAGGTTTAAATCCTCCTTCAAACTTGGGTGGATTACAACTCCTAAAATCCGCCAAACTCTTAGTCTCGGTATTACCCACATTACACTGATGCGGTGGATTAACCGATTGCGGTGGTTGCTGAGATTGCTGTTGCTGCATAGACTCCAGCACCGCGGTAATTCTCTCTAACATCGTGTTAGTGTGATTTTGGTTTCTAGTTGCCATAATAGACCTGCGCTATGGACTTATGGTCATATATGATGAACTAAAGAAACATTTATCACACCACCTATACTAAGGCTATAACCATAACTTCAAACAAAACATTCAATTGTATCTAGTGCTTAAAATAAGCAAGATACTAGCATTCAAAACAATAAATATGCCCTGTGGATACCTGCTTGATGTTGATGACTACCCTTCTGGGACTACTTCCACTACTACAGGATCTGACTTTTGCTCTGATACCACTCAGTGTGACACCCTCAATATAATACAAGTAATTAATACAATAATTGTACTATTACTCGTAATAGTTATGGACTTGTTAGTATTTAGAAAATGTAGGAAATGAGATTTTCTTTTTATTTTCTATAGGGGCGGGTGCACAAATCAAAACATGGAACTCTTGGAGAATGTAAATTACATCATTTTAAACTTTATATTGAATTCAACATTCTTTAAAACAAGAAAATCTTTTCACAATCCAGATAGCATCAATACTTTGAAATCGTATTTACATAGTAAAAATTAAGTGATGCCATCCAATCTTTTGTTTCGCGGAACTGATACCATTTTCAAATATCGTAGCCGAATTCTTTAAATAATCTATATCAGAGTAAGCGGAAATAGTAGGACTATGCACAATTGTAATATAAACATAAGGTATATATATATATATATATATATATATATATATAAGTAAGTCATGAAATACATAGTCCATGGTGTCTCCAAGATCCGATACAAGTCCATAATAAAAGATCTATGTCCAAAAGTAACCATAACCCTAGAGTACTCAAAAGCATATCTACAATATATATATATATATATATATATACACACACACACATCTCAAAATATAAGACTCTAGGGCTGGTCACATAGATCAGGTAGCAGTAGTAGTAGTAGTAGAAATATCCAGGTAGCAGCAGTAGTCATCATCCAACATCATCAGCAGCAGCAACATCTCCTCCACAACGTCCAACATACCGGATCCCCTGATCCTCATCATCTACCATATGCATATACCTAGGGATCGTCGTCCCTCCACTGACTCCCGGTAGAGTGCACGACAGGTTCGCCTCCGCTCTCGTCCTCCACAGGATCCTCCTCGATCTCATCCGAAGGAGTGGGTACCCTACCACTGGGTACAGGGTCAGGTGATGGCGAGACCCTAACAGGGCTCCTCGGATCATATGAGGGAGTCTCCTCGCGGACGACTCTAGAAGAAAAAGGGTGTGAGCGGTTAGGTCGAAAGTGAAAACTGTGATATGAGCGAGCTGGTCGTGTGGGAGGTGGTCCATGGTAAGTGTAAAAAAGTGGTACGTGCATAGTGTACATGATGGGGATCCTAAATCTACGAGGACGAAACCGGATCAGCGGGATGGGGTGGTAGAAGGTAACCTCTACCTCACCCTTAAATACAGCTCAGTGATCCTCGTAGATCCATATGCCACTAGGAAGTGGCCGGATCTCGATGCAAGCGATGTAACGTGACATCACCTACAAGGGCATAGGGGTAAGCAATTCTATACACATAATAAATAGAGCATAAATAAATGCGCAATATGAATATGTAAACATGCAGCAATAATCAACAACCACATATAGCACTTAGCAAGTATTCAATGCAAGATGCTCACACTTATTTCATTTATCAACTTTAGGTTAAATGAGTGGCATGATGTATGAGTCTAGCTCTCAATCCTATCTTCATCAATCTATGTCACTCTCTGACGTCCATCCTTTACTTTGTCCAGCACTCAACAGTGCGTTGTACTCCTAGGTGTACAACATTCGTACATTCACCAAGAATGTACATGACAAGCTTGGAAATGGTACATAACGTGCCACCGGAGCAACGTCATGACGTGCCACCCGAGCAACGTCCCGTCATCCAAACGGAATAACCATATCCTCAGCATCTCACTATGCTGGCCACGTCGTCAACCATAACGTGTCATCAAGCAAGCCGTCAGTTGGCACTCCCAGAGGCCCTCCTCATGTTACCAAAACATGATAAACGATCTATCATCCGAACTCCAGAATGAATGCAATATCTTAACTTAAAGGAATTGATTGATTTATATCGTGCCACCCGAGCAACGTCCCGTAATCCAAACGGAATAACCATATCATCAATCAATTTCTTTTAAGTCTTAGATCACTTGGATTATTATCATTTACGTGTTAACAGAATGATTCAGAATTAAGAATGGTACTTTTAATTTTTCTGGGCAAAAATACTCGAGTGTTCTTCAGAATACTCGAGTAGTTCTTCAGCCTTTCCAGATTACTCGAGTAGTTCATGGCTACTCGAGTCGTTCATGCTTTCCAGAAAAGTCAGATTTCAGATCTTATAAAAATACTCGAGTAGTTCATGAATACTCGAGTGTTCTTCATCAATTCCAGAATACTCGAGTGGTTCATTCATTACTCGAGTGGTTCATCAGAAAGTACTCCTGTTACACCAGTCAATACTCGAGTTCTGGACCTGATACTCGAGTGTTGGAGCAAAAAGACACACTGTTTTATAACAAAATACTCGAGTGTCAAGCACAGTACTCGAGTCTTTTCATACAGAACAGACTGGAAACTTGGTTTTAACATACCATTCTCAATTCTAACCGTTTCTAATCCAATCCAATGATCAACAGAGTTCATATAACATATATTAAACATGTTCAAACACTTAGAACTCATCAAATTACAGAATTCACAAAGATTGACATGATTATGCATAAAGCATGAAAATTCACAACTCAACATGTCAAATTGCAATATACTCAATAAACTTGTGAATTCAAGTTCAATACAGTTTACATGCATCATATGGAACTTGCTCAAAACAACATTAGAGCACAAGTTGGTCTCCAAACCAATTTCCCTTTTCAATCTAAGCCCTTAGAGCCTCTTGGTGGCTCTCTAATCAAATTCATGCAATTTAAACTCTATCTAGTGAATAGAAAGCTTTCCCCTTACCTCACAGACGTGATCCAACAAAGAATTCGCAAAGAAAACTCCTCCAACACCAAAAATGACTTCAAGCACCAACATGGAAGATAGTTTGAGTGGAGTACCAAAACCCAATTGGTTGACATAGAAAACAGAGATAACAATTGGGGAAATTAGTATTTCTAAACTCTATGCAACACATACTAACTATAGAAATCAATTTGAGACTCAGGAGGTGTATGAGCTTACCACAATCAATGATCAAAGTGAGCTCTCAGAACTGATGACAGCAAACAAACCTCAACTTCCCAGCTTCGATTCTACCAACACACACATTCTCAGCTCAAAAATTTTATGTCTATACAAAGCTATTGGTGTATAGTTTGTGACTCGAATCAAAACACAGAGGGAGAATCGAAGGATACAATCTAGGAACCCTAACTCACAAACTTCTTCAACAATTTGCCAAAATGCTTGATTCTTAATCGTTTTCAAGCTTAAATACTGGTGTTGGAGAGTCATGCACAGCGACATGAAGCTGTTGAGGTGTTGAGGGTGGTGTATTCGTGTCACACGGCGAGAGTCGCTGGTGGTGACTCACCAAAACGCACTAACTCGTCCAACTCTGACCAGTACACTCGAGTCTTTTCAGAAACACTCGAGTATTTTGGTCAGTTTTTGAAAAATATTAATTTTATTTTCTTTCCCTCCAAAACTTTTCCTAAAATTACCTCTATGTCCCAAACCAGGGACTAATATGAAAAATATTTATTTTCTCATATTAAAAACTATCTAATTTTATCATTCATAATAAATCACTTTGTAATCAAGAATATTAATGAAAATAATTAATTATAAATAAAATTTCATAATTGATTTTCATTAACCAGGGATTAAAAATTTGGGGTGTTACACTACTCCCCCACTTAAAAGGGATTTCGTCCCCGAAATCACTCTTTAAATTATGCGTTTTTCAAAACTACATAAAAAAACTATTCTGAGGTTATTATTTCTCTAAATCTCATTTGGGAAATCCTCCCCCACTTAAAAGAATTTTTCTTATACTTCCTCAAATTCCCTATCTCAAAATATTTAACAAAATATTTCAAATGAAATTTTTCTCGAATAACACCTTTTTCCGGACAAGATGTTTCAAATACATAGCTTAAATTAAAACTTTACCCAATAAACTTTTCGAGGAAAACTTTTTCTGAAAAACACATTTCAACTTTATAATCCTAGATTAAGACATTTTGCAATTACTTCAATTGAAATCTCTTGACTAAAACTTTTCGAATAATACCTTTTAAATATATATATATATATATATATATGTATATATACTCCTCAATTAAAACATTTTCCAAAGATCTTTTTGAGGAAAAACTTGACCCGTTGCGCACTCTGATCACTCAAGCACGAGTAAGGAATCATTTGTATGACTTTATTCCTTAACAGTCATAAACATTAGGGGTGATCAATCCTAATATTTTAACTGTCAATAATAAAATCATCCCTTTCAGATATAATCTTTCTCAAGAAAGACTATACGATATATCTTTTAAGTTGGATGAACTTACAGATAAGGAGTATTATTGTCACTAGCAGACTTAGACATATTGTCAATTTCTAGAGACATTCCCGTTGGGGAGACAAATATTTGTCCTATCCCGGTGGCTGTTAATCTCTCTAGTCTTAACGGATCTTTCTCTTTCTGTAGCACCCAAAAATATTTATCACATCAAAATGTGATAAGGGTTTTGATCACAGAAATTCAAGTCAAAGACCTGCTCAGGTTTTCAAATTTCAAAACGATTAACGCAATCGAAAACATTGATTACGTTAATTCCGATCAGAGAAAGGATAAACTCAAATTACCTATACTCAGATCTAACTCACATCCTAGCAGGTTGAACACTTTTCCGAGCTTAATTCGCTTGACGTTCATTCCTCTCTTACTCTTAACCCTTGCTGAATCTGGCGAATTAAAACCTGAGTCTCTTACAGCTGCAACCGAATATCCTCATAGGTACACCACTACTTAGTTCAAAGTGACGCACCTCTTACTTTACACATAGGAATGGGCAAGTTCTTTACTTCTTATTAGCATACTAAATAATCCCCACGATCGGGGTTTCTTTAATTTTGTTGGAATAATTGGTGGTATTGACGAAAGTCACCCAAGAGGGAGGGTGAATTGGGTGTTTATAAAAACTTTGAAATTCAATCGCAACAAACGTTTTATGAAAGATTAACAGAGATTAAACGAGCGGAAGACTTTAAGAACGAATGAAAAACGATTTGAAGAGAGTCGAAACACAATATTTATTATTAATAGATAAAACTTATTATACGCGTGATTGACGAAATAAAACACAAAAATGAAAAACACACGCTAAGTAGATTTAAAACGTGAAAATAGATTTTATCCGCGAAACTTATAATCAACACTAAAATAATCATGCGGAAATAAAAGAGATAAGGGAAAGAGAAAATTGCACCGGGGATTTTTTATCCTGGTTCGGCAAACAACGCCTATGTAACACCCTCACAATTAATTAATTAAATTGATTTTTTATTAAAAATTGGTGTTTGAAAATTTTGACGAAAACTTAATTACTTTAAAAAGATTCTATGAAAATCCGGCAGAGTTTCCTCTGTTTTTCGGACTTCCCAAAAATTTTCTTCTTTAAACCTGTCAGTGCAGAGTTGTCTAACAACTTAAATCATAATAGTAGTATAGCCCGATTAAATCTAACGCCCGATTAGTATAAGTTTTGGGCACATAGCTAATGCATATTTTAAACATTACAAAAATAACAATTTTCAATATAATTAGGAAATAAAGTCCGCTCAAAGTATCACGAATACACTCCACGTGGTGGAGAATTTTCTGCTCGGCCTGCAACGATGTAAGCTCCGCTCTGGTACCTGAAAATAATCAACCACAAGAGGGGAAGCATTACACAGAACTTAGGAAAATATCTTCTATGAAAAGCATAGCAATAAACTAAGTCTACATTATTATTAACACACACTAAACATAGTCCATCATACTTTCAATCTCTTGTCTTCTCTTTAACTCTATTATTTTTCTTATTCTCTTACTTTTCGAATTCTTTCTTCTCTTTGCTCAACTTTCATTCTTTCACAATTTATCTCTTTTATCTCTTCTATCTCATTCTCATATTTTATCATCTCTTTTTGACATTTGCTTTATCATTGTTTTGCGTAATATTTTTCTTTCTTTCGGTCACATCTTTCATATCCTTAGAATTAATATGAATATTCATCTTTACATACGGTCCGATTCACGTCCCATCGAGTCGGCCGCACGAGGGTAATGTTTATTTAATTTTGCACCCGATCCGATTAGCGTCACATCGCAGTCGGTCGGCGTACGATCCGATTTGCGCCACCTCGCAGTCGGTCGCACAAAGTTATGTTTATTTATTTTGCACTTTCACTCTTATCTTATTTTTAGTATTGACAGTGTCTAACATCCGCCTTCCCTTTCATCTTTTACTCTTTTAATATTGACATGTCCTACCGGACGCATGCCATTTTACTCTTTTAATATTGACATGTCCTACCGGACGCATGCCACTTTCTCTTTTAATATTGACATGTCCTACCGGACACATGCCGTTTTACTCTTTTCAATATTGACATGTCCTACCGGACGCATGCCACTTTCTCTTTTAATATTGACATGTCCTACCGGACGCATGCCGTTTTACTCTTTTAATATTGACATGTCCTACCGGACGCATGCCACTTTCTCTTTTAATATTGACATGTCCTACCGGACGCATGCCGTTTTACTCTTTTAATATTGACATGTCCTACCGGACGCATGCCACTTTCTCTTTTAATATTGACATGTCCTACCGGACGCATGCCACTTTCTCTTTTCTTTCTTTCCTTTATTATTTGTTTTTCTTAATTTTCTTATCCTTAAACTACATTTCTGTTCATTCTCTTTCTTTACTTTCTTACAGTTTACATGACTCATTTAGTGTTTAACCTTAACTCTTTGTTTACTTTGTCTCGATACTTTTCAGTTTTCTTGTTCTATTCCTCTTCTCTCAATTTCTTGTTGTTCTTTCGTTAATCTCTCTTAGATATTTACACATTGCTCTCACTAATCTCCTAATCTCTTAATCTAACCGAATCCCGCTCACTTACTCTTATTATCTTTCTTTATTTTTCTTATCGTTATGTATTATCACGTTCAATTATACTTTCTTCCCTCACTATACATTCTTGGTACATTGGTTTCATTCTCGTCCTTATATCCTAATCATTCTTTCTCTTGCGTATTTGCTTCTTTACTTCTAAAATTCTTTAACTCGATTAATTCTCCTTCATTTACTTCATTTCATTTAAGACTTTTATACTAATCCTCAGTTTATCTCGTTCGATTCTTTCTTACATACGTACATCAATTTTTCAATTACCAAATATCAATTGAAACCTAAACATCATCTATACCTAATTCCACATCAAACCTCAAATATCATTTTCCCAATTATAACATAATTCCCTATTTATATTTAGAACTTAGTTCGTTGCTTCTTTTCTTTTCGCTAATCACCGTCGCTTTTAATTAAGTAGACTCTACTTATATTGATTCGTTTAAACTTAATTCCCTCTTTTAACCTCACTTTATTCTTCAACCAACATAAACAATATTATCATAATTACCTATATTCCTATCCATTAAAAGTGGGTTTCATTATTACTCTACCTACTCCATTTTTATCATCGGCGACTACCCTAAGGTTCGTTAATATACATCTCTATTACTCTATCCCTAGCTATCACTATAACATTCCTAGAATCTACTCCCTAAGTAGAGGTAATACAACCTTCTTACCTTAGGGTCCTATTAGAACCTGGTTTACGGCTCGGCGATGAGATCCTGCTTCGGTTCTCAGCGCTCCGGTTTCCCGATCCAATGTTCAGTTCACCGTCCAATCCTGGTTCAGATCCTAGACTCCATTAACATCTGGTTCAAAGCACAACAGAGGGGCCAGTCACGGTAACGATGACGGTGTCGGTTTGACTCTTCAACAGAGATGGTGATGGAGGTTCGGTTCGCTGCACATGGTTCTGAATGGTTTGGACCATTAACCCAGCGATCATGGCCAGGGAAGGACTCACGGTTCGGTCTGAACCTCCAGCGGACCAGTGGCGACGCGAGAACAGAGATCGTGGCTGGTCCATGTCTCCCTGGTTCGTGAGCTTCGAACGATGGCGGCAGCAGCTACGAATGGTGGCGGCGGCGGTGGTTCGCGACACGAGGAACGCGCAAGAAGCCGCGTGGCTTGAGGGGCGACAGCGGCACCGTCGAGTGGCGGATCCGGAAGAGCGAACGAGAGTGAGAACGGGACCAAGAGAGAGAGAGAGTGCTCGTGAGTGAGAGAGCAAGAGAGAGAAAGTGACGGTGGCTGGTTTTGGCTTGGCAATGGCTGACTTCCATGGACGGGGAGGAAGATGCGAGTGAATGAGAGAGGGGCCATAGGGGCGGCGGCCAGAGGAAGAAGAAGAGGGACATCAGGGTTTCCACAACCCTTTTTCTTTTTCCTTTTATTATTTATTTATTTATTTTATTTTATTTTGTTTTGTTTAAAATTAGTAACTAGTAGTTATACTTTTGATATGTAGCAAAATATATTATTATAAGTTATTATTACGATTAGTGTTATTATTATTAGGATTGTTAGCATTATTTTAAAAATTACTAATTACTAATAAACATTTTTTTCTATTTATTTATCTTAGAGACCCAAAAATACTAATAACAAAACATAGACCTTAAATAATTACATATATAAAGTAATGATGTTAAAGATCTTTTCTTAAAACAAGTTTTAATATTAAAAATGTCAAAAGTATATTAAAGTATAGAAAGTATATTTTTCAAACGGGGTAATTATTCTAAAAAATTTAACTAGGCTAATCGATTAGCCTCCCAACTAATCGATTGGTCAGTGCTATCTTCTCTTTGGTGTTTCTAATTATGCTTGGAATTAAAATAGGGAGGTTACAATTCTCTCCCACTTGAGAGAATTTCGTCCCCGAAATTCCGATTGTTCCATAAAATGGAGAGCCATCCCATGACAGAATTTCCAACTATGGTTTTTACGTCTCTTCTATTCCCTTTTCCCGCTTAAGATGTTCCTAAGTTAAGGGTCCGTTGACATATCTGCTCACTTCCTGCATGGCTTATCTTAGTTGGTCGAGTTTCCGCGAACTCCTTAAAGCTTCGAATGACTAAGATCATAGCTTGTGGTACTCCGACATAACCCCTCAACGTGGAGTTTCACCCTACCACATTACCCATGTGTATCATCGAGTGACTTCAACACAACATATGTTCAAGATGTTACCGAGATTTACCCGCGTCTCATCGACTATAAGTATAGTCACAACTGCATATTTACTTCCCGTTATAACGAACTCAATGGAGTCCTTAAGGTGACACCTTCGATCGGCTGTGATCCTTTCTGCCACAATGTTGTACCAGTCTTTTGCATTCGGATCACTAGTCTGAAACGATTCAATGAGGAGGCTTGCTCGCAAGACTTTAGTCGAGTGTTAACTTCTTTCATACACTGACACTTGTAAGTACTAACTGGGATCCTAGAGAAAAGTTCTTTTAACTAAGTGCTAAGATTAAATAGCTACGAGTACTGGATTTGACTATGACCTTTACTCCCTTGCTGGGACCCGATGATATCCAGACAAAGGTCGGCCTTAGCAAAATTACAACTCCGTTATTCTGCTTCTACAACTCTACCAATTTAATAGTTGCTAATCTGTATGGAGCTACAGTGGTGGATCCTGTTCTGAAAATAAGATCAAATGCTAAACTCGGCTTCCCTATTGGTCGTCACCCAGCCAAGGTACAAGTCAGTTATCAAGTTCTCCCCCACTTGGCATTAACATACCGAGTTGTATCAATGCCGAAAAGTAGGCTTGATCGATACTAAGAATCGGGTACGTAAGTTCTTGACCGTTGTTCAAGATCGAGAGTTGCGTTAGGTTGACTATCTATTGGTGGTCATGGAGTTATACGGAGTTCCTATGGGTTGAGAACTCTCATATTCGCACACTTATAGGTCTTCGTTCCCAATGGTGAGCACGACTCACTAGTTCACTTGCATCGGTCTCGGTGTGGATACTCTACGAAGTCGTCAAGTCTCGCTTTTCTCACAGAGGATCATTCCACAATCTTGGTAAGATTCTTGGTGAGCTTTAGATTTCTAACAGTCCAATTTGGTTTTTCATGAGAGCTAAAGGTGATCACTACGGAGTTTGTTCGATCCTCTTGAAGATTCTATTCTCGACTATACTATTCGTAAGCGGGTACAACAACCTAAAGGGTCTTGTCCCATGGTTCCGTTTCGTCTCCACCTCCTGATTTGTGTAAAGAGTCGGAAAGAATGCTTTTCGGGTTGGTTCCTTTCCTTCTTAAGGGTCTATCTCTTAGAGTTCCCGTCTTCGGTTGTTTTGATTTCAATTGGAACGTGTCAAAGATATCGGCAATTAATAGGTGCAAGACCGAGGTGATCAGTCCCAATCTCACATCTATCAATAGCAATATCATTGTCTAGGTTGATGATGATATCATCCCCTAACAGAGGTAAGAATTAGAGTGATCAGCTCTAACCTGACCTTCTATTAGTGACAAAACCATCATTAAATTGGGTAAAGTTTTGCTTCGAATTACAAACACTTGTTTCCGAAGAAGGAACAAGCTAATGCACATGTACTTAAGCCTACTAACCTAAAGGGTATCTATCTAGCTAATTTAGACACTTAACTATTTATCGGTCACTCGCCTGGTGAGTGAACCAAAGGAGTTGTGAGTCCACACTCCAAGGCCGAGGAGAAACTGCTCTGATACCATAATGTAACACTCTCACAATTAATTAATTAAATTGATTTTTTTATTAAAAATTGGTGTTTGAAAATTTCGACGAAAACTTAATTACTTTAAAAAGATTCTACGAAAATCCGGTAGGGTTTCCTCTGTTTTTCGGACTTCCCAAAAATTTTCTTCTTTAAACCTGTCAGTGCAGAGTTGTCTAACAACTTAAATCATAATAGTAGTATAGCCCGATTAAATCTAACGCCCGATTAGTATAAGTTTTTGGCACATAGCTAATGCATATTTTAAACATTACAAAAATAACAATTTTCAATATAATTAGGAAATAAAGTCCGCTCAAAGTATCACGAATACACTCCACGTGGTGGAGAATTTCCTGCTCGGCCTGCAACGATGTAAGCTCCGCTCTGGTACCTGAAAATAATCAACCACAAGAGGGGAAGCATTACATAGAACTTAGGAAAATAGCTTCTATGAAAAGCATAGCAATAAACTAAGTCTACATTATTATTAACACACACTAAACATAGTCCATCATACTTTCAATCTCTTTTCTTCTCTTTAACTCTATTATTTTTCTTATTCTCTTACTTTTCGAATTCTTTCTTCTCTTTGCTCAACTTTCATTCTTTCACAATTTATCTCTTTTATCTCTTCTATCTCATTCTCATATTTTATCATCTCTTTTTGACATTTGCTTTATCATTGTTTTGCGTAATATTTTTCTTTCTTTCGGTCACATCTTTCATATCCTTAGAATTAATATGAATATTCATCTTTACGTACGGTCCGATTCACGTCCCATCGCAGTCGGCTGCACGAGAGTAATGTTTATTTATTTTTGCACCCGATCCGATTAGCGTCACATCGCAGTCGGTCGGCGTACGATCCGATTCGCGCCACCTCGCAGTCGGTCGCACAAAGTTATGTTTATTTATTTTGCACTTTCACTCTTATCTTATTTTTAGTATTAACAGTGTCTAACATCCGCCTTCCCTTTCATCTTTTACTCTTTTAATAGTGACATGTCCTACCGGACGCATGCCACTTTCTCTTTTAATATTGACATGTCCTACCGGACGCATGCCGTTTTACTCTTTTTAATATTGACATGTCCTACCAGACACATGCCACTTTCTCTTTTAATATTGACATGTCCTACCGGACGCATGCCATTTTACTCTTTTAATATTGACATGTCCTACCGGACGCATGCCGTTTTACTCTTTTAATATTGACATGTCCTACCGGACGCATGCCACTTTCTCTTTTAATATTGACATGTCCTACCGGACGCATGCCGTTTTACTCTTTTAATATTGACATGTCCTACCGGACGCATGCCACTTTCTCTTTTAATATTGACATGTCCTACCGGACGCATGCCACTTTCTCTTTTCTTTCTTTCCTTTATTATTTGTTTTTCTTAATTTTCTTATCCTTAAACTACATTTCTGTTCATTCTCTTTCTTTACTTTCTTACAGTTTACATGACTCATTTAGTGTTTAACCTTAACTCTTTGTTTACTTTGTCTCAATACTTTTCATTTTTTTTGTTCTATTCCTCTTCTCTCAATTTCTTGTTGTTCTTTCGTTAATCTCTCTTAGATATTTACACATTGCTCTCACTAATCTCCTAATCTCTTAATCTAACTGAATCCCGCTCACTTACTCTTATTATCTTTCTTTATTTTTCTTATCGTTTTGTATTATCACGTTCAATTATACTTTCTTCCCTCACTATACATTCTTGGTACATTGGTTTCATTCTCGTCCTTATATCCTAATCATTCTTTCTCTTGCGTATTTGCTTCTTTACTTCTAAAATTCTTTAACTCGATTAATTCTCCTTCATTTACTTCATTTCATTTAAGACTTTTATACTAATCCTCAGTTTATCTCGTTCGATTCTTTCTTACATACGTACATCAATTTTTCAATTACCAAATATCAATTGAAACCTAAACATTATATATACCTAATTCCACATCAAACCTCAAATATCATTTTCCCAATTATAACATAATTCCCTATTTATATTTAGAACTTAGTTTGTTGCTTCTTCTCTTTTCGCTAATCACCGTCGCTTTTAATTAAGTAGACTCTACTTATATTGATTCGTTTAAACTTAATTCCCTCTTTTAACCTCACTTTATTCTTCAACCAACATAAACAATATTATCATAATTACCTATATTCCTATCCATTAAAAGTGGGTTTCATTATTACTCTACCTACTCCATTTTTATCGTCGGCGACTACCCTAAGGTTCGTTAATATACATCTCTATTACTCTATCCTTAGCTATCACTATAACATTCCTAGAATCTACTCTCTAAGTAGAGGTAATACAACCTTCTTACCTTAGGGTCCTATTAGAACCTAGTTTACGGCTCGGCGAGGAGATCCTGCTTCGGTTCTCAGCGCTCCGGTTTCCCGATCCAATGTGCAGTTCACCGTCCAATCCCGGTTCAGATCCTAGACTCCATTAACATCTGGTTCAAAGCACAACAGAGGGGCCAGTCACGGTAACGATGACGGTGTCGGTTTGACTCTTCAACAGAGATGGTGATGGCGGTTCGGTTCGCTGCACATGGTTCTGAATGGTTTGGACCATTAACCCAGCGATCATGGCCAGGGAAGGACTCGCGGTTCGGTCTGAACCTCCAGCGGACCAGTGGCGACGCGAGAACAGAGATCGTGGCTGGTCCATGTCTCCCTGGTTCGTGAGCTTCGAACGATGGCGGCAGCAGCGACGAATGGTGGCGGCGGCGGTGGTTCGTGACACGAGGAACGCGCAAGAAGCCGCGTGGCTTGAGGGGCGATAGCGGCACCGTCGAGTGGCGGATCCGGAAGAGCGAACGAGAGTGAGAACGGGACCAAGAGAGAGAGAGTGCTCGTGAGTGAGAGAGCAAGAGAGAGAAAGGGACGGTGGCTGGTTTTGGCTTGGCAATGGCTGACTTCCATGGACGGGGAGGAAGATGCGAGAGAATGAGAGAGGGGCCATAGGGGCGGCGCCCAGAGGAAGAAGAAGAGGGACATCAGGGTTTCCACAACCCTTTTTCTTTTTCCTTTTATTATTTATTTATTTATTTTATTTTATTTTATTTTATTTTGTTTTGTTTACAATTAGTAACTAGTAGTTATACTTTTGATATGTAGCAAAATATATTATTATAAGTTATTATTACGATTAGTGTTATTATTATTAGGATTGTTAGCACTATTTTAAAAATTACTAATTACTAATAAACATTTTTTTTTCTATTTATTTATCTTAGAGACCCAAAAATACTAATAACAAAACATAGACCTTAAATAATTACATATATAAAGTAATGATGTTAAAGATCTTTTCTTAAAACAAGTTTTAATATTAAAAATGTCAAAAGTATATTAAAGTATAGAAAGTATATTTTTGAAACGGGGTAATTATTCTAAAAATTTTAACTAGGCTAATCGATTAGCCTCCCAACTAATCGATTGGTCAGTGCTATCTTCTCTTTGGTGTTTCTAATTATGCTTGGAATTAAAATAGGGATGTTACCGCCTACATCCAGTCCTTAAGCGACCCACTTGAGCTTTTACTAAGCCAAGACGCAACGCGTCCCCAAGTACATCCAGAGCGCCCCGTAAGCTACTAGGAATCCCACCGTTCGCCAGGGACCTCGAACAAAATAGCCTAACTACTACTAGGAATCCCACCGTTCGTATAGCGCTACCCAATACAATAGGGTTAACTCACCCTATGAACGCGACACACGTTCAATCCTAAGGGAAAACACTCCTTAATTTCTAAGGTTGTCACACCCCTTACAATCAAAAGGATTTGCACGAAGAAATGTGTGCAACTAACAATAAAGCTCTCTAGATAGAGCAGATACTACAATAGAGTCCTATGACAAAAGAATAATCTTAAGCAAACTCAAAAACAAACCAATATGATGACGATTATTTTCTTCTCAAAAGAATTTTTGCCAACGAGAGAGAAGGAGAAGAAGAGAATCATTTTGAATGTGTGTGATGGTGTATATTTAAAAAGGTAGAAGAAGCTGCTGCAAATCAGAATCGTGATCATCCAGAAAAGGAAATAAATCATTCTGGGAATTAGATTGATTTTAGCACGTTTTTCAAAATTTTGAAAAGTGTAATCGATTACTTTGGTCAGATTAATCGATTACTTGCTCTCAGGTTTTTCATAAAAGTTGCAGCATTAAAAGGTAATCGATTAGTAGCTTCAAGTAATCGATTACTGTCACTTAAATGACCAGTTCAAGGAAGTAATCCATTACATGAATCTAATTAATCCATTACTTACTCTCTGGTTACAATTTGCATCAAGTAATCGATTATTCCAGAAGGGGTAATCGATTACTCCACATGAAAAACAGTTTTTCAGAGAAAAATTGTAACCAAAGGTTTTCGCAAAACATTTTCATAAAGGCTTTCCTGGAGCAGAGGTTTAAAAATACTTCTTCTAGGTTTTTCAAGAACAAAAACTATGTCATCATCATAAGGTTATAATTAAGTGCTTTTTAGATTACTATTTGCCTTACAAAGAATTCTAAGCCTAAAAGACTAGGTCTTCAACCAGGCAAATAATCTTCGCATTCTTCAAAGTACCTGAACCTGCTCAAAACATATATTAAGTTGTGTTGTGTCATCATCAAAACATCATAAAGGAAAACCATGAGTTTCAACACTCCCCCTTTTTGATGATGACAAACACTACCTGCAAAACCAAGGTTAGTACATGATATATAAAAAATATTCAGCAAATATTCAGCTCTTTAACACATAAGAGCACAACTCCACGCAAGGAGCACAAAATTCACTGAATCATAACTCTAGCTCATAACTCCCCCTGAATTCATGAATAATCATGAACCTGTTCAACCTGTTCCTATTAACCTTTTTTGCTCATACTTTTCTCATAATTCTCTCCCTTTTGACATCATCAAAAAGGTGAGATATCCAGCAAAGTGCAAATAGACATCACATGACACAATAGATAGATAGAAAACCAAATACCGTGCAATTATCATGATAAGTCAAACCAAAGTATCCAAACATAACAGAGAAAGGAAAACCAAATCCAGAAACAGGTGCAGAGAATATAAAAACTAGGGGTTAAGACAGCGAATACTAAAAATAATCAAGATAGCAAGTAATAATAAGATGATCAAAGAGTGGAGCCACAAGCTAATGATCACTAGAATGGTGGTCGATTCTGATGCCTCAGGTGATAGATGTCCTGCTGCATTGCCTCCATGTTGACATGCATCTGTTCCATACCGGAGGTGAGCTGAGCAAGAGAGGAATCCACTGAAGTCATATGGTCATCAGAATGCCTCATATACCCTCTAACATCGTCCATGAAGAGCTGTATGTACGGAGGTATATGATCAGGAGGATAAATAGCTTGTAGCGGTGTGAAGTCAGGATCATGAGCTGGTGCATCATCTTGATGTTGCTGCTGTTCTTCCTCATCATGGAGGTTATAATTGTGATTAGACTTGCGTTCCCGTCGATGAGCTTTTGGCATCCAACCTCAATCTTCCATGTTTACCCATCCCATGTTTCCCAAGAAGTTAGTATCCATGCGCATGTTAGCATTAGGAGCAGTCCTAGCTTCTCCATTTAGAGGAATCCAGAAACGTCTGAGGATGTTGGTGATTAAGGTTGCATAAGGAAGTTTGGTTGTCTTCAGCTTCATATCCTTATCAATTGACCGACGAACTTTCCCAGCAGTCTCAATCATATGGTTCAAGACAAACCAACCCCAATTGATGGGTTTGTCGTGAAACCAAGCCCACAAGATGATATAATACGAATCCAGCAGCCTGAAATAGTTACCTTGCCTCGGAATCAGACAACGATTCAGGATGAAATGCAGCACCCGATACTCAAACTTCAGATTTCCCGATGTCAAGACCTTTCCAGTAGGAATCCAATCATCTATAAATTCTTCTTTTGCAGACTTCTTATCATATTCATCTCCCCAAAGGCTATCTGAACTAGAACCAGTATACGTGATTCCATCCAGGGGCAAATGAGTAATGTTTATCCATGTGCTCAAACTAATTTTTATGTTTCTCCCCTTAACTTCAGAATATAGAACCTTTTCATCAGAATCCCAAATGAGATTGGTGTAGAAGACCCTGACCAAGTCTTCATAAAAATCGCCTCCAATAGTGCTAAATTCAAATAAGCCCTTTTCTTTTAGTAGCACTACTGCAGGAAGGTTGCAATCTTCGCCGTCAAAGGTTTCAGCATCTGAAAATCTTGGAGAGATCACTGAGCATGCTGCAAATTATTTTTCATAATCCATAATCTGAGTTGGATTCGAGAACCAACGATTCAACTTCTCTACAGCAACGGGTTGATGAACTGGAGGAGGTGGAGCAGAAGTACAGGCATCACTTTGTCTAGGTCTCGATGGCCTAGCAGCACGACTGGACGAAGGTTGAGCCTGATTTTGAACAACTGGAGGAGATGGCTCATCATCATCGGAACCAGCAATTAGAGCCCTTCTTTTTGTACGACGAGTCGACATGATCACACTAACTCAGATAATCTCAATCAAAAATATTCTGAACCAACCAAGCTAATCAACGGAATGTTGCAAAGATAACCCAGAAAGTACAGATTCTTCAGGAAGAAACTCAAACTATAATGTGAATGACAACTACTGAATGCAATAATATCAATATCTGAAAACCATCACAGTAGCAGCATACCATATCTATGAACACAGAGATACTGAAGAAGACAAATCAATAAACCAAAAAACCTGAACCGGAGAGGAACTAAACCGACTAAACCAGAACCTGAAGCACTGAACCAGAGCAACTGGAACACTAGCAGAACCAAGGAACACTGACCCAATAGACTGAACCGTGAGGAGAGGACCAGAATGCCAATGAACCGAAGCTGAACCAGATCCGAAGCAACCATATACTCACTGAACCAGACGACTGAACCAATACACTTGCATGCACAACTACTGAACCAGAAGAACCGGAAATCTCTGAACCGAACCAGTGGCCTTGCCAAAACCAGTGAACCGAGAAAACCTTGTGAGAACCGAGTTTGACCAAGGGTTTTGGGTAAGGTGGAGGAAGGTTAAAGGTAATGGTGAGATAGAAGGATAATGGTTTATGAGAAGGAAAGCAAAATAAAAGTGAGAAGAGTGAAGGTTTGATGAAGGTTTGGATGGCTATGGAGTTTTGGTTGAAGAAGGAAGAGAAAAAAAATTGAAGAAGAAGAAGAAGAGTGTAGCGTGGAAGGAGGGAGATGTTCGAATGGGGTAGGAGGAAGAGAGAGAGGATATGAAAGAATGATTAGTGGCTAGGGTTTCAAGTCAAAAAGGTCAAGGAGAGTCGTGGGTCAAAGGCCCATGGTCCACACGAGTTCTTCTAATTTCCTTTTTTTTTCAGAACTATAGCTGGTAATCGATTACTAGCAGTGGTTCAATCGATTACTTTCCTCATTTAATCGATTAATTACATGCTTTTAATCGATTATCCCTCCTCTGGTCAGAACCTGATGCAACACCTCTAATCGATTACTTCAGTCCTCTTAATCGATTACTTCGCCTCTGATGGATTGCAAGATGCTGCAGATTTAATCGGTTAAACGCAGCCCTGTACTCGATTACTTGCCTTCAATTGATCAGATTTGTTGCACAAACTCATTGGGTAATCGATTACTGTTGCAGAGTAATCGATTACATCTGCATAATTTTCCAGAATTCCTCTTTCTCTGCATAACCAACCTTCATTGCATTCTACGAATTGATTTTCTGATGCTAGGGATTATTAGTGACATTAGCTTGTGGTCAACTTACCTTTAGGTGAGACTTTTTCCTGCAAAACAGATGGTTCTGGATATCTCCAACGCTCAAGTTAGATAATTTTATCACAATAAACAATAAGAGCTATTGGAGTAAAAGATATGAACATTAGGGGTAGAACACAAGATCATATACTCCTTTATAACTATGAGTTATATCAAGTTCAATCATAATATGCATTTAGATGCCAACTTAATCAACTCAAGTTTGCACTAAGTAACACATTATGAGTGAGGTACTCCACTTTTCCAAGGTATTAGAATCATGTGTCAAGATAAAAAAAATTGCCACACATGATTTGTTTTCAAATTTAATATAACTTGGAATAGTCAAAGTATGCTCTTGAATAATCATGGTTATAATAAGAATATGACTTCTTTACCTCAAACTTTGTGTGTCATGGAGATTTTGTCTTAGGCCATTGCTTCCTTTTCTCAAACTTTGTGTGCCATGAAGATTTTGACTTTGACCAATGCTTTCTTTTCTCAACCCTTGTGTGCCATAGAGATTTTGTCTTAGACCATTGCTTTCTTTTTTGATTTTTCATCAAGGTGAATTTTTCATTTCTTTCAGTGAAAGCTTTGGTTCTTGTTGACGCTATCTTCTTTTGGTCACTCCATCTATCATTAGAGATCCACCGAGTCATTTTGAAGTAATTCTCTCTTTGATTTCCTCTTGGTTTTTCCTTGGGCAAAATATTTTCTACATTCCTGTTACAAGGAGAAACTTTTGGTACCCATCTCATTTTGGGTCCAGGAGGATTAGGCTTGGATTCCTTAGAAGATATTGGAACCCATTTCATTTTATTTCTCATATGATAATTTTTCTTATAAAAGCATTAATGAGAAATGTGACCCGAACGTCCATAATAATTACAAATAATGGGTTTGGGAGATGCTTTGTATTTTCTAAACTCATTTTTGTAAAGCATAGACTTATGATCCTTGTATTCAAAATCACATTTGACAACTACTTTACTTGACTTTTGAATTTCCACATTCCTAGAATTGTCAAATAAGGAGTTGGAGCAAACGGATTTTGAAATACACTGAGAATCACAAGAAGCAACCTCAACTGATTTTTCAATAAAATTGCAATTTTCAATATTTGTAGAGGTGCTATTTTCCAAAAAAAATATTTTTCAAATCATCATGAGTAATATGAGGATTTTGGGAATAAGAATCAATTATAGTTACCTCGTGAGGAGTGTAAGAGAATGGTTCAATTTTGTTGTCTACAGACTCCTCATCTGAAGAACTTGATTCCAAGTGAGATTCCAAGAATGCTTCAAATAAACTTTCTAACTCATCATCATCATCTGACGAATTGCTCCTCATGCTATTTGTGTCATCATTCAAAACTTCATCATGGGAGATGGTCAATTCATCCTTTGAACTTGTCTCTAACTGAGTTTCCAGGTTGTACCTGTGAACACTTACACTTTCTAAAAGATCATTAGTAGCATAGTATGTGTGTAAAGTATCCCAAATACATTTAGCATTAACACAATCCTTGATCATAGCATATGCATCATCGTTTAAGACATTTCTTAAAATCTGCATAGCTTGAATATTCAAGGCAAAACATTTTTTGTCAAATTCGTTTAAAACATTTTTTGGGTTTAAATCAAAACCATTTAACACAATATACCACAAACGATAATTGATTGACTGAAGATAAAAATTCATTCTAGCACTCCAATACGCATAATTTTCTCCATTAAAAATTGGTTCATCATTGAATGAACAACCCTCCATTTAAAATCAAAAACAAAAATCCCAATAAGCCAAACCACAAAGGATCTTTCACTCAAGCGATTAACCTTGTTACCAGAGCACGAAGCTCTGATACCAATTGTTGGAATAATTGGTGGTATTGGCGAAAGTCACCCAAGAGGGGGGGTGAATTGGGTGTTTATAAAAACTTTGAAATTCAATCGCAACAAACGTTCTATGAAAGATTAACAGAGATTAAACGAGCGGAAGACTTTAAGAACGAATGAAAAACGATTTGAAGAAAGTCGAAACACAATATTTATTATTAATAGATAAAACTTATTATACGCGTGATTGACGAAATAAAACACAAAAATGCAAAACACACGCTAAGTACATTAAAAACGTGAAAATAGCTTTTATCCGCAAAACTTATAATCAACACTAAAATAAACATGCGGAAATAAAAGAGATAAGGGAAAGAGAAAATTGCACCGGGGATTTTTATCCTGGTTCGGCAAACAACGCCTACATCCAGTCCTCAAGCGACCCACTTGAGCTTTTCACTAAGCCAAGACGCAACGCGTCCCTAAGTACATCTAGAGCACCCCGCAAGCTACTAGGAATCCCACCGTTCGCCAGGGACCTCGAACAAAATAGCCTAACTACTAGGAATCCCACCGTTCGTATAGCGCTACCTAATACAACAGGGTTAACTCACCCTATGAACGCGACACACGTTCAATCCTAAGGGAAAACACTCCTTAATTTCTAAGGTTGTCACACCCCTTACAATCAAAAGGATTTGCACGAAGAAATGTGTGCAACTAACAATAAAGCTCTCTAGATAGAGCAGATACTACAATAGAGTCCTATGACAAAAGAATAATCTTAAGCAAACTCAAAAACAAACCAATATGATGATGATTATTTTCTTCTCAAAAGAATTTTTTCCAAGGAGAAAGAAGGAGAAGAAGAGAATCATTTTGAATGTGTGTGATGGTGTATATTTAAAAAGGTAGAAGAAGCTGCTACAAATCAGAATCATGATCATCCAGAAAAGGAAATAAATCATTCTGGGAATCAGATTGATTTCAGCACGTTTTTCAAAATTTTGAAAAGAGTAATCAATTACTTTGGTCAGATTAATCGATTACTTGCTCTCAGGTTTTTCATAAAAGTTGCAGCATTAAAAGGTAATCGATTAGTAGCTTCAAGTAATCGATTACTGTCACTTAAATGACCAGTTCAAGGAAGTAATCCATTACATGAATCTAATTAATCCATTACTTACTCTCTGGTTACAAGTTGCATCAAGTAATCGATTATTCCAGAAGGGGTAATCGATTACTCCACATGAAAAACAGTTTTTCATAGAAAAATTGTAACCAAAGGTTTTCGCAAAACATTTTCATAAAGGCTTTCCTGGAGCAGAGGTTTAAAAATACTTCTTCTAGGTTTTTCAAGAACAAAAACTATGTCATCATCATAAGGTTATAATTAAGTGCTTTTTAGATTACTATTTGCCTTACAAAGAGTTCTAAGCCTAAAAGACTAGGTCTTCAACCAGGCAAACAATCTTCGCATTCTTCAAAGTACCTGAACCTGTTCAAAACATATATTAAGTTGTGTTGTGTCATCATCAAAACATCATAAAGGGAAACCATGAGTTTCAATAAATTTGTCATTCTTCCATAATTAATTCACTTAACCACCTTTCCTTTTCTTCTAATTGAATACTTCCTTTGCCCGTGTCCCTCTTATACCGGTTTTGGACCTTCGTTCTACCAACTTCTTGTGCCCTTCAATCGTCCTTATAAATTCCACACACATTTTCCAATATCGGGAAAATTCCTTATGCGCTGATAGTTGATAGCTGGCTTGAGGTTCGGACATAATCCATTCTAAACTTCACATATTTGAACCTCCCGTCAAGGTCGTTATGAAACATACTTCCTCAATCTTTTGAACTTGGAAATGCCTTCTCCAAAACTAATACTTTCTCGTTTTTATTTTCAGCAATCCAGCCCCTTATATCCTCCTCATGCCTCTTGAGATTTCACTTCAGTTTTCAAAGACTTCTTTTTAAATGTTACTCAAGCTACGTATCAGTCCTTTATTTCAACATTCGTCCTATACAGTTCCCACAAGTTCTTCGCTACACCACTTAACATAAAAGTGGCATAACCTTCTATCCATCCATCTCTTGTGTGCATAACTCCAAAATTTTCACTCCCAGTTCACGAATCGTTCGGGATGTAAATTCTTGTGTAAAACAAAGAATTTCTTCGGTCCACTTTTTGGTTTCCTTTTCTTCCATAAGTCAATCTCTTATTTCTTTTCAACTTCCTTACTTAGAATAGCCTCTTTAGTCACCTTAAAGTTCGCATAAACTGCTCTTCAACTCAATGTTTGTCATTACCTTTCACTTTACTAGGTAAGTAATGGAGCTTGAAATCAAAACTTTCAAACTCCCACCATCGATGATGACTCTAATTCAATTTCTTCTTCTGATTGAATCAATTTTCTTCATACTCCTTTGGTCTCTAAATTCCCAAGACATAGAGCCCTAGAGACAAAGCCTCCGGATCTGCTAGAGTGAACATACTCGTTGCAGCTCCAAGTCATGCAACAAAAGCTTACCCTGCGTGTCTTCGATCACTTTGATGCATACACACCCACCTTCCTTCCTTAAGACTACTCTCTTCCAGGTCCTTGCCTCGATACATGAAATTATTCTTTAATACCTTCGCATGAATCGAGTAAGAGCAACACAGAAGAGGATGTCAGCCTACCCTTCAATTACTGAGAATCCTTGTTGCATTCTTATCTCATATGAAAGGCTAATTCTTCCGGGTTACCTTGGTTATATGTGCTTGACTTAAGGAAGTCCACCTATGGTCCTATAATAGCACTCAATCAGTCGATTCCGAGGATCGCATCCCAATGCGATAAAGGTAGACAGATCAATCTATTCAAAAGACTCGTCTTGACACTTCTATACAACCGTTAAGACTTGCCTTAGAAACAACTACAGGAACGCTCGTAGGAGTTTCTATCATAAAAACATAGAACAGTTCAAATACAGGCAAAGTCAAACAATTCACACATTCATAAGAAGCAAATGAATGCGTAGCACCGAAATCAGACAACACATTACAGAGCTGACCATTTAGCAAGTAATTACCTTGCATAAGATCAGAGGATTGATTAGCTTCTACTCCACTAAGCATGAAAACCCTTCCTTGAACCACGGGCTTGTCAGCTACCCCTCTTGAATTAGTCTTGGCCGGTTCCTTGCAATCCTTCGCAAAGTGTCCCGGTTTCCCACAATTGAAGCAGTTACTTGTTCCCCAACAAAAACGACCATGATGACGACGTTTGCACTTGTCACAGAAGGAAGTCTCACTTCGGAAATTACCTCCATCACTACTTCCAACTTTTCCTTTGCCTTTCCCTCGGCGATCATACGAACCCTTGCCTCGATTATTGAAACCTTTGCGCCTCTGAGGTCTATAACTCTGACTATCTTTCCTCTCTGATGCTTGTAATACTTCTGCCTTCTTGTCATCTTCATACATCCTACACATGTCTACCAGTGTAGGAAAACTTTGGATCCTTTGATAACTGAAAATAGACTTCAACTTAGGCCTTAAGCCTCCTTCAAACTTCATACACTTGCTCCTTTCATCTGGATTGTTCTGATAATATGGGGATTACTTCATCAATTCCTCTAACTTGGCTGCGTACTCACCCACACTCATGTCTCCTTGCTTCAACTGCAAGAATTCCACTTCCTTCTTTCTTCTTAAATCCTCTGGGAAGTATTTATTGAGAAATTTCTCCATAAATACACCCCAGTTCACTTCCCTTCCTTCATAATGCAAAAGCTGAACTGTATGATTCCACCAGTTCTCAGCCTCATCTTCCAACATATAAACTGCATACGCCACCTTCTGAGCTTCCGTGCAATTCAACGTTCTGAAGATTTTATCCATGGTTTGAATCCACTTATTAGGCTCCTCAGGTTTAAATCCTCCTTCAAACTTGGGTGGATTACAACTCCCAAAATCTGCCAAACTCTTAGTCTCGGTATTACCCACATTACACTGATGCGGTGGATTAACCGATTGCGGTGGTTGCTGAGATTGCTGTTGCTGCATAGACTCCAGCACTGCGGTAATTCTCTCTAACATCGCGTTAGTGTGATTTTGGTTTCTAGTTGCCATAATAGACCTGCGCCATGGACTTATGGTCATATATGATGAACTAAAGAAACATTTATCACACCACCTATACTAAGGCTATAACCATAATTTCAAACAAAACATTCAATTGTATCTAGTGCTTAAAATAAGCAAGATACTAGCATTCAAAACAATAAATATGCCCTGTGGATACCTGCTTGATGTTGATGACTACCCTTCCGGGACTACTTCCACTACTACAGGATCTGACTTTTGCTCTGATACCACTCAGTGTGACACCCTCAATATAATACAAGTAATTAATACAATAATTGTACTATTACTCGTAATAGTTATGGACTTGTTAGTATTTAGAAAATGTAGGAAATAACATTATCTTTTTATTTTTTATAGGGGCGGGTGCACAAATCAAAACATGAAACTCTTGGAGAATGTAAATTACATCATTTTAAACTTTATATTGAATTCGAAATTCTTTAAAACAAGAAAATCTTTTCATAATCCAGATAGCATCAATACATTGAAATCGTATTTACATAGAAAAAATTAAGTGATGCCATCCAATCTTTTGTTTCGCGGAACTGATACCATTTTCAAATATCGTATCCGAATTCTTTAAATAATCTATATCAGAGTAAGCAGAAATAGTAGGACTATGCACAATTGTAATATAAACATAAGGTATATATATATATATATATATATATATATATATATAAGTAAGTCATGAAATACATAGTCCATGGTGTCTCCAAGATCCGATACAAGTCCATAATAAAAGATCTATGTCCAAAAGTAACCATAACCCTAGAGTACTCAAAAGCATATCTACAATATATATATATACACACATCTCAAAATATAAGACTCTAGGGCTGGTCACATAGATCAGGTAGCAGTAGTAGTAGTAGTAGAAATATCCAGGTAGCAGCAGTAGTCATTGTGACACCCTTCCGAATTACTCAACAGTGCGTTGTATTCCTAGGTATACAGCAATTCGTACATTCACCTAGAATGTACACGACAAGCTTGGTATCCATGCCACCCGAGCATATCCCGTCATCCAAACGGACCGTCATCCAAACGGTATAACCATATCAGCATCCACTCAGCCGACCACGTCAACGACATGTCATCAAGCAAGCGTATTGGCACTCCCAGAGGCCCTCCACATGTTTACCAAAAACATGATATACGTCCTACCATCCAAACTCCAGTATGAATGCATTAACTTTACTTAAAAGGAATTGATTGATGTTTCGTCCTTTTATTAATACACTACGTGCCTCCCGAGCAACGTATCATCATTATTCAAATGAAAATATCATAACATCAATCAGTTTCTTTTAAGTCCAGGATCACTTGGTTTATTGTCCTTTAAGAGTTACAAAATGACTTAGAATTGAAAATGGTATTTTAAGTGCCTGACTAAAAATACTCGAGTGTTTTCCAAAATACTCGAGTAGTTAATCATTTTCCAGATTCTACTCGAGTTGTTCATAATTATACTCGAGTCGTTCATGCCTTTTCAGAGATTTAGGGTTTCAAGTTTTCATAAATATACTCAAGTATTTCATGAGATACTCGAGTATTCCATTACCCAGAATACTCGAGTAGTTCATACATTACTCGAGTGTTCAATCTGATTCCCAAGTTGGTGCGCCAATTTTCACTCTGGTGCACCACGAAATACTCGAGTATTAAGCCAAATACTCGAGTATCTGCAGACAGAACAGAGTGAAACTTGGTTTTTACATGCCATTTCAATTTCTAAACATTTTTAACCCAAAACAGTGATTACAATAATTAATATACCACATATTGAACATGTTAACATACTCATTTCATATCAAATAACAAATTTGACAGAGAATCAATCCATTATGCATGAAATATACAATTTAGCAACTCAACACTTCAAATTGCAAAATAAGCACAATATTCATGAAACAAAGTTCATTTAAGCTTGCATGCATGATATAGAACTTGCTCATCACAGTCATAGAGCATGGATTGGTCTCCAAACCAAAGTTGTGAGACCCACAATTTTACCCAAATTATTTGTGACTTTATAATTGAAATTAGGAAATTATGCTTGATTTTGATGTTTGGATTTAATATATATATATATGAATAAATATATATATATACCTATATATATATTCGTGACATATATATATATATATATATATATATATATATTATGTACCAATATTTTCCCTATCTTATTTAAATAAAATATTTTAAGGTAAAGTATTTGATTTAAATGATTTTAAAAGATGAAATGAATTTTGATGGATTAGAGTATCCTATATTTAGAAATTCATATATTTTCAACCGTACGTCGAAAAATTACAAATGATATGTCAAAACGATCGTATCGAAACGTAGATTATGAAAATGTAAAGCTTTGATTTTTATTTTTGAGTTTTAGAAATTTTATCACTGCTGCAATAGAAACGAATTTTTGAGTTTTAAGAACCAATGTATGGTTTTAATGCATTTAATAACCTTTTGACTATAGTTTATTTTATTTTAAAAATGAAAAATACATTTCTGAAGTTTTATATGGTACTATTATTTAAATAAAATGTATTTTCGTATTTTTAGTATTTTTTAAATTTTTGGAAAACTTAGAAAGTGTATTTTTTGAAGAAATGATCTTAGAACTTCAAAAATTCATAACTTTCAAACCGTAAGTCCAAAAATTACAAACTTTATATGAAAATGATCGTATTGAAATGTAGAATCTTAATATGTAAAAATAAAATTTTTATTTTGCTGTTTGCGAAAATTTTTGTACAGTAGGTAGAAAATCAAATTTTAAATAATTAAGTGATTGGGTAATTATGTAGGCACCTCCATGATGAGCATTTTATTTCCCATTATTCCTTGCATCATTTTACTCCTATTATTGATACTTGTTGCCCATTTGACATTGATTAGCTTGATTTATTGATTTAGAGTTTATTGGACTAATATTTCGAATATTGTTTAATTTGGAATTATTTAGCCTAATTAATTCTATTTCTATTTTCAGGTAATATTTGGCACAAGGACACTTTGGGAAGTTTGGAAATGAAGATTGAAGTATTGAAGTGAAGATTGTAATTTGCATTTAGGTCCCTTTTTAATTGTAATGTTCAGAATAGTGTTTCTTAGGATTTGGGCCCATGTTTTAGGCCCATTTTGTGTCTAAAGAGGGGAAATTCGTGTAACCCCCAAGACACACTCCCATTTCAGATTTCTCACTCTCTCTCTAGGTTAGAACTTCTCTCTTGGCTCTCCCAAGTGGTGGTGGCTGCTAGGGTTTTGTTCTTCCCCATTTCTACTCGTTTTTCTTCATTTATGGCCATGGAAGGCTAGACTTCAAGGGTTAATCCCTTTGGTATTGTATTATCTACTCTTGAGCTCTTGTTATTAATGCAATTTCGTTTTCTCTTCTCTGTTTTCATGTTTATCGATGTGTAGTGGTTTGCTTAATTCCATTTCGTAGAGATAATACATGAATATAAATGCTTAATTTGTATTAACTCGTAAAAACTCCAATTCTGGTTTCTGATGCTTAATTAGAAGTTAGGGTTTGGAGTGATAACTGAATTTTCGCTTAGTATTTGGTTATCACGAGTTGGACAGAGGAGAGGAGAGGAATCGATCTTTAGTGAGCTAGGATTGAGTAGTGTACGTAGCCAAAGGGGTTTGCCCGCTTTTGTTTCTGATTTTCTTAGTTTTTATATTCTGTTTATGTTTTGTTCTTCACATTTGTCACACACAAAAACCCCCCCATTTTACTGCACACTACGTGTTTGATACTTTGCCTAGACCGATATTCGCTGGGAAACGACCTAGGATCACCTTCCTAGTACTACAGAATAAACACCTT
Source organism: Crotalaria pallida (assembly GCA_037953625.1). Lineage (NCBI taxonomy): Eukaryota > Viridiplantae > Streptophyta > Magnoliopsida > Fabales > Fabaceae > Crotalaria > Crotalaria pallida. The sequence continues at coordinate 54,319,736 of CM075650.1, read as the reverse complement.
TTATTTTGATCGGGTACGGCCTCGATCAAAATTTGGCGCCGTTGCCGGGGACTATCGGTTCTTGCCAAAGATCATACAGTAGTTAATTAGATTAGTTAGTGTAGTTAGTGTGTGAATAAGCATTCTGATAACTGATTGAAAGTTGCCCTGTTTGCTGATTTGCTGTTCTGCACAACTGATGCTATTCTAGTGATTCTGTGAGTGCCATTCAACATAGCTGCGGGTGGAATTTTTGCACGAAAATTGGTATCCACACTTGTTTCATCATATATTAGTGTTTTGATGCATCACAGACACTCAGATATGCACTGGTTGTGAGTTCCAAAAAAATTTTCCAAGTTTCAGCAGCACTTACTATAAATAGGCATAACTTTTGATCAGTAACTCGGAATTTGACGAATTTTATATCAAATCGAAGGGAATTTTCTGAATAATCTGATTTTTCTCACTTCGTCAGAAAACCCCTTCGTTTGGATCCCGAAAAAGCCTGTTTACTATTTCTTTTTTATTTTACAAGTTCTATTTTCTTAGTTTTTGGTCATTGTTTTAATTCTTTGACTTGGTTCCCTTTTGAATTTTGTCCTCAAACTTTCTGTGATATGTTTTTATGATTTTAGGGTGCTTAAAAAAATAAAGAAAAAATTTTAAAAAAATAAAAATTTTTCTTGCCGATTTTGGTCATGCATATCTGTTACAGTATGCTATGGTTGATGCTGTTCTGTTCAGTACATGACTAGGGGCAACCCAAGTTATTTGCATCCATACAACCCTGAAATTGATAGAACTTATCACATATTAGTTAGACAAAATAGGAATCAGTCATTAGGTAGTGAGTCAGAGTCATCTTATAGTCCATCTAATTCTGATTCTGTTTCTATTTCTTCTATTCCTTCTACTTTTATTCAATCTGATTCTATACATTGTGATAACATGGCTCAACCCCCACCAAGGGAAAGGACACTTAGGGAGCTGGCTGCACCTGACTTCACTATTGAAGACTCGTGTATCCGGTATCCTGATGAGGATGTTCCTTTTGAGCTTAGAACAGGACTAATCCATTTGTTGCCCAAGTTTCATGGTCTTGCAGGTGAGGATCCTCATAAGCATCTCAAGAAATTCCATATAGTGTGCACCACAATGAAACCACATGATGTGCAAGAGGATCATGTCTGTCTCAGAGCATTTCCACATTCCTTAGAGGGTCTAGCACAAGATTGGTTATCTGACTTGGCCCCTGGTTCCATCACAAGCTGGGATGACTTGAAGAGGGCATTTCTGGAAAAATTCTTCCCTGCAAATAGGACCACTGCAATCAGAAAGGAAATTTCTGGTATCAGGCAACAACATGGAGAGAGTCTCTATGATTATTGGGAGAGATTCAAGAGGTTGTGTGCTTCCTGCCCTCACCATCAGATCTCAGAGCAGCTTCTCATCCAGTACTTTTATGAAGGTCTCAACTTCATGGAAAGAAACATGGTAGATGCTGCAAGTGGTGGTACATTGGGAGATATGACACCCTTACAAGCCAGGAGCAAAATTGAGAAGATGGCTTCCAATTGTCAACAATTCCATGCAAGAAGCAACAGTGATGCAATAGTTGTGAGGGATGTAAATGATGTTGGTGCAGACTCGGGCAAGGTTGAGAAGCTTGAGCAGAAAATTGATTCTCTCACAACATTGGTCACACAATTGGCTGTCAATCAGAAAAAGATGATACTTCCTGCTAGAGTGTGTGGCATATGCACATCCATTGAGCACCCCACAGATGCATGCCCTTCCCTTCAGCAGCAACAGCCGATGACAAGTGGTGACCAACCCGAGGCCTATGCAGCAGACATATACAACAATAGAGGCCCACAACAACATAATCATGACCTCTCTTCCAATAGATACAACCCTGGATGGAGGAACCATCCCAATCTGAAGTGGTCTGATCAACAACAACAACCTCCTCCTAATGTTCCATTTCAGAACACCGCTGGACCGAGCAGACCACCATATGTACCTCCTCCAATCCAGCAGCAAAGGCAACAACAACAGCAACAAGTGGTTCATCCTGCACCATCAGCCCCTCCATCCAACCAACCTACCTTGGAGGAGTTGGTGAGGCAAATGACCATGCAAAACCTCCAATTTCAACAAGAAACTAGAGCAGCCATTCAGAGACAAGAGGTATCCATTCAGACTTTGACAAATCAGATGGGTCAAATGGCAACTTCTCTCAACAACTTGCAATCTCAAAATTCTGACAAGTTACCTTCCCAAACAGTGATCAACCCTCAGAATCAGAATGTGAGTGCCATCAACCTGAGGTCAGGAAAGCAGATTGTCAGACCCACACCACAACCTCACCTCAACAATGATGCTCTAGCTTCCTCTAAAGGGAAGAGCCAAGTGATAGAGGAAGGTGAACACCCTAGCACCAAGGAGAGTCATCCAACTCAACCTTCCTCAAGCTCAACCACAAAACCTGCTGTTGTCCTGCAACCTCCTCCCATTCCTCTTCCATTCCCACCAAGAGTGCCTCAAAACAAAAGGGTGGAAGAGGTGGACAAGGATATTCTTGACACATTCAGGAAGGTGGAAGTCAACATACCCCTTCTTGATGTAATAAAACAGATTCCAAGGTATGCGAAGTTCCTTAAGGAGTTGTGCACTCATAAGAGAAGACTCAAGGGCAATGAGAGGATAAGCATGGGAAGGAATGTCTCCGCTCTCATAGGTAAACCTATCCCTCACATTCCTGAAAAATGTAAGGATCCTGGAACTTTCTCTATACCTTGCATCATAGGCAATGTGAAGTTTGAAAATGCTATGCTAGATTTAGGAGCATCCATAAATGTCATGCCTATGTCTGTTTTTAAGTCTCTTTCTCTTGGACCTCTTCAACCTACGGGTGTGGTGATTCAATTGGCAAATAGAAGTACTGCCCACCCTGCAGGTTTGATAGAGGATGTCTTGGTTCGGGTTGAAGAGCTGATCTTCCCTGCTGATTTTTACATACTTGATATGGAAGATGACTCCCCCCGTAATGCTGTTCCTATTATTTTGGGGAGGCCATTTTTGAAAACAGCCCGAACCAAGATAGATGTGCATTCAGGTTCACTTTCCATGGAGTTTGATGGCAGTGTGATCCGATTTGACATTTTCCATGCTATGAAACATTTTCCTGAGGATCACTCTGTCTTTCATATAGACTTTCTTGATGAGATTGATGAACATGTGCTTGATGTTTTGCATGATCCTGATTTGCCATCATTTACAGACTCATTTTCTTGTCCTGCATGTACTGATTCCGAAATGTGCATGTCATGCATTGATCAATTTCTAGCTTCTGACACTGCATCTGTTGATGACTCTCATATTATAGATTTTGCTAACCCCCTCTCTGTTATGCAAGAGTCTGATTCTTTTGTTCAGGTGCAGGCAGCAGAATCCATTTCTACTGTCCCTTTAGTTCCATCCATTATGCAGGCACCCTCATTGGACCTGGAGCCCCTCCCTCCTCATCTCAAATATGCTTACTTTGAGGATGAGCAGAAACTCCCAGTGATCATCTCTACCTCACTTTCTGTTGATCAAGAGGAGAAACTGCTAGATATGATTAGACAGAACAAGAGGGCAGTCGGATGGACTTTAGCATATCTACCTGGGGTGCCACTTGTGAACTTCAGAAACATAGTCCTTCGATTAGGAGACCAATGCAAGATGGCATTCGATCCGCTGAAGAGAGCACTCACCTTCTTCCCACCATGACTTCGGGAGTTTTCTTTTCTCCTTCTTCACTACTTTCATTGCACTTGTCTATATCTATCTGATTCTGCTGATTGTGTTACATTGAGGACAATGTGTGATTTAAGTGTGGGGGGGAGAGTAGTTTAGGTTGCATATTTTGCTTTGATTTTTTTTAGGTTTTGCTTAGTTTTGGGCATTTTCTTGCATGTTTTTGCTTCATTTTAGTAGAGTTTTGGTATCTCGTGTCTGAATTCATGCATTTTTGTGTGTAAAGTTGCTTTTGATAATTAAGAGGTGGTAACACTGTGATAGAATTGTCCCTTTTGTGAGGATTTGAGCCTTAATTGTGGGTGGATTGCTATATATGCCACCTAATTTTCTGTCATGTGTGATTGCACTCTGGATTACTTGCACTCTAGAACTTGACTTGACTCTTGTTGATACTTGATTGCTCATGCACATTTTGAAATGATTTAGGCACTTTCTTTCTTGAATAAGCTACTAGCCATATGAGCCTACCTTGAATGAATGTATCCTTTGCTAGCCCCTTTGAGCCTTTTTATCCCTTTCCTTGTTCTTTAGCTCATTACAAGCCTATGACTGAAAAACCATGATTGTCCTAACCTTAGGGAATTTTGGAGCTTTGGAATTGTTTTGGGAATGGGTATTAGGTAAGAAGTATGCTTTATGCTTTAATTGGTTGAGTTCTTGGTTTTGCCTCATTGGTTGTTATAGTTATGGCTTCATCTTCATGCCATTTGTGTTGTTTCTTCTTTTCTTTTTGTATATCTCTCAAAAACAAAAAAAAATAAAAAAAAATGCAAAAATAAAAAGAAAAAAAAAAGAAGAAAAAAAAAAAAAAAAGTGAATAAAAGGTTGTTGAGGCAAAGAGGATTGGAATTAGTGGTTGTTGATTTTGGGGTGGATTTTGCTTACTTTTTACTTATTCCCCATTGCTCCTCTATTCCCTTGGTTTTAGCTACATTCCCATATTTTTATCCTACCTTGTCCTTGGCCCCATTACAACCCTTAAAAGACCTTTTGATCATTTTGTGCATGTGTGTTGATGGTTGATGTTAGAGGCTTGTCAAGCTTATGGTTGTGTTTGTTTTTCATGATGTGCCTTGAGTGTAAATAATGATTAACCCCAAACACTTGAGTGTAAACACTTTTGAGTGATCCTTGTGAGTTTCTATCATCTTTGTGACTATCCTCTTGATGTCATTGGTTTCTTTGCATACTTGAAGTAATTGGATGATGTTCGCGGATGCTTTGACTCTTTGATCCTTAACCATTTTGTGTGCTTGAGTTTGCCCATTTCTTTGCATTTCCTAGAATTCATTGTGAAGTATGTAATCTCTTAGGTTTACATTTCTTAGTTATAGTCATCTTGTTGCATGATTCACTTTGGTGCATATTGATCTTCATAGTCCTATCTTTTGGTTTTGCCCAGGAGTGCAAAAGGATAAGTGTGGGGGTATTTGATGAGCATTTTATTTCCCATTATTCCTTGCATCATTTTACTCCTATTATTGATACTTGTTGCCCATTTGACATTGATTAGCTTGATTTATTGATTTAGAGTTTATTGGACTAATATTTCGAATATTGTTTAATTTGGAATTATTTAGCCTAATTAATTCTATTTCTATTTTCAGGTAATATTTGGCACAAGGACACTTTGGGAAGTTTGGAAATGAAGATTGAAGTATTGAAGTGAAGATTGTAATTTGCATTTAGGTCCCTTTTTAATTGTAATGTTCAGAATAGTGTTTCTTAGGATTTGGGCCCATGTTTTAGGCCCATTTTGTGTCTAAAGAGGGGAAATTCGTGTAACCCCCAAGACACACTCCCATTTCAGATTTCTCACTCTCTCTCTAGGTTAGAACTTCTCTCTTGGCTCTCCCAAGTGGTGGTGGCTGCTAGGGTTTTGTTCTTCCCCATTTCTACTCGTTTTTCTTCATTTATGGCCATGGAAGGCTAGACTTCAAGGGTTAATCCCTTTGGTATTGTATTATCTACTCTTGAGCTCTTGTTATTAATGCAATTTCGTTTTCTCTTCTCTGTTTTCATGTTTATCGATGTGTAGTGGTTTGCTTAATTCCATTTCGTAGAGATAATACATGAATATAAATGCTTAATTTGTATTAACTCGTAAAAACTCCAATTCTGGTTTCTGATGCTTAATTAGAAGTTAGGGTTTGGAGTGATAACTGAATTTTCGCTTAGTATTTGGTTATCACGAGTTGGACAGAGGAGAGGAGAGGAATCGATCTTTAGTGAGCTAGGATTGAGTAGTGTACGTAGCCAAAGGGGTTTGCCCGCTTTTGTTTCTGATTTTCTTAGTTTTTATATTCTGTTTATGTTTTGTTCTTCACATTTGTCACACACAAAAACCCCCCCATTTTACTGCACACTACGTGTTTGATACTTTGCCTAGACCGATATTCGCTGGGAAACGACCTAGGATCACCTTCCTAGTACTACAGAATAAACACCTTTTATTTTGATCGGGTACGGCCTCGATCACTCCACAATGAACCAATGAGAAATTTTCTCTCCTATTTTTAATATATGCACCATCCAAAAAATTAGAGGAAAGAGGGGAAGAATAGTTCTGATGTTTGTGAGAATAATCCTTGAATTAAAATGCTTTAGGAATCAACAAAGTTACATTTAATGCTAGTTCATGTTCTAAGTAGTATTTGAAAATTTTTGAATGGAACTTGATGAAGGGGGCACGAAATTAGGTCAGAAAAATGAAGGGAAATGCATCTCCAAACACCTATAAATAGAGAGCCTTAGTTCCACATTTTTCACACACCAACACTTGATAGTTTTACAAGAGAAAAAAATGAAATTCTAAGAGAGAAAGAGAGAGAGAGAGAGAGGGACGTTTAAAGCTAGGAGGGAGGAAGGAAATTTGCTTGGTTGCTTTGTTGCTTGAAGTTTTCTAAAAAGCTTAAGGAGTAGAGGTAACCCATAATCACTTATTTAATTAAGCTATTTTAAGTTGTTTTGTTTATATTTTGTTTAAACCTTCTCAAATTCTTCTTTAGTTAAAGTTCTAAAATTTTATTTTCATTTTAATGTTGTTCTTGAATATATGAAATTATTCTTAAGTCATATGAATTAAGAATAAGAAAAGGGACACCAAAAAGAGTGTTTAAAGGGATTCATCTCCCCTTTTCTTAAATTCTTAAGATGGCTAATTGTTTTTGATGAGTTTAATTTAATTATTTCTGGGTTTATTTTAGTTCTAATATCATATGAAGTATAGAAATTTTGAATGGTTAAATAAGTTTTTATTCATTGTCTTTTTAATTGTTTTACTTCTTTGTGTTAATGAATAATAAGCAATAAGTAAGTAATAATAGAAAAATTTCAATTTTTGGTATTTATGTATATATATGGACCGTAGCACATATTAAAAAAATTAAGGATTTATTTGTGTATTTTAGTATGTGTATTATATTGTGTTTATTAAAATAAAAAGGAATAGAAAATAAGTAAAAGAATTAAAAAGGACTTTGTATTTTCTTTTTTCTGGACGTGTGATATATATATATATATACGTATATGTATATAATTAGATTATATTATATGTTGTATTGAATATGTACTTGAGTTTTGGTTAATCTCTAAAAAGAATGAGTATTTTCCTTAAAGTAGAAGTAAAATTAAAGTGATTTAATGGAACTAAGAATGGTTTTTGAAAATAAAATAATATTCTGGAAAATATTAATGCAAATGAAGTATATGGAATTATATGTTATGGAATTTTTCTATGTAATTGTTATTGTTTGATTTTATTTGATTTTCTGTTGTCTGGATTTGAGTTTGATAAGAACAATTAGTAATTGAATATGAATAAAAAATAAATTTTCTGGAAAAATAATAATTATAGACCGTGAGGTCTATTGTACTATTCTAAGAAATTTTTGTAATTTATTTGTTGCATGATTTGTAGTTAAATTATAGTTGATTGTTTAAAAGAAATAGGAAAAATGGTAGTTGTTATAAACCTATAATAACATGTGTTTTTGATTTATTTTATGAGTATGTGGTTGATATATTTGTACATGTTATTTGCTGGAAAAAATGAATTATTTTCTAAAAAGAAGTCTATTTTATATTTTGTTAATGATTAGATCTCTTATATTGTTTTGTTTTTAGTATATGAAATGATGTAATTATATGATATGGATGCTTTAGGAAATGAAAATATTTTTCTGATTTTTATACATGTTAGTCGAATTTTTTTTAGAAAAAGAAATTAAATTTATTAAATTTTTCTAATTGATTTGATGATTGCTTTAGTATGTTTATAGAATATATTATATGTTTGTATGGAAAAGATTAATTTTAAAAAGTTTCATTTTTATTATGGAAATTTATTTTTAAATCTGAAAAATTTAATTATTTAAGATCCCAAATGACTATTTTTGAAGATGTTATTGATACCTTGTTTGTATGTGCAAATATAAGGTAGAAACAAATAGAAATAAGTTTTTGATTAATTACTTTGATTTTATAAAAATATTAAGTTGCTGTCCAGAAATTTAGAATTAATGAAAAAGTTATATTTTATTAGAAATAATTATAGTTGTAAGTCTTTGGCATAATTAGGAATTGTATCTGAATTGTTTTGGATTGTTTGCTTGAACTTTATTTGAATTGATGCAACTTTTCTGTGACTGTACAGCAGATGCAACTAGTTTGTTTTATTTAATTTAGTTATTTTATTATAGTAGAAATAATAATAAGAATTTAGGAAAAATCGGCATGTGTTTTCGATGTTCTGTTTAAGAGGAATTGAATTTTTAAGTTTGTGTATGTATGCTGTCCAAAACTAAGAAAAGTGTATGAAATTCATGTTATGAGTTGTTCTTAAATGATTAAGTATATGTTAATTTTTTAAGTATGAATGTTTAGGACAAAAAGTGGATTTTTAAAAGTATTTGTAAGTAAGATTTTGTATGTGCTTGGATAAAGTGTGAATAGGTTATTTTGTAAAAAAATTAATTATGTGAATATACGGATATTTGAGAGTGAATTTGCTGTAATTTAGTTGTGGTCCTTAACTTAATCTAATTTATGATAGAAAAAGTATTTTGGACTTGAATGCTTGAGTTTACTTCTTATTTAAGTATATATATATAACATGATTTTTGCAAAACTGGTTTACTGCTTGCATCAAAAGAAAAATACCTTAAAGTCATGCTAGTTTAAACATGGTAGTTGTTATATAAACAATGTATTGTGGTTTTTATGAAAATAAAAATGTATTCTTAAAGGTTTTCAAATATTGGAGTGAGTTTTAAATTATGTTTTGTAAAGAGGATTTATTGAATTTTAAAAAAAGAATTATTTTACAGAATATCTGATGTCTTAAAAAGGATTTATGTTTTAAAGAGGATTTTTTATTTTAAGGGACTTTGGGTTAGTCTTTACGTAAAGGTAGTATAAGGTATTCAATTAGATATTAATTGTATGTCGTTCATCATAAGGAATCAAAAGTGAACGAGTTGCTGGAGTTGTAGACGCAAAAGGGTTGAAAACAGAATAAGCGTGGAGCTCAGGTGAGAGAGAAGCCTTCTTAAGACATAGTGGCATGTAGGGTAATATTAGGACGTTCCGTATCATCTCAAAGGTCGGAACTAGGGATCTATCGGGTGAGTAGTAGAACGACAATTGTGTGTGAGTCCCCCCGCCGTTCCTACGAAAACACGGTCCCTTTATAATGATTTTATATGTTATGGATTCTGATTTATTATGATGTTGGTTTTAATATTATGAGGTATATATATTGTTAAATTGTTAATAATAACATGTCTGGCGTACATGTTATATAAACCTGTTATTGGAAAATAATTGATTGATATGATGTTATATTAAGAATTGATTAAAGGCTTTATGGTTAAGGAATTGATACGAAATCTTTATGGAAATTTATAAAATTTAGTAATGTTATCCCCTGATCGCACTGTCAAAGTGACGTGCTTGATCATTAAGTTTTGCCGGACACGTGACTGGAACTCCGTGGTTATGAGCTCAGCTTGGAATTCGCTGTAATTTGGAAGCGTCCATGAGAAGCTAATCCCTTAGAGGTCGAGACCCGTTAGAAACAAGGTTTAGAATGGGTCGACCACAACTAGGAATGTTAAACTTTTTAAAAACTCTCCGATAACTTAAAAGACATAGGAACCCTTTATTTTAAACCTTGCGTTGAGAGTGAAGTAGTGGAGAGGAAAGACACCCTGTTTATCTACGGATACTCAGGTATGCTTGGAGATAGGAGTTCTTCAAGTGATGATTGTAATAGGGGAGGGCAAGGATGGTGAAACGTCAAGAAGCCTCGAGTACTTCTCTAGGCGGGACGGGACTACAATGACAAGATTCACGCAGGAGTCTGGGCTTTCGTCGTAGCAAGACTGCGGGCCAACTGGAGATAGTGCTGTCACCCCCTTGAGCAAATCATAGATGGTGAGAGGGAACCTGAATAGGGCTAGAAGTTCGGTAAGGGTTGGGTTTTTGGAAACTTTTATGAAATGAATCTTGTTGACTGCCGGTGTTGGTCACATGAATTTTTATATCTTACTGACCACTAGCGATGGTATAGCCTTTTCGTTTACCGACTTCGATGCCAGTGTGGCTAAGGTTCCTGTGCGTCCCATCTGTTTTCCGAACTAGGATATGGTTGGACTTATGGAGGAGATGTAACGTGTGTGATATCCATACCTCGAACCTCGGTAATGGCACCCCCTTTTGATTTACCGATGGTATGAAACTTAGAGACTAAAGATAATATAACGGCTATAGTTTTTAAGAGGTATAACATTTAGTGGGAAAAGATTTTATGGTAACAAATGCAATAAGATCGATAATGATAATAATGATGTACATGTTTGTGTGGTCTTAATATTCCCCTATGGTAAGCCCACGCCGTCGACGATAATATCGTTCGGAAGTGCTTACTCTCTCTGTTTCCCTTTCCTGTGGACATTGGGGAACAATGTTCACAGATGACAGATCAAGTAGTAGTTCGAGTAGTAGTTGCTCAAGTTGGAAGAGGATCATGGAATGACGCCCGTACCAGGAGGAAGCGGAAGCAGCAATCGAGGAATCTTCTATGCGCTTGTGATGGGAGATAGCAATGAAGACTTATAGTATAAGATAGGATAGTCTTTGCTTTGTATCCTATTTTAAGGCGATTAGGACATGATTAATCTATCCTGAATGTAACCCCTGTTGTAATAAATGATTATTTGAAATGAAATAAAAGAAGTTTCTTTTGTTATATATATTATATTCATGAAGTTAATTAATTAAATGTTTTTCCGCAAGTTAACCATCGAATAAATATGACATTGATAAAATGAGTTTTTGGAAATATGTTGGATGATAACATCTCTTTTTGGAAATAGAATTTTATGACGTGAGTCTAAGTACCAAACATTTTTTGTAAACCAAAGGAATCAAATTGTATTTATGAAAATCTTTTGGTAGAAGAATTAAACGGAATTGATTTTGATCATGTTATAAAAAAAATGGCGCAAATTTTTAGTGAAAATTCTAAGTCCAAATCGGGGTGTTACATTTAGTGGTATCAGAGCGATGGTTGTCCTTAGTGGCCTTAAGCATAGTCTTACAAGCTTTCTTGTGTGACTCTGTTTGTTAGTATGTAGGGTGAATTTCCTTTGTGGCTTAAAGCATAGCCTTATATGCTTTTCTTGTATGATCCTCTGCGTAGTCTAAGACTTAAAACTTCACGTGTGTAGAAGAATCGCAATGGCACGTCGACAAGCAAATGAGGAACCGATGAACGCTCAACAACAAGCTGCTATGATGGCTCAGACAGCTGCAGTTTTGGCAGGAGTAAGGGATAACATGAACCTTATGCTCCAACAACTTCAACAGAATCAGAATGCGAATGCTGGTGGGCAAGGAATCAGAGGACTCGACGAATTTTGTCGTAGGAATCCAAAGGAATTCGCTGGGGGTTTCGCATCGGAAGAAGCGGAAGTATGGGTAGAAAGTTTGGAAAGGATTTTTGGAGGAATGGTGTAGTGCACCGATGAGCAAAAGATCGCCTATGCTGGATACATGATGGTAGGAGAAGCGGCCAACTGGTGGCGCAATGAGAAACAAGCATTAGGAGCAGCACTTGGAGCACTGACTTGGAATCAGTTCAAGGACAGACTATTGGTAAAATACTTTCCGGAACATCTGAAGACAGCTAAGGAGTTAGAGTTTCTGCGATTGGAACAAGGAAATATGACTGTGGAGGAGTATGCTGCAAAATTTGAGAGTCTAGCAAAGTTCATGCCTTACTATGGAGAAGCTGCGAATGAGAGATCTAAGTGTTCAAAATTTTTGGATGGACTAAAGCCGGAGATTAAGCAAGTTTTGGCTCCCATGGAGATTGCTGTGTTCACAACTCTGGTAAACAAAGGAAGTATTGTGGAAAGCGGCCTAAAATCAAGGAACTCTACTGGAAAGCTAGCTATACAGGTTTCAAGTGGTGGTCCGATGAGACACTCTTCAGGACATGGAAACCCGAACAGTAGAGCAAGACATCAAGGTCCTTATGGACAGGGAAGTGGACAAAGAGACAACAGATTTGGAGGCAACAATTCGGCTAGAAGTAACAATCGTAGTGGTGGAAATCATGGGAATGATCGGAATAATCAAAACAATGGTAGGAACCGATGGAACAATGGGAATGCTAGTGGTAACAATGGAGATGCTGACGGAGGACAAATTACTGCACCTCCACTTTGCAACAAGTGTAACAAGAATCATTATGGACCCAACTGTCCTTATGAAAATCCCAATTGCTTTAACTGCAACAAACCAGGACACACTGCGAAGAACTGTTGGGAACCAAAGCGTGAAATGGGTTCTGATCGACCAAAAGGAAACGGAAAAGTGTTCGCTATGGTTGGGAATAAGGATGCTAATGCTACTAGTCGTTCTTAGGATTGATGTTTGTATTAAATGTTGTTTGAACGAAGTGGGTTTATCCACTCGTCTTATCTAGTCTTTTGATTGTTTTGTTATTTGACTTGTTTTGAAGGAGTTTTCCTTCTCGTACTTTGATATTTTAAGTTGGAATATTTAAAGATTCAATGCATGAATGCAGTTATTTTCATAAGAATGTTCTGCCTTACTCTTAGTAGCATGGTATTTCTCGAGGACGAGAAATCTCTAAGTTGGGGAGGATTGTGAGACCCACAATTTTACCCAAATTATTTGTGACTTTATAATTGAAATTAGGAAATTATGCTTGATTTTGATGTCTGGATTTAATATATATATGAATAAATATATATATACCTATATATATATACGTGACATATATATATATATATATATATATATTATGTACCAATATTTTCCCTAGCTTATTTAAATAAAATATTTTAAGGTAAAGTATTTGATTTAAATGATTTTAAAAGATGAAATGAATTTTGATGGATTAGAGTATCCTATCTTTAGAAATTCATATCTTTTCAACCGTACGTCGAAAAATTACAAATGATATGTCAAAACGATCGTATCGAAACGTAGATTATGAAAATGTAAAGCTTTGATTTTTATTTTTGAGTTTTAGAAATTTTATCACTGCTGCAATAGAAACGAATTTTTGAGTTTTAAGAACCAATGTATGGTTTTAATGCATTTAATAACCTTTTGACTATAGTTTATTTTATTTTAAAAATGAAAAATACATTTCTGAAGTTTTATATGGTACTATTATTTAAATAAAATGTATTTTCGTATTTTTAGTATTTTTTAAATTTTTGGAAAACTTAGAAAGTGTATTTTTTGAAGAAATGATCTTAGAACTTCAAAAATTCATAACTTTCAAACCGTAAGTCCAAAAATTACAAACTTTATATGAAAATGATCGTATTGAAATGTAGAATCTTAATATGTAAAAATAAAATTTTTATTTTTCTGTTTGCGAAAATTTTTGTACAGTAGGTAGAAAATCAAATTTTAAATAATTAAGTGATTGGGTAATTATGTAGGCACCTCCACAATGAACCAATGAGAAATTTTCTCTCCTATTTTTAATATATGCACCATCCAAAAAATTAGAGGAAAGAGGGGAAGAATAGTTCTGAAGTTTGTGAGAATAATCCTTGAATTAAAATGCTTTAGGAATCAACAAAGTTACATTTAATGCTAGTTCATGTTCCAAGTAGTATTTGAAAATTTTTGAATGGAACTTGATGTAGGGGGCACGAAATTAGGTCAGAAAAATGAAGGGAAATGCATCTCCAAACACCTATAAATAGAGAGCCTTAGTTCCACATTTTTCACACACCAACACTTGATAGTTTTACAAGAGAAAAAAATGAAATTCTAAGAGAGAAAGAGAGAGAGAGAGAGGGACGTTTAAAGCTAGGAGGGAGGAAGGAAATTTGCTTGGTTGCTTTGTTGCTTGAAGTTTTCTAAAAAGCTTAAGGAGTAGAGGTAACCCATAATCACTTATTTAATTAAGCTATTTTAAGTTGTTTTGTTTATATTTTGTTTAAACCTTCTCAAATTCTTCTTTAGTTAAAGTTCTAAAATTTTATTTTCATTTTAATGTTGTTCTTGAATATATGAAATTATTCTTAAGTCATATGAATTAAGAATAAGAAAAGGGACACCAAAAAGAGTGTTTAAAGGGATTCATCTCCCCTTTTCTTAAATTCTTAAGATGGCTAATTGTTTTTGATGAGTTTAATTTAATTATTTCTGGGTTTATTTTAGTTCTAATATCATATGAAGTATAGAAATTTTGAATGGTTAAATAAGTTTTTATTCATTGTCTTTTTAATTGTTTTACTTCTTTGTGTTAATGAATAATAAGCAATAAGTAAGTAATAATAGAAAAATTTCAATTTTTGGTATTTATGTATATATATGGACCGTAGCACATATTAAAAAAATTAAGGATTTATTTGTGTATTTTAGTATGTGTATTATATTGTGTTTATTAAAATAAAAAGGAATAGAAAATAAGTAAAAGAATTAAAAAGGACTTTGTATTTTCTTTTTTCTGGACGTGTGATATATATATATATATACGTATATGTATATAATTAGATTATATTATATGTTGTATTGAATATGTACTTGAGTTTTGGTTAATCTCTAAAAAGAATGAGTATTTTCCTTAAAGTAGAAGTAAAATTAAAGTGATTTAATGGAACTAAGAATGGTTTTTGAAAATAAAATAATATTCTGGAAAATATTAATGCAAATGAAGTATATGGAATTATATGTTATGGAATTTTTCTATGTAATTGTTATTGTTTGATTTTATTTGATTTTCTGTTGTCTGGATTTGAGTTTGATAAGAACAATTAGTAATTGAATATGAATAAAAAATAAATTTTCTGGAAAAATAATAATTATAGACCGTGAGGTCTATTGTACTATTCTAAGAAATTTTTGTAATTTATTTGTTGCATGATTTGTAGTTAAATTATAATTGATTGTTTAAAAGAAATAGGAAAAATGGTAGTTGTTATAAACCTACAATAACATGTGTTTTTGATTTATTTTATGAGTATGTGGTTGATATATTTGTACATGTTATTTGCTGGAAAAAAATGAATTATTTTCTAAAAAGAAGTCTATTTTATATTTTGTTAATGATTAGATCTCTTATATTGTTTTGTTTTTAGTATATGAAATGATGTAATTATATGATATGGATGCTTTTGGAATTAAAAATATTTTTCTGATTTTTATACATGTTAGTCGAATTTTTTTTAGAAAAAGAAATTAAATTTATTAAATTTTTCTAATTGATTTGATGATTGCTTTAGTATGTTTATAGAATATATTATATGTTTGTATGGAAAAGATTAATTTTAAAAAGTTTCATTTTTATTATGGAAATTTATTTTTAAATCTGAAAAATTTAATTATTTAAGATCCCAAATGACTATTTTTGAAGATGTTATTGATATCTTGTTTGTATGTGCAAATATAAGGTAGAAACAAATAGAAATAAGTGTTTTTGATTAATTACTTTGATTTTATAAAAATATTAAGTTGCTGTCCATAAATTTAGAATTAATGAAAAATTTATATTTTATTAGAAATAATTATAGTTGTAAGTCTTTGGCATAATTAGGAATTGTATCTGAATTGTTTTGGATTGTTTGCTTGAACTTTATTTGAATTGATGCAACTTTTCTGTGACTGTACAGCAGATGCAACTAGTTTGTTTTATTTAATTTAGTTATTTTATTATAGTAGAAATAATAATAAGAATTTAGGAAAAATCGGCATGTGTTTTCGATGTTCTGTTTAAGAGGAATTGAATTTTTAAGTTTGTGTATGTATGCTGTCCAAAACTAAGAAAAGTGTATGAAATTCATGTTATGAGTTGTTCTTAAATGATTAAGTATATGTTAATTTTTTAAGTATGAATGTTTAGGACAAAAAGTGGATTTTTAAAAGTATTTGTAAGTAAGATTTTGTATGTGCTTGGATAAAGTGTGAATAGGTTATTTTGTAAAAAAATTAATTATGTGAATATACGGATATTTGAGAGTGAATTTGCTGTAATTTAGTTGTGGTCCTTAACTTAATCTAATTTATGATAGAAAAAGTATTTTGGACTTGAATGCTTGAGTTTACTTCTTATTTAAGTATATATATATAACATGATTTTTGCAAAACTGGTTTACTGCTTGCATCAAAAGAAAAATACCTTAAAGTCATGCTAGTTTAAACATGGTAGTTGTTATATAAACAATGTATTGTGGTTTTTATGAAAATAAAAATGTATTCTTAAAGGTTTTCAAATATTGGAGTGAGTTTTAAATTATGTTTTGTAAAGAGGATTTATTGAATTTTAAAAAAAGAATTATTTTACAGAATATCTGATGTCTTAAAAAGGATTTATGTTTTAAAGAGGATTTTTTATTTTAAGGGACTTTGGGTTAGTCTTTACGTAAAGGTAGTATAAGGTATTCAATTAGATATTAATTGTATGTCGTTCATCATAAGGAATCAAAAGTGAACGAGTTGCTGGAGTTGTAGACGCAAAAGGGTTGAAAACAGAATAAGCGTGGAGCTCAGGTGAGAGAGAAGCCTTCTTAAGACATAGTGGCATGTAGGGTAATATTAGGACGTTCCGTATCATCTCAAAGGTCGGAACTAGGGATCTATCGGGTGAGTAGTAGAACGACAATTGTGTGTGAGTCCCCCCGCCGTTCCTACGAAAACACGGTCCCTTTATAATGATTTTATATGTTATGGATTCTGATTTATTATGATGTTGGTTTTAATATTATGAGGTATATATATTGTTAAATTGTTAATAATAACATGTCTGGCGTACATGTTATATAAACCTGTTATTGGAAAATAATTGATTGATATGATGTTATATTAAGAATTGATTAAAGGCTTTATGGTTAAGGAATTGATACGAAATCTTTATGGAAATTTATAAAATTTAGTAATGTTATCCCCTGATCGCACTGTCAAAGTGACGTGCTTGATCATTAAGTTTTGCCGGACACGTGACTGGAACTCCGTGGTTATGAGCTTCAGCTTGGAATTTGCTGTAATTTGGAAGCGTCCATGAGAAGCTAATCCCTTAGAGGTCGAGACCCGTTAGAAACAAGGTTTAGAATGGGTCGACCACAACTAGGAATGTTAAACTTTTTAAAAACTCTCCGATAACTTAAAAGACATAGGAACCCTTTATTTTAAACCTTGCGTTGAGAGTGAAGTAGTGGAGAGGAAAGACACCCTGTTTATCTATGGATACTCAGGTATGCTTGGAGATAGGAGTTCTTCAAGTGATGATTGTAATAGGGGAGGGCAAGGACGGTGAAACGTCAAGAAGCCTCGAGTACTTCTCTAGGCGGGACGGGACTACAATGACAAGGTTCACGCAGGAGTCTAGGCTTTCGTCGTAGCAAGGACTGCGGGCCAACTGGAGATAGTGCTGTCACCCCCTTGAGCAAATCATAGATGGTGAGAGGGAACCTGAACAGGGCTAGAAGTTCGGTAAGGGTTGGGTTTTTGGAAACTTTTATGAAATGAATCTTGTTGACTGCCGGTGTTGGTCACATGAATTTTTATATCTTACTGACTACTGGCGATGGTATAGCCTTTTCGTTTACCGACTTCGATGCCAGTGTGGCTAAGGTTCCTGTCCGTCCCATCTGTTTTCCGAACTAGGATATGGTTGGACTTATGGAGGAGATGTAACGTGTGTGATATCCATACCTCGAACCTCGGTAATGGCACCGCCTTTTGATTTACCGATGGTATGAAACTTAGAGACTAAAGATAATATAACGGCTATAGTTTTTAAGAGGTATAACATTTAGTGGAAAAAGATTTTATGGTAACAAATGCAATAAGATCGATAATGATAATAATGATGTACATGTTTGTGTGGTCTTAATATTCCCCTATGGTAAGCCCACGCCGTCGACGATAATATCGTTCGGAAGTGCTTACTCTCTCTGTTTCCCTTTCCTGTGGACATTGGGGAACAATGTTCACAGATGACAGATCAAGTAGTAGTTCGAGTAGTAGTTGCTCAAGTTGGAAGAGGATCATGGAATGACACCCGTACCAGGAGGAAGCGGAAGCAGCAATCGAGGAATCTTCTATGCGCTTGTGATGGGAGATAGCAATGAAGACTTATAGTATAAGATAGGATAGTCTTTGCTTTGTATCCTATCTTAAGGCGATTAGGACATGATTAATCTATCCTGAATGTAACCCCTGTTGTAATAAATGATTATTTGAAATGAAATAAAAGAAGTTTCTTTTGTTATATATATTATATTCATGAAGTTAATTAATTAAATGTTTTTCCGCAAGTTAACCATCGAATAAATATGACATTGATAAAATGAGTTTTTGGAAATATGTTGGATGATAACATCTCTTTTTGGAAATAGAATTTTATGACGTGAGTCTAAGTACCAAACATTTTTTGTAAACCAAAGGAATCAAATTGTATTTATGAAAATCTTTTGGTAGAAGAATTAAACGGAATTGATTTTGATAATGTTATAAAAAAAATGGCTCAAATTTTTAGTGAAAATTCTAAGTCCAAATCGGGGTGTTACAAAAGTTCCTATTCAAATTAAGCCCTTAGAGCCTCTTGGTGGCTCTCTAACACAATTAATGAAATTTAAACCCTATCTAGTGAATATAATTACTTCCCCTTACCTCTCAGACGTGAATCAAACAAGAAATTGCAAGAAAAGCCCCACAGCACCACGAACCACTTCAAGCACCAACATGCAGAGCAGTTTTGAATGCATCACCAAGATTGAATTGGTTTACATGGAAGACAGAGATAACGATTGGGGAAATTAGGATTTCTAGATTCTATGTAACTTATACTAACTAGAGAAATCGAATTTGGGACTCAGAGACTCGTGAGCTTACCAAAAATTGAAATCAAAGTGAGCTCCAGAAACAAGTTTGACAGAGAACAGCTCCACTTTCCAGCTCCAATTCTTCCTCCACACTCACTCTCAACTCACGAATTTAGTGTCTATACAAAGCTCGTGATGTGAGCTTTGTATTGGTGTATCGTTTGTGGTTTAATTCAGAACACACAAGGAGAATCGAAGGGTTGAACTCAGGAACCCTAAAACATGAAGTTCTTCAACAAATTGGCCAAATGCCTCACAATTCGGTGTTGATAGGCTTTTATAGGCATGGAGAAGACTCATGCAGCACGGCACGACATCCATGGCATTGGCAAGAAGGTGTTTTCTTGGCGAGAGAAGAGAATCGTTCGTGGTGACTCACCAAACGCACTCACTCGTGCAGTTTGACCCAGAATACTCGAGTTTTTCAGAAAATACTCGAGTATTTTTCCCAATTTTTGAAAAATAATTATTTTATTTACTTTCCCTCCAAAATCTTTCCTATAATTACCTCTAGGTCCCAATATAGGGACTAATATGCAAACTACTTATTTTATGCATTATTATATTTATTAAATCAATTCACACACATGTACTAACTATATTAACACATATTTTAATCAAGGATTAATATAGAAATAATTAATTATAATTAATTTATAATTAACATTTCATTAATCGGGGATTAAAATTTTGGGGTGTTACAGTCATCATCCAACATCATCAGCAGCAGCAGCAACATCTCCTCCACAGCGTCCAACATACCGGATCCCCTGATCCTCATCATCTACCATATGCATATACCTAGGGATCGTCGTCCCTCCACTGACTCGCGGTAGATTGCACGACAGGCTCGCCTCCGCTCTCGTCCTCCATAGGATCCTCCTCGATCTCATCCGAAGGAGTGGGTACCCTACCACTGGGTACAGGGTCAGGTGATGGCGAGACCCTAACAGGGCTCCTCGGATCAGATGGGAGAGTCTCCTCGCGGACGACTCTAGAAGAAAAAGGGTGTGAGCGGGTAGGTCAAAAGTGAAAACTGTGATATGAGCGAGCTGGTCGTGTGGGAGGCGGTCCATGGTAAGTGTAAAAGAGTGGTACGTGCATAGTGTACATGATGGGGATCCTAAATCTACGAGGACGAAACCGGATCAGCGGGTTGGGGTGGTAGAAGGTAACCTCTACCTCACCCTTAAATACCGCTCGGTGATCCTCGTAGATCCATATGCCACTAGGAAGTGGCCGGATCTCGATGCAAGCGATGTAACGTGACATCACCTACAAGGGCATAGGGGTAAGCAATTCTATACACATAATAAATAGAGCATAAATAAATGCACAATATGAATATGTAAACATGCAGCAATAATCAACAACCACATATAGCACTTAGCAAGTATTCAATGCAAGTAAGATGCTCACACTTTTCAGAAACACTCGAGTATTTTGGTCAGTTTTTGAAAAATATTAATTTTATTTTCTTTCCCTCCAAAACTTTTCCTATAATTACCTCTAGGTCCCAGACCAGGGATTAATATGAAAAATATTTATTTTCTCATATTAAAAACTATCTAATATTATCATTCATAATAAATCACTTTGTAATCAAGAATATTAATGAAAATAATTAATTATAAATAAAATTTCATAATTGATTTTCATTAACCAGGGATTAAAAATTTGGGGTGTTATAGCGTTATGTATCATGTTCCGAGCAGGTTCGCTATACGTTATGAGAACGTATACGGGTTGTTTGGATGGACATGCATGAAAGTGATAGATGGAGAATCTCAGGATATGAGAGATAGAAAGCATGCATCATGCCACCTACATTGAAAGAGAATAAAATGAATTGGTGTGTGCTCATGTGTATATGCATTTCTATCATGATGGATTGCCTACTTGTGACTGTTAGGGTTTTCTTCTCATTTGATAATGCGAATGTGTATAGCTTACCCTTGTGCCCTTATTAGGTAATGACCAGATACTCAAATTGTCTAGAGAACTCTGGAAGTGGATGATCCTTACGCATATGCAGTATGTAATATGTATGGAATAGAAACTCCTTGGACAACTTTTAAGGACCCGACCAGACAGAGAAATGGAAAAAGGACCAGTGACCAGCTCTGGGTAACGTCTCTATTTTGATTACACATAATTTGTACAAATTTTGAAAGACGTATTAGAGTGTGAACTTAGTTTTATACCTCAAGACTTATGTGATACTCATGGAATTGTTATACTTGATTTTATGAACCGGTGTCCTACCTCACGTTTTGTAAACTCCAAGGGTATAAATAAACTTTCTTGTTATACTCCGCTGACTCTGATTTTATTATTTGAGCTTGGTACGAAGAAAGTATTGATGAAATTAATTTCCCGAGATAACTTTATTTTATTAACTAAGTTATCTATCAAGAAATCATAGTTTTCGAAAGCTATTACAAGCTATAAAGGTTATCTCTAAATGATTTTGAAATACTTAACGAATAATTACTTCTTCTAGCGAACTCAATCTCAATTATTCTTTCAAGTTGAGTACCATAATCAAAGGTTTTAAAAAGGAAATATTTTTATATTCCAAATTTTCTTACTTTTAAATAAAGTTATTAAACAGTGGGCGTTATGTGACTATATGTTGTTGTGAAAGGTGAATAATTATGAATAAATGTTAATATGTATGTTAAAATGATGAATGGGATATGTTGTGATTGCATGATGTGTTTGGTTGGTGAGAAAGGAATGAAATTAATTAGATAATGAAAATGAACGTAAGATATTGAATTTGTGAAATCTGAGGATTGTATAAGTGCATGTATGTTAAGTAAATAATTAAACAAAGAAATAATGAAAACAAAGATAATGCTTGAGCAACTAATCCATTGGGGGACACTGACCCACTAGGTGCCCTGTTAGGTGCCAAATGCCCCATTAGGTAAACGCCCCATCAGGTACAAACGTCTCATTAGGCCCAAACACCCCGTTAGGCACCTGTGTACCTAATGGATTAGTGTGCTGCAAAATGAAAAGAAATGAACATGTGAAATTGAACAAAGAGAAAGTAAATGAAATTGAACATTGAAAAGAATAAGATGAGAATGAGTGAAGTAAAAAGATAATGGACTTAACGGGTGTATTATGGCCTAATGGGTGTAAAAGGGATCTGATGGGTGTAAAATTACCTAATGGGTGACAAATGACCTAAATCCTAGTGGTGCACGAATAATGGAATGGTTAAAAGACATTCAAAATGTGAAGCGAGCTATATAAGGAAAAATGTGAAAGCAAAAGATTGGAATTGAGAAAGATGAACTAATGCAAATGTTTGAGTGTGAATGAGCATGATTGGATTGGTGAATGAAAATATGTGTAATACATGCTTATTGTGTTTGACTTAGTACGTTATTATGTCTAGTCAAAAACTGCTTTTCTACTTCATGTGTAATGCTCACCTCCTTACTGTTTTTATACAGGTACCGAGCCCGAGCTTATACAGTCACAGACTGAGCAAGGGTACTCTCCCTCCCAAGGAGAGTAAGTAGTTAGTTAGGACATGTCTCATGTCCTGGGCCATTATTTTGGGATGTCTTGATGTTGATGTTTTTGTAAATATGTAAATATTTATTTTGGGTTGGCCCAGGACCCCTCCTTATAGGTAAGGAGTTCTTTTGGGAAATAACTCTTCCGAAAACTTGTTAATATTTTCTGAAAACTCTGATGTGGGTAGTATGCATCATGATGGATGTAAATATTATGCCTGATGATATGAAGTGTCTTGCTTGACATTCTGGTTAAATGATGTTATGTGTTTATACAGGTTTACAAGAAAACTAAATTTTGGAAAGTTGTAAAAACAGAGGAAACTCCGTCCGATTTTCACGGAGAATTTTTATAAGTTATTAAATCTTAAAACTAAATTTTCAAGTAACCAATTAATTAATCAGGATTAAGGGGTTTTATTTTCTAGGGTGTCACAATATATATATATATATATGTATATGTATATGTACCTAGTATCCACCGACCAATAATGGGTGGATACATCACTCTTTCTATGTCTTGTACAAGTCTCAGCCTCAGCCTCTTCATGTGTAGACTGTGATGGAACTTGGCTAAATGGCTCTAACAATGCAGGATCAACCGATGGAGAATGAGGTGACAATTGAGGTTGACTAACTTGTGATGGATCATGTGAAGAGCTTTCAGCAACTGGTGATAGAGCATGTGAAGAGCTCTCACCTATTGATGACAGACCGTGTGTTGTGCTTCTGCCAACTGATTTGAGAAGATTGTTGATTCTCTTTTTCTTTGGCATATTTGCATATGTACATAAAACTAACAATTGGAATTAATACACTATATAAAGAAAATATTATTGAAAACTATCACAAAATTTTATGATAACAATAACACACCAAATGCATATCATATAAATAGTTATTGTATTACCTAGTTTGCATTATGTTCATCTTCACCAATGTTATTAATAGTATTTTTCTCACTTAAAAATTCATCATTCGCATGAAAAAAAAAACAAATGACTTATTTTTATTGGACCACATCAAAAGAGCATAGAAACTCTCTATTTTCAAAGGGTACCAAAGTAAATTCTTAAAAAAAATGGTTGCTTTATGATACTAGTGTAATATATAGGACTATAGGACTATAGGAGTAATAACTCTGAAATATGGGTACTCTTAAATTGGTGACGTACCCGTATCAGGTACTCTTTGGATACTGGTACACGTATCGTACTCCTAGGTACTTGTAATTGGTATGTTAAGGTATATTTTAGGTGTGAATCGTATCAATAATGTAATTTTTGCCTTAGAATTTATATTTTAATGTTATAATCAATCTTCGGCTTTATATCTTCACTTATTTTGAGTATCAACATCTAATTTTACAATTCTCATATGCTATTTCAATGTCAAAATCATTTAACACCTTATTTATACCTATTTATTTATAAATTAGAATTTATATTGTCGTACCCGTTCCATAATTTTTTTAGAAAATACTGTACCTCGTATCCGATACTGTACCTGTATCCGGTACCGTACTCGTATTGGTGCCAAATAGAGTAATAGATTAGGTAGACCCCACTCTCTTGCTCCTTTCTCAACTTCTCCCCCGCATAATCAAACGGAACAAAATGAAGCTACTCATTTCACCTTCATGGGATACTCTCTAACACCATCACCCACTCCCTCTCTCCTCCACCCCAACCACCAACCTCCTCTTCTCCCCGCCCTCACCCGCCGCTCCCTCCTCCTCTCAACAACCACCACCCTCTCCCTCTCCCATTCTCTCCCATCTCTCTCCTCCACTAACCCACCGCCGCCGCCCAACCCCACCATCACGGACCGCTTCTTCATGGACTTCAGCCTCTGCCCCAACGCCTTCCTCCCCACCCGCACCCTCGGCGACACCTTCTCCTCCCTCTGCTCCTCCGACTCCTCCACCCTCCTCGGCCGCGTCGTCCTCGGCCTCTACGGCAACCTCGTCCCCATCACCGTCTCTCATTTCAAATCCATGTGTCTCGCCTCCGACAACTCCGTCTCCTCCTCCTCTTACAAGAACACCCTTGTCCACAAAATCTTCCCCGGCCGCTACTTCCTTGCCGGCAAACAGGGCCGCCCCGACAAGGGCGAGGTCCGTCCGCCGCACGATTTGCCGCGCAATACGGAATCCGTGGACCCCAATGCGTTCGCTCTCACGCATTCGAGGCCTGGCGTCCTTTCGCTCTCGCTGTCGGAGAATGATGATGATGAGGAGATTAAGCTTGACCCTAGTTACCGAAATGTTGAGTTCTTGATTACTACGGGACCCGGGCCTTGCCCCCAGCTTGATAACAAAAACATTGTCTTTGGAACCGTGCTTGAAGGTAGTATTCTATGTTCTCTTTTTTTTTTTTTTTTTTGATTAATTCTTCCATTTGTTTTTTGCCTTTAATGCTTTATGTTGGTAGCGGCGTGGTTTTAAATTGCGGTCGCGGTTGGGTTGCCTTTAGCACAATTGCGTAAAATTGTTGGAAAATGTGGCCGCAATTGTGGTCGCGGGGACTCCGAAACTGCATTATTGCAGTTGTATAGTACTGTACGATATAAAAGCCTGGTTGGTGGTAAGGTTTTAAATTATGGCTGATAGCTGCAATTTCGACTGCAGGATTTGCATGATTGGATTTAGTGACGTCGTAAATTTTGTGACTTTGGTGGCATAGTCAGATCAATTGATCAATCTTAAACTCAATTGACCAACTCTTCTGATTCAGTTTTCAATTTGGTTTATGATTGGTCGAAGTCAATACCTAATTGGAGTAGGTCAATTGAGTTGTCACCAAATTGTGAAGTTGCTGAATCCACATCCGTTTTAGTTGTATCTACAACTGTGTTGTATTTTCTGTCTAGTTTATAAATTTTGGATGTTGAGCATTTTGAATATGTATTAACAGTGCTGGAGCCTTGTAGTTGTAGGTGGTTGTTCTTGAATTATGAATCTTTTTATTGGCTTTGATTTTTTTTTTTTTTTAATGTGAGAAATTAGGGTTATTTGGGTCTTTGGGAGCCTTATGATGAGTTCTTTCTTGACCAACCCACCATTTCAATGTTCAAATTCGTAAGTATGGTGCACAATGGTTCGGCTGACCCAATCTATCTGATCCTTACCAACCTGAAATTATTGGTATGTTTGGGTATAACTCAGTAGGCCAGATGATATGTTAGTTTGGTTCACCGGCATTGTCAGCCTAGTAGAAGTATGGAGCACTTAATCTGCCAAGTAGAAGGGTAGAGAGAAGTATCAGAGCATGTGAATACATATCTGATGCTTGTATCTTTTCTTTGCAACATAGGTCATATTAGAATCTGAAATTGTAAGCACAGTCATATTTGTCTGTGAAATTATGATCTATCATCGGTCAAATAGGTCTATGATTTGTGGACTAATAATATGTCTAATGATTACAACTTTAGAGTGTATAATGATAATTTCCTAAAGTTAAGTACTAATATGGCATATGGAAGTCAGAGTATGCCATATTACTAACTCGGCACATGGTTTTCGGATAAGTCGAAGTAAGACAGAGCATATGGAAAGTAATTTCAGCAAGAGGTGCATAAATCCCACCCTAGAGATGAAGATTGGAGGCGTGCCATACCACAAGTCACAAGGTTTAACCATTTAACTGTTTAAGTACCTTGGGTCTGTCATACAACATGATGGAGAAATAGAAGGAGATGTGAACCATATGATTCAAGCAGGGTGGATGAAATGGAGGAATGCTTGGGGTGTTTTATGTAATAGAAAGGTGCCATTCAAACTTAAAGGGAAGTTTTACCGCACTGCTATAAGGCCGGCTATGTTGTATGGGACCAAATGTTGGGCAGCAAAATGTCAATAATAGAATAAACTTCACATAGCAGAGATGAGGATGTTGCGGTGGATGAGTGAATACATTAGACTAGATAGGATTACGAATGAGTGCATTCGAGAGAGAGTTGGAGTTGCACCTATCATAGAAAATATGATAGAATCTCACCGTAGGTGGTTTGGACATGTGTTGAGAAGACTAATAGAAGCCTCGGTTAGGAGAGTTTATCAAATGGATGATATTCCAAATGTTAGAGGCTAAGTAAGACGTTAAGTTTGAGATTTTCTGCATCCATCTCCAGAATGAGTGAACCAAAAAGGAGTAGTTAGGTTACTATTGCATTTGCTGTCACCTCTTTCAAGTAACTTTGCCGAATTAAGTGTTTGATTATGTGTAGAGTAAGCTTAGTAACTAAACCTGGTGAAAGGTAATTGAATGGTTTTGCTTCCACTTTTTTCATAATAATTTGGACTCCCCCAGTTGAAGATAGTTTAAGAGGTTATGTTCTCTCTCCGTTGCCCAATTAGTTATTCTTTTATGTCTCCAAGCTCCAATTATTAGATTTTCCCAAATAGTTGTTCCCCTTATTTTTTAATTGTTTTCTCTTATTTTGGACCTCCTCATCATTTCCCGCCCCAATCCTAATTCGATCTAAAGGCTCTGTGAGCAGCTTTCATGTCATTCAACCAAGGCACTGCTCTCACAACTCTCAGTTATATTGTTATTGGACGCACCTGCTCCCCTTGAAATTTATTAACATATATAAAAACTAATAGCAAGATATATTAGTTGTTGGTTATATGCCGTAGTGGCTAAAAGTTTCATGTGCAACTAGGAGGTGCAGGGTTCCAGTCTTGCTCTGCTGCTATTGTTTTATTATTTTACTTAGTTTATGTTTTTTTTTTTTTTTCAAAAATGAACTAAATTTGGCAAAAATTGTAACTGCGTGGATTCAAACCTATGATTACGAGCCAACTAATAAATAGCTCTAGCCAACAAACCAAAGAATTTTAATGATATTCAAGTCAAATTCTTAGATATAAATATTTCAAATATAATCCCATAAACACTGCACCCCCTACATTTTTAGTCAAGCTCCGCCACTGTGAGTGATGTCATTTATTTTGAGCTATAATTTTTATTGGGTTATATCAGATTCGAGTTATGTCTTCAATTTTGAGAATTTTTCTTTTGTTGACCATTTTGTGTATAGTATATATTTATTTAGTTTCCCTAAATGTCAGAATCCTTGCCATTCTTCTATTCCATTTTGGGGTCGGCTGCTCTTTTCTGCTTTCTGGAATTGACTGCTTAGGTTTTTCGCATTAGACTGGACCTACCCACCCTTGGTTTCCGGCTAGTTTTATCATGAAAACCGAACCATCCCAATGTGCACACCCCTATTTGCGAGCATTCATCATATTAGTTTTTGAAATTGCAAGCACAGCTATATTAGGCTGCTGAAATTATGATCTATCAGTCAAATAGGTCTCAAGATTCAGGGATTGATAAAACCAATGATTACAACTTCAGAGAGTAAAACGAAAATTTCCCAAAGTTAGGTACTAATAATTTGCCAGGTGTTAGCAAATTCATGGACTGAAGTGGTGATTTTGTCATTCTTTCTGTTTTCTCTTTACCAATTAGAATGTTAATTTCATATAAGAAGTCTGAATGTTGATCCTTCAAGACGGAAATGTTAACAAAAAAGTGAAAATAATAAACTGATTTAAGTAGCTTATATTTACTAAAACCTTTAAAATTTGATCTTTCATCTATATAAAGACTGACATCTTTGAATTTTTGGGTGGTAGATTTTATCGAATAAGTTTTCCATGCTCAATGTGATCAAATGTATCTTTATTTTAACGTCTCTATTTTGATAAGTTGGAGATTCTGCAACTCTCTCCAGAATGAGTGAACCTAAAGAAGTAACAGGAGTTAGATTAATTACACTTGGATTTTTTGTCACGTTTTCCTTTTTTTCCTTGAACTTTGCTGAACTCAGTGCGTAAGCTTAGTAACTAAACCCCGTGAAGGGTAACTGAATTGTTCTGCCACCTTCTTATGCATAAGAATTTGGACTCTCACTGGTTATTCTTTTATAGCTTATTACTCCAGTTGTTTCTTTTGACCTCTATTCTGCCATGTTGTGTAAAAATCACTGTGTTGATCTGATGACATTGACAGTCTTTCAAAAATTGAAATATTTGATGGCATTACTTAGCTCCTAGTTGAATTGAATTGCAGGGTTGGATGTCATCACAGCCATAGCTGCCATTCCCACTTACCAACCATCTGAACGAATTCGCCAATTTAATGACTTGGCTGAATTTTTCGGAGATGACAGGGCCCAGAATGCTCGTGCCATATGGAACAGGCCGCTAACAACTGTTTATATCAGTGACTGTGGGGAGCTAAAGGTTGCAAAGCCTTCCCTTACGCCTTCTCTGCCTTAATTTCTTTTCATGTATATATTATATCCCAGAGGATTTATATAACTGGTGTTTGTAAAATCATACTCGCAAATTCTTTGAAAGGAAATGATGGTACATAAAACATGAAGTGAACAAAATGATTTACTACTCTATTGTTGGATGGTTATAGTTTAGTTCATTCATATTGAAGCTGGGACATAAATCATACTAGAAGCATTGAATTGAAGCATTGGTAGGATCATGAAGACTCATCATACCATTAAGTTTAGAAACCCAATATCCTTTTTGTGCAGAAATCTGTTTCTATCTGCTGTGAATACATACAAAGTACTTTAGACTTTTATAGAAATGTTTAAAAAGGCTTATGTTCTGTTAATTTCATTTCCGGCTTTTGGACTTTGGAGGATATTTTCGTGATGTTGGCTGCTCCAAAACCTAAACTATGTGTTCTAGTTTCTCTGTCTTTTCTAGGAATGTTATTTTTTGGTGTGAATCAAGCACATCCTCCTTTCCACAGATAGAAATTAATTTTTTTTAGGTGAAGAGATCATGGAAGTACAGTCTCTTTTTATGCTTTTTTCATATGCACAACGGGAGTCTATTCCGGTTTATTACCTTTGTCTTGTGATTCTAAAAAATGAGACATAATCTTCTCTACATCATGTTGAGAAGTTTGAACGACGCAATAATCAAAACTTCTTCAACATATCAAAAAAGGTCATAAACTCAAGGATCTCAAATTATTCCAATATCGAAATCAATGGAGGTTTGTGATTATGATCATAGTCACAATTAGGGATATAACGATTTGGTATGATTCAGTTATTTATGTATATTACAGATTGGATTAATCAAATAAGATTGGTTCGGTCTAGTTCTCCAAAATAATATAATAATAATCGTCTTCCTAAACGACTCAACCTTGAGCATCGCACAAGTACAAATACTAGTTGAAATAAATTGCCACTTTCTGACTTTTT
Organism: Crotalaria pallida; assembly: GCA_037953625.1. Classification (NCBI taxonomy): domain Eukaryota; kingdom Viridiplantae; phylum Streptophyta; class Magnoliopsida; order Fabales; family Fabaceae; genus Crotalaria; species Crotalaria pallida. The sequence goes on along the minus strand of CM075650.1, from coordinate 54,289,786 downwards.
TTTTATTTTTTATTTCACACATTGAGAGCTCCAGTAGAACTCTATGGCTTATGTGACAGCCATACTTGCGTCCTCCATGTTCATCAACGTCCGGCTTTTGAAAGAAGAAGACCGAGAAGAGAACTCCAAAGCAATTGTATACATAATGGAACACTTAGTCCATGGCGTTTTCTTTGGGAACGAGATACATCTTTGTTGATGACTGTAATTAGAGCAAGTACCTTTCAAGTTATTGTGCAATGCACAACCACAGTATTTGTGGTATGGCCTCCTCTCAATCTCCATGTCATGCATTGAAATTGTACCATCAAACATCATGTGATATTGTGCAGTGGCCATTCTTCCTTTTAACTTCCTCTCTCTTCTGCTCAAATAATATACTCCCTCCGGTCCATATTATAAGCACAATTTCTCTCTCACAAAAAGGGTGCTTATAATGTGGACCGGAGGGAGTATGTATATTATAATATAATATGAGCAAGCCTTGTTTGGCTCTAGAGAGATTAAACCAATGTAGTGATTTGTTCTAAGGAAGTGGTCGTGGTTTATAGGACGATATTTCATCACTCAAGTTCCCTATTTCGTTTGACTTGTTTTGATTAATTTAATTGTACAACATAGGCTGCTTCAAGAGGAATATGTCTTCCTGTGACTTCTCTAGAAGGACTGCCATTCTTTATGCGACCATACATACTCCGATAATTAAGATAGGCTTAATTATCTCAAAAGTCTCTGAAGTTTGGGGTATGAGATACCTTGTTTTTTTTTTTTTTAAATGTATGATTCCTCGATATTATTTTTGGATTTGTCATATACTCTTACTATTAATTTTGGCCAATTTTGCTTACATGTAACATCGAAAACCTAGTCAGACGCAAGAGGTTAGGCACGTGGCGCCACGTGGACGACGATCCCTTTTTTTTTTTAAATTAAAAAACTAAAAAAACTTAATATTTTTATATTATTAGTTAAAGAAAAAAATGATTGAAAAGAAAGGTCGTCTTGGTCTGTGCAACATCATGCGGCACCACATGGCCAACCTCCTGCGTTTGACTTCCGATGTTACATGTCAGCAAAATTGGTCAAAATTCATAGTAAGGGTATATGACAAATCCAAAAGCAACTTCGGAGAGTCAGACATTTAAAAAAAAAAAAGAATAAGGGTATCTGACAAAAATACCTCAAACTTCAGGAACTTGTGACTTAATTAAGCCATTAAGATATATATTACAGTTTATTTATCTATATTTATTTTCTTTTTCTTTCAATAGTTTTGCATGGGCAACATGGCTCTATCCGAGACTGGAATAGTGGGTTTATTTTTTAATTGAGCAATTTTAGAAACAATTTATATAAAATGGATAATTTTAAAACTATTTATATAATATGGGGTTGTCAACAAAATTATACACGAAAATGGGGTAGTAGAAAAATTTTTTTAGTCATTGCGTCACTGCTAGTGACACAATCCAAGTGCCATGTGGCAAGTTCTGGTTGATCAGTGACAGATTTTCTGAATAAAAAATAATAGGGTTTTGCTTTGATGTCACTTACGTTTTAAAAGGCACTCGTGCCATTTTTAAACATACTAATAATAATGTGACATGTATGATATGTGAATACAGTCAAAGTTCAGTTGTCTGATTATGTGTCATTCAATAAGGACTTTTTAGCAATTTTTTTTAAAATCTTTAACTCAACTATAGTTACAATTAAAAAATTAATTTTCAAATAAACACCAATAAAATCAATACAGTTTTATCTTGTTCATTGATGTCCATTTTCTTCATAACTATTATTCGTAACTGGCTGTTCATTATTGTGCTCATCTTAATCATTGTTTTTAGTTTGTTGTTCATTGGTTTATAATCATATCGGATATTCAAAACTACTAGGACGCATAGGCTAAAGTTTTTGGTTTACATTTTTAGTGATTATAACATTATTGTGTTTAATTTTAGAAATAAATATTATGAGTAAATAATAATAATAATTAATATTATTAATATTATGTCATAAAAAATAGAAGTAAAAGTAGTTAAAAAATAACAAACAATTGATGCACGGGCTTGTTATTATGACTTAAATTTTATATTATAAAAATAACTAAAATTATATTATTTTGTTATTTTAAGATAAATATAAATATAATTAAAAATATAAATATAATTAAAATTATTTTTATGTCAAATTTGTTGGACCTCTGAAAGTGCCCGACAATGTCGAAAGGATTAGTCTAGTTGCGCGGGTGGATACCTAGGGAAAAAAAATCGCATCAATCAATTCTTATTAAAATTTATAAGATTAGTTGATTGATTTTCTCAATTCTAATTTCCTGGTTAATTTTTTTTAATCGCAATCTGAAATAAATTATGAAATATCCAATGATATCACTAAGAGGTTCACTGAGTTGCAACTTGCAACGTTATCAAGTATTCTCTAATTTCAATCTCAGATGGCCAATTCTTTGTCATGCACAATAATTATCCATTCTGCAAAATCTTAAACTACATAATTATTTATAATTTCATCTTTAACTAATATTAATATAAACTTATACATGCGAACTACGACTAAACAATGAATTAGATAGAGATGTGAAGCAAACACAACAAATTGTACTAATATAAAGTGATTCACCACCACGATATTGTTTAACACCTATTTATATTTTTTAAGTGAAACCAATTATTAATATTTTGTGTGAAGGAACTCTACAAATAATTTGCCTTAGCTTGCCACGAAAATAACCTTCACCGACTGCATCTTAAGTACTTAGCTACTGCATTCACAAAACTTATAGCAGCACAAGCCAATTTCTCAGTGACTCATTCCAGCAGGCTCAAAACAAATCTCGTCTTTGAAGATTTTTGCTGGTTGTTCTCAAACTGTTCCATTCTTGTTCCCCTAAGTCATAAATCCGAAATTACCTTAAAGTTCTCTGAGAACTTCATCAAAAAATATCAAAAGAGAAACAACACAGAAAAATTAGGCTCACTGGTCATCGTTATTGAATACGACCAATATAGGTTGCTTTAGATTTGATCTATTTTTATCAATAAGAATCTCTTTTCTTTCTTATAAAAAATTAGATAGGTCAAAATCTTCCCATACAAGAAACCCAATTTCTCCACTACCTTGCAGCTGCTCACCTTGCAGGTAAAGAAAATATGGTTGCAGTTCTTCAAGAACTCGACCGAGTTCATCAGCAGTAGGTTTGGTTAAAATTTTACCTGAATTTTACATACAATGTCAACATTACACTTCATATAGTAGAACTTTTCTTAAACAAAAAATAAAACACCAACATAAACTCAGTGCTCACCTCAAGACAGCCAGAGGAAGAAAGCTCTGGAAAATTTAGTGCTAACCTCCATAAGTTTTTTTTTTTTTTTTTTAATTTTCTTTTATAACGGTCCCATTCTATTTGAAATTGCAATATCAGCATGGACATTCAAATCGAGAAATTCAGCAAACATGATCATTCAAGAATACATTATAGTATCTCTGAGCAATGCATTAAAGGTACAGCCCCCGAGATTCCAACATAAAAAATTAGGAAGCTCCCAATGAATAAATAAAAAATTCAGAGCATTTCACCCAAAAGTAGATAATAAAATTACTTGTTATTTATGTTAAGTCCTCACAACATCAAGAAGATAATCCTTTTAAAAGCAGTCAACCTGAAAATTTCCATTTCATCTTCATAATCAGCGAATAAGAAAGCGATACAAACTAAAAGTGAACACAAAAAATAAGAAGTACTTGTGAAAGCATATCCTGTTAAGCTTGTATTGTTGTCCTCAAGTGCTTAAAAACATTAGCATTGGTAATTAGCTGATAAACACATCATTCAAATCCAAGAACCTGAACTGAAATTTAAGTTTTCATCATTTTGGTAAATAACAACTACCTAAGATGAAAGTAGCGTAGCAGTAACAACAACCAGTAGCTGCAGCATAGCAGCAACAAATAGTAACAATAGCATCAACCTGCAGCAAGTTAACAACATCTAAAATTAGCTTCAAAACCATTGCAAGTTAAGAAATTTTCATCTCAAAAATATCAAATCTACATTTAAGGAAATTGCATATAGGCATCACAAATCACCTTCTCAACTCAAGTATTTCAGCCATATTATTCATGTGTAGACAAAAAATTCAAAAAGAAGCCTAATTTCAAAACAAATGACTAAATCTACATAAAAGAATAGCATGACAATATATATCTTTTGTTGTGAACACACGATTCAACATAGCATGCACAAACAATCCAGAAAAAAAAAACATACAAAGGATTTAACACCTGTTTTGAACCAACCATAATCTTCAGTGTGCACAACCTTGTCATGCCGAAAATTCAACTTCTGAAAATTCAATGCTTAACAGTGTATAAAACACTTAACATTAATCTCTCATTGACTTGAACTATTCAAAAATGATATTGAAGGAAAATTGTAACAATTACGAAACCTGATAAGAAGGTGAGCATACTAAGCACCAACAACACAACAGCAGCAAGTCAGCAGCAATAGATCAACAACAACAAGTCAAACAACAGCAACACCGCAACAACAAATCATGCCATAATATTAAGAACATTTTACTTTAACATCAATAAAGAAAAGCACTCACCATATGCCCTCAATAGCTTTCCACATAAAAGATGAAAGAAAATATAGGAAGTAGAGTACTTACCAATGTACCATCAATCAAAGCTTTTGCACCTTTCAGCTCAAGTTAGTCCATAGCAATAAAACTCAAATCCTTATAAAAGGACAAAAACTAACAAAGTAACAATAATAAATAGAAAATCAATAGTAATAGTAATATAATAACATGTATGAACCTAAAGTTCTAAACCCACGTGATAATATTATGTTGTATTGTTCCATAGCTAACCTTGAACATATTTAGTGGATATGCTTTTATATAATATAATATAATATAATATATGTAACACCCCTAATTTTCGTCTTCCGGATAATACGGAAATTAATAATAAATAAATTTTTATTATTAATTAATATAAATTTTCCAAGTTTATGTTTTGCATTTAATTAGTCTTGAAATATAAAAATAGGTGAAGGTATTTTTATATGGTAAATATATACAAAAATATAGATATTGCATTTTAGTCCTTGGGTGAAGACCTAAATGTAATATTAGAAAGGTTCTTGGGGGGAAAAGTTTTAAAAGTATTAATTTTTAAATTTTACACTGATGTAACCGGTTAGATGTGCCCTGTAACCGGTTACACGATGAACCCAGAAACTGGGTTAGTGCGTTTTGATGAGTAATCACTTGATTAATCCACGAATTTGCCACGAATTCAGCCCAGGATTAGTGGGAAACACGCGTCCTCGTGCATGCAAGCCTGATCTCTCTATAAAAACCTGAATTGTTGATGAATTTGGGTTGATTTTCTGAGTGAAGTGCTGAAACTCTGTTCTTAGGGTTCTGAGATTCGTCTCTGCAATTCTCCTTCGTTTCTGAGAGGTAGATTTTGAGTGATACACTGTTGTAGAGCTTGAATCAAGGGCTTTACATAGATATAAAGTTTGTGAGTTGAGAGTTCTTGAGCAAGGAGAAATCAAACCACGAAGTTGAGGTTGTGAATCTGTTATCTCTGTTCGTGGAGCTATCTTTGAGCTTCGATTTTGGTAAGCTCAAGCATTCTTTGGATCTCAAATCACTTTGTTTCTTTAGTGCATGTTACATACAACAAGTCCTAACCATTTTCCCCAAATTATATGACCTTTTCATGCACCAAAATCTCTAATTTTTGAACCCTGTTGAACCTATGTTGGCTGAGGACAGAGTTTGAGGTTCTTGTGGATTTCTAGCAAAAGTCAGTGATTTCACTCATCAAACACGACCTAAAGGTATGGGAGAAGTTTACCTTATACTAGATTAAGGCTAAAATATGTGTTTTAGGATTTGAGTCAACAAAGACTCAAAAAAGGCATTATATAAATATATAAAAAGGCTTGGAGGCCAATTATGCAGCTCACTACTTTTTGAGCAAGTTTGATAATATGCATGCAAGCGATTTTGAAGGTGGAAACATAATCTAAAGGCTTATTATGAGTTTTGTGATATCAAGTTGTGTTTATGTTGAATTATATGCAATTTGATGTTCTAAATGGAATGCATGCAAAATGAATATGTTTTCTGTGGTTAAACATGTTTATTTTAAGGTACGTGAACTCTATTTATGACTGAAATTGGTTAGATTTGAGCATGGTAGAAAATGGTATGTAAAACCCCTTTCTGCAGTGTACATTCTGCAGAATCTAACCGGTTATTCAAAATCTGTAACCGGTTAGATACTGTCAGTTTTCAAAGAAAATGATTTTTCTGAAATTGGCCCAGAGTTCTTACCATTGCACTCAAGTCTATACTCTAATTTCAGTTGAAACCAATCTGGAATCATGTCAATGGACACTGCCTGTTTCAGGTTGTAATTGATGAGTCAATATCTTATGGTTAAAAGGTAATTTCAAGTGGAAATTATGCTTAATTGAAATTGAATTGTGATTTAGACTTTTGAATGATGAAATCAGTGGGGTTTGAGGTATATAACAATGCTAAGATTCTGTTTATGTATTGGGTAGAGAATTCAAGAAAAGGGTTTTCTGAATTTCAATGGTTAGTAGGTTCAGGTTCGTAATTCTACTCGGTTAGCCTGAAACTGTAACCGGTTAGTACCTGAAACTGAAAAATAAAAGTTGAGTCTTTTAAGTGAAAAGTTTGATACCATTGGTTAAGTTTTTCCCAATCCAAGTCTATTGGTATGTTTTTAAGTTAATTCATGGATGAATTTTCATGCCAAAGGTTATACCTCAAATTAATCATTCAAAAGAGAATTTGAGATATTTCTAAATCACATTAATTAAATTAAACATAAAAACCAACCTTAGTAATTGTGCATTCATTCATTGAGAATGGAAAATAGGTTTGCAAGAAACGATTATCATATTCCGGGAATATGAGGAGGGTACTCTGGGAGTACCAAATTTGTGTAACTTACTTGATGACACATTCTTGGAATGTGGCCAGTGTCTGGGACATGGTTTTTATGCGTTGTGGGAACGTGATGCACACTCTGGGAGTGATGTTTGTTTTTCCAAGTATGGTTTATCATACGTTCTGGGAACACATTGGTGTATTGGATGGACGTCCAAGATGGACTAGTATTGGAGGCCTCAGTTGTGGATGGAAATCATGCATCATGTCACTTGCATTATAAGAGATATAATGTTGAAAATTGGTGTGCTCATATGTACTTGCATTATTGTCTGTCCATGATATACTTGTGTTTGGAATTTTAGTCTTTATTGATTATGTATATGTGTATACTTACTCCCTATGCCCTATTTAGGTGATGGCCAGATACCTAGCCTGCATCGAGATACGTCCTATCCCTAGTGGCATATGGACTTACGAGAAGCATCGACCACCGAGCCACCTTTGGGGGGGAGGTGGAGATTACTCTCTACCACCCTAACCCTTTGGTTCGGGTGCGACCTCGTAGGTTTAGGATCCCTATAGTCTATACTATGCATGTTCCACCCTTTTACTCATATAGAGGACCACCCCCGGCTCGACCAGTGCGTCGATTTCATAGTTTTCGTTTTAGATCTGCCACTCGTACTCATCCTTCTTCACATAGAGTGGTTACTGAGGAGACTCCTTCTCCTGGTCCGGCTGACTTTGAGAGGACTGCTTCTGCAGATCCTAAGCCCAGTGGTGGGGTCTCTGCACAGTCGGGCGAGGTTGAGGAGGACCCCGTTGAGGATGAGGACGAGGAGGAGGTGCCTGTCGAGCCTACTGTTTCTACTAGAGGTGGACCTGCTGGTTCCTAGGAGCTTGCATAGGATAGATGTTTTGGATCCTAGGTCTAGGGATAGAGCTGCAAAGGATCAGAGGAGCTGCTGAGGACATGGATGACCTGCTCTGGGACTTCTATTTTGATCTTGTTATATATTGTACATATTTTTGAGAGGTATTAGAGTGAGGTTTTTTTTTGAGCAGCTGGTTATGTATATGTTTTACTAAAACTTGCTATCTCGACTTTGTTACTTGCTACTTGATACTGGTGGGGGTGTTTTATCTTATGATATATACATCTACATGATGTTTTACCTCAGCAGTGCCCCACAAGTATTATTTTTACTTCCGCATACTCTGATTTTGGTTAAAAAGGATTCGGCAAATAAGTTTATATTCTACAAATCCGAGACAATTAATATGTTTTTAATCAACACTACGGATATGTTTTACAATATTAAAAAGGCGTTGTCTCGAGAGATTTTTGTAGTTAAGGTACTATTAAGCCGAATTCAATTTATTCGTCAAGGTTAAATGTGTTTATAATTGAGCAAGTATAAATTAAAAAGGAAAAATTTTCTAGACCAAATTTTTGGATAGCAAGTATTCTATATTTGGAAATATTTATTATTTTCAAAATATAAAAACAAGGGTGGCACATGTTGGTGGTATCAGAGCAATGGTCCTGTCCCTCATGGCCCAGATAATGCAGATAAGTATGATATTCAATGTTATTTGAATATGTTTGAGTAAGTTAGTCAATTAAGCTAGCTGTGCTTATGTTTTAAAGACCTTTTAGTGACCCAAAGCCCATAGTGCAGGTCTTTCTATGGCAACCAGAAATAGAAATTACACGAATGAAATGTTAGAGCGTATTACGAATGTGCTGGAGGGTATGCAGCAGCAGCAACAGAAGCCACCTCAAGGACGAGCTGGTAACCCACATATTGGTAATGTGGAATCATGATGCAAAGACTCTATCGGAGTTTAGAAAGTGCAATCCACCAAGGTTTGAAGGAGGATACAAACCTGATGAGGCAAAATGGTTGTATGAAATCAACAAGATTTTCATAACTTTAGACTGTTCGGATGATCAGAAGGTAACCTATGCAGTTTATATGCTTCATGGGGAGGCTGAGAACTGGTGGGATCATACGGTGCAATTGCTGAACTTTTAGAGAAGAGCAATCAGCTGGGGAGTGTTTATGTAGAAATTTCTTAATAAATACTTTCCAGAAGATTTAAGGAGAAAGAAGGAGGTAGAGTTCATGCAATTGAAACAGGGAGATATGAGTGTAGGAGAATGTGCTGCTAGATTTGAGGAGTTGATGAAATATTCTCCCTACTAATTGAATAACCCTGATGAAAGGAGTAAGTGTGTCAAGTTTGAAGGTGGACTGAGACCGGAGTTGAAGTCTATCTTTAGTTATCAGAGAATTTAGAGTTTTCCTGCACTTGTGGATATGTGCAGAATGTATGAAGATGATAAGAAGGCTGAGTTGGTAGGAAGCCAAGGAAAGGGTAGTGGACAGAATTATGGACCACAGAGGAAGAAGAGATTTGATCACCGGAATAATGGTCCATATGCTCAGAAGAACAAGGGCAAGGGCAAAGCTGTGATTGATAAGAGGAACAAGTCTCGCGATAATGCTCCTTATTGTGAGAAGTTTAAACGTTATCACCATGGTCAAGTCTGCTAGACCACAGGAGGGTGTTTCAAAGGTTTGCTCGTGATTGCAGAGAGCCCGCAAAAGGTGATGCGAAAGGATCTGCTGGCAAGTCTGTGGTGCAAGGCAAAGTGTTTACCCTGAGTGGTAATGAAGCAATCCAAACCCCGAATCTCGTTCAAGGTAACTTTTTGCTTAATGATCAACCTTGCAAGATTATGTTTGATTCTGGAGCTACACATTCTTTTGTTTCTCTCCTGAATGTGTGAGTAGGTTGAATCTTGTTGTTTCTGATTCGCCTTGTTGTCTTAGTATAGATACCCCTACTAGAATACCCATCTTTACCTTTAAGGTTTGCTAAGGGTGTGAAGTTGAAATCTTGGGTCGTGTTTCTAAAGTAGATTTGGTTTGTCTCCTTAAGTTACAATTAGATGTGATCTTGGGAATGGATTGGTTGATGAAGAACCAAGTGATCATCAATTGCGAGAGAAAGACAATCCAATATAAAACCTTTGAATCCGAAGGTTACATGTGTTTATTCTCTGCTACCGGAGAAGAAGAGACAATGCCGATAGAAGAGATTCCTGTGGTGAGGGAATTCCCAGAAGTATTTCCTGAAGAGATACCAGGATTACCTCCGAAGCGAGAAATAGAGTTTGGGATTGATTTAGTTCCTGGAGCTTGTAACAACCTATTTTATTTTACTCATTTTGAAAATATGGATTTGAAAATTTCTTTTTAATTGAAATACTTAGTATAATTTTTACGGAAAATCGGACAGAGTTTCCTCTGTTTTATGGACATTCCCAAAAATTTAGTTTTCACTGATTACCTGTCCAGATATCCAGAATAGTAAATATAACATATTTGTTTTAATTCCTACGGTATCCGATAAAATACTAAACACGGATACCCGACTTCTCAAATTCTAAATTAATATCTCCGGGCCACCGACATTACGCATTATATTTAAAATTACATAATTTCATAATTATTTGAAAATACATAAATTACATAAAATGGCCCGGGTCGACACAAAATTAAAATGGGACACTCACACTTCCCGTGGGGAAGTGTGCTCCTGCTCGGCCCAACTCTCAGCTAAGCTCCTGACCTGCACCTGTACTTGTGTTGGTTGTAAGGGTGAGAATTGCACTAACTGATAAAGCATAGAACATAACCCAAGTCAAGCACATTTAGCAAATAATCAAATATTACGAATATAAACACACCCAATCACCTATTCACTATAGACACAACCATCTCCAATTCTTTGTACCTTCCAACCCATATTCACACTTACTCTATTTAATCACTATCCTATTCTATTCATTCTCTTCGCACTTCCTTTACTCCCCCTGACTTCCTATTATTTCTTTGCAATTCACTTAAACTTTTACTATTTTCCTTTATCTTTTATTACTTTCTTTTATCTTTTATTTCTTTCCTTTATCTTTTATGGTGTCGTGGGGCTCCCGCCACTGCGTTCCCCGTCCGCCGAGGATACGTCTTACCGATGCGTACGGATCCCCAAAGGCCGCACGTCTTACTCAACCCATGCGTGCGGGTTCCATCTACCACACGTCTTCTAGGGTCCAGTACCCACAGACACCGGTTTCTATCATGGGCCACAGGGCCACCACAACCAACCTGTGCCGATCGTCACCACTGGTCGCAGAGTCACCACGACTCATCTACGCCAGGACACAGGGTCCCCACAACCCACCTGTGTCAGCCACAGGGTCACCACAACCCACCTGTGACGGTGTGTTCTACTTGGCCGCAAGGTCACCACAACCCACCTGCGCCAGCCACAGGGTCACCACAACCAACCTGTGACAGTGTTTTTTAATTGGCCGCAGGGTCACCACAACCACCTGCGCCAGCCACAGGGTCACCACAACCAACCTGTGTTGAGCCACAGGGTCTTATGACCAACCTATGACATTTCCTGTCTTTCCTTCTTTACCCTTTTTAATTCGATTACATTTTAATGATTCATTTTATTCTAATTCTCTCACCTTACTCTCTTTAATTTATTTCTTTTCTTTCCTTCTAAATCACTTTATTTCTAAAAATAGAGCTCTCACTAAATTTCCTCAATTCTCACTCCTTTGCTAATATTAATACTAACTCTAAACCAAACTCACATCCCTATCAATTCATGCACCAACATTCACATATCAACATTTAAAAACATAATTATTAACATTTAAACATTTAATCGACAATTAGCATTTAACATTTTTCAGTTAGCAATTAACTCATATAAGCATGCCAAGTCATAAAAGTAAATTCTAAGTTCCCTAATCACACATAATCAAATAATCCCAGGCATGACTACACAGTACCAGTTACACAACCACCGTGCGGCAATAAACCCCTTACCTTATATATAATTAAGGAAGACTAAACCTTAAGAGAGCTTTGAGCCCTAACGTAGGAGAGGTGTCGGTATCCACTAATCCACGTAGCAGAGCAAGCTTGATGAGTTCCCCCTTAGAGTGTGGGAGGCTCCAAATTACTCTTGTAAGATTGGGGAAAGGAACAATAACAACAGCAATAATGAATAAGGGTTATGAGAATACCCAAATCAAAAGGAAATGGAAAGATTGAAAAGGAAAGAGGGGAAAGGAAACCTTGAAGTCTATGGAGATTGAAGCTTGCAACTCACACCATGGAAGCCATGGAGAGCATGAGGATGAGGATGTTGATGGAGAAGCTTGAGTGGTGATGGTGGCTCAAATTGGAAGAGGGGAAAGAGAGCTTGATGGGTGTCTTGAAGCTTGGAGGCTTACTCTAATCCATTAATGGAGGAAGAGAGGGAAAGGGAGGGAGCCCTAGCTCCATGGAAGAGGAAGAAGAAGATGGAGAAGGTGGGAGGAGAAGGAGGTTCGAATGATGTGAGGGAGGGAGTGTTTGGGGTGTATAAAGGGGTTTTTAGGGTGGGAAATGGCGGAAATACCCTCAAAAACGCGTTCTCAGTGTTGCAGATCGCAGAATTTTCGCTTAAGCGAAGCCCTTACAGTGATGCCATGGAACCTATTTCGCTTAAGCGAAATCTACTCGCTTAAGCGAGCTCTTTAGGTGTTGATACTGTGACATTTTCGCTTAAGCAAAATAATTTTCGCTTAAGCGAAATGCACAGGTACTGCTACTTCATTTTTCTATTTTTCAGCTATTTTCTCCCAACTTCAAACAACCATAACTTCTTCGTTCACCGTCGGATCTTGCTCAAATTTGACGAGCAACTTCCTAAAAATCATACCTTCATATTCAACGGTGGAAATTTTGTTTTGAGTCCTAAATCTTTTATTTTGATTTTCTAACCTACGTTATATTTTAGTACCGAATTATCTATTTTTCTGGCCTGTTCATAATTCCAATTTAATGCTCCTTTCTTTTCCTAAACCAATATTATTATTGTTAATCTTTTCTAATTCTTGAACACTTCTTTTAATGTCTAATTATGGTTTTATTATTATTATTTCAATTATCCCAACTATTATTAATTTATTTGCGCTTAGGTTTAAAATTTGGGATGTTACAGAGCTGGTCCCATCTCTATTTCTCCTTATAGAATGGCACCACCGGAAATGGCAGAAATGAAAAAGCAGATAGAGGAATTGTTGCAGAAACAAATGATCAGGCCAAGTGTTTCGCCTTGGGGAGCTCCACTACTGTTTGTAAAGAAGAAGGATGGAAGTATGAGAATGTGTGTGGACTACAGACAGTTGAATAAGGTCACCATTAAGAATAAATATCCTTTGCCAAGGATTGATGACCTTATGGATCAAGTTAGAGGAGCTGCAGTGTTTTCAAAGATTGATATGAGATCGGGCTATCATCAGATCAGGATAAAGGAGGAAGATATACCCAAGACTGCATTTCGATCTCGATACGATCATTATGAGTATGTTGTGATGCCGTTCGGATTGACTAATGCACCTGCTATTTTCATGGATTATACGAACCGGATCTTTAGACCATACCTGGATTTGTTTGTAGTAGTGTTTATAGATGATATTTTGGTCTATTCCAAGAGTCCGGAGGAGCATGAAGAACATCTTAGGATAGTGTTGAAGGTCCTGAAGGAGAAGCAGTTGTACGCCAAACTTGCGAAGTGTGAGTTTTGGTTGAATGAAGTAAAGTTTCTTGGGCATGTAATCTCTAAGGAAGGAATTGCGGTGGATCCAGCAAAGGTGAGTTCAGTGTTGAAATGGGAACAGCCTAAGACTGTGACTGAGGTGAGAAGTTTCTTAGGGCTGGCTGGATATTATCGTCGGTTTATAGAAGGATTTTCCAAGATTGCATTGCCTTTGACCAAGTTGACTCGAAAGGATCAACCATTTATGTGGGATGACAGGTGTGAAGGTAGTTTCTGAGAGTTAAAGAAAAGATTAACATCGTCTCCTGTGTTAATCTTACCTGACCCTCACAAGAGTTTTGAAGTGTACTGTGATGCATCTAAGCAAGGACTTGGGTGTGTGTTGATGCAAGAAGGAAGAGTAGTGGCTTATGCATCACGATAGTTGAAGAATCATGCAGTGAATTACCCGACACACGATTTGGAGTTAGCTGCAATTGTGTTTTTCTTATAGATATGGAGACATCATCTCTATGGCACTACTTTCCAAGTATTTAGTGACCATAAGAGTTTGAAATATCTGTTCGACCAAAAAGAGTTGAATATGAGGCAAAGGAGGTGAATGGAGTTTTTGAAGGATTATGACTTTAAACTCCATTACCATCCGGGTAAAGCGAATGTGGTTGCAGATGCTTTGAGTCGGAAAGCAATCCACATAAGTGCAATGATGGTGAAGGAAGCAGCTTTGATCGAGGAATTTAGAGACTTGAGCTTGTTGACGCAAGTGGAACCATCAAGCATCAAGTTAGGAATGCTGCAGATCACAAATGAATTCTTGGAAAGAATTTGGGAGTTGCAACAAGTAGATGAGGAGTTAATTGAAAAGATGAGATTAGGTTCGAAGGGGAAGGAACCTGATTTCAAGATTGGGTTGGATGGAATCCTTCGTTTCAGAACAAGGATTTGCATACCAAAAGATCAGGAGGTTAGGAGATTGATTCTTGATGAAGCACATAAGAGTCGGATGAGTATGCATCCTGGATCAACCAAAATGTATCAGGATTTGAAGAAAATGTTTTGGTGGTATGGTTTGAAAAAGGATGTCGCGGAGTATGTGGCTTCATGTATAATCTGTCAGAAAGCTAAGGTAGAGCATCAGAAACCGGGAGGACAGTTGCAACCCTTAGACATCCCTCAATGGAAGTGGGATGGCATCTCAATGGATTTTGTATCTGGTTTGCCAAAGACAACAACAAATCATGATGCAATCTGGGTGATTGTGGATCGGTTGACTAAGTCGGCGCATTTTATTCCGATAAATATGCGCTATCCTTTGAATAAGCTTACCCAGATCTACATTAAGGAGGTAGTTCGTCTACACGGAGTGCCTTCAAGTATTGTGTCGGATCGGGATCCCAGGTTTGTTTCACAATTTTGGAAGAGTTTGCATAACGCTATGGGAACAAGCTTAAAGTTGAGTTCTGCGTATCATCCATAGGCGGATGGTCAAACGGAGAGAACTATCCAGTCTTTGGAAGATATATTGAGGGCTTGTGCACTTGAGGAGCAAGGAAGTTGGAATCAAGTGTTACCGCTTGCATAATTCACGTACAACAACAGTTATCATGCAAGCATCGGAATGACACCGTTTGAGGCTTTGTATGGAAGGAAATGCCAAACCCCGCTATGCTGGTTTCAAGTGGGGAAGAACTTAGTGGTTGGACCAGAAATTGTGCAGCAGACAACTGAGAAGATTAAGATGGTTCAGGCAAAGATGAAAGCAGCTCAGAGTCGGCTGAAGAGTTATGCTGATAAGAGGAGAAAACCAATAGAGTTTTCGGAAGGTGACCATGTGTTTCTTCGGATAGTTCCGATGAAAGGAATCAGTAGAGCCTTGAGAACCCGAAAGCTTTCACCTAAGTGTATAGGTCCATACCAAATCCTTAAGAGAGTTGGTCCTGTTTCCTATCAAATAGCTTTACCACCCTCTCTGTCAAATTTGCACAATGTCTTTCATGTTTCCCAGTTAAAGAAATATGTGCATGACTCATCAGTTGTTTTGAAAATTTCAACCTGATGATCTAACTTTGAAGGAGAACCTTACCTTTGAAGCCAAACCGGTCCGGATAGAAGATCGTGAAGTTAAGCAGCTTAGGGGAAAAGAGATACCTTTAGTCAAGGTTATATGGGAAAATGCTGACGTGTCTGAAGCTACGTGGGAATTAGAGGATAAGATGCGTCAAGAGCATCCTAAGTTGTTTATGTAAGCTAGAATTTCGGGGACGAAATTCCTTTTAAGTGGGGGAGTAGTGTAACACCCCTAATTTTCGTCTTCCGGATAATACGGAAATTAATAATAAATAAAGTGTTATTATTAATTAATATAAATTTTCCAAGTTTATGTTTTGTATTTAATTAGCCTTGAAATATAAAAATAGGTGAAGGTATTTTTATATGGTAAATATATACAAAAATATAAATATTGCATTTTAGTCCTTGGGTGAGGACCTAAATGTAATATTAGAAAAGTTCTTGGGGGGAAAAGTTTTAAAAGTATTAATTTTTAAATTTTACACTGATGTAACCAGTTAGATGTGCCCTGTAACCGGTTACACAATGAACCCAGAAACTGGGTTAGTGCGTTTTGATGAGTAATCATTTGATTAATCCACGAATTTGCCACGAATTCAGCCCAGGATTAGTGGGAAACACGTGTCCTCGTGCATGCAAGCCTGATCTCTCTATAAAAACCTGAATTGTTGATGAATTTGGGTTGATTTTCTGAGTGAATTGCTGAAACTCTGTTCTTAGGGTTCTGAGATTCGTCTCTGCAATTCTCCTTCGTTTCTGAGAGGTAGATTTTGAGTGATACACTGTTGTAGAGATTGAATCAAGGGCTTTACATAGATATAAAGTTTGTGAGTTGAGAGTTCCTGAGAAAGGAGAAATCAAACCACGAAGTTGAGGTTGTGAATCTGTTATCTCTGTTCGTGGAGCTGTCTTTGAGCTTCGATTTTGGTAAGATCAAGCATTCTTTGGACCTCAAATCACTTTGTTTCTTTAGTTCATGTTACATACAACAAGTTCTAACCATTTTCCCCAAATTATATGACCTTTTCATGCACCAAAATCTCTGGTTTTTGAACCCTGTTGAACCTATGTTGGCTGAGGACAGAGTTTGAGGTTCTTGTGGATTTCTTAAAAAAGTCAGTGATTTCACTCATCAAACACGACCTAAAGGTATGGGAGAAGTTTACCTTATACTAGATTAAGGCTAAAATATGTGTTTTAGGATTTGAGTCAACAAAGACTCAAAAAGGGCATTATATAAATATATAAAAAGGCTTGGAGGCCATTTCTGCAGCTCACTACTTTTTGAGCAAGATTGATAATATGCATGCAAGTGATTTTGAAGGTGGAAACATAATCTAAAGGCTTATTATGAGTTTTGTGATATCAAGTTGTGTTTATGTTGAATTATATGCAATTTGATGTTCTAAATGGAATGCATGCAAAATGAATATGTTTTCTGTGGTTAAACATGTTTATTTTAAGGTACGTGAACTCTATTTATGACTGAAATTGGTTAGATTTGAGCATGGTAAAAAATGGTATGTAAAACCCCTTTCTGCAGTGTACATTCTGTAGAATCTAACCGGTTATTCAAAATCTGTAACCGGTTAGATACTGTCAGTTTTCAAAGAAAATGATTTTTCTGAAATTGGCCCAGAGTTCTTACCATTGCACTCAAGTCTATACTCTAATTTCAGTTGAAACCAATCTGGAATCATGTCAATGGACACTGCCTGTTTCAGGTTGTAATTGATGAGTCAATATCTTATGGTTAAAAGATAATTTCAAGTGGAAATTATGCTTAATTGAAATTGAATTGTGATTTAGACTTTTGAATGATGAAATCAGTGGGGTTTGAGGTATATAACAATGCTAAGATTCTGTTTATGTATTGGGTAGAGAATTCAAGAAAAGGGTTTTCTGAATTTCAATGGTTAGTAGGTTCAGGTCTGTAATTCTACCCGGTTAGCCTGAAACTGTAACCGGTTAGTACCTGAAACTGAAAAATAAAAGTTGAGTCTTTTAAGTGAAAAGTTTGATACCATTGGTTAAGTTTTTCCCAATCCAAGTCTATTGGTATGTTTTTAAGTTAATTCATGGATGAATTTTCATGCCAAAGGTTATACCTCAAATTAATCATTCAAAAGAGAATTTGAGATATTTCTAAATCACATTAATTAAATTAAACATAAAAACCAAACTTAGTAATTGTGCATTCATTCATTGAGAATGGAAAATAGGTTTGCAAGAAACGATTATCATATTCCGGGAATATGAGGAGGGTACTCTGGGAGTACCAAATTTGTGTAACCTACTTGATGACACATTCTTGGAATGTGGCCAGTGTCTGGGACATGGTTTTTATGCGTTCTGGGAACGTGATGCACACTCTGGGAGTGATGTTTGTTTTTCCAAGTATGGTTTATCATACGTTCTGGGAACACATTGGTGTATTGGATGGACGTCCAAGATGGACTAGTATTGGAGGCCTCAGTTGTGGATGGAAATCATGCATCATGTCACTTGCATTATAAGAGATATAATGTTGAAAATTGGTGTGCTCATATGTACTTGCATTATTGTCTGTCCATGATATACTTGTGTTTGGAATTTTAGTCTTTATTGATTATGTATATGTGTATACTTACTCCCTATGCCCTGTTTAGGTGATGGCAATATACCTAGCCTGCATCGAGATACGTCCTATCCCTAGTGGCATATGGACTTACGAGGAGCACCGGCCACCGAGCCACCTTTGAGGGGGAGGTGGAGATTACTCTCTACCATCCTAACCCTTTGGTTCGGGTGCGACCTCGTAGGTTTAGGATCCCTATAGTCTATACTATGCATGTTCCACCCTTTTACTCATATAGAGGACCACCCTCGGCTCGACCAGTGCGTCGATTTCATAGTTTTCGTTTTAAATCTGCCACTCGTACTCATCCTTCTTCACATAGAGTGGTTACTGAGGAGACTCCTTCTCCTGGTCCGGCTGACTTTGAGAGGACTGCTTCTGCAGATCCTAGGCCCAGTGGTGGGGTCTCTGCACAGTCAGGCGAGGTCGAGGAGGACCCCGTTGAGGATGAGGACGAGGAGGAGGTGCCTGTCGAGCCTATTGTTTCTACTAGAGGTGGACCTGCTGGTTCCTAGGAGCTTGCATAGCATAGATGTTTTGGATCCTAGGTCTAGGGATTGAGCTGCAGAGGATCAGAGGAGCTGCTGAGGACATGGATGACCTGCTCTGGGACTTCTATTTTGATCTTGTTATATATTGTACATATTTTTGAGAGGTATTAGAGTGAGGTTTGTTGGAAACCAACAAGCGGGCTAAGCAAATACTAGAGGGGGGGGGGGTGAATAGTATTTTGAAGCACTAATACCAAATATTTCGATTGATAATTGAAGAATGGAGCTAAGACTGGATTTTCTGGAATCAGACACAAAAGACTCGAGTCTTTTGTGAAATACTCAAGTTTTTCAGTGATGAACAACTCGAGTCTTTTCTGAAATACTCGAGTTTTTCCTATCAGATAGCAGAAAAACCAGAAACGAAAATTCAGCAATTTAACTCAAATCAATTCAATAATAAACAGGAACTTATCCAACAGAATAGCAAGCAATCTAAATAACTTTTAAACACAAAGATTCCTTGAACTTGCTACCTAACTGTATAAATCCTAATTGATTGAAATGACTTAAGTCTATTGAGCTAGAAAGTAGATTAAAAGCAATAAACCAACACTCAAGCAATTTTATCCTGGTTCACTCCAACAATGAGCTACATCCAGTCCTCCTAATCACTTAGGAGTTTCTACTAATAATCAAATTGTTAGAAATTACAAAGGATTGCTTGAGAATGGCCTCACTCAACCTAACCCTTTCAAGAGTGTACCAAACTCTTGATTTCTACCCCAATTTGATTCCGGTGATTGAAGAACTCTTCACAAAGCTTCCTTGAACTCCCTTCAAGAAACTCCACCGGGCTAGGAACTTCCTAGTCTTGTGCTTGAGAACCTCTCAAGACTTCCAACACCCTAAGCCACTTAGGGTTTGCTTGGGAACAATCCAAGATTTTGAATAATCAAGCTTTTTGTATGTGTATTACTAATCTCACAATGGATTAGCACAAATAAGCACAGCTCAATGTAAGAATTGAGGCCTAAAAACTCAACTTGGAATAAAATGACAATATGAGTGAGAAGTTGAGCTTTTTGGGAATTAACACTTGAGAAGAGGAAATTAAGAAAGCTTGAATCAATGATGTGTTGTTGTCTTGTTTGTTCTTGCACAAATTCAAAGAGAAATTTTACAATAAGGTTCTGAATTCTCTCTTGGGGTTGGATGAGACTCAAATGCCCTCAATTGAGTTTTTGAGTCTCTCCAACGTTCATTTTTGCTGACTGGACAAAAATACTCGAGTCTTTTGGTAAATACTCGAGTCTTTTTGGTCGGTCACGAGTGAATTGGTGCACGAACAAGACTAACGGTCATAATTGCTGACCTGGCACAAATACTCGAGTTTTTCTATAAATACTCGAGTATATACTCGAGTCTTTATCAAAATACTCGAGTATTTTGATCAGATATGGGAAAAATTATTTTTCAATTTTATTTTTCCTCTGAAGTATTAATTTTTGGTCAATCTCAACTTAATAAACATATAAAAATTTATTCCTAGAAGAGACTAACTATTTCTACCCACTCTCAACCACTCTCAACATAAATTAGAAATTTACAATTAATATTTGATTGAGAATGATTGGGCACTTGTCTTCTTTTCTTGACTTCTTGTTGATGTTGATGTTGCAATATCTTCAAGGCATGATTTGTTAATTATTTTGTCATCATCAAAACATAATCCACATAATTAGGAGCATTGAATTCACAATCTCCCCCTTTTTGGTGATGACAAAATAATTAACACTTGATCCATTTGTTAAGCTTGATCCACTTGGAGATGCAACTCCCCCTCACTATATGATACTTTTCACCTATCTAAAAATTCAGCTTGAGCAAGATGTTATGACAATTTAATTTTAGCACCAAGCCTATGGTATTAGAGAATTTAACAATTATCAGAGTATATACCATAATTAGAGATTTTAGGTGCAACAATATCAAGACAAGACAAGTGTAATATCTCTCCCCCTTTTTGTCATACGCCAAAAAGATGTAACAATTTAGAATAAGATCACGGGAGGAGAGGTGCATAATCGGAAAACCCCATAACCAACTATGCAAAAAAAAACGGAGATATAATAACGATAAAGAGCTCCCCCTGAAGCTTTGCACAAACATCATAATGAAAACCAAATTCATTAACATAAAAACATCATAAAAGGTCCAAATCAAAGGTGCAATAAGAAACCCAAAGTCTCAAAACACCAAGTTCCCAAAATACAGAAAATGTAACAAAGACCAATATGATAAAAACAGAATGAAAACTAAGATAGACTGCAAAGGTCAACATCATCAAAACATCGAAGGAGCTGGATCATCTGGAGGAGAATAAAACCGAGAGAAGAGTTTAGAGGATGAAAAACTAGTAAGATTTGACAAAACTTTGAGGAAAATCTGAGTTTTGAGGAGAGAGATATGAGAAAACCGAGAGAGAAGAGGGTCGCAAAAACTTGAGTCTGAGAGTATATAAACAGTTCAAAATACTCGAGTATATTCATAAATACTAGAGTTGTTCTATAGGATATACTCGAGTTTTTTTTTTTTTTTTTTTTGAAAATATATTCGAGTCTGTCGTGACTCAGCCCAGATTTCTCCAGAAAAGTCGAGTAAAAATTGAAAAACTCGACTTTGGTCCGAAAGTTCAATTTTCAGGAAAACGCAAAATACTCGAGTTTTTGGAAAATACTCGAGTTTGGTCTGAAAGTTCAAAAATTGGGGGTTTCGAAAGACTCGAGTGTTTTGAAAAGCACTCGAGTATTTTAATAAAGACTCGAGTGTTTTGAGAAACACTCGAGTATTTTTATCAGACCCTGATTAAAAACTTTTTCAATTTAAAACTGATTTAATTTTGAATTAAAATACTCGAGTGTTTTTGGAAAAACTCGAGTATTTTGACAGAACAGAAAGTAAAAACTCAGTTTTAAAAGACCAAACACAAATCAAACACAAATGCTTCACTACCAACTTGGAATACAGTACAGAATCACACACAATTAACATATACAATTTCAAATATCATCAAGGACAATTTAACTAAGAATCAATAAGACATTAGAGTAAGACTAATATGGTGATTTTCCAAAAATGACACACAATGCAATTAGCCTATATTAGCTTCATCTAAAATACCAAGTTCTCTCCTAATATGATAAAAGGTGTCCCTTGGTAGAGGTTTTGTAAAAATGTCAGCTAATTGATTTGTGGTATTGACAAATTCAATTGTGCAATCACCCTTTTGTACATGATCTCTTAAAAAGTGATGTCTTATTTCAATGTGTTTAGTTCTTGAGTGATACACCGGATTCTTAGTCAAATTGATTGCACTCGTGTTATCGCATCTAATCGGAATATTTTCAAGTTTCAAACCAAAATCCGATAATTGTTGTTTCATCAATAACAGTTGAGCACAACAACTACCGGCTGCGATATATTCCGCTTCGGTGGTAGAAAGAGCGACACAAGCTTGCTTTTTAGAAAACCATGACACCAATGAACTTCCCAAGAAATGGCAAGTACCACTGGTGCTTTTGCGATCAAGCTTGCATCCCGCGAAGTCGGAATCCGAGTAACCAACTAAACTAAGATTGGCATCAGCAGGATACCATAAACCAGTGTTAATTGTTCCTTTTAGATACTTAAATATATGTTTAACTGCGGATAGGTGAGATTCTTTAGGATTAGCTTGAAATCTAGCACACATGCAT
This sequence comes from Crotalaria pallida, assembly GCA_037953625.1. Lineage (NCBI taxonomy): Eukaryota > Viridiplantae > Streptophyta > Magnoliopsida > Fabales > Fabaceae > Crotalaria > Crotalaria pallida. Next base: position 54,267,243 of record CM075650.1, on the reverse strand, counting down.
ACACTAAACATAATATCCGGTCTAGATGCAGTGAGATATAGGAGACTACCTATCATACCCCTATACTTACTAACATCAACCGGTGTACCTTGTTCATCCTTGTCTAGGTAGCATGATGTGCTCATTGGAGTGTAGGCTTCCTTGCACTTGTCCAATCCGAATTTTTCAAGGAGTTCTTTGCAATATTTCCCCTGATGCACAAATATCCCCTCCTTGACTTGCTTTATTTGTAAGCCTAGGAAGAACTTGAGTTCTCCCATCATTGACATTTCAAATTCCTTTTTCATCAAATTTGAAAACTTTCTACAAAGAGACACGTTAGTAGCACCGAAAATGATATCATCAACATAGATTTGTACTAACAAAATGTCATCCTTGGTTTTATAAATAAATAATGTATTATCAACCTTCCCTCTTTGAAACTTGTTTTCTAATAGAAAGGAACTCAATCGATCATACCAAGCTCTAGGAGCTTGTTTCAATCCATAGAGTGCCTTTTTCAATTTATAAACATGGTTTGGAAATTCACTATTTTCAAAACCGGGGGGTTGTTTGACATACACTTCTTCATTTATAAACCCATTCAAGAAAGCACTTTTAACATCCATTTGATATAAAGTGAATTTCATGATTGAAGCATAAGCAAGTAAAATTCGGATTGCTTCAAGATGTGCAACCGGAGCAAAGGTCTCATCATAATCGATACCTTCCTCTTGGTTGTACCCTTGAGCTACTAGTCTAGCTTTGTTTCTTATAATCAACCCGGATTCATCAAGTTTGTTTCTATAAATCCATTTAGTACCAATTATGGTATGATCATCGGGTTTAGGGACTAGATCCCAAACTTCATTTCTTTCAAATTGGTTTAATTCTTCTTGCATAGCAAGAACCCAATGATCATCCTCAATGGCCTTTTTAATTGAATCGGGTTCAATTTGAGAAACAAATGAGACATAGTGGCAAATGTTTTGAATAGACCTACGAGTAAGTACTCCCTTTGACATATCTCCTATGACTTTGTCTATAGGATGAGCCTTGACCGATTTCCAAGTTGGAGGAAGTTCTTCCCTTACCTCTCCTTCATCAACTTTTGATTTCTCTCTCTCTTTTTCTTCTTTTGAAAAGTCAATGCCATCTTCACTAGCATCACATAAAACACTATCTTCTTTTGAAGACTCATTAAAAACCACATGAATTGATTCCTCAATAGTTAAAGTTCTTTTATTGAAAATTCTATAAGCTTTACTATGAGAAGAATAGCCTAAAAATATGCCTTCATCGGATTTGGAATCAAACTTGCCAAGGTGTTCTTTTCCATTATTTAAAACAAAAACTTGGCATCCGAAGACATGAAAATGAGATATATTTGGCTTTCTTCCCTTGTAAAGTTCATAGGGGGTTTTATCCAAAGAGGGCCTTATCAAAATACGATTTAAAACATAACAAGCCGTATTGACGGCATCGGCCCAAAAATATTGAGGTACTTGAGAATCATTTAACATGGTTCTAGCAAGTTCCTCTAGCACCCTATTTTTCCGCTCTACCACTCCGTTTTGTTCCGGAGTCCTTGGTGCGGAGAATTGATGCTCAATACCATTTTTAGCACAAAATCTATCAAATTTGTGGTTTTCGAATTCACCACCATGATCGGTACGAATAATAATTACTTTTTGATTCACTTGGTTTTGCAAAAGTTTGACATGATGTTTAAAAGATTTGTAGGTCTCACTCTTAGTAGTTAAAAATAAAGTCCAAGTAAACCTAGAGAAGTCATCAACAATCACCAATGCATAATAGTTGCCACCAAAGCTTTTTACTTGTGATGGTCCAAACAAGTCCATATGAAGCATTTCTAATGGCCTTGATGTGGACATCACCATTTTTGATCCAAAGGTGTTTTTAGTTTGTTTACATTTCTTGCAAGGGGAACAAACACCTTCAATAGAAAAATTTAGCTTTGGTAAACCAACTACTAGATCTTTAGATTGAATTTTCTTCAATTGGTTTACATTTATATGAGCGGTCCTACGATGCCATAACCAAGTGTCATTTTCTTTGCTCACTAAACAAGTAGAGACCAAAGAAGTGACTTTGTTCAAATCAACTAAGTAAGTATTATTTGACCTTCTACCAACAAATTTGATTGATTCATCTTTGTAACTTTTAATGAGGCAATGGGTAGAGGTAAAAACTACATGATTACCAATATCACATAATTGGCTTATGCTCAAGAGATTATGTTCTAATCCTTGAACATAGAGCACATTATCAATAATCAAGTTTGAAGAGTTTCCGATTTTACCAATACCAAGGATTTTGCCTTTGTTGTTGTCCCCATAAGTGACATAACCCTTTTCCTTTGGAGTAAGCTCAATGAAGTGCCGCTTATCTCCCGTCATGTGCTTCGAACATCCACTATCAAGATACCACAATTGTTTTCCCGTTCGAAGACACACCTACAAAATGAAATCACTTGTTCACTTTGGGTACCCAAACAATGTTGGGTCCCTTAGGGTTAGTGTTGGGACTTTCTCCCTTCTTAATCCACATATAAGTGCCCTTTTTCATTTCAAACTTCTTAATGTGGCACTCAATGTTGATATGTCCAACCTTTCCACAATAAGTACAAGTTGGTCTCTTTGATGAATTTTTCTTAGAAAATGTTCCAACCACCTTGTACTTTTTGTTCGTTTTATGAACATATCCTAAACCGGTTTTGTTGTGATTATGTCTTTGAGAGTTCAACAACCGGTTGAGGTTTCTATCACTATGTGAGATTGTGAGTTTGTTTTTCAACTCTTTCACTTCTTTTTCAAGTTCATCACATCTCTCACATGGAGTGATAATCTCCTCATGATTTGCACAATCACTTTGATGACTAGAATTAATAAGTTCCAAGGATTCATTTTGAAGTTTCAACTCATTTATAGATTTTTGCAATTCATCAATTTCATGTTGAAACTCCAAAATTTTCTTTCCTTTTTCCTTATTAATTTTAGCAAGCCTTTTAAATTGAATTAACATTTCATTGTAGGCTTCTTGCAAATCATCATATGAAATGGAGTTTGAAGATGAACAAGAAGAGCTAGAGGTTACCTCATCATCACTTTCACTCATGCCATGATTAGCTCTTGATGAGGACTCATGATTGTTCTTGGCCATGAGACAAAGGTTTGCATTTTCATCACCGGAACTACTTGAAGATGATTCATTGCTCTTCTCCGGTGCATCCCAAAAAATGTATGCACGCTTCCCTTTGGTCTCTTGGGTCTTCTTGTCATTCTTCTTCAAGAATGTGGCACATTCCATTCTTATGTGACCAACCCCTCCACATTCATGACACTTAACTCCATCATTGGTACTCTTTTCTCTTTGTTTGGAGTCTTTGGTTCTCTTGAAATTGGATGAAGATCCACCTTTCTTCCCTTTGAAAAATTTGTTGAATCTTTTCACAAACATCCCAAATTCTTCTTGATTTGGTTCACCATCGGAATCTCCACTTGTAGAGCATTCTTCAACTTCTTTTGTAGCTTTGGTTGAAGCTTTGAGTGCTATGCTCTTTTTCTTTTTGTCCGATTCCTCATGCATCCCAAGTCTTGTAAGCTCCATCTCATGCTCTTGGAGTTTGCCAAACAAAGTGGCTAAGTCCATGCTATTTATGTCTCTTGATTCCTTGATGGCGGTTACCTTGGGTTGCCAACTCCTATCAAGACATCTTAGAATTTTGTTAGTAGTTTCACCATTGCGAAATACTTTTCCCAAGGAAATCAAATGATTAACAATGTGAGAGAATCGCTTTTGCAAGTCACTAATGGTTTCATTTGGCAACATGTGGAACAATTCATATTCGTGAGTTAGAGAATTCAATCTTGCATCTCTAACCTCACTTGTTCCCTCATGTGTGACTTGCAAAGTATCCCACATTTCTTTTGCCGATTTACATTGGGAAACTCTATAAAATTCATCATGGGATAGAGCCGAAAAGATGATGTTTTTAGCTTTTAAATCAAATGAGACTTTTCTCTTTTCATCATCATTCCAACTACTCCTTGGAATTTCAACAATTTCATCATTTATTTTCTTTTTGGGAATGAAAGGACCATTTTCAATTGCATCCCAAATATCCATATCAATTGCTTCAATAAAAACTTTCATGCGAGTTTTCCAATAAACATATCCTTCACCATTAAATAGTGGAGGACGGTTTATTGAAGCTCCTTCTCCACCAAAGTTATTGCTAGAGCCCATTAAGTTTCCAAAAGGATCTTTTTCGAAAAAGTTGTTACACTCGATCTTTCGACCGAGCTCTGATACCACTTGTTGGAAACCAACAAGCGGGCTAAGCAAATACTAGAGGGGGGGTGAATAGTATTTTGAAGCACTAATACCAAATATTTCGATTGATAATTGAAGAATGGAGCTAAGACTGAATTTTCTGGAATCAGACACAAAAGACTCGAGTCTTTTGTGAAATACTCGAGTTTTTCAGTGATGAACAACTCGAGTCTTTTCTGAAATACTCGAGTTTTTCCTATCAGATAGCAGAAAAACCAGAAACGAAAATTCAGCAATTTAACTCAAATCAATTCAATAATAAACAGGAACTTATCCAACAGAATAGCAAGCAATCTAAATAACTTTTAAACACAAAGATTCCTTGAACTTGCTACCTAATTGTATAAATCCTAATTGATTGAAATGACTTAAGTCTATTGAGCTAGAAAGTAGATTAAAAGCAATAAACCAACACTCAAGCAATTTTATCCTGGTTCACTCCAACAATGAGCTACATCCAGTCCTCCTAATCACTTAGGAGTTTCTACTAATAATCAAATTGTTAGAAATTACAAAGGATTGCTTGAGAATGGCCTCACTCAACCTAACCCTTTCAAGAGTGTACCAAACTCTTGATTTCTACCCCAATTTGATTCCGGTGATTGAAGAACACTTCACAAAGCTTCCTTGAACTCCCTTCAAGAAACTCCATCGGGCTAGGAACTTCCTAGTCTTGTGCTTGAGAACCTCTCAAGACTTCCAACACCCTAAGCCACTTAGGGTTTGCTTGGGAACAATCCAAGACTTTGAATAATCAAGCTTTTTGTATGTGTATTACTAATCTCACAATGGATTAGCACAAATAAGCACAGCTCAATGTAAGAATTGAGGCCTAAAAACTCAACTTGGAATAAAATGACAATATGAGTGAGAAGTTGAGCTTTTTGGGAATTAACACTTGAGAAGAGGAAATTAAGAAAGCTTGAATCAATGATGTGTTGTTGTCTTGTTTGTTCTTGCACAAATTCAAAGAGAAATTTTACAATAAGGTTCTGAATTCTCTCTTGGGGTTGGATGAGACTCAAATGCCCTCAATTGAGTTTTTGAGTCTCTCCAACGTTCATTTTTGCTGACTGGACAAAAATACTCGAGTCTTTTGGTAAATACTCGAGTCTTTTTGGTCGGTCACGAGTGAATTGGTGCACGAACAAGACTAACGGTCATAATTGCTGACCTGGCACAAATACTCGAGTTTTTCTATAAATACTCGAGTATATACTCGAGTCTTTATCAAAATACTCGAGTATTTTGATCAGATATGGGAAAAATTATTTTTCAATTTTATTTTTCCTCTCAAGTATTAATTTTTGGTCAATCTCAACTTAATAAACATATAAAAATTTATTCCTAGAAGAGACTAACTATTTCTACCCACTCTCAACCACTCTCAACATAAATTAGAAATTTACAATTAATATTTGATTGAGAATGATTGGGCACTTGTCTTCTTTTCTTGACTTCTTGTTGATGTTGATGTTGCAATATCTTCAAGGCATGATTTGTTAATTATTTTGTCATCATCAAAACATAATCCACATAATTAGGAGCATTGAATTCACAATCTCCCCCTTTTTGGTGATGACAAAATAATTAACACTTGATCCATTTGTTAAGCTTGATCCACTTGGAGATGCAACTCCCCCTCACTATATGATACTTTTCACCTATCTAAAAATTCAGCTTGAGCAAGATGTTATGACAATTTAATTTTAGCACCAAGCCTATGGTATTAGAGAATTTAACAATTATCAGAGTATATACCATAATTAGAGATTTTAGGTGCAACAATATCAAGACAAGACAAGTGTAATATCTCTCCCCCTTTTTGTCATACGCCAAAAAGATGTAACAATTTAGAATAAGATCACGGGAGGAGAGGTGCATAATCGGAAAACCCCATAACCAACTATGCAAAAAAAAACGGAGATATAATAACGATAAAGAGCTCCCCCTGAAGCTTTGCACAAACATCATAATGAAAACCAAATTCATTAACATAAAAACATCATAAAAGGTCCAAATCAAAGGTGCAATAAGAAACCCAAAGTCTCAAAACACCAAGTTCCCAAAATACAGAAAATGTAACAAAGACCAATATGATAAAAACAGAATGAAAACTAAGATAGACTGCAAAGGTCAACATCATCAAAACATCGAAGGAGCTGGATCATCTGGAGGAGAATAAAACCGAGAGAAGAGTTTAGAGGATGAAAAACTAGTAAGATTTGACAAAACTTTGAGGAAAATCTGAGTTTTGAGGAGAGAGATATGAGAAAACCGAGAGAGAAGAGGGTCGCAAAAACTTGAGTCTGAGAGTATATAAACAGTTCAAAATACTCGAGTATATTCATAAATACTAGAGTTGTTCTATAGGATATACTCGAGTTTTTTTTTTTTTTTTTTTTGAAAATATATTCGAGTCTGTCGTGACTCAGCCCAGATTTCTCCAGAAAAGTCGAGTAAAAATTGAAAAACTCGACTTTGGTCCGAAAGTTCAATTTTCAGGAAAACGCAAAATACTCGAGTTTTTGGAAAATACTCGAGTTTGGTCTGAAAGTTCAAAAATTGGGGGTTTCGAAAGACTCGAGTGTTTTGAAAAGCACTCGAGTATTTTAATAAAGACTCGAGTGTTTTGAGAAACACTCGAGTATTTTTATCAGACCCTGATTAAAAACTTTTTCAATTTAAAACTGATTTAATTTTGAATTAAAATACTCGAGTGTTTTTGGAAAAACTCGAGTATTTTGACAGAACAGAAAGTAAAAACTCAGTTTTAAAAGACCAAACACAAATCAAACACAAATGCTTCACTACCAACTTGGAATACAGTACAGAATCACACACAATTAACATATACAATTTCAAATATCATCAAGGACAATTTAACTAAGAATCAATAAGACATTAGAGTAAGACTAATATGGTGATTTTCCAAAAATGACACACAATGCAATTAGCCTATATTAGCTTCATCTAAAATACCAAGTTCTCTCCTAATATGATAAAAGGTGTCCCTTGGTAGAGGTTTTGTAAAAATGTCAGCTAATTGATTTGTGGTATTGACAAATTCAATTGTGCAATCACCCTTTTGTACATGATCTCTTAAAAAGTGATGTCTTATTTCAATGTGTTTAGTTCTTGAGTGATACACCGGATTCTTAGTCAAATTGATTGCACTCGTGTTATCGCATCTAATCGGAATATTTTCAAGTTTCAAACCAAAATCCGATAATTGTTGTTTCATCAATAACAGTTGAGCACAACAACTACCGGCTGCGATATATTCCGCTTCGGTGGTAGAAAGAGCGACACAAGCTTGCTTTTTAGAAAACCATGACACCAATGAACTTCCCAAGAAATGGCAAGTACCACTGGTGCTTTTGCGATCAAGCTTGCATCCCGCGAAGTCGGAATCCGAGTAACCAACTAAACTAAGATTGGCATCAGCAGGATACCATAAACCAGTGTTAATTGTTCCTTTTAGATACTTAAATATATGTTTAACTGCGGATAGGTGAGATTCTTTAGGATTAGCTTGAAATCTAGCACACATGCATACACTAAACATAATATCCGGTCTAGATGCAGTGAGATATAGGAGACTACCTATCATACCCCTATACTTACTAACATCAACCGGTGTACCTTGTTCATCCTTGTCTAGGTAGCATGATGTGCTCATTGGAGTGTAGGCTTCCTTGCACTTGTCCAATCCGAATTTTTCAAGGAGTTCTTTGCAATATTTCCCCTGATGCACAAATATCCCCTCCTTGACTTGCTTTATTTGTAAGCCTAGGAAGAACTTGAGTTCTCCCATCATTGACATTTCAAATTCCTTTTTCATCAAATTTGAAAACTTTCTACAAAGAGACACGTTAGTAGCACCGAAAATGATATCATCAACATAGATTTGTACTAACAAAATGTCATCCTTGGTTTTATAAATAAATAATGTATTATCAACCTTCCCTCTTTGAAACTTGTTTTCTAATAGAAAGGAACTCAATCGATCATACCAAGCTCTAGGAGCTTGTTTCAATCCATAGAGTGCCTTTTTCAATTTATAAACATGGTTTGGAAATTCACTATTTTCAAAACCGGGGGGTTGTTTGACATACACTTCTTCATTTATAAACCCATTCAAGAAAGCACTTTTAACATCCATTTGATATAAAGTGAATTTCATGATTGAAGCATAAGCAAGTAAAATTCGGATTGCTTCAAGATGTGCAACCGGAGCAAAGGTCTCATCATAATCGATACCTTCCTCTTGGTTGTACCCTTGAGCTACTAGTCTAGCTTTGTTTCTTATAATCAACCCGGATTCATCAAGTTTGTTTCTATAAATCCATTTAGTACCAATTATGGTATGATCATCGGGTTTAGGGACTAGATCCCAAACTTCATTTCTTTCAAATTGGTTTAATTCTTCTTGCATAGCAAGAACCCAATGATCATCCTCAATGGCCTTTTTAATTGAATCGGGTTCAATTTGAGAAACAAATGAGACATAGTGGCAAATGTTTTGAATAGACCTACGAGTAAGTACTCCCTTTGACATATCTCCTATGACTTTGTCTATAGGATGAGCCTTGACCGATTTCCAAGTTGGAGGAAGTTCTTCCCTTACCTCTCCTTCATCAACTTTTGATTTCTCTCTCTCTTTTTCTTCTTTTGAAAAGTCAATGCCATCTTCACTAGCATCACATAAAACACTATCTTCTTTTGAAGACTCATTAAAAACCACATGAATTGATTCCTCAATAGTTAAAGTTCTTTTATTGAAAATTCTATAAGCTTTACTATGAGAAGAATAGCCTAAAAATATGCCTTCATCGGATTTGGAATCAAACTTGCCAAGGTGTTCTTTTCCATTATTTAAAACAAAAACTTGGCATCCGAAGACATGAAAATGAGATATATTTGGCTTTCTTCCCTTGTAAAGTTCATAGGGGGTTTTATCCAAAGAGGGCCTTATCAAAATACGATTTAAAACATAACAAGCCGTATTGACGGCATCGGCCCAAAAATATTGAGGTACTTGAGAATCATTTAACATGGTTCTAGCAAGTTCCTCTAGCACCCTATTTTTCCGCTCTACCACTCCGTTTTGTTCCGGAGTCCTTGGTGCGGAGAATTGATGCTCAATACCATTTTTAGCACAAAATCTATCAAATTTGTGGTTTTCGAATTCACCACCATGATCGGTACGAATAATAATTACTTTTTGATTCACTTGGTTTTGCAAAAGTTTGACATGATGTTTAAAAGATTTGTAGGTCTCACTCTTAGTAGTTAAAAATAAAGTCCAAGTAAACCTAGAGAAGTCATCAACAATCACCAATGCATAATAGTTGCCACCAAAGCTTTTTACTTGTGATGGTCCAAACAAGTCCATATGAAGCATTTCTAATGGCCTTGATGTGGACATCACCATTTTTGATCCAAAGGTGTTTTTAGTTTGTTTACATTTCTTGCAAGGGGAACAAACACCTTCAATAGAAAAATTTAGCTTTGGTAAACCAACTACTAGATCTTTAGATTGAATTTTCTTCAATTGGTTTACATTTATATGAGCGGTCCTACGATGCCATAACCAAGTGTCATTTTCTTTGCTCACTAAACAAGTAGAGACCAAAGAAGTGACTTTGTTCAAATCAACTAAGTAAGTATTATTTGACCTTCTACCAACAAATTTGATTGATTCATCTTTGTAACTTTTAATGAGGCAATGGGTAGAGGTAAAAACTACATGATTACCAATATCACATAATTGGCTTATGCTCAAGAGATTATGTTCTAATCCTTGAACATAGAGCACATTATCAATAATCAAGTTTGAAGAGTTTCCGATTTTACCAATACCAAGGATTTTGCCTTTGTTGTTGTCCCCATAAGTGACATAACCCTTTTCCTTTGGAGTAAGCTCAATGAAGTGCCGCTTATCTCCCGTCATGTGCTTCGAACATCCACTATCAAGATACCACAATTGTTTTCCCGTTCGAAGACACACCTACAAAATGAAATCACTTGTTCACTTTGGGTACCCAAACAATGTTGGGTCCCTTAGGGTTAGTGTTGGGACTTTCTCCCTTCTTAATCCACATATAAGTGCCCTTTTTCATTTCAAACTTCTTAATGTGGCACTCAATGTTGATATGTCCAACCTTTCCACAATAAGTACAAGTTGGTCTCTTTGATGAATTTTTCTTAGAAAATGTTCCAACCACCTTGTACTTTTTGTTCGTTTTATGAACATATCCTAAACCGGTTTTGTTGTGATTATGTCTTTGAGAGTTCAACAACCGGTTGAGGTTTCTATCACTATGTGAGATTGTGAGTTTGTTTTTCAACTCTTTCACTTCTTTTTCAAGTTCATCACATCTCTCACATGGAGTGATAATCTCCTCATGATTTGCACAATCACTTTGATGACTAGAATTAATAAGTTCCAAGGATTCATTTTGAAGTTTCAACTCATTTATAGATTTTTGCAATTCATCAATTTCATGTTGAAACTCCAAAATTTTCTTTCCTTTTTCCTTATTAATTTTAGCAAGCCTTTTAAATTGAATTAACATTTCATTGTAGGCTTCTTGCAAATCATCATATGAAATGGAGTTTGAAGATGAACAAGAAGAGCTAGAGGTTACCTCATCATCACTTTCACTCATGCCATGATTAGCTCTTGATGAGGACTCATGATTGTTCTTGGCCATGAGACAAAGGTTTGCATTTTCATCACCGGAACTACTTGAAGATGATTCATTGCTCTTCTCCGGTGCATCCCAAAAAATGTATGCACGCTTCCCTTTGGTCTCTTGGGTCTTCTTGTCATTCTTCTTCAAGAATGTGGCACATTCCATTCTTATGTGACCAACCCCTCCACATTCATGACACTTAACTCCATCATTGGTACTCTTTTCTCTTTGTTTGGAGTCTTTGGTTCTCTTGAAATTGGATGAAGATCCACCTTTCTTCCCTTTGAAAAATTTGTTGAATCTTTTCACAAACATCCCAAATTCTTCTTGATTTGGTTCACCATCGGAATCTCCACTTGTAGAGCATTCTTCAACTTCTTTTGTAGCTTTGGTTGAAGCTTTGAGTGCTATGCTCTTTTTCTTTTTGTCCGATTCCTCATGCATCCCAAGTCTTGTAAGCTCCATCTCATGCTCTTGGAGTTTGCCAAACAAAGTGGCTAAGTCCATGCTATTTATGTCTCTTGATTCCTTGATGGCGGTTACCTTGGGTTGCCAACTCCTATCAAGACATCTTAGAATTTTGTTAGTAGTTTCACCATTGCGAAATACTTTTCCCAAGGAAATCAAATGATTAACAATGTGAGAGAATCGCTTTTGCAAGTCACTAATGGTTTCATTTGGCAACATGTGGAACAATTCATATTCGTGAGTTAGAGAATTCAATCTTGCATCTCTAACCTCACTTGTTCCCTCATGTGTGACTTGCAAAGTATCCCACATTTCTTTTGCCGATTTACATTGGGAAACTCTATAAAATTCATCATGGGATAGAGCCGAAAAGATGATGTTTTTAGCTTTTAAATCAAATGAGACTTTTCTCTTTTCATCATCATTCCAACTACTCCTTGGAATTTCAACAATTTCATCATTTATTTTCTTTTTGGGAATGAAAGGACCATTTTCAATTGCATCCCAAATATCCATATCAATTGCTTCAATAAAAACTTTCATGCGAGTTTTCCAATAAACATATCCTTCACCATTAAATAGTGGAGGACGGTTTATTGAAGCTCCTTCTCCACCAAAGTTATTGCTAGAGCCCATTAAGTTTCCAAAAGGATCTTTTTCGAAAAAGTTGTTACACTCGATCTTTCGACCGAGCTCTGATACCACTTGTTGGAAACCAACAAGCGGGCTAAGCAAATACTAGAGGGGGGGTGAATAGTATTTTGAAGCACTAATACCAAATATTTCGATTGATAATTGAAGAATGGAGCTAAGACTGAATTTTCTGGAATCAGACACAAAAGACTCGAGTCTTTTGTGAAATACTCGAGTTTTTCAGTGATGAACAACTCGAGTCTTTTCTGAAATACTCGAGTTTTTCCTATCAGATAGCAGAAAAACCAGAAACGAAAATTCAGCAATTTAACTCAAATCAATTCAATAATAAACAGGAACTTATCCAACAGAATAGCAAGCAATCTAAATAACTTTTAAACACAAAGATTCCTTGAACTTGCTACCTAATTGTATAAATCCTAATTGATTGAAATGACTTAAGTCTATTGAGCTAGAAAGTAGATTAAAAGCAATAAACCAACACTCAAGCAATTTTATCCTGGTTCACTCCAACAATGAGCTACATCCAGTCCTCCTAATCACTTAGGAGTTTCTACTAATAATCAAATTGTTAGAAATTACAAAGGATTGCTTGAGAATGGCCTCACTCAACCTAACCCTTTCAAGAGTGTACCAAACTCTTGATTTCTACCCCAATTTGATTCCGGTGATTGAAGAACACTTCACAAAGCTTCCTTGAACTCCCTTCAAGAAACTCCATCGGGCTAGGAACTTCCTAGTCTTGTGCTTGAGAACCTCTCAAGACTTCCAACACCCTAAGCCACTTAGGGTTTGCTTGGGAACAATCCAAGACTTTGAATAATCAAGCTTTTTGTATGTGTATTACTAATCTCACAATGGATTAGCACAAATAAGCACAGCTCAATGTAAGAATTGAGGCCTAAAAACTCAACTTGGAATAAAATGACAATATGAGTGAGAAGTTGAGCTTTTTGGGAATTAACACTTGAGAAGAGGAAATTAAGAAAGCTTGAATCAATGATGTGTTGTTGTCTTGTTTGTTCTTGCACAAATTCAAAGAGAAATTTTACAATAAGGTTCTGAATTCTCTCTTGGGGTTGGATGAGACTCAAATGCCCTCAATTGAGTTTTTGAGTCTCTCCAACGTTCATTTTTGCTGACTGGACAAAAATACTCGAGTCTTTTGGTAAATACTCGAGTCTTTTTGGTCGGTCACGAGTGAATTGGTGCACGAACAAGACTAACGGTCATAATTGCTGACCTGGCACAAATACTCGAGTTTTTCTATAAATACTCGAGTATATACTCGAGTCTTTATCAAAATACTCGAGTATTTTGATCAGATATGGGAAAAATTATTTTTCAATTTTATTTTTCCTCTCAAGTATTAATTTTTGGTCAATCTCAACTTAATAAACATATAAAAATTTATTCCTAGAAGAGACTAACTATTTCTACCCACTCTCAACCACTCTCAACATAAATTAGAAATTTACAATTAATATTTGATTGAGAATGATTGGGCACTTGTCTTCTTTTCTTGACTTCTTGTTGATGTTGATGTTGCAATATCTTCAAGGCATGATTTGTTAATTATTTTGTCATCATCAAAACATAATCCACATAATTAGGAGCATTGAATTCACAAGGTTTATTTTTGAGCAGCTGGTTATGTATATGTTTTACTAAAACTTGCTATCTCGACTTTGTTACTTGCTACTTGATACTAGTGGGGGTGTTTTATCTTATGATATATATATATATATATATATATATATATATATATATATATATATATATATATCTACATGATGTTTTACCTCAGCAGTGCCCCACAAGTATTATTTTTACTTCCGCATACTTTGATTTTGGTTAAAAAGGATTCGACAAATAATTTTATATTCTACAAATCCGAGACAGTTAATATGTTTTTAATCAACGCTACGGATATGTTTTACAATATTAAAAAGGCGTTGTCTCGAGAGATTTTTTTGTAGTTAAGGTACTATTAAGCCGAATTCAATTTATTCGTCAAGGTTAATTGTGTTTATAATTGAGCAAATATAAATTAAAAAGGAAAAATTTTCTAGACCAAATTTTTGGATAGCAAATATTCTATATTTGGAAATATTTATTATTTTCAAGATATAAAAACAAGGGTGTCACAATATAATATAATATAATAATGTGCGGCTGTGATTCAAATTGAGTGTTTCCAGCTATTCTTCTCCACATCTATCTCACTAATTCCATTCAGTAGTCATTCTTTTCACTCTTCCAGTGCCAGAGACCAGAGTCCCTTCACCCTTCACTCCCATAGTCCCACTCCATTCGGTAGTAACATTTTAAATTTCAAAATCAAAATGAATTAGAATATAAAAATAGCTAGTATTTAAGCAGTGAAAGAAAGAAAAATTAAAAGAGTTTTTTGGCAGACATCAAACTAACATGTTGGTTTGACCAAATAATACTAACCTTATATATTAGAACTCCTTCTCTACGTTTCTTAATAAAATATTATTTTATTAGATTAAAAAATTATTAGATAAAAAAAATATAATTGATGTAATAAGCGTCATGTTTATACCTTGCATGTCATCATATTACGCCGACCTCTTTCTCGAACCATCGCTTCCACGTTCCATGCTCCTTTCTCTGCTCAATAGCCCAATAGAATACTCTATACTCGCTGAACAGGAGAAACTTTATTGTTAGTAAGGTAAAGATTTGATTTATTTCTGGATCCTCGGCTCAACATAGAAGCACATAGAAAAGGTTGAATTTGCACTTTGTATGATCTTCCTTAATGCATTTATATTTCTTTTCTAGTCTAAACTTTTAGTTCTTCAGTTACTACCAAAAATTTATTAATCTTACTTTGAAATAATGCTACATAATACCTTATGCCTATATTTGGCATTTGCTATGCAATATGCATATGTGCTAATGCTTCAAGATTCAGGCTTACTCTGAAATACAATAGGAAAAAATTAAACTAACTTATGATTTCGCTATGGTCATTTGTCAAACACCTTGTGTGCATTAAAAAAAAAAAAGCTAACTAATAACTTCTCAACAACATAAACCAACTAATTAAGTGATGTGCAACATAACCTCCACATAAACAAAGGAAAAAAACAAAATCAGTTAGCCATGGCTGAAACAATTATATGTTTGCTATCGTTGGCTCTACCATGGTTGCTTGGCTGGATCCAAAATCTCTGCAATTGTTAGAAGCTGTTGGAGCTGTACATCGGCCACATCATCAAACCAGTGAATGTATCATCTACCTTAGATCCGCTTCGTCTTCGTCATCGTCCCTTGGAATTGCTATGTCGACCTGGAAGAGCAACAACGAAGGACTCATCCTCTTCCTCTCTGCCATCGTCTTATACTTCCGTTGGCTTTTGAATGGTTGCTCCTCTGTTGGTGGTGACAGTTGTTGTAGGGTGGTGTGATTTTTCATGGTGAGGTGGTTGGTAAGTGATACGGTGATGGAGAGAAGGTTGGGGATTGTGCTGGAGCTGAGAAGGTGGAGATGAGAGGAGCTTCTTTTTTTTTTTTGTGTTGTTAATGGTAAAAAGAATAAAGTGGAGAAGAGAGAAAATGGCTGAGAAGAGAGAAATTGTGTCGGAGAGAGGAAGAAGAATAAAATTGGAGAGTGACTTTTCACTTTCTTACAAACAAAACAAAGGTGTAATACCTTTGGGCTTCCATGTATTACCATTGGCCCAATCTCCCACGACACACTTAGGCTCCCAAGGGCTACTTATTAACTTCATTAATTAGTGCATTAGTTAATTAGTGAATTAGTGGATTAGTGAATTCTAATACTGATTTTGAGCGGAAAATGCAGTATTAGGATGTGAAACACCCATCTGGATTTATAAAAGTATTGATTAGGTTCAATAAATTAAAAAACAATTATTATATAATTCTACAAATCAATATCAAACTAAAATTTAAATCAATCAACTCAAATCAATAAAATAATTATTCAGTTAAACAGGACACAAACTTTGTAAGGTCCTGTATTTTTATAAACAAAATAAATAAATGTATTGAATAAAATAATGATTTTTCTGAAATTAAGATATTTTACTCGAGTATTGTAGAGGGTACTCGAGTATAATCACTATCTGTTTGAAAATTTGAATTTTGAGTCAAAAGACTCGAGTATGTCAGAAAAGACTCGAGTGTTCTTGAGTTTTTGAAATATACTCGAGTAGAAAGAAAAAGACTCGAGTAAATCGAGCAGTCTGGCTAAATGTATAAGTTGGTTTTATAATTAATTTCGCACCAAAACGCGGTTTCTTGACGTGACAAGCATAGAGCTGAACCTTACTTCGAGTTGAAGTACTCTTAGACTATAAATTGATGCTTGGGTGAAGCATCAACACCTCTGAAGTTCCAAAACCCGAATTTGACCAGAAATTTCCCTGTTTTACAGAGTTCACTTTGATCCCTTTGTTCTCTCTCAATCCTCACTCATTTTCCTTGAAACCTAAACACAAACTGAAGTTCTGATTCCATTCTTGAATTAGAACTCGAAATCACTTCAAATAGCCTTCTGAAGATCAGGTTCTAGGCCTACAAAGTTGGAGGTTCAAAACTGAGAAAAACAGAGTAACATTCAGTCTCAAGTATTCATCTTCATTGAAATCGTTTGGTAAATTCATGGATTCTTTTCGTGTCAAACTTGTTTCTGATTAAAGTTAGTATATCCTAGTTTCTGAAACTAACTTGTTTCATTCTTTTCATGCCAAATCCGTGGTGAAATCTGTGGCCAAAGTCAGCCTGTTCAACTCTTTTTCACCAAGTCCAGAATTTGGATTTTTGATCCAACCGATTTCTCTGTCGTTTTACTTGTTGATTAGCTTCTCTAAGGTAAGGGAGGAGTTATCTAAATACTAGAATGAGTTATTTCAAGCTGGAAATGTAGGAACCTCATATGGTTCATCAAGGGGTGAAGTTTGAATTGGGAATATGACATAGAGGTCATAAACCCAAGTTTTTATAAACCAAACATGTCTAAATGGACCTAATGATGCTCACTGGATCAATTTTCGAAGTTAAAAACAAAAGGAAATGAAAATCATATGTGAAATGGTTATTTGCTAAGTTTATGTTGATTTTGTGATTTATTGCATTTGATGTTGTTTCAATATTGATTACATGTTCTAACATGTTTATTTTATGTATCTAAGTTACTGTTTTGCATAAAAGTGGAAAGGAAAGGCTCTGAACTCGAATTGGCATTATAAAGTGCAGAAACTGGTGCTGCTGCTGCTAAAACACTCGAGTAATTGAAGAAAGACTCGAGTATTCTGGAAAATGGGAAGAACACTCGAGTATGTCTTGAAGGACTCGAGTAATTTTACATGAACACTCGAGTATGTGAAGAACTACTCGAGTAATTTAAAATAATTTTCAGAAAATCTTTACTTCTTTATGAAGTAATTAAAGATTAACTCGTCTAAACTCCTATATGCTTAAATTTTAATTTCTGCTCTTAATATCTATAGATTTAATCCCATTGGTTGATTTTATCCTGGATGAGTCCTACTGGAATTTTATTCAGTGGTTGACATATTCGGACAGGATGTCCCAATGGAGGTGCGTACACCCATTTGGTTGATTTTATTCCCACGTCCCAGTGGAAGTTTTTACCCACTTGGTTGATATTTTGGGAGTCCTAGATGGGGTCGTTGCACAAATTAATGACAACGTAATTAAATTCCTATTGTATAAAACCATCACAAAGTGGCTGGGCCGCTGATGGAATTTTTGGAAAGCACAAGCACCAGTTAATGCAAAAAAAAAAAAATGATGAAAAGATGGTTATAAGCAAGAAGGATTATGAATTTTGGGTCTCTATATTGGAGGCATGATATTCAAAGATATGAATTAAAAGAGAAAAAGACAATGAACAATTATGTGACATTGACATGCATGGAGATGCTCCGATTTTGATTGTGGAATCTGGTATAGGTAGAAGTATTCCGCAGCCCTGAGATAGCTGTGATGCCATAGCACGAAGATGCTGTGATGATTTGGATTCCGTAACATGAAAATGTTATGATGGCCAAATTCCCAATCAAATCGTGACGCCTGGGTTGTGAATACGCTCCGGTTTGATGAACCATAGGATTATGAATATCCCGAGCCTGAGATACTCGGATGCCGAACCGCGTAGCATGAATGGAGAGTAGGCATGCATCACGAAACTAAATGAAATATTATAAAAGACAGTTTGAGCATATACATATGCATTTATTATTGCTATCTGGAAACTTGTGCTTGTTATTTCTAGCCTCTGTTATGCTCATTTGTTATTGTGTTTAGCTATGACTCACTCCTAATCCCTTGTTGTAGGTCATGGCCAGGAATATGTTTTGCGTGGAGATGAGGCCGCTCCCTAATGGGGAGTGGAACTTCGAGGATCATCGGGCTATCTATGAGGGAGACGTGGAAGTTATTTTCCGTCACCCGAACCCATGGTCCCGAATGCGTCCGCGTAGGACGAGAATCCCAATGATGTACATTATGCACATTCCGCCCAATTTTGTGTTTCGGCATGGAACACCACCACCACCGCCAAGACGTTTTCCGAGACGCACCCTCCCACCAAGTCCATCACCCTCTGAAGAAAGAATTATTTTGGAGGTTCCTGCTCCCTCTCGTCCTTCCACTAGAGCCCGATCTCGGACTCCGGTATATGTGCCATCTGAACCGGCACATGAAGAGGAGGAGGAGGAGGAGGATCCGATAGAGGATGAGGATCCGGTGGAGGATGCTGACCCGGTGGCTGATGATGATTTCATGGACAACTCAACCGGTAGTCAGTGGGGAACTGATGATTGAGTTGAGTTGGGATGTTGGAGTGTGGATGGTGCTACTCATCAGGTTTCTCTTATCTATTTGATATTTTGAGTTCCGAACCAGTTGCTCAAGGTTATTATAAATTTTGTTGTAAGATATGTAATATAATGTAATGACCTAGAGTACTTAAGTTAAACCTAGTGGTGATAGTTTTAATGTAATGGAAATGTACTTTCCTTTTTATGAAATATAATATGAATAGTTTCTTTCATGATAATTATAATTTCCGCAAAGACTCGATAATGGATGATGACTGACTTTTAGTTTCAAAAAAAAAAAAATGGTCGAGTTTTCTAAGAATGAATATTAAGTTTTGGAATAAAAGTTGGGTCGTCACATTTAGTGGTATCAGAGCAATGGTTCAACTCTCGGCCTTGGAGTGTGGCCTTACACACTAACCATTGCATACTCTAGAATCATGTTTGCATTTTGAGATATAGAATAGCAGAATCTAATTAAGTTTTCCCTTTTGGATTCTGTAGGATAGATGGCTGGACGTAATAACGCTAACATTGCTGAGGCTCTGACCCGTATGGCTGCGGTCCTGGAAAACTTGCAGCAAACCCGTCCTCCCAGCAATGTAACCCCTGTTGAATTTCAAGGACTAGATTCTTTCCGTAGATGTAAACCCCCTGGCTTCTCGGGTGGTCGTTGCCCTGAGCAAGCCCAGTTTTGGTTAGCTGAGATGAATAAGATTTTCCGAACGTTGACTCTCACGGAAGTTCAGAAGGTCACGTTCGCGGCCTACATGCTGAATGGGGAAGCTGCAACTTGGTGGGAGCAGACCCGCCAGTTCTTGGAGTATGATCATCGCGAGCTCTCTTGGGAAGTCTTCACGGAAAAATTCTTGGAGAGGTATTTCCCGGATGATGTTCGGATCCAAAAGGAGATGGAATTCTTAGACTTGAAGCAAGGCAGCATGACTGTCGACCAGTATGCTGAAAAGTTTGAGGAGCTGATGAAGTACTCCCCGTACTTCCAATATCATCCTGACGAATACTCGAAGTGCACCCGGTTTGAAAATGGGCTAAGGTCAGATATCAAACTAGCTGTAAGCGTGCAAAGGATTCGTCACTATCCAATCCTGATTAGTGCATGTCGCATTTTCGAGAAGAACAACTTCAAGAAGGAAGTCAGTCAAGGAAGCCATGGACCCCACCGCAATCAGCATAAGAATAACCGTGGAAATCGTGGAGGCCCATATTGGCACAAAGGAAAGGGAAGAGCACAACCTTCTGGAGCAGTTAGTCTTCCGGCTCCGGCAGAGATTTGTAGCAAGTGTCGACGCTCTCATCCTAGTCAAGAATGCTGGAGGGACAAGCCACCAGTCTGTTTCAATTGTGGAGGGACCGGACACATCGCCCGTGCGTGCCGCCAACCCCCGCGTCAAAGCAACCAAGGACAAGGAAGCAAACCTTGGGTCAATGGAAAGGTGTTCACGATGTTTGGAGAGGAAGCAAAGCAGGCCAACAACCTTGTGCAAGGTAACCATTTCCTCAATGGCATGCCTTGTCGCTTTTTATTTGATTCCGGAGCAACGCATTCCTTCATCTCGGAGGAATGTGTCAAGCGTTTAAATTTGTCTGTCTCGGAGACCCCGTTTAAACTGAGTGTGTCTACCCCCACGAATGCTCATGTTGTTGCATCAAGAGCATGTGTCGGTTGTGTGGTTAGCATAAGAGATCAGATTTCTCGAATAAATCTGATTTGTTTGCCGTTGTCCAATATCGATGTCATTTTGGGCATGGATTGGATGACATCCAACCATGTAGTAATCGACTGCAAGGTTCGAACGATCATCTTTCCTGGTGAGAAGTCGCCGGCCAAGCAACCTGGAGGTTATGTGTGCCTATTTTCAACCATCGCTGAAGAAAAGAAAGAGGAAGCAAAGATCGAAGATATTCCGGTTATTCGAGAGTTTCCCGAAGTGTTTCCCGATGAAGTGCCCGGTTTGCCGCCGCATCGAGAGATAGAATTCAGTATTGACCTAGTCCCCGGTACTGGCCCTATCTCTATCGCCCCTTATCGTATGGCTCCAGCAGAATTAGCTGAATTAAAGAAGCAAGTGGAGGACTTGTTAGAAAAGCAGTTCATCAGACCAAGTGTGTCGCCTTGGGGAGCGCCGGTTTTATTCGTGAAGAAGAAGGATGGATCAATGAGGATGTGCATTGATTATAGGCAACTCAACAAGGTTACCATCAAGAACAAGTATCCGTTGCCAAGAATCGACGATTTGATAGATCAAGTGAGTGGAGCATCGGTATTTTCAAAGATTGATCTGAGGTCAGGATATCATCAGATCAGAGTTAAGGAGGAAGATATACCGAAGACTGCTTTTCGGTCACGATATGGACACTACGAGTATGTAGTGATGCCATTTGGGTTGACCAACGCTCCAGCAATATTCATGGATTACATGAATAGAGTGTTCCGACCCTACCTGGATTCCTTCGTCGTGGTGTTTATCGATGATATTCTCATCTATTCGAAGAATCCGAAAGAGCACGCTAATCATTTGAAGATTATTTTGGAGACCTTGAAGGAAAAGAAATTATATGCTAAGCTGGCCAAGTGTGAATTTTGGCTTGAAAAAGTCAATTTCTTGGGTCATATAATTTCAAAGGATGGTGTGGCTGTGGACCCGGTCAAAGTAGAAGCAGTTTTGCAATGGGAAAGACCAAAGACGGTTACTGAAATAAGAAGTTTTCTGGGGTTAGCTGGATATTATCGGAAGTTTATCGAAGGTTTTTCCAAGTTGGCTCTTCCGTTGACTCGTTTGACCCGGAAAGAGCAACCTTTTGTCTGGGATGAGAAGTGTGAAGTTAGCTTCCAGACGTTGAAGGACAAGTTAACATCATCTCCAGTGTTAACTTTGCCCGATCCTAGGAAAAGCTTCGATGTTTATTGTGATGCATCTCGACAAGGTTTGGGTTGTGTCTTGATGCAAGAAGGGAAAGTTGTTGCTTATGCATCTCGTCAGCTGAAGGTGCATGAAGGGAACTATCCTACTCACGACTTGGAATTGGCTGCCATTGTCTTTGCTTTGAAGATTTGGAGACATTACCTGTATGGTAATACGTTCCAAGTATTCAGCGACCATAAAAGTTTGAAGTATCTCTTCGACCAAAAGGAACTGAATATGAGGCAACGTAGGTGGATGGAATTCCTGAAGGATTATGACTTCGAATTGCATTACCACCCCGACAAAGCTAATGTTGTAGCCGACGCTCTCAGTAGGAAGATGTTGCACATGAGTACGATGATGATAAAGGAAGCTCAGCTAATTGAAGAATTCCGCAACTTGAATTTGGCAATTCAGTTCAAGCCGAGCTGCGTCAAGTTAGGAATGTTGCAAATCACAAATGAGTTTGAGGGTCAAGTTCGAAACCTTCAACAAGCGGACGAGGAGCTTCTAGAGAAGAAAAGATTAGGAATGGAAGGAGTGGAACCGGAATTCCAATTAGGATCTGATGGTATTTTGAGATTCAGGAATCGAATCTGCATCCCGACAAATCAAGAATTAAGGAGAGCTGTATTAGAGGAAGCCCACAAGAGCAAGCTAAGTATACATCCTGGATCAACGAAGATGTATCAAGACCTGAAGAGGATGTTTTGGTGGTCCGGACTAAAGAGGGATGTTGCGTCTTACGTAGCGTCTTACCTTGTCTGCCAAAAGGCGAAGATCGAGCATAAGAAGCCTGGAGGAGAACTACAACCTTTAAGCATACCAGAATGGAAGTGGGATGGAATAGCTATGGATTTCGTAAGTGGTTTTCCAAGAACAAGAGAAAGCTTTGATGCAATTTGGGTTGTGGTTGATCGCTTAACGAAGTCTGCACATTTCATTCCCATCAACATGCAGTATCCGTTGGAGAAGCTTGCAAGATTGTACATTAAGGAGATTGTTAGATTGCACGGAATTCCCTCGAGTATTGTATCGGATCGTGATCCCCGTTTCGTGTCCCGGTTCTGGCAGAGTTTACATCAGGCATTGGGAACGCAGTTGAGGATGAGTTCCGCCTATCACCCTCAAACCGATGGTCAATCGGAAAGGACGATTCAATCCTTGGAAGACCTGCTTCGAGCGTGTGTTCTGGAATATCAAGAAGGGTGGGATCGGTTATTGCCGCTTGTGGAATTCACCTACAATAATAGTTATCACGCAAGCATCGGTATGGCCCCGTACGAAGCCCTCTATGGAAGGAAGTGTAGAACCCCGTTATGTTGGTTCCAAGTGGGGGAGAAGGCTCTCATCGGACCTGAATTAGTTCAAGAAACGACTGAAAAGGTAAGGACTATCCAAGAGAAGATGAAGATCGCTCAAAGTCGCCAGAAGAGCTATGCCGACCAACGAAGATCCAAGCTCGAATTTCAAGAAGGAGATCATGTATTCCTGCGGGTTGTGCCAACGACTGGAATTGGAAGGGTAATGAAGCCAAGGAAGCTATCTCCTAAGTTCATCGGCCCTTATCAGATTTTGAAACGAGTAGGCCCTGTCGCGTATCAGATCGCCCTACCCCCATTTTTGTCCAACCTGCACAATGTTTTCCATGTCTCTCAGCTTCGCAAATTTATCCAAGATCCATCTTCGATTGTGAAATTGCAACAAGATTTGATACCGCTGAAAGAAAATCTCACGTTTGATCTTGGACCCGTGAGAATAGAGGATAGAAGGATTAAGAAGCTGCGAGGGAAAGAGATTCCGTTAGTACGAGTTCTCTGGGGGCAAGGTGGAGTGTCTGACTCCACGTGGGAATTAGAGTCTAAGATGAGGGATGAATATCCACATCTATTTTTGTAAATCGGAATTTCGGGGACGAAATTCTATGTAAGTGGGGGAGGATGTAAGGTCCTGTATTTTTATAAACAAAATAAATAAATGTGTTGAATAAAATAATGATTTTTCTGAAATTAAGATATTTTACTCGAGTATTGTAGAGGGTACTCGAGTATAATCACTATCTGTTTGAAAATTTGAATTTTGAGTCAAAAGACTCGAGTATGTCAGAAAAGACTCGAGTGTTCTTGAGTTTTTGAAATATACTCGAGTAGAAAGAAAAAGACTCGAGTAAATCGAGCAGTCTGGCTAAATGTATAAGTTGGTTTTATAATTAATTTCGCACCAAAACGCGGTTTCTTGACGTGACAAGCATAGAGCTGAACCTTACTTCGAGTTGAAGTACTCTTAGACTATAAATTGATGCTTGGGTGAAGCATCAACACCTCTGAAGTTCCAAAACCCGAATTTGACCAGAAATTTCCCTGTTTTACAGAGTTCACTTTGATCCCTTTGTTCTCTCTCAATCCTCACTCATTTTCCTTGAAACCTAAACACAAACTGAAGTTCTGATTCCATTCTTGAATTAGAACTCGAAATCACTTCAAATAGCCTTCTGAAGATCAGGTTCTAGGCCTACAAAGTTGGAGGTTCAAAACTGAGAAAAACAGAGTAACATTCAGTCTCAAGTATTCATCTTCATTGAAATCGTTTGGTAAATTCATGGATTCTTTTCGTGTCAAACTTGTTTCTGATTAAAGTTAGTATATCCTAGTTTCTGAAACTAACTTGTTTCATTCTTTTCATGCCAAATCCGTGGTGAAATCTGTGGCCAAAGTCAGCTTGTTCAACTCTTTTTCACCAAGTCCAGAATTTGGATTTTTGATCCAACCGATTTCTCTGTCGTTTTACTTGTTGATTAGCTTCTCTAAGGTAAGGGAGGAGTTATCTAAATACTAGAATGAGTTATTTCAAGCTGGAAATGTAGGAACCTCATATGGTTCATCAAGGGGTGAAGTTTGAATTGGGAATATGACATAGAGGTCATAAACCCAAGTTTTTATAAACCAAACATGTCTAAATGGACCTAATGATGCTCACTGGATCAATTTTCGAAGTTAAAAACAAAAGGAAATGAAAATCATATGTGAAATGGTTATTTGCTAAGTTTATGTTGATTTTGTGATTTATTGCATTTGATGTTGTTTCAATATTGATTACATGTTCTAACATGTTTATTTTATGTATCTAAGTTACTGTTTTGCATAAAAGTGGAAAGGAAAGGCTCTGAACTCGAATTGGCATTATAAAGTGCAGAAACTGGTGCTGCTGCTGCTAAAACACTCGAGTAATTGAAGAAAGACTCGAGTATTCTGGAAAATGGGAAGAACACTCGAGTATGTCTTGAAGGACTCGAGTAATTTTACATGAACACTCGAGTATGTGAAGAACTACTCGAGTAATTTAAAATAATTTTCAGAAAATCTTTACTTCTTTATGAAGTAATTAAAGATTAACTCGTCTAAACTCCTATATGCTTAAATTTTAATTTCTGCTCTTAATATCTATAGATTTAATCCCATTGGTTGATTTTATCCTGGATGAGTCCTACTGGAATTTTATTCAGTGGTTGACATATTCGGACAGGATGTCCCAATGGAGGTGCGTACACCCATTGGTTGATTTTATTCCCACGTCCCAGTGGAAGTTTTTACCCACTTGGTTGATATTTTGGGAGTCCTAGATGGGGTCGTTGCACAAATTAATGACAACGTAATTAAATTCCTATTGTATAAAACCATCACAAAGTGGCTGGGCCGCTGATGGAATTTTTGGAAAGCACAAGCACCAGTTAATGCAAAAAAAAAAAAAATGATGAAAAGATGGTTATAAGCAAGAAGGATTATGAATTTTGGGTCTCTATATTGGAGGCATGATATTCAAAGATATGAATTAAAAGAGAAAAAGACAATGAACAATTATGTGACATTGACATGCATGAAGATGCTCCGATTTTGATTGTGGAATCTGGTATAGGTAGAAGTATTCCGCAGCCCTGAGATAGCTGTGATGCCATAGCACGAAGATGCTGTGATGATTTGGATTCCGTAACATGAAAATGTTATGATGGCCAAATTCCCAATCAAATCGTGACGCCTGGGTTGTGAATACGCTCCGGTTTGATGAACCATAGGATTATGAATATCCCGAGCCTGAGATACTCGGATGCCGAACCGCGTAGCATGAATGGAGAGTAGGCATGCATCACGAAACTAAATGAAATATTATAAAAGACAGTTTGAGCATATACATATGCATTTATTATTGCTATCTGGAAACTTGTGCTTGTTATTTCTAGCCTCTGTTATGCTCATTTGTTATTGTGTTTAGCTATGACTCACTCCTAATCTCTTGTTGTAGGTCATGGCCAGGAATATGTTTTGCGTGGAGATGAGGCCGCTCCCTAATGGGGAGTGGAACTTCGAGGATCATCGGGCTATCTATGAGGGAGACGTGGAAGTTATTTTCCGTCACCCGAACCCATGGTCCCGAATGCGTCCGCGTAGGACGAGAATCCCAATGATGTACATTATGCACATTCCGCCCAATTTTGTGTTTCGGCATGGAACACCACCACCACCGCCAAGATGTTTTCCGAGACGCACCCTCCCACCAAGTCCATCACCCTCTGAAGAAAGAATTATTTTGGAGGTTCCTGCTCCCTCTCGTCCTTCCACTAGAGCCCGATCTCGGACTCCGGTATATGTGCCATCTGAACCGGCACATGAAGAGGAGGAGGAGGAGGAGGATCCGATAGAGGATGAGGATCCGGTGGAGGATGCTGACCCGGTGGCTGATGATGATTTCATGGACAACTCAACCGGTAGTCAGTGGGGAACTGATGATTGAGTTGAGTTGGGATGTTGGAGTGTGGATGGTGCTACTCATCAGGTTTCTCTTATCTATTTGATATTTTGAGTTCCGAACCAGTTGCTCAAGGTTATTATAAATTTTGTTGTAAGATATGTAATATAATGTAATGACCTAGAGTACTTAAGTTAAACCTAGTGGTGATAGTTTTAATGTAATGGAAATGTACTTTCCTTTTTATGAAATATAATATGAATAGTTTCTTTCATGATAATTATAATTTCCGCAAAGACTCGATAATGGATGATGACTGACTTTTAGTTTCAAAAAAAAAAAAATGGTCGAATTTTCTAAGAATGAATATTAAGTTTTGGAATAAAAGTTGGGTCGTCACAAACTTCACAATTCACATATGCAATGACTGCAATTATGGCGGCTTATGATTTATCTGACCTCACTTGTATTCTTTGCAATGATAATTATGAGGATAGAAATCACTTGTTCTTTGATTGTGTGTAGAGTAGAGAACTCATGGAATTGGTATGCAACTGGATTGGGCTTGATGGATGGTACACTAACTTTCAGAGCTGGATTCATTGGCTCATCTTTGGCTTCAAGCATAAAAAGAGGCGTCAACTTGTGAATGCAACTATGGCCACAACTCTCTACCATGTTTGGATGGAAAGGAACCACAAGATTTTTGCTGATAAGGCTAGAGCTCCATTTCATGTTTTCAATTTAGTGAAAAGGGATTTTGCTATTAGACTTAGTATTTATTTTCCTAGATTAAATTTATGTTGCAATAATCTAATAGTTACTAGAATTATAGTTGAACTTTAGCTTTGGTATTTGTTCTTAAGTGCAACCCTACATAGTAGGTGGGTATTAAAGAATAAGTACTTTTATGCTTTTGATTGATGTAATTTTGTTTTGTTGGTTAATGAATTTTCGTTTACCAAAAAAAAATATATTATAAGTCCTTTGTAGAAATTAATCTCTTTTTTTTCATCTAGATTTCAACATATTCACTATAATTATGCTTTATGGACACCTGAGGTTAAAAAAAAGGTTGTGCAAAATAGAGGAAAAATGAAAGTGATTTGTTGCTTGTGTGGTCACGCTTTTTACCTTTATCTTATTACAACAGGGACGAAGGCACTCAGTGCATAGTAGGGGCACGTTCCCTACTAAGTTTTTTTCAAAAAAATGTACATATATGCATATATGTAATATTTTAAAGGAAAATGCTAAGAAACCCTATTTATAATAATATCTTATTTTTATTTTTATTGTTAAAAGCTGAAAATTAAAAAACCCATCCAAAATTAGTAATTATTCATCAATAATCAATACAAGGTTTTTGTTGCTGCTAATCTGCTATGAGTAATTGAAGAAGGTTTTGCCGCTTGAAGACCACTGGCCACTGGGTTCTACCGCAGTGCCGCTTGTTGCCTTGCTGATAGTATAGCTGTACAAATACGTGTTACTTTTTTACTCATTGTTCACTTTTAACCCTAATAGTAGGGTTGTAAGTGATCCAGTCTCAAACCACGAGACAGATGAGATTGAATCAAATTGGACTGAAAAGTATAGTCCAATCCGGTCTCATGGTCCGGTCCGGTATCAAAATTTTCAGACTGTTACTTCATAGTCTGATTCATGGTCTCATAATTTTTGAGACCATTAAAACCAGACCGAACCTGTTACTTTAAAAATTAAAAATAAATACACAGTACAATGCTCAACCCTTACTAACTTGTTACTTTATAAATACCTGTTACTTTATTCAATGTTTATTTTGTGAACTTGGCCCTTTATTTAGTTTGTTGTACTATTTTGGGAACTTGACCCTTTATTTAGTTTGTTGTATCTCTGGCACTTGACAGAATTTTGGATGAATTCACAATTCAGTGTTGTTATTTTTTAATTTTGTATTGATGATATTATTTACAATATTTTAAATTTTAACTATATGTGTTAAATAGACCGGACCGAATCATTTATTAACGGTTCAGTCCGATCTAGTTTTTGTACAAAAAATATATCAAGACTAAACTAGACCGAACCATGTTAATTTAATTGGTCCGGTCCCTAATACTCGTCAAAGACCGGACCATTACACCCTTAATCACCACCACTAGAGAAGCACGAAGAAAAGGAGAACACAAGGAAGAAGTCCACAACCGCCCCAATCATTGGCCTCTCTCTCTTACACAAACCTTTCTCCCTCCGTGTTCAGTCAGACACATAAAGAAATAGAGCAAAAACACAAAAGCATAATTGATTGAGAAAGAAGGACATCAACAACAACCTTTGTTGTCGTCCTAAATGTCGTCTTAACCATCAAAATACCTCTCCCCCCAACCACCATGAATCCTTATCCGTTTCTACTCCAATAACCCTCCTTTTTCTCCTCATCGCCATACCTCATCGACAATAGCCATCAACTGAGACATCGCTGCTACTCTGTTGGTTCAAGAGTAGGTTTGAAATCCATAGTTGTGAGTTTACTTTAGACCTCAGCATCAAGGTCCTTCTCCTTCTTGTTTAATTAGGGCCACCTCCATCGTCGTCGATATCAGCAAAAGCGCGACCATGCATCTTTATCCCTTTTGGTTTGGAATTTGAGAGACTCTCCAGCCAAGGTTATCTCCATTGTGCACCAATGCTACCATTTGCTTGAGATTTTGACCGAGAGTGATGTATGTTTACTCTTAATTGATAAAAATCTAATTCTTCTCTTTTTACACAATTATATATCGGTTTAGTCATTTTCGATTTGTGTGTTAGGGTTTGGTAATGGTGGTGGTTTGGAGTTTGGTGGTGGTTTTGGGTTTAGGATTTGGTATTTGGTATTTGAAAGAGATAAGTGTAATTTTGGGAAAAAAAAATAAAAATGAGGTTTGGAGACTAAAAAAATGGGATTTATATTCATAAACTCAAGTTAGGTTTTAGATTAAAAATGTTGGCATTGCATAGCAAAAGCCCAAAAACAGTGTGACTTCAACTACTTGTGGCTACATAGACTGGAATATACATAAAAAAAAGGGTATTGAATTTTGATGGACTAGATACAAAATTCCCTTTTGAAGGGAATAAAATAAAAAAAAATAATTTTGAGAGATTAAAAGCAAAGAGTAATGATATATCAACTTAAAAATTAGACTATACCATACACTAGAACATGACATAGTATCACTTATTAACAAATCATTAAAACTCGCACTTTGCGACACGTCACTTTGTAGATTGATTCCCTTTTTGAAGGACAAAAATAAAATAAAATAAAACTAATTTTGAGGACTTACATAAAGTCTATCCCCTCCTCTCACTTGAATTCTCACTTATATTAACCCCAAACAAAATGATTTAATTATATCATTACCTCAAGAAAGAAAAACCTCAAACAAGGTACTTTGCAACGAAAATGGACGAGGTTTGAGATTCGTGGTGGTTGGCAAATGGCAAATATGTTGGCGTTGTGACAAAAGAGTGTTGGTGTGGCAGTTATAGTATAACTAAGTGATATTCTTCTACAGTAGAGGTCAGATGGTTTTCCAATGTTGTGTTCAACAATGGCTTCAGACATGGTGTCATAATTAATTTGTTATGGCTTTGGCCAAGGCAAACATGGTGGTGTGGGTTTCAAGGTGCCGTGCAAATTCAAGAAGAAAGTGTTGAAGGAGGAAATGAGGAAGAATAGGGTATATTTATATTTTTTTATTTAAAAAAATTATAATTTTACTTTTAATCTTTCAAAATTAGATTCTTTTTTTTTTGTATTTTAGTCCCCATAGTCATGTGTCGTTGATGTGACTTCCATTAAATCATGTGAGTGTTTTTCATCCGAGCAAAGTTAACTATAAGAACCAAAACCAAAGCAACAAAGTAATTTAGGGACCAAAACCAAATTCTTTTTGGCAGAGACAAATTTTGAAAATCCTATTTAAGCCTTATAGTTATCCATTTAAGTTAAAATATTACATAAATTTTATATTTCATTTATTACAATCTGTGACAATTTTTTTATGTGTAAGACTTTAATATCCCTAAATTAAACACTAGTCACAACCAAACTCAAATTAATAATTCGCTCAGTGATCCTGGTTCATAAATTAAATGAGTTGAATTTGAGGATAAAATTGAGTTTTTGAAATAAACATATTAAACATGGTTCAAATATAGTTCGATTTGTTTGGTCCGTGAAATGACTCGACAAAAATTTCACGTATATTAATAATTTTATCAAAGTAATAAAGTACTTACCATTTTGGAATCCTAATTCTCCGTTCCTCATGACTTGAGTCTTCTTTGCCCATCTGCCCTTCAACTTCACTCCTCATCTCCATCCCACCGCACCTCTACTAATCACGACCATGTCATTTTGTCGCTAGCCCACAACACCTTCCCTCTCATCTCATATATCGTTATCCAAATCTTCAACACCCATTGAAGCCAACATTGCCATCATAGAATCACCCTCCTTGCCTGACCCGAATTTCCTTATCACTCCCTTTGCCTCATTTTTTTTCTTTTTCTTCATTTAAAGTGAATAGAGAGCCTTTTGCTACTTTTGAAAGACAAAATCACACACCACGAGTGTTGGCTTCTGAAATATTTTCGCCAAGGGCTATTTTGGACCAAAATCGTGATTCTTCCCTTCCATTTCAACAATCACCAATTGTGCATACAAAACCTCAAAGTAGTCGTGTTTCATCCTTTTTCTGCTAGGTATGCCTCATTTCCCTTTCTTTTAGATTCCAAATCACATAAATCAATTATTTTTTTTTAAATTTATGCTAGAACCTCACTCGAGGCTGTCTTTGTTGGCTTCTTCATATTTGTACTTTTTAGAATTTAAATCATAAGTAATTTTTATTTTATGCCACTGTTTCATGTATGATATTTTTAAAAAAAATTGGGGTGTGGGTTAGTCATTATTACACACTCAGTGATGGTGTTTATTGTGTTTGCAATTCTTTCACCCCAAATATTTGATTAGAAAAAGAATGTTTCCAATTCTTTGTACATTTGCCATTCTTTTGTGATCTAGTATGTGGAAGATTTTTGTTCATCTGATTCCAGCCAACAAGATGAACCAAAGTTTTCACATACTTAACCCGAATTGAGTTTGAGCTAATAAAATAGTTTGCATCTATACGAAGTCGAGTTTTGAGTCGAACCAATGCTTATTGAGATAAATTATGCTAGACTAGAATCAAATCGACTTGACTTATTTCTCATTTACAACCCTTATAATACA
Source organism: Crotalaria pallida (assembly GCA_037953625.1). Lineage (NCBI taxonomy): Eukaryota > Viridiplantae > Streptophyta > Magnoliopsida > Fabales > Fabaceae > Crotalaria > Crotalaria pallida. The sequence continues at coordinate 54,235,310 of CM075650.1, read as the reverse complement.
CCATGTAGAACTTCGTGTTAATTCTTTGTATGGAGACTGAATCCTTATTCTTATTATTGTCTGTGTTAAATAGTAGATAAAGTTTTAGAGTTATACTTTAGTTGGATACAACCAACCTTGCCAACCACTACAAACAAATGAGCATCAACATGTCTATATAACATTTTCTTTTTTCATTTGTTTTCAACAGAACTTGTTAATTTTATTGTTGATTCATTTATGTGTTAGGTGTGGACAAGATAAAACCATGGAGATATTAGCCTCAAATAAGAAGCAGATGATGTGAATTCAATGCTCCTAATTAGGTGGATTATGTTTTGATGATGACAAAATAATTAACAAATCATGCCTTGAAGATATTGCAACATCAACATCAACAAGAAGTCAAGAAAAGAAGACAAGTGCCCAATCATTCTCAATCAAATATTAATTGTAAATTTCTAATTTATGTTGAGAGTGGTTGAGAGTGGGTAGAAATAGTTAGTCTCTTCTAGGAATAAATTTTTATATGTTTATTAAGTTGAGATTGACCAAAAATTAATACTTGAGAGGAAAAATAAAATTGAAAAATAATTTTTCCCATATCTGATCAAAATACTCGAGTATTTTGATAAAGACTCGAGTATATACTCGAGTATTTATAGAAAAACTCGAGTGTTTGTGCCAGGTCAGCAAATATGACCGTTAGTCTGGTTCGTGCACCAATTCACTCGTGACCGACCAAAAAGACTCGAGTATTTACCAAAAGACTCGAGTATTTTTGTCCAGTCAGCAAAAATGAACGTTGGAGAGACTCAAAAACCCAATTGAGGGCATTTGAGTCTCATCCAACCCAAGAGAGCAATTCAGAACCTGATTGTAAAATTTCTCTTTGAATTTGTGCAAGAACAAACAAGACAACAAGATCATATTGATTCAAGCTTTCTTAATTTCCTCTTCTCAAGTGTTAATTCCCAAAAAGCTCAACTTCTCACTCATATTGTCATTTTATTCCAAGTTGAGTTTTAGGCCTCAATTCTTACATTGAGCTGTGCTTATTTGTGCTAATCCATTGTGAGATTAGTAATACACATACAAAAAGCTTGATTATTCAAAGTCTTGGATTGTTCCCAAGCAAACCCTAAGTGTCTTAGGGTGTTGGAAGTCTTGAGAGGTTCTCAAGCACAAGACTAGGAGGTTCCTAGCCCGGTGGAGTTTCTTGAAGGGAGTTCAAGAAAGCTTTGTGAAGAGTTCTTCAATCACCGGAATCAAATTGGGGTAGAAATCAAGAGTTTGGTACACTCTTGAAAGGGTTAGGTTGAGTGAGGCCATTCTCAAGCAATCCTTTGTAATTTCTAACAATTTGATTATTAGTAGAAACTCCTAAGTGATTAGGAGGACTGGATGTAGCTCATTGTTGGAGTGAACCAGGATAAAATTGCTTGAGTGTTGGTTTATTGCTTTTAATCTACTTTCTAGCTCAATAGACTTAAGTCATTTCAATCAATTAGGATTTATACAATTAGGTAGCAAGTTAAAGGAATCTTTGTGTTTAAAAGTTATTTAGATTGCTTGCTATTCTGTTGGATAAGTTCCTGTTTATTATTGAATTGATTTGAGTTAAATTGCTGAATTTTCGTTTCTGGTTTTTCTGCTATCTGATAGAAAAAACTCGAGTATTTCAGAAAAGACTCGAGTTGTTCATCACTGAAAAACTCGAGTATTTCACAAAAGACTCGAGTCTTTTGTGTCTAATTCCAGAAAATTCAGTCTTAGCTCCATTCTTCAATTATCAATCGAAATATTTGGTATTAGTGCTTCAAAATACTATTCACCCCCCCTCTAGTATTTGCTTAGCCCGCTTGTTGGTTTCCAACAAGTGGTATCAGAGCTCGGTCGAAAGATCGAGTGTAACAACTTTTTCGAAAAAGATCCTTTTGGAAACTTAATGGGCTCTAGCAATAACTTTGGTGGAGAAGGAGCTTCAATAAACCGTCCTCCACTATTTAATGGTGAAGGATATGTTTATTGGAAAACTCGCATGAAAGTTTTTATTGAAGCAATTGATATGGATATTTGGGATGCAATTGAAAATGGTCCTTTCATTCCCAAAAATAAAATAAATGATGAAATTGTTGAAATTCCAAGGAGTAGTTGGAATGATGATGAAAAGAGAAAAGTCTCATTTGATTTAAAAGCTAAAAACATCATCTTTTCGGCTCTATCCCATGATGAATTTTATAGAGTTTCCCAATGTAAATCGGCAAAAGAAATGTGGGATACTTTGCAAGTCACACATGAGGGAACAAGTGAGGTTAGAGATGCAAGATTGAATTCTCTAACTCACGAATATGAATTGTTCCACATGTTGCCAAATGAAACCATTAGTGACTTGCAAAAGCGATTCTCTCACATTGTTAATCATTTGATTTCCTTGGGAAAAGTATTTCGCAATGGTGAAACTACTAACAAAATTCTAAGATGTCTTGATAGGAGTTGGCAACCCAAGGTAACCGCCATCAAGGAATCAAGAGACATAAATAGCATGGACTTAGCCACTTTGTTTGGCAAACTCCAAGAGCATGAGATGGAGCTTACAAGACTTGGGATGCATGAGGAATCGGACAAAAAGAAAAAGAGCATAGCACTCAAAGCTTCAACCAAAGCTACAAAAGAAGTTGAAGAATGCTCTACAAGTGGAGACTCCGATGGTGAACCAAATCAAGAAGAATTTGGGATGTTTGTGAAAAGATTCAACAAATTCTTCAAAGGGAAGAAAGGTGGATCTTCATCCAATTTCAAGAGAACCAAAGACTCCAAACAAAGAGAAAAGAGTACCAATGATGGAGTTAAGTGTCATGAATGTGGTGGGGTTGGTCACATAAGAATGGAATGTGCCACATTCTTGAAGAAGAATGACAAGAAGACCCAAGAGACCAAAGGGAAGCGTGCATACATTGTTTGGGATGCACTGGAGAAGAGCAATGAATCGTCTTCAAGTAGCTCCGGTGATGAAAATGCAAACCTTTGTCTCATGGCCAAGAACAATCATGAGTCCTCATCAAGAGCTAATCATGGCATGAGTGAAAGTGATGATGAGGTAACCTCTAGCTCTTCTTGTTCATCTTCAAACTCCATTTCATATGATGATTTGCAAGAAGCCTACAATGAAATGTTAATTCAATTTAAAAGGCTTGCTAAAATTAATAAGGAAAAAGGAAAGAAAATTTTGGAGTTTCAACATGAAATTGATGAATTGCAAAAATCTATAAATGAGTTGAAACTTCAAAATGAATCCTTGGAACTTATTAATTCTAGTCATCAAAGTGATTGTGCAAATCATGAGGAAATTATCACTTCATGTGAGAGATGTGATGAACTTGAAAAAGAAGTGAAAGAGTTGAAAAACAAACTCACAATCTCACATAGTGATAGAAACCTCAACCGGTTGTTGAACTCTCAAAGACATAATCACAACAAAACCGGTTTAGGATATGTTCATAAAAAGGACAAAAAGTACAAGGTGGTTGGAACATTTTCTAAGAAAAACTCATCAAAGAGACCAACTTGTACTTATTGTGGAAAAGTTGGACATATCAACATTGAGTGCCATATTAAGAAGTTTGAAATGAATAAGGGCACTTATATGTGGATTAAGAAGGGAGAAAGTCCCAACACTAACCCTAAGGGACCCAACATTGTTTGGGTACCCAAAGTGAACAAGTGATTTCATTTTGTAGGTGTGTCTTCGAACGGGAAAACAATTGTGGTATCTTGATAGTGGATGTTCGAAGCACATGACGGGAGATAAGCGGCACTTCATTGAGCTTACTCCAAAGGAAAAGGGTTATGTCACTTATGGGGACAACAACAAAGGCAAAATCCTTGGTATTGGTAAAATCAGAACTCTTCAAACTTGATTATTGATAATGTGCTCTATGTTCAAGGATTAGAACATAATCTCTTGAGCATAAGCCAATTATGTGATATTGGCAATCATGTAGTTTTTACCTCTACCTATTGCCTCATTAAAAGTGACAAAGATGAATCAATCAAATTTGTTGGTAGAAGGTCAAATAATACTTACTTAGTTGATTTGAACAAAGTCACTTCTTTGGTCTCTACTTGTTTAGTGAGCAAAGAAAATGACACTTGGTTATGGCATCGTAGGATCGCTCATATAAATGTAAACCAATTGAAGAAAATTCAATCTAAAGATCTAGTAGTTGGTTTACCAAAGCTAAATTTTTCTATTGAAGGTGTTTGTTCCCCTTGCAAGAAATGTAAACAAACTAAAAACACCTTTGGATCAAAAATGGTTATGTCCACATCAAGGCCATTAGAAATGCTTCATATGGACTTGTTTGGACCATCACAAATAAAAAGCTTTGGTGGCAACTATTATGCATTGGTGATTGTTGATGACTTCTCTAGGTTTACTTGGACTTTATTTTTAACTACTAAGAGTGAGACCTACAAATCTTTTAAACATCATGTCAAACTTTTGCAAAACCAAGTAAATCAAAAAGTAATTATTATTCGTACCGATCATGGTGGTGAATTCGAAAACCACAAATTTGATAGATTTTGTGCTAAAAATGGTATTGAGCATCAATTCTCTGCACCAAGGACTCCAGAACAAAACAGAGTGGAAGAGCGGAAAAATAGGGTGCTAGAGGAACTTGCTAGAACCATGTTAAATGATTCTCAAGTACCTCAATATTTTTGGGCCGATGCCGTCAATACGGCTTGTTATGTTTTAAATCGTATTTTGATAAGGCCCTCTTTGGATAAAACCCCCTATGAACTTTACAAGGGAAGAAAGCCAAATATATCTCATTTTCATGTCTTCGGATGCCAAGTTTTTGTTTTAAATAATGGAAAAGAACACATTGGCAAGTTTGATTCCAAATCCGATGAAGGCATATTTTTAGGCTATTCTTCTCATAGTAAAGCTTATAGAATTTTCAATAAAAGAACTTTAACTATTGAGGAATCAATTCATGTGGTTTTTAATGAGTCTTCAAAAGAAGATAGTGTTTTATGTGATGCTAGTGAAGATGGCATTGTCTTTTCAAAAGAAGAAAAAGAGAGAGAGAATTCAAAAGTTGATGAAGGAGAAGTAAGGGAAGAACTTCCTCCAACTTGGAAATCGGTCAAGGCTCATCTTATAGACAAAGTCATAGGAGATATGTCAAAGGGAGTACTTACTCGTAGGTCTATTCAAAACATTTGCCACTATGTCTCATTTGTTTCTCAAATTGAACTCGATTCAATTAAAAAGGCCATTGAGGATGATCATTGGGTTCTTGCTATGCAAGAAGAATTAAACCAATTTGAAAGAAATGAAGTTTGGGATCTAGTCCCTAAACCCGATGATCATACCATAATTGGTACTAAATGGATTTATAGAAACAAACTTGATGAATCCGGGTTGATTATAAGAAACAAAGCTAGACTAGTAGCTCAAGGGTACAACCAAGAGGAAGGTATCGATTATGATGAGACCTTTGCTCCGGTTGCACGTCTTGAAGCAATCCGAATTTTACTTGCTTATGCTTCAATCATGAAATTCACTTTATATCAAATGGATGTTAAAAGTGCTTTCTTGAATGGGTTTATAAATGAAGAAGTGTATGTCAAACAACCCCCCGGTTTTGAAAATAGTGAATTTCCAAACCATGTTTATAAATTGAAAAAGGCACTCTATGGATTGAAACAAGCTCCTAGAGCTTGGTATGATCGATTGAGTTCCTTTCTATTAGAAAACAAGCTTCAAAGAGGGAAGGTTGATAATACATTATTTATTTATAAAACCAAGGATGACATTTTGTTAGTACAAATCTATGTTGATGATATCATTTTCGGTGCTACTAACGTGTCTCTTTGTAGAAAGTTTTCAAATTTGATGAAAAAGGAATTTGAAATGTCAATGATGGGAGAACTCAAGTTCTTCCTAGGCTTACAAATAAAGCAAGTCAAGGAGGGGATATTTGTGCATCAAGGGAAATATTGCAAAGAGCTCCTTGAAAAATTCGGATTGGACAAGTGCAAGGAAGCCTACACTCCAATGAGCACATCATGCTACCTAGACAAGGATGAACAAGGTACACCGGTTGATGTTAGTAAGTATAGGGGTATGATAGGTAGTCTCCTATATCTCACTGCATCTAGACCGGATATTATGTTTAGTGTATGCATGTGTGCTAGATTTCAAGCTAATCCTAAAGAATCTCACCTATCCGCAGTTAAACATATATTTAAGTATCTAAAAGGAACAATTAACACTGGTTTATGGTATCCTGCTGATGCCAATCTTAGTCTAGTTGGTTACTCGGATTCCGACTTCGCCGGATGCAAGCTTGATCGCAAAAGCACCAGTGGTACTTGCCATTTCTTGGGAAGTTCATTGGTGTCATGGTTTTCTAAAAAGCAAGCTTGTGTCGCTCTTTCTACCGCCGAAGCGGAATATATCGCAACCGGTAGTTGTTGTGCTCAACTATTATGGATGAAACAACAATTATCAGATTTTGGTTTGAAACTTGAAAATATTCCGATTAGATGCGATAACACGAGTGCAATCAATTTGACTAAGAATCCGGTGTATCACTCAAGAACTAAACACATTGAAATAAGACATCATTTTTTAAGAGATCATGTACAAAAGGGTGATTGCACAATTGAATTTGTTAGTACCACAAATCAATTAGCCGACATTTTTACAAAACCTCTACCAAGGGACACCTTTTATCATATTAGGAGAGAACTTGGTATTTTAGATGAAGCTAATATAGGCTAATTGCATTGTGTGTCATTTTTGGAAAATCACCATATTAGTCTTACTCTAATGTGTTATTGATTCTTAGTTAAATTGTCCTTGATGATATTTGAAATTGTATATGTTAATTGTGTGTGATTCTGTACTATATTCCAAGTTGGTAATGAAGCATTTGTGTTTGATTTGTGTTTGGTCTTTTAAAACTGAGTTTTTACTTTCTGTTCTGTCAAAATACTCGAGTTTTTCCAAAGACACTCGAGTATTTTAATTCAAAATTAAATCAGTTTTAAATTGAAAAAGTTTTTAATCAGGGTCTGAGAAAAATACTCGAGTGTTTCTCAAAACACTCGAGTCTTTATTAAAATACTCGAGTGTTTTTCGAAACACTCGAGTCTTTCGAAACCCCAAATTTTGAACTTTCAGACCAAACTCGAGTATTTTCCAAAAACTCGAGTATTTTGCGTTTTCCTGAAATTTGAACTTTCGGACCAAACTCGAGTTTTTCAATTTTTACTCGAGTTTTCTGGGGAAATCTGGGCTGAGTCACGATCGACTCGAGTATATTTTCAAAAACTCGAGTATATCCTAAAGAACAACTCGAGTATTTATGAATATACTCGAGTATTTTGAACTGTTTATATATACTCTCATACTCGAGTTTTTTGCGACCCTCTTCTCTCTCGGTTTTCTCATATCTCTCTCCTCAAAACTCATATTTTCCTCAAAGTTTTGTCAAATCTTACTAGTTTTTCATCCTCTAAACTCTTCTCTCGGTTTTATTCTCCTCCAGATGCTCCAGCTCCTTCGATGTTTTGATGATGTTGACCTTTGGATTTTAACTTAGTTTTCATTCTGTTTTTATCATGTTGGTCTTTGTTACATTTTCTGTATTTTGAGAACTTGGTGTTTTGAGACTTTGGGTTTATTATTGCACCTTTGATTTGGACCTTTTATGATGTTTTTATGTTAATGAATTTGGTCTTCATTATGATGTTTGTGCAAAGCTTCAGGGGGAGCTCTTTATCGTTATTATATCTCCGTTTTATTTGCATAGTTGGTTATGGGGTTTTCCGATTATGCACCTCTCCTCCCTTGATCTTTTTCCTAAATTGTTACATCTTTTTTGGCGTATGACAAAAAGGGGGAGAGATATTATACACTTGTCTTTATATTGTTGCACCTAAAATTCTCTAATTATGGTATATACTCTGATAATTGTTAAATACTCTAATACCATAGGCTTGGTGCTAAAATTAAATTGTCATAACATCTTGCACAAGCTGAATTTTTAGATAGGTGAAAAGTATCATATAGTGAGGGGGAGTTGCTTCTTCAAGTGGATCAAGCTCAACAAATGGATCAAGTGTTAATTATTTTTGTCATCACCAAAAAGGGGGAGATTGTGAATTCAATGCTCCTAATTAGGTGGATTATGTTTTGATGATGACAAAATAATTAACAAATCATGCCTTGAAGATATGGCAACATCAACATCAACAAGAAGTCAAGAAAAGAAGACAAGTGCCCAATCATTCTCAATCAAATATTAATTGTAAATTTCTAATTTATGTTGAGAGTGGTTGAGAGTGGGTAGAAATAGTTAGTCTCTTCTAGGAATAAATTTTTATATGTTTATTAAGTTGAGATTGACCAAAAATTAATACTTGAGAGGAAAAATAAAATTGAAAAATAATTTTTCCCATATCTGATCAAAATACTCGAGTATTTTGATAAAGACTCGAGTATATACTCGAGTATTTATAGAAAAACTCGAGTGTTTGTGCCAGGTCAGCAAATATGACCGTTAGTCTGGTTCGTGCACCAATTCACTCGTGACCGACCAAAAAGACTCGAGTATTTACCAAAAGACTCGAGTATTTTTGTCCAGTCAGCAAAAATGAACGTTGGAGAGACTCAAAAACCCAATTGAGGGCATTTGAGTCTCATCCAACCCAAGAGAGCAATTCAGAACCTGATTGTAAAATTTCTCTTTGAATTTGTGCAAGAACAAACAAGACAACAAGATCATATTGATTCAAGCTTTCTTAATTTCCTCTTCTCAAGTGTTAATTCCCAAAAAGCTCAACTTCTCACTCATATTGTCATTTTATTCCAAGTTGAGTTTTAGGCCTCAATTCTTACATTGAGCTGTGCTTATTTGTGCTAATCCATTGTGAGATTAGTAATACACATACAAAAAGCTTGATTATTCAAAGTCTTGGATTGTTCCCAAGCAAACCCTAAGTGTCTTAGGGTGTTGGAAGTCTTGAGAGGTTCTCAAGCACAAGACTAGGAGGTTCCTAGCCCGGTGGAGTTTCTTGAAGGGAGTTCAAGAAAGCTTTGTGAAGAGTTCTTCAATCACCGGAATCAAATTGGGGTAGAAATCAAGAGTTTGGTACACTCTTGAAAGGGTTAGGTTGAGTGAGGCCATTCTCAAGCAATCCTTTGTAATTTCTAACAATTTGATTATTAGTAGAAACTCCTAAGTGATTAGGAGGACTGGATGTAGCTCATTGTTGGAGTGAACCAGGATAAAATTGCTTGAGTGTTGGTTTATTGCTTTTAATCTACTTTCTAGCTCAATAGACTTAAGTCATTTCAATCAATTAGGATTTATACAATTAGGTAGCAAGTTCAAGGAATCTTTGTGTTTAAAAGTTATTTAGATTGCTTGCTATTCTGTTGGATAAGTTCCTGTTTATTATTGAATTGATTTGAGTTAAATTGCTGAATTTTCGTTTCTGGTTTTTCTGCTATCTGATAGAAAAAACTCGAGTATTTCAGAAAAGACTCGAGTTGTTCATCACTGAAAAACTCGAGTATTTCACAAAAGACTAGAGTCTTTTGTGTCTGATTCCAGAAAATTCAGTCTTAGCTCCATTCTTCAATTATCAATCGAAATATTTGGTATTAGTGCTTCAAAATACTATTCACCCCCCCTCTAGTATTTGCTTAGCCCGCTTGTTGGTTTCCAACAGATGATTGCTCTCCATGATGAGCCTGATATTATCAGCAAATTGCCTGATAGTATCCTTGGTCATATATTGTCTTATCTCCCTACTAAATATGCAGTGCGTACTAGTGCGTTGTCTAAAGAGTGGGAGTCAAAATGGACTCATATTACCAATTTGAGTATTGAAGATGCTCTGTCGAAACAGACAAGGGAGAATAGACAATGCTTTATAAACTTCGTGAACAAAGTGCTCCACAAGCTTTCAAGTAAAAAGATTCATACTTTCAATTTACACCTGTCAAGATTATTTTCAAGACAGGAGAACCCATGTGATTCTCTTCCAGAGTGGATCTTGTCTACCTTAAATTTGGAAGTCAAAAATCTTTGTGTTTAGTATATAACAAACAAGCGTTATAATATTTCGATTTCCCTTATTCCTTGCACTTTTCTAGTGCATTTGGAACTTAATTTATATTGCAATCTCATTCTTTATTCCTCCGATTGTTTTAGAAACTTGAAAATCATGAAGGTTTCCAAAATTCGATTTGTTGGAGATCGCTTATCCTATCAAGATGTGGTTCTTAACTTCCCTGATCTCAAATTATTTTATGCTAAGTATTGCAACTGGTCGGATGTTAAGAATATCATTATCGAAGCACCATTACTGGAGGAAGTTTCATTAGTTTTCCAATCTGAGGATAACCATAAACCATGGAGTCCTACATTCAAAGTTTTCTCTATGAACCTCAAAACATTTTATTATATTGGCAATCTTGTTGAGGATATTATTTTGTCAAATCCCTTGCCAGTTGTTCATGCATGGGTTAATGTTAACCGAAGTGCGAAAACTTGCAAGTTTCTACAACAGTTTCTAGGAGTCAGTTTTCTGAAATTAAGTTCAACTACAATACAGGTATGGTTGCTTATTTCGCTTTCCTCTTGCACATGATTAAACTTGGATCTAGCCAATGCCATATAAAGTAAACAATTGTTATTTGATCTATCCAGGGTCTAAGGCATGATGAAGTTACGCATCAACACTTCCAATGTTTCAAAGTTTGATTCATCTAGAACTGGAATTGAGTTCTTCTTTTCCTTATGAGGATATTTTGATGAACTTACTGAACAAGACATAGATTCTAAAAAAACTGGAAATCGTTTTTGTGTGTTTTGAATTCTTTTCCTTCATTATATATCCTTGCTAAATATTATTGTGAACAACAATGCACTTATAAATATTGACATATTTTCTTTTACGTGTAGGACTTTGATAGATCTGATAAAAATATTGTAATGTCAAAGAACTTGCCTTGTTGTTTTCTGTCCAGTCTCAAGGATGTCACAATTAGAACTTACAATTGTTGTGTCAATAGCCTTTCTTTAACCAAATACAGTCTGGAAAACACAAAAGTGATGGAGAAGCTCACCATAAAAGTGCCAGTGTCAAGGAAGGGACAAAAGAGCTACAAATTCTAAATGTGTTGAAACACACAATGTTACAAGTTGAGAAAATTGCCAAGTATGAGCTCGTGTATTATCTTTATGACTTTCATTTTCCTTTATAAATTTAATGTTTGTATTGTAATCATGTTCAAACTTATGCCGATAGCATTGTACTAAAGGATTTGAGATTACAAAATTTTATATTCATGAGCGGTTTTTCTTTCTTTATTATTCTTTTTTGGCTTATTTAACATTTTGGTCCCTAAACTTAGGTGCTCTTTTGGAATCGGTCCTTAAACTTTTTTTTTCCGATGCTTTGGATCCCTGAACTTTATTTAATTTTTGGAAATGATCCTTTTTGTCGATTAAGTGACGATACAGTCCACGACATGTCACGTCACTTTCACATTATCGACGAGTGACGTGTTATGTAGAGTTACGGGACACTACATGATTTTTTTTATTAAAAAAATAATTTCTTTTAAAAAATATGAAAAGATTCGATTTTCTTTAAAATAATACAATTTTTAATTATTTTTAATAAATTTGAATTTTTTTAATTTAAAAAAATCACATGGCATCATCTGGCACATTACCTATCAATGTAGCGAAAGTGACATGACATATCTTCGATCATATCACCACTTAAGTGATGAAAGGACCATTTCCAAAATTTGAGCAAAGTTTAAGAACTCAAAGCATCGCAAAAAATTTTAAGGACCAATTCCAAAACTGACACCTAAGTTCAAGGGCTATTTTAATATGTAGATATTTATTTTCCTTGAGAAAGTGCAATCACTAGGCTGGGTGACTAGGGTGGTGGTGTAGGCCAGAGGAGACCAGAAGGTCGTGGATGGGACAGAGCAGAGATGGTTAAAAACAAATCTAGAGGCTTGGTGGAAGTCGCAATCGTGAGGGAGAGAGCGGTTGTTGGCGATTTCTCATGGCGGCTAAACGGAGGCGAGCAGAACCAAACGGTAAAGAGGAAAGGGGTCTGCTCGCAATTTTGGCAATCTCGTGGTGGCCGGCGATGAGGGCAACAAAGCTGGTTTGTAAGCGATAATCTGGATTTGAATAGGAAGTGGTAGTTGAGGTTGTACCCTGTTAAGTATGCTTGTATTATGAATTACGTGTGCGGCACGTCTTCTTTAGAATTCTCGGTGTGCAAGCTTCTATTGTGAGATTAGCTGCACCTGATTAGTTGTTGTATATAAAAGCCTTGTAATTCAGTTAGTTCAGTAATGAAAATCTTCACAATTCAAATATTAACAAATTCTCTGATTCTCTTCTATTTTCTTTTCTCGTTACAACTTCTTTTTCTTTTAGTTTCTAGTTCTTATTCATAATTTCAACATGGTATCAAGAGCAAATGATCCTCCTTCAAATTCATTGTTTCCGCAGCTAACTATTAAACTAGATGATAGAAACTTCAAAATGTGGAAACAACAAGTTTCCGCAGCGATTTGTGGACTGCAATTGCATGATTTTCTCAACTCAAACCAATTAATTCCATCTTACTTTGTTGATTCTGATGAAATTGAACCAAAATTGGTGAATCCTGCGTTCATTGAATGGGAATCACGAGATCAGAAACTTCTATCGTGGATTCTCTCAACCTTATCTGAATCTATGCTTACACGGTTTGTAAGTTACATTAGATCTAGTGAATTATGGATTGCGATTCATGTCTACTTTGAAACTCAGCTTAAGGCTCGAATTCGTCAATTTCGTTCTGAACTTCGCAATTTTAAGAAAGGCACACTCTCAATTAATGACTATCTGATGAAGATAAAGTCCTTAGTTGATGCTCTCTCTTCTGTTGATCAAGTTGTTTGTGAAGCTGAACAAATTGACATAATTCTTGAAGGATTACCTGAAGAATATGATCCTTTTGTTGTTTCCGTTACTAGCCGTATAGATCCTATTAGTTTGGATAATCTCGGATTACTGTTGGTTCAACAAGAAGCTAGACTTACAAAGCATGTCTGCTGACAGTTTTTCAGCAAATCTAGCTCACATGTATCAGTTGTAGCAACCTTCTACTCAATCACATGGTGATTCTAACTTCACTTTGCAAACTGTGTTGCCTCCTAGTTTTGATCCTTCTCGTCACATGCCTTTAGCTCATAATACTTTTCCTCAAGCACCTGGTGCTCAATCTGTGGTGCGTGTTGTTCATCAGTCTCAATCTTCAGCACCAGATCCAGTACTTCCTCCACCAGACAAAGGAAAATCTGTTATAGTTGTTGATTCTGATCCAGATGATGATTATAATCAAACTAAACCTATTGTTCACCATCACTCTAATACCGGTGCTAAGCAGGCTTATCCAAATAATAACAATAATAAATACAAAGGCAAAAACAATAAATACAATAACAAAATTACCTGTCAGGTTTGTAAGAAGCCTGGTCATGATGCTACAGTTTGCTATTTCCGATTTGATCCAGTAGCTCATGCTCAGGCCCTTGCTTCAAATTCGATTCCTCAAAATTCAGTTCCTAATACTCACTCTCAGTTTCTACCTTCTAATCCGTTTCAGTTTCCTACTTCCTATGGTGTTCCTCAACCTTCTTATTATCCTACACCATTGCCTTCTCATCCTTCTGCTCATATGACACATTTACCTCCATCATTACCTTACCATCCTTACAATCCTTATAATCCTCAATTGCCTTCACTATTTCTTTCTCCATATCCAATATTTTCTGGTTATCAGCCTCCACAAATGCAACTTCCACCTTCTTCATTCTATTCCAGACCTATGCAACATTCAGTTCCTCCTATTGGCTCTACCAGTAACACTGCACCAACTACTAATCAGATGCAAGCAATGATGGCTATTCCTGATATGTTTGCACACAACACTGGGTTCCCTGATTCTGGTGCAACCAATCATGTCACACCAAACCTTGACAATCTTCATCAGCATTCCATTTTTCTCATGGTTCTAAGAGGCTCCTCATGGGGAATGGTTCCGGTATTTCTATTTCTCACATAGGTCACTCTGCTTTTGTCTCTAAATTTGGTAACAAAATGCTGCATATGACACATATATTACATGCTCCTGACATCTCTAAGAACTTATTAAGTGTTAGCAGATTCTCAGCAGATAATAATGCTTATTTTGAATTCCATGCCTGTCACTGCTTTGTTAAACTGCAGGATACTGATGAGATATTGTTGAAAGGTTTTATTGGAGAAGATGGTATATATTTTTTTGACAAGATACCTCTTACACTTTTATATAGTAGTTCTAATTGTAATAATGCAGCTTTATCTGCTCCTAGTCCTTCAAGTGTTTCCAATATTAGCAGCTTACTTATATGTAATAATTCTCAGACACCTGTAGTATCTGATAGTGATTGTAGATCTTCTACTGTAGCTGAAAAGACAATAAAATTGTGGCATCATAGACTTGGTCATTCAAATTGTGAGATATTATCCAGAATTTTTACCTCTTTAAATATGCATGCATCTCATATTACCAAATTGTCTCAATTTTGTAATAGGTTACCTTCACATCATTCCACCACTACCTATGATACTCCGTTTCAGCTAGTGTTTACTGATCTGTGGGGGCCTTCTCATATTCTCTCTTCACTGGGCTTTTCCTATTACATAACATTTGTTGATGCTCATTCTAGATTCACTTGGTTGTACTTAATTAAAAAGAAATCTGAGGCTCTATCTGTTTTTCAGACTTTTCAGAAAATGATTCATGTGCAGTTTAATGCTACAATTAAGTTTGTGCAATCAGATTGGGGTGGGGAATTCAGGCCATTTACTCAGTATCTTACTAGTCAAAGCATCATACATATATTAATTTGTCCTCACACTCACCATCAAAATGGTGTTATTCAAAGGAAACACAGGTCTATTCCTGATATGGGGCTGTCTATGCTAGCAGCTGCTCACATGCCCCTCAAGTTTTGGGATCATGCCTTTATCACTGCTGTTCATATTTTAAATAGACTACCTTCTTCTGCTATTAATTTTAGAATTCCTTTTACTATTTTGCATTCAAAAGATCCTGATCTTTCTTATTTTAGAGTGTTTGGTTGTGCCTGTTATCCATGTTTAAGACCATTTAATCAGCACAAACTATCATTTAGATCAGATAAATGTGTTTCTTGGTTGCTCTCCTATTCATAAAGGCTATAAATGTTTGACTGCTTCTGTAAAAATTGTAATTAGTAAAGATGTTTTATTTGATGAACTATCTTTTCCTTTCACTAAACACACTGTTTTTGATAACACCATTTCCTCTCATGACTCTACCTCTACTACTATCAATCCTTCTCAATTTCCTCATTATGATGTTCCTGTTTCCTGTCATCATCCTGTTGTTACTCATTCTATTGATCTTGTTTCTAGAGATGCCAGTTTCACTTTCTCCCCTTCCGGTGACAGTCCTGCACATGTGTCTGATTCTCCACATTCTTCCAGTGACAGTCCTACTCAATTGACTGATTCTCCACAAGCTTGTTCTAAAAATGTTTCTGCAGATTTACCTTCTCAGGGTGTTGCTTCGATTCATGACAGTTTCCAGTCCTCTCCTACTTCTGTTGTTCCAATTAATTCCCATTCTATGCAAACTAGAAGCAAAAGTGGTATTTTCAAGCCAAAAGTCTGGACTGCTACTACACCTACTCTTCCTAAATCTTAAAGATGCTTTAGCAAACCCTGATTGAGTGGCAGCTATGAAAGCTGAGTATGATGCTCTTCTTGCCAATAAAACTTGGGTCTTAGTTCCTAGACCTAAACATCGTAAAACAATTGGTTGCAAGTGGGTTTGGCGCATAAAAGAAAATCCTGATGGATCAGTAAATAAACTTAAGGCTCGGTTTGTTGCTAAAGGATTTCATCAGAAACCTGGTTTTGATTTTGATGAAACCTTTTCTCCAGTGGTTAAACCTGCTACTATTCGCTTAGTTCTTACTATTGCTTTAAGTAAAGGCTGGTGTTTAAGGCAAGTTGATGTGAATAATGCCTTTTTAAATGGTGAGCTGGATAATGAGGTCTATATGGAACAGCCCCCAGGTTTTGAAATTGGTGATTCCTCTGTTGTGTGTAAACTTACAAAAGCTCTTTATGGCCTTAAACAGGCTCCTCGAGCCTGGTTTGAAAAACTTGCATCCACTCTATTCAAGCTTCAATTTGTTCAAAGCAAATGTGATCCATCACTGTTTATTCGAAGTTTTAATGGCTCTATTCTGTATGTTCTTGTCTATGTTGATGATATTATCATCACAGGCAATTCTTTATCTGATGTGGAGACTCTCATTAGCTCACTAAATAATGCCTTTGCCTTAAAAGATCTTGGACAGTTGAGCTATTTTCTTGGATTGGAAGTTGTTCATGTGTCTAATGGTTCTTTGCATTTATCTCAGAAAGAAGTATATTTCTGATATTCTTTCCAGAGTTCATATGACTGATGCAAAAAGTATTAATACTCCTATGTAAGCTGGTTTGAAACTGTCAAAGCATGGTTCTGATTACTTTGAGGATCCGTCTCTCCATCGTTCAGTTGTTGGTGCTTTACAATATGCCACAATTACTAGACCTGAGATTTCTTTTAGTGTAAATAAAGCATGTCAATTTCTTGCTCAACCACTAGTCTCTCATTGGAAGTGTGTTAAGCGCATTCTACGCTATCTCAAGGGCACTCTGTCTTGTGGTTTACACATACGTCCTGCCTCACAACTGTGTCTCTATGCTTATTGTGATGCTGATTGGGCTAGTGATCGAGATGATAGGCGTTCCACTTCTGGTGCTGTTGTTTATCTTGGTCCTAATCTCATTTCATGGTGGGATCGTAAGCAACAAGTTGTTTCTAGAAGTAGTACTGAGGCTGAGTAGCGAGCTGTTGCTCAAACTGCAACAAAAATTATTTGGCTTCAGAGTTTGTTACAAGAATTAGGAATTCCTATTCCTTTCATTCCTATCATTCACTATGACAATCAAAGCACCGTGTTGCTTACTCATAATCCTGTGTTACACAATCGCACTAAGCATATGGAGCTTGATATCTTTTTTGTGCGTGAAAGGGTGATTCAGAATCAATTGCAGATTGTTCATATTCCTGCCACAGACCAAATTGCAGATATTCTTACAAAAGCACTTTCTCCTACTCGTTTTGAAGAATTAAAGCATATGCTTACTGTCAAGGCTCTTCCTGCGTTGGATAAATTGTCTTAGATGTTTCATTAGTTCTTTGCATCTAGTTTGCATTATAGGGAAAGTGTTAAGTATGATTGTATTATGAATTACGTGTGCGGCACATCTTCTTTAGAATTCTCGGTGTGCAAGCTTCTATTGTGAGATTAGCTGCACCTAATTAGTTGTTGTATATAAAAGCCTTGTAATTCAGTTAGTTCAGTAATGACAATCTTCACAATTCAAATATTAACAAATTCTCTGATTCTCTTCTATTTTCTTTTCTCGTTACAACTTCTTCTTTTAGTTTCTGGTTCTTATTCATAATTTCAACATACCCAACGGAGAAAATGAACAAGAAGGAGAACTAGAAAGAAATGGACCCGAGAAGCAAAGGAAAAATCCAATGGTGACAATGGGAAGCTAAAACAAGATGGAAAAGAATGACAACAATAAGATCCGGAAAATCATCTGGCCACGGATAAGGAGTCTATGCTTTTTTAAAGAGGATACCATGACTATAATATCACGTTAGAAATATGAAAATAAAAGAGAAAAATATGATATATTGAATGTATGTTGTGTTACATAATAAAAGTCTTATATATAGGACATTTACATAATCATAAAGACTAAAATAATCTTAACTAAAATTCCTAATCACATAATATATATTCTAATAAAGAAAAGATCCTCGTCCAGACATTTTCATGGTATTAATATCACTGAGAATGGAGGCATAGACGCATAGTGATGGAACACACATTCTTATCAACAATAACATGCTTAAACCCCATCTTCCAAGCTAAGTCTAAACCAAGATTTTTTGGTTCTACTCTTTGGTTAGTATCACAACTGTTACTAAGAGTACTTTAATACCAATGAACCCGTGAGACTAATCCTGCACGAGGTCGCGTTCCTATGCCTCTCCCAGCGAAGTGTGTTAATCGGGAATCGAATCTGAAACTTCTTAGTCTCAGGCTTCATTCCCAAATACTCAAGTTGGCTGAATAACATCACTTGAGCTAACCCCCATTGGTCTAAACCAAGATAAATGCCCAAGATCTACTGTTTTCTCAAATTCACCATTTTTTTAATAATAAATCACTTTTTATTTTTACTTTTCTTTATTTATTTTTTATTTAAATAATCACACACTACAACAAAAACATTTTTAGCGGCATTTATTTTGCTTTTTGGTGGCATTTTTATCAACATTTAGCCAACGATATATGCAATGTCACTAAAGGTTTTGACGACATTTATAGAAAAAATAATGATTAAGAGACCTATATTGAGAGACCTACACATAGGATCTTGACATTTATTATTTATTAAGTTAAAAAAATAAAATAAAAAAATTTAAATGACAAATATCAAAATCTTATGTGTAGGCTTGTGTGTAGGCCTTTTTATATAGGACTCTAAATAATTTTTTTTATAGAAAATGCTGGTAAAGGCCCAATTAATTACCGCTAAAAGACACAAGTTTTAACGGCATTTATTTATGATTTGATGGCACTTGATATTGCCGCTAAAACCGATTAAAATAGCATGGCATTTACCATTGGTTTTTTTTTAATAAAAATAATAAAATTATGCAACTTAAAGTAGAAATTACACAATCCTTCATGTGATATTTTTTATTTTAATCAACAAAAACAAATATTATTAACCTTGGAGTATCAATGATATTCAAGTATCATGGTACATAGTCTACAAAACAACAATGGCGCTTAATACACTTACATGAAGCTATGACTACATAGTCTACTTTTGCTTTCCACATAGTATACTTTTGCCTTCAATAGTATTGAAGAAATGCATTCTAATACACAAGACTTTAGCAATTGCTATTCTAATATATCTTGCTCTTTCCATTGCCAATTGTAAACTTCTTTTTTTTTACATTGCCAACGTGGTTGACCACCTACAAGGTAAATGCAGTGCAAAAAATGAAAAAGCATGCAGAAAAACATTAGCATAAGCATAGAAAGACAGCATAAACATTAGCATACAGCAGAGATTAGCAACACAGATATCCTCACAGCATCTTAAAACAAAGTACGAATTGAATTGGAATGACACAAGTATAAGCTTATATGCACAGCTTAAGTTACTTATGCATGTTTTAGAATGACACAAGCTAAAATGCTATTGTAAAATTCATATTAATATTCTCATAAAATGCTATTGTGCAACTTCTAAAGGATAAAATTATGACTAAACTTACTGTAACATCCCAAACTTAATTAATAGTGTAATCTATGTTGTGATGGTCTTAGGGTAGAAGAAATGAGGATATAAGTTAGAAACTTGGCCAAATATGCATGTAACCTTAGGTTTAAAACATAGAAACTTAGGAAATTTAGGATAACAAGATTGGTAGCTCAAAACATAAATTCCACCATTGGATGTGAAGTAAAGTTAGTGAGGAAGCTTGCTTTAAAATTTGAGGAAGATCCAACGGGTAACGAAGAAGTTATGGTCTTTCAAAGTACTGGATACTGCAAAATTATGCAGCTTAATCGATTAACCTGTTGGCTAATCGATTAAGGTCAGATAGTGTGAAAAAGGTTAATCGATTAAGTAAACTCTTAATCGATTAAATCGTGTGCTGATGAAAAAAAATAAAGGCACACACACCTTAGTTTCTTGCCAAGTCCGAATTTCTCTCCTAGGGCTCCAACTTCTCCACTTCAAGATCAATCAAGACACAAGTTGTGCACCCATTTCCATCATCCAATCTCTTTCCCTCTTGCTCCAAGTAAGTATTCAAGCCTTGGTTTCTTCTCCCTCTTCCATTCGAATTTTCCCTCTCTTCCCATCCATGGGGGTTTTCATTTCTAAGCATAGAACCTTCACTTTTCCATGGGGCTTGGCTTGAGAATCATGGAATGAGTAATAATCTTCATTTTGGTGGATTTATAATAGGTTCCATCCCCTCTTGTGGATTTTGAGCTTTTAGGTGGGCAAACTCAAGCATAGGGCACTTGGAATCTCTTTGCCCTTAAGTGTGTGAGGTAAGAGGGTGGGTATTGGCTTGTCCTAGGGAAGAAGTTCTAATTAGTATATAAGAGCTTGCTAAGAGTTAATTGTTTTTATGGTGTTATTAAGAACCCTAGGTTAGTGAAGTAATAGGATATTTGATTTAGGTAAAGACATTAAAAAGAAAATTTAGAGAAATGTATATGAGCTATGTATGTGCTAAATGTTCTTGATATTAAATGGTGATTGAGTTTGTGAATATTTGTTAAAGTGAGCAATTGATTTAATTTGTGAACTATTTGGAATGTATGTAGATTTTGCTTTTATGTGATAATGCAAGTAGTGTTGCCAATGATTCTAAGTATGATAAATAATTTGAATGTAACTAAATAGAATTATAAAAATGATTAAGGTTGCAGCTATGATTGATCCTTGGGACACACCGACCCATTAGGTGCCCTGTTAGGTGACTGTGAATTCAATGCTCCTAATTATGTGGATTATGTTTTGATGATGACAAAATAATTAACAAATCATGCCTTGAAGATATTGCAACATCAACATCAACAAGAAGTCAAGAAAAGAAGACAAGTGCCCAATCATTCTCAATCAAATATTAATTGTAAATTTCTAATTTATGTTGAGAGTGGTTGAGAGTGGGTAGAAATAGTTAGTCTCTTCTAGGAATAAATTTTTATATGTTTATTAAGTTGAGATTGACCAAAAATTAATACTTGAGAGGAAAAATAAAATTGAAAAATAATTTTTCCCATATCTGATCAAAATACTCGAGTATTTTGATAAAGACTCGAGTATATACTCGAGTATTTATAGAAAAACTCGAGTATTTGTGCCAGGTCAGCAATTATGACCGTTAGTCTTGTTCGTGCACCAATTCACTCGTGACCGACCAAAAAGACTCGAGTATTTACCAAAAGACTCGAGTATTTTTGTCCAGTCAGCAAAAATGAACGTTGGAGAGACTCAAAAACTCAATTGAGGGCATTTGAGTCTCATCCAACCCCAAGAGAGAATTCAGAACCTTATTGTAAAATTTCTCTTTGAATTTGTGCAAGAACAAACAAGACAACAACACATCATTGATTCAAGCTTTCTTAATTTCCTCTTCTCAAGTGTTAATTCCCAAAAAGCTCAACTTCTCACTCATATTGTCATTTTATTCCAAGTTGAGTTTTTAGGCCTCAATTCTTACATTGAGTTGTGCTTATTTGTGCTAATCCATTGTGAGATTAGTAATACACATACAAAAAGCTTGATTATTCAAAGTCTTGGATTGTTCCCAAGCAAACCCTAAGTGGCTTAGGGTGTTGGAAGTCTTGAGAGGTTCTCAAGCACAAGACTAGGAAGTTCCTAGCCCGGTGGAGTTTCTTGAAGGGAGTTCAAGGAAGCTTTGTGAAGAGTTCTTCAATCACCGGAATCAAATTGGGGTAGAAATCAAGAGTTTGGTACACTCTTGAAAGGGTTAGGTTGAGTGAGGCCATTCTCAAGCAATCCTTTGTAATTTCTAACAATTTGATTATTAATAGAAACTCCTAAGTGATTAGGAGGACTGGATGTAGCTCATTGTTGGAGTGAACCAGGATAAAATTGCTTGAGTGTTGGTTTATTGCTTTTAATCTACTTTCTAGCTCAATAGACTTAAGTCATTTCAATCAATTAGGATTTATACAATTAGGTAGCAAGTTCAAGGAATCTTTGTGTTTAAAAGTTATTTAGATTGCTTGCTATTCTGTTGGATAAGTTCCTGTTTATTATTGAATTGATTTGAGTTAAATTGCTGAATTTTCGTTTCTGGTTTTTCTGCTATCTGATAGGAAAAACTCGAGTATTTCAGAAAAGACTCGAGTTGTTCATCACTGAAAAACTCGAGTATTTCACAAAAGACTCGAGTCTTTTGTGTCTGATTCCAGAAAATTCAGTCTTAGCTCCATTCTTCAATTATCAATCGAAATATTTGGTATTAGTGCTTCAAAATACTATTCACCCCCCCTCTAGTATTTGCTTAGCCCGCTTGTTGGTTTCCAACAAGTGGTATCAGAGCTCGGTCGAAAGATCGAGTGTAACAACTTTTTCGAAAAAGATCCTTTTGGAAACTAAATGGGCTCTAGCAATAACTTTGGTGGAGAAGGAGCTTCAATAAACCGTCCTCCACTATTTAATGGTGAAGGATATGTTTATTGGAAAACTCGCATGAAAGTTTTTATTGAAGCAATTGATATGGATATTTGGGATGCAATTGAAAATGGTCCTTTCATTCCCAAAAAGAAAATAAATGATGAAATTGTTGAAATTCCAAGGAGTAGTTGGAATGATGATGAAAAGAGAAAAGTTTCATTTGATTTAAAAGCTAAAAACATCATCTTTTCGGCCTTATCCCATGATGAATTTTATAGAGTTTCCCAATGTAAATCGGCAAAAGAAATGTGGGATACTTTGCAAGTCACACATGAGGGAACAAGTGAGGTTAGAGATGCAAGATTGAATTCTCTAACTCACGAATATGAATTGTTCCACATGTTGCCAAATGAAACCATTAGTGACTTGCAAAGGCGATTCTCTCACATTGTTAATCATTTGATTTCCTTGGGAAAAGTATTTCGCAATGGTGAAACTACTAACAAAATTCTAAGATGTCTTGATAGGAGTTGGCAACCCAAGGTAACCGCCATCAAGGAATCTAGAGACATAAATAGCATGGACTTAGCCACTTTGTTTGGCAAACTCCAAGAGCATGAGATGGAGCTTACAAGACTTGGGATGCATGAGGAATCAGACAAAAAGAAAAAGGGCATAGCACTCAAAGCTTCAACTAAAGCTACAAAAGAAGTTGAAGAGTGCTCTACAAGTGGAGATTCCGATGGTGAACCAAATCAAGAAGAATTTGGGATGTTTGTGAAAAGATTCAACAAATTTTTCAAAGGGAAGAAAGGTGGATCTTCATCCAATTTTAAGAGAACCAAAGACTCCAAACAAAGAGAAAAGAGTACCAATGATGGAGTTAAGTGTCATGAATGTGGAGGGATTGGTCACATAAGAATGGAATGTGCCACATTCTTGAAGAAGAATGACAAGAAGACCCAAGAGACCAAAGGGAAGCGTGCATACATTGTTTGGGATGCACCGGAAAAGAGCAATGAATCATCTTCAAGTAGCTCCGGTGATGAAAATGCAAACCTTTGTCTCATGGCCAAGAATAATCATGAGTCCTCATCATGAGCTAATCATGGCATGAGTGAAAGTGATGATGAGGTAACCTCTAGCTCTTCTTGTTCATCTTCAAACTCCATTTCATATGATGATTTGCAAGAAGCTTACAATGAAATGTTAATTCAATTTAAAAGGCTTGCTAAAATTAATAAGGAAAAAGGAAAGAAAATTTTGGATTTTCAACATGAAATTGATGAATTGCAAAAATCTATAAATGAGTTGAAACTTCAAAATGAATCCTTGGAACTTATTAATTCTAGTCATCAAAGTGATTGTGCAAATCATGAGGGAATTATCACTTCATGTGAGAGATGTGATGATCTTGAAAAAGAAGTGAAAGAGTTGAAAAACAAACTCACAATCTCACATAGTGATAGAAACCTCAACCGGTTGTTGAACTCTCAAAGACATAATCACAACAAAACCGGTTTAGGATATGTTCATAAAAAGGACAAAAAGTACAAGATGGTTGGAACATTTTCTAAGAAAAACTCATCAAAGAGACCAACTTGTACTTATTGTGGAAAAGTTGGACATATCAACATTGAGTGCCATATTAAGAAGTTTGAAATGAATAAGGGAACTTATATGTGGATTAAGAAGGGAGAAAGTCCCAACACTAACCCTAAGGGACCCAACATTGTTTGGGTACCCAAAATGAAAAAGTGATTTCATTTTGTAGGTGTGTCTTCGAACGGGAAAACAATTGTGGTATCTTGATAGTGGATGTTCGAAGCACATGACGGGAGATAAGCGGCACTTCATTGAGCTTACTCCAAAGGAAAAGGGTTATGTCACTTATGGGGACAACAACAAAGGCAAAATCCTTGGTATTGGTAAAATCGGAAACTCTTCAAACTTGATTATTGATAATGTGCTCTATGTTCAAGGATTAGAACATAATCTCTTGAGCATAAGCCAATTATGTGATATTGGCAATCATGTAGTTTTTACCTCTACCCATTGCCTCATTAAAAGTGACAAAGATGAATCAATCAAATTTGTTGGTAGAAGGTCAAATAATACTTACTTAGTTGATTTGAACAAAGTCACTTCTTTGGTCTCTACTTGTTTAGTGAGCAAAGAAAATGACACTTGGTTATGGCATCGTAGGACCGCTCATATAAATGTAAACCAATTGAAGAAAATTCAATCTAAAGATCTAGTAGTTGGTTTACCAAAGCTAAATTTTTCTATTGAAGGTGTTTGTTCCCCTTGCAAGAAATGTAAACAAACTAAAAACACCTTTGGATCAAAAATGGTTATGTCCACATCAAGGCCATTAGAAATGCTTCATATGGACTTGTTTGGACCATCACAAATAAAAAGCTTTGGTGGCAACTATTATGCATTGGTGATTGTTGATGACTTCTCTAGGTTTACTTGGACTTTATTTTTAACTACTAAGAGTGAGACCTACAAATCTTTTAAACATCATGTCAAACTTTTGCAAAACCAAGTAAATCAAAAAGTAATTATTATTCGAACCGATCATGGTGGTGAATTCGAAAACCACAAATTTGATAGATTTTGTGCTAAAAATGGTATTGAGCATCAATTCTCCGCACCAAGGACTCCGGAACAAAACGGAGTGGTAGAGCGGAAAAATAGGGTGCTAGAGGAACTTGCTAGAACCATGTTAAATGATTCTCAAGTACCTCAATATTTTTGGGCCGATGCCGTCAATACGGCTTGTTATGTTTTAAATCGTATTTTGATAAGGCCCTCTTTGGATAAAACCCCCTATGAACTTTACAAGGGAAGAAAGCCAAATATATCTCATTTTCATGTCTTCGGATGCCAAGTTTTTGTTTTAAATAATGGAAAAGAACACCTTGGCAAGTTTGATTCCAAATCCGATGAAGGCATATTTTTAGGCTATTATTCTCATAGTAAAGCTTATAGAATTTTCAATAAAAGAACTTTAACTATTGAGGAATCAATTCATGTGGTTTTTAATGAGTCTTCAAAAGAAGATAGTGTTTTATGTGATGCTAGTGAAGATGGCATTGTCTTTTCAAAAGAAGAAAAAGAGAGAGAGAATTCAAAAGTTGATGAAGGAGAAGTAAGGGAAGAACTTCCTCCAACTTGGAAATCGGTCAAGGCTCATCCTATAGACAAAGTCATAGGAGATATGTCAAAGGGAGTACTTACTCGTAGGTCTATTCAAAACATTTGCCACTATGTCTCATTTGTTTCTCAAATTGAACCCGATTCAATTAAAAAGGCCATTGAGGATGATCATTGGGTTCTTGCTATGCAAGAAGAATTAAACCAATTTGAAAGAAATGAAGTTTGGGATCTAGTCCCTAAACCCGATGATCATACCATAATTGGTACTAAATGGATTTATAGAAACAAACTTGATGAATCCGGGTTGATTATAAGAAACAAAGCTAGACTAGTAGCTCAAGGGTACAACCAAGAGGAAGGTATCGATTATGATGAGACCTTTGCTCCGGTTGCACGTCTTGAAGCAATCCGAAATTTACTTGCTTATGCTTCAATCATGAAATTCACTTTATATCAAATGGATGTTAAAAGTGCTTTCTTGAATGGGTTTATAAATGAAGAAGTGTATGTCAAACAACCCCCCGGTTTTGAAAATAGTGAATTTCCAAACCATGTTTATAAATTGAAAAAGGCACTCTATGGATTGAAACAAGCTCCTAGAGCTTGGTATGATCGATTGAGTTCCTTTCTATTAGAAAACAAGTTTCAAAGAGGGAAGGTTGATAATACACTATTTATTTATAAAACCAAGGATGACATTTTGTTAGTACAAATCTATGTTGATGATATCATTTTCGGTGCTACTAACGTGTCTCTTTGTAGAAAGTTTTCAAATTTGATGAAAAAGGAATTTGAAATGTCAATGATGGGAGAACTCAAGTTCTTCCTAGGCTTACAAATAAAGCAAGTCAAGGAGGGGATATTTGTGCATCAAGGGAAATATTGCAAAGAGCTCCTTGAGAAATTCGGATTGGACAAGTGCAAGGAAGCCTACACTCCAATGAGCACATCATGCTACCTAGACAAGGATGAACAAGGTACACCGGTTGATGTTAGTAAGTATAGGGGTATGATAGGTAGTCTCCTATATCTCACTGCATCTAGACCGGATATTATGTTTAGTGTATGCATGTGTGCTAGATTTCAAGCTAATCCTAAAGAATCTCACCTATCCACAGTTAAACATATATTTAAGTATCTAAAAGGAACAATTAACAATGGTTTATGGTATCCTGCTGATGCCAATCTTTGTTTAGTTGGTTACTCGGATTCCGACTTCGCCGGATGCAAGCTTGATCGCAAAAGCACCAGTGGTACTTGCCATTTCTTGGGAAGTTCATTGGTGTCATGGTTTTCTAAAAAGCAAGCTTGTGTCGCTCTTTCTACCGCCGAAGCGGAATATATCGCAGCCGGTAGTTGTTGTGCTCAACTGTTATGGATGAAATAACAATTATCGGATTTTGGTTTGAAACTTGAAAATATTCCGATTAGATGCGATAACACGAGTGCAATCAATTTGACTAAGAATCCGGTGTATCACTCAAGAACTAAACACATTGAAATAAGACATCATTTTTTAAGAGATCATGTACAAAAGGGTGATTGCACAATTGAATTTGTTAGTACCACAAATCAATTAGCCGACATTTTTACAAAACCTCTACCAAGGGACACCTTTTATCATATTAGGAGAGAACTTGGTATTTTAGATGAAGCTAATATAGGCTAATTGCATTGTGTGTCATTTTTGGAAAATCACCATATTAGTCTTACTCTAATGTGTTATTGATTCTTAGTTAAATTGTCCTTGATGATATTTGAAATTGTATATGTTAATTGTGTGTGACTCTGTACTGTATTCCAAGTTGGTAGTGAAGCATTTGTGTTTGATTTGTGTTTGGTCTTTTAAAACTGAGTTTCTACTTTCTGTTCTGTCAAAATACTCGAGTTTTTACAAAAACACTCGAGTATTTTAATTCAAAATTAAATCAGTTTTAAATTGAAAAAGTTTTTAATCAGGGTCTGAGAAAAATACTCGAGTTTTTCTCCAAACACTCGAGTCTTTATTAAATTACTCGAGTGTTTTTCAAAACACTTGAGTCTTTCGAAACCCCCAATTTTTGAACTTTCAGACCAAACTCGAGTATTTTCCAAAAACTCGATTATTTTGCCCTTCCCTGAAATTTGAACTTTCGGACCAAACTCGAGTTTTTACGTTTTTACTCGAGTTTTCTGGGGAAATCTGGGCTGAGTCATGAACGACTCGAGTATATTCTCAAACACTCAAGTATTTTGCAACGAACAACTCGAGTATTGTTGAATATACTCGAGTATTTTGGCGAATTTATATATACTCCAGCCCCCACAAACTCGAGTTTCACGAACCCCTTTCTCTTCTCTCTCGGTTTTCTCATATCTCTCTCCTCAAAACTCCGATTTTACTCAAATTTTTGCCAAATCTTACTAGTTTTACATCCTCTAATCACTTTTCTACCATTATTTCAACAAATTTCAACACTTTTCAACCTCAAATCCGTCACCCCCCTTTTAAAACCCTAATTTCAAAAACTCCTATTTTCACATCAATTCATCTATGGCTTCTTCATCTGGCAAAGGAAAGAGAGTAAGGTTTGCTGACTCATCTTCCGAGGAGGAAATTTCCGACTACTATCAAGAGGATGAACGCTTGGAAAGGATGGAAGGCTTTGCCACCAGAGAATTCGGAGTAATCACATGGATCAATAGTACTTTCCTTGAGAGTAAGGGTTTCCATTTTGTTACTAACCTTAGATATCAGAAACTGATTCAATTTCTGGAATTTCATGGACCTATTTATCCTAGGTTAGTTAGAACATTCTATGCAAACCTTAGGCTAAAGGACAATGTCATAGAAACAATGGTTGAGGGTGTTCGTTTTAAAATTAGCACTAAGGACCTCTTTGTAGCTTTTGGGACAACCCGTCACGGGGACAATTCTCTAAAGGCCGATGCGGACGGCATTTTTCAAAGTTGTTTGCGCCCCGGTCGTGTATGGACCGAAGGAGTTAAGCATTCCTCATACATGACTGTCCAATCTAGGGTGCTGCATTATATTGTTTGTCATCAATTAGTGCCTCAAACCTCACCCAATTATGCCAAACCCACAAACAATGAACTTAGGCTTCTTAGTGCCATTCTGAACAATGAGAAGCTGAACTGGAGTCGCATAATTTTGGATAGAATGCTCCTTGCTGCTAAGTCTAAACACCCAAAAACCCTGCCCTATGCCATGCATGTTTGTTATCTGTTGAGTTACTTCAAGGTGCCTATCCCACGCAATGAAGAGAAAAAGACTCTTCATGTGAACCAGCATTGCCTCAACAAAGGCACCTTGAGTCACCAGGACATGGCATTCCATGAACCCTCTGGCCAATACTTGTACCGATCTGATATTGCTGAGCTAGAGAGGGTTGCGAATGTGGCAGCTCAACAAGGGATGGATGCCCATCAGATGGAAGAGGAAGCTACTGCATTTGCCCAGGCTGAAGAAGGGGATCCTATTGATCAGATTAACTTTGATGACTTTGCTGGATCTCAATCTGGGTTTGACAACTCGGGCTGGAGAGAGAATGTGATCACACGTCTGGACACTTTAGATGGGAGAATGGACTCCCTTGTGCATGCTTTGGACAGCCAGCGTGATGATTTTGTTAGCTTAGACACTAGGATGAGTGCAGAGTCTGCCATGTTTTATTCTCATTTGGATCAGCACTCGGCCCAGATTAATGCCCGCCTGGACCAGCAGTCAGGGGAGATGCACCGCCGGTTTGATGAGATGATGGCGGCCTTCTCTCGATTTTATCCTCCTCCAGATGATCCAGCTCCTTCGATGTTTTGATGATGTTGACCTTTGCAGTCTATCTTAGTTTTCATTCTGTTTTTATCATATTGGTCTTTGTTACATTTTCTGTATTTTTGAGAACTTGGTGTTTTGAGACTTTGGGTTTATTATTGCACCTTTGATTTGGACCTTTTATGATGTTTTTATGTTAATGAATTTGGTTTTCATTATGATGTTTGTGCAAAGCTTCAGGGGGAGCTCTTTATATTTATTATTAAGTCTATTTTTTTGCATAGTTGGTTATGGGGTTTTCCGATTCTGCACCTCTCCTCCCTTGATCTTTTTCTAAATTGTTACATCTTTTTGGCGTATGACAAAAAGGGGGAGAGATATTACACTTGTCTTGTCTTGATATTGTTGCACCTAAAATCTCTAATTATGGTATATACTCTGATAATTGTTAAATTCTCTAATACCATAGGCTTGGTGCTAAAATTAAATTGTCATAACATCTTGCTCAAGCTGAATTTTTAGATAGGTGAAAAGTATCATATAGTGAGGGGGAGTTGCATCTCCAAGTGGATCAAGCTTAACAAATGGATCAAGTGTTAATTATTTTGTCATCACCAAAAAGAGGGAGATTGTGAATTCAATGCTCCTAATTATGTGGATTATGTTTTGATGATGACAAAATAATTAACAAATCATGCCTTGAAGATATTGCAACATCAACATCAACAAGAAGTCAAGAAAAGAAGACAAGTGCCCAATCATTCTCAATCAAATATTAATTGTAAATTTCTAATTTATGTTGAGAGTGGTTGAGAGTGGGTAGAAATAGTTAGTCTCTTCTAGGAATAAATTTTTATATGTTTATTAAGTTGAGATTGACCAAAAATTAATACTTGAGAGGAAAAATAAAATTGAAAAATAATTTTTCCCATATCTGATCAAAATACTCTAGTATTTTGATAAAGACTCGAGTATATACTCGAGTATTTATAGAAAAACTCGAGTATTTGTGCCAGGTCAGCAATTATGACCGTTAGTCTTGTTCGTGCACCAATTCACTCGTGACCGACCAAAAAGACTCGAGTATTTACCAAAAGACTCGAGTATTTTTGTCCAGTCAGCAAAAATGAACGTTGGAGAGACTCAAAAACTCAATTGAGGGCATTTGAGTCTCATCCAACCCCAAGAGAGAATTCAGAACCTTATTGTAAAATTTCTCTTTGAATTTGTGCAAGAACAAACAAGACAACAACACATCATTGATTCAAGCTTTCTTAATTTCCTCTTCTCAAGTGTTAATTCCCAAAAAGCTCAACTTCTCACTCATATTGTCATTTTATTCCAAGTTGAGTTTTTAGGCCTCAATTCTTACATTGAGCTGTGCTTATTTGTGCTAATCCATTGTGAGATTAGTAATACACATACAAAAAGCTTGATTATTCAAAGTCTTGGATTGTTCCCAAGCAAACCCTAAGTGGCTTAGGGTGTTGGAAGTCTTGAGAGGTTCTCAAGCACAAGACTAGGAAGTTCCTAGCCCGGTGGAGTTTCTTGAAGGGAGTTCAAGGAAGCTTTGTGAAGAGTTCTTCAATCACCGGAATCAAATTGGGGTAGAAATCAAGAGTTTGGTACACTCTTTAAAGGGTTAGGTTGAGTGAGGCCATTCTCAAGCAATCCTTTGTAATTTCTAACAATTTGATTATTAGTAGAAACTCCTAAGTGATTAGGAGGACTGGATGTAGCTCATTGTTGGAGTGAACCAGGATAAAATTGCTTGAGTGTTGGTTTATTGCTTTTAATCTACTTTCTAGCTCAATAGACTTAAGTCATTTCAATCAATTAGGATTTATACAATTAGGTAGCAAGTTCAAGGAATCTTTGTGTTTAAAAGTTATTTAGATTGCTTGCTATTCTGTTGGATAAGTTCCTATTTATTATTGAATTGATTTGAGTTAAATTGCTGAATTTTCGTTTCTGGTTTTTCTGCTATCTGATAGGAAAAACTCGAGTATTTCAGAAAAGACTCGAGTTGTTCATCACTGAAAAACTCGAGTATTTCACAAAAGACTCGAGTCTTTTGTGTCTGATTCCAGAAAATTCAGTCTTAGCTCCATTCTTCAATTATCAATCGAAATATTTGGTATTAGTGCTTCAAAATACTATTCACCCCCCTCTAGTATTTGCTTAGCCCGCTTGTTGGTTTCCAACAGTGACAAGTTACCCATTAGGTCCAAATGACCCATCCAGGTGAAAATGACCTATTTGGCCCCGTAAATGACCCGTTAGGCGGGTGTACCCGATGGATCAATCATGCTGCACAAATAATAAAGGAATATAAAAGAGAAAGAGTATAGGTGGAAGTAAAAGTTAAAATTATGTTTTATTAGTCCTAACGGGTGTCAACCGTGGCCTAATAGGTGGAAATGACCTGGATTGGGTGAAAATCCTAGTGGGTGAGAAATGACCTAACAGGTGCGCTAATCCCTAATGGAAATAAAAAGATGAAAGTGATGTGAATAATGAAAGTGATAAAGAGATGAAAATGTTGAAAAGATGAAAAGATGTCAAGAATGAAAGAGATGAAAAGTGAAACAAAATGATAAGTAATGAGAAATACGAATGAAAAATGAAATGGATTGCTAAAATGGGGTTGCATAATGTGTGTATGTGGATAAATTGTACTATATGATCTAATTGATAATTGTGCTATAAGAAAAAGGACGGTAGCCTCCGGATGTGCACTGATTACAGGCAGCTGAATGCAGTGACGGTGAAGAATAAGTATCTGCTTCCTCGCATTGATGATTTGCTTGATCAGCTACGAGGTGCAGCAGTATTTTCTAAAATTGATCTCCGATCGGGATACCATCAAATTCGTATCCGTGAGGAGGATGTTCCTAAAACTGCATTTAGGACGCGGTATGGGCATTCTGAATATGTTGTGATGCCATTTGGTCTGACTAACGCTCCTGCAGTGTTTATGGATTATATGAATAGAATCTTCATGCCTTATTTGGATTCTTTTGTAATAGTGTTCATTGATGATATTCTCATCTATTCTAAGAGTCCAAGTGAGCATGAGGAACATTTGAGGATCGTGCTACAGGTTCTCAAAGAAAAACAATTGTATGCAAAGCTTTCCAAGTGTAGTTTTTGGTTGAATGAAGTTCAATTCCTTGGTCATGTTATTTCTGCTCAGGGAGTTGCAGTAGATCCCTCCAAGGTGGAAGCAGTGTTGAAGTGGGAGAGACCCACAACAGTGACAGAAATCCTGAGTTTTCTTGGTATGGCAGGGTATTATCGGAGATTCATTGAAGGATTCTCCAAGCTGGCTCTTCCACTGACTATGTTGACAAGAAAAGATGTTCCTTATCAGTGGTCCCAACAGTGTGAAGACAGTTCCAAGAGTTGAAGAGGAGACTGACTAGCTCACCGGTCTTAGTTTTACCGGATCCGACCCGACCTTTTGATGTTTATTGTGATGCCTCAAAGCAAGGTTTGGGTTGTGTGCTCATGCAGCAGGGCAAAGTCATAGCGTATGCGTCTAAACAGTTGAGACAGCATGAACAGAATTACCCAACACACGATCTGGAGTTAGCAGCTGTTGTTTTTGCATCAAAAATTTGGAGACATTATTTGTATGGCACGAAGTTTGAAGTCTTCAGTGATCACAAAAGTCTTCGCTATCTCTTTGATCAGAAAGATTTGAATATGAGACAGAGGAGATGGATGGAGTTTCTGAAAGATTATGATTTCCATCTTCAATACCATCCGGGTAAAGCTAATGTGGTAGCTGATGCGCTAAGTCGCAAGACTTTGCATGTTAGCAACATGATGGTGAAAGAGATGCAGCTGATTCAGGAGTTCAGTGATCTCAACTTGAACATGCTGGTGAATGAGAAAAGTATTGTTCTGTAAAAGTTGCAGGTCAATAGTGAGATGATGGATTCGATTAAGGAAAGGCAAGCAGATGATGAAGAGCTCCATAAGTTGTTGGAAGGAGCAGCAAGTAAAGAGGAACCTGATTTCATCAAGGGAGCAGATGGAATCATCAGATTTAGAGGTAGAATATGTGTTCCAATGGACTTCCAGATTCGAAAAGACATATTGTGGGAAACTCACCAAACGAAAATGAGTTTCCATCCCGGTACAAGAAAGATGTATCAGGATTTGAAGAAGATCTATTGGTGGCCAGGGTTGAAGTCTGATGTGGCCGACTATGTGTCTCACTGTTTGACTTGTCAGAAGGTGAAGATTGAGCATCAAAAGTTAGGTGGTCCATTGCGATCACTTGACATCCCTGAATGGAAATGGGATAGCATAGCCATTGACTTTGTGACGGGTCTACCTAGAACTGCTGCAGGTTGTGATGGTGTATGGGTTGTTGTAGACCGTTTAACAAAGTGTGCTCACTTTATCCCGATCCATAAGAAGTACACACTGGAGAAGTTGACACAGTTGTATATTCGGGACATAGTGAAGCTTCATGGTGTGCCTTCTAGTATTGTGTCTGATCGTGATCCACGGTTTCTATCCAGATTTTGGCAAAGTCTTCAACAGGCCTTGGGTACTAAGTTGAAGTTTAGTACAGTCTATCATCCTCAAAGTGATGGGCAGTCTGAGCGTACTATTCAGACTTTGGAGGATCTGTTGAGGGCTTGTGTTCTAGAGCAGGCTGGGAGCAGTTGTTGCCATTGATGGAGTTCACGTATAATAACAGCTTTCATTCTTGCATTGACATGGCACCTTTTGAGGCACTCTATGGTAGAAAGTGTAGAACGCCTCTTTGTTGGTTCCAGATTGGGGAGAACTTGTTGACGGGACCGGAATTGGTGCAAGAAACCACTGAGAAGATCACTATGATAAAGAATAAGATGAAGACTTCTCAAGATAGGCAGAAGAGTTATGCAGATAAGCGTAGGAGACCCCTAGAGTTTGATGTGGGTGATCATGTATTCTTGAGGGTATCCCCTACCACTGGCATTGGTCGGGCAATCAAGTCAAAGAAGCTGACTCCAAGGTTTGTTGGACCCTATAAGATTCTGGAAAGAGTTGGACCTTTGGCGTACAGGATTGTTTTGCCTCCACATTCGTCTAGGCTTCATGGTGTATTTCATGTTTCTCAGCTGAGGAAGTACATTCATGATCCCTCTCATGTGGTAGCAGCTGATGATTTGCCCTTGAAGGAGAATCTTACTTTTGAGGTTCTTCCAATCAAAATTGAGGATAGGCAGATAAAGCAACTCAGAGGCAAGGAAATTCCACTGGTGAAGGTGATTTGGAGTAGAAACAATGTGGAGGAAACTACTCGGGAACTGGAGAACAAGATGAAGGAGTCTTATCCGCAGTTGTTTCAGGACAGCTGAATTTCGAGGACGAAATTCTGGTAAGTGGGAGAGAATTGTAACATCCAAAACTTAATTAATAGTATAATCTATGTTGTGATGGTCTTAGGGTAGAAGAAATGAGGATATAAGTTAGAAACTTGGCCAAATATGCATGTAATCTTAGGTTTAAAACAAAGAAACTTAGGGAATTTAGGGTAACAAGATTGGTAGCTCAAAACATAAATTCCACCATTGGATGTGAAGTAGAGTTGGTGAGGAAGCTTGCTTTAAAATTTGAGGAAGATCCAACGGGTAACGAAGAAGTTATGGCCTTTCAAAGTACTGGATACTGCAAAATTATGCAGCTTAATCGATTAACCTATTGGCTAATCGATTAAGGCCAGACAGTGTGTAAGAGGTTAATCGATTAAGTAAACTCTTAATCGATTAAATAATGTGCTGATGAAAAAAAATAAAGGCACACACACCTTAATTTCTTGCCAAGTCCGAATTTCTCTCCTAGGGCTCCAACTTCTCCACTTCAAGATCAATCAAGACACAAGTTGTGCACCCATTTCCATCTTCCAATCTCTTTCCCTCTTGCTCCAAGTAAGTATTCAAGCCTTGGTTTCTTCTCCCTCTTCCATTCGAATTTTCCCTCTCTTCCCATCCATGGGGGTTTTCATTTCTAAGCATAGAACCTTCACTTTTCCATGGGGCTTGGCTTGAGAATCATGGAATGAGTAATAATCTTCCTTTTGGTGGCTTTATAATAGGTTTCATCCCCTCTTGTGGATTTTGAGCTTTTTGGTGGGCAAACTCAAGCATAGGGCACTTCGAATCTCTTTGCCCTTAAGTGTGTGAGGTAAGGGGGTGGGTATTGGCTTGTCCTAGGGAAGAGGTTCTAATTAGTATATAAGAGCTTGCTAAGAGTTAATTGTTTTTATGGTGTTATTAAGAACCCTAGGTTAGGGAAGTAATAGGATATTTGATTTAGGTAAAGACATTAAAAAGAAAATTTAGAGAAATTTATATGAGCTATGTATGTGCTAAATGTTCTTGATATTAAATGTTGATTGAGTTTGTGAATATTTGTTAAAGTGAGCAATTGATTTAATTTGTGAACTATTTGGAATGTATGTAGATTTTGCTTTTATGTGATAATGCAAGTAGTGTTGCCAATGATTCTAAGTATGATAAATAATTTGAATGTAACTAAATAGAATTATAAAAATGATTAAGGTTGCAGCTATGATTGATCCTTGGGACACACCGACCCATTAGGTGCCCTGTTAGGTGACAAGTTACCCATTAGGTCCAAATGACCCATCCAGGTGAAAATGACCTATTAGGCCCCGTAAATGACCCGTTAGGCGGGTGTACCCAATGGATCAATCATGCTGCACAAATAATAAAGGAATATAAAAGAGAAAGAGTATAGGTGGAAGTAAAAGTTAAAATTATGTTTTAGTCCTAATGGGTGTCAACCGTGGCCTAATAGGTGGAAATGACCTAGATTGGGTGAAAATCCTAGTGGGTGAAAATTGACCTAACAGGTGCGCTAATCCCTAATGGAAATAAAAAGATGAAAGTGATGTGAATAATGAAAGTGATAAAGAGATGAAAATGTTGAAAAGATGAAAAGATGTCAAGAATGAAAGAGATGAAAAGTGAAACAAAATGATAAGTAATGAGAAATACGAATGAAAAATGAAATGGATTGCTAAAATGGGGTTGCATAATGTGTGTATGTGGATAAATTGTGCTATATGATCTAATTGATAATTGTGCTTGGCTTAGTGGGTAATTATGTCTAATGAGAAATTGCTTTCCTATTTCATGTGCAATGCTCACTCCCTTACTATTTTTACAGGTACAGAGTTTGAGCTTGCACAGCCCCCGACCGAGCAGGTGCACTCTCCCTCCCAGGGAGAGTAGATAGTAGTTGTTTTTGGGGTTTTTGTATAGTCCTCTGATTATTTTGGCATATGGAATATATATTGGTATAGTTGTTTTTTTTTAAAGTGGATTGTATGGATTTATTTTCTTGGGTCATTCAGGACACTTCCTATGGATAGGAAGTATATATTTTTTTTGGGAAAACTTTTATAGTTCAACAACTTGTTCTTTGCTGCTATCTCTGATGTAATTATACTTATGAGGTAGTTGGATATCACACAATTGTTATTTTGGCCCTGTTGTCTTTGGATGAAATGAATATATTTGGTTGCACAGGTTACAGGTGTAACAACCCGATTTTCGTAACTCAAAATAACTAACTTTTTTTCTTTTAGGTTGCAAAAATTAGGCCAAATTTTATTTTTGTCAACGTAACATTGAAAAGTCGTTGTGGTACTTCAACCTCCTTTTGCTGAAAACCGAGTTGTTACTAAAACATTTATTTTTAGAAAACTTTCATTTTCATAAAAAGACTTGTTTCCAAATCATCTTGATATTTCAAAAAGACTACATTGTTTGTTCATCCCAAAGTAGAGGATTCCACAATATAGAATTAAAACTTGGCTTAGTTACATAATTGGCACATTGTTTGGTAATCCTTGACTCAAAAACACACTTCACAAACTTAACCTAAACACTCTACTGTCGCTTCCTTCTGATGAAGACGTCCGGATGGAACTCTCCTTTCTTCTTATGCCCTTTCTTCGTACCCGAAAATGCAATTATCTTTATTTCTACTTTGCGGTTGTCACTCAGCTCCATCTTCAAATCCTCTTTAGTGATGATCTCCATACGATACTCCGTCTGCCCGTTGAGATATCAGCAACCCCGATATGCCAACGAACAGGAGAGAGTAAGCATTCCGAACGACGGATCGTCGACGATGTGGAATTACGCTAAGCAAAATAATAGGACCATGCAAGCATACTATATAATAAATATATCACGCGCAATAATTGTAATGAATGATATTTATAAATATGTCAAAGCATTTAATGACAACAAATCAAATGATGAAAGCTTATCCATGAAAAACGAAAATGCACAATTGTCGGAAACTGCCTAATGTCATTCGAAAGGCAATGTATATCAAATATTATTATCCTATCACGACGGGAAAGACAGACATTTAAAAACGTTCAGCAGCAAAAGAAATTTGGCTAACAATATGCCACGTATCAGCATGTATACAAAAAATCATAATTAGGGAATGTAATGAAATTATAAGGAATCAAGCATTAGAAGCACATGTCAAAAGTATTGCATCAGGTAAATTAATATCAGCATGTGTGCAAAGTAATCACGTAAAATGCCAAGTAAATGGGAAAGTAATATAGGAACGAGGATTCCTTCCCTGATTCGTTGAGGTGAGGAATGTCAGATCGAATACTGTTGGGTTTTCTCCTCTGGTAATTTTTTCGAAACGAGCTTCGCCGAGCGGTTGGCCCTTTCGAAACTAGCTTCGCCGAGCGGTTGGCCCATAATAGGAGACTCAAGTAGATTGAAGTCTTCTGTCAATCCTTTCCACGCCAGGTTTTGTTAAGCAGTTGAACCGGAATGAAAGACTCTAGTAGGGAACATGATGCAAGGTTTACGCAATCGTCTTATAAATCCGAGGAGAGAGGAGTAGTGCGTGGTTCTTGACATTCCGGATGTATGAGATACCAAAAGGGGGACGTTGTCGAACGCCCGCGCGCAGTTGGCACATGTATTCGAAGCAAGGAACCGTACACAGGCTTCTCTACGCTCGGAACACAAGCGCAAAGAGGGAAACTCGGCACGGGGGTCCTCGCCATCATCAATACGTTTCAAATAGAGTAACATGTTATTGTGTTCACTATGCTCGGAAAACGATTTGCCCATTGATGAGAATCTTGAAATGGGTCACTCAGCTGCTCGGGCCATCATACGTGTACCTTTCATGTGTGTACGAAAATAATAATTAATTAGTTATTGTCGTTCAAGATTGACAATTTATAACCATTAAATAATAATTATTGGCAATTAATAAATGACATGTAATCAAATTAATCATACGCTAATAAGTGATATTGGCAATTGAATAAAAAAGTTACTTCCCTGTTTTGTTGTTGTCGTTCACATTTTTTTTTTTGTGTTAGGGCCTGATATGAGTTAAGCCCGTAATAATATTTATTTTTTTTGTTAGGGCCTGTGAGGCCCTTTTCTTTTTGGTAGGGCCTGTTGAGGCCCACAAGGGGTTGGGAACCCTAACGAGGGTTTGCAGCAGCTGCTGCTGCTACACGCGAAAAGGTGCTGCTGTGATATGCAGCGGCGGTGACGGCAAGCACGGGGTAGAAGGGAAAGCACCGGAGGGAGGCAAGCTTCATGGTGGGCGCAGAGGCTGCTGCGGAGCTCGCAGCGGTGGTCGCAGATCCGAGTTTGAATGGCGGCGGCGAACAGAGAATCGAAGGGGGAAGAGAACTTGTGATCAATCGCGGAGGAGAGAGAGACAGTGACGCCGTGGTTGGTTTCTGGGCACCGATGACTCGCGATTTTGGCTGGGTCGCTTCGTTTTGGTGGTGTTGTGAACGCGGTGGTGGAGATGAGAAGAAAACGCCGGGTGGTTGGTGACGGCGGCAATTCCTCATGGAGTTGGCAGCGACGAACTCGACGGTCGTGGAGCGGGGACGAGTCGTTGTGCCCTTTTCCTCCTCCTGCTTGCACGGGTCTCGGCGGTGGAGATCGTTCGTGGCTCTGATCATGGTGGCTATTGGCGTCGCATAGATGGTATTTGTAGTAGCTGAGCACTTCGATCGTTGCTGATCGTTGCAGAGATCAGCCACGCTTTGTTCTGGTTGTAACGAAAACCCACGGATGCTGTGCACCGGTGGAGGGAGAACTCGGATCTGTGGTTCAATCGCGACCACAGATGCTGCAGCGATCCAGATGCCACCATCAAGAACGACCTTCTTCTTCAGCCTCGAACGCGTTGTGTCGTTAACGGCACCAGTCACACCGCCGTACTGTTCCTTCTCGGTGAATAGCAGCCATAAACACTCTCTACCTCTTTTTTTTTCTTTTTTTTTTGGAATGTGGATGGGAATCGAAGTTTATCGGTCCCCACAGACAGCGCCAATGTAGTGGATCTGAGAAATAGATCCACCACGATGTGTGTTTGGGGTTGTTGCAGCTGACGAGGGTGACCCCGGTCCTACGTACCCCCAGTGATAAGGGGATCAAGCCACACGTAGTTCTTGAGAGTAGGGATGAGAGAACATACCTTAGCCCCTATAGCATGGCGATACTTATAGGGGAAGTTGTGTTGTGGTGCCTTATGGGCCTGTTCGGCCCAGTAGGGCTGACGTGGCTCTTAGAGGATAAGAAGGATGAGTTATTCACCCTTATCCTGTACTAGAGAGCTCATGCTTATTCTGTAGCGGTAGGATTTATTATTGGTTAACCCTACAAAAACCATACTTTGATTTACATGAAAACGTTTTTAAACATAAGAAGCAAGTCTAAGTAATCTTGGACAGCAAAGGTTATTTCAAAAATCACTTTGATAAAAATCCCGAAAATATCGTAAAGACACTTTTTATTTCAAAACCACTTTCACACTCAAATGTTTTTCAAACACAAACTAACACACAACCACAATATCACTTAAATGAGTTAATTCATCCAAATAATTCATTAATCATTTAATTTAATTATTCAAACAAAACACTTAGATATTCATACATTCACAAAGATACAAACCAAGCACAACAACTCAATTCTCTTCCAAAAATTACTACATGAGTTTATTTTAATGCAACTAATATTTCCTAAACTATTTGCACTACATGACCGAATGGAATCCAAGAAAACAAGTCAAGGTTCACAATGGTAAAACACAGAAATCAACTTGGTTCATTTTGAGTACTTAATTTCTATTTTCTTTGTCATGAAAGAGAATCATTTACCCTTCCCTTTTCTCCCAACCGAATACACACACATAGGTCCAATTAAACACAAAACTTTCCAAATTTATTTAATTCATTTAGGTCCTTTTATTTTTAATTTAAAACCGAATATAATTTAGACACTCATAACACAATTTCAAACATATTGGTTTAACAAGATTTTGCAAAACACATTCATTGTTTTTATGTCACTACATTGAAAAAGAACCCTAGTCTATTTTCCATGTCCAGGCCGAACCTCATTTAGACAAAAACAATATTGTTGGTCTACTTTTCACATGCAAAAACACAAGATTTGTAAATCAAAAGAAATCAACATGTATGTGTCCTTTGCCATGAAAGCAAAACATGATTTCCTATGTCCAAGCTTTAACCGAATGCATCTTATCATAGACCAAAGTTTTATCTTCAAATATGTATCATGCATGCATCTAGATCTTGTAGATCAAGTCACAAATACACTTATGCCCTTTTTCCCTTATGAAAGCCGAATTGAACCCAAAAACAAAACAACACAATTCAAATAAATTTTTCTTAAAACAAAGTCACAAAACATAATCATTTTAACAAGTCACTCACATGCAAAAAGAATCTAGCCTATCTAACCTAGTATAGGCCGAATCATCATCTTGGAAAAACAAGTCTTTGATGCATTTTTCCTTCATGCAAAGATCTTAAAATATTAAATAAAAAACATGCACATTTGAAACACATAGTTTTATAAAACACCACTCCCTTCTTTACCAAAACCGTGACCTACTTGGTCACTTCAATCACATTTTCATGTATTATTTCCCTTTGCATGTGCCTTAGAAATCATGGAAATTAAAAGAGTACACATGCAAGAGGCTTTTTATGAAAAACAATTATGATCTTTTATTTTTCAAAGCTTGACCGAGGACACCTCAACACATCAAGAGAAGGAAATTGAATCTTTTGCTTTAAAACACACATGAACTTAGATCAAGGTAAAAACCATTTTGAAAAAGTTGTTTTCCTTCGTTTTCTTACCAAAATCGTGACATGCAAGCCACAAAACTTTTTGAGTTCATAAATCTCATGCAAAACTTCAAGATAAAAAGCTATAGAGAATCAAGGCAAGAATCAAATCTTTTCAAGATTAAACAATAGATCAAGGTCCTTTTGAAAAGAAAACCAAAGATCAAAGCTTAGAAAATTCAAAGTTAAAATCAAAGCTTTCAACCCACTTAGATCATCTTTAACAAACATCAAACTAACATGCATGGACTCTAAACTAAATGAAAATCATCACAACCTAATTTTCTAGACATGGCCGAATGGTAGAGTCCATGGTTTAAGGTTCTACAAATTTGTGTGGCTCTTGAAACTCAAGATCAAGGCAAAACAATGACTTACAAACATAGACCTACAAGGAAATTAGACATGCACCAACAAAGAACCTTACAAGACTTGGAAAATTAAAAACTACCACTAACACCCTATGATCTTCGAGTAAACTAAAGAAATAGAGAAGATCTTCAACCTTCTTCACTTAATTCTTCAAGGATCCTAAGGCTTTGGGCTTGATCTTCTTCTTCCTCTCCCCTTGAGTTCACGGTCTCACTCTCTCTCTCTATCTCTTTCTAAGAGTTTAATGTTTTCTTAGAAATGTGTTTAGTTTGGAAATGAAGTGGTGAAGGAAATGAATGGAAAATGAACTACGGTGGGGGCTATAAGAAGGCACTCAAACAATTCCCTTCTTGCCCTTCAAATAATTCGACCAAGAGTGTTGCTAAAAGGGGTAAAATTGGCTACATCAAAGCTTGCATGGCTTAAGCCAAGCCAGGAGACAAATAGAGTGAAATTAGGCTTAATCTTTGATCCTATTGGTTGGTCAAATTCTCAACTAAGCTTTACATTAACTTAAACCTATATGCTATTTGGCTATTAACTTAGGGTGCAAGAAAGTCAAGGCTCATCATCCATGCACATACACACACACGGCCAAACATACACATGCACACACACCTTGCTCACACGTATACACACATGCACATTCATACACTATCTTTTTATTTCTCACTTAATTCCATTTTTAGAACATTTAATCACCACTTCACCTAGTAATTCAAATATTTCAAGGAATCACACATGAAACACACATCAATCAACACATATATATTTAGAAAACAATCTCTTTCTCATAAAATACTCTTCTTTATAAATCATCTTTTCTTTAAGGCATATAAAAAAAAATGTCCAACATATAATTATTTCTCTAAACTCTCTTCAAAACTCATGACATCATTTTATGAAAACCATTTCCTTAAAGTCACTCTTTACCTTAAAACGTTAATTAGGAAATTTATTTAAGAAAATACTCTTTCAAAAACATTTTTCTCAAAATAAATCTCTTTAGTATTTTGATTCAGTATGAGGAATTTGCGGGGTGTTACAACAGGAAAAACCAAGTTTTCGGAATATCAAATAAACAAAGGAAACTCTGTCCGATTTAACAGATGAATTTTACAATTCAAATAGTTTTAAAAAGAAATTTTTAAGTCGCTATTTTCTTAATGGGGTATTTATGGGTATTTATTCTTAGGGTGTTACACTTACCATTGTTTTTTCAGACTCCTCATTCAATGGTCTACCGTCCTGGCGTCCTTACATTTTGTATGTGTGAATATGAAAACTTCTGCTCGATTAGGCTCTATCCCATCTATGGCCTAACACAATTAAATTGCTATTAAAACAAAATTTTAAAGGTTCTATCACATGCAAGGTTTGATCTCAGCAAATAGCTACCATGCAAAACCAGTGAAAGAAAATTCAGAAATCAACTAATTTATAATGACAATCATTGAATACCTTTACATCCATTAAGGTTCCAATGCTTTTGGATCCTCTTGTGTTAGGCATCTTTTGCTTCCCTCTACTGTTTTTATTTACTTGGCTACGTCTCTGTCATTGTAAAACAAAAGCTAATGAGAAGAGAAAAACAAAGCCAACCACCTTAAAAGCAATACGGCAGTAGGAATGAGGTCATCATAATATGCAAACTCTTACAAGGTGTGTCTTCTATCAAGTAGCAAATTAAATTTCATAATCTATTTTCCCTCAATTGCTTAATCTCTGCCTCTTGGTTATCCTGACAAAACAATAAAATTGAAATAATAATATTGAAACAACAACTGATCTGCAAGTGAAAACTAAAACCACAACATGGAACAACAATATATTAAGTTCATTATTTTGTTGGTTTTGCTTGCAGTTTAGTTTTTTTTCTTTGCTTCCTTTGCTTGAATTTTCTCTTCTAACTTTAACAAAAAAAACTTGGGAAAAAGGGCTACAATAGTATTAGTATTATGCATTTGCAAAAATATCATAATGCCTCGGAAATATCCCAGTGAATATCTGCAATGAATTCAGCCACAGAAATAATTCATGTGAAGAGAAGAACTGAAAAAGGAAATAAAAAATATCTATTTTTAAGTAGAAACAAGATTAAACAACTGACTTGAGAAGAAGAACCAAGATACCTGGAACCCTGCCAAACAACCTCAAGTGTCTTCTCCTTTAATCGCTTAGCTGTCTTGGTAATCAATTCTAGTGAAAAAGAGTGAATCAAATCCCAGCTGCAGCAAAAAACACAATCTTGTAGGATT
This sequence comes from Crotalaria pallida, assembly GCA_037953625.1. Lineage (NCBI taxonomy): Eukaryota > Viridiplantae > Streptophyta > Magnoliopsida > Fabales > Fabaceae > Crotalaria > Crotalaria pallida. Next base: position 54,191,099 of record CM075650.1, on the reverse strand, counting down.
TGGAAATTTGTAGTTACATGCCACAACTTTAATCTGAGTGTGCAAATGATTCCGCTTGTAACAGTATTTTAGTCTTGTTTGATTAGTTCTAGTGAGTTCAAACATGTGAAGTTGTCAATCAGTACAGACAAATTTACCTAATTCATAAGTATCCCTAATTCATAATGTACCTTGAACTAACAGGATCCTCGGTGCTTACGAGTGATTTAAAGGGCATCGAAGCAGTGCCAACAAGTCAGAAATTCAATGCTCTGCAATAAGTGAGACCAATTAAAAGTTTTCTTTGTTCTCTAGGGAGGAGGGGAGCAAGGGAGCAGTGAGAATCTAAAAATAACAGCCATCAAAACAAATTACCACTTTACCACATATTAAAACAACATTGAGGGTGGAATGGATAATGTACACCAACTTCAAGTTGGGTGTATTTCAGTATTCCTTTGGGATAGGTGATAAATCCTTACAGAACCACGGAAATCTTATATCAGTGCTCAAGAGAGAAAAGTAGTAATTGTTAGTTTATGAACAAATAAAGGGTAAGTAGATATTTAATGCTGCAGACCAATTTTGCTTGGTTACTAATTCCTATTGTCCTAATCCTAATCCTATTCCTAATTAGTAATATTCTTCATATAACTACTAAAATAGTGCAGCAGAACATCATGAGAATATAATTATTATGTTCTCTTTAAGAACAGACAATGCCCATCTAAACTGAGATTGTTAGTATAATAGTCTCTATCTACCATTCAATCATTAGTAACTTCAGATCACAATGCCTAATCATTTTACAAATAAGCTCACTTTAGAGAAACTTTTTCCAACTTGTTCCTACTACCAAACTAGCTCATTTTTATGGTAATTTAAAAGATTAATGAATGCTTGCAGTTCCCCAGTGGCAAAAAACCAATATTCTTCATTTCCACTCATAATAGAACACAGCAATGAATTTCATGTTACTCCCAGGTGCCAATGCAAGAAATGGATTCAAAATCCTCATAGGGAAAATAAATAACATCGACAATAATCTACACATCACAGATTGACAGAATCATAAAACAATAAAAAAAAAAAAAAAGAACAAGTTTCAAGATAAACTATGAATTTAAAATAAAACCTAAATCCCTACCAAAACAATTTCAGGAAATTTAAAAAAAATAAATAAAAACCGTGCTATCCATAAACAAAAATCACAAGCACTGATGCAAATAGAGTCAAAAAAATAACAGAGCTAGAAGCAGCTACATGAAACAAATGAAGCCTGAACAACAATAACAACAAAGAAATGGAAAATAACACAGCAGCAGCAATTTTTTCAGAGAAATGGAAAATAACAAATGAAGCTTGAACAACAATAACAACAAAGAAGAAATGGAGGACGAGAAAGAGAGAGAGAATACATCATTTTTTCGCTTCTGATAGAGCGAGTAATGAGTTTTTCTTCTATTTTGCTTCTGCAGTTATGATGATTCTCAGAGAGTGAGTATTTGTTGTTTTTTTTTTTACAAGAGATGAGTAATGAGTTTGGGCTTTGGACACAAACTTATTAGTGACTTTTACTTGCATTTGTCTAATTGCCATTAAATAAATCCCACTAATAATGTTTTTTTTTGTTGTAGTGACAAGATCTTCAGAACACAGAACGTGCTACCAGATCCATTCTGGAATCGTGATCTCGTATGAAGTTTTAAACTGTTGACTATTGATTATGAAATCCAAATCAAAGTGAAAAAAATTCACACGAACACTTGCATGCCCAACAAGTTCTTAATTGCAACATCAAATTCCATTATTGAATAAGAAGAAATTGTTAACTTAACTATGCATCCGCCTATCAAAATTCTGAACCATAGCAGAAATTTGGAATCAAGAGATATATACACTAAAATATTAATAATTAATACTAAAGAAATTCAATTATCATCATTACAAGAAATGGGGTTCTCTAATAAAGAATCAACCAACTTGATCAATTCCAAAAAGCACATGGCCCCTAAATCAAAATGGTGTACCAGATCAATATCAATACAAACCCATAAGTCCCTCAATGAATCAATTAGACATTACTAAAAAGAATGTTAATCAAGACCTCAACCTGATTCAAATTATTCAAAATTGGAACCAAAAAAAAAAAAAAAACAAAGAAAAGGAACAAAATATATCAAATGAAAACACTACATGATTTATGCTCCTCTTCCTTATCTTCATCTAATAAACCAAGTTGTTGAGATCTAACACCATTAGTAAGAGCTGGAGAACTGGAAGGTGATGAATTATTAGAAGCAGCCAAGACCAACAAACTCCCTTCACTCCAAGCCCTCCTCATAGGATATGTCACATTTTTACCAGGCAACTTATGTGAGCAAATGTTACGTGACTTGCTGTGCAAGGCACAGCTGCAGTTGCGGTGGTAAGGCCGCCGCTCGACGCAGTGGTCATAGCCAGATATGCAACCCTCGTAGATCGGCCTGAATAGCCCATCTGCGCCGGCGCCGGTGGCCATGACAATAATTTCCAATTAAGAATTGTTTGTATTTAGTTTCCTTTCAATAGTTGAAATAATGACAATGTGCATGCAAGCACCCACCTTTATAAAAAAAAATGTTAAGCCTTTAAAAGCATATAATAATAGGGGTGGGCGTTTATATAATATTAGGCACAGTTTATTAAATAGTGGAAGCAAAAGGCTCAAAAAAAGGGAACTAATAACACACAGCGTCACATGCGGGGTTCAAGCGTTGTGAGAGCCGTGTCTTGTGGGTTAATTCAAAGACTTGGTACAACTAACACATAACGTGTTTTTGGCCTTGTGGTTAGATTCTAGTTTGGAGCTATCATAAGCTGTTTTTTTGGTTGAATTACTTTTAAATTTTTTGTTTTTTTTGTTTGATACTTTGACAGCTAGCTATCTTCTTCACACACTTGCCGTGTGAAACTAATTCTGTTTGGAGTATAGACTGTTGAGTAGTGGATTTTGACTTTAAAACATCATGTTTGTTACCGGCTCTTATCTTATGCATTGCATAAGTGGTTGATATTTAAATTTTTTATATTAAATATTTTAAATTAAAGATTATTACTATTTTTATCATAATAAAGTGAAGATTATTATTAAACAATAAAAAAAATAATTATAAAAAAGGATTATTCAATATACTTTATTATGATAAATCAAAATCAAATCAGAATTAAATATTTTGATTTTTTTTGTTTGATGGTATTATGAGAATAATTAATGACAAATCATAATATCCCTTATTTCATTGGACATGAATTCATTGGAAGATAATGACGGTTCGTTTTTTGATATTATATTTATTTATGTATAGATCAATATTAAATTAATGTATTCCTTATTTAGTTGATCGATAATTAACATGTTTTATTAATTAGAGTGAAATCAAAATTAAACTTTTTTATTTTTATCCTGGGCAATGCTCGGATTATTAATATTTAAATATTTTAAAGTAAAGTTTATTATTAAACAACAATAAAAAATGAGCTTGTTGAAAAATTTTGTACTTCCTTATATAAATAAAAAATGACACTTTTTATCTGAGATTTTCCTTATTTATTCAATGAATAAATTAACATTTTTTTTACATGATTATTAACTTTACTAGCTCTCACCCCGTGCAATGCACGGGTTATTGATAATTTAATTTTTTTATATTAAATATTTTAAAGTATTAATTATTATTATTATTATTATTATTATTATAAATTAAATATTATTATTAAACAATAACGAAAAATAATCTAAATTATCTTGTTCATAAGTTTTGAACTTTCTCATATGAATCAAAGATAACACTTTTTATCTTAGATATTCCTTATTTATTTGATGGATAAATTAACATTTATAATATGATAATCAACTTTATCATATTGAATCAAAATTAAATCAGAATTAAACATTTCGATATTCTGTGTTTGATGGTATTAGGATGAGCATAATTAATGATAAACCAGAACGTTATTTCATTGGACATAAATTCATTGGAATATAATGACTATTCATTTTTTAAATATTATATTTGTTTATGTATACATCATTATTAAATTAATGTATTCCTTATTTAGTTGATTGATGAATTAATATGTTTTTATATATCTTTATTACATTTATCTTGATATTATGATTAATTAGAGTGAAATCAAAAGTTCACTTTTTCATATTTTTTATTTGATGATATAATGAGTATATTTAAGGATAAATCAAAATATTTCATATTTCACGGGACATGATAATTTATTAGCATTTGTTGAATATAATTATCACCTTTAATATGAAAATCAGAATTAAATCAAAATTATACATTCTTATCTTTTTTTGAAACTTAAATAATTTATTAAAAACTATTGCTGAAAAAACTCAGCAATGAAATCAGGGGGGTGTTAAACCTGACCCTGTTTACATGAGCATGCACAATCCATTTTGCCAATGAATGAGCAGCTTTGTTACTTGTCCTTTTAATAAAGGAAAACAAGCATTTATCAAAAGAATTAGCTAGACTAAAAATTACACTTTTCAAGGAACCTAGCTCAGAATAGTCTTCCTTTTTTGAACTAAGAGACTCCACTAGAACCTTACAGTCTGATTTGACCAAAACCTTGGAAACATTTCTCTCTTTGGCCATCTCAAGAGCCCTCACAATTGCAGCAGCCTCTTGCAAAATAGGCTTAAACATTTGTTGATTCCTTTCTGCACCTCCAGCCACAAACTTGCCACGGCCATCAATCAACACAAAACCCAAACCACTTGCTTCTTCCTCTGGACTCCACGCACCATCAGAGAAGAGCACTAGATCTGGATTGAGCTCCATCTCTTCCTCGGTCCTCTCACCCCCACTCCCTCCAGATCCAGATTCGTTATACGACCTACTCCTTAATGAAGCTGGAACCGCAGCCGCTAACCCACCACCATCAGACGCCTTTTTCCATTCCTGCCATTGATTTTCCAGCTCAAACACCACCTCTTCAGTTCCTCTCTTCTTACCCTTAAAATCTCTTAAATCTCTTCTTACCCTTAAAAATATTCTTCCTACAAAAGATAATTTATTAAAGAAAAAGATTGAGGTTCCATCTTACTGTTCCGGTTGTATGGAGGAGATTGAGTCTTCATACCATTGCCTAATTAGTTGTCCCTTTGCTGTATCAGTATGAGATTCATTCGGTTTGGAAGTACCGGTGCGACCTCTCGGGATCCACACATGCAATCAATGGTTCGACTGGTTGATAGTCAACAAATCCAAGGAAGTGGTTGAGTATTCGCTTACTGTGGCTTGGATCTTGTGGAAAGAACGCAATTTCTTATCTTTTTTATTTGATGGATAGATTAATATTTTTTTAGTACAATTAGCATTTTTTTATATAATTATCTCAAGTTAATCATATGATAGGATTGTAAAAAGTGTTTATCCTAATTGTTTTAATAATTTTGATTTAATTTTTTTACAAAGATGATGTTTACTTGAGTTATTTTCTTTAGTTTCTTTGTGATTATCACATAATATTGTTTTTTATTCTGATGACATATATGGGTAAATGAATGAGAATTGTTTTAATCTTTTTAAATAAAGATAAGAATTTAGAATCAAGGATTTATCTATTAATTTACAATAATGATAATAATAATAATAATAATAATAAATATATGAATAATAATATGATAAGAGATAATGATATGAGATAAGCCTATATAAAATATGATAAGATATAAAATATAGATAATTTATCTTTATTATTATTTAGTCTTATGAAATTTTTTATTTGGATTATCCTGTAAATTTTAAGTTTTTATTTGTTTTAGTAGATTACCACCACTTTTGTGGTTTGCTAGTTCCGTCTAATTTTATGAAATATTTTTTTTATTGGGATTATTTTTTAAATTTTAAATTTTTAATTGTTTTTGGAGTCTACTACATTTGATAATCGAAAAATTTACTAATTAGCTTAATTTTGCTAATTCAATTATCAATTTTACTAATTAGTTTAATTTTAGGAGTTAAGCTAATTAGTAAAATTGCTAAAACTAATATTCAATATTATATCAATCTTTAAATTATACACTTTTCAGCTTTGTGTTACGAATATTATTTTTTTAAGAGAAAAACATTATTTAATCCCTTGTGCAGAGAATAAAAATTCTACTATACTACTTATAATTTAAATAAACATTTTCTATTTTATAATTTTTATTTATATATTCCCAAGGTTAATACTTATTATATAAGTTGATAAATTTTATTTATTTATAAGGGTATTGAAAAATATTGTTCTTAAAGAGAAAAAGAGTTATATTTTTTTTAAAGAGAAAAAAATATAAAGATTGTTACAATCACTAAAGGAATTAACATGAAATATCTTTGACTTAAATCTCTAGATGAAAAAAATTAAAATAATGTTACGTGAATTTTTTTCATACATTAGTATTTTATAACTTTTTTTGTTTGGAAAAGAATGTAGGATACAAAATTTTTCATTTTTAATTTTTTTTTAATTTGAAATGTCGATATAAGATTAAGATTTCTGTATAGCATAAAATTATCCTATCCAGAATCATTCCAAAGCAAAAACATGCTATCCAACCTAATTTTATCTATTACATTGCAAAAATGAACTTTTTTATTTAGTATAATGAATATTTTTTTTAACAAATTAAGTGTGTTTATCTTTTTGAGGATAATGATTATTTTTTTTTAACAAAATGAGGATAATGATTTCATATTGATGATAATGAAATTTTTAAATTTTAAAAACGTGATATATGATTATATTTTATAATTATTTAAGGTGACACTTTAAGAATTGTAGATGAATATAAACTTTTGTTAGATGTTTGAGTTTATCATGGATTCTTTGCTATGACCATAGAAGCCTCATCTATTTGGGTTTATCTTATTGAGAATAATGATTATCTTTTTAACAAACTGATGGATTTATCTTTTTGAGGATAATGATTATTTTTTTTAACAAACTGAGTGAGTTTTTCTTTTAGGATAATGATTTTTTTTTTAATAAAATGAGGATAATGATTTCACATTGAGGATAATGAAATTTTTAAATTTTAAAAACTTGATATATGATTATATTAAAAAGTTTCCATTGTTTAGTTTAAATTTATCATTAACTTTAAAAAACCTAGACTATTGTAACACGGCACACGGGTGTATTATTGTATTGTAGAAACAGTGTGAGTTCATGGGAAAGGAGGGAGGGAGGTTAGTGCTAATGTGTGAGTGAACACTTTATGATTGAAAATTAAAATAGCAAAGTTGAAAAATAAAATAGTAAAGACAACATAAGGAACCGCTTTAAAATCGCAAACAAATGCTATTATAAACAATTATTTTCATCTATTACATTGGGAACAACTCCACCATGGACAAATGCTATTATATACAGTTATTTAAATGCTATTATATACAATTATACTTTCTCTGAATTGCTAGTGAAATTAACCAACTCCTCTAGCTTAAAGCACAAATTAATCTCATCTTGAACAGTTTCCGGACCATCACTCCCATGGATTATATTTCTGCAGGCATAGACAAGGATAATTATTAGACTGTGATAATCACCAAAAATAATGGAGAGGTTGTGATGATCACCAAAAATAATAGCATGTCTCTTGGAAAAACAATAGAGTACCTTCCAACAATGACATGCCTTTAATAGTCCTCGACTCTGATTTCTATGGATTCATAATTTGATGATTATTGTCAATTTGTCATCATATTTATAGTTGAAAATATGTGATATCTAAAAAGAGTCCTCGATAATTTGAGTTTATCTTTTTGAAGATAATAATTATTTTTTTTAAACAAACTGAGGATAATGATTTCAAATATTTTGAAGATAATAATATTTTTTTAACAAACTAAAGATAATGATTTCAAATATAGATAATTTATTTAATTTCAAATTATAATTTTGGATAGATAATTTATTTAATCTCAAATTATAATTTTGATAAAAACAATGTTATTTAACTACAAACGCTCTGGTGCTAGTATTCCTTAAGCGAACAAACATGGTATCTCAAAAATTTCTCCGACAAACGTGGTGCCTCGAAAAGGGATCTTTTTATATAAGTATAGTAGATTATGAAGAATCAAAACTAAATCAGAATTAGATCTTCCTTATTTATTTAATAGATAAATTAATATTTTTATATGATTATCAAATTTATTATGATAATTAAAAACAAATCAGAATTAAATATTTTGATTTTTTTGTTTAATGGTATTATGAGAAAATTTAAGGATAAATTGGAATATCCACTATTTCATAGAACATGAAGACGACATTGAAATTGTTATTTTTGACTATCTTGGTTAACACATTACATTTTATTAAGAATATAATGATGGCTCTTTTTTTATATATTTAATATTATATTTGTCTATGTATAGATGAGTATTAAATTAATGTATTCCTTATTTAATTGATCGATGAATTAGCACGTTTTATCATGATATTATGATTAATTATTAGAGTGAAATGAAAATTAAACTTTTTTATATTTTTTTGTTTGATGATATTATGAGTAGACTTAAAGATAAATCAAAATATTTTCTATTGCATGAGACATGATAATTTAGCATCTTTTAAATATAATTATCACATCTAATATGAAAAATTATATATAATTAAACCAAAATTATACATTCTGATTCTTTTTATTGGATAATATTATAAGATCTTGCTTATATTTATTTGATGGATAAATTAATTTTTTTACCATTATTATTTTTTTTAATATGATTATCACATTTATTATTATATATTCATATTTAAATATTTTGATCTTTTTCATCATTTATCTTATCTCATGACAAAAACGAAAAAAAAATCATAAATAAATCGAAAAACATTGTTTTGTCAAACGGGCAAAAGACTCACCAAAATTATTTCTCACCGGAATAAGATCAGGGTATTTCTTCCTAATCCTAGGAGCCTTAGTCCTTCTCTTCTTTGAAAAGAGAAAAGGATCTGATCAATTATTTGCATATTCTTTCAACAAAGAATAATCAAAGTAAGTATGTATAACAACTTACCAAAATTTCAAAAAAAAAAAAATTACCAAGGTCATGCTCTTGTTTGAAGTAACTCATTGTTGTCATTCTTCCTGAAATTAGCATTAAACAAAAGTCAATTATAAGTATAACAAAATATGCATCATTTAATAAGTAATTCATCAAACACTTAAAAATCAAAATTAAGAGCTCTAAGTAGAGGAATAAACAAAAGTCAATTAAAAGTATAACAAAATATGCATCATCTAATAAGTAATTCATCAAACACTCAAAAATCAAAATTAAGAGCTTAAAGTAGAGGAATGAGGGAAAAAATAAAAATAAAAGAGAGAACTTGGAGAAGAGAATTCTTAGAATTAGATAGAACTTTATTTATAAATTGAATGGGAGAGCCTATTATATATATAGTGATTTTTTAATATTTTTTTAAATATTTTTGTTGAGGATAATGATATGTTCAACAAAGTGAGGATAATGATTTCACATACAGATAATGATTATATAAATTTAAATAATTAATTTAATTTTAAATTGTAATTTTAGTTAGAGATAATGTTATTTACATACAAACGCTCTGGTGCGAGTATTCCTAAAACGCACAAACATGGTGCCTCGAAAAGGGATATTAGATCTTCCTTATTTATTTAATAGATAAATTAATATTTTAATATGATTATCAACTTTATTATGATAATTAAAAACAAATCAGAATTAAATATTTTGATCTTTTTTGTTTAATGGTATTATGAGAAAATTTAAGGATAAATTGGAATATCCACTATTTCATAGAACATGAAGACAACATTAAATTTGTTATTTTTGACTATCTTGGTTAACACATTGCACTTTATTAGGAATATAACGATGACTCTTTTTTTTATATATTTAATGTTATATTTGTCTATGTATGGATGAGTATTAAATTATTGTATTCCTTATTTAGTTAATCCATGAATTAACACGTTTTATCATGATATTATGATTAATTATTTGAGTGAAATGAAAATTAAAGTTTTTTATATTTTTTTGTTTGATGGTATTAGGAGTAGATTTAAAGATAAATCAAAATATTTTCTATTGCATGAGACATGATAATTTAGCATCTTTTAAATATAATTATCACATCTAATATGAAAAATTATATATAACTAGCTCTTACCCCGTGCAATGCACGGGTTGTTGATATTTTAATTTTTTTTATATTAAATATTTTAAATTAAAGATTATTATTAGCAACAACCAAAAATAATTATGTAAAAAGGTAGGAGTTCAAACCAAACTGTACAACGAAATAAAATTGCTCTAAATGATTTTGTTGATAAATTTTGTACTTTCCCATATAAATAAAAAATAACACTTTTTATCTGAGATATTCTCTATTTATTTGATGAATAAATTAATATTTTTATATGATTATATACTTTATTGTGATAAATCAAAATTAAATCAAAATTTTGTTTGATGGTATTATGAGCAAAATGTCTCTTGTTTATTTTGATAAGGAAAGTTGAATCTTGGTGTTACAATAAAAAAATTATTTATTTTCTTTCAACTTTATCTTACCGATTTTTCTATATTTCCTTAAATTATGGAATTTGTATGAAGTTTATCTTTAGCCACATGTTTGGTAAATTACCTTAACAAATTGTATAGATTTAAGTTATATTTATCCAAAATAAATAATCTATTTATTTATTATGTATTTAATTTCAAATTGTAATATCTTCAATGGGGATAATGATTTAGAAAATTTGAATAATTTATTTAATTTCAAATCATAATATTTTGGTTAGAGATAATGATTATTTACCCATAAAGATTTATCCAAATTAATAACAAATTCAACTTATTTAATATGTGTTTATCTAAAATAAATTAATGATTTGAAAAAGGTGAATAATCTATCTAATTTCAAATTGTAGTATTTTGGTTGCGATAATGATTTCAAATTGTAGTTTTAATTCTCTTGTACAAAAAATTTTAAAAAAATATTTACATCAAGTATAAAATCAAAATATATAATGATTTTTGTAACACTCTCACTTTTATTATAAATTTTTAGGTTTTATTAAAAATCGGAATTTGAAAATTTCTTTTTAACACCTAAATTCCTTTAAAAGGTTTTACGAAAATCCGGCAGGGTTTCCTCTGTTTTCCGGACTTCCCAAAAATTTTCTTCGAAAAACCTGTCAGTCCAGAATTGTTTAAAAACATAAACAACAACAGTTTAACAGTCATAACAAATCCTAATGCCCAATTGGTACAAGTTTCAGGGCAAGTTACTAATTCATATTATAAATTACATTAATTAATTATCCACTCAAAATATGTAAAATACATTCCACGTAGTGGAACTTAAAATCCTGATCGGCCAGCACTGGTGTAAGCTCCACTTGTGTACTTGAAAAATATTAACCACACAGGGGAAGCATCACACAAAATTTAAAAGAGAGATTTCTAAGCATATATATACAACACACCAAGACCATTCCAGCCTATGCTATACTACTTAATTCATGTTCTTCTTTATTTTCACTCTATCCTTTTTACTCCTTTTTCCTAATCACCCTAATTTCTCTCTTCACTCTCTTTCTAACTAACTTATTTCTTTTTCTTTCTTTCCCATCCTCTTATTTCCATCCTTTATCCGTTTTCCATTATTCATTTATAGTTAGTAATTCCATAATTATTCTCCTTATTTATTTCCTCTAATTCCTATATCAATTCCATTGTTTACCTTCTTATTTCCTATTCCAATGTCCATTCTATTATTTATTTTTCCTATCTATTACCATTCTCATTGCCCTTTTCCACTAATATATATATATATACATATACATAATACGACCTTATCCATTTCCATTATCCCTTTTTATTTCCCTAAATCCTTTCCATTATTTTGTTCATTATTCCTTCCCTTTAATTCCTTTACCCTTTTCCATTTTTATTATCTTTTTCCCTTATTATTGTGTGTAACCCCAAACAGAGATCTACACACCGGGTTTGCAACCACAAACAGTGATCTACAAACGCTGTGTATGCAACCACAAACAGTGATCTGCATACGTATGCAACCACAAACAGTGATCTGCATACGTGTATACAACCACAAACAGTGATCTGTACACACCCATCTCGTTTATGTAACCTCAAACAGAGATCTACATAAACTTCCCTTACCTTTTTATTACTTGGCCATAGGGTCAATACAACCACCTGCGCCGTGCCACAGGGTCAATACAACCACCTGTGACGAGTACCATTTTATTAGGCCACAGGGTCTATACAACCACCCGCGCCGTGCCACAGGGTCAATACAACCACCTGTGACGAGTACCATTTTATTAGGCCACAGGGTCAATACAACCACCTGTGACGAGTACCATTTTATTAGGCCACAGGGTCAATACAACCACCTGCGCCGTGCCACAGGGTCAATACAACCACCTGCGACATTTACCATTCTATTAGGCCACAGGGTCAATACAACCACCTGCGCCGTGCCACAGGGTCAATACAACCACCTGCGACATTTACCCTTTTTATTTGGCCACAGGGTCAATACAACCACCTGTGCCATTTAACATTTAGTTTTCACTACTAACTCGTTTTAGTCCTTTCCCTTTTACTTTTAGTCCCTTAATTCTCTTAATTCTTTTAATTTCTTTTAATTACTTCCCTATTCCCTTTCTCTTCTTTTTCTTCTTCTCTTCCTTTTCCTTTTTCGTTTTACTAATTATTCACGTTTACGTCCAATTCCACTTAGCGTTAGTATAGTCGTTATATTTTAATTCCCTTTTCTAATTCTTAATTATTTCTATAATTTCTCTCATTGGTTCATTTCTAAATTTATTTCCCTATTCACCATTTCTATACTTTTGCCACACCCTACCAATCTAATTAATTAGTTATTCTGTTACTTACCTTTTTATTCATCACTATTTGTTTCCCCTATTTACTCCATCTATCTTTCTTCATTATTAGCAGGTTACCCTAAGGTTCGTTAGCAATTAACATTTCCCCCGGTCCTAGCGATAGATATAACTACCCAGAAATACACCCCTTAAGGACTGGTAATGAAACCCCTTACCTCGGGTGACGAAGGTAAAAAGAGAGAACCTCAACTCCGAATAGGGAGCGGCGATCCGTGAAGCTTTAGCAATCCGGGCGATGAACGGGTCGATGGGGATCGACGCCGGTGGTGAGAATAATCCCGGCTGAACCTAGGCAAGAGCTCCAAGCTTTGGCACACCCGACACGAGCCCGGCACGGTCACGAGTCGGTAACGGTGCCGGTGTTGCTCTCAAGAGAGAGGAAGGAAAGGGTGATCTGAGGAGGAGGAGAGGGGCTATGGCAGGGAGAGAGAGGCGGTGGTGGTTCGTGGCAGTGGCGGCCGGAGGTGGGTGGCTCTCGGTGGTGGTGGTGGCAACAGCAGTGGCCGGAGGAAGGGAGGAGGGAAGAGAGAGAAAGAGATCCAGAGGGAGGAGAGGGAAAGAGAGGATCTATGGGAAGAAGGAAGGACAAGGAGGTGGGGTGGCGGCCATGAGCTCCGGTGGTGGCGGGAGGTGTTGGGTGGTGCTGGACGGAGGAGGGAGAAAGGCTAGAGAGAGAGTGAGGGGTTGAAATGGGGTTTCAGCCCCAACAACACGTTTTTAAGGCTGTCTGCACAAAACACTCGAGTGTTTTGGAAAACACTCCGGTCTTTTCCAAAAGACTCCAGTGTTTTGCCCAGTACCCCATTTATTCATTTTCCTATTTTCCTCCTATTTTCTTCCTGCTTCAATTCGAGATAACTTCTTCGTTCACCGTCAGATCTTGCTCAAATTTGACGAGTAACTTCCTAAAAATCATACCTTCATATCCAACGGTGGGAATTGTGTTTTGAGTCCTAAATCTTTTATTTTGAATTTCCTAACGTCGGGTGTTTATAACACCGAAAAATCGATTTTTAACACTCGTTTGGGTCTTCTTTAAATTAGCTTTTCAATGCCAATGCTCCTAGACTCCTATATGGCACTCAAAGTACTCCTAATCCATAATTTTAAATCCCTTCTATGATAATCCTCACTTCCAAATCTTACTATTATTCTAATTATTATTAGAATAAAAATTCGGGATGTTACATTTCTCCCCCACTTATTAGAATTTCGTCCCCGAAATTCCGTTCAATTCCTTCAAAGGGAGAACCATCTCATTAATAAGCTTCTGACCAGGGTTTTCACTTTCCTTCGGTTTTTACTTTCCGCTCCATATATGGTTAGGGTCATGCCCATTTCGACGTCTGTCTTCTAGCACTACGTACTATCTCTATCTGCATAGTATTGTCGTCTTCTTAGTATTAAAGTTCCATCTCTCATTCCTTGAATTGAAATCCTCCCCCACTTAGCATTGACATACTTGATTATATCCATGCTAGGGGGTATGCTCATTCGTTGCTCAGAATAGAGTACACAGGTTCCCGACCGGTATCTAAGGCTGAAAAGAGGACACGTAGGTGGTTATCTATCGGTAGGCATAGAACTATGTCGGGTTTCTATGACTTGGCGAATTTCTCGAACATACGTCTGAGATGCTTGGAACTTGAAGAGAGTGAAGATGAAACGAAGAAACATGAAGCACTCAAGAATGTGTCTCATGGTCTTTGCAAGATGGCCCGGGATGGACTGGATACATGTCAAACAAGAAGACAATGGAGATTATCCCCAAGGTGTGCATTTTCAGCAGAGAGTCGTCGAAGGATGCATTCTCTATGGATTTGCTGTTAATTGATTGGTCTCGGTCAACCGGGGTCCTATCAAATGCACAGGGTCCCAAAAGACTGAGATTATCACTTGCGGTGTTCCGACGTAACGTCTTGATTGAGGTTCCACTTTGTGACTTCACTTTTATCTAGAAAAGTCACCCTTAAAATCAATCTTCACCGTGTTTGCATTCTACTTCGATGCTACTTCCTTCCCGTTCGTTTAGAAATTTCAATTCGATATAGGAATTCCTAAAGATTGATTACACTTGAGGGTCAATGTTAAGGTCTAGTCGTTATTTTTTTAATTTGGTGTCATTTTGGGAAGGTCTTGTTTTGTCTCTAGTTTAACCCTCATTCGATTCTCCTCGAAGTGTTTGGAATTATCTGTTTAGTAGTCCTATGACTCACGGTATGATTACGAGTTATTGTCGCTCGGATAGGATCCGAATTGAGTCGTCACGTCTCCCCCACTTATTATCAACATACCCGAGTAGGTCGAAGGCAGGGAGGAAACTGGGTTGACTCCAAGAATTTATTAGCTAGGCTCTTCATACCTACGCATACGGCTAAGTTCTCATACGGTTTAGAAGGGTGGTTCAATTACTGAGTTGAATGTTCTCGGTGAAATATAGAATAAAAGTGTCTTGAATGGGGTTGGTTTGTGAATCACTGTTCTTGAGCCTTAGGAAAGATCCTATAGGATTAGATTTCAATCGGGCTTTCGACAGAGATAGAATTCCTAAATGGTTTGTTCGGATCTCCCTTAGATGATTGCAATAATATAACATGTCAATAAACGCGAAGACCGAGGTGGTCAGTCCCAATCTCACATTTATCAACTGTACATCACTGCGTTATTGAATGATAGTTTTATCTTTTAACAGGTGCAAGAGAAAGGATGACCAATCCTGACCTTACACTCTATTAGAGGACGACACTATCACCATTGAGCTTGGTGGAATTTCTAACTAAGGTTTTAACACTTATCAACTCCTTCTAGATTACACTACTCACACTTACTCTAGGCAAAGACGCTAAAGTAATCAATTGATGCAACATTAACATGAAAAGTACCTTGGATAAGTTTATTCCTCGTTCTATGTGCCCATAGGACAGTTTGCAGCACGGTGTCCGGGTTGGCCGCATTGGAAACAGAGACCTTCCTTTCTACGCTGCTCCAGCATCCAACACATACGAGTATGGGATCCTCCACAATGTGGACATGGTGGTCTGGTCCTTGGAGCGGTCGCACTCTGACCCGCATCCTCTAGCACTACTGCTCTGGTGCGGTTAACAGCGTACAGACCTGATCCTTGAGCCAGTCCCTTACCCTTGTTGAGACCTACTTCATTCGGTATATTCTTGCTCCTTTCCTCTGCTTCTTGCTGATTCAAACTCTTCTCATAAGCGCTAGTCATATTCACCAGCTGAGAGAGGTTAGCTATACCCTGGTGCACAAAGATAGTCCGAATTCTGGCATTGAGACCTGTTTCAAATTTAATACACTTGGTGTGTTCGTCTGCGTCCCGATAACTGCCAGAATAGCGAATCAGATCTTCAAATTGTGCCGCATACTCACCGACATTCATACTTCCCTGCTCCAGCTGCAGAAAAGCGATCTCCTTTTCCCTACGAACATCCTCAGGAAAATACTTTCCCAGGAAGTGAGCCTTAAACAGATCAAAAGTGATATCCTGATTGGCTACCTCCAATTCTCTTCGCACTCGTTCCCACCAATACTCTGCTTCATCAGTCAACATATACTGCGCTAACAGCACATTTTGTTCAGCAGGTGGCGCCATGGTGCGAAGGATCTTCTCAATTTCCTTGAGCCATCGCTGAGCTCCATCAGGATTATACCCTCCTTCGAACCTAGGCAGTTCGCATTTCCTAAATCGAGCCATCCAGTCAATTTCGACAAGAATAGGTAGTTGATTCAATGCTGCTGCTGCTGCGGCTGCGGCTGCTGCGATGTTTTCGGCTTGGTTCTGTTGCATTCGGGCCTGATTCTGATTCATTTGAATCAGGTTCTCCAATATAGCAGCCATCCGCTCATTTTCGGCACGTCGCCCAGCCATACTGTTAGGTCATGAAGGGAACAGCCAGTTATAGATTGAATACTTAATCACTAACCTAAATATCCTATTCCTAGACTTAGACTCTTACTAAACGAATCAGTTACTCGCTTGGTGAGTAACCATCGGAGATGTGAGTCCACACTCCAAAGGCCGAGGAAAAACTGCTCTGATACCAAAATGTAACACTCTCACTTTTATTAGAAATTTTTAGGTTTTATTAAAAATCGGAGTTTGAAAATTTCTTTTTAACACCTAAATTCCTTTAAAAGGTTTTACGAAAATCCGGCAGGGTTTCCTCTGTTTTCCGGACTTCCCAAAAATTTTCTTCGAAAAACCTGTCAGTCCAGAATTGTTTAAAAACATAAACAACAACAGTTTAAAAGTCATAACAAATCCTAATGCCCAATTGGTACAAGTTTCAGGGCAAGTTACTAATTCATATTATAAATTACATTAATTAATTATCCACTCAAAATACGTAAAATACATTCCACGTAGTGGAACTTAAAATCCTGCTCGGCCAGCACTGGTGTAAGCTCCACTTGTGTACCTGAAAAATATTAACCACACAGGGGAAGCATCACACAGAACTTAAAATAGAGATTTCTAAGCAGATATATACAACACACCAAGACCATTCCAGCCTATGCTATACTACTTAATTCATGTTCTTCTTTATTTTCACTCTATCCTTTTTACTCCTTTTTCCTAATCACCCTAATTTCTCTCTTCACTCTCTTTCCAACTAACCTATTTCTTTTTCTTTCTTTCCCATCCTCTTATTTCCATCCTTTATCCGTTTTCCATTATTCATTTTTAGTTAGTAATTCCATAATTATTCTCCTTATTTATTTCCTCTAATTCCTATATCAATTCCATTGTTTACCTTCTTATTTCCTATTCCAATGTCCATTCTATTATTTATTTTTCCTATCTATTACCATTCTCATTGCCCTTTTCCACTAATATATATATACATATACATAATACGACCTTATCCATTTCCATTATCCCTTTTTATTTCCCTAAATCCTTTCCATTATTTTGTTCATTATTCCTTCCCTTTAATTCCTTTACCCTTTTCCATTTTTATTTCCTTTTTCCCTTATTATTGTGTGTAACCCCAAACAGAGATCTACACACGGTTTGCAACCACAAACAGTGATCTACAAACGCTGTGTATGCAACCACAAACAGTGATCTGCATACGTATGCAACCACAAACAGTGATCTGCATACGTGTATACAACCACAAACAGTGATCTGTACACACCCATCTCATTTATGTAACCTCAAACAGAGATCTACATAAACTTCCCTTACCTTTTTATTACTTGGCCACAGGGTCAATACAACCACCTGCGTCGTGCCACAGGGTCAATACAACCACCTGTGACGAGTACCATTTTATTAGGCCACAGGGTCTATACAACCACCCGCGCCGTGCCACAGGGTCAATACAACCACCTGTGACGAGTACCATTTTATTAGGCCACAGGGTCAATACAACCACCTGCGCCGTGCCACAGGGTCAATACAACCACCTGCGACATTTACCATTCTATTAGGCCACAGGGTCAATACAACCACCTGCGCCGTGCCACAGGGTCAATACAACCACCTGCGACATTTACCCTTTTTATTTGGCCACAGGGTCAATACAACCACCTGTGCCATTTAACATTTAGTTTTCACTACTAACTCGTTTTAGTCCTTTCCCTTTTACTTTTAGTCCCTTAATTCTCTTAATTCTTTTAATTTCTTTTAATTACTTCCCTATTCCCTTTCTCTTCTTTTTCTTCTTCTCTTCCTTTTCCTTTTTCCTTTTACTAATTATTCAAGTTTACGTCCAATTCCACTTAGCGTTAGTATAGTCGTTATATTTTAATTCCCTTTTCTAATTCTTAATTATTTCTATAATTTCTCTCATTGGTTCATTTCTAAATTTATTTCCCTATTCACCATTTCTATACTTTTGCCACACCCTACCAATCTAATTAATTAGTTATTCTGTTACTTACCTTTTTATTCATCACTATTTGTTTCCCCTATTTACTCCATCTATCTTTCTTCATTATTAGCAGGTTACCCTAAGGTTCGTTAGCAATTAACATTTCCCCCGGTCCTAGCGATAGATATAACTACCCAGAAATACACCCCTTAAGGACTGGTAATGAAACCCCTTACCTCGGGTGACGAAGGTAAAAAGAGAGAACCTCAACTCCGAATAGGGAGCGGCGATCCGTGAAGCTTTAGTGATCCGGGCGATGAACGGGTCGACGGGGATCGACGCCGGTGGTGAGAATAATCCCGGCTGAACCTAGGCAAGAGCTCCAAGCTTTGGCGCACCCGACACGAGCCCGACACGGTCACGAGTCGGTAACGGTGCCGGTGTTGCTCTCAAGAGAGAGGAAGGAAAGGGTGATCTGAGGAGGAGGAGAGGGGCTATGGCAGGGAGAGAGAGGCGGTGGTGGTTCGTGGCAGTGGCGGCCGGAGGTGGGTGGCTCTCGGTGGTGGTGGTGGCAACAGCAGTGGCCGAAGGAAGGGAGGAGGGAAGAGAGAGAAAGAGATCTAGAGGGAGGAGAGGGAAAGAGAGGATCTATGGGAAGAAGGAAGGACAAGGAGGTGGGGTGGCGGCCATGAGCTCCGGTGGTGGCGGGAGGTGTTGGGTGGTGCTGGACGGAGGAGGGAGAAAGGCTAGAGAGAGAGTGAGGGGTTGAAATGGGGTTTCAGCCCCAACAACACGTTTTTAAGGCTGTCTGCACAAAACACTCGAGTGTTTTGGAAAACACTCCGGTCTTTTCCAAAAGACTCGAGTCTTTTCCAAAAGACTCCAGTGTTTTGCCCAGTACCCCATTTATTCATTTTCCTATTTTCCTCCTATTTTCTTCCTGCTTCAATTCGAGATAACTTCTTCGTTCACCGTCGGATCTTGCTCAAATTTGACGAGTAACTTCCTAAAAATCATACCTTCATATCCAACGGTGGGAATTGTGTTTTGAGTCCTAAATCTTTTATTTTGAATTTCCTAACGTCGGGTGTTTATAACACCGAAAAATCGATTTTTAACACTCGTTTAGGTCTTCTTTAAATTAGCTTTTCGATGCCAATGCTCCTAGACTCCTATATGGCACTCAAAGTACTCCTAATCCATAATTTTAAATCCCTTCTATGATAATCCTCACTTCCAAATCTTACTATTATTCTAATTATTATTAGAATAAAAATTCGGGATGTTACAATTTTTATCTATTTCAAAAACAAAATATATTATCGAAGGAATTGCAGCAGTCGTAGATGGAGTCTTCTGAAATTAAAACTTAGGCCCCTCGAGAAGAATCAGTCTTCTACCACATAACGTCTTCAAAATACTGAACTAAAAATAAGATTAAAGAGGAACTTAAGAATCATACAAAATAAATTAAGATGGGTGAGAAATATTAGAATTAGAGATATTTAATGACGGAACAAAAAAAAATGCAAAAATTGAAGATTGACATGATTGGGAGATTGTTGTTTACGTGAATAAACATATTGAATTGACGTAAGCAATTAGAGAGAGAGAGAGGAACTTAATAATTAAATAATATAAATTAAGATGAGCGAGAATTATAAGAATTAAAGAGATTTAATGACCAAAAAAATGCAAAGATTGAGCATGGATATAATTAGGAGGTTGTTGTTTACCTTCATATTTTGCAATAGCTTTCTTTGATAGTGCTGTTGGAAACCTAGCAAGCGGCCCAACAATATACTAGGGGGGTGAATAGTAGTTGGAAGCAATAATACCAATTTTTCGCGATGTGATTGAAATAGGTCGGATAATGCTTGCGGTTAAAAATAAAAATGTTGAATTTGGGCCGAGCAGTATCTGATAATCGGTTATCTAGACAGACCACCGATTATCCAAGCTGCACCACTCAAAAACCAAGTTTGCAGCGGAAATTTGCTAGCACTATCTGAGCACAAAATATAAGTTAAACGAAGCCGACTAAATGCTCAGAATATAAACTGAAAGCGGTAAAGAGATAGAGACAGTAGATTTTTATACTGGTTCACTCACAACCATGGTGAGCTACGTCCGACCCCCCCTTAAAACCTTTAAGGAGCCTTTAATAAAATCAAATAGATAGAGATTACACGGGATCAATTAACACACCAAGAGAGTACCAAACTCTGGGCTTCTACCTAAAATGATTCAACTGCCGAAGAACCTCCTCGGACTTTAGAAGTCTTGAAACCTTCAAGACACCTTGAAACCTTTAAGGATTTTCACCAAAGAACCTCTCTGGATTTCTGCTCAGGAACCTCCTAAGACTTCAATCGCCAAGAACCTCTTGAACGAGCTTGGAAACCTTCCGAAACTTTCACTGCTTGGGAACACCTCAAGACTTGAATAAATGAATGATTGATTGAATGAGATGGCTCCAACCCGAAACTCAAGTGTGTATGATTCTGAAATTTTGATGAAACAGATGAATATTCGGTTATGTGTTTGAGAAAGGATTTTTGGTACAGAGAACGATTTGAAGCTTTGATGCAAAATATGACAGTTTCTCTTTAGCTCTTATCGTTCTCTTTGTTGTGTATATGCTCTTGTGTTTTTCACAGAATGATTTCAAATTTCTGCTCTTGTTAAAGTTCTTCTCTTGTTATCTGAAGAAGAAAAACCCATGTCTTTTATAATAATCCCAGCATGCATGAGGTAGGAGAGAGAATGGAAAATATCTTGAAAACGTATGTCCTTTGCAACGGATATACTAAACAATTTCTACATTGTTCAGAGATATGTTTGTCTTATTTCCATTTCTTTGTCATGTTCTAAATTTGTCTCTTGCATTGCTGATTTGATTTTCAATTTTGAAATCTTAAGGATGGTGACAGATGGGTACTAAGAGATAAGGACAAAATTGCCAGCTATGCACAATACTATAATGTCAGTACGGAGACGAAGAGGTGCATGCGACGTGCTGCTGAAGGATGAAGAAGATAAATAGTGATGCTGAGCTTAACAACGAGTTCGAGCTTGACATCTCTCCAAGCTTGGGCACTTGAGTGATTATTCTTCATTGAGCTGACCGAGCTAATCTTTAGGTCGACTTCTTCAATCTGAGCTTGGGCACTTAAGTGATTATTCTTCATTGAGCTGACCGAGCTAATCTTTAGGCCAACTTCTTCAATCCGAGCTTGAGGACTTGAGTGATAGATCTGATCTGAGCTGAGCTGATTTGATGTGATGCCGAGCTTGACAACTGGTTCGAGCTTGAAATCTTTCTGAACTCGTCTGAGCTTAAGCTGAGTTGATTTGAGGTGAACAGTGTTGCCGAGCTTAACGAAAGTTCGAGCTTGACATCTTCACCGAGCTTGGAGACTTGAGTGATTAATCTTCTTGATGAACAGTGTTGCCGAGATTGACGAAAGTTTGAGCTTGACAACGTCACCGAGCTTGACAACTTTACCGAGCTTCGAGAATTGAGTGATTAATCTTCTTGATGAACAGTGTTGCCGAGCTTGACAACATCACCGAGCTTTGAGACTTGAGTGATTAACCTTCTTGATGAACAATGTTGCCGAGCTTGACGAAAGTTCGAGCTTGACAACGTCACCAAGCTTGATGACTTTGCACTTGGCATTTGTTCGAGCTTTAAGCCGAGCTTGATGACTGTTCGCATTTTGCATCTGTTTGAGCTTTGAGCTGAGCTTGATGATTGTTCGCATTAGGCATCTGTTTGAGCTTTGAGTTGAGCTTGATGACTGTTCGAGCTTCTTCTCGGCTGACTGAGTCTGCTTTAAGCGATAGCTTGGATTGATCACTTTCTAGTACGCCTGAGCTGATTCATTTGTCTTCATCAAAACCCTTGGCTAAGAACCGAGCCCATGATGTATTTGTCGTCATCAAAAACCTTTGATTTAACAATTTGCCCCTTTTGGATGATGACAAATGCTTGTTGATTTTGTGCGGTTCTCCTGAACGTATGATCGAAGATCACTCCCCCAAAACATCAGCTTTCTCATTTCTCTCCCTTAATATATGCTCGAAAATCTGAAGCACTTATCTTTAGTCAACTATCTTTCTCCCCATCAAACAGCATCGTTCCTTTCTCTTTTCTCCCAGATTTCATACATCTGAAACAGCAAAAACAACAACTACCTTTCTCCCCCTTTTGGCATGATCAAAAAGGAGCCGAAGAATTAAGCACATAGCCAAAAGAGTATATGACAGAGAGAAGGCAAAATATATACCACTTGTTGAAGTAGAAGTATACCAATTTGTTAGAAAGGGCATACACTTGTTAAAAAAAAGTGATAACACTTTTTAAAAATCAAAACAAATATTTTTGCCTTACTCCCCCTATTGATAATATGCTCATAAAATGCAACCTTTCTTCCCTAGAAAATAAAAATGAAAGAAAATACACGAGGGAAAAAAATTTGCACATACAAGAAATCCGAGCTTCCCTTGTTCGGAAGCACACTTATAAAACAGATATTACTTGTTCATTTTGGGTACCCAAATAGTTTTGGGTCCCTGTCGGTTAGTGCTGGGATTTACTCCCTTAACAATCCAAACAAAAGAACCGTCGGCCACACCATATCGCCTGATTTTACATTCATTTGGCATATGTTCGAGCATGCCACAGTAAGAATAGGACGGCTTTTTAGCATGTTTAAAATTGGAGAATGAGCCGACTTTACGAAATGTTTTCTTCTTGGCATGTTTGTAACCGAGACCTGTTTCGTTCGAATTGGTTCTCTGTTGAACAAGTAATCGGTCTAGCATCCTATCACTTTGTGAGAAAGTTGAACAAGTGGTTTTTAAATTTTTAATTTATTTCTCGTACTTAATTCAACCTTCACACTTTTGATTTTTCAAAGAAGTGATAGTGTTTTCTAAAGAATCATTGCTGCTTTTTAAAATTTCAATGCATTTTTCCAATTCAAGAACTTGCTCTTTATGATTTAAAATATTTCTTTTTAACTTAGTATAACTCTTAGCAAGTTTCTCGAACTCAGATTGCATTTCAGTAAAAGCAGTATATAATTCGTCATAATTATCAAGTTCGGACTCAGTATCAGAGTGTACCTCGTTTTCATGTACAGCTGAGCCGAACACCGAGCTTGGAGAAGCTTCTTCATCATGTCTTCCCCTTAAGCACAAGATCTTGATTCCAAGCTCGGTTGAGCCGAACTTCGGGATTGAAGAGCAATGATGTCTTCCCATTAAACACGGATTTTCATATCCTTTCTCAGTGAAGTCAAGGTCTGAGCATGATGAGGCTTCATGTCTTCCCATTAAGCACAGATGATTGATTTCACTCTTAGTGGAGCCGAGGTCCGAGCATGATGAGGCTTCATCGGCATATCTTCCCATTAAGCACGGGTTCGCCGTCTCTTCATCATCCGAGGAGCTTGACTCTGATGATTCATTCTGCTCAAGTGCATCCCAAACGATGTAGGCTCTCTTCGGTTTGGGGTCCGTGCTTTTCTTCTTCTCGGTGTTGTTTCTCTTCTGCAACCTGGGACAGTACGGTTTGATATGTCCTGGTTCACCGCATTCATGGCACATGATTTTGTCTTTTGAACTTGTGCCTTGGTTTTTAAAATTCCTTCTATTTTTGAAGAGTTTTCTGAACTTCTTGATCACGAGACCGAGGGATTCCTCATCCATGTCTGAACTAGAGTCGCTATTCGAGGAGACTTTGGTCGAATTAGTTGAGACCTTGAGTGAGATCCCTTTCTTCTTCTTTTCGGATTCTTCATGCATAGTCAATCGTCCGAGCTCCATCTCATGCTCCTGCAGTTTGCCGAACAGTGTTGCTAGGTCCATGGTATCTAGATCTTTTGATTCCATGATGGCAGTGACCTTAGGCTGCCATTCCCTGCTAAGACTTCTCAACACTTTGTTAATAACCTCAGGTTTAGAAAGGTTTTGCCAAGAGCAATAAGATGGTTTATGATATGGGTAAATCGTTTCTGCATGTCATTTATAGATTCGCTCGACAACATACGAAATAACTCATACTCATGCATTAAAGTATTTAACCGAGCTCGTCTAATATCATTTGTCCCTTCGTGAGTGAGTTGTATAATATCCCACATTTGCTTAGCATTTTTATAGTGAGATACTCGGAAAAATTCATCGTAGGACAGGGCCGAGGTGATGATGTTTTTGGCTTTTAAATCGTAAGATACTTTTCTTTTATCATCATCATCCCAGCTCGTCCTCGGGATTTCTACAACATCATCTCCGATTTTCCTTCTTGGAATATAAGGACCATTTTCAATCGCATCCCAAACATCAATATCTATTGCTTCTATAAAAATTTTAATTCGGGCTTTCCAATATACATAACCATCACCATTAAATAGTGGTGGTCGGTTTATTGAAGAGCCTTCACCTCCGAATGGATTGTTAGAGCCCATGGTTTCCTAGGATCTTTTTTGAAAAGCTGTTAAGCTCGATCTTTCGACCGAGCTCTGATACCAATTGTTGGAAACCTAGCAAGCGGCCTAACAATCTACTAGAGCGGGGGTGAACAGTAGTTGGAAGCAATAATACTAATTTTTCGCGATGTGATTGAAATAGGTCGGATAATGCTTGCGGTTAAAAATAAAAATTCTGACTTTGGGCCGAGCAGTATCTGATGATCGGTTATCTAGACCGACCGCCGATTATCCGAGCTGCACCACTTAAAGATCAGGTTTGCAGCGGAAATTTGCTAGCACTATCCGAGAATAAAATATAAGTTAAACAAAGTCGACTAAATGCTCGGAATATAAACTGAAGCGGTAAAGAGATAGAGACAGCAGATTTTTATACTGGTTCACTCACAACCACGGTGAGCTATGTCCAGTCCCCCTTAAAACCTTTAAGGAGCCTTTAATAAAATCAAATAGATAGAGATTACACGGGATCCATTAACCCATCAAGAGAGTACCAAACTCTTGGCTTCTACCTAAAATGATACAACTGCCGAAGAACCTCCTCAGACTTTACAAACCTTGAAACCTTCAAGGATTTTCACCAAAGAACCTCTCTGGATTTCTACTCAAGAACCTCCAAAGACTTCAATCGCCAAGAACCTCTTGAATGAGCTTGGGAACCTTCCAAGACTTTCACTGCTTGAAAACACCTCAAGACTTGAAGAAATGATTGATTGAATGAGATGGCTCCAACCCGAAACTCAAGTGTGTATGATTCTGAAAGTTTGATGAAACAGATGAGTATTCGGTTATGTGTTTGAGAAAGGATTTTTGGTACAGAGAACGATTTGAAGCTTTGATGCAAAATATGGCAGTTTCTCTTTAGCTCATATCGTTCTCTTTGCTGCGTTTATGCTCTTGTGTTTTTTAGAGAATGATTTCAAATTTTTGCTCTTGTTAAAGTTCTTCTCTTGTTATCTGAAGAAGAAAAACCCATTCCATTTATAATAATCCCAGCATGCATGAGGTAGGAGAGAGAGTGGAAAAAATCTTGAACACGTGTGTCCTTTGCAACGGATATACTAAACAATTTCTCATTGTTCAGAGATATGTTTGTCTTTTTCCACTTCTTTGTAACGTTCTAAATTTGTCTCTCCTGCATTGCTGATTTGATTTTCAATTTTGAAATCTTAAGGATGGTGACAGATGGGTACTGAGAGATAAGGACAAAATTGCCAGCTATGCACAATACTATAATGTCAGTACAGAGACAAAGAGGTGCATGCGGCGTGCTGCTGAAGGATGAAGAAGATAAATAGTGATGCCGAGCTTGGCAACGAGTTCTAGCTTGACATCTCTCTGATATTGGGCACTTGAGCGATTATTCTTCATTGAGCTGACCGAGCTAATCTTTAGGCCGACTTCTTCAATCCGAGCTTGAGGACTTGAGTGATAGATCTGATCTTAGCTGAGCTGATCTGATGTGATGCCGAGCTTGACCACTGGTTCGAGCTTGACATCTTTCCGAACACGTCTGAGCTTAAGCTGAGTTGCTTTGAGGTGAACAGTGTTGCCAAGCTTAGCGAAAGTTCGAGCTTGACATCTTCACCGAGCTTGGACACTTGAGTGATTAATCTTCTTGATGAACAGTGCTGCCGAGCTTGACAAAAGTTCGAGCTTGACAACATCACCGAGCTTGACAACACCAAGCTTTGAGACTTGAGTGATTAATCTTCTTGATGAACAGTGTTGCCGAGCTTGACGAAAGTTTGAGCTTGGCAACATCACCGTGCTTGACAACTTCACCGAGCTTCGGGACTTGAGTGATTAATCTTCTTGATGAACATTGTTGTCGATTTTGACAACGTCACCGAGCTTGAGAACTTCACCAAGCTTCGGGACTTGAGTGATTAACCTTCTTGATGAACAGTGTTGCCGAGCTTGACGAAAGTTCGAGCTTGACAACCTCACCAAGCTTGAGACTTGAGCCGAGCTTGATGACTTTGTGTAACACCCTCATCTTTCATAAAGGGAATAAAAGAATTTATTAGAAATTGTTGCGGCGGAAGAGTAAAAGTTCCCTTTATTCATGATTAGCGGATAAAAATTTTCTTTTAAATTACATCATTTCGGTGTTACAATGGATCAAATCCAGTAATGTATATCTTCCTTCTTCCGCTTGAGTCTCTGGCTTGACAGGTTTATTAACCTCATCAGCTACTTGTACCTACCACCAAAAGACTAGATGTGTAACACCCTAATTAATTTACCCTTAAACCGAAATTAGGACTTAAATTTTTCTTTTGAAATGTGGCATAATAATTCATTTCATATAATATTGTAGATAGAGATTCAGCGGAAGATAGTTCATACAAAATATAGAAAAGCAAACCAACTAGGTTACATCTTCAGATTACACAAAATGTGAGTTACAAAAGCAGTGTTTTAGCTCGGCCATTTGGCCGAGACCTAATTTAAATTTCCGACTCTAAAGACCTACTCTCCTTGTGAGGGAGAGTGAACCTGCTCGGCCGGGGACTGCGTCTGCTCGGGCTCGGTACCTAAAAAATGGTAAGGAGGTGAGCATTACACAGAACTTAAGTAAGCAGTTTCTAATATGACATACCGAACTACCAAGCCAAACACAAGTAAGCAATTAGCATGTTAACAAATATTCAATCAGATGACATATCACGTACACACAGCCTCATTCTACTCGATCCACAATAGTTTTCCACTGTATACTTACCGACCATTTTTACACCTACATTTCCGATTGGTTACCCTTACCCTCTTTCCTCAATTTCTATCCTTGATTACTCGGTCTCTCTTTCCTTTCTCGGTTTCTCTTTTCTCATCATTCATCTTTTATATATCTTACAATCTTTTACTCTTCTCGGCCGCATACACCCAGTGCATGTCTTACACCATTTAGGGTCGGATTCTGGAGTGTCCATAACTGTGAGTACCCAGTACCTGTCTTACAGCTGCACATACCCAGTATGTGTCTGACGCAATCAATGCACGCACCCAGTACGCGTCTTTTATGACCAGGAGCACTACCGCCGATTTCTTCTATGGAGTGAATGAGTGTCCATAACTGCGAGCACCCAGTACTCGTCTTACAGCTACGCATCTTGGCGTCTTACGCGATCAATGCACGCACCCAGTACGCGTCTTCTATGACCAGGAGCACATCCCATCGATTCCGTGCTCGGAACCTTGTGTGAGTCATAACTGCGAGTACCCGGTACCCGTCTTACAGCTGCACATACCCAGTATGCTTCTGACGCGATTAATGCACGCACCCAGTACGCGTCTTCTATGACCCGCTCACACAACCATTTCTCTTTAATTACTCTTTTATCCTTTACAACATTAATTAATCGGCTCCTCTTGGCTCAACCCTCTTGTTTACCCTATTTGCTCGTCTTCCCATTATATAATTCTTTAATTAATATTTTCTTCCTCCAGCAGTAAACCACATTCCCATAACCCCTCTCGGCCTCTCACGCTCGGTCCACAGACAGGTTTAAAGATACAAACATGAGTAACATTTATCAAAACTTATAAACATTGATACAACAACAAAATATGATTAAAAGCACTTGGCAAGCATACAAATATTTCCACTTAGTTCAAGAATTCATGACTCTAGTTCATATATCAATTTCCTTCTTAGTTATTCATCTTCCTCTCTAGTTATATCCTATGTCCTTTCCCTAAACTAACACCCACTCTTGGTACCCGTTATGAACACACTAGCAACCCAAACTCAAGCCAAGGTAACACTCACTCCTTACCTCAAACCACGAGAGATAAGAATTTGAGATCTCGAGTGTGGCTTCTTTGCTGTTCGACCTCTTGAGCTTAGAACCCTTGAACCGTTTCTCTCCTTGCTGCACTCCCAATCACAACGAAGACACAAGGAACGTCCGATAGGGCGAAGGAGATGAAGGAAAGTAGCTTCTAGTTTGTGAGTGCTGATGGAGAAAAAGAAAGAAAGAGGAATACGTGAGTGAGAAGAGAGTATGTTGAAATTTTGGTGTTGGAAACTTTCAGAGAAGATGAGGGAAACGAAGGAGGAACAAAATGAGAAGTGTTGTTGTATTGTTTATGGATTTTCTTTTATTCCATTATGGGAATTATTTGTGGGGTCCTTATTGGAGGCTTCTTTGAGAAGCTTGGGAATATGTGGATAAGATTCATTGGCTTCTAAGGGAAGTCACCAATAGTGACTTTGAAAAGGACATAAAGTGATTGACAGTAACGTCTGCACAGAGGGCGTGAAAATCAAGGAACTGGCAACTCGGTTCGAGCTGCCACCAAGAAATAGAAGAGAAGGGACTTCGGCTCTGACATGGAGAGGTAGTAGCAATCCGAATCTCCTCTCGGCCAACACAGCGAGGTTTGTTGCAGTCGGCTTGCCCGGGTTGAGGTCTGCACTAAACTTCGCATTCTGTCCTAGATCCAGCGTTTCCTTATCTGATCGGCCCACGCTTCCTATTTCCCTCATGATACTATACCTATTTCTATGACTCCATTCTACTCTTAAATAAATTTATATTTAAATCTATTATTATATTGGATATTAAATCTTGGGATGTTACAATCCTCTCCCACTTACAGGAATTTCGCCCTCGAAATTCAGTCAGCGCTGAACAGCTGCAGATAGGACAACTTCATCTTTTCCTCGAGTTCCCAAGTAGCCTCTTCTACATTTTTCCGATTCCAGATAACCTTGATCAAGGAAATGATACCACTTGTTGGAAACCAACAAGCGGCTCAATATAGTCTAGAGGGGGGTGAATAGAATATTGAAGCCTTATTACAGATTTTTCGTCCACCTAAGAGAATGGTTTTATGAAAATAAATTTTCTTAAAAACATTCTCTTAGGTGGACGAAAAATCTGTAATAAGGCTTCAATATTCTATTCACCCCCCTCTAGACTATATTGAGCCGCTTGTTGGTTTCCAACAAGTGGTATCAGAGCTCGGACGAAAAATCCGAGCCTTAAAAAGCTTTTTCGAAAAGATCCTTTTACTTGGAAACAATGGGCTCAATTTCAAATCCTTTTGGTGGTGAAGGAACTTCCATTAATCGTCCTCCACTATTCAATGGTGAGGGTTATGCTTATTGGAAGGTCCGCATGAAAATTTTTATTCAAGCCATAGATATGGAAATTTGGAACGCCATAGAGAATGGACCTTTTGTTCCTCAAACGAAAGTAAATGATGTTGTTTCGGTCAAACCTCAATCGAGTTGGGACAATGATGATAAGAAGAAAGTTGCATTTGATGTAAAAGCTAAAAATATCATCACGTCCGCTCTTTCTTATGATGAGTTCTTTCGAGTATCTCAATGTGTTGATGCTAAACAAATGTGGGACACATTACAAGTCACACATGAGGGCACTTCGGAGGTTAGAAGGGCTAGGCTAAATACACTCATGCATGAATATGAACTCTTTCGTATGCTACCTAATGAAAATATAGGTGACATGCAAAAGCGGTTCACTCATATCATAAATCATCTTTCTGCACTTGGAAAAGTTATTACTAATGGTGAAGTTGTTAATAAGATTTTGAGATGTCTTAGCAGGGAATGGCAACCTAAGGTGACGGCCATTATGGAAGCTAGAGACGTGGATCAAATTGACTTAGCAACTCTATTCGGAAAGCTTCAAGAGCATGAAATGGAGCTTGGACGGTTATCCATGAATGAAGATGCCGATAGAAAGAAAAAGGGGATTGCTCTTAAATCAACTTCAAAATCTCTTAAGGCACAAGAGGAAAACTCTCAAGTGGATGACTCGGACTCCGATATAGATGATGAGACCCTTGGCTTGCTAGTTAAAAAGCTTGGTAGGTTCTTTAAGAGTAAGGGAAACTTTAATAAGAATAGACAAAGAGATTCTAAGGACTCACAACCAAGAAATAAGACTAACAAGGATCACATCAAGTGTCATGGGTGTGGAAAGCTTGGTTACTATCGATCAAAATGTCCAACTCATTCTAAGAAGTCGGAAGGTGACAACTCTAAGTTCAACTCATCTAAAGGAAAAAGGGCTTACATAGTATGGGATGAAGAGGAGAGTCAATCAACATCTAGCTCATCGGATGATGAAGAACTTGCAAATCTATGTTTGATGACGAAGCTTGATGAAGAGGAATCTTCGAGCATTAAATCAAGTGACAACGTCAATGAGGTAGATTATCTTTCCGATGCTAGCTCTAGTTCTAATTCTCCTTCATTCAATGAGTTGTACAATGTGTATGTAGAGATGCATAAAGAGTTGAAGAAACTTGCTAAAATAAATGTTGAAAGAAAGAATTTCATAATGAAGCAACATGAAAAGATAATTGAACTTCAAAAAGATTTAGAAGAACTTAAGCTTCAAAATGAAACTCTTGAACTCATTTATGCAAACTCTACATGCAATTGTGAATTGAAATCAAATGAGACTCCATCTTGTGAAAATTGTAAGTCTTTGGAAAAAGAAGTTTTTAATTTGAATGATCGACTTGCAAGGCTCATGAAAGGAGATACTTCATTAGATCATTTGCTTTCAACTCAAAGGAACAATAGCAATAGATCCGGTCTTGGCTATACCAAACCTAAGAAACGCAATTATCGCAAAGTTGGTGGATTTTCAAAGAATAAGATTTCTAAATACCCAACTTGCCATTATTGTGGGATCTTTGGGCATACCACGAATAAATGTAATATAAAGAAATTTGGTATACCAAGCGGTGAATATATTTGGATTGTTAAGGGGACTTCTCCCCATGCTAACAACAAAGGACCCAAGATCACTTGGGTACCTAAGTCAACCAAATGATATCTTTCTTGTAGGTGTGTCTTCGAACCAAAGAGCGCAAATGGTACTTGGATAGTGGTTGTTCGAGACACATGACGGGAGACAAAATGCACTTCATGGAACTTACTCCGAAAAGTGATGGATTTGTGACATACGGCGACAACAACAAGGGCAAAATTCTAGGAGTCGGGAAGATCGGTAACGTATCTAACCTTGTCATAGAAAATGTCCTATACGTAGAAGGCTTAGAACACAACTTGCTTAGTATAAGCCAACTATGCGATATGGGCAATTATGTGACTTTTACTCCGGAATTATGTTTCATTAAGTCTTCTATAGATGATAGTGTTAAGTTTGTTGGTCGTCGCTCTAATAACACTTACTTAATTGATTTGGATGAGATAACTTCACTATTTTCAAAATGTTTCAAATCTTTTGATGATGAAATTCGTCTTTGGCATAGACGAATTGCTCATGTGAATGTGAATCAATTAAACAAACTTTTGCGAAAAGATTTAGTGATTGGTTTGCCTAAACTAAATTTTAAGCTTGATGGCATTTGTGACTCTTGTCAAAAGTGCAAGCAAGTTAAAAGTTCTTTTAAACCTAAAAATGTGATAAGCACAACAAAGCCTTTGGAGCTAATCCATATGGATTTGTTTGGCCCTTCACAAATTAAAAGTTTAGGTGGCAATTACTATGGATTTGTTTTAGTAGACGATTTTACTAGATTCACATGGACTTTATTTTTATCCGCAAAAAGTGAAGTTTATAAATGTTTTAAAAAGTTTGCCAAACTCATCCAAAATCAACTAAGTTTGAAAATTGTGTCTATTAGAAGTGATCACGGAGGTGAGTTTGAAAACACTAGGATTGATGCGTTTTGTGATAAGTTTGGTATTGATCATCAATTTTCGGCCCCTAGGACTCTGGAGCAAAACGGAGTTGTAGAAAGGAAAAATAGAATATTAGTGGAACTTGCTCGTACTATGTTGATAGAATCAAATGTTCCTAAATATTTTTGGGCTGATGCAGTAAACACTGCTTGTTATGTGCTTAATAGGGTTCTTATTCATCCGCATTTAAATAAAACACCTTATGAACTTTTAAAAGGGCGAAAGCCAAATATTTCACATTTTCATGTTTTTGGGTGTAAGGTGTTCGTTTTAAATAACGGAAAGGAACCGGTCGGCAAGTTTGACTCCAAAGCCGACGAAGGCATATTCATAGGTTATTCAACCCATAGCAAAGCATATAGAGTCTACAATAAAAGAACATTAACCGTTGAGGAATCCGTGCATGTTGTATTTGATGAATCTTCGAAAGAAGATTGTGTTGTTTCTTGTGATGATGATAATATAGGTACATTTTTTGATCATGAGAAGTCAACACCACAACAAATGGAAGAGAATCAAATTGAAGATGGAGAGGTGAAAGCACAAGTTAAAGACTTAGCACAAGAGATTCAATCTCAATTACCAATAGCTTGGAAATCAAACAAAAATCATCCGATTTCTAACATCTTAGGTGACATTGCGAAGGGAGTGGTAACCCGACGCACTTTAAATAATTTTTGTTATTATGTTGCCTTTGTATCTCAAATAGAACCTAAGAGTATCAAAGAGGCTCTTCAAGATGATCATTGGATTATGGCCATGCAAGAAGAATTAAATCAATTTGAAAGAAACCAAGTTTGGGAGCTTGTGCGAAAACCCGATGATCGTCCTGTAATTGGTACTCGGTGGATCTATAGGAATAAGTTAGATGAATCGGGTATTATTGTTAGGAATAAAGCTAGGTTGGTAGCACAAGGTTATAGTCAAGAAGAAGGAATCGATTACGATGAGACATATGCTCCTGTTGCTAGACTAGAAGCTATTCGTATTCTTCTCGCTTTTGCTTCGATAATGAATTTTAAATTGTATCAAATGGATGTTAAGAGCGCCTTTCTTAACGGATACATTCAAGAGGAAGTTTACGTGTCACAACCTCCTGGATTCGAGAGTTTTGAGCATCCGGACTACGTTTTCAAACTGAAAAAGGCTTTGTACGGTTTGAAACAAGCTCCTAGAGCTTGGTACGACCGACTAAGCAATTTTTTATTACAAAAAGGTTTTAAATGAGGCACTGTTGACACTACACTTTTTATTGAACGTTCCGGTAAGGATATTTTATTGGTTCAAATATATGTTGACGATATTATATTTGGTGCTACTAACGAGAACTTGTGTAAGAAGTTTTCAGACTTGATGCAAAGCGAATTCGAGATGTCGATGATGGGAGAGCTTACATTCTTTCTTGGCCTTCAAATAAAGCAGCTTAATGATGGCATTTATATTCATCAGAGTAAATATTGTAGAGAGCTTCTCAAACGTTTTGGGATGGATTCGTGCAAATCCGCTTCTACACCAATGAGCGTTGCATGCTACCTAGATCAAGATGAGGCTGGAAAAGCGGTAGAGGTAACGAAGTATCGTGGTATTATTGGTAGTTTGTTATACTTAACTGCATCTAGGCCTGACATCATGTTTAGTGTATGTATGTGTGCACGTTTTCAAGCAAAACCGAAAGAGTCGCATCTAACTGCTGTCAAAAGAATAATGAAATACTTAAAGGGTACAATGAATACTGGACTTTATTATCCTAGGGATGCTTTTCTAAAACTTATAGGTTATTCGGACTCTGACTTTGCCGGTTGTAAAGTTGAGCAAAAAAGTACAAGCGGAACATGCCATTTAATTGGTAATTCACTTGTATCGTGGTTTTCTAAAAAGCAAAATTGTGTAGCTTTATCAACCGCGGAGGCCGAATACATAGCTGCAGGTAGTTGTTGTGCACAACTTTTATGGATGAAACAACAATTATCTGACTTTGGTTTAAATTTGACAAAAATCCCTATAAAGTGTGATAACACTTCGGCAATTAATTTGACTAAAAATCCAGTATTACACTCAAGGACAAAGCATATTGAAATTAGGCATCACTTTTTGAGAGATCATGTTCAAAAAGGTGATTGTGTTATTGAGTTTGTTCAAACTTCGGATCAATTAGCTGATATCTTTACAAAACCATTACCAAGGGACACATTTTATAAGATTCGAAGAGAACTTGGTATTTTTGATGAATCAACTATTAGCTAATTGTATTTGATGCTTTTCGAAATCACCTTCAAGCCTATTTCAATGTGATTTGTATTTTGAGTTGTTGTATCTTATTAAAGTGTTTCTTATTTTTTTTTGATATGTAGTTATGTGTGTATGTTTTCTATAATATGTTAATTGCTTTATTTGTATGTGTGTTACTTGCTAAATGATAAGTGTTTCTATGTGTTTGTGTATGAAAAATGTTTTTGCATGAAATTGAAATTTTTAAAATTCTGGACAGTTCACTCGAGTAACAGATATTTCACTCGAGTAATTTTAAAATCTCTTTCGTATTACTCGAGTAATTCTGTTTGTCACTCGATTAATTTTAAAATGACTTTCGTATCACTCGATTAGTTCATCCATCACTCGAGTAAATATTTTTTAATCTTCGGCACACTCGAGTAACATTTCTTTTCACTCGATTACTGCTCGAATCACTCGAGTAATGCATGAACATCACTCGAGTAACTTACGTGATTTTAAAAACTGAACTGTTGAAACTGCATCATTTTTCACGTTTCTTTCTCTCTCTTGTTCGTATTTCTCTCTTCTCTCTCATACAGTTCTTCATCAAATCATCATTTTCAGCCACAAAACTTCTCAACTCATACAAATTTCTTCCATATTTCATCATTATATCATCATTTCTACTCATTTCATTCATCATTTTCACCAATTTTACCCAAAATCCGAAAATTCCCAAATCAAAACCCTAACCCCAAAACCGAATCTGCACTTTCTGAATCAATGTCTTCTTCCTCACAATCTCAACCTCCTCGAAAGAAAGCAAAGTAAGGAGCAGGCCGTAATGACCCCTGGTTTTCTGGAATCAACCGAGACTTGTGGGAACCGAATTTTATCAATCGCTCTTTTGGTCTTACACGGTATGTTAAGTTTGCTTGGTTGCATAAGGAGCAATTTTCAATTGTAGAGGATTTGGAATTTCAGAATTTGAAGAGGTTTTTAGAATTTGAGACTCATTATTACCCTAGGCTTGTCAGACAATTTTATCAGAATTTTACTAAGCTAGATGGTGAGTATCAAACAATGGTTAGAGGACATCATTTTGTTATAAA
The DNA here is from genome assembly GCA_037953625.1 of Crotalaria pallida. Lineage (NCBI taxonomy): Eukaryota > Viridiplantae > Streptophyta > Magnoliopsida > Fabales > Fabaceae > Crotalaria > Crotalaria pallida. The sequence continues at coordinate 54,154,773 of CM075650.1, read as the reverse complement.
GCCTGAAGATTTGACAATGTTGTTTGGTTTAGAAAACAAGGGAACTTTTATTGGTGATGATGATTGTCTGGATTTGGATGTGGATACTAATAAGATTTATACTGATTTGTTGCGTACTGGTGAATCTTGGAGTGATAGGACTACTAGAACTGTATCACCTTTGCATGCTGTGGATAGAGTGCTCATGTACATTGTTTCTTATTGTTTGATTCCAAAATGCAATCAAAATTATGCCCAATTGGGAGATGATGATCTCATTTTGTTTCATGGGATCAAAAAGAGATATGAGATGAATTGGAATAAAATGTTTTTAGCTCGTATGGAAGCTGCTGCTCAATCTCCTCCTACCCAATTCTTGCCATATCCTATGCATGTTACCAAAATAATGAGGTATTACCGTGTTCCAATCCCTGATGATGAGCCAGCTGTGACGGAAAAGAAAAATAACTGGTGTCTTAATGATTCACACATTAGTTATATGAAAATTGCTTGGCATAGGGAAAGTCGCACTTGGTTATGGAAATCACAGATTAAGGAAATGATTGAAGCTGCAAAGGCTGCAAGAGCTTCAGGTTCTAGGAAAAGGACTTTACTTGGTGATAGGGCTGGTGCATCTTCTTCTGCTCCTCCTTCTTCTACTGATCCGATGGATACCGATCGCATTGAGGACTATATCAATTTGGACAATCTTGGTACTCCATTTGATGCACAGGCTGCTCGTGAGTCATTGGTTGAGCACATCAATGCTCAATTTGCTCAGTTGGAGATGAGACAGGATGTGAAGAATATTGCCATGGAGCATCGTTTAATGGATTATATGTCTGGCCTATTTTCTCACCATTTCCCTCCTCCTCCACCTGATTCCTAGACCTGTGGATGCTGATGATGTTTTGCTGATTGATTTCTGTTTCATGTTTCATATGCATATTTCTGACTATGTTATGTTTATGTTTCTGTTTCATGTTTCTGACTCTGTTGCTACTATGTTTTAGGACCTTGTGTATGGTCTAGTTTGGTTGGTTTCGTTTGCTTATGTGCTATGGTTGATGTCTTTTTGCTTTACACTATGATTTGCTGCTTAGTGTGATACTCTGCTATTATGGATTATGGTGCTATATTCGTTGTGCATTTATATTCGTTGTGGCACTATTGTAGATTATTTTGGTATTATCTTTATTGTTATATTTTTTTTACCATTGTGAACTACTTACCTTCAACTTTTGGCAAAAGACTTTTCTCAACTTTCTTATCTTTTTAATGATGCCAAAAGGGGGAGAATATTTTGTTGATGTTGTTCTTGTAGGTTAAGTTTTATTATATTTTTCCTAGGTGTTTTACATTTAGGGGGAGTATGTTAAAACTTAGTGCTTAATTGAAAAGGATGTTTGTCATCATCAAAAAGGGGGAGTTTGTAGGATTCTCATGTTTTGATGCTAACAATCTCTCTCCAAGCAACAACATTGGCAACAAGCAAGCTACACCACATGAAGATTAGAATTAGGATTTTTATTAATTCTATTTCAATGTAATCTTTATTTTTATGCAATGCATCTCATTGGTGTGGGTAGATTAGGTGATTTTAAGAATATTTAAATAATGTTTGATTAAGAGTGAAGATACTTTAAATCTTGATTAAATAGCTCTATTAAAAGTTTTGTGAAAATCCTTTTAGAAAAACCTTGTTTTTATTCAGATTCTGATCAGTTCACTCGAGTAATGAGTATTGGTTCACTCGAGTAATTTATGTCATGACAGGTTAATCGAGTAATGGTTTACACATCACTCGAGTAACTTAATCTGACATGTTTTAATCGAGTAATGTTATATGGTTTACTCGAGTAATTCAATCAGTATTTGGAAAATTATAAAAGGACTTAATTTTATCTTTCACAGATATACACATTCATTCTTACAATTTTATATACACTTTCAAGAGCAATTCAAGAGCTATTTTTTACATCTTTCAAGAGCTATCAAGATTCAACAAAGAATTTTTCATTCTTCACTCTATTTCTTTCATTGTTCAAATATTCTTGAGATCATAATTTTTGTTCTTAGTGGTTGTTGAAGATTTGCAATTTGTGATTGCATCATTGAAGTTTCAACACAAGTGAAGAATCTCACAAGGAAGACTTTGAGGATCAAATCAAAGCAAGAAAAGAGGATTGGTTGGAAGCATCTTCAATCAATTAGCAAGGAAATCTAGAACTCTCAAAAGGGGTAGATTAGATCAAAGTGTTTGGTACACACTTTGTGTTGGGTTTTAAGATAGGAGAACTAAGAATCTAGTTGCATCTTAAAACATTGTAAAATCTACATTTGAAGATTTCTAGTGAAGAATCTCTCTTGATTCAAGAGGGGACTGGAGTAGCTTTCAAGTGGGTGAAAGTGAACCAGGATAAATCCTTGTGTCTCTTTTATTTTCATTCCTTGTATTGCATTAATTCATTAACAATTGCATTTTTAGGTTAGAATTGGGGTTTTCTTAATTCAACTCAATTGATCTAAAATTGCATGTTAATATTACTTGAAATTGTTCATATTAATCATTCATAATTTGTTGAATCATCATAGCATTGTTATTCTTGAAGAATTCCATTGAAAACTGAGTTTTAATTGAATTTTACCCAGTTTACTCGAGTAAAGTTCTTGTCACTCGAGTAATCTGCTTTCAGTTTATGAACATTACTCGAGTAGGTTTTCTGTTACTCGAGTGATTTAAAAATAGCTTTCGTAATACTCGAGTGATTTGCTGAATACTCGAGTGAAATTATTTTTGCTTGCGTATTACTCGAGTGAAGTCTTGAGTTACTCGAGTAATCTGACTTGAATTTTTAAGAAAATTTATTTTCATAAAACCATTCTCTTAGGTGGACGAAAAATCTGTAATAAGGCTTCAATATTCTATTCACCCCCCCTCTAGACTATATTGAGCCGCTTGTTGGTTTCCAACAGAAATCACTTTTCCTCTAAGTCGTCTAGTCTGCATGTCCTCTAGTCTGACCGGAAGAACTTCAAAGGTTAGATTATCCTTTAATGGTAATTCATCCACTTCAATCACATGCGAGGGGTAATGAATGTACTTCCTAAGTTGCGAAACGTGAAATACATCATGGAGTTTAGACAGGTGTGGAGGTAGAGCAATTCGATAGGCGACTGGTCCGACTTTCTCCAATATCTGATACGGTCCGACAAACCGAGGGGTCAGCTTCCTTGATTTAATTGCTCGGCCAATACCCGTTATAGGGGACACCCGCAGGAATGCATGATCTCCTGCATTGAAGTCCAGGGGCTTCCTCCTTTTGTCGGCATAGCTTTTCTATCGGTCATGAGCTGCTTTCATCTTTCCTTGTATCATTCAGATCTTCTCAGTTGTTTCGTGCACAATGTCGGGGCCAATTAACAAATTTTCTCCTATCTGAAACCAGCACAGAGGCGTTCGGCATTTCCGACCATACAATGCTTCGAAAGGAGCCATTCCGATGCTCGAATGAAAGCTGTTGTTGTAGGTAAATTCGACCAAGGGCAGAAGTGTTTCCCAACTTTCTGACTGTTCGAGTACACATGTCCTTAACAAGTCCTCCAGGGTCTAGATGGTGCGCTCGGATTGTCCATCAGTTTGAGGATGATAAGCAGTGCTGAACCTCAGTTTTGTAACCATGGCTTGCTGCAAACTCTGCCAAAATCGAGACAAGAAGCGGGGATCGCGGTCGGACACGATACTTCTCGGAACACCGTGGAGTCTAACTATATCCTTTATGTACAGCTGTGTCAAATTCTCTAGACTATACTTCATGTTGATCAGCAGGAAATGAGCACACTTCGTCAATCGGTCCACCACAACCGAAATAGCTTCGTACCCTGATCTTGTTCTCGGTAGGCCTGAAACAAAGTCCATTGAAATGCTGTCCCACTTCCATTGTGGAATCTCCAAAGATCTGAGCAATTCTCCGGGCCTCTGGTGCTCAATCTTGGCCTTTTGACAAACCAAGCACCGAGATACATAATCCGCTATGTCCAACTTCAACTTCGGCCACCAAAATAACCTCTTCAGATCTTGATACATCTTTGTGGCTCCCGGATGAAGAGTCATCTTTGTCTTATGGGCTTCCTCCATTATATCTCTTCGAACTTTGAAGTCCATGGGGATGCAGACTCGGTCCCAAAATCGTATGAGACTGTCTGATCCTTTAGTGAAATCGGGCTCATCCTTGTCCCCTGCTGTTTCTAGTAACTTTTGGAGTTCCGAGTCGGCGGCCTGTCTTTCCTTGATGAAGTGCACAAAGTCATTTGTCACTTGCAACATCTCTAGTATAACACTGTTCTCCTTCTTCCGTACTCCGAGATTGAGTTCGCTAAATTCCTGCATCAATTGCATCTCTCGGACCATCATGTTACTCAGATGAAGGCTCTTTCGGCTCAACGCGTCGACCACCACGTTGGCCTTTCCAGGATGATAATGCAGATTGAAGTCGTAGTATTTCAAGAATTCCACCCATCTGCGTTGCCTCATATTTAATTCCTTTTGGTCGAACAGATACCCGAGACTGTTATGATCGCTGAACACTTCAAATTTCGTGCCATACAGATAATGCCTCCAAATTTTAAGAGCAAACACCACAACAACCAATTCGAGATCATGAGTGGGGTAACTCTGTTCGTGTTGCCGAAGTTGTCTAGAGGCATAGGTCACCACTTTTCCTTGTTGCATCAATACACAGCCGAGACCCTGCTTCGAGGCATCACAATACACATCAAATGCTTTGGTCGGTTCTGGCAAAGTCAAAACTGGTGAACTCGTCAATCTTCTCTTCAGCTCTTGGAAGCTCTGTTCACACTCTTCGTTCCATCGGTAAGGCACATCCTTTCTGGTTAACTATGTCAACGGAAGGGTCAACTTAGAAAACCCTTCAATGAATCTTCTATAATACCCTGCAAGACCGAGAAAACTCCTAATCTCGGTTACCGAATTGGGTCTCTCCCAGTTAAGCACAACTTCCACCTTAGAGGGATCGACCGCAACGCCTTGCTCGAAGATCACGTGACCAAGAAAATGAACCTCTTTGAGCCAGAAACTGCATTTCGGGAGCTTGGCGTAGAGTTCTTTGTCCTTCAAAATTTGCAATACCGTTCTCAAATGTTTCTCGTGTTCACTCGAACTTCTAGAGTAGATGAGGATGTCGTCAATGAAGACTATCACAAACGAATACAAGTAGGGTCGGAAGATCCTATTCATGTAGTCCATAACGATAACGGGGACGTTGGTAAGTCCGAAAGGCATGACCACATACTCAAAGTGCCCGTACCTTGTCCTGAAAGCTGTCTTCGGAATATCTTCCTCTCGGATGCGGATCTGGTGGTATCCTGATCGAAGGTTTATCTTTGAGAACACCGACGCTCCCTTAAGCTGATCTAGCAAGTCGTCAATCCGAGGGAGGGGATATTTTTTCTTCACCGTTACTGCGTTGAGCTTCCTATAATCGGTGCACATCCTGAGACTACCATCCTTCTTTTTAACAAACAGAATTGGAGCTCCCCAAGGTGACACACTTGGCCTAATCAGCTTTTTGGCCAGGAGGTCCTCCAATTGCTTCTTAAGTTCTATCAGCTCGGGAGGTGCCATTCGGTACGGCGCAATAGAAATTGTGTCTGTTCCTGGAATAAGGTCAATACTGAATTCTACTTCTCTACTCGGCGGTAAGCCAGACATTTCATCCGAGAAAACCTCTGGGAATTCGCCGACTACAGGAATTTGATCAATGTTTAGTTCCTCTGTCGCCTCTAAAACTGCCACAGATGAATCAATGAAGATTACAGTCTTTTTACGGCAATCGAGCAGAACATGGTGTTGAAACATCCAGTCCATGCCAAGGATAATATCTAGTCTAGTCAGAGGCAAGCAAATCATGTTGACCTTGAATTCTCGGCCTAATACTTGGATAGGACACTCCAAGCACATTTGGGAGGTGGTCATAAAAGAATTGGTAGGGGTAGAAATAGACAACTTATAGGGCATTTCTACTGGGGATAATTTTAGTTTGTTCATGCAGTCAAGAGAAATGAAAGAATGTGTTGCTCCACAATCAAATAGCACGACACAGGGAATGATGTTTACTCGACAAGTACCTTGGATTAACTCATCAGCGTCAGTCACTTCTTCACCATCCATAGTGTAAACTTTGCCTCTCTGCATGGGTCGGTTAGCCCCAGTCTGCTGAGCCCTTGCCACATTAACTTCTTCCTTCACAATATTCTCGGTACACCAAGCTGCAAAATGACCAGGCTTGCCACAGCGAAAAACAGGATCCTCTTGCTCTGCTCGGATCCAGGCTCCAGCATTCTCCCTTGTGTTGCTTTCCACAATGCTAACATATCGGATAGGGGCCAGGGACAACCAACATATGACCACCGCTCCTTGATACTGCTGGTGCCTTGGAGTTCGGATTCACATAGGGGGCGGACCTCTGAATGACTCCTTTCCCCCTAATTGGACCCACTGTTTTCTGGGCCGACCTGTTTCGCTTTCCGTCGGCCTTCCTTTTGAGCCCCTTCTCATATGTACTAGCCATATTCACCAACTGCGAGAGATCGGCCACATTCTAATACTCGAATGCAAGTCAAATGTCATCACGGAGACCAGACTCGAATTTGATGCATTTGGTGCGTTCGTCAGCATCTCGGTAGCTTCCTGAATAACGGATCAAGTCCTCGAACTGAGCCGCATATTCCCCGACACTTAAATTCCTTTGCTCCAGCTTAAGAAAGGCGAGCTCCTTCTCCCTCCTAACATCTTTAGGGAAATACTTGCCGAGGAATCGAGTTCTGAATAAATCCCAAGTAATTTCTTGGTTAGCCGCTTCCAAACCTCGACGTTGCTGCTCCTGTAACATCCCCAATTTTATAAAGGCATTAGGAATATTAGTTAGTAGAATTCTCGTAAGTGTTAGAGCGTCCTTAAGTGTTGAATTCGATTAGAAGTGTTAATTAGTATTGGTATTAGTAATAGTAAGTGTTTAGGATTAGAATTTAGCTAAGTGTATGGTAGAATGAGTTAAGAATAAGTTAGAATGTGTTTAGGATGTAGGATTTAGTAAGGGTAGGTTTATGAGGTAGAATTAGCTTAGAAATGGGTTGTAGAAGAGTTATTTGAAACCTAAAGAACATAGGACATTATAAAATTAGGAATAAAAGATCCATGGCTCTAAACCCAAATTCCACCGTTGGATGCCAAGAAGAGTGTCTTAGGATGCTTGTCTCAAAATTTGAGCAAGATCCGACGGTTAACGAAGGAGTTCGGTCAATTCGAAGTACAAGGGATTAAGTGGACTGAATAGGTTAATCGATTAACCTATGAGTTAATCGATTAATTTTTAGGCATCATTCAGCCCCTACTCGATTAATGAGTAGTTTAATCGATTAAGTTTTTGGTCACCTTCTGGCCTTAATCGATTAAGGCCAAGTTAATCGATTTATCCTTTGTAAATTATCAAGTGTTAATCGATTAACCAAAGTGGTTAATCGATTAACCACTGCTTTATTAGCCAAAGAACACGTGAATTTGGCTCATTTTTCACAAAGTCTCTCTCTCTCCTCACTCGAACACTCTCTTCTCTTCTCTCGTAGGGCTCTTGATTTCTTCAAGTTTCCACCATAGAAAATCAAATTAATCACCCCAAATCAGCTCCCTATCATTCCCTCATGTTTTTCCTCTCTCAATCTCCATTAAATCACTCCCTCTCAAAAACCCCCAAATCAAAACCCCAAAACCCTAACTTTCCTAATCCATCAAATTGAGCCTCCCAATCCTTCAATTGGTCTTAGAAGATGCTAAAGGGCAAGGAATAGGAGTCTTGGAGCATGGATTGGAGCTTGGTGTGGAGCTCCAACAAAAACCCCCAATTCCTATTTCTCTCTCCTCAAGGTAAGGGGGGTAAATTGGGTCTAGCTTAGGGGAAGGGTTTGAAATTAGTAATTGGGACATAATTAGGTATATTTGAATGTTTAGTTGAGATTAGGATTTAAAGAAAATAGTTTAGTATGAAAAACCCTAGGTGATTGTGATTTTGCACAAGTGATTCTATGTTTAAATGTGCTAAATGTTATGTTCGATATATAATTGTTGATTTCTCTATGATTATGATGTGTTTGCTATTATATGATTAAAAGTATTAATAGTTATGCATACATTAGGGACTAGTACTATTCAATTGAGTTTGAACCAAATTAATGTGATTTCAAAAAGGAGAACAAAAAGGGATTTCAATCTCAATTGAATAGCACTTGCATTTAGTGTCATTCATGGTGTAAAGGTGGACGTTAGGTGTAGGGGAAAAACACACGTCTCTTTTGATTGGTGAGGACAAAAGTAAATTAGGAGGATTATTATGGAGGACTTTGATCTTGCACAGGACATGGGTTTGATTCCCATGTTGCGGATTGGTCCTATGCAAACTATAATAATTCTATTTACTTTGGTTTCTTTGGGCCAGTCGAGGGTAATTTCTGCTAAAGCCAATTCGGGCAAATCAATCCGAATTGCACGAGGGACCTTCCTAAGTGGAGGTGAAGCACCCAACTATAGGTTGAGAAATGCTTACTCCTGGTCGGTTTTTCCCCAGAGTGGAGGGTGTATGTGAGAGTTTATATTGTTATTGGTAAAGGGAAAAGTGTTATAGGTACATTGTGTGAGGAACCCTCCTTCGGGGAGAATGTGAAGCACAATGTACCCAATTGTTAAAAGTGTAAAAAGTGTTAAAGTGTAAAAGTGTTAAAGTGAAAGTGTGAAGGGAATTGCATAATTGGGTTAGATCATTGAATTCGATTAAATTGTTAAAGTTATCGAAATGAAATGAATTGTGTAACATCGGATTCAATGATCCAATTCATAAGTGTGACGTGCATATCATAATCATGTGATTGTGCATTAAATTATAGTATTATAATTACGAATAGTTTTATTGATTGTGATTGATAAATCTTCCTTTTTCTTTAGTTCCTTTATGTTGTGATTGAGCCTAGTTATGCTTTATTATTACTTTCAAATGTTTTTCTCTAATCTATATCTGAGTTACTCACCCTTACTGTTGGCCATATTAGGTACCCTGTGGAGAAAGATGTTCACAGCTTCTACGCCGAAATAGTACACTCTCATGGAAAGAGAGTATATTATTGGTTGAGACCTTTTTGGTTTCAATCCGATTGCAACCATTCTAGGGCCCTGTACTATAAATGATTCTATTTTCATTAATGAAAGTTGTATTTTAAATTTTAATTCTATTTGGATTTATGTAAAAAGGGACTCTATAATGAATTTTATGAAAGTGTTAGTGTTTGGGATGGATATAATGATATCCTCTTTTAAATAGTTTCTGAAATGTATTCATAGACCTCTTTTCTTTGCAATATGTTCTGGACTTGACAGGTTTAAATTTTATTTGGGAAAAGTCCGAATTTCAAACGAAACTCCGCCAAAATTTTTATGAAATCCCAACTAATTTCTAATAAAAATTAAACAATTTAATTAATGTATTTTAAATTAAAAGTCAGGATGTTACAGCTCCCACCAGTGCTCGGCTTCACTAGCCAATACAAACTCGACTAGCCTTACCCTGTAATCATAGGGTGGTTGCAGGGATCGAAAAATCTTCTCAATTTCTTGGAGCCATTTCTGAGCTCCGTTTGGATTGTAGCCCCCTTCAAACCGAGGCGATTCATTCTTCCTAAATCGGCTCATCTAGTCGATCTCGACCGAAGCCGGCGGTGGAGGCTGAAGGGCTGCAGCTGCAGTTGCTGCGGCCGCGGCTATGTTCTGAGCAAGATTCTCAGCCTGGTTCTGCTGAGCTTGCGCTTGGTTCTGCTGCAGTTGAACCAGAGTTTCCAAGACGGCAGCAATTCGGTCATTATCAGCCCTTCTCCCAGCCATACTGCTTGGTCATGGAGAGAAAGCCGATTAATGATTGAGTAATTAATTAATAATGTATATATGTATATAAGATCTATTGACTAACCTAGACACTTAACTCTACTTATCTGTTACTCTCTTGGTGAATAACCACCGGAGTTACTTGCAACTCCATTAGGCCGAGGAGAAACTGCACTGATTCCAAAAATGTAACACCCTAATTAATTTACCCTTAAACCGAAATTAGGACTTAAATTTTTCTTTTGAAATGCGGCATAATAATTCATTTCATATAATATTGTAGACAGAGATTCAGTGGAAGATAGTTCATACAAAATATAGAAAAGCAAAACAACTAGGTTACATCTTCATATTACACAAAATGTGAGTTACAAAACCAGTGTTTTAGCTCGGCCATTTGGCCGAGACCTAATTTAAATTTCCGACTCTAAAGACCTACTCTCCCTGTGAGGGAGAGTGAACCTATTTCGCCAGGGACTGCGTCTGCTCGGGCTCGGTACCTGAAAAATGGTAAGGAGGTGAGCATTACACAGAACTTAAGTAAGCTGTTTCTAATATGACATACCGAACTACCTAGCCAAACACAAGTAAGCAATTAGCATGTTAACAGATATTCAATCAGATGACATATCACGTACACACAGCCTCATTCTACTCGGTCCACAATAGTTTTCCACTGTATACTTACCGACCATTTTTACACCTACATTTCCGATTGGTTACCCTTACCCTCTTTCCTCAATTTCTATCCTTGATTACTCGGTCTCTCTTTCCTTTATCGATTTATCTTTTCTTATCATTCATCTTTTATATATCTTACAATCTTTTACTCTTCTCGGCCGCATACACCCAGTGCATGTCTTTCACCATTTAGGGTCGGATTTCGGAGTGTCCATAACTGCGAGTACCCAGTACCCGTCTTACAGCTGCACATACCCAGTATGTGTCTGACGCGATCAATGCACGCACCCAGTACGCGTCTTCTATGACCAGGAGCACTACCGCTGATTTCTTCTATGGAGTGAAGAAGTGTCCATAACTGCGAGCACCGAGTACTCGTCTTACAGTTGCACATCTCGACGTCTTACGCGATCAATGCACGCACCCAGTACGCGTCTTCTATGACCAGGAGCACATCCCACCGATTCCGTGCTCGGAACCTTGTGTGAATCATAATTGTGAGTACCCGGTACCCGTCTTACAGCTGCACATACCTAGTATGCGTCTGACACGATTAATGCACGCACCCAGTACGCGTCTTCTATGACCCGCTCACACAACCATTTCTCTTTAATCACTCCTTTATCCTTTATAACATTAATTAATCGGCTCCTCTCGGCTCAACCCTCTTGTTTACCCTATTCGCTCGTCTTCCCATTATATAATTCTTTAATTAATATTTTCTTCCTCCAGCAGTTAACCACATTCCCCTAACCCCTCTCGGCCTCTCACGCTCGGTCCACAGACAGGTTTAAAGATACAAACATGAGTAACATTTATCACAACTTATAAACATTGATACAACAACAAAATATGATTAAAAGAACTTAGCAAGCATACAAATATTTCCGCTTAGTTCAAGAATTCATGACTCTAGTTCATATATCAATTTCCTTCTTAGTTATTCATCTTCCTCTCTAGTTATATCCTATGTCCTTTCCCTAAACTAACACCCACTCTTGGTACCCGTTATGAACACAATAGCAACCCAAACTCAAGCCAAGGTAACATTCACTCCTTACCTCAAACCACGAGAGATAAGAATTTGAGAGCTTGAGTGTGGCTTCTTTGTTGTTCGACCTCTTGAGCTTAAAACCCTTGAACTGTTTCTCTCCTTGCTGCACTCCCAATCACAACAAAGACACAAGGAACGTCCGACAGGACGAAGGAGATGATGGAAAGTAGCTTCTAGTTTGTGAGTGCTGATGGAGAAAAAAAAAAAGAAAGAGGAATACGTGAGTGAGAAGAGAGTATGTTGAAATTTTGGTGTTGCAAACTTTCAGAGAAGATGAGGGAAACGAAGGAGGAAGAGAATGAGAAGTGTTGTTGTATTGTTTATGGATTTTCTTTTATTCCATTATGGGAATTATTTGTGTGGTCCTTATTGGAGGCTTCTTTAAAAAGCTTGGGAATATGTGGATAAGATTCATTGGCTTCTAAGGGAAGTCACCAATAGTGACTTTGAAAAGGACATAAAGTGATTGACAGTGACATCTGCACAGAGGGCGTGAAAATCAAGGAACTGGCAACTCGGTTCGAGCTTCCACCAAGAAATAGAAGAGAAGGGACTTCGGCTCTGACACAGAGAGGTAGTAGCAGTCAGAATCTCCTCTCGGCCAACACAGCAAGGTTTGTTGCAGTCGGCTTGCCCGGTGATGAGCATTTTATTTCCCATTATTCCTTGCATTATTTTACTCCTATTATTGATACTTGTTGCCCATTTGACATTGATTAGCTTGATTTAGTGATTTTGAGTTTATTGGACTAATATTCCGAATATTGTTTAATTTGGAATTATTTAGCCTAATTAATTCTATTTCTATTTTCAGGTAATATTTGGCACAAGGACACTTTGGGAAGTTTGGAAATGAAGATTGAAGTATTGAAGTGAAGATTGTAATTTGCATTTAGGTCCCTTTTTAATTGTAATGTTCAGAATAGTGTTTCTTAGGACTTGGGCCCATGTTTTAGGCCCATTTTCATGACTAAAGAGGGGAAATTCGTGTAACCCCCAAGACACACTCCCATTTCAGATTTCTCACTCTCTCTCTAGGTTAGAACTTCTCTCTTGGCTCTCCCAAGTGGTGGTGGCTGCTAGGGTTTTGTTCTTCCCCATTTCTACTCGTTTTTCTTCATTTATGGCCATGGAAGGCTAGACTTCAAGGGTTAATCCCTTTGGTATTGTATTATCTACTCTTGAGCTCTTGTTATTAATGCAATTTCGTTTTCTCTTCTCTGTTTTCATGTTTATCGATGTGTAGTGGTTTGCTTAATTCCATTTCGTAGAGATAATACATGAATATAAATGCTTAATTTGTATTAACTCGTAAAAACTCCAATTCTGGTTTCTGATGCTTAATTAGAAGTTAGGGTTTGGAGTGATAACTGAATTTTCGCTTAGTATTTGGTTATCACGAGTTGGACAGAGGAGAGGAGAGGAATCGATCTTTAGTGAGCTAGGATTGAGTAGTGTACGTAGCCAAAGGGGTTTGCCCGCTTTTGTTTCTGATTTTCTTAGTTTTTATATTCTGTTTATGTTTTGTTCTTCACATTTGTCACACACAAAAACCCCCCCATTTTACTGCACACTACGTGTTTGATACTTTGCCTAGACCGATATTCGCTGGGAAACGACCTAGGATCACCTTCCTAGTACTACAGAATAAACACCTTTTATTTTGATCGGGTACGGCCTCGATCACCCGGGTTGAGGTCTGCACTAAACTTCGCATTCGGTCCGAGATCCAGCGTTTCCTTATTTGATCGGCCCACGCTTCCTATTTCCCTCACGATACTATACCTATTTCTATGACTTCATTCTACTCTTAAATAAATTTATATTTAAATCTATTATTATATTGGATATTAAATCTTGGGATGTTACAAGATGGGAGTAAATCACTTGTCATATCGCGTAAGCAGATAATTAATAGAATGATCATACACAAACATACACACATCATCATCGTCATGCATTTACAAATGTTCAATCCTCAATTTACAGTCATATTATCTTGTATTTATATGGCATGATGCATGTCTATCTAGAATCATATCCCGGGGGCATCACAGTTTGGAGGTAGGTGGGTCCTCATGAGCTTCCTCCGCTCGACCTCTCACGACTTACAGGTTTCCTCCGCCCAGCGCTCACGACTTACAGGCTTCCTCCGCCCAGCGCAACTAGTATAAAGGCCTCACAAACTGGAGCAATTCTCAATCAATGCATGAATGCAAGAATGAATCATTACCAGTCTTTAGCATTTATTCATTTCTCATCATTCAATCATCACAATAATCTCATCGTATCAACATCTGCGCTCCTTGGGCGAATGGATTCCATTTCTTAATTTATATTTCATCATATCAACATCCGCGCTCCTTGGGCGAATGGATATCATTTCTCACTTCAAATTTCATCATTCATTCTTATCATAATTATGAATTTAATATTTATATCTCATCATTATTAATATCATCATAAAGTATTCATTCATTCATGGAATTTCCATTCGTGAGCATGAATTCCATATTCATACTCAAGCATCATCAAAATCATCATAAACACGTTCATTCATTCATATTATTTCCTTTCATGATTCATGAGTGCGTTAGATTAAGGCTAAGTGTATTAAAACTTAGCATTATTCATTTCAGGGGTCTTAGTAATCGATTACCAAGGGGTAGTAATCGATTACCACGTGAAAATTCCAACTTTGGTACCAATTTTAACCTAGTAATCGATTACCAAACCCTGGTAATCTATTACCACATTAAAATTCAAAATTTGATGCCAATTTTAACCTGGTAATCGATTACCAAACCCTGGTAATCGATTACCCTGCATCAGTCTGCACACTGAAATGAGGTTTTAACACTTCACTTTAACCCAAAGCAACTCAAAACAGATCAAATTCACATATAATCAAACATGTCCAGGCATATTTGAAGCAATCCAATCATCAATACATCAATCAATCTTCAAAAATTGCATATTATTCATAAATCCCAACTTGGCATATTAAAATCAATTTCAATGCAGAATAGTCAAGTTTCAGCATTCCATTAGTTTATATTCATTCTTTTAAACCTGCTCAAGTCAATGTTTCATAAAGAACCATGGGTTGTCTTGGTCTCCAAACCAAGCAACCTTGTCATGGTTTGTTCACTTTTCCTTTCACATATAATCAATTAAACCTACTTCAATAATTATCCTAGCGATATGAATGAGATCTCCCATACCTATTTGAAGTTATCGAGTGGATTCGGGGCTGGAAGGATAGAACTCGAATGAGAAACATAATCAACAACAGCTTGCAGCCCAACTAGAAACAGCTTTGATGAGCTGTTTTCCCTAGGATTTTCAATAAGAGTGAATCAGATAAAATCGTGAACAAGAGTTAGAATACAAACTAGGATGTATAAACTTAAGATTAGAAAAAGTTTGAAGCTCAAAGGATGCTCGAGCTTACCACACGAACTCAAAGAACAAAGCTTCCCGAATCTGAATTCTGTAGATTTCAGATTCGGATACCGAACTTTGCAGGAGTATAACTCCTTCTACACACCACTAAATTGGCCAAGCTCGGTACATAATTGAAGAAGGTTCAACAAGCTTCAAGATTGTATAGGATTTGTAAGGATTTGAGGCTTGGATCATAGAGAACAAATCAAGGAAAGTCGGGTTCTTGAATCTGAAACTCAGTTTTCAGGTCCAAACACTGAACTTTGCAGGCTTACAACTCTCTCCAAACTTCACCAAATCGAGCAAACTTGGTATCAATTTGAAGAGGGTTAAACAAGCTTTAATTTGGTGTATAGTTTGCTAGGGTTTGAAGCTCAGATCATAGAAAACGAATTAGAGGAAGTTGATGACAGAAAAACATGATTTTTGCAGCTCTTGGGTTTTGTTCTTGTGTTTGTGTGTGAATACCCCTTGCATATATTTAAGTTAAACCCCCTAGGATGTCCCTTTCAACTCCAAACAGTGTCTAGGAGATATTTATGGCAATTTGTGGCTGAAATCCATGGAAATTCTCAGCCATTTGTTCAATAACCGACTTATTTTTGGCTCAGCAGAGTTGTGGTAATCAATTACCACGATCTGGTAATCGATTACCTCACTTAAAATTGGTCAGATTTGAAATTTTGACCTTGGTAATCGATTACTGGCTCTGGTAATCGATTACCTAGACTTTTTGACCTCCAAACACAGATTCCACCATTGGATTTGAAGATAAGAAGGTTGGGAAGCTTGTCCCCAAATTTGGGCACGATCCGACAGTTAACGAATGAGATATGGCACAATCTGTGGTTATGTTTTCACTAAAATTCACTTTGATGATTATTTACAAAATATTCACATAATATCTGCTTGATATTCTCTTAGTATCAACTTAGTATCTACTTAATATCTATTTTATATTTACTTCATATCTACTTAATATATTTCATTTATGATTTCGAGGATAATTCCGGTGGGTGTTACACTTTGCACTTGGCATCTGTTCGAGCTTTGAGTCGAGCTTGATGACTGTTCGCATTTGGCATCTGTTCGAGCTTTGAGCCGACATTGATGACTTCTCGAGCTTCTTCTCAGATGACTGAGACTGCTTGGAGCGATAGCTCGGATTGATCACTTCCGAGTACGCCTGAGCTGATTCATTTGTCTTCATCAAAACCCTTGGCTGAGAACCGAGCCCATGATGTATTTGTCGTCATCAAAAACCTTGGATTTAACAAATGCCATTCTGACTTTCCTCCATGATATTATCAAGCAATGCTTTGAAAACTGCAGAATGACTAACCTGATTCAATTAAAAATTTTAAAAACTCAATAAGTTACATAATAACATAAGCAAGTCTCGTAAAAGAAACTAAGCTAGACAACTTTTTATGGGTTAAATTTAAAAAAATATAAAGTATATGCATGATACATATTCAAGAAAGATAGAACGGAAAAATAGAACCGAAAAAAAAGAATAAATATGAATGCAGAGATGAAAGATGAAAAAAGAAAAAATACTCATGTTATATATAATGATTTGGAAAACTTGTAAAATTGAGGATAATGGTTAACTTGTAAAATTGAGGATAATGATAAACTTGTAAAATTGAGGATAATGATTTCACATGCATATAAGATAATAATTAAATAAATTTTAATAAGTTATTTAATTTCAAATTGTGATTTTGTTTGGAGATAATGATTATCTACAGACAAATGCTCTGATGAGAGGAAAACTTCAACAACAAACGTGGTGCCTCGAAAATTTCTCTGACAAACGTGGTGCCTCGAAAATTTCTCCGACAAACATGGTGCCTCGAATAGGCGTCTTTTTATATAAATATAGTAGATTAAACCAAATTATACATTCTAATTCTTTTTATTGGATAATATTATAAGATATTTCTTATATTTATTTTATGGATAAATTAATATTTTTTTACCATTATTATTTTTTTAATATGATTATAACATTTATTATTATTATTATTATTATTATTCATATTTAAATATTTTGATCTTTTTCATCATTTATCTTATCTCATGACAAAAAACGGAAAAAAATATCATAAATAAATCGAAAAACATTGTTTCGTCAAACGGGCAAAAGACTCACCAAAATTATTTCTCACCAGAATACGAATACGATCAGGGTATTTCTTCTTAATCCTAGGAGCCTTAGCCCTTCTCTTCTTTGAAAAGAGAAAAGGATCGGATCAATTATTTGCATATTCTTTCAACAAAGAATAATCAAAGTAAGTATGTATAACAACTTACCAAAATTTCAAAAAAAAAAAACTTATTACAAGGTCATGCTCTTGTTTGAAGCAACTCATTCCTGTCATTCTTCCTGAAATTAGCATTAAACAAAAGTCAATTAAAAGTATAACAAAATATGCATCATCTAATAAGTAATTCATCTAACACTCGAAAATCAAAATTAAGAGCTCTAAGTAGAGGAATAAACAAAAGTCAATTAAAAGTATAACAAAATATGCATCATCTAATAAGTAATTCCTCAAACACTCAAAAATCAAAATTAAGAGCTTTAAGTAGTGGAATGAGGGAAAAATAAAAGTAAAAGAGAGAATTTGGAAAAGAGAATTCTTAGAATTAGATAGAACTTTAAAAATTGAATGGGAGAGCCTATTATATATATATATTGATTTTTTTAATTTTTTAAATATTTTTGTTGAGGATAATGATTTGTTCAACAAATTGAGGATAATGATTTCACATACAGATAATGATTATATAAATTTAAATAATTAATTTAATTTCAAATTGTAATTTTGGTTAGAGATAATGTTATTTTCCTACAAACGCTCTGGTGCGAGTATTCCTTAAGCGGACAAACGTGATGCCTCGAAAATGGATTTTTTATATAAGTATAGTAGATTTAAGTGCATCCATGCTATGAGCAATTATAAGCATTTGTAATTTGTTGCTTAAGCAACATATACTCCGGTACCCTTCTGGAATTTTTATTTTGGTTTTATTTATAACAGTATATTTCAATTTTAAATAACATTTGATTATTTATTTCACAAACATCTTTATTAACTTTACACTTTTTATATTTTCAATAATAATTATAGGGATAATTTTGAAAATCGCAAAAGGATCTTATAAATAAAATCGGAGGGAGTATACCTTACTTAAGCAACATATATTTACTTTTTTTTAATTATCTATGATATGGATTTTTTATTATTATTTTTAAAAAAAATCATAAATTGTAATTACACTAAATTATCATGTAATTGAAAAAAAATCAATAAAAGATAATGACTATATTTAAAAATTTATGAAGTAAGTAAAAACAATAATTTAACAATTAAAAAAATAAAAATTATTAAAATCATTTTTTTGGGGGGGGGGGTGTAAGACCCGGGCTGATGAGGGCGGGGAGTGATCGCCGGTGCAAGAGGCACGGACAAAGAGTGGCTCCTGACAGGCTTCTAAGGGAGGGGTACATGAATGAACCGATGCACCGGAATGAGAGGGTGATCCTGAGACTGTGTAGGTATGGGACTACATAGTACAGGAAGGCTTAAATGAATTGATTGGTACTACCCATATCAACAAGATGCATCTTCTTTTCGGTAGCCCATCACATAAGAACTCCATGGTTAAGAGTGCTTGACTTGGGGTAATTCTGGGATGGGTGACCTCCTGGGAAGTTTTCCCGGGAAGTGTGCGAGTGAGGACAAAGCACGCCGAAAAGACCCGTGTTGGTATGTGGGGATAGTCGCAATCCATTTGCCTGCCAGGGATGTTACAAATGGTATCAGAGCGGCTCCTCTCCCAGTACGGTGTGGTTCGGGGACGAACCACGCGGAAGCTGGTGGGCATGTAAGACCCGGGCTGATGAGGGCGGGGAGTGATCGCCGGTGCAAGAGGCACGGACAAGGAGCGGCTCCTGGCAGGCTTCTAAGGGAGGGGTACATGAATGAACCGATGCACCGGAATGAGAGGGTGATCCTGAGACTGTGTAGGTATGGGACTACATAGTACAGGAAGGCTTAAATGAATTGATTGGTACTACCCATATCAACACGATGCATCTTCTTTTTCGGTAGCCCATCACATAAGAACTCCATGGTTAAGCGTGCTTGACTTGGGGTAATTCTGGGATGGGTGACCTCCTGGGAAGTTTTCCCGGGAAGTGTGCGAGTGAGAACAAAGCACGCCGAAAAGACCCGTGTTGGTATGTGGGGATAGTCGCAATCCATTTGCCTGTCAGGGATGTTACAGGGGGGATATGATTTATTAAGAGAATTAGTCCTCAAACCACTTTTTTATCCCCCCCCCCCAAACCCCAATTTTTATTTTATTCCATTTTCACCCTTCTTTTCAATCCCAAACCCCAAACCCTTTACCAACACCACCTCTCCTCCTCCACCAACATCAACTCTCCTCCTCCACCTCCACCAACACCACCTCTCCTCCTCCATCACCTCTCTCTCCTTTCATTTTTCCCCATCGATCTGCCTCGGCCCAGAGTTAGGGTTCCCTTTCTGCAGATCAATCAATCAAACAAGTGGGTGAGAGCTTTTTGAATCAAATCAATGGAGAAGAAGCAATTACAAGTGGGTGGTTCACTGATAAAGCAGTTAGCTTGCTGCAAGTCCTTCACACCCTCTTCAAGTCATGGCTTCCCTCTCTCTCCACTCTGTAAGATTTTAATATCTTAGTATGTCTCATGTGATGTGCATGTGACATGTATTGATGTGTGTTTAGTAAATAAATGATTAAATATTAATGGGCTAAATCATATTTAGATAAGAAGGGATTGTTTCTGAAGGCCCGTTAGCTTGATGGTGTTGAAATTGAGTGTTGAACTCATGTGTTTCTCTCTCAGTGTTTTGATGATGACACAACAACATCAATTATGAATATTTGCTTAACAGGTTCAGGTACAAATGAAGATTGCAAAGGCTTGTTGTGTGTTAGATCTAGCCTTAGGCTTAGAAGTCTTTGTAAGGCAATTTAATTTTCTTAAACCACTTAGAATTATAGTCTATGTGATGATGATCATGTTTTTATTTGAAAATCTTAGAAGAAGCATTTTTATAAAACCTTTGCTCCAGGACTTTATTTGTGAAAAATGTTTTGCGAAAACCTTTGGTTACAATCTTTTTCATGAAAATCAATTTTTACTGTTGAGTAATCGATTAACCCTTCTGGTATAATCGATTATTTAATGCAACTTGTAACCAGAGAGCATGTAATGGATTATTTAGGTTCTTATAATGGATTACTTCCTTGAACTGGACATTTGGGAGTAAGTAATCGATTATCAGAAACTAGTAATCGATTATATGTTAATGCTGCAACTTTTATGGAAAACCTGAGAGCTTGTAATCGATTATGCCTGTCCAATGTAATCGATTATTTTAATTCAAATTTTGAAAAACGTGCTGAAATCAATCTGATTCCCAGAATGATTTGTTTCCATTTTTGGAGGATCACGAATTGATTGTTTGGCTGCTTCTTCTCCTTCTTTAAAACTCTTTTTCATTTTTGAAAAAAAAGAGATTCTTCTTCTTCTCTTTTCTCTACTTTTTTGATAATCTTTTTAGAGAAGAAAAAGTTCATCATCATCATCATAGTGCTATAAACCTTGGGCTTTGCTTTAGATTATTAATATTGTCACAGGTCTTGATTGTTGTATCCGCTCTATCTAGAGAGCATATTGTTAGTTGCACAAATTCTTTCGTGCATATTCTTATTATTGTAAGGGGTGTGACAACCTTGGTGTTAAGGAGTGTTATTCCTTAGGATTGAATGTGTGTCGCGTTCATAGGGTGAGATAACCCTTGTTGTTTGGGTAGCGCTATACGAATGGTGGGATTCCTAGTAGTTAGGCTATTTTTTGAGTTTCGAGGTCCCTTGCGAACGGTGGGATTCCTAGTAGCTTGCGGGGCGCTCTGGATGTACTCGGGGACACAGTTGCGTCTTGGCTTAGTGAAAAAGCTCAAGCGAGTCGCTTGGGGACTGGACTAGGTTGGGTTTGCCGAACCAGGATAAATTCGCCTGCGTACAATTTCTCTATCCCTTATCTTTTACTTTCCGCACGCTTAAATTGTTTTAATCATATTTTCGTGCATAAAAACTATTTTCAAGTTGTTAAATTATATCACACGAGAATTGTGGTTTTCATATATTGATCTTTTAAATCAATCTCGTGTATAATATGTTTTCAATATTCATATAATAATATTTCTATTTCGTACTTAAAAACGTTTTAAATCGTTCTTTAAGTCTTCCGCTCTATTTAATCTCTGATATTTTTCAAAAGAACGTTTTAATTCGATTATTTTTCTAAGTTTTCTAAACACCCAATTCACCCCCCCCCCTTGGGTGATTCTTTCCAATTACACCGTTTATTCCAACAGATGGAAGCCAATGGATAATAGTTAGGGTTTTTACTCTTTATAAGAAACAGGTCCTGTTCCTGGCCATAAGGTATTCTTTTCTCTCCCCATCACAGAACGGATAAACTAAACAAATAGCATAGAAAAGAATAGTAGAGGAGGCAAAGGAATAGAAACCGGGTTTCGTGGCTTTTGGTCCAAGGACATTTGGAGAACTTTCTTCCTTCTAATTCTAACAACTCTAGCAATGGATAGAGGTTAGTAATCGTATTCCTTCTGTCACTATAATGTGTGAAAGTCATGTAATTTCAAGATCCTTATTATTGTAGTTGTAACGAATAAATTAAACTACAACTTATATGTGGTATCAGAGCCACGTTTAGAAATTAATGACTTTCAAATTAAGATTTAGGATTTGGATTAAATCCTAATTATGATGTTTAGGGAATGAATTTTTGCATAAATCCAAATTATGAAATTTAATTCTTTCAATCCTAATTATGAAATTTAGGACTTTGTTTTGTTTTGGTATGAATTGAATCCCAATTATGGTGTTTAGGGATTAATTTTGCTGAATCGTAATTATGAATTTAGGATCTTTACGCTTCCGCATTATTGTTAAATGAAATATTAGTATTATTTGAAAATTGATTGTTTATCGATTTGTTTTACCCATCAAAGTTGTTTTCCAAATGGGTATAATGTATACCCAGTGTTTCAATTATATATATCTTTTTAAAAGTTCATCAAGTTTTTTCTAATTGGGGTAAAACTATTAATATTGATATATGTGAAAAGCATTAGGTATTGCTTCTATCGCTATTTATGATTCGTTTTACTGTATAAAAGCACATTACAGTGAATAATGAATAATTATATATTCCTTTTGCATAATAATGAATATATATAACAAGTCCAGTATGTCATAGACAATTTACGTTTATATATATATATGGGATTAATATGAAGTTTTTTTTTATTAGCAAAAGAAATTTTTTGAATTGGCATTGCTTGATTTGATATTAATGTATGATGATTTGATCATCATTAAAGTTGTCAAATCATAAAGATATTAATTCCGATTGTATAATTTTTATTATAATAATGAATTTGATTTAAAGTTAATTGTATGTTGATTTTGTTAATCACCAAAGTGGTCAAATCAGTAAGTAAATTAATTTCAAATCATATGATGATTTTTCAATTACTCATAGATTTGATGCTATATGAATGACATAATGGTTTGATGTTTTATGGGTATATTGTAGTTCATTATTATAAGGCATTTATGGATCGCCCAAAGGTTTGATTAGTTGTTCTTATAATTAATGGACATGACTGTAGGCAATATGTTTGTGCTATTGGTTTATTTATATATCCAAAGACAATAGATAATACTAATTGGTGCATATGTCATTGCCAATTATTGATTATTAATTTTATTAGCATCATTATGTTTGAATGTCGTGTACTAATGTGTAACCCAAAGGAGAGCGTTAGTGTACATTAATTGTTTAAGTAACATGTACCTTATGTCTTAAAACATTTATGTTATGTAGTACATGTTCTTAATTTTCTGCATTCTCATGACTTGTATGTGTCAGTGTTATTTGCTAAACTTTCTGACTAGAAATTGCGAGTCTTTCTCATCAGCTTAAAAATATATATATTGTTGCTATTAATGGTGTTAGCAACCATAAAGATAAAGTTTATTATAAGATTTGAGAAAGATTTCACAATGTTCATGAGGATAATTATTGCAGATAACATTAAGATAATTCTCTCCAAAATTGAAAGTAATTTAAAAAAAATTAAGTGAATTTTGTGAGAGTACCCAATATTTTTGTGAGTCTCTTTTTGGAACATTAATGAGTACCCTAACCCCATAAAGCTTGGTGATTTGTGTACTATTTATGAATGTATAATTAAAAGGAAAATTATTGCAGCAAGATTTAAGTTTAAGTCCTTAGAAATAGTCGTGGATGAGAACTTCTTAGTATAGTTTATGCTTGGTCATTACCGATTGAGTGTTACTTGTTTTTGAATGAGCTATAACGCCATGAAAGATAATGGGTTGTGCATTAAATTGCACAATATTATAGTTTAAGAGGAAACAATACTTAAGAATATAAGAAATCTCTTTATCCAACTTTTAAGGACATTAAGGAGCTGGAAATAAATGTGTGAAGAAACATGATAAGGGCAAAGGATCACTTAGAATTAATGAGCCATATGTGAAAACTCATATGAAAGAACCTCATTATCATAAATGTCATTTTGTGCAAAAATGTTGAATTCAGAAGAAGTGCACAAAATGAAAATTTTGATTCTATAAAAGATAAGTTTAAAGCTTATGTATGTTTGAGTCAAACTTAATCAAAGATCCAAATAAATTTGGTGGATTGATCCTGGATGAATCGGAACATGTTTCTAACATAATGAATTTTGTTTAATCCATACCATAAACCCACATGTAAAGAACGTGTTTGTGGGAATAAAGTGAAGGTTCTAGTAGAACTTGTCGGGATTTAATGTTTAATCCTTGATATTGGGCATCACCTAGACTCATTGGAAACCTTTTAGATACCTAAGTTTTCTAGGAGTTTGGTTTATTATCTAGGATTAATGTTACTAGATACTCTTTTATGTTTGGTTTATGGATGTTTCAATTTATTTAAGTATAATTATCACATTGGTATTTGCATATTAGTGATAGTTATATAAATTGAATTTTAAATGATTTTTTGCTAATTTGTGGCATAAGTGTTTGGGTCATAAATCCAAGGAAAGAATGAAAAGCTTTATAAGGAACAAAATCTTTCCAGATTTGGATTTTATTGGCCTAATTATTTGTGCAGATTGTATTAAAGGAAAGAAAAACCAAAGACACAAAGAAAGGAGCCACAAGAAGGATTCAGCTTCTTAAAAATGTGTTCTTCAAAACTTGAGGACCTCTGTTTTTAACTTTCTTTTTAGAAAGGAAAAGGTATGTGATCATCTTTATTGATAACTATTCATGTTATAGTTATGTCTTGAAAATTTACTTGAATAAAGTAGAAAGTTAAGTACATATAGATGAATGTTATCAACTACGATAGAAATGATGACTAACATGAAAGAATTAATTAAAATGAGCAACATCTGTGACTGTTGTAACACTCTCACTTTTATTAGTTAATTTTAGGTTTTAAATAAAATTAGAGTTTAAAAATTTCTTTTTAATTATTTTATTTATAAAAATTCTTAGGAAAATCTGGCAGATTTTCCTCTGTTTTTCGGACTTTCCCAAAGTTTCTTCGTAAAACCTGTCAGTCCAGAATATTTAAAAACATAGCGCACAATAGATAAAATATCCAGATCAGATCCTAGTGCCCAAGTAGTACAAGTTCAGGGCGTACAACTATTACATATTTTAAATTACAAAATAGTTGTCCACTCAAAATAATATATACATATATATATATATATATATATATATATATTCACTCCACGTAGTAGAATGAAAATCCTGCTCGGCCATGTCCCATGTAAGCTCCACTTCAGTACCTGTAAAAATATAGCAAGAAGGGTAGCATTACACAAAACTTAAAAAGATAGATCCTAAAAGAGACCTAACAATAAACCAAGTCTACCCAATTCTTAACTTCCTTTATTCATTTAATTACTCTCTTCTAGATCTTTACTTATTCTCACATTCATTTAATTTTCTATTCTCTTATCATTCTCTCATTTCCATACTTTATCTACTTTCCATTTGCCACTTATACTTAGCATTTCCATAATTACTACCCTTATTTATTTCCTCTAGTTCCTATATCATTCCCATTGTTCACTTTCTTATTTCATTTTCCAATATTCATTCGATTATCCATTTTTCCTTTCTCTTACCATTTTTATTATCTTTTCCATTTTTAATCCTTTTTATTCCATTGTGTGTAACCTCAAACAGAGATCTACACATACCCGTGTACGCAACCGCAGACAGTCGATCTGCATACACTCATAATTTGTCTACGATGTATGCAACCATAAGCAGATGATCTGCATACACCTACTATTTATTTACGAGGTATGCAACCACAAGCAGATGATCTGCATACCCCCACCACTTATTTACGATGTATGCAACCACAAGCAGATGATCTGCATACACCAACAATTTATTTACGATATATGCAACCACAAGCAGATGATCAGCATATATCCACCATCTTATCCACAACTTTATTTACGATGTATGCAACCACAAGCAGATGATCTGCATACACCCACAATTTTATTTCAGACGTATGCAACCACAAGCAGATGATCTGCATACGCCCACCATTTATTTACGATATATACAACCACAAGCAGATGATCTGTATACACCCACAATTTATTTACGATGTATGCAACCACAAGCAGATGATCTGCATACACCATTAGCCCCTTTTCTTTTATCTTTTTCTATTTAAGTGTTCCTCCTTACTAATGTTATTCTTACTTTCAATTGACTCTTAACTTGGTCATACACTCTATATTTTAACTCTCATTACTAGCTATTAGTTATCTCCTTGTTTCCCTTATCTCACATTTTTTTATTTACTTATTATTCATATTCCATTACTCTATTTTAATTGATTACCCCTTTTAACTTAGCTCAATTCCCCTATCATTTACAACATTTTATCTAACTTCCCTAACAACGTACTCTCTCTTTACTTTAGTATCTTTTTATTAATTTCCTTTACCGGTTATCTATTTTTTCTTCACATCTAATTCACTATTTTGTTTTTACTCCCATATTCGACTCCGCAAATATTCCTTATTCCACATTCTAATCCCTCTTTTATCCCATTTAATCTTCACTTACTATTTTACTTTATTGTCTTTCAGCTTATTCGTTCTACTCTTTTTACCTATTACGTTTACCCTTTTATTCTTTTACTCCCAAGTTTAGTTTGTTTATCCTTAAATTCTTCCTTGTGTTACAGTCTATACTTTTCTACATTTTCGTTCAATATTAACCAACTCATATCCTAAATACACTCATTTATTCCGGACCTTGTCCTACACGTACATATTCCATTCCCTAAGGGGTGATTTCCATTAATAATCCTAAATATTTCATTTATGTCAGCAGGGACTACCCTAAGGTTCATTAACATATTACCCTATTCTTAGTCACCACTATAGCATCCTAGAATTTACTTTTCAAGCAGAGGTAATACGACCCTTCTTACCTCGGGCTTTCTTTTAAAAAGAACCTGGGTTGTAGCACGGCGACGATGACGGCGTCGGTGTTGCTCCTCGCTAGCGAGAACGATCGCGGCTGGATCAAGGAAAAAGCTTCGAGCCTCGGGGTACCCAACACAAGCCCGGTGCGATCACGGTCGGTAACGACGCCGGTGAGATCCTGTGGAAGGAGAGAGAAAGCCCTAGAGGAGAGAGAAACATCAAGGGAGGAGGAAGAGAGAAAGGGAACTCAAATCAATAGGGGAATGAAAGGGGAAGGGTGCTTATAGTGGTGGTGGTGGGTGGTGGTTCATGGTGGTGGTTGGTGGGGAGAGAGAAAGGGATGAGGGAGAGAGAGAAAGAGAGAGATCTATGGGGAAGGAGGAAGAGCAAGGAGGAAGGTGGCCCATGGTGGCCCTTGCGGTGGCTGGAGGTGCTGGGTGGTGGTGCTGGGCGGAGGAGGGAGAGGGAGAAGGAGGGAGAAGGGTGCAAGAAATGGGGTTTGGGGGGCCATTTGCGCACCATTTATGGTGCTGGTGCGAGACAGCTTCGCGCCGCGCGCCTGGGCGAGTCCTCCTGCTCGCCTGGGCGAGTTTGCTGCTGTGGGGAGGGTCTGATGCGCGTTCGCGCGCCTGGGCGAGCTGTTGGCGCGCCTGTGCGAGGGTCTGTTGACTTTTATGTTGACTACACCATAACTTCTTCGTTAACCGTCGGATCTTGCCCAAATTTGAAGACAAGCTTCTTAATTCCTTAAACTTCATATCCAACGGTGGAATTTAATTTCTTAGAATCCTATAATTAATTCCTAATTTTCTCTTTTCGGTTGATTTCTAACATCTAAAACGCCGATTTAACTCCCGATTTTCGCCTAGATAATTTAGCCCCTTGCTACCAATGTCTCCTACACAACCCCTAATACTTATAATTACCACTCACCTTGCTCCCAAAATTCTTTAAGCAATTAATCAACCCATTCCTTACACTTCAAACTTATTAATTCACTAATTATGCTTGGATTTAAATTAGGGATGTTACAATTCTCCCCCACTTATTAGAATTTCGTCCCCGAAATTCCGTTCAATTCCTTCAAATGGAGAACCATCCCATTAGTAAGCTTTCGACCACGGTTTACACTTCCTTCGGTGTTTACTTTCCGCTCCATATGTGGTTAGGGCCATGCTCATTTCAACGTCTGTCTTCTAGCACTACGTGTTGTCTCCATCTGCACAAGGTCGTCAGTTTTTCTTATTATTAAAGTTCCATCTCCCATTCCTTGGATTGAAATCCTCCCCCACTTAGCATCGACATACTTGATGATATCCATGCTAGGGGGTATGATCATTCGCTACTCAGAATAGAGTACGCAGGTTCCCGACCGGTATCCAAGGCTGAAAAGAGGACACGTGGGTGACTATCTATCGGTAAGCATAGAACTATGTCGAGTTTCCACGACTTAGCGAATTTCTCGCACATACATCTGAGATGCTTGAAGCTTGAAGCTTGAAGAGAGTGAAGACGAAAAGAAGAAACATGAAGCACTCAAGAATGAGTCTCATGGTCTTTGCAAGATGACCCAAGATGGACTGGATAAATGTCAAGCAAGAAGAAAACGGAGATTATCCCCAAAGTGTGCATTTTCAGCAGAGAGTCGTCGAAGGATGCGTTTTCTATGGATCTGCGGTTAATTGATTTGGTCTCGGTTGACCGGGGTCCTATCAAATGCACAGAGTCCGAAAAAGGCTTGATTATCACTTGCGATGTTCCGACATAACGTCTTGATTGAGATTCCACTTCACGACTTCACTTACATCCCGTTTACCTTTTACTTCTTCAAGTGAGTCTAACAGAGTCAATCTTAGAATCAATCTTCACCGCATTTGCATTCTACTTCGATGCTACATCCTTCCCGTTCCTTTAGTAATTTCAATTCGATGTAGGAATTCCTAAAGATTGATTACACTCGAGGGTCAAGGTCAAGGTTTAGTCGTTATTTCTCAATTCGATGTCAATTTGGGAAGGTCTTGTTTTATTTTCTAGTTTAACTGTCATTCGATTCTCCGCGAAGTGTTTGGAATTATCTGTTTGGTAGTCCTATAGCTTATGGTATGGTTACTAGTTATTGTCGCTCGGATAGGATCCTAACTGAGTCGTAAAGTCTCCCCCACTTAGTATCAACTTACCTGATTATGTCGGTGCCAGGAAGCAGGGAATCGAACGTGTCAGCTTCGGATCGTCTTTCATACGACTTTCAATGAAGAGTGTAACACTCTAACCATAACAGAAAACGTAATCTTTGGAATTCACAAGGAATTTGCGCTTTCGCTTAAGAAAATAGTCTAAGATTATGCGATCCAAAGACTTTTCGCAGAATGTAGCAGCTTATGACTAGAAATTTCCTCGTCCACGAGGAACTGGATCGAATAAATAAGACTGGAACTCCAGGAACGATGGGTATTCCAGGATAAGAGACAAGGAGAAGATCGTAAGTTCACGAGGTTTAGTAGATTAGAGCGAGAAATCTTGGATTCGTGATCAAAAGTCGCTACTTCAAGGTAAAGTCAAACCAAGAAGAACGAGGAGGAAGAGATCTACTTGCACGAATTGAGGTACTAACTAAGCTTTTCAGAATTCCTATTAAAGTCTTAAACGATTTTTGATGGTCACGAATTGCGGTTGGCATAAGTTCTTGACTTCTGAACGCTCTATTAAGCACTATTTTAGATCAATGACACTCAAGACATACCTTGGGTGTATGTCAGTAATCCCTTACAACCTATTTCAAGTTGGATCTGAAGGAAAGCTTGAATGAATTTGATACAGAACAAGAAAGCTGATGGAATCTGACCTTTCTATTACCTTAAGACTTGCACTACTCTTGAAATCGAGATTCGTGTTGGGTGGACGACCCGTTGGTGGTCACTCATTCAATTTGTTTGGTCTCTATGTAGAGACTTCAAGAGGTTACCAGTTAAGCTTTTCTAATGGATGACCATTCAGAACCTGGGTAAGATTCCCGATACGACTTGGGTTACCTAAGTTTTAGTTTGGCTTTTTGATGGGTAGGGGTGGTTCTTATAGAGTTTATTCCATCCGTTCTAAGATAAGGTATTCGATTACGCTATTTTTAAATAGATAAGATGGCTTAAGGCTCTTATGCTTTGGTTTTTGTTTTGGGCCTACTATCCGCTTCCGTTTAAGGAACTTGGAAAGGACACCATTCAGGTTGGTTCCTTTGCTTCCAAAGGATCTACTCCCTTGGAGAGTTTCCATTTCTATTGTTTCAATTTTATTAAAAGAATTGCAATGGTATCATCCGTTAGTAGTTGCAAAGATTGAGGTGATCAATCTCAACCTCACGTCTACCAACAGCGCACCATGGTCGGGTTCTTATTTTCACCGAAAACCATTGTTCGATTGTTCAATCTTGGTTGATCTCGGCGTGGATACTTGGTATGGTTGTCAAGATTTGCTTTTCTCGCGGGCGACCGTTCAGGAATCTTGTTGATAAGGCTCCCAGTAGGTTTCGGACTGCCAAAGTCTGGTTTAGCTTTTCAGGGAAGCTAGAGATGGTTGCTAGGGTGAAATTGATTCCCTCAAGAACTTCGTGTGAAGGATCCAAAGAAGGTACCGTTCAAGTCGACTTACTTTCTTCTAATGGTGGTACTTCTCATGAAATCTTATGTCGGATTGGTTCTTGTGCTACTTCGAAGCTTTCAATGACATTGACAATCGACAAGCGCGAAGATCGAGATGGTCAGTCTCAATCTCACATTTATCAATAGCAACTTCATCGTCAGGTTTGTTGACGATATCATCACTTAATAGTTGCAAGAGTAAGGATGACCAATCCTACCCTTACACTCTATTAAACGACAACACCATCGAGGGATCCAGTTGAGTTCAAACTAACGTCCTATAGTCTATGGCTGTCACAACCTAATCCTGGAGAAGTTAGCAAGTGAACACATATATAAATAGGTAGTTATATATATGTATTCCTATTCGCCTAACTTAGACACTTGACTATCCATATCGGTTACTCGCTTGGTGAGTAAACCACAAGAGTTATGAGTTCAAACTCCAAGGGCCGAGGAAAAACTGCTCTGATACCAAAATGTAACACACTCACTTTTATTAGTTAATTTTAGGTTTTAAATAAAATCAGAGTTTGAAAATTTCTTTTTAATTATTTTATTTATAAAAATTCTTAGGAAAATCTGGCAGAGTTTCCTCTGTTTTTCGGACTTTCCCAAAGTTTCTTCGTAAAACTTGTCAGTCCAGAATATTTAAAAACATAGCGCACAATAGATAAAATATCCAGATCAGATCCTAGTGCCCAAGTAGTACAAGTTCAGGGCGTACAACTATTACATATTTTAAATTACAAAATAGTTGTCCACTAAAAATAATATATACATATATATATATATATATATATATATATTCACTCCACATAGTGGAATGAAAATCCTGCTCGGCCATATCCCATGTAAGCTCCACTTCAGTACCTGTAAAAATATAGCAAGAAGGGTAGCATTACACAGAACTTAAAAAGATAGATCCTAAAAGAGACATAGCAATAAATCAAGTCTACCCAATTCTTAACTTCCTTTATTCATTTAATTACTCTCTTCTATATCTTTACTTATTCTCACATTCATTTAATTTTCTATTCTCTTATCATTCTCTCATTTCCATACTTTATCCACTTTCCATTTGCCACTTATACTTAGCATTTCCATAATTACTACCCTTATTTATTTCCTCTAGTTCCTATATCATTCCAATTGTTCACTTTCTTATTTCATTTTCCAATATTCATTCGATTATCCGTTTTTCCTTTCCCTTACCATTTTTATTATCTTTTCCATTTTTAATCCTTTTTATTCCATTGTGTGTAACCTCAAACAGAGATCTACACATACCCGTGTACGCAACCACAGATAGACGATCTGCATACACTCATAATTTGTCTACGATGTATGCAACCATAAGCAGATGATCTGCATACACCTACTATTTATTTACGAGGTATGCAACCACAAGCAGATGATCTGCATACCCCCACCACTTATTTACGATGTATGAAACCACAAGCAGATGATCTGCATACACCAACAATTTATTTACGATATATGAAACCACAAGCAGATGATCTGCATATATCCACCATCTTATCCACAACTTTATTTACGATGTATGCAACCACAAGCAGATGATCTGCATACACCCACAATTTTATTTCCGACGTATGCAACCACAAGCAGATGATCTGCATACGCCCACCATTTATTTACGATATATACAACCACAAGCAGATGATCTGTATACATCCACAATTTATTTACGATGTATGCAACCACAAGCAGATGATCTGCATACACCATTAGCCCCTTTTCTTTTATCTTTTTCTATTTAAGTGTTCCTCCATACTAATGTTATTCTTACTTTCAATTGATTGTTAACTTGGTCATATACTCTATATTTTAACTCTCATTACTAGCTATTAGTTATCTCCTTGTTTCCCTTATCTCACATTTTTTTATTTACTTATTATTCCTATTCCATTACTCTATTTTAATTTATTACCCCTTTTAGCTTAGCTCAATTCCCCTATCATTTACAACATTTTATCTAACTTCCCTAACAACGTACTCTCTCTTTACTTTAGTATCTTTTTATTAATTTCCTTTACCGGTTATCCATTTTTTCTCCACATCTAATTCACTATTTTGTTTTTACTCTCATATTCGACTCCGCACATATTCCTTATTCCACATTCTAATCCCTCTTTTATCCCATTTAATCTTCACTTACTATTTTACTTTATTGTCTTTCAGCTTATTCGTTCTACTCTTTTTACCTATTACGTTTACCCTTTTATTCTTTTACTCCCAAGTTTAGTTTGTTTATCCTTAAATTCTTCCTTGTGTTACAGTCTATACTTTTCTACATTTTCGTTCAATATTAACCAACTCATATCCTAAATACACTCATTTATTTCGGACCTTGTCCTACACGTACATATTCCATTCCCTAAGGGGTGATTCCCATTAATAATCCTAAATATTTCATTTATGTCAGCAGGGACTACCCTAAGGTTCATTAACATATTACCCTATTCTTAGTCACCACTATAGCATCCTAGAATTTACTTTTCAAGCAGAGGTAATACGATCCTTCTTACCTCGGGCTTTCTTTTAAAAAGAACCTGGGTTGTAGCATGGCGACGATGACGGCGTCGGTGTTGCTCCTCGCTAGCGAGAAGGATCGCGGCTGGATCAAGGCAAAAGCTTCGAGCCTCGGGGTACCCAACACAAGCCCGGTGCGATCACGGTCGGTAACGACGCCGGTGAGATCCGGTGGAAGGAGAGAGAAAGCCCTAGAGGAGAGAGAAACATCAAGGGAGGAGGAAGAGAGAAAGGGAAATCAAATCAATAGGGGAAAGAAAGGGGAAGGGTGCTTATAGTGATGGTGGTGGGTGGTGGTTCATGGTGGTGGGTGTGGTGGTGGTTGGTGGGGAGAGAGAAAGGGATGAGGGAGAGAGAGAAAGAGAGAGATCTATGGGGAAGGAGGAAGAGCAAGGAGGAAGGCGGCCCATGGTGGCCCTTGCGGTGGCTGGAGGTGCTGGGTGGTGGTGCTGGGCGGAGGAGGGAGAGGGAGAAGGAGGGAGAAGGGTGCAGGAAATGGGGTTTGGGGGGCCATTTCCGCACCATTTATGGTGCTGGTGCGAGACAGCTTCGCGCCGCGTGCCTGGGTGAGGCCTCCTGCTCGCCTGGGCGAGTTTGTTGCTGTGAAAAGGGTCTGATGCGCGTTGGCGCGCCTGGGCGAGGGTCTGTTGACTTTTATGTTGACTACACCATAACTTCTTCGTTAACCGTCGGATCTTGCCCAAATTTGAAGACAAGCTTCTTAATTCCTTAAACTTCATATCCAACGGTGGAATTTAATTTCTTAGCATCCTATAATAAATTCCTAATTTTCTCTTTTCGATTGATTTCTAACATCTAAAACGCCGATTTAACTCCCGATTTTCGCCTAGATTATTTTGCCCCTTGCTACCAATGTCTCCTACACAACCCCTAATACTTATAATTACCACTCACCTTGCTCCCAAAATTCTTTAAGCAATTAATCTACCCATTCCTTACACTTTAAACTTATTAATTCACTAATTATGCTTGGATTTAAATTAGGGATGTTACAATTCTCCCCCACTTATTAGAATTTCGTCCCCGAAATTCCGTTCAATTCCTTCAAATGGAGAACCATCCCATTAGTAAGCTTTCGACCACGGTTTGCACTTCCCTTCGGTGTTTACTTTCCGCTCCATATGTGGTTAGGGTCATTCATTTCAACGTCTGTCTTCTAGCACTACGTGTTGTCTCCATCTTGACAAGGTCGTCATTTTTTCTTATTATTAAAGTTCCATCTCCCATTCCTTGGATTGAAATCCTCCCCCACTTAGCATCGACATACTTGATGATATCCATGCTAGGGGGTATGATCATTCGCTACTCAGAATAGAGTACGCAGGTTCCCGACCGGTATCCAAGGCTGAAAAGAGGACACGTGGGTGACTATCTATCGGTAAGCATAGAACTATGTCGAGTTTCCACGACTTAGCGAATTTCTCGCACATACATCTGAGATGCTTGAAGCTTGAAGAGAGTGAAGACGAAAAGAAGAAACATGAAGCACTCAAGAATGAGTCTCATGGTCTTTGCAAGATGACCCAAGATGGACTTGATACATGTCAAGCAAGAAGAAAATGGAGATTATCCCCAAAGTGTGCATTTTCAGCAGAGAGCCGTCGAAGGATGCGTTTTCTATGGATCTGCGGTTAATTGATTTGGTCTCGGTCGACCGGGGTCCTATCAAATGCACAGAGTCCGAAAAAGGCTTGATTATCACTTGCGATGTTCCGACATAACGTCTTGATTGAGATTCCACTCTGCAACTTCACTTACATCCCGTTTACCTTTTACTCCTTCAAGTGAGTCTAACAGAGTCAATCTTAGAATCAATCTTCACCGCGTTTGCATTCTACTTCGATGCTACATCCTTCCCGTTCGTTTAGTAATTTCAATTCGATGTAGGAATTCCTAAAGATTGATTACACTCGAGGGTCAAGGTCAAGGTTTAGTCGTTATTTCTCAATTCGATGTCAATTTGGGAAGGTCTTGTTTTATTTTCTAGTTTAACTGTCATTCGATTCTCCGCGAAGTGTTTGGAATTATCTGTTTGGTAGTCCTATAGCTTATGGTATGGTTACTAGTTATTGTCGCTCGGATAGGATCCTAACTGAGTCGTAAAGTCTCCCCCACTTAGTATCAACTTACCTGATTATGTCGGTGCCAGGAAGCAGGGAATCGAACGTGTCAGCTTCGGATCGTCTTTCATACGACTTTCAATGAAGAGTGTAACACTCTAACCATAACAGAAAACGTAATCTTTGGAATTCACAAGGAATTTGCGCTTTCGCTTAAGAAAATAGTCTAAGATTATGCGATCCAAAGACTTTTCGCAGAATGTAGCAGCTTATGACTAGAAATTTCCTCGTCCACGAGGAACCGGATCGAATAAATAAGACTGGAACTCCAGGAACGATGGGTATTCCAGGATAAGAGACAAGGAGAAGATCGTAAGTTCACGAGGTTTAGTAGATTAGAGCGAGAAATCTTGGATTCGTGATCAAAAGTCGTTACTTCAAGGTAAAGTCAAACCAAGAAGAACGAGGAGGAAGAGATCTACTTGCACGAATTGAGGTACTAACTAAGCTTTTCAGAATTACTATTAAAGTCTTAAACGATTTTTGATGTTCACGAATTGCGGTTGGCATAAGTTCTTGACTTCTGAACGCTCTATTAAGCACTATTTTAGATCAATGACACTCAAGACATACCTTGGGTGTATGTCAGTAATCCCTTACAACCTATTTCGAGTTGGATCTTAAGGAAAGCTTGAATGAATTTGATACAGAACAAGAAAGCTGATGGAATCTGACCTTTCTATTACCTTAAGACTTGCACTACTCTCGAAATCGAGATTCGTGTTGGGTGGACGACCCGTTGGTGGTCACTCATTCAATTTGTTTGGTCTCTATGTTGAGACTTCAAGAGGTTACCAGTTAAGCTTTTCTAATGGATGACCATTCAGGAACCTGGGTAAGATTCCCGATACGACTTGGGTTATCTAAGTTTTAGTTTGGTTTTTTTATGGGTAGGGGTGGTTCTTATAGAGTTTATTCCATCCGTTCTAAGATAGGGTATTCGATTACGCTATTCTTAAATAGATAAGATGGCTTAAGGCTCTTATGCTTTGGTTTTTGTTTTGGGCCTACTATCCGCTTCCGTTTAAGGAACTTGGAAAGGACACCATTTGGGTTGGTTCCTTTGCTTCCAAAGGATCTACTCCCTTGGAGAGTTTCCATTTCTATTGTTTCAATTTTATTAAAAGAATTGCAATGGTATCATCCGTTAGTAGTTGCAAAGATTGAGGTGATCAATCTCAACCTCACGTCTACCAACAGCGCACCATGGTCGGGTTCTTATTTTCACCGAAAACCATTGTTCGATTGTTCAATCTTGGTTGATCTCGGCGTGGATACTTGGTATGGTTGTCAAGATTTGCTTTTCTCGCGGGCGACCGTTCAGGAATCTTGTTGATAAGGCTCCCAGTAGGTTTCGGACTGCCAAAGTCTGGTTTAGCTTTTCAGGGAAGCTAGAGATGGTTGCTAGGGTGAACTTGATTCCCTCAAGAACTTCGTGTGAAGGATCCAAAGAAGGTACCGTTCAAGTCGACTTACTTTCTTCTAATGGCGGTACTTCTCATGAAATCTTATGTCGGATTGGTTCTTGTGCTACTTCGAAGCTTTCAATGACATTGACAATCGACAAGCGCGAAGATCGAGATGGTCAATCTCAATCTCACATTTATCAATAGCAACTTCATCGTCAGGTTTGTTGACGATATCATCACTTAATAGTTGCAAGAGTAAGGATGACCAATCCTACCCTTACACTCTATTAAACGATAACACCATCGAGGGATCCAGTTGAGTTCAAACTAACGTCCTATAGTCTATGGCTGTCACAACCTAATCCTGGAGAAGTTAGCAAGTGAACACATATATAAATAGGTAGTTATATATATGTATTCCTATTCGCCTAACTTAGACACTTGACTATCCATATCGGTTACTCGCTTGGTGAGTAAACCACAGGAGTTATGAGTTCAAACTCCAAGGGCCGAGGAAAAACTGCTCTGATACCAAAATGTAACACTCTCACTTTTATTAGTTAATTTGAGGTTTTAAATAAAATTAGAGTTTGAAAATTTCTTTTTAATTATTTTATTTATAAAAATTCTTAGGAAAATCCGGTAGAGTTTCCTCTGTTTTTCGGATTTTCCCAAAGTTTCTTCGTAAAACCTGTCAGTCCAGAATATTTAAAAACATAGCGCACAATAGATAAAATATCCAGATCAGATCCTAGTGCCCAAGTAGTACAAGTTCAGGGCGTACAACTATTACATATTTTAAATTACAAAATAGTTGTCCACTCAAAATAATATATACATATATATATATTCACTCCACGTAGTGGAATGAAAATCCTGCTCAGCCATGTCCCATGTAAGCTCCACTTCAGTACCTGTAAAAATATAGCAAGAAGGGTAGCATTACACAGAACTTAAAAAGATAGATCCTAAAAGAGACATAGCAATAAACCAAGTCTACCCAATTCTTAACTTCCTTTATTCATTTAATTACTCTCTTCTAGATCTTTACTTATTCTCACATTCATTTAATTTTCTATTCTCTTATCATTCTCTCATTTCCATACTTTATCCACTTTCCATTTGCCACTTATACTTAGCATTTCCATAATTACTACCCTTATTTATTTCCTCTAGTTCCTATATCATTCCCATTGTTCACTTTCTTATTTCATTTTCCAATATTCATTCGATTATCCATTTTTCCTTTCCCTTACCATTTTTATTATCTTTTCCATTTTTAATCCTTTTTATTCCATTGTGTGTAACCTCAAACAGAGATCTACACATACCCGTGTACGCAACCGCAGACAGACGATCTGCATACACTCATAATTTGTCTACGATGTATGCAACCATAAGCAGATGATCTGCATACACCTACTATTTATTTACGAGGTATGCAACCACAAGCAGATGATCTGCATACCCCCACCACTTATTTACGATGTATGCAACCACAAGCAGATGATCTGCATACACCAACAATTTATTTACGATATATGCAACCACAAGCAGATGATCTGCATACACCATTAGCCCCTTTTCTTTTATCTTTTTCTATTTAAGTGTTCCTCCTTACTAATGTTATTCTTACTTTCAATTGACTCTTAACTTGGTCATATACTCTATATTTTAACTCTCATTACTAGCTATTAGTTATCTCCTTGTTTCCCTTATCTCACATTTTTTTATTTACTTATTATTCCTATTCCATTACTCTATTTTAATTTATTACTCCTTTTAACTTAGCTCAATTCCCCTATCATTTACAACATTTTATCTAACTTCCCTAACAACGTACTCTCTCTTTACTTTAGTATCTTTTTATTAATTTCCTTTACCGGTTATCTATTTTTTCTTCACATCTAATTCACTATTTTGTTTTTACTCCCATATTCGACTCCGCACATATTCCTTATTCCACATTCTAATCCCTCTTTTATCCCATTTAATCTTCACTTACTATTTTACTTTATTGTCTTTCAGCTTATTCGTTCTACTCTTTTTACCTATTACGTTTACCCTTTTATTCTTTTACTCCCAAGTTTAGTTTGTTTATCCTTAAATTCTTCCTTGTGTTACAGTCTATACTTTTCTACATTTTCGTTCAATATTAACCAACTCATATCCTAAATACACTCATTTATTCCGGACCTTGTCCTACACGTACATATTCCATTCCCTAAGGGGTGATTTCCATTAATAATCCTAAATATTTCATTTATGTCAGCAGGGACTACCCTAAGGTTCATTAACATATTACCCTATTCTTAGTCACCACTATAGCATCCTAGAATTTACTTTTCAAGCAGAGGTAATACGATCCTTCTTACCTCGGGCTTTCTTTTAAAAAGAACCTGGGTTGTAGCACGGCGACGATGACGGCGTCGGTGTTGCTCCTCGCTAGCGAGAACGATCGCGGCTGGATCAAGGCAAAAGCTTCGAGTCTCGGGGTACCCAACACAAGCCCGGTGCGATCACGGTCGGTAACGATGCCGGTGAGATCCGGTGGAAGGAGAGAGAAAGCCCTAGAGGAGAGAGAAACATCAAGGGAGGAGGAAGAGAGAAAGGGAACTCAAATCAATAGGGGAAAGAAAGGGGAAGGGTGCTTATAGTGGTGGTGGTGGGTGGTGGTTCATGGTGGTGGTTGGTGGGGAGAGAGAAAGGGATGAGGGAGAGAGAGAAAGAGAGAGATCTATGGGGAAGGAGGAAGAGCAAGGAGGAAGGCGCTGGGTAGTGGTGCTGGGCGGAGGAGGGAGAGGGAGAAGGAGGGAGAAGGGTGCAAGAAATGGGGTTTGGGGGGCCATTTCCGCACCATTTATGGTGCTGGTGCGAGACAGCTTCGCGCCGCGCGCCTGGGTGAGGCCTCCTGCTCGCCTGGGCGAGTTTGTTGCTGTGAAAAGGGTCTGATGCGCGTTCGCGCGCCTGGGCGAGGGTCTGTTGATTTTTATGTTGACTACACCATAACTTCTTCGTTAACCGTCGGATCTTGCCCAAATTTGAAGACAAGCTTCTTAATTCCTTAAACTTCATATCCAACGGTGGAATTTAATTTCTTAGCATCCTATAATAAATTCCTAATTTTCTCTTTTCGGTTGATTTCTAACATCTAAAACGCCGATTTAACTCCCGATTTTCGCCTAGATAATTTTTCACCTTGCTACCAATGTCTCCTACACAACCCCTAATACTTATAATTACCACTCACCTTGCTCCCAAAATTCTTTAAGCAATTAATCTACCCATTCCTTACACTTTAAACTTATTAATTCACTAATTATGCTTGGATTTAAATTAGGGATGTTACAACTATTCGTTAAACTCCTCAAAAATTGAGTAATTTGTGTGTATGTCAGTTACACTGCAACGAAATGGTGTATATAGAGCATAACAGAACAGTAATGAATATGATTAGGAGTATGATATTTAGTCTTTACCCGCATTTGTGAATGAATGTTTTGAAACTGCCATTTGTCTATTGAACAGGGTTCCTAGTAAGACAGTGTCAAAGACAATTTTGAACTGTGTTTATAGGATACCCAATTTAAGGCACCTGCATGTTTAAGGTTGTCGGCAAAAAGAAGGATTGCAATCCGCCAGAAAAGAAAATGGATATAAAACATCAGTGAGTATTTCACCGATTATCCATATAAATCAAAAGGTATAGACCTTATTGTTCTAACCATAGTACAAGAATTATTCAAAATGAGAATGTCAGGTTCATTGAGAATGGTGAAATTAGTGGGAGTATAGTTCCACATAACGTGGAAATTAACGGAGTTAGGGTGCAAGTTCCTGTAATTTGTAATTTGTTCTTCTACCTCAACAATAATTTCTTTTATTGTTGAATTGTATAACAATAAAGTACGAAATGAATCCACTATTCACAACGATTCTACTTTAGAAGAACCACGAGAAATAGTATTAAAAAAAAGGAAAAGAAATTGCTATTTCGAATGTTTTAAGTGGTTTATCTACAAGAATATGAATTTGACTTAGTCATTAATGATAACGATGTGTTGTTTTACATGCCGTAAGTTGTGATATTATTGCCTTAAGGTTACACGAGAGTTAGGGGGTAAGTGAGTCTTTTGGACCAAATATAACTCTCGTGACAACCTTGAACGTTACAAGGCCAAATTTGTTGTCAATGATTTCCCTCGCAAAGTTGGCATTGACCATTAATGAGGTATTTTGATCAATTACCTGAAAGAATTAATTCAATATTATCATCATGGCATATGTAGTCCGTAATGATTTGGAACTGCAGTAGAAGAATGTGAAAACAACCTTTATGAATTTTAGAAGAGGATGTTTATATGGATGACCCACTAATGTGGTTCTCAATTGAAAAGAATGAACACATAATGTGAAAATTTGAGGAAATTAATGCACAAATTTAAACAAACATCCCACCAATAGTATCTGAAAGAAAGTCAATGATACTATTGTTTGTTTTATATTTAAGGGAACACAATTAACTTATGTAAGTATCTGAAGGTTAGTGAGAGTGAGTTTATTATGTTGATTTTGTATGTTGATTATATTTTGCTTGCAACTTATTATTTTCGTCTTTTACACGAGACTAAGATGTTTTTCTAGTAACTTTGAATGGAAGATATAGGTGAGTCGAGCCATGTGATTAGAAAATGAATATTCTAGAATATGTCACATGATATGTTAGGCTTATCTCAGAAAGCTTATATCATTAAAGTACTAGAATAATTTAGAATGAATAAAGTTTACGTTAAGGAAGTATTAACTATACTCATAAAGTCTTGAGGTATTAGCATGGAACGAATAAATACATGCTTATTTTTGTAATGAATGATCACATTGAGGTGATCAGAATGTTGAATTTATAACAAGTTTTGAGGTTACAATTCAAACTAATTGACTGCAAAATTTTATTTCGGGACTTAGAACTGTCGACAATATTGCTTAGCCGCTGAAAACGTACTGTGATGTTTTGCAGCAATGACAAGTACTATAAAGGTGCTAAAAGTATGTGAATGAAGTACTTTGTCTCTAAAGAATGAGATCAGAAACAAAGATTGTCAATAGAGCATGTTAGCACCAATCTTATGATTGCTAATCCCTTGAAAGAAGGGTTATTGCCTAAACATTTATTGAACATGTTGAAAGTATAGGCATTACTGTTGTTAAGTAAAATTGAATTTGATGTTGACATCCTTATGTATGATGTAATTGACACGCTGAGCTCATTTATGATATGTTTGATATGTTTCTGATTACCTGTTCTCTAGAACAGCATGCATTATTGTATTAGAGTAATGTAAGCAGGTATTGTCTTGAATAAAGGCATTATGGACCAATTATGTATTTCCCAATTATAGATCGTGTTAAGGAAAAGAATATTTTGTGGTACATGGAAGGAATTATGTCGAACAAATGATGTACAACTGCCATAACCCGAATTAGTTACTATCTTTAATCATGATTAATAGAGCATCTAAGTATAAAATGATTTAGCCATATAAATGTGCATTAATTGTTTAATTAATTATTTTGTTTATTAGACCATAATGTCGAATTATGTCACATGAGCCAAGTGGGAGAATGTAAGATTTTAATATCTCAGTATGCCTCATGTGATGTGCATGTGACATGTATTGATGTGTGTTTAGTAAATAAATGATTAAATATTAATGGGCTAAATCATATTTAGATAAGAAGGGATTGTTTCTGAAGGCTCGTTAGCTTGATGGAAGCCAATGGATAATAGTTAGGGTTTTTACTCTTTATAAGAAACAGGTCCTGTTCCTGGCCATAAGGTATTCTTTTCTCTCCCCATTACAGAACGGATAAACTAGCAAATAGCATAGAAAAGAATAGTAGAGGAGGCAAAGGAATAGAAACCGGGTTTCGTGGCTTTTGGTCAAAGGACATTTGGAGAACTTTCTTCCTTCTAATTCTAACAACTCTAGCAATGGATAGAGGTTAGTAATCGTATTCCTTCTGTCTCTATAATGTTTGAAAGTCATGTAATTTCAAGATCCTTATTATTGTAGTTGTAACGAATAAATTAAACTACAACTTATACACTCCCCTTCCCCTCTCTCTCCACCCTCTTCGGTTTTTTTTTTAATTTTTGGTACTGTACAAAATTCCGACACCCATCTGTTGGAATTTTGAAATTCCGACACGGGGGTGTCAGAATTTTGTACAGTACTTATTGTATGAAAAACTGAAAAAATTCCGATAACCCACTGTCGGAAACTTATAATTTTTTCGACATGGGATAGTCGGAAATTGTACAATTACATAAAAAAAAACAGAAAGAGAAGAGCTTTACCTTGAAGAAAAGATATGAACGTCCATTGACATAGATGAGGGATTTGAGGTTTGAGATTTGGAAAAAAGATGAGGAGTTTGGGGTTTGGGGGTGGGAAGGTGAAAGCTTTTGGGGTTTATGGTTCCATGGTGTTTGGGGTTTGATATTTGGGGTTTGGGGGTGGGAAGTTGAAAATGAGGGAGGAACAATTTTGACTTTACACCATTAAAATGGGTCTGAAAATAAAAAGGGGGTTTAGAAACTAACTCCCATTTATTAAACCAAAGAACATAGCAAAGCATACACTAGTCTAAAGCCCAAACTAGTTAGGCTACAGCCAGCGAACTACAACCAAACAACATGAACCTAAGTTAAATCAATACTCCTAAGAAATCTACAATTAGCGGCTGACAATCTCCTATTGCAAATGCCAGTCACTCTCATCCTCACATCACTTTCAATTCGGATTACAATCTCTTTAGTACACAATTGCACGCATCTTCTTAAATATCTTCTTAAATTATTAAAATCTTTAAAGAATATAAACTTTTAAAAATTCAAATCAACCTATATATGTATTACAAGCTAGATTCAATTCATGCATTATTATATTGAAGGATGAATTTGAAATTTGAAAATGTAGAAGTATTTTTTATGAACCAAAATTACTATTTTAAAAAAAT
This sequence comes from Crotalaria pallida, assembly GCA_037953625.1. Lineage (NCBI taxonomy): Eukaryota > Viridiplantae > Streptophyta > Magnoliopsida > Fabales > Fabaceae > Crotalaria > Crotalaria pallida. Next base: position 54,111,269 of record CM075650.1, on the reverse strand, counting down.
AATAATTCATATTTTTGCAAATATAAATATTTTAGTTTTTTTTTTAACGTAATATTTTAGTTACCTACTTTTTAAAGAGTTTTTCAAATGTGTGCCTTCTGACACATTTTTAAAAATCCATTAGAAAATATGTAATCATAATGGGTAAACAGGACACACATTAGAAAATGTGTAATATGTTAATGTGTAATATCACATGCATTAGAAAAGCTCTTAACAAAGGGATTTGTCCAAAAATAAAGTTTTTTTTTCTCAACCACATTTAGCGCATGTTTTTTGTAACATCCTAAACTTTGATTTTAAGGAAATTATTGATTTAAAACCTTAGAAAAATTGGAAAAGTGATTTAATGAATTTTTCCAAATATGTGGGTGGTGATTATAGGTCCTAGGAGTTGTATAGGAGGTATATATGGCCTTGGGCAGGGTCATATAAGCGAGATCGGGAGTAAAATCGGCGTTTTAGGTGTTAGAAATCAACCGAAAAGAGAAAATTAGAAATTTATTATGGGAAGCTAAGAAAATAAATTCCACCGTTGGATGTGAAGTTTAAGGGGTGAAGAAGCATGTCTAAAAATTTGGACTCGATCCGACGGTCGACGAAAAAGTTATGGTGAATCGAAGGTTGGAAATCCTGAAACTCGCCCAGGCGCACCAGCCATGCGCCCCGGCGAGTCACTATTCATTTGGCGCACCATCCAGTGGGAAATCCGCCCAGGCCAGCCCACCATTCGCCCAGACGGGCGCAACACCACTCCAGCGCACCAGGAACGGGAGTTGGCGCACCAGAAAATCCCCCAGCCGCACCATTTCCATTTCTGACCGAGCCAACTACGCACCGGCTTGGTTCTGGTGCAGTTCTCTCGCCCAGGCGAGGAAATGGCTCGCCCAAGCGAGCTGACGCGCACACCAGCCGCACCAGGAATTCTGTTGGCGCGCCAGAGCCCCCACCAGAACGCACCAAGTGCACCAGCAGCACCAGCTGGTGCTTGAGCTCGCCCAAGCGAGTATAAAGCTCGCCCAAGCGAGTGACGCAGACCAGATTTGATCTGGTGCATCCAATTAGAACTTGGGGGCCAAGTTGTGGCCTCTTGGCCACACGATTTTGCTTTTCTTTGGCAAGAACAAGCACCCAACAACAAGAACACCACTCTTCATCATCAACACCATCTCTTCATCCATTTTCCCTCCATCTTCAACACATTTCCATCATCAAAACCACCAATCCCACCATAAACACATTGTTTTGGGCACCTCAAACCCAAAACCACCAAGCTCCACCAAGCTTTCACCATGGGTGTTGATTGAAGCTTCATCCTCTTCCTCTTTTGGTCCACACGAATTACTCCTTTCTTCATTCTCTTTGGATTTTCAATTTTTCCACAATTGATTTGGGATTCTTGCACTTGTTGCTATTTAGGGATTGTGTTTCAAGCCTTCCAACTCAAATCAAGGCAAGGACAAAGATCATTCCTCTTGTGCTATATCAAGTAGGGTTGTCTATCATCACTTCATCATTTCCTTATTGTGGTGGCAAGCTAAGCTTTGGAAATTCAAGTTTCCAAGATTTTTAGCTAGGGCTCACTAAGGTTCTATTTACTCTTTACTAATTTAAGGTAAGGAGTGGGTTATAGTGAGTATTACCTTACTCTGGGGTTTAGTTTACATTATGCATATAATGAGTACTAAGATTTTGTGTTAGTTTAGGTTGATATAATATAAAATAATTGTTAGAATAGAATCTATGACTTAGGGAATTTATTGTGATGTTGATATATTGCATTTTGTGGTTTGGTGATGTTGATGAATTATATGCTTATGTTGTTTAATAATTTGAGTTGGGATAATAAGTGAAATTGTGCTAATTAAGTTACAAAATATATTTGTGATCATTGGATAATGAAAATGTGTAATGTGGTAATTAATTTTGAATGATGGAAATTTGCTAAAGAATTGATAATGATAAATAACTAATTAAATTATACCCAGGCTCAGCCAGGGGAGATTATATTATACCCGGGCGCAGTAAGTCGTTTTCGCACGGGGGTGCGAACGCAGTAGGTCGTGACCAGGGGATTGAGAAACATACCCGGGCGCAGTAAGTCGCTGTCGCGCGGTGGTGCGAGCGTAGTAGGTCGTGACCAGGGGATTTACCCGGGCGCAGTAAGTCGTGAGTGCACAGGAGTGCAGACGCAGTAGGTCGTGACCAGGGACAGATAAAAAGAATATAAATATGATTACAATACATGGAACGAAAGACTTAAGAAAATGTTAAATCAAAATCGATTTGAGAAACTAATGAATACTCGAAATTGAATTGTGATGAATTGACTCTTATTTATAATGTTGTGATTGAATTGTTATATGTGTATGGCTTAGTGTCGCATTATGTCTTAATTGGAAACTGCTTCCCCATTTTATGTGTAATACTCACTCCTTACTATCATCATAGGTACTGAGGAAGAGTTTGCACCTCAGCAGGCCGAGCAGGAGTACTCTCCCTCTCAGGGAGAGTAGGTTACCTTTAGATATGTAGGACTTGGGAATGTCCTGGGCCCGATGATGTGAATCATTTTTGTTGTATATAATTGTAAATAGCTTTTTGGGGGCCCAGGACGACTCCTTTTGGGAAAGGGGTATATTTTGGGGAAAAACTGTCTTCCTAAAACTTGTTCATGTTTCCGCTAACTCTGATGTTCATGCTTTGGTGTTTTAAACTTTTTTCTGATGCGTGCACGTAGATGCACTAGCTGGTATATATATATATATGTGTGTGTGTGAATAGCCCTGCAGGCTTTGTTATGTGAAAATATTATTGTTTATCAGGTTGCAGGAAAACAGGAATTTTTGGAAAAGTCCAATAAACAAACGAAACTCCGTCCGTTTGACGGAAGATTTTCATTCGGATTAAAAGTAATTTAAGAGTTTTCCTAATCAATTCATGAGTCGAAAAAAGGAATTTTCAAGTTGCTATTTTAATTAAGGGTATATAAGGGTAAATAAACTTAGGTGTTACATTTTATGGTATCAGAGCAGTTTCCCTCGGCCTTTGGAGTGTGGACTCACATCTCCATATGGTTACTCACCAAGCGAGTAACCGATATGAGTAAATAAGTGACTAAATTAGAGTAATAAGATAGAGTAGTTATGACTGCTAAATAATATATGTATTAACTTGTCATTTTCTAGGATTAGGAGTTATGGCAAGCAGGCGCAGTGACGATGATAGGATCGCTGCAATCATAGAAAGTTTGGTCCAAATCGATCAAAGACAAGCTGAATTGGTGGCTTCGGTTGTGACAACCATAGCCTCACTTAACCAGTCATCTCAGTCAATTCAGGATCCCTCCCCAGCTGCAATTCATTGGTTGACTAAATTCAAGTGGCATGGTCCCCCTAAGTTCGAGGGTGGCTATAATCCGAATGTAACTCGGAAGTGGCTTCGGGAGATAGAAGAAATTCTCCACGATATATCGCCGCCTGAGGAACAGAAAGTCCTTTTGGTTTAATATGAATTTGTTGGAGAAGCAGAGCAGTGGTGGGAGCAGGTTCAAAAGTGTATGGGGACCAATGAACAAAAAGTGTCATGGGACGCATACAAGGAAAGGTTCTGGGGAAAGTATCTTTTCGAAGATGTCCGAAAGGAGAAGGAACGTGCTTTCCTATGCTTGAGACAAGAGAACATGAGTGTTGATGAATATGTAGGGAAATTTGAGGATCTGATTCACTATGCTACCAGCTATAAGGGTGTGAATGAAGAAATCAAATGCATCAAGTTCCTTGCAGGACTCCGTGAGGATCTTAGAGCAGTTCTTGAAGAGGTACCCAAGGACAACTTTGCTCGGCTAGTACATTGGGCCAGCGTTTGGGATAAAGGTATGGTGAGGTCGAAAGGTGCCAAAGGGAAATCAAAGGTTCATTCTAAACCTGATATCGAGAGGGTTACTTCAAAGAAAGCAAGGCGGATGGTAACCCCTCAGTTTCCCAAGTCTACTTGTGTCCATTGTGGGAAGAAGCATGGGGGAGAATGCTGGTATCAGAATCAAACCAGGAAGAATTTTACTTGTTTTCAATGTGGACAACCAGGGCATTTCATGGCAAATTGTCCCCTGAAGGGTGTACGGGAGGAAGCAGTTATGCTACAGCAGCAGCTAGCACCTGGGAGTCAGCATATTCCGAGGGGTACGTCTTGTATGTTGCGATCTTTTGTAGTTGTTGTTGGAATTAGGAAATTGAGTATTCTTGCAAATTTCCCTAGTCTCCCTATAAAATTATGAACATCTTAGGAGCTGTAAGTTTCTACCCTTGTTAAGCTTTTAGTAAAACCATATGAAGTATACCCCCTCTATCTATTTTAAATGGCTGGCCAATAGTTCAAAATAAGTTAATGTTAGGCCTAAGCGAACGAAAATCAATCAACCTATGCCCTTAGGTATTGTCGGAATCGAATTTCTTCGATGTCGTTTTGACAGCAACATTCCTTGGATTGTATTCCTGATTTAAGTCTCGTTCTGGAAATTAGTGGTCACAGGAAAAGACTTAGAACTTCTGAGTTCTTATAACAGAAAATTGTGGAAAATTTAGTGATATACCAAAATAAATCTGACCTTAGAAAGAGCTTATAAGTGTAAAGCATTAGTTAAGACGCTTAAGCAAGAACTGCGATAATGTTATTATTTAATGGAGTGTGAGGTTAGAACTGATCACTCTAATCCTTGCATTTGTTAAATGATAACATTGTCAACATCCATTTAACAGTGATGTACTATTAATAGACGTGAGCTTGGGATTGATCACCTCAATCTTCGCATCTATTAATGGATACTGTCATTACAACCTTTTAAGTGAAATCGAGACAGCCGAAGCAGTGGCTTCCAAGAAGTAAAACCCTTGTAAGAAAGTCAATTGACCGAAAAATACCGTTCCCAAAACTTATTGTAGGATCTAGAATTTGACCTAGAACAAAACGGAAGGAAGGAGAACCTTAGGTTGTTTTTCCCGATTGTAGAATAGTATTAGTACATATTAGAATCATAGAACGGGTTAAGCAAAACCTTACATGAACTAACCCTAACTATCATAGAGATCGAACCGAAAAGGGGTAATCCAGAACTTACTGGGAATCTTACCAAGATTCCTAGATGACCCTCTGTCATGAGAACATATCTTAGTAAACTTGTGAAGTCTCCACATCGAGGCTTAACAATTTTAATGATTGACCAACTACAAGGGGTAAAACACAGCTTGGCCTTCAATCGTAGAAGCGGTGTAAATCTTAAGCGTGTTGTGACTCCTAAAAGTGACATAAGAGTCAGATTCCATAAACACTCTTAGTCTATACCGAATTTATTCAAGCATCCTTGAAGGTTCGATTTAAAGTAGGCGAAAGTTTGGTCATTAACAAGCATCAAGACTTGGTTTATAACTCTATAGAGTTAGCTTAGTGAACAACGAAACCCCTAAATCTCAAGTATATATATATATACCCACCTTGGATCATGATTACCCAATCATCTTTTGAATGCTCCATTGCTATTCTGTGAAACTTTGACTAATGATTCGGTTAGTAAAAGTGGATCTCCTTCTTCTTATTCTATTTGGTCCGATGCGATTATGGAGTAGTGGCTTTTACATCATAATCAAAGATTGCCTCCTTCCAGCCGACTAAGAAGAGCGAATTCACGACTTACCCTTAGTTCTCATCCTGGAATAATCATTATCCCTGGAGTCCCCGTTTTATCTACTCGGCTCGTTCCTTATGGACGAGTAGAGTTCTAACCATGATCCGTTGTATTTTACAAAAGTCTGTGGATTACATGATCTTATTCTGTTTCCCTAAAATTAGCAACATAAATTCTTCATGAAATTCTATGGATTTAGTAATTGTCATCGTTTAATCCTTGCGTTCTTCGTCGGAAGTTCCACGGGAGACGAACAAAAGCTGATACAATCGGTCTCTTACCTTCGGGCATCGAGATAAAATAGTATGTTAATGCTAAGTGGGGGAGCAACTTAGCAATCCAACTTGGGGTTTGTCTAAGTAAAAAAGAGTCGAGAAGTAGACGAACTAAAATGGGAGGAAAATCCAAACCATAGGCTAAAGTTGTATCAGTGGGGTGGTTCTCCAATTGAGGGACAGAATGGAATTTCGGGGACGAAATTCCAATAAGTGGGGGAGAATTGTAACATCCTAAACTTTGATTTTAAGGAAATTATTGATTTAAAACCTTAGAAAAATTGGAAAAGTGATTTAATGAATTTTGCCAAATATGTGGGTGGTGATTATAGGTCCTAGGAGTTGTATAGGAGGTATATATGGCCTTGGGCAGGGTCATATAAGCGAGATCGGGAGTAAAATCGGCGTTTTAGGTGTTAGAAATCAACCGAAAAGAGAAAATTAGAAATTTATTATGGGAAGCTAAGAAAATAAATTCCACCGTTGGATGTGAAGTTTAAGGGGTGAAGAAGCATGTCTAAAAATTTGGACTCGATCCGACGGTCGACGAAAAAGTTATGGTGAATCGAAGGTTGGAAACCCTGAAACTCGCCCAGGCGCACCAGCCATGCGCCCCGGCGAGTCACTATTCATTTGGCGCACCATCCAGTGGGAAATCCGCCCAGGCCAGCCCACCATTCGCCCAGAAGGGCGCAACACCACTCCAGCGCACCAGGAACGGGAGTTGGCGCACCAGAAAATACCCTAGCCGCACCATTTCCATTTCTGACCGAGCCAGCTACGCACCAGCTTGGTTCTGGTGCAGTTCTCTCGCCCAGGCGAGGAAATGGCTCGCCCAAGCGAGCTGACGCGCACACCAGCCGCACCAGGAATTCTGTTGGCGCGCCAGAGCCCCCACCAGCACGCACCATGTGCACCAGCAGCACCAGCTGGTGCTTGAGCTCGCCCAAGCGAGTATAAAGCTCGCCCAAGCGAGTGGCGCAGACCAGATTTGATCTGGTGCGTCCAATTAGAACTTGGGGGCCAAGTTGTGGCCTCTTGGCCACACGATTTTGCTTTTCTTTGGCAAGAACAAGCACCCAACAACAAGAACACCACTCTTCATCATCAACACCATCTCTTCATCCATTTTCCCTCCATCTTCAACACATTTCCATCATCAAAACCACCAATCCCACCATAAACACATTGTTTTGGGCACCTCAAACCCAAAACCACCAAGCTCCACCAAGCTTTCACCATGGGTGTTGATTGAAGCTTCATCCTCTTCCTCTTTTGGTCCACACGAATTACTCCCTTCTTCATTCTCTTTGGATTTTCAATTTTTCCACAATTGATTTGGGATTCTTGCACTTGTTGCTATTTAGGGATTGTGTTTCAAGCCTTCCAACTCAAATCAAGGCAAGGACAAAGATCATTCCTCTTGTGCTCTATCAAGTAGGGTTGTCTATCATCACTTCATCATTTCCTTATTGTGGTGGCAAGCTAAGCTTTGGAAATTCAAGTTTCCAAGATTTTGAGCTAGGGCTCACTAAGGTTCTATTTACTCTTTACTAATTTAAGGTAAGGAGTGGGTTATAGTGAGTATTACCTTACTCTGGGGTTTAGTTTACATTATGCATATAATGAGTACTAAGATTTTGTGTTAGTTTAGGTTGATATAATATAAAATAATTGTTAGAATAGAATCTATGACTTAGGGAATTTATTGTGATGTTGATATATTGCATTTTGTGGTTTGGTGATGTTGATGAATTATATGCTTATGTTGTTTAATAATTTGAGTTGGGATAATAAGTGAAATTGTGCTAATTAAGTTACAAAATATATTTGTGATCATTGGATAATGAAAATGTGTAATGTGGTAATTAATTTTGAATGATGGAAATTTGCTAAAGAATTGATAATGATAAAGAACTAATTAAATTATACCTAGGCTCAGCCAGGGGAGATTATATTATACCCGGGCGCAGTAAGTCGTTTTCGCACGGGGGTGCGAACGCAGTAGGTCGTGACCAGGGGATTTATCCGGGCGCAGTAAGTCGTTATCGCGCGGTGGTGCGAACGCAGTAGGTCGTGACCAGGGGATTGAGAAACATACCCGGGCGCAGTAAGTTGCTGTCGCGCGGTGGTGCGAGCGCAGTAGGTCGTGACCAGGGGATTTACCCGGGCGCAGTAAGTCGTGAGTGCACAGGAGTGCAGACGCAGTAGGTCGTGACCAGGGACAGATAAAAAGAATATAAATATGATTAAAATACATGGAACGAAAGACTTAAGAAAATGTTAAATCAAAATCGATTTGAGAAACTAATGAATACTCGAAATTGAATTGTGATGAATTGACTCTTATTTATGATGTTGTGATTGAATTGTTATATGTGTATGGCTTAGTGTCACATTATGTCTTAATTGGAAACTGCTTCCCCATTTTATGTGTAATACTCACTCCTTACTATCATCACAGGTACTGAGGAAGAGTTTGCACCTGAGCAGGCCGAGCAGGAGTACTCTCCCTCTCAGGGAGAGTAGGTTACCTTTAGATATGTAGGACTTGGGAATGTCCTGGGCCCGATGATGTGAATCATTTTTGTTGTATATAATTGTAAATAGCTTTTTGGGGGCCCAGGACGACTCCTTTTGGGAAAGGGGTATATTTTGGGGAAAAACTGTCTTCCTAAAACTTGTTCATGTTTCCGCTAACTCTGATGTTCATGCTTTGGTGTTTTAAACTTGTTTTTGATGCGTGCGCGTAGATGCACTAGCTGGTATATATATATATATATATATATATATGTGTGTGTGTGTGAATAGCCCTGCAGGCTTTGTTATGTGAAAATATTATTGTTTATCAGGTTGCAGGAAAACAGGAATTTTTGGAAAAGTCCAATAAACAAACGAAACTCCGTCCGTTTGACGGAAGATTTTCATTCGGATTAAAAGTAATTTAAGAGTTTTCCTAATCAATTCATGAGTCGAAAAAAGGAATTTTCAAGTTGCTATTTTAATTAAGGGTATATAAGGGTAAATAAACTTAGGTGTTACATTTTTTATCTTCTCCATCTTTGCCACTAAAAGTCTCATTCTTTACTATAGCTATCACCTTAAGTAATTACAACACCGCTAAAGGAGAACACATAACCACTTATGGCCTAATTTGAATTTAAAATTTATGCATACCATAATTCATCCAATTAAAAACATAGGAGTCAGCACCATTTTTGTTTGGTCAAATATGTTTGATAGTCCCAAAGCCTATCACCAATTTTTCACATTAGTTACAATAAAAGTTTAAGAAATGACTTCACACATCTGATCTCATCTGAATATAAAATTTAGACATCAATATAAATATCAAAGTTCATCTCCTAAAATAGTAGTAGGTAATCCCATTATAAACTCATTATTGTTTAATTTCACATTAGAAAACAGATGAGTTTGAGGAATGACAATTAACAATAATATCATTTCCTTAGACCAAGTTGGCATTTGACTTACAAGGATTGTCATTCTACCCAATATATATGAATTGGAAAGCATTATCACATTTATTATACTTACATTTATTACACTTGCAACCTCTGTATCATGAACTATACATATTGTTTGTGGCAAAAATTCTTTAAAGAGTTAACAACCTTAGATATGAAGGTAATGTATGATTAATTAGATAGAGTGGCTATCATATAGGTTAATTGGTAATATATTATTGTTTTGCATTTCAATGAGAATTGTTTAAGAGAAAAAAGCCTCAAGCAACCAGTTAAATGCTCAAAGTTAAACTTAGACCACAAACTTCTTAAGTTAAAAAAAAAAAGATAAAAAAGTGCAACGTTACAAAGAAAAACCAAAACAGTAAATGAAAAAAAAAGTAAAAGAAAATAAAAAAGGTTGTCAGATTAAAAAGCGAGCCGAATGAAGTACTTGATTTGCTTTCATGCTTGCATTGAGATTGTTAAGATTTGTGAAAGTTTTTTCTAACCCTGAATACAATGAAAGAAACCCCTATTTATAGACTAAGATACTCGTAACAACCCCTACATTATGTACAAGATAACTTATCTCCACTACCTATGCCTTGTGGCTGCTAAAAAGTCTTGAAAACTCTACTTTAAAAGCCTATTTCGCCATTTAGGTCATGTGTGTGTCTCCAGGTTACTATTGATGCTTAACCTCTATCGCTACTCTAATGAAGCTTGTCGCACCTCCAACCTTCATAAGTGCTTCTTGACCCGACATCCCTTTGTCAGTGTTGTACTCATACTTTACTGCTTGATCACTTGTTTATTACATAAAGATAATGATTTCTTCTTTGTCAGTGCAAGTTCCAACATATTCATTTACCTCTGCCTTTTCCTCTTATGCTACCCCAAAAGCAGGTTGCTTTGCGGGTGCCTTAGGAATGCTCTTTACCTCCACTTGTCGAATTAAATGAAACCTCATCAAGTCGGGATGCAGAGGTTTCCCATCAGAAAAAGGATAATCCCCGGGAAATAAATAATGTCATTCTGGGAAGGATGTCTCCTATAACACCCACAAATTTATTCGTAATTATATGTATGATTTTTCTAATGATTTGTAATAAAATAATATGTTAAGTGTTGTTGAAAAGCATAAGAATTGAATGCTTGTGGTTAAAGAAAATAAAATTTTGAATAATGGTTGTCTCGCTTAAGCGAAGGAGTTTCGCTCAAGTGAGGGCTTGCTTAAGGAAGAGTACCTCACTCATGCGAGAATAATCAATGTATGTCAAATTCTGCTTTTTTGACTTTTTCGCTCAAGTGAGTTTCTAGCTCAAGCAAAAACATTAGCTCAATATTCAAATCCAAGTCGAACACTTAACTTTCGTCATGATTTTCTCGGATTTCTCTCATATTTTGACTCCTTATGGACTCAACTGGCTATGTGGCACGAGTCTACTCCATGAAGATGAGATTAGGATCCTCATCATCACATTCATTTACCTCTGCCTTTTCCTCTTATGCTACCCCAAAAGCAGGTTGCTTTGTGGGTGCCTTAGGAATGCTCTTTACCTCCACTTGTCGAATTAAACGAAACCTCATCAAGTCGGGATGCAGAGGTTTCCCATCAGAAAAAGGATAATCCCCGGGAAATAAATAATGTCATTCTGGGAAGGATGTCTCCTATAACACCCACAAATTTATTCCTAATTATATGTATGATTTTTCTAATGATTTGTAATAAAATAATATGTTAAGTGTTGTTGAAAAGCATAAGAATTGAATGCTTGTGGTTAAAGAAAATAAAATTTTGAATAATGGTTGTCTCGCTTAAGCGAAGGAGTTTCGCTCAAGTGAGGGCTTGCTTAAGGAAGAGTACCTCACTCATGCGAGAATAATCAATGTATGTCAAATTCTGCTTTTTTGACTTTTTCGCTCAAGTGAGTTTCTAGCTCAAGCAAACACATTAGCTCAATATTCAAATCCAAGTCGAACACTTAACTTTCGTCATGATTTTCTCGGATTTCTCTCATATTTTGACTCCTTATGGACTCAACTGGCTATGTGGCACGAGTCTACTCCATGAAGATGAGATTAGGATCCTCATAATCACTGAAACCAATCAAAATCATTCAAATTCACCTATTTTCAATTTATAACTTTTTCTATAAATGGATATGGAAGATTTTAGAAACTCCTCAACTCTCCACTCTTAATTTTATTGAATATACACTCTAAATTTGTGTGATAAACTCTCCTTAAGTTTAGTAACACATCACAAATACAATTCCAAAATCATTGAAATTATCTCTTGAAGTGCACTAATTTTCAGTTTTCTGGTGTGTAATGACCTGATTTTCTTAACTAAATAATTATATTTATGTGAGTATTTAATTTATGTGAAATTGTGGTGTGAGTTGGTCTTGAATGAAATTAAATTGTGTATGGTGTTGTCTTTGTTCGATCAAGATTTATTAGGTGTGTTTGGAATGCCCGAGTAACAAGAATTATAGTGCATCTTTTGTGTCGTGAACTTGGTCGAGTGTTTAGTTAGAGGACGCTAAGCCTAGATTGAGTACTTGAGATGTTAGCAAGCGTTAGACGCGAAGAGTTTCACTACGATCGTGTGTTGCGAGGTTTATGAGACAAATTAGGCTTGTGAGGCGTTGAATGTAATTCAACCACTTGATCACGCCTCGAATGTTAATAGTTATAGATTAAGGAGTTAGAGGGTCATCGCCTTAAGCCATGTAAGTAAGAACGAGAATTTAATGGGGAAAGTTGGGAGATTCGTTTATAAGAACGTTCGACTTTTGTTCTTTAGTGATCGTGTGTTCGACGTTAGGAAAATATGATTTTTATGTTTGGTAATGTATTTTGATGTTATTTGTGTTTGATTTAGTGTTAGGAAGGGTTAGGAGTCCTTAAATCGGGCTAAAAGTGCAAAAATCAGGGTTTCGGGGTGAGTCAGTGCGCCCAGATGCACCGGTGCACCAATTACTGTTGTCACAGACGCACCAGCGCCCAGGCGTGGTGCACCAGGCGCCCAGGCGCGCGCACACAAGTCTCACGCACTAGATCAGATGCACCAGACGCGCCCAGGCACAGTTTAGGCGCGCCCAGGCGCGCTACCCCAGCAACACTAGAAATGACTTGTATGCACCAGAAAACTCTAGAAACTGGTGGGGCCATTAGGCGCACGGTGCCTATATATATGCACCAGCACCTGAAAACCGCACCAGTTTCCCTGCCAGCCGCACCAGTTGGCACCAACTGTAACATCCCAAATTTTAAACCCAAAGACGAATAAATAAATAATAGTTAGAATAAAGGAAATAATGATAATAAACTAAAAATAGTTATTAAAAGAAGTGTTTTAACATTGGGAAAGGATAACAACAATAATAATAAGGTTAGAAAGGAAAGGAGCATTAAATTGAAATTAAGAACAGGCCAGAAAAATAGATAATTCGGTACTAAAATATAACATAGGGTAGAAAATCAAAATAAAAGATTTAAGACTCAAAACACAATTCCCACCGTTGGATATGAAGGTATGATTTTTAGGAAGTTGCTCGTCAAATTTGGGCAAAATCTGACGGTTAACAAAGAAGATATAGCACGGTCAACCCAGAGTCAACAGACTCCCGCCCCAGGCGCAGGGAGCCGCGCCCCAGGCGCGCGTGGTGCGTCAGACCTGGGACAAAATGACAGTGGCGCTCAAGCGCCGCGGCCGCGCTCAAGCGCGGGCTTGTTTTAAAGCCGCGTCTGGGAGGGTCGAAACCCCCATTTGCTCCCCCTCCCTCCGTTGTTTCCGGCCCCAAGCTCCTCCAACCTCCACCACGAGCCCCCACCAACCAAGGCCGCCCCACCGTGATCTCCACCCTCTTCCAACTATCCGCATCTCTCTCTCCCTCCCTTCCATCCATTCTCTCTCTCTCTCCTTCCCTCACAATCTCCCTCCTCACACTCTCTCTCCACCACCACCAACCACGGCCGCCGCCGTCCAGAGCCGCCACCGCCACCACCTCCACGGTCACCACCCTCACAAGCCCCATCCCTCTCTCTCTCTCCCTTTGACCCTTGCTCTCTCTTCCTCTCCTCTCTCTTCGAACTCTCTCTTCTCTCTCTTTCTGATCGGAGCCGCCACCGTGGCCGCCGATCGAACCACCACGGGCCACCACCATAGCCTCTCCCTTATCCCTTCCCCTCTCACATCCACAAGCTCTCTCTCGCCACGGATCTCACCAGCGTCGTTATCGACCGTGATCGCGCCGAGCTCGTGTCGGGAACCTCGAACCTCGAAGCTCTTGCCTCAGTCCAGTCACGATCGTTCTCGCTAACGAGGAGCAACACCGACGCCGTCATCGTCGCCGAGCTAAAATCCAGGTTCTATTTAACAAACCCGAGGTAAGAGGGTTCGCGTTACCTTTACTTAAGAAGTAAATTCTAGGATGCTATAGTGGTAGCTGAGAATAGGGCAATTAAAAAGTATGTTAATGAACCGTAGGGTAACCCTCGTGGATATAAAGGAAGTAAATAAAATTGTTAATAGAAACCACACTTTAGGGAATAAAAGAAATGAGCGTAGAATAGGGCTCGGAACAAATGAGCGTAATTAGAATATTAAAATAATGAGAATAAAACAAAAACGTGAGCAATCATAAAAATAAAATCATAGGGGAAGTAAAAGGACAAAAAGGGTGAACGAAATAGGCAAAAGAGAGAGAGTAGAATTAATGAATTAAAAGATGATAAGTATAATAATACCCGAAGAGTAAAGTGAGGTAAAGGAAGGATTAGTATTGGAAATGATATATACGTGCAGGACCGATTAGGGCAATAGGCGCAAAATAATGAATTAGATTCAAAAGAAAATAGGAAAACGATAAGCGAATTAATAAAAAGATAATGAAACGAAGAGAGAGTACATTATGAGGGAAATTAGGTAGAATAGTGTAATAAAATAAGGAAACCAAGTGGAGTTAATAGGGTAGCTAAATAAAATGAAATTAATGAAATAGGGGTAATAAGTTAAGTAATAATGTGAGTTAATAGAGTAGTTAAATAAACTGGAGTCAATGAAATAGAAATAATAAGTTAAGTAAGAGTGAGAGATAAATGAAATAAAGAAATAACTAAGAGTTAGAAACGAGAGCAAGAATATAATATACTTGACCAAGTTAAACAGAGTTGGGCAAAAGCGAGGATAATTAGTATCAAGGAAGAGAATAAATTAGAAAACGTAGGAAAATGTGCTAAGTCATAAACGAAAATAAAGATTAAAAGATTTTGATGAGCATAAAATAATTATTTGAATTATAAGAAAAAGAAAATGAAGAGAAGAAGAAAAAAAAGGAAAAGAAAGAAGGATACTAGAAAATAGTGGAAAGTAAATAACGTGATAATAAGTCTATAAGTAAAGAGATGAGAGAAAAGAGAAAAATACAGTAAATCAGAAAAAGAGAAAAGATATGTGATTAAGAAAAAGGAAAAAGAGAAAGAGAAAGATAAAGAAAGAGAAAGAAAGGTAAGAGAATGAAAGTCCGATGCGAGCCTGTGAAGGCGTATCGGCGTCGATGCGAGCCTGAGAAGGCGTGTCGATTAAAAAGGAAATTGGAAGTCCGATGCGAGCTTGATAAGGCGTATCGTCATCGATGCGAGCCTGGTAAGGCGTGTCGATTAAAATGGAAAAATGGAAGTCCGATGCGAGCCTATAAGGCGTATCGGCATCGATGCGAGCCTGGTAAGGCGTGTCGATTAAAAAGAAAAAAGAAAAGAAAATGAGTAATGAATAAGGGAACTCCTAGCGCCCAGTACCGTACGGCTGGCTGGGGCTGGACTACCTAATGAAAATGGAAAAAGAATAAAAGAATGGGAAAGGAAGAAAGAAAAGAGAATCAATAATTAAAGGAATGTGAGAATAAGTGAAGAACTAAAAGAGATCAATTATACGAATAATTATGAATAAAGTATATTAATAATTATATAGGCTTAGTTATTTGCTATGTCTTCTTTTAGGATTTATCTTTTTAAGTTCTGTTTAATGCTACCCTTCTTGATATAATTTTACAGGTACGGAAGCGGAGCTTACACTGTTGCGGGCCGAACTGGAAACTCTCCACCACGTGGAGTGTATTTGTGATACCCTGAGCGGATTTTATTTCTAAAACTGTTATTTTTGTAATTTAATATGCGTAGTAATTGTATGCCCTGAATTTGTACTAATCGGGCATTAGGATCTGAACTGAGTTTTAATCTGTTGTGTTTATGTTTTTAAGTAATTCTGGACTGACAGGTTTTAAGAAGAGAATTTTTGGGAAGTCCGAAAAACAGAGGAAACTCTGCCGGATTTTCGAAAAACCTTTCATAAGAAATCAAATTTAAAAATGAATTTTCAAACTCTGATTATATTAAAATTTAAAATTAACTAATTAAAGTGAGGATGTTACACCAACACCCAATTTTCATGCACCGCTCATTTTCATGCACCAACAATCCTAGATACACCCAAATCCAACCCCAATACCATAGATTTACAACCACAACCACTTACCCACCAATTCTAACCCTTGTTTTAATATTTCCTCCATTAAACCCACCTTAATCTCATTCTCAACCCTTTTCTATGGCTCTAATCCCTCTATATATTTGGAGATTGCCATCAACCACGCCAAAAGGGAAAGGTTTTGAAAACTAAATCATATGACCAAGAACTTTGGGTATCCAAGATTTCATGGGGGTTCTCTCTTTGTAGCTCTCTCTCTTTTTCAATCTTCAACCCGAGTCTCCCTCTCCTCATTCAAGGTAAGGAGGAGATATTTCCTATTATTCAAACTTAAGAATGAATGAAATTATAATGGAGATAGGAAAGAAAAAAGAATTAGGATTTAATATAAAGGAAATGATTGAAGAAATAAAGATTTATTTTGAATATATTATTGTTGTTTATGGAATAATATAAAACTGAGATACTCTTGTGAGTATTGACTAGTTTTAAAAGTAGGAAGTGAAGAACCCTAGGAAGTCGACTTAATTTGTTATACTGAGACACCCCTGAGGGTGTTGATTGTTTGAAATTGATGACTGTGATTGATTTGTTGATATGTATTGTAGTTGTTGAGTTTGAATTAATGTTTGTGTGCTTTATAAATTTTGATGGCCATATACATAAATAAACAAGAGAGAATAGCAAAATCAACTATAACTGGAGTGTAATGATAAAAATTAAACTATGAATTCGTATAGAATATACGTTGGTAATTAATACTAAGATAAATAAAGAAAGGTAGTAAATGCATGAAAATGAACAAATCTTAAGAATTAACGTTGCTCCTAACTTAATAGGTTAGTTGAATCCAATAACCGATTAAGATCCAAACGATTTAATGAAGGCTAAGAAACATGATAATGAATATGATTTCAATTTTTCTGGTTTCTATTATTGTTTCTTTTAATTCTTTTGCTTGAATTATAGAGGAAAGTCTCACTCCTTTTGGTTTATCATTTTTAGGTAAATCTGGGACGAGCGAGGATCTAGAGATTCACAACGGTGAAGGCAAAGGAAAAAGAATTTCCCACTAATCATTGTTCTAATGTCATGTTGTAAATCCCAATGTTTTATTTTAATTGTAATAAATGCTTTGTATTTTGTAGAAAATAAAGTAAACTTTTATAATTTTTAAATCATTTCTCTTTTAAATATAAGTTAGGATGTTACATGGAGTTGTTGCCTTAGTTTTGGTAAGCAAAGCTTGTTATAATCCTGCTATTTTAATTCTAATATCAGCACAAGATAGCTTGTGATTGATTCTAATCATTGGTACGAATGTTTCTAGCAAAATATTGATATACAAGAAAGGTGAAAAGGATGAAAAATAACAGTTTTGGCAAGAAGTGGTGTTATCTTAGCTCTCAAATCCTCAAATACTTAAATTGGATTGCTAGTAACCTCAATCTCAGATATAGGAGAAGTTATTCATATCATTAAAATAACGGTTTATGGCTTAAAGTGTAGTTTAAGCTTTTATAAATTTAAGGGAATTGATTGTGAACAAGGTATGATTATGTGACTTGGAGGTCAAAAGATACCATGATGAATATTTGAGCAAGTTTTAATTGAATTATACTCAGATTATAACTTGATTAAATGAAATTGAAGTAAAATTAAAAAAATAG
Organism: Crotalaria pallida; assembly: GCA_037953625.1. NCBI lineage: Eukaryota > Viridiplantae > Streptophyta > Magnoliopsida > Fabales > Fabaceae > Crotalaria > Crotalaria pallida. The sequence goes on along the minus strand of CM075650.1, from coordinate 54,093,678 downwards.
TACGATGAGTTGTTGATTATGTATTTATGCACAATTGGTATTTGGTAGATGTTGAATATAACTATATGTTATTGTTTATAATTATCAAACATGTTTATATAAGTTAAAGATCTTTGGAAAAAGTTCAGGATGAAATTGGTATTGAAATCTCAAGTAAAAACAGGGTTTTGTCACAAAAACTGAAATTCTTGCTTAAGCGAGGGATTTTCGCTTATGCGAGAATGCTCGGATATGGAAATTGGAATTTGCTGGCTCTTGCCCAAGCGAAGGAATTCTCGCTTGAGCGAAAACACCAAAGCTGAAATTTTAATTATTGTTACATTGTGATTTCTAATACTTATTTCTAACATCATGTGGTTTCTTAAAACTATCACCTTTTATCATGAATTTTTTTATAAGAAAAAATTTCATTAAAAAAACCCAAAATTATAAGATATACTTATGAGATACAACGCACAAAGTTTCGATCACCAACACAAAACATGTAACACCCCGCATTTTTCCCGTACGTGCGTGAACAGAATTTGTTAAAATAAACCCTGGAATTCGGTTTTATAAGGAATTTTTAGAAAGTATTTTATGGATTTATATAAACAGAACGTTTTTATAAAGGAAAGGTGAAAGATTTTTTTAATGCGTTGCTAAAAAGGTGATTTCATTCAAAGGATGGCTTTTGAAAATGATTTTCGGATATGAATTTTGTAAAATTGTATTTGAAGAAAAGGAATTTAATAATTTGGCTTGAGAATTTTGTAAATTCAATGCTCTTAATTATAGTGATTATATTTTGATGATGACAAAGTAATTAACAAATCAAGTCTTGAAGACATTGCAACATTCACAACAACATCAAGTCAAGAAAAGAAGACAAGTGCCCAATCATTCTCAATCAAATATTATTGTAAATTTCTAATTTATGTTGAGAGTGGTTGAGAGTGGGTAGAAATAGTTAGTCTCTTCTAGGAATAAAATTTTATATGACTATTAGGTTGAGATTAACTAAAATTAATACTTGAGAGGAAAAATAAAATTGAAAATTAATTTTTCTCATGTCTGATCAAAATACTCAAGTATTTTGAGAAAGACTCGAGTATATACTCGAGTATTTTGTAAAACACTCGAGTATTTGTGCCAGGTCAGTAAATATGACCGTTAGTCTTGTTCGTGCACCAATTCACTCGTGACCGACCAAAAAGACTCGAGTATTTACCAAAAGACTCGAGTATTTTTGTCCAGTCAGCAAAAATGAACGTTGGAGAGACTCAAAAACCCAATTGAGGGCATTTGAGTCTCATCCAACCCAAGAGAGCATTTCAGAACCTTATTGTAAAATTTCTCTTTGAATTTGTGCAAGAACAAACAAGACAACAAGATCATAGTGTGTTCAAGCTTTTATAATTTCCTCTTATCAAGTGTTAATTCCCAAAAAGCTCAACTTCTCACTCATATTGTCATTTTATTCCAAGTTGAGTTTTAGGCCTCAATTCTTACATTGAGCTTGTTAGAACCTACAATCGGTGGATGAAACAACTACGAGACACTAGGAGAACACCTAGAAGGGGGGGTTGAATAGGTGTTTAAGAAACCTTGAAAGATTTTCGCAAGAAACAAATCAAAACGATTAAAACAAATGATTTTCACAAAAAATTCTTTAGCCTTAATCGATTAATGACATGAACTAATCGATTAATGCCTCTGTTAATGGATTAATCACTTTTCAATCAAATACGAAAATCAATCAATTAACACATATGATCAGAGATAAAGCGGAATTGAATAACACCAATATTCTTATTGATTACCTAGGTTATGAAAATGATTTTCCCCAAATCAATTTTGCACAATTAAGATTCAATTCAATCAATTATGAAAAATCACTTTTTCTAGGTTTTCAACCAAGAACACAATTAATAACAAGAATTGTAAAGAGTAGAGAGTTTAGAGATACGACACAGTGATTTATCCTAGTTCACTTTCATCCACTTGAAAGCTACTCCAGTCCCCTCTTCAACCAAGAGAGATTCTTCACTATGAGGAATTAGAGTTTCTCAAATTACAAGTAAATGCCTCACAAGACTCCCTTCTTGCTAGCCTACAAGAGATACCACACCCTTGCCTTGTAACCCTATTGATATCTAATCTAACCTCTTCTCTTGCTTGTCGATACCCCACAACAAGACTTCCAATGCTTTGAGATTCTTCAAAGACTTCCACTTGCTTGCTTCACTACAAGACTTCCAAGTGCTTGATGATTTGCCACACCAAGGCTTCCAAATAACTTTGCTTGATGAATAACTTCTTCAAGACTTCCTTTGTTGTAGAGTGTTTGCCTTCTTTGCAATGATTACAACTCAAATGAAAAACAATATAACAATCCTATGAATCTCTTTCAAAAGCTATGAAAATATCAACATGAGAGATTCAAGGTTCTTGATCAAAGAATGTAAAATTGAAAGCTTTGATCTTGAGAAAGTGAGAGAGAATAGAGTGGCTTTGAGAAATTGATTTGATCTAAAGTGTAATAATGAACCACAAAGGTTAGGAATAGGTTTATATAGAATACCCAAAAGTTAGGAATGGTTAGAAGTGCTTTTGAGAAGTGAAAAACTCATTTAAAAACCAGATCTGATCGTGTTACTCGAGTAGCCAAGTCCTTACTCGAGTAATCAGTGTAATCAGAGTTCACTACTCGAGTAATCTAAGTTACTACTCGAGTATTTACGCAAGGCTTCAAAATTATACTCGAGTAATCAGAGCCTTAATCGAGTATTTGCGCAAGACTGCAAAATTCTACTCGAGTAAACAAGTGGCTAATCGAGTAGTCAGATCAAAAAACACTTAAAAACTTGTTTTCTCAACATCTAAACCTTTTCTTTCAAACCTTTAAGCCACCTATTGATTTTAGGCAAAGTGAATACTCAAAATATGATATAATCATGACTATGATAGATATTCACTACCCTCTAATGACTCTACCCAAACTCAAACTAAGAGACTTGAGAGGCTAAAGATAAAACAATAAAACATAAACTACCAAACTAAGTCTTCATGAGTTTGCTCTCTCTTCATCACTTGATGTTTGTTGTTGCTTGTTGAGCTTGATCTTGATCAACACATTTGTAGCTTGTTCAAAACCTTTTGGCATTTATCAAAACATTCTTCATGGATCTTACAGAGCTGTGCTTATTTGTGCTAATCCACTGTGAGATTAGTAATACACATACAAAAAGCTTGATTATTCAAAGTCTTGGATTGTTCCCAAGCAAACCCTAAGTGGCTTAGGGTGTTGGAAGTCTTGAGAGGTTCTCAAGCACAAGACTAGGAGGTTCCTAGCCCGGTGGAGTTTCTTGAAGGGAGTTCAAGGAAGCTTTGTGAAGAGTTCTTCAATCACCGGAATCAAATTGGGGTAGAAATCAAGAGTTTGGTACACTCTTGAAGGGTTAGGTTGAGTGAGGCCATTCTCAAGCAATCCTTTGTAATTTCTAACAATTTGATTATTAGTAGAAACTCCAAAGTGATTAGGAGGACTGGATGTAGCTCATTGTTGGAGTGAACCAGGATAAAATTGCTTGAGTGGTGGTTTATTGATTTTAATCTACTTTCTAACTCAATCTACTTTAATCATTTCAAGCAATTAGGATTTATACAATTAGGTAGCAAGTTCAAGAAATTCTAGTGTTAAAAGTAATTTAGATTGCTTGCTATTCTGTTGGATAAGTTCCTGTTTAGTATTGAATTGATTTGACATAAATTGCTGAATTTTCGTTTCTGTTTTTACTGCTATCTGATAGGAAAAACTCGAGTATATTCAGAAAAAACTCGAGTTGTTCATCACTGAAAAACTCGAGTATTTCACAAAAGACTCAAGTATTTCGTGTCTGATTCCAGAAAATTCAGTCTTAGCTCCATTCTTCAATTATCATTCGAATTATTTGGTATTAGTGCTTCAAATTACTATTCACCCCCCCTCTAGTATTTGCTTAGCCCGCTTGTTGGTTTCCAACAAGTGGTATCAGAGCTCGGTTGAAAGATCGAGTGTAACAACTTTTTCGAAAAAGATCCTTTTGGAAACTAAATGGGCTCTAGCAATAACTTTGGTGGAGAAGGAGATTCAATAAACCGTCCTCCACTATTCAATGGTGAAGGATATGTTTATTGGAAAACTCGCATAAAAGTTTTTATTGAAGCAATTGATATGGATATTTGGGATGCAATTGAAAATGGTCCTTTTATTCCCAAAAAGAAAATTAATGAAGAAATTGTTGAAATTCCAAGGAGTAGTTGGAATGATGATGATAAGAGGAAAGTTTCATTTGATTTAAAAGCTAAAAACATCATCTTTTCGGCTCTATCCCATGATGAATTTTATAGAGTTTCCCAATGTAAATCGGCAAAAGAAATGTGGGATACTTTGCAAGTCACACATGAGGGAACAAGTGAGGTTAGAGATGCAAGATTGAATTCTCTAACTCACGAATATGAATTGTTCCACATGTTGCCAAATGAAACCATTAGTGACTTGCAAAAGCGATTCTCACACATAGTCAATCATTTGATTTCCTTGGGAAAAGTATTTCACAATGGTGAAACTACTAACAAAATTCTAAGATGTCTTGATAGGAGTTGGCAACCCAAGGTAACCGCCATCAAGGAATCAAGAGACATAAATAGCATGGACTTAGCCACTTTGTTTGGCAAACTCCAAGAGCATGAGATGGAACTTACAAGACTTGGGATGCATGAGGAAACGGACAAAAATAAAAAGGGCATAGCACTCAAAGCTTCAACTAAAGCTACAAAAGAAGTTGAAGAATGCTCTACAAGTGAAGATTCCGATGGTGAACCAAATCAAGAAGAATTCGGGATGTTTGTGAAAAGATTCAACAAATTTTTCAAAGGGAAGAAAGGTGGCTCTTCATCCAAATTCAAGAGAACCAAAGACTCCAAACAAAGAGAAAAGAGTACCAATGATGGAGTTAAGTGTCATGAATGTGGTGGGGTTGGTCACATTAGAATGGAATGTGCCACATTCTTGAAGAAGAATGACAAGAAGACCCAAGAGACCAAGGGGAAGCGTGCATACATTGTTTGGGATGCACCGGAGAAGAGCAATGAATCATCTTCAAGTAGTTCCGGTGATGAAAATGCAAATCTTTGTCTCATGGCCAAGAACAATCATGAGTCCTCATCAAGAGCTAATCATGACATGGGTGAAAGTGATGATGAGGTAACCTCTAGCTCTTCTTGTTCCTCTTCAAACTCCATTTCCTATGATGATTTGCAAGAAGCCTACAATGAAATGTTAATTCAATTTAGAAGGCTTGCTAAAATCAATAAGGAAAAAGGAAAGAAAATTTTGGAGTTTCAACAAGAAATTGATGAATTGCAAAAATCTATAAATGAGTTGAAACTTCAAAATGAATCCTTGGAACTTATTAATTCTAGTCATCAAAGTGATTGTGCAAATCATGAGGAGATTATCACTCCATGTGAGAGATGTGATGAACTTGAAAAAGAAGTGAAAGAGTTGAAAAACAAACTCACAATCTCACATAGGGATAGAAACCTCAACCGGTTGTTGAACTCTCAAAGACATAATCACAACAAAACCGGTTTAGGATATGTTCATAAAAAGGACAAAAAGTACAAGGTGGTTGGAACATTTTCTAAGAAAAATTCATCAAAGAAACCAACTTGTACTTATTGTGGAAAAGTTGGACATATCAACATTGAGTGCCATATTAAGAAGTTTGAAATGAAAAAGGGCACTTATATGTGGATTAAGAAGGGAGAAAGTCCCAACACTAACCCTAAGGGACCCAACATTGTTTGGGTACCCAAAGTGAACAAGTGATTTCATTTTGTAGGTGTGTCTTCGAACGGGAAAACAATTGTGGTATCTTGATAGTGGATGTTCGAAGCACATGACGGGAGATAAGCGGCACTTCATTGAGCTTATTCCAAAGGAAAAGGGTTATGTCACTTATGGGGACAACAACAAAGGCAAAATCCTTGGTATTGGTAAAATCGGAAACTCTTCAAACTTGATTATTGATAATGTGCTCTATGTTCAAGGATTAGAACATAATCTCTTGAGCATAAGCCAATTATGTGATATTGGTAATCATGTAGTTTTTACCTCTACCCATTGCCTCATTAAAAGTGACAAAGATGAATCAATCAAATTTGTTGGTAGAAGGTCAAATAATACTTACTTAGTTGATTTGAACAAAGTCACTTCTTTGGTATCTACTTGTTTAGTGAGCAAAGAAAATGACACTTGGTTATGGCATCGTAGGACCGCTCATATAAATGTAAACCAATTGAAGAAAATACAATCTAAAGATCTAGTAGTTGGTTTACCAAAGCTAAATTTTTCTATTGAAGGTGTTTGTTCTCCTTGCAAGAAATGTAAACAAACCAAAAACACCTTTGGATCAAAATTGGTGATGTCCACATCAAGGCCATTAGAAATGCTTCATATGGACTTGTTTGGACCATCACAAGTAAAAAGCTTTGGTGGCAACTATTATGCATTGGTGATTGTTGATGACTTCTCTAGATTTACATGGACTCTATTTTTAACTACTAAGAGTGAGACCTACAAATCTTTTAAACATCATGTCAAACTTTTGCAAAACCAAGTAAATCAAAAAGTAATTATAATTCGTACCGATCATGGTGGTGAATTCGAAAACCACAAATTTGATAGATTTTGTGCTAAAAATGGTATTGAGCACCAATTCTCCGCACCAAGAACTCCGGAACAAAACGGAGTGGTAGAGCGGAAAAATAGGGTGCTAGAGGAACTTGCTAGAACCATGTTAAATGATTCTCAAGTACCTCAATATTTTTGGGCCGATGCCGTCAATACGGCTTGTTATGTTTTAAAACGTATTTTGATAAGGCCCTCTTTGGATAAAACCCCCTATGAACTTTACAAGGGAAGAAAGCCAAATATATCTCATTTTCATGTCTTCGGATGCCAAGTTTTTGTTTTAAATAATGGAAAAGAACATCTTGGCAAGTTTGATTCCAAATCCGATGAAGGCATATTTTTAGGCTATTCTTCTCATAGTAAAGCTTATAGAATTTTCAATAAAAGAACTTTAACTATTGAGGAATCAATTCATGTGGTTTTTAATGAGTCTTCGAAAGAAGATAGTGTTTTATGTGATGCTAGTGAAGATGGCATTGATTTTTCAAAAGAAGAAAAAGAGAGAGAGAAATCAAAAGTTGATGAAGGAGAAGTAAGGGAAGAACTTCCTCCAACTTGGAAATCGGTCAAGGCTCATCCTATAGACAATGTCATAGGAGATATGTCAAAGGGAGTACTTACTCGTAGGTCTATTCAAAACATTTGCCACTATGTCTCTTTTGTTTCTCAAATTGAACTCGATTCAATTAAAAAGGCCATTGAGGATGATCATTGGGTTCTTGCTATGCAAGAAGAATTAAACCAATTTGAAAGAAATGAAGTTTGGGATCTAGTCCCTAAACCCGATGATCATACCATAATTGGTACTAAATGGATTTATAGAAACAAACTTGATGAATCCGGGTTGATTATAAGAAACAAAGCTAGACTAGTAGCTCAAGGGTACAACCAAGAGGAAGGTATCGATTATGATGAGACCTTTGCTCCGGTTGCACGTCTTGAAGCAATCCGAATTTTACTTGCTTATGCTTCAATCATGAAATTCACTTTATATCAAATGGATGTTAAAAGTGCTTTCTTGAATGGGTTTATAAATGAAGAAGTGTATGTCAAACAACCCCCCGGTTTTGAAAATAGTGAATTTCCAAACCATGTTTATAAATTGAAAAAGGCACTCTATGGATTGAAACAAGCTCCTAGAGCTTGGTATGATCGATTGAGATCCTTTATATTAGAAAACAAGTTTCAAAGAGGGAAGGTTGATAATACACTATTTATTTATAAAACCAAGGATGACATTTTGTTAGTACAAATCTATGTTGATGATATCATTTTCGGTGCTACTAACGTGTCTCTTTGTAGAAAGTTTTCAAATTTGATGAAAAAGGAATTTGAAATGTCAATGATGGGAGAACTCAAGTTCTTCCTAGGCTTACAAATAAAGCAAGTCAAGGAGGGGATATTTGTGCATCAAGGGAAATATTGCAAAGAGCTCCTTGAGAAATTCGGATTGGACAAGTGCAAGGAAGCCTACACTCCAATGAGCACATCATGCTACCTAGACAAGGATGAACAAGGTACACTGGTTGATGTTAGTAAGTATAGGGGTATGATAGGTAGTCTCCTATATCTCACTGCATCTAGACCGGATATTATGTTTAGTGTATGCATGTGTGCTAGATTTCAAGCTAATCCTAAAGAATCTCACCTATCCGCAGTTAAACATATATTTAAGTATCTAAAAGGAACAATTAACATTGGTTTATGGTATCCTGCTGATGCCAATCTTAGTTTAGTTGGTTACTCAGATTCCGACTTCGCGGGATGCAAGCTTGATCGCAAAAGCACCAGTGGTACTTGCCATTTCTTGGGAAGTTCATTGGTGTCATGGTTTTCTAAAAAGCAAGCTTGTGTCGCTCTTTCTACCGCTGAAGCGGAATATATCGCAGCTGGTAGTTGTTGTGCTCAACTGTTATGGATGAAACAACAATTATCGGATTTTGGTTTGAAACTTGAAAATATTCCGATTAGATGCGATAACACGAGTGCAATCAATTTGACTAAGAATCCGGTGTATCACTCAAGAACTAAACACATAGAAATAAGACATCACTTTTTAAGAGATCATGCACAAAAGGGTGATTGCACAATTGAATTTGTTAGTACCACAAATCAATTAGACGACATTTTTACAAAACCTCTACCAAGGGACACCTTTTATCATATTAGGAGAGAACTTGGTATTTTAGATGAAGCTAATATAGGCTAATTGCATTGTGTGTCATTTTTGGAAAATCACCAAATTAGTCTTACTCTAATGTGTTATTGATTCTTAGTTAAATTGTCCTTGATGATATTTAAAATTGTATGTGTTAATTGTGTGTGATTCTGTACTGTATTCCAAGTTGGTAGTGAAGCATTTGTGTTTGATTTGTGTTTGGTCTTTTAAAACTGAGTTTTTACTTTCTGTTCTGTCAAAATACTCGAGTTTTTCCAAAAACACTCGAGTATATTAATTCAAAATTAAATCAGTCTTAAATTGAAAAAGTTTTTAATCAGGGTCTGATAAAAATACTCGAGTGTTTTTCAAAACACTCGAGTCTTTCGAAACCCCTAATTTTTGAACTTTCAGACCAAACTCGAGTATTTTCCAAAAACTCGAGTATTTTGCGTTTTCCTGAAATTTGAACTTTCGGACCAAACTCGAGTTTTTCAGTTTTTACTCGAGTTTTCTGGGAAATCTGGGCTGAGTCACGAACGACTCGAGTATATTTTCAAAAACTCGAGTATATCCTAAAGAACAACTCGAGTATTTATGAATATACTCGAGTATTTTGGACCGTTTATATATACTCTCAGCCTTCCAGACTCGAGTTTCTGCGACCCCTTTCTCTTCTCTCTCGGTTTTCTCATATCTCTCTCCTCAAAACTCCATTTTTACTCAAATTTTGCCAAATCTTACTAGTTTTACATCCTCTAATCACTTTTCTACCATTATTTCAACGAATTTCAACACTTTTCAACCTCAAATCCGTCACCCCCTTTTCAAACCCTAACTTTCCAAAACATCAATTTTCACATCAATTCCTCTATGGCTTCATCATCTGGTAAAGGAAAGAGAGTAAGGATTGCCGAATCATCTTCCGAGGAGGAAATTCCGGAGTTCTATCAAGAAGATGAATGCTTGGAACGGTTGGAAGGCTTTGCCACTAGAGAGTTCGGAGTTATCACATGGATTAACAGTGCATTCCTTGAAAGTAAGGGTTTCTCATTTGTTACTAACCTTAGGTATCAAAAACTTATTCAATTTCTGGAATTTAACGGCCCTATCTATCCTAGGTTAGTTAGAACCTTTTATGCGAACCTTAGGCTACATAATGATGTCATAGAATCCATGGTTGAGGGTGTTAGATTCAAAATTAGCGCTAAGGATTTTTTTGTTGCTTTTAGGACTACACGACACGGGGCCAATTCTTTAAAGGCAGATGCGGACGGAATTTTTCAAAGTTGTTTGCGCCCCGGTCGTGTATGGACCGAAGGAGTTAAGCATTCCTCATTTATGACTGTCCAAACTAGGGTGTTGCACTATATATTCTGCCATCAGTTAGTGCCTCAAACCTCACCCAATTATGCTAAGCCCACAAACAATGAACTTAGGCTTCTTAGTTCCATCCTGAACAATGAGAAGCTGAATTGGTCTCGCATAATTTTGGATCGAATGCTACTTGCTTCAAAATCTAAACACCCGAAAACCTTACCTTATGCCATGCATGTGTGTTTCCTGTTGAGTTACTTCAAGGTGCCTATCCCACGAAATGAAGAGAAAAAAACTCTTCATGTTAACCAGCACTGCCTCAACAAAGGTACCTTGAGTCATCAAGACATGGCGTTTCATGAACCCTCTGGCCAATACCTGTATAGATCTGACATAGCTGAGTTGGAGAGGGTTGCGAATGTTGCAGCTCGACAAGGGGTGGATGCCCATCAGATGGAAGAGGAAGCTGCAACATTTGCACAGGCTGAAGGAGGGGACCCTATTGAGAATCAGATTAATTTTGATGACTTTACTGGATCTCAATTTGGGTTTGATAACTTGGGCTGGAGAGACAATGTTATCACACGGCTGGACACTTTAGATGGGAGGATGGACTCTCTTGTGCATGCTATGGACGCCCAGCGTGATGATTTTGTTAGCCTGGACACTAGGATGAGTGCAGAGTCTGCCATGTTTTATTCTCATTTGGATCAGCACTCGGCCCAGCTTAATTCCCGCCTGGACCAGCAGTCAGAGCAGATAAACCGCCGGTTTGATGAGATGATGGCGGCCTTCTCTCGATTTTATCCTCCTCCAGATGATCCAGCTCCTTCGATGTTTTGATGATGTTGACCTTTGCAGTCTATCTTAGTTTTCATTCTGTTTTTATCATGTTGGTCTTTGTTACATTTTCTGTATTTTGAGAACTTGGTGTTTTGAGACTTTGGGTTTATTATTGCACCTTTGCTTTGGACCTTTTATGATGTTATTATGTTAATGAATTTGGTTTTCATTTTGGTGTTTGTGCAAAGCTTCAAGGGGAGCTCTTTATTGTTTTTATTATGTCTCTGTTTTATTGCATAGTTGGTTATGGGGTTTTCCAATTATGCACCTCTCCTCCCTTGATCTTTTTCTAAATTGTTACACCTTTTTGGATCATGACAAAAAGGGGGAGAGATATTATACACTTGTCTTGACATTGTTGCACCTAAATTTTTCTAATTATGGTATATACTCTGATAATTGTTGAATACTATAATACCATAGGCTTGGTGCTAAAAATTAAATTGTCATAACCTCTTGCACAAGCTGAATTTTTAGATAGGTGAAAAGTATCACATAGTGAGGGGGAGTTGCATCTTCAAGTGGATTCAAGCTCAACAAATGGTACAAGTGTTAATTATTTTGTCATCACCAAAAAGGGGGAGATTGTAAATTCAATGCTCTTAATTATGGTGATTATATTTTGATGATGACAAAGTAATTAACAAATCAAGTCTTGAAGACATTGCAACATTCACAACAACATCAAGTCAAGAAAAGAAGACAAGTGCCCAATCATTCTCAATCAAATATTATTGTAAATTTCTAATTTATGTTGAGAGTGGTTGAGAGTGGGTAGAAATAGTTAGTCTCTTCTAGGAATAAAATTTTATATGACTATTAGGTTGAGATTAACTAAAATTAATACTTGAGAGAAAAAATAAAATTGAAAATTATTTTTTCTCATGTCTGATCAAAATACTCGAGTATTTTGAGAAAGACTCGAGTATATACTCGAGTATTTTGTAAAACACTCGAGTATTTGTGCCAGGTCAGCAAATATGACTGTTTGTCTTGTTCGTGCACCAATTCACTCGTGACCGACCAAAAAGACTCGAGTATTTACCAAAAGACTCGAGTATTTTTGTCCAGTCAGCAAAAATGAACGTTGGAGAGACTCAAAAACCCAATTGAGGGCATTTGAGTCTCATCCAACCCAAGAGAGCATTTCAGAACCTTATTGTAAAATTTCTCTTTGAATTTGTGCAAGAACAAACAAGACAACAAGATCATAGTGTGTTCAAGCTTTTATAATTTCCTCTTATCAAGTGTTAATTCCCAAAAAGCTCAACTTCTCACTCATATTGTCATTTTATTCCAAGTTGAGTTTTAGGCCTCAATTCTTACATTGAGTTGTGCTTATTTGTGCTAATCCATTGTGAGATTAGTAATACACATACAAAAAGCTTGATTATTCAAAGTCTTGGATTGTTCCCAAGCAAACCCTAAGTGGCTTAGGGTGTTGGAAGTCTTGAGAGGTTCTCAAGCACAAGACTAGGAGGTTCCTAGCCCGGTGGAGTTTCTTGAAGGGAGTTCAAGGAAGCTTCGTGAAGAGTTCTTCAATCACCGGAATCAAATTGGGGTAGAAATCAAGAGTTTGGTACACTCTTGAAGGATTAGGTTGAGTGAGGCCATTCTCAAGCAATCCTTTGTAATTTCTAACAATTTGATTATTAGTAGAAACTCCTAAGTGATTAGGAGGACTGGATGTAGCTCATTGTTGGAGTGAACCAGGATAAAATTGCTTGAGTGGTGGTTTATTGCTTTTAATCTACTTTCTAACTCAATCTACTTTAATCATTTCAAGCAATTAGGATTTATACAATTAGGTAGCAAGTTCAAGAAATTCTAGTGTTAAAAGTAATTTAGATTGCTTGCTATTCTGTTGGATAAGTTCCTGTTTAGTATTGAATTGATTTGAGATAAATTGCTGAATTTTCGTTTCTGTTTTTACTGCTATCTGATAGGAAAAACTCGAGTATATTCAGAAAAAACTCGAGTTGTTCATCACTGAAAAACTCGAGTATTTCACAAAAGACTCGAGTATTTCGTGTCTGATTCCAGAAAATTCAGTCTTAGCTCCATTCTTCAATTATCATTCTAATTATTTGGTATTAGTGCTTCAAATTACTATTCACCCCCCCCCCCTCTAGTATTTGCTTAGCCCGCTTGTTGGTTTCCAACAAATTTTATGTGGTGAGTGCTTGAGTTATGTGTGTGTGTGTTGTGTGAATTTAATTGTGTGAATGAGATGTGTATTTGATATGTGGTGCATGAAGATGAATAAGAAAATATGATTAAAGAAATGCTTGCATGAGTTAGAAATGATAATGCTAAATGAAATATGAATCATGTGCAATTGTGTGTGTGTGCTACGGTGTGAGTGTGTATGTGAGTGACATATGTGTGTGTGTATGAAAGTGCCACAACTATTGTATGCATGTAAGTGAGTGCGTGGATGTGTTATGTGTGTTACACGTGTATGTGTGTGTAGATGTAAGCTAGGGTTGAAATTCTAGAAGCTTAAGGGGTAAGGAACCAAGCCAACCAAGTGCTAACTAAGTGGGAAAATCCTAATTAAGGGCTAACTATCCATTAGAACCTAGGTGACCCTAGAGTCCTAGCCTATCCCACTTTGTTCCCTTGACTTTCTTAATCTCCACCCATGCAAAATTGAGAAGACTAAATCGCCCTTCTTGGTTGCACATGACCGAATTTCTTCTCAAGGCTAAAGAAGGAAATTTTGAATTTGCTTTTATATAGAGTTGGCCTTAGTTCATTCACCTCCTTCACTTCTCATTCTCTAAACAAACACAAACACATCTCTAAGGGGTTCATAAGACCCTTAGAGAAAGAAAAGAAAGAAAATAGAGAAATAGAAGGAAGTGGCCGTGAGCCTTAGGAGAAGAAGGAGGCATTCAAGTCCAAACCTAGGACCTTTCTCTTGTAGATCCAAGTGTTAGAAGCCAAGAGAACAACCCTTTTTGCTACGAAATCCGAAGATCAAGAGGAAGAATGTAATAGTCTAGTTTTTCTTTTTAGTTGTAGATCCCTTTCATCTTCTTCTTGCATGATCATTCTTATGATTTGTAAAGTGAATTTGTATGTTATTCTTTTTGATCTTGAACTTTCACGGACTAAACCTTATTTGTAATGTTTGTGACTTTATGATTATGGTTCGGTTTATGTTTTCCTTGCTAGACCTAAACTTTTTCCAAATAGATCTTAAAGATCTAAAGAGAAACTAAGGTTTTTGTGAAAGCTAAAATAGAACTCTTACATGTCTACCTTTCTTTTTCTAAAACCGTGATGTGTGTTGTGAAATTAAGTGGCTTGTATGTTGTGTGTATGTATTGATCTTGAGTATTTGTGTTTGAAAACTTGATCTTTAAAGTGTATATTTTCTTCTTCACGGTTTTATGTAAGATTTGTGTTCAAGCTTGTGTATTTGCTTTGATTCCTTTTTGCATGTTTGATTTCTTGCAAAACTGTGACCCATGGATATTTATGTGTTTATTTAACATGAGAAACCATGACCTAAACTTAAATTGTGAAAGAACTTAAGCCTTTAAGTTTTGCATGAAGGTTTAATGATGATCCTATATGATTTGAGTGGGTGCATGTAATGATCTTTGATTTATGAAGTGAAAAATGAAGATCCTTAACTTGAATGTAATTTTCAAGCAAAAAGATTGTGTTCTTCTTTCTCTATATCATACGGTTTTTAAAAGAAAAGTTGGAGTAACAAAGTTTTAAAATGATTTTCAATAAACATGTCTAGATCTAGTGTTGATTATGTGCATAATTTGATTTAGTATTTAAATTTTGTGTGTGCCACATTTTGTGAGGCCACTCGGCCATGTCCAAAAATAATGGAATCTAAGCTTTTATTTTGTAGAAAGTTCATGCATGACTTTTGTGAGTGTTGAAAAATGAGTAAGCAACCTTGTTTCCTTGCATCACTAGGTTCGGCCATCCTAGGAGAAGTAGGTAGCTAGGATAGGGTGCATGCATAATGAGACTAATTGCATATAAGAGTTTGAAAAATGTTTGCATGTCATGATTAGGTTTTGAAAAGGAAATGCATGTGGATCCTTGAAATGCTTTGTGATTTAAATTATTGGCTTAATTTAAGTTTTAAAAGGAATTAAAATTGATAATTTCTTTAAATGTATGCTCACGGTTTCTAGGACATAAGAGAGGAAATGATTTCATGATTTCATAATTTTATATGTTCCTTGTGCATCCAATCCTTGCTATGTTTTACATGTAGGATTCGGTCAATGCATACTAAATTATTTAGAAAAGTTTTCTTTATGAAAGGACCTTAATGATAAATATATTCCTAGATGCTTAATGTTATGTGTTGATGAGAATGATGTGTGTTTCTTTTAAATTCTCTTGGTTTGATTTGATTATGTAAAAAAGGAAGTTTTGTAACAATAATTCATTAGTTTCAAGCCTTAAAATTTAATTGTTAACCATGTGTTTTATTCGGTTTGGTTGAGTAGTTTAAAAGATTAAGTTTAAATCATTATCTTAAGAGTAATTTAATTAATTAAGATTATAAACGTAAATGATGATTTTGAATGATGTGAAATGCGGTTTGCATGATATGTGTTTGGGAATGCCTTGAATGCTTTGAAGCTTGTATGTACTGTTTTGTGCTGATTGAAATTGTCTTGAAACTGTTTGTGAGTCTAAAGAATTTAAAAATGTCTTATTTAAAAATGTGATTTAAAATCAATTTGGAACTTTATCCTCTTAAAGTTTTGTGTCTTAAAATATTTTCAAAGTATGGTTTTAAAATTTTATTTTCTTGGATTTTTGGTATTTTGTTTTAAAGTATAAAAACACTGATTTTTATAACCAGAGTGCTTTCAAAATTAAGAGAAGGGATTTGTTTTAATAAAAGACTATTTTCATTATTTCAAAGTGTCCTTGAAAACTTTTTTTAATTAATTGGATTTGGGGAACCTTCGGATATTAGCAACGCACTTTTGAAATAAAATTAAGAATCTATCGAAAACGTTCTAACGCACGGGAAAAATGTTTAGTTCGGGTGTCGGACGCGACGGGAATGTGGCAAAGAATAGCAACGGGAAACCTTGGATAGCTTGCGGATGTTTCGTCATCCAGGTGAGAGAGAAGCTCCCCTTAAGACGCCGTGGTATTAGGCAACATATTAAGGCGTCCAATCATCTCAAAGGTTGGACCCGGTCTCGTTAAGGCGAGGAAGAGGGATAGCGAGTGTTTGTTTGTTCGTCTGTTGTTAAGTGTGGGCTATCCCTACAAGTCGCTGAGACCGAAGTGTTGTCTATAGTTAATATGTTTGTTGAAATGATATGATGTTTACTATGCATGAACTGTTGGTTAGTTTAGTATGTGAAGTAATTTAATTAAGTTGTCGAAAGATGTTTGATTTTACCCTGAGACCTGAAATCATAATAATGAGGAAATGAGACTGAAAGAGAAAAGAGATGTGAATAAGAGATATGAGAAGGAATTGAGAAAGAAATAGTCGGTTGATGAGCATTTTATTTCCCATTATTCCTTGCATTATTTTACTCCTATTATTGATACTTGTTGCCCATTTGACATTGATTAGCTTGATTTATTGATTTAGAGTTTATTGGACTAATATTCCGAATATTGTTTAATTTGGGATTATTTGGCCTAATTAATTCTATTTCTATTTTCAGGTCATATGTGGCACAAGGACACTTTGGGAAGTTTGGAAATGAAGATTGAAGTATTGAAGTGAAGATTGTAATTTGCATTTAGGTCCCTTTTTAATTGTAATTTTCAGAATAGTGTTTCTTAGGACTTGGGCCCATGTTTTAGGCCCATTTTCATGTCTAAAGAGGGGAAATTCGTGTAACCCCCAAGACACACTCCCATTTTCAGATTTCTCACTCTCTCTCTAGGTTAGAACTTCTCTCTTGGCTCTCCCAAGTGGTGGTGGCTGCTAGGGTTTTGTTCTTCCCCATTTCTACTCGTTTTTCTTCATTTATGGCCATGGAAGGCTAGACTTCAAGGGTTAATCCCTTTGGTATTGTATTATCTACTCTTGAGCTCTTGTTATTAATGCAATTTCGTTTTCTCTTCTCTGTTTTCATGTTTATCGATGTGTAGTGGTTTGCTTAATTCCATTTCGTAGAGATAATACATGAATATAAATGCTTAATTTGTATTAACTCGTAAAAACTCCAATTCTGGTTTCTGATGCTTAATTAGAAGTTAGGGTTTGGAGTGATAACTGAATTTTCGCTTAGTATTTGGTTATCACGAGTTGGACAGAGGAGAGGAGAGGAATCGATCTTTAGTGAGCTAGGATTGAGTAGTGTACGTAACCAAAGGGGTTTGCCCGCTTTTGTTTCTGATTTTCTTAGTTTTTATATTCTGTTTGTGTTTTGTTCTTCACATTTGTCACACACAAAAACCCCCCCATTTTACTGCACACTACGTGTTTGATACTTTGCCTAGACCGATATTCGCTGGGAAACGACCTAGGATCACCTTCCTAGTACTACAGAATAAACACCTTTTATTTTGATCGGGTACGGCCTCGATCAAAATTTGGCGCCGTTGCCGGGGACTATCGGTTCTTGCCAAAGATCATACAGTAGTTAATTAGATTAGTTAGTGTAGTTAGTGTGTGAATAAGCATTCTGATAACTGATTGAAAGTTGCCATGTTTGCTGATTTGCTGTTCTGCACAACTGATGCTATTCTAGTGATTCTGTGAGTGCCATTCAACATAGCTGCGGGTGGAATTTTTGCACGAAAATTGGTATCCACACTTGTTTCATCATATATTAGTGTTTTGATGCATCACAGACACTCAGATATGCACTGGTTGTGAGTTCCAGAAAAATTTTCCAAGTTTCAGCAGCACTTACTATAAATAGGCATAACTTTTGATCAGTAACTCGGAATTTGACGAATTTTATATCAAATCGAAGGGAATTTTCTGAATAATCTGATTTTTCTCACTTCGTCAGAAAACCCCTTCGTTTGGATCCTGAAAAAGCTTGTTTACTATTTCTTTTTTATTTTACAAGTTCTATTTTCTTAGTTTTTGGTCACTGTTTTAATTCTTTGACTTGGTTCCCTTTTGAATTTTGTCCTCAAACTTTCTGTGATATGTTTTCATGATTTTAGGGTGCTGAAAAAAATAAAGAAAAAAATTTTAAAAAATAATAAATTTTGGTCATGCATATCTGTTACAGTATGCTATGGTTGATGCTGTTCTGTTCAGTACATGACTAGGGGCAACCCAAGTTATTTGCATCCTTATAACCCTGAAATTGATAGAACTTATCACAGATTAGTTAGACAAAATAGGAATCAGTCATTAGATAGTGAGTCAGAGTCATCTTATAGTCCATCTAATTCTGATTCTGTTTCTATTTCTTCTATTCCTTCTACTTTTATTCAATCTGATTCTATATATTGTGATAACATGGCTCAACCCCCACCAAGGGAAAGGACACTTAGGGAGCTGGCTGCACCTGACTTCACTATTGAAGACTCGTGTATCCGGTATCCTGATGAGGATGTTCCTTTTGAGCTTAGAACAGGACTAATCCATTTGTTGCCCAAGTTTCATGGTCTTGCAGGTGAGGATCCTCATAAGCATCTCAAGAAATTCCATATAGTGTGCACCACAATGAAACCACATGATGTGCAAGAGGATCATGTCTGTCTCAGAGCATTTCCACATTCCTTAGAGGGTCTAGCACAAGATTGGTTATCTGACTTGGCCCCTGGTTCCATCACAAGCTGGGATGACTTGAAGAGGGCATTTCTGGAAAAATTCTTCCCTGCAAATAGGACCACTGCAATCAGAAAGGAAATTTCTGGTATCAGGCAACAACATGGAGAGAGTCTCTATGATTATTGGGAGAGATTCAAGAGGTTGTGTGCTTCCTGCCCTCACCATCAGATCTCAGAGCAGCTTCTCATCCAGTACTTTTATGAAGGTCTCAACTTCATGGAAAGAAACATGGTAGATGCTGCAAGTGGTGGTACATTGGGAGATATGACACCCTTACAAGCCAGGAGCAAAATTGAGAAGATGGCTTCCAACTGTCAACAATTCCATGCAAGAAGCAACAGTGATGCAATAGTTGTGAGGGATGTAAATGATGTTGGTGCAGACTCGGGCAAGGTTGAGAAGCTTGAGCAGAAAATTGATTCTCTCACAACATTGGTCACACAATTGGCTGTCAATCAGAAAAAGATGATACTTCCTGCTAGAGTGTGTGGCATATGCACATCCATTGAGCACCCCACAGATGCATGCCCTTCCCTTCAGCAGCAACAGCCGATGACCAGTGGTGACCAACCCGAGGCCTATGCAGCAAACATATACAACAATAGAGGTCCACAACAACACAATCATGACCTCTCTTCCAATAGATACAACCCTGGATGGAGGAACCATCCCAATCTGAAGTGGTCTGATCAACAACAACCTCCTCCTAATGTTCCATTTCAGAACACCGCTGGACCGAGCAGACCACCATATGTACCTCCTCCAATCCAACAGCAAAGGCAACAACAACAGCAAGTGGTTCATCCTGCACCATCAGCCCCTCCATCCAACCAACCTACCTTGGAGGAGTTGGTGAGGCAAATGACCATGCAAAACCTCCAATTTCAACAAGAAACTAGAGCAGCCATTCAGAGACAAGAGGTATCCATTCAGACTTTGACAAATCAGATGGGTCAAATGGCAACTTCTCTCAACAACTTGCAATCTCAAAATTCTGACAAGTTACCTTCCCAAACAGTGATCAACCCTCAGAATCAGAATGTGAGTGCCATCAACCTGAGGTCAGGAAAGCAGATTGTCAGACCCACACCACAACCTCACCTCAACAATGATGCTCTAGCTTCCTCTAAAGGGAAGAGCCAAGTGATAGAGGAAGGTGAACACCCTAGCACCAAGGAGAGTCATCCAACTCAACCTTCCTCAAGCTCAACCACAAAACCTGCTGTTGTCCTGCAACCTCCTCCCATTCCTCTTCCATTCCCACCAAGAGTGCCTCAAAACAAAAGGGTGGAAGAGGTGGACAAGGACATTCTTGACACATTCAGGAAGGTGGAAGTCAACATACCCCTTCTTGATGCAATAAAACAGATTCCAAGGTATGCGAAGTTCCTTAAGGAGTTGTGCACTCATAAGAGAAGACTCAAGGGCAATGAGAGGATAAGCATGGGAAGGAATGTCTCCGCTCTCATAGGTAAACCTATCCCTCACATTCCTGAAAAATGTAAGGATCCTGGAACTTTCTCTATACCTTGCATCATAGGCAATGTTAAGTTTGAAAATGCTATGCTAGATTTAGGAGCATCCATAAATGTCATGCCTATGTCTGTTTTTAAGTCTCTTTCTCTTGGACCTCTTCAACCTACGGGTGTGGTGATTCAATTGGCAAATAGAAGTACTGCCCACCCCGCAGGTTTGATAGAGGATGTCTTGGTTCGGGTTGAAGAGTTGATCTTCCCTGCTGATTTTTACATACTTGATATGGAAGATGACTCTCCCCGTAATGTTGTTCCTATTATTTTGGGGAGGCCATTTTTGAAAACAGCCCGAACCAAGATAGATGTGCATTCAGGTTCACTTTCCATGGAGTTTGATGGCAGTGTGATCCGATTTGACATTTTCCATGCTATGAAACATTTTCCTGAGGATCACTCTGTTTTCCATATGGACTTGCTTGATGATTTGATAGATGAGCATATGCTTGACTTTTTGCATCATGATTTTGAATTGCCATCTTTCACTGATTCATTTCCTTGTCCATCATGCACTAACTCTGGATGGTGCACCGCATGCACTGAAATAGCCCAGTTTTTAGACTCTGCTACTGCATCTGATGATTCATATGTTATAGATTCAGATTATGCTAACCCTAACCCCATATCTGTTATGCATGAGTCTGATTTACTTGTTCAGGTGCAGGCAGCAGAATCCATTTCTGCTGTCCCTTTAGTTCCATCTATTATGCAGGCACCCTCATTGGACCTGAAGCCCCTCCCTCCTCATCTCAAATATGCTTACTTGGAGGATGAGCAGAAACTCCCAGTGATCATCTCTACCTCACTTTCTGTTGATCAAGAGGAGAAACTACTGGATGTGATAAGAAAGAACAAGAGGGCAATTGGATGGACTTTAGCGGATATTCCTGGAATTAGCCCCTCCATGTGCATGCACCGCATTTTGTTGGAGGATGGGGCTAAACCAGTGAGACAACCCCAAAGACGATTGAACCCCCAGATTCTTGATGTGGTTAAGAAAGAGGTCACCAAGCTGCTCCAAGCGGGTATCATCTACCCAATTTCAGATAGCACTTGGGTGAGCCCGGTGCAAGTTGTCCCCAAGAAGTCTGGTGTCACAGTTGTAAAAAATGAGAAGGATGAGCTGATTCCCACTAGAGTGCAGAACAGTTGGAGAGTCTGCATTGATTACAGAAAGCTCAACCAGGCGACTCGCAAGGATCATTTCCCTCTCCCCTTCATTGATCAGATGTTGGAGCGCCTGGCAGGTAAATCTCATTATTGCTTCTTAGATGGATTCTCTGGTTATTTTCAAATTTGTATTGCACCAGAGGACCAACATAAGACCACATTTACCTGTCCTTTTGGCACATTTGCATATAGAAAGATGCCTTTTGGCCTATGCAATGCTCCTGCCATATTTCAAAGATGTATGATGAGTATTTTCGCTGACTTGCTCGAGCATTGCATAGAGGTCTTCATGGATGATTTTAGTGTTTATGGCTCCTCATTTGATGCATGTCTTGATAATTTGACTAAGGTGCTTAACAGGTGCATTGAGACTAACCTTGTCTTGAATTTTGAAAAATGCCACTTCATGGTAGAACAAGGCATAGTCTTAGGGCACATTGTTTCACACAAGGGCATAGAAGTTGACCCTGCTAAGCTGCATGTAATATCACATTTGCCTTACCCCTCTTGCGTGCGAGAGGTGCGTTCTTTTCTTGGTCATGCAGGTTTCTATCGCAGGTTTATTCAGAACTTTAGCAACATTGCCCTTCCTCTTTCCAAGTTGCTTCAAAAGGATGCCCCATGGGAATTTGGAGACCAATGCAAGAGGGCATTTGATGAATTGAAGAAAGCACTGACCACCACTCCCATCATCCAACCACCTGATTGGACCCTCCCATTTGAGCTCATGACTGATGCTTCAAATTATGCTTTGGGAGCAGTTCTCTCCCAAAGGGTTGGTAAGCTGTCGCATGTGATTTATTATGCTTCTAGGACTTTAGATGCAGCACAGGTTAATTACACAACAACTGAAAAAGAACTTTTGGCTATTGTTTTTGCACTTGACAAGTTTAGATCATATTTGCTTGGTTCTAAGGTTGTAGTGTACACTGATCATGCTGCTCTGAAGTATCTTTTGAAAAAGACAGATTCCAAACCTAGGTTGATTAGGTGGATGTTGCTCCTCCAGGAGTTTGATCTTGAGATTCAGGATCGGAGTGGTGCGCATAACCTTGTCGCAGACCACTTGAGCAGGATAGAGAGAGAGGAGGATGCATTTCCTATCCGGGATAACTTCCCGGATGAGCAGCTTTTATCTTTACATGTTTCCCATCCCCTTCCCCAAACTCCTTGGTTTGCAGACATTGTTAATTATCTCGTTGCTTCTGTTTTTCCTGCCTTGGCATCCAAAGCTCAAAGAGACAAATTAAAGAGCGATGCCAAGCATTATGTATGGGATGACCCCTATTTATGGCGTTTTTGCAGTGATCAGGTCATTCGCAGGTGCATTCCAGACCAGGAGATCCAATCGGTTCTCCAATTTTGCCATGCTTCACCAGTGGGAGGCCACCTTGGTACTCAAAGGACAGCACGAAAGGTGCTGGATTCTGGATTTTATTGGCCTACCATTTTCAAGGATGCGAGCAACATCTGCAGCTCGTGTGAGCAGTGTCAAAGAGCAGGAGGCGCCCTATCTTGGAGGCAACAGATGCCGCAACAACCTATGTTGTTTTGTGAGGTGTTTGACGTCTGGGGTATAGATTTCATGGGCCCCTTTCCTGTTTCTTTTGGTTTTTATTATATCTTACTTGCTGTGGATTACGTATCCAAATGGGTGGAAGCTAAGGCCACCAAGACTAATGATGCTCAGGTTGTTGTAGATTTTGTCAGGTCTAATATCCTTTGCAGGTTTGGCATACCTAGAGCCATAGTCAGTGACCAAGGCACACACTTCTGCAATAGATCCATGCAAGCTTTGCTCAAGAAGTATGGGGTTGTGCACAAAGTCTCTACACCCTATCACCCCCAAACCAACGGGCAAGCGGAGATTTCAAATAGAGAGATCAAGCGGATTTTGGAGAAGATGGTGAAGCCTAATAGAAAGGATTGGAGCACACGATTGGAGGATGCTCTGTGGGCCCATCGGACCGCTTACAAGGCATCCATAGGGATGTCACCCTATCGGGTTGTCTTTGGTAAGGCGTGCCACCTGCCTGTGGAGATAGAGCACCGTGCATATTGGGCTGTGAAGCAATGTAACTTAGCTCTTGATCAAGCGGGTGAGGAGAGGAAGCTGCAGTTGAGTGAGCTAGATGAGATCCGCTTGGAGGCCTATGAGAACTCCAAATTCTACAAAGAGAAGACCAAGAAGCTTCATGATAACTCCATTTCCAGAAAGGAGTTCTTGGTTGGTCAAAAAGTTTTGCTCTACAACTCTAGGCTTGGACTCATGAGTGGAAAGCTCCGCTCTAAATGGATTGGACCGTTTGTAGTCACCCAAGTGTTTCCTTATGGCACTGTGGAGATCAAGAGTGAGTCCACGAACAAGAGCTTCAAAGTCAATGGCCACCGACTCAAGCCTTTCCTAACCACCCCTTCTTTGGATGATGCACCTGTGGAGGAGGCCTCATTGGTCGACCCCACTTTTGAACAACCATGACTTAGGGAGTCTCCTTTTCTCCTTCCTTACTCTTTTTATTACACTTGTCTATATCTGTCTGATTCTGCTATTTGTGTTCCATTGAGGACAATGTGTGATTTAAGTGTGGGGGGGAGAGTAGTTTAGGTTGCATATTTTGCTTTGATTTTTTTTAGGTTTTGCTTAGTTTTGGGCATTTTCTTGCATGTTTTTGCTTCACTTTAGTAGAGTTTTGGTATCTCGTGTCTGAATTCATGCATTTCTGTGTGTAAAGTTGCTTTTGATAATTAAGAGGTGGTAACACTGTGATAGAATTATCCCTTTTGTGAGGATTTGAGCCTTAATTGTGGGTGGATTGCTATATATGCCACCTAATTTTCTGTCATGTGTGATTGCACTCTGGATTACTTGCACTCTAGAACTTGACTTGACTCTTGTTGATACTTGATTGCTCATGCACATTTTGAAATGATTTAGGCACTTTCTTTCTTGAATAAGCTACTAGCCATATGAGCCTACCTTGAATGAATGTATCCTTTGCTAGCCCCTTTGAGCCTTTTTATCCCTTTCCTTGTTCTTTAGCTCATTACAAGCCTATGACTGAAAAACCATGATTGTCCTAACCTTAGGGAATTTTGGAGCTTTGGAATTGTTTTGGGAATGGGTATTAGGTAAGAAGTGTGCTTTATGCTTTAATTGGTTGAGTTCTTGGTTTTGCCTCATTGGTTGTTATAGTTATGGCTTCATCTTCATGCCATTTGTGTTGTTTCTTCTTTTCTTTTTGTATATCTCTCAAAAACAAAAAAAAAAATAGAAGACAAAAATACAAAAAAAAAAAAAATGCAAAAATAAAAAGAAAAAAAAAGAAGAGAAAAAAAAAAAGTGAATAAAAGGTTGTTGAGGCAAAGAGGATTGGAATTAGTGGTAGTTGATTTTGGGGTGGATTTTGCTTACTTTTTACTTATTCCCCATTGCTCCTCTATTCCTTTGGTTTTAGCTACATTCCCATATTTTTATCCTACCTTGTCCTTGGCCCCATTACAACCCTTAAAAGACCTTTTGATCATTTTGTGCATGTGTGTTGATGGTTGATGTTAGAGGTTTGTCAAGCTTATGGTTGTGTTTGTTTTTCATGATGTGCCTTGAGTGTAAATAATGATTAACCCCAAACACTTGAGTGTAAACACTTTTGAGTGATCCTTGTGAGTTTCTATCATCTTTGTGACTATCCTCTTGATGTCATTGGTTTCTTTGCATACTTGAAGTAATTGGATGATGTTCGCGGATGCTTTGACTCTTTGATCCTTAACCATTTTGTGTGCTTGAGTTTGCCCATTTCTTTGCATTTCCTAGAATTCATTGTGAAGTATGTAATCTCTTAGGTTAGCATTTCTTAGTTGTAGTCATCTTGTTGCATTATTCACTTTGGTGCATATTGATCTTCATAGTCCTATCTTTTGGTTTTGCCCAGGAGTGCAAAAGGATAAGTGTGGGGGTATTTGATGAGCATTTTATTTCCCATTATTCCTTGCATTATTTTACTCCTATTATTGATACTTGTTGCCCATTTGACATTGATTAGCTTGATTTATTGATTTAGAGTTTATTGGACTAATATTCCGAATATTGTTTAATTTGGGATTATTTGGCCTAATTAATTCTATTTCTATTTTCAGGTCATATGTGGCACAAGGACACTTTGGGAAGTTTGGAAATGAAGATTGAAGTATTGAAGTGAAGATTGTAATTTGCATTTAGGTCCCTTTTTAATTGTAATTTTCAGAATAGTGTTTCTTAGGACTTGGGCCCATGTTTTAGGCCCATTTTCATGTCTAAAGAGGGGAAATTCGTGTAACCCCCAAGACACACTCCCATTTTCAGATTTCTCACTCTCTCTCTAGGTTAGAACTTCTCTCTTGGCTCTCCCAAGTGGTGGTGGCTGCTAGGGTTTTGTTCTTCCCCATTTCTACTCGTTTTTCTTCATTTATGGCCATGGAAGGCTAGACTTCAAGGGTTAATCCCTTTGGTATTGTATTATCTACTCTTGAGCTCTTGTTATTAATGCAATTTCGTTTTCTCTTCTCTGTTTTCATGTTTATCGATGTGTAGTGGTTTGCTTAATTCCATTTCGTAGAGATAATACATGAATATAAATGCTTAATTTGTATTAACTCGTAAAAACTCCAATTCTGGTTTCTGATGCTTAATTAGAAGTTAGGGTTTGGAGTGATAACTGAATTTTCGCTTAGTATTTGGTTATCACGAGTTGGACAGAGGAGAGGAGAGGAATCGATCTTTAGTGAGCTAGGATTGAGTAGTGTACGTAACCAAAGGGGTTTGCCCGCTTTTGTTTCTGATTTTCTTAGTTTTTATATTCTGTTTGTGTTTTGTTCTTCACATTTGTCACACACAAAAACCCCCCCATTTTACTGCACACTACGTGTTTGATACTTTGCCTAGACCGATATTCGCTGGGAAACGACCTAGGATCACCTTCCTAGTACTACAGAATAAACACCTTTTATTTTGATCGGGTACGGCCTCGATCATCGGTGCATTAAGATTGATGAGAAAGTTATAAGAAATGAATAAGAAAGAGATAAAAGATGATGTGAATGTAGGAAAAGAGAGAAAGAGTTGAAATTGAAAAGAGAATGTGATTGTGGATGTGAGAAGCGGTGGAGTAAAGATGTGATCCCTCATCCATATTTTTGGGAAGAAGCTTAATGTTGAGTTGAGCTTGCTCCTCCATTAACACTCACCCAAAAATATGAATTTTGAAAACAGTTTTTGAAAAGAAACTTTTGAAAAGAATTTGATAAAGTCATCTTTTGAAAAGGTTTTGCGAAAAGAGTTTTTGAGAAAGAAGAGGGAATGAGTTTTGAGGAAGTTGGAAAGAATTATGCTGAGCATGAGCTGATGAGAATGTTGATATTGAGATGAGATTGATGTGTGGCTTGAGGCCATTGTGATTTTAGGGGGAACAGATTACGTTTAGTGGTCGGGCTTCGTTGAAGGGATGCACCAAGGACGAGCCAACTATTAGGATTCAGCCGTTAATTAAAATGCTAAAACTATAAAAGATTTAAAATACATTCATAAACGCGGTGAGGCTAGAGTGTCGTATCGAAGTAGTGGAGAGGAAGATACTATGGGTATCTGCGGATACTCAGGTGGAGATTGCAGGAGGGGAGGGCAATGACGGTGATACGTCAAGAAGCCTCGAGTATATTTCTAGGCGAAACGAATCCCATAAGTGGTGCACTAACGTGGTGGGGACTGGGTCTAATACCGTGGTAAGTTCCGCATCGCGAACTAGAGATTATACTGTCTCCCCCTCGATGCAAGTCTACAACAGTGAGAGGGACTGGAACGGGGCATTTGTGTTTGCCGCCGAGGGCGTGCATTGATTATGTGATTATGATTTGAGGCTGAGCCTCCTGGTCTGGGACCATATATGTGTTGGGACAGTTGTCGTGCCCGCGTGGTAAAGGTCCTGTACTCCTGTTGGCTTCCGACTAGGTTGGGTGGTGTACCGAGGAGATGTAGACGTGTGTGGGAACAATGATGCTTCCCCCTCATCATTGATGCTATCCGAAATAATAAAATTTAAAAAGCACTAAGATATTTCAAAGAGAAATATAAAGTGATATCAGTTATTGGAAAAGATTTAAAAGATAAATATAAGAAAGAATTATTGATATAAGTGATGAGTTCGGAACTCCTGAAGGAAACAGGATTGAGTGGAAATTGTGAAAGATTATGAAGAGAATTTTAAGATGGTGATTATGAAAGGTTAAAGTTTGTGTTCGGTTATATGAGTATACGATAATGGTATTGTTGTTGTTTGTATGTGGTTATTTGTCTTTCCTTAGTATTTGCCTACTGTAATTCCACACAGTCGACATAACTATTTGGGTAGCTTACTCTCTCCTCTTCTTCTGTACTTCTGCCTCTCTTTCTTTTCTGGGAAATTTGTACGATGATTAGAAGCAAAAGAAATTGAGGTTCCAGATCCAGCTTGTTCGGGAAGAAGGAACATCTTCGAAGCAGTAGATGCGGATGACATCAATTGTAGATGGAGGGCTTGGATGGTTAAGGATCCAAGGATAGACGATGAGCGTTAGTGTGTCCGACTAGAAGCTAGGTATTCCCCTCAGAGTGTTGCACTCCACTGTAAGTTCTTGGTTACCTAGCTCTACTAAACTGTACCCCTGGAAAATGATTTATTTAACACTGATGTTTGGAATTAGGAAACGGGCAATGTTTTAAATGATGATTTTGAAAACGAGTTTCAAAGTGCGGTGTCTTGTGACACCTCGGTTTGGAACTTGAAAGGTCCATGAATATGAGAACATGTGATTTTGATTGTAACCATCGTTTGACAAGTTAAACGTTCTCGTATTCATACCTTACTTGTAAAAAAAAATGGCCCTAATTTTCACTATATTTAATTTGAGTTTTCAAGTTGCCAAATCGGGGTGTTACAGAATGGTATCAGAGCTATGTTGAACTAAGTAACATTACACATGGACTTGCATACTCTGCTGTAAGTCGTTGTGTGAGAGTTAGTATTAGGATTGTGATAGACGAGAGTAGGAACGTTAAGAGTACGTGAATGTCCTCATGGAGCATGTTAGATTCGTCTACAGCAAGACTTGAAGCAGAGATCATCGACGCTATGAGCTGTTGATGCGTGATTCGAATCTTCTTTTGCGGACCCTTCTTTGATGTGAAACCCTTTTTGTGTGTGATGACCCTAAACTATGAGATCTTGTCTTGTGACTAAAACCTAACTTTTATTGTTGAAGTCTTTCTTGTGTAAACCCTATGCATTGCCAAATTACTTTGGCATGGCATTTGAAAGAACCTTTTTTCTGAAACTCCTGACCATGATTTTTGATGAAACTTTGATTTTGATGAACCTGAAATTCCTTTAGACCAAACATTTGTTCCTTCCTGAAGTCTTAATAAAAGAGTTTTGAACCCTGACCTTTGTATCCAGTCGAGTAGATATTCCTAAACCAGGGAGTAAGTGATGGAGTGTAGATTGGGTAGAGGATGTAAGGATTAAGGGGAATGAAGATGAGTTAGTAGGAATGAAGGAAGTATGAGTCTTAGATGAGTGGTGAGTCATGAAAAGTGGTTAAAACTAAGAATTTTGATGGCGAATTAATCAACATGATGGTTTAAATGGTGATAAGATGAGGAGAAAATTAAGGTGACGTTCAAGATTTAGAGTCGTAAGTGTCTGGATTTGGGTCGTAAAATGGATAAATATAGGTGGATAAGTGATGATATGGTAAAGTCGAAGTAATAAGGTGATGAAAATGGTGGTTAGAATCTTTAAGTGATTGACCCAAGATTAAGTAACAAGTTGGGATTTAATGTGATAATGGATAATAGGTCTTGGAGTTGAGAAATTTTGATAGTTTAGAATAGGAGGGGAGCTGTAGGAATAGAAAGAGGATTAGAGTGTTTAAGTTATATGATCCCGCGTTAGAGATAAGGAGTAAGATGATACATGTTTCTTGAGGTTTAGTGGGGATTAGAGTGAAAGGAAGATTTAATGGTAACTCTAGGAGTTTGATTAAGACAAGTAAATGGAGAGAAGTGAGACGATCAGAGGATAAACCGGAGTTAAGTGATGAGAACTTTTGTAAGGGTTGATCAAAGAGTGGTGAAGGATAGGAGTATTTAGGGGCTAAGTTTGTAATCCTGAAAGTGGTCTTTAGGATACGTGTCATTTAAGTTGGGGAGAAGTAGAAATGTGAAGTTTTGAGGAATAAATCGCCTAGGCTTGAATTGATGATAAGAGTTTAGCCCTGAGTGTGGTGGCGTCTTGACCCCAATTGTCCGTGACCTTGTTGTCTTTGCACACTATTTTGATGCCTTGAAGCCCTCAGTCCCTTGTTGTCGGTAAAACCGAGTTGTTTGTAAATCACCCTGTTTGTTATTGGAAATACCCCGGGAGATTACTTTTGAAAGTAATCCGTCTAATTTACTTCTAAGAACGCTAAATGGATGGTGCGTGTTCGGTGAAACGACGATTGCTGTAGTCAAGGCAGGAAGGAATTCCTTCACAGAGTTATGCGTCCACAGATTTGACAGATTCTACACGGCATTTCTCGAGGACGAGAAATCTTTAAGTTGGGGAGAATGTAACACCCCGCATTTTTCCCGTACGTGCGTGAACGGAATTTGTTAAAATAAACCCTGGAATTCGGTTTTATAAGGAATTTTCAGAAAGTATTTTATGGATTTATATAAACAGAACGTTTTTATAAAGGAAAGGTGAAAGATTTTGTTAATGCGTTGCTAAAAGGTGATTTCATTCAAAGGATGGCTTTTGAAAATGATTTTCGGATATGAATTTTGTAAAATTGTATTTGAAGAAAAGGAATTTAATAATTTGGCTTGAGAATTTTTATGTGGTGAGTGCTTGAGTTATGTGTGTGTGTGTGTTGTGAGTTATGTGAATTTAATTGTGTGAATGAGATGTGTATTTGATATGTGGTGCATGAAGATGAATAAGAAAATATGATTAAAGAAATGCTTGCATGAGTTAGAAATGATAATGGAAAATGAAATATGAATCATGTGCAATTGTGTGTGTGTGCTACGGTGTGAGTGTGCATGTGAGTGACATATGTGTGTGTATGAAAGTGCCACAACTATTGTATGCATGTAAGTGAGTGCATGGATGTGTTATGTGTGATACACGTGTATGTGTGTGTAGAAGTAAGCTAGGGTTGAAATTCTAGAAGCTTAAGGGGTAAGGAACCAAGCCAACCAAGTGCTAACTAAGTGGGAAAATCCTAATTAAGGGTTAACTATCCATTAGAACCTAGGTGACCCTAGAGTCCTAGGCTATCCCACTTTGTTCCCTTGACTTTCTTAATCTCCACCCATGCAAAATTGAGAAGACTAAATCGCCCTTCTTGGTTGCACATGACCGAATTTCTTCTCAAGGTTAAAGAAGGAAATTTTGAATTGGCTTTTATATAGAGTTGGCCTTAGTTCATTCACCTCCTTCACTTCTCATTCTCTACACAAACACAAACACATCTCTAAGGGGTTCATAAGACTCTTAGAGAAAGAAAAGAAAGAAAATAGAGAAATAGAAGGAAGTGGCCGTGAGCCTTAGGAGAAGAAGGAGGCATTCAAGTCCAAACCTAGGAGCTTTCTCTTGTAGATCCAAGTGTTAGAAGCCAAGAGACCAACCCTTTTTTCTAGGAAATCCGAAGATCAAGAGGAACAATGTAATAGTCTAGTTTTTCTATTTAGTTGTAGATCCCTTTCATCTTCTTCTTTCATGATCATTCTTATGATTTGTAAAGTGAATTTGTATGTTATTCTTTTTGATCTTGAACTTTCACGGACTAAACCTTATTTGTAATGTTTGTGACTTTATGATTATGGTTCGGTTTATGTTTTCCTTGCTAGACCTAAACCTTTTCCAAATAGATCTTAAACATCTAAAGAGAAACTAAGGTTTTTGTGAAAGCTAAAATAGAACTCTTACATGTCTACCTTTCTTTTTCTAAAACCGTGATGTGTGTTGTGAAATTAAGTGGCTTGTATGTTGTGTGTATGTATTGATCTTGAGTATTTGTG
Organism: Crotalaria pallida; assembly: GCA_037953625.1. Classification (NCBI taxonomy): domain Eukaryota; kingdom Viridiplantae; phylum Streptophyta; class Magnoliopsida; order Fabales; family Fabaceae; genus Crotalaria; species Crotalaria pallida. The sequence continues at coordinate 54,062,106 of CM075650.1, read as the reverse complement.
TTTGAAAACTTGATCTTTAAAGTGTATATTTTCTTCTTCACGGTTTTATGTAAGATTTGTGTTCAAGCTTGTGTATTTGCTTTGATTCCTTTTTGCATGTTTGATTTCTTGCAAAACCGTGACCCATGGATATTTATGTGTTTATTTAACATGAGAAACCATGACCTAAACTTAAATTGTGAAAGAACTTAAGCCTTTAAGTTTTGCATGAAGGTTTAATGATGATCCTATATGATTTGAGTGGGTGCATGTAATGATCTTTGATTTATGAAGTGAAAAATGAAGATCCTTAACTTGCATGTAATTTTCAAGCAAAAAGATTGTGTTCTTCTTTCTCTATATCATACGGTTTTTAAAAGAAAAGTTGGAGTAACAAAGTTTTAAAATGATTTTCAATAAACATGTCTAGATCTAGTGTTGATTATGTGCATAATTTGATTTAGTATTTAAATTTTGTGTGTGCCACATTTTGTGAGGCCACTCGGCCATGTCCAAAAATAATGGAATCTAAGCTTTTATTTTGTAGAAAGTTCATGCATGACTTTTGTGAGTGTTGAAAAATGAGTAAGCAACCTTGTTTCCTTGCATCACTAGGTTCGGCCATCCTAGGAGAAGTAGGTAGCTAGGATAGGGTGCATGCATAATGAGACTAATTGCATATAAGAGTTTGAAAAATGTTTGCATGTCATGATTAGGTTTTGAAAAGGAAATGCATGTGGATCCTTGAAATGCTTTGTGATTTAAATTATTGGCTTAATTTAAGTTTTAAAAGGAATTAAAATTGATAATTTCTTTAAATGTATGCTCACGGTTTCTAGGACATAAGAGAGGAAATGATTTCATGATTTCATAATTTTATATGTTCCTTGTGCATCCAATCCTTGCTATGTTTTACATGTAGGATTCGGTCAATGCATACTAAATTATTTAGAAAAGTTTTCTTTATGAAAGGACCTTAATGATAAATATATTCCTAGATGCTTAATGTTATGTGTTGATGAGAATGATGTGTGTTTCTTTTAAATTCTCTTGGTTTGATTTGATTATGTAAAAAAGGAAGTTTTGTAACAATAATTCATTAGTTTCAAGCCTTAAAATTTAATTGTTAACCATGTGTTTTATTCGGTTTTGGTTGAGTAGTTTAAAAGATTAAGTTTAAATCATTATCTTAAGAGTAATTTAATTAATTAAGATTATAAACGTAAATGATGATTTTGAATGATGTGAAATGCGGTTTGCATGATATGTGTTTGGGAATGCCTTGAATGCTTTGAAGCTTGTATGTACTGTTTTGTGCTGATTGAAATTGTCTTGAAACTGTTTGTGAGTCTTAAAGAATTTAAAAATGTCTTATTTAAAAATGTGATTTAAAATCAATTTGGAACTTTATCCTCTTAAAGTTTTGTGTCTTAAAATATTTTCAAAGTATGGTTTTAAAATTTTATTTTCTTGGATTTTTGGTATTTTGTTTTAAAGTATAAAAACACTGATTTTTATAACCAGAGTGCTTTCAAAATTAAGAGAAGGGATTTGTTTTAATAAAAGACTATTTTCATTATTTCAAAGTGTCCTTGGAAACTTTTTTTAATTAATTGGATTTGGGGAACCTTCGGATATTAGCAACGCACTTTTGAAATAAAATTAAGAATCTATCGAAAACGTTCTAACGCACGGGAAAAATGTTTAGTTCGGGTGTCGGACGCGACGGGAATGTGGCAAAGAATAGCAACGGGAAACCTTGGATAGCTTGCGGATGTTTCGTCATCCAGGTGAGAGAGAAGCTCCCCTTAAGACGCCGTGGTATTAGGCAACATATTAAGGCGTCCAATCATCTCAAAGGTTGGACCCGGTCTCGTTAAGGCGAGGAAGAGGGATAGCGAGTGTTTGTTTGTTCGTCTGTTGTTAAGTGTGGGCTATCCCTACAAGTCGCTGAGACCGAAGTGTTGTCTATAGTTAATATGTTTGTTGAAATGATATGATGTTTACTATGCATGAACTGTTGGTTAGTTTAGTATGTGAAGTAATTTAATTAAGTTGTCGAAAGATGTTTGATTTTACCCTGAGACCTGAAATCATAATAATGAGGAAATGAGACTGAAAGAGAAAAGAGATGTGAATAAGAGATATGAGAAGGAATTGAGAAAGAAATAGTCGGTGCATTAAGATTGATGAGAAAGTTATAAGAAACGAATAAGAAAGAGATAAAAGATGATGTGAATGTAGGAAAGGAGAGAAAGAGTTGAAATTGAAAAGAGAATGTGATTGTGGATGTGAGAAGCGGTGGAGTAAAGATGTGATCCCTCATCCATATTTTTGGGAAGAAGCTTAATGTTGAGTTGAGCTTGCTCCTCCATTAACACTCACCCAAAAATATGAATTTTGAAAACAGTTTTTGAAAAGAAACTTTTGAAAAGAATTTGATAAAGTCATCTTTTGAAAAGGTTTTGCGAAAAGAGTTCTTGAGAAAGAAGAGGGAATGAGTTTTGAGGAAGTTGGAAAGAATTATGCCGAGCATGAGCTGATGAGAATGTTGATATTGAGATGAGATTGATGTGTGGCTTGAGGCCATTGTGATTTTAGGGGGAACAGATTACGTTTAGTGGTCGGGCTTCGTTGAAGGGATGCACCAAGGACGAGCCAACTATTAGGATTCAGCCGTTAATTAAAATGCTAAAACTATAAAAGATTTAAAAGACATTCATAAACGCGGTGAGGCTAGAGTGTCGTATCGAAGTAGTGGAGAGGAAGATACTATGGGTATCTGCGGATACTCAGGTGGAGATTGCAGGAGGGGAGGGCAATGACGGTGATACGTCAAGAAGCCTCGAGTATATTTCTAGGCGAAACGAATCCCATAAGTGGTGCACTAACGTGGTGGGGACCGGGTCTAATACCGTGGTAAGTTCCGCATCGCGAACTAGAGATTATACTGTCTCCCCCTCGATGCAAGTCTACAACAGTAAGAGGGACTGGAACGGGGCATTTGTGTTTGCCGCCGAGGGCGTGCATTGATTATGTGATTATGATTTGAGGCTGAGCCTCCTGGTCTGGGACCATATATGTGTTGGGACAGCTGTCGTGCCCGCGTGGTAAAGGTCCTGTACTCCTGTTGGCTTCCGACTAGGTTGGGTGGTGTACCGAGGAGATGTAGACGTGTGTGGGCACAATGATGCTTCCCCCTCATCATTGATGCTATCCGAAATAATAAAATTTAAAAAGCACTAAGATATTTCAAAGAGAAATATAAAGTGATATCAGTTATTGGAAAAGATTTAAAAGATAAATATAAGAAAGAATTATTGAGATAAGTGATGAGTTCGGAACTCCTGAAGGAAAAAGGATTGAGTGGAAATTGTGAAAGATTATGAAGAGAATTTTAAGATGGTGATTATGAAAGGTTAAAGTTTGTGTTCGGTTATATGAGTATACGATAATGGTATTGTTGTTGTTTGTATGTGGTTATTTGTCTTTCCTTAGTATTTGCCTACTGTAATTCCACACAGTCGACATAACTATTTGGGTAGCTTACTCTCTCCTCTTCTTCTGTACTTCTGCCTCTCTTTCTTTTTTGGGAAATTTGTACGATGATTAGAAGCAAAAAAAATTGAGGTTCCAGATCCAGCTTGTTCGGGAAGAAGGAACATCTTCAAAGCAGTAGATGCGGATGACATCAATTGTAGATGGAGGGCTTGGATGGTTAAGGATCCAAGGATAGACGATGAGCGTTAGTGTGTCCGACTAGAAGCTAGGTATTCCCCTCAGAGTGTTGCACTCCACTGTAAGTTCATGGTTACCTAGCTCTACTAAACTGTACCCCTGGCAAATGATTTATTTAACACTGATGTTTGGAATTAGGAAACGGGCAATGTTTTAAATGATGATTTTGAAAACGAGTTTCAAAGTGCGGTGTCTTGTGACACCTCGGTTTGGAACTTGAAAGGTCCATGAATATGAGAACATGTGATTTTGATTGTAACCATCGTTTGACAAGTTAAACGTTCTCGTATTTATACCTTACTTGTAAAAAAAAAATGGCCCTAATTTTCACTATATTTAATTTGAGTTTTCAAGTTGCCAAATCGGGGTGTTACAAAACACGGTGTACTCCCTACACCTTTTCAAATCTCTTAACACATCCTAATATGATATAAGAATGCTATCTCAAATGTTGATTCCAAATCCCATGCCACAAGTCTATGCTATTTAGTACCTGCAATGTCAATTTGTTGCTACTAGTATGCATCTTGCACACCAAAACAAAATAGAGATATTAATTAAATCCATTTACACAATAATTCTTCAACTCATCTTCTGCGAAGAAAATCATACCACTAAAACAATATACACCCCCATCAACATCCTCCTGTATACACAAAAACATATGTTTAATCAGTTATTTACAGAAGCCTGGCATCACACAACATAATAAATTCAAACAAACTTGGCATCAAACTCAACACAAGAGAGAAGTAGTAAAAGCCAAACCTATGATTTTGTTAAAGCTCACACAAATACAACCCTCACCACTCTTCAAGCATCAGAAGGGAAACATATATGAAAATTAAAATAGCATATGACCCAAAAGTTATTGAAGAACCAATACCACGTGAAGAGAGAAATTGGGAGCTCGTGAGGACCGAATTGGGAGAGAAATGGCTGGTAGGGAAAGGGGATTAAGGATTTAGAAGGCTTGCTTGAGAGGGTTGTTGTGATAGCTTGCTCAAGAGGGTTGCTACCGCAATGGCAGTGGCGGCACACAACAGACATGTGGCGGTGGCTGACTACTGGCAGTAGAAGCTCTTGGGTTTCTCTTTGTTCCTAATAATATCCAATTTCTTTGTTTGATTTATTTGGGGTTTTTTTAATAAAAAAATTTAATAAAATAAGGACATGTTGCAATATTTTATTGGGTCAAAGAGATAATTTATCTCCTCGTATGAAATTTTTTTTATTCTAAATAAGATATATATATCAGATATGATAATTTAGTAATAATTTAGTTGAAATCCAATTCGAGTTTCTTCGAAACAAGACTTTAAAGCTAAGACGGTTGAACTAGACAATTATTCGAATTTAGACTCGAACCAGATCGAAAATCCCTAATAAAAGCTAAGGTCAAATAATCAAATAATCTAGAATTTAGCATTCAATGACCCTGAGCCCATGTAGTGTTAACCCAATATGGATTTGTTAAATGATATGTTATTCTGGCATTAAATGTGAGATTATATCATGATTATATATAATTCGAGTATTATGGCTAAAAGTAGCATTATCTTGTTAAATAGATTACAAATGCATAACATAATCTTAACGTTGTACCGTATTAGTTGGATGATTATTCAGCAAGATATAACCACACAAATAAGGGATACATCTTTCAAAATCTCATGAAGATCAGAACTAGATTATTAAAACAAAGAAAGAGACTTAAGCAGAAAAGAACAACTAGGAATACTACTCATAAGACAATATTTTAAAAGCTATAAATATAAGTCCTTTGGTTGCACTCTTTCTAACTCTTACGAGCTTTCAACTCATATACTATATCATCAAGAGAACTATGTAACCTTAATTCTTTTTGTTCCACCCAAGCGAGTAAGTAGGAGCTATGTACTAACCTTGTCAAGCTATACTAACCACTTTGTTTAGGTGGTTATTGATACCAAAACAGACACAAGCAATGAAAACTAATTTTATAAAATTTGTAGTTCAAAAGTATAATGTTAGTTTTTATTTTTTATGATGAATAATGATTGGAATACACCAATAATGGTTGAAAGAAACCGAACAATATAATTATTTTAGATTATTATTATAAATGAAATCAATAAATATCTAAGTACCATCTCAACAAACTATTTCGACAACTTTACAATGACATTTTACTAAAAGAATAAAATTATAAATATGTAATAATTTTTTGAACACCTATTCATAAACTAAAATCTAAAGTAGTATTTAAAATGTGACATTCATTATCACATGTTGGAATCTTCAAATCACTTATGCTATTTATTTGAGTTTTTGAAGAAGATGGGAAAAAATTGAAACATTTCTATTTCATTCCACTTTATTGACTCTACCCCAAACCCAAGGGAGGAAAACTTTTTGGTCGGGAATGTAAAATGGAGATTTCATTCTATTGTAAGATTTTATATCTTAGTATGTCTCATGTATGCATGTGACATATATTGAATTGTGTTTAGTAAATAATTAATTAAATCTTAATGGGCTAAATCATATTTAGATAATAAGGGGATTGTTTCTAAGGCCCATTAGCTTGATGGAAGCCAATGGATAAGAGATAGGGGTTTTACCTATTTATGAGAAACAGGTCCTGTTCCTGGCTATAACATATTCTCTCTTTTACCATCACATAACGACACAGAAAGAATAGTAGAGACGGCAAAGGAATAGAAACCTTGTTTCCTGGCTTTTGGTCAAAGAACGTTGGAGAACTCTCTCAAGTATAGCAATGGATAGAGGTTAGTAATTATATTCTCTTATCATCTCTATAACGTGAAAGTCATGTAATTTCAAGATCCCTATTGTTGTAGTTGTAACGAATAAATTAAAACTACAACTTATATGTGGTATCAGAGCAATAGGTTGAGAAATTCATGATTTTCCAATTAAAAATTTGATGATGTGGTATGAACCCTAATTATTGTATTTAGGGATTTAATTTAGTATAAACCCTAATTATTGTATTTAGGGATATTATGGTTTCCGCGAAAGTGTTAATTTCATACCTATTAGAAATATAAAAGTTAATATCGTGATTCAGTATTGATGTATTGCGAATTGTTTTACGTGAACTCTGGTACAATAATTATCGTGATTCAGTATTGATATATATCGTGATTCAATATTCAATATAAAATTTTAACGCATGAACTGCCGCAATGTTCCAATTTGGAACTCTGGTCACGGGTCACATGTATATATATATACTGTTCACGCATGGTTTTAGTATATATACTAACGCAATAGTATGGTCACAGCTTTACGCATAGACTTTTATTATATATACAAATGCAAAAGCTTATACTGGTCACGGCTAATATATATATATATATATATATATATATATATATATATATAATAGTTTATTTTTTTTATATTATGTATTATAATTTAAATTATATCACAGATTGATTTGAATTAATGTATGATAGGTTAGTTAATCACCAAAGTGGTCAAACTTGAAAAGTTAAATTAATTCTAAATCATATAATAGTTAATTTCAATTACTCATAGATGATGCTATAAACGTACAACATGATGATTTGTTGTTCTATGAGTTATTGAGTTTATTGTTATAAGGCATTTATGGATCACCCAAAGGTAGATTAGTTGTTCTTATGATTAATAAACATGATTGAAGGTAATGCATGTGCATCACTGTTTTATTTATTTCCAAAGATAATAAATATTTAATTCTTGCACGTTGCATTACCCATTATTGATTTGATTTGATATTAATGTATGATGATTTGATCATCATTAAAGTTGTCAAATCATAAAGATATTAATTCCGATTGGCTAATTTTATTATAATAATGAATTTGATTTGAAATTAATTGTATGTTGATTTTGTTAATCACCAAAGTGATCAAATCAGTAAGTAAATTAATTTCAAATCATATGATGATTTTTCAATTACTCATAGATTTGATGCTATATGAATGACATAATGGTTTTATGTTCTATGGGTATATTGTAGTTCATTGTTATAAGGCATTTATGGATCGCCCAAAGGTTTGATTAGTTGTTCTTATAATTAATGGACATGACTGTAGGCAATATGTTGTGCTATTGGTTTATTTATACATCCAAAGACAATAGATAATACTAATTGGTGCATATATCATTCCCAATTATTGATTATTAATTTTATTAGCATCATTATGTTTGAATGTCGTGTACTAATGTGTAACCCAAAGGAGAACATTAGTGTACATTAATTGTTTAAGTAACATGTACCTTATGTCTCAAAACATTTATGTTATGTAGTACATGTTCTTAATTTTCTGCATTCTCATGACTTGTATGTGTCAATGTTATTTGCTAAACTTTCTGACTAGAGTTTGCAAGTCTTTCTTATCAATTAAAGAAAAGTTTGTTGCTATTAATGGTGTTAGCAACAATAAGGATAAAGTTTATTATAAAATCTGAGTAATTTTTTAGAAAGATTTGACAAACACTTATGTTATGTTCATGAGGATAAGTGTTGCAGATAATATTAAGATAATTCTCTCCAAAATTGAAAGTACTTAAAAAAATAAGTGAATTTTGTGAGAGAATGCTTAATATTTTTTTTGAGTCTCTTTCTGGGACATTAATGAGTACTCCATAAAGTTTGGTGATTTGTGCACTATTTATAAACGTATAATTAAAATTAAAATTATTGCAACAAGATTTAAGTTTGAGTCCTTAGAAATAGTTGTGGATGAGAACTTCTTATTATAGTTTATCCTCGCTCATTATCGATTGAGTGTTACTTGTTTTTGAATGAGCTATAACGCCATGAAAGATAATGGGTTATGCAGTAAATTGCACAATATCTTAGTTTAAGAGGAAACAAGATTTAAGAATATAAGAAATCTCTTTATCCAACCTTTAAGGACATCAAGGAGCTGAAAATAAATGTGTGAAGAAACATGATAAGGGTAAAGGATCACTTAGAATTAATGAGGCATATGTGAAAACTCATATGAAAGAACCTCATTATCATAAATGTCATTTTGTGCAAAATTGTTGAATTCAGAAAAAGTGCATAAAATGAAAATCTTGATTCTATGAAAGATAAGTTTAAAGCTTATGTATGTTTGAGTCAAACTTAATCAAAGATCCACATAAATTTGGTGGATTGATCCTGGATGAATCGGAACATGTTTCTAGCATAATAAATTTTGTTTAATCCATACCATAAACCCACATGTAAAGTATGTGTTTGTGGGAATAAAGTGAAGGTTCTAATAGAACTTATCAGGATTTAATGTTTAATCCTTGATATTGGGCATCACCTAGACTCATTGGAAACCTTTTAGGTACCTAGGTTTTCTAGGAGTTTGGTTTATTATCTAGGATTAATGTTACTAGATACTCTTTTATGTTTGGTTATGGATGTTTCAATTTATTTAAGTATAATTATCACATTGGTATTTGTATATTAGTGATAGTTATATAAATTGAATTTTAAATGATTTTTTGCTAGTTTGTGGCATAAGTGTTTGGGTCATAAATCCAAGGAAAGAATGGAAAACTTTATAAGGAACAAAATCTTTCCAAATTTGGATTTTATTGGCCTAATTATTTGTGCAGATTGTATTAAAGGAAAGAAAAACCAAAGACACAAAGAAAGGAGCCACAAGAAGGATCCAGCTTCTTGAAAATGTGTTCTTAAAAACTTGTGGACCTCTGATGTTAACTTTCTTTTTAGAAAGGAAAAGGTATGTGATCATCTTTATTGATAATTATTCATGTTATAGTTATGTCTTGAAAATTTACTTGAATATAGTAGAAAGTTAAGTACACATAGATTAATGTTATCAATTATGATAGAGATGATGACTAACATGAAAGAATTAATTAAAATGGGCAACATCTGTGATTGTTCGTTAAACTCCTCAAGAATTGAGTAATTTGTGTGTATGCCAATTACACTGCAGCGAAATGGTGTAGATAGGGCACAACAGAACAGTAATGAATATGGTTAGAAGTATGATATTTAGTCTTTACCCGCATTTGTGAATGTATGTCTTGAAACTGCCATTTGTCTATTGAACAGGGTTCCTAGTAAGACAGTGTCAAAGACAATTTTGAACTGTGTTTATAGGATACCCAATTTAAGGCACCTGCATGTTTAAGGTTGTCGGCAGAAACAAAGATTGCAATCCGCCAGAAAAGAAATTGGATATAAAACATCAGTGAGTATTTCACTGATTATCCATATAAATCAAAAAGTATAGACCTTATTGTTCTAACCATAGCATAAGAACCATTGAAATTGTGAATGACAGGTTTACTGAGAATTGTGAAATTAGTGGGAGTATAGTTCCACATAACGTGGAAATTAACGGAGTTAGGGTGCAAGTTCCTGTAATTTGTAATTTGTTCTTCTACCTCAACAATAGTTTCTTTTATTGTTGAATCGTATAACAATAAAGTACGAAATGAATTCACTATTCACAATGGTTTTATTGTAGAAGAACCATGAGAAATAGTATTAAAAAAAAAGAAATTGCTATTTCGAATGTTTTAAGTGGTTTATCTACAAGAATATAAATTTGACTTAGTCGTTAATGATAACGATGTGTTGTTTTACAAGCCGTAAGTTGTGATAATATTGATAAATATTTTAATTGTGAGACCTTGTAGAATTGCCTAAAGGTTACACGAGAGTTGGGGGTTAGTGAGTCTTTTGGACAAAATATAACTCTCGTGACAAACTTGAACGTTACAAGGCCAAATTTGTTGTCAATGATTTCCCTCGCAAAGTTGGCATTGACCATTAATGAGGAATTTTGACCCTGAAAGAATTTATTCAATATGATCATCATGGCATATGTAGTCCGTAATGATTTGGAACTACAGTAGAAGAATGTGAAAACAACCTTTATGAATTTTAGAGGAGGATGTTTATGTGGATGACCCACTAATGTGGTTTTCAATTGAAAAGAATGAACACATAATGTGAAAATTTGAGGAAATTAATATTCAAATTTTAACATACATCCCACCAATAGTATCAAAAAGAAAGTCAATGATATTATTGTTTCTTTTAGATTTAAGGAAACACAATTAACTTGTGTAAGTATCTGAAGGTCAGTGGGAGTGAGTTTATTATGTTGATTCTGTATGTTATTATATCTTGCTTGCAACTTATTATCTTGGTCTTTTACACTAGACTAAGAAGTTTTTCTAGTAACTTTGAATGAAAGATATAGGTGAGTCAAGCCATATGATTAGAAAATGAATATTCTAGAATATGTCACATTAATTGTTAGGCTTATCTCAGAAAGCATATATCATTAAAGTACTAGAATGATTTAGAATGAATAAAATTTACGTTAAGGAAGTATTAACTATACTCATAAAGTCTTGAGGTATTAGCATGGAACGAATAAATACATGCTTACTTCTGTAATGAATGATCACAGGTGATCAGAATGTTAAATTTGTAACAAGTTTTGAGGTTACAATTCAAATTAATTGACTGCAAAATTTTATTTCGGGGCTTAGAACTGTCGACAATGTTGCTTAGCCGCTGAAAACGTATTGCGGTGTTTTGCAGCAATGACAAGTACTATAAAGGTGATAAAAGTATGTGAATGAAGTACTTTGTCTCTAAAGAATGAGATCAGAAACAAAGATTGTCAATAGAGCATGTTAGCACCAATCTTATGATTGCTAATTCCTTGAAAGAAGGGTTATCGCCTAAACATTTATTGAACATGTTGAAAGTATATGCATTACTATTATTAAGTAAAATTAAATTTGATGTTGACATCCTTATGTATGATGTAATTGACACTCTGAGCTCATTTATGATATGTTTGATATGTTTCTGATTACCTGTTCTCTAGAACGACATGTATTAATGTATTAGAGTAATGTAAACAGGTAATGTCTTGAAAAAAGACATTATGGACCAGTTATGTATTTCCCAATTATAGATCGTGTTAAGGAAAAGACTATTTTGTGGTACATGGAAGGAATTATGTCGAACAAATGACATACAACCGCTATGACCTGAATTAGTTCCTATCTTTAACTATGATTAATCGAGTATCTAATTATAGAATGATTTAGCTATATAAATGCGCATTAATTGTTTGTTTAATTATTTTGTTTATTAAACCATAATGTTGAATTTTTTCACATGAGCCAAGTGGGAGAATGTAAGATTTTATATCTTAGTATGTCTCATGTATGCATGTGACATATATTGAATTGTGTTTAGTAAATAATTAATTAAATCTTAATGGGCTAAATAATATTTAGATAATAAGGGGATTGTTTCTAAGGCCCATTAGCTTGATGGAAGCCAATGGATAAGAGATAGGGGTTTTACCTATTTATGAGAAACAGGTCCTGTTCCTGGCTATAACGTATTCTCTCTTTTACCATCACATAACGACACAGAAAGAATAGTAGAGACGGCAAAGGAATAGAAACCTTGTTTCCTGGCTTTTGGTCAAAGAATGTTGGAGAACTCTCTCAAGTATAGCAATGGATAGAGGTTGGTAATTATATTCTCTTATCATCTCTATAACGTGAAAGTCATGTAATTTCAAGATCCCTACTGTTGTAGTTGTAACGAATAAATTAAAACTACAACTTATATCTATTACATTAAGTAATACACAGAATAAGTGGTGCAAGGTTAGTGTAAAAAAAAATGGTGATTATTTACTGACAAATAAAGTAGGCTTAATTATGTCACAAGTCCCTGAAGTTTGGAGTACTTTTGCTAGATATCCTTATTCTTATTTTTTCAATGTCTGACTCCGTGAAGTTACTTCTGGGTTTGTCATATACCCCTACTGTAACATCCCTGGCAGGCAAATGGGTTGCGACTGTCCCCACATACCAACACGAGTCTTTTCAGCGTGCTTTGTCCTCACTCGCACACTTAATTACCCCAATTCAAGCACACTTAACCATGGAGTTCTTAAGTAATGGGCTACCGAAAAGAAGATGCATCTTGTTGATATGGGTAATACTAATCAATTCATTTAAACCTTCCTGTACTATGTAGTCCCATTCCTACACAGTCTCAGGATCACCCTCTCATTCCGATGTGTCGGTTCATTCATGCACCTCTCCCTTAGAAGCCTGCCAGGAGCCGCTCCTTGTCCGTGCCTCTTGCACCGGTGATCACTCCCCGCCCTCGTTAGCCCGGGGTCTTACACCTACTACTAATTCTGGCCAATTTTGCTGACATGTAACATCAAAATCCTGGTCAGACACATGAGGTTAGGCACATGGTTTCCCGTGGGTGAAGATCCTTTTTTTCTTTAAATTAAAAAACTAAAAAATTTAATTTTTTTTTATATTTTTTGTTAAATAAAAAAAGAAAAAAAGGATTGAAGAGAGAGGTCGTCTTCGTCCATGTGACATCACGCGGCACCACATGACCAACCTCCTGCGTCTGACCAGGATTCCGATGTTACATGTCAGCAAAATTGGTCAGCATTGATAGGAGGGGTATATGACAAACCCAGAAATAACTTCGGGGAGTCAGACATTGAAAAAATAAGAATAAAGGTATCTGACAAAAGCACCACAAACTTCAGGGACTGTGACATAATTAAACCAATAAAGTAATATACATGAACGATGTATGATATGTTGTAATAAACTTTACATTTTTAATACATATTCATTAAACTCAGTAGTGTAATTTTTGTATACTAATATGCTATCATCCATTGCTCATGTGTTTTATTTTTATTTATGAATGAATTATCTATAACACATGAATGATGAATCATGGATTAATATAGTGTTCCTTTACACCATGATTCACTCATTTTATCTCTAAAACTAATTTTGTGAGAAATGAGAGGTGAGCAAAAGGAAAAGATTTGTGGGCAGCAAATAATGTTACAATCTTTATATTTTTATAATTTTTTTACATCTTCATTTATATTTTTTTTATTTTTGCTTTTATTTCTTCTCTTTTTTTCTTCTCTCTTCAATACATTTTCTACATCTTAAAATAAGATGTGCGAGTATTATTTTTCATTAGGATAGGATAGGATATGGGAGAATAGGGATTGAGAGTTAGGTGATACTCCATCCAGTCTTATATGTAAGATTCTTTTGAAGAATTTTACTTTCACCAAAAGAGTGGGACAATTTTGTTAGTGGCATTGAGAATGTAAACATTTAATATATGTTTCCAAAACTACCCTTATTATTGTTATTGAAATTCAAGCTTGGTCCTAACCTATTTTGGGCCTTAGGGTGAAATTTTTTTTGAGGCTCTAATTCATAAAAAATTTTAATAAAAACTACCATGTCGACTATCCACTAGAATTCTTATTTTTCATGAATAATTATATTTCGATGTATTTATGTGTGGCTTAATTGTATTTTTGATCCTTTATCTTATTTTCAAGATTCACTTTGGTCATTTATTATTTTTTGAATAATTTTGGTCCTTTATTTTTTTTTAAAAAGATTCAGTTTGGTCCTTCCGTTAAAAAAATGTTAGATTCACCAGAATATTCCAAAATATTCCCTCCCTTCCCTGGATGCCGGAAACCTTGTCGGAAATATCACCGAAAAATTTTCTCTCTCTTCTTATCCTACTTCTCTCTCTTACCAATATATCAAACTTTGGAAAGGATATCAGAGAAGCTCTATATATAGTCATCTCCTTCATGCCCTTGACAAACCCATCGAATTTGATATCTTCCCTCTGTCACTGGCACCACCGTTTTCTAGTGACCCCTTCCTTGGAGCTTCTTCTTTGCCATTATACTAGGACCATTGATTCACTCTTCCAGCTCAAAATTTAAAAGATTAAAATACAGTTCAATTGAACATATTTAGTGAAGATTTGGATACAGAGTGTTAATGTTCCAAGAATATTATTCCAAGAGTGTAAATGTAGCGACAAACAACGAATTCTCCTCCATCTCAACCCACTTGTTCTTGAACCCCGCTGTTGCCTGCATCATCCACACCACCACCATGGATGTTATTCGGTCCTAATTCTGGTTCCGTCGTTCCACCGCTACCGCCGGAAGAAGTTTCCCCCGAGCATACTTAGGCCACGAAACAGAACCGCCACTCCAACGTGGCAACCGACATCGAAGCGCTAACTGCTGCAAACTCCATCGGTTGTGACCGTGGGAAAATGAGCAGTGGTTGGGAGGAGGGTTTGAGCAGGGTTTCTATGGTATCCCTTCGTAAACAGTTGTGTCACCCATCATTTTCAATCCCCATGGCCTAAGTAGAGAGAGAAGGAGGAGAAGAAGAGAGATAAAATTTTCTGGTGAGGTTTCCGACATGATTTCCGACATCCGAGAAGGGGAAGGAATATTCTAGAATATTTTGATGAAATCTGACCTTTTTTTAACGGAAGGACCAAACTGAATCTCTTTAAAAAATAAAGGACCAAAATTATTCAAAAAAATAATAAAGGACCAAAGTGAATCTTGAAAATAAGATAAAGGACCAAAAATGCAATTAAACCTTTATGTAATGTTTATATATTGCTTAAAATAAAGTAAATTATTAAATCAATAAAAATTTTCTCAAGTGCTTTTAACTATATAGATAATATTTTGATGTTAGGAGAAAAAAGTGTTAAATGTGGAGGGTTTTCGGATTATCCCTAATAACCAACTAATGACAAGGTTTTTTTTTTTTGAAGGGAAAATGTGTATTTTATTTATAGATCAAAAACAATACAAGAAATTTCACACTAATAATAATTAAAGAGAAAGCAAAATACACTGCAACAACAAACTCTTCCATGTGCAAGGTTATAAAAACATCGTGGTCAATTTTAAAACCACTATGGGCAATTTTAAAATTGTGGAAGGTTTGTGGTTTTTTTTATTCCAAATCTATGTTCAAATTATTTTTTAAGAAGATGTACAGTTATTTTATGCACATTTACTTTGTTAAAAAAATATTAATTTATGACGGTGGACATTAAAATTGCTCTAACTTTATATATAATTATAGATAAATCGATTAAAACATCTAATAATTATACATCTAATCAATTAAAACAATGACAACAATCAATAATAAAAATAGTTGTTAAATAAAATAAAGGCGAAATAAAATAAAAAATTTATTAATTAAATAGGTAATAAAAGACCACTTTTATGTTGGGTTGTAAAAATAAAGTTAATTAATTCACCTATTTTAAATTTTATAGGTCAAATGAGTAAATGGAAAAGTTAAATTGAGATATTATGTTGAGAACCATTAATAATTGAAAGGTAGAAAAAATGTGCAACTATTATTTTTTTTAATCAAAATTAAAAGTACCCTTAAAAAAATTTATGGGCTCCTAAAATTTTTAGGCATTGGATGATCGTCCTCAAGGCCCTTCCCAAGGTCGGGGCTGTTGAAATTTTAAAAAGTATTGACTTAATAAAAATGTTTTTGGAATTAAGTAAAAATGTTAGGCTTATTTAAGTTTTTGGTCCCCGAAAGTTGACTGTGTTTTGGTTTTAGTCCCTATCCTTTTATTTGACCGGTCCCAGTCCTTAAAAGTTCAAAAAAATTTGGTTTTGATCCATGCCGTTATATTTTGCCATTAAAGCTGACGTGACAAACGGAATATTTAAAAATAATAAAATAAAAAATTAAAATTAATTTTTTTTTTAAAAAAAAGGTCCCCAGAACCCATCCCACCCCATCCCCTCTTCCTCTCTCCTCCGATGAAACCAGCCCCCCCTTCCTCTCTCCTCCATGAAACCACCACCACCACCCCACACCTCCCTATTCCTCTCTCCATAACCAAAGATCCAAACAGATCTCAACCCCAACAACCGCCGCTGCCACTATCCGCCTCTTCCTCCACAACTGCCTCTTTCCCAACGGCTGTGACGCCTTCATCCTCCTCTCCTCCACCCTTTTCTCCTCCGCCGAACGCGACAACGACATCAACCTCTCCCTCCCTGGCGACGCCTTCGACCTCGTCGTCCGCGCCATGACCACCGTCGAACTCGCATGCCCCAACACCGTCTCATGCTCCGACATCCTTGCCGCCTCCACCCGCGACCTCCTTGTCATGCTCGGCGGCCCAACCTTCCCTGTGTTCCTCGGCCGCCGCGACACCACCTCCTCCTCGACATTGTTAATTTGATGATTTTCATTCATGAAGTCAAACAACTAAACCACATCTTTGACAGGGGGGACGGCGGAGGAGAGAGGAAGAGGGGAGGTATGGGGTGGTGGTGGTTTCATGGAGGAGAGAGGAAGGGGGGGCTGGTTTCATCGGAGGAGAGAGGAAGAGGGGATGGGGTGGGATGGGTTCTGGGACCTTTTTTTTTAATTTTAATTTTAATTTTTTATTTTATTATTATTTTTAAATATTCTGTTTGCCACGTCAGCTTTAACGGCAAAATCTAACGGCAAGGAGCAAAACCAAATTTTTTTGAACTTTTAAGGACTGGGATCGGTCAAATAAAAAGATAGGGACTAAAACCAAAACACGGTCAACTTTCGGGGACCAAAAACTTAAATAAGCCAAAATGTTATTAGAAAGTAGTAGAATAAAATCTTAAAAATACGACCAAAACTAAATTCCTATGAAGGTCTTACATATAGGATTCGAGCAAATAGTATCTGGCAAATGGCAACCAACAAATAATTACTCTTTCAGTTTCTTATTATCTAACTTTTTTTGGAATTTTTTTTATGTATTTGTCATATTTTGAAGTTCAAGAGTGTAATAAATATTATTTTTTATGTTAACTCTTATTTAATTAGGTATTAATTTATGCGAGTAATGGAGTAAAAATAATGATTATATATAGAAGAAAAAAATATGTTAGGAAAAAACATAATTAATCTATTGAGGGGTTTTGCTAACAAGGACACTTGTTAAGGTTAGTTTAGGAGGAAAAACAATAATAAATTAATATTTATTTTTCTTTCTAAAATTTCAAAAATATATTTTTCCATATTTTTTATGGGATTTACTTCTGTACCCTTTCAAAATAAAGGGTTTTGGTACCATCTCATATTTTTCCAATCAAATCATAACCAATACAATATACTACCATGTCAAAAAAGCCATTGAAATTTACACTGAGATATTCGATCTTGGCATTTAATAAAGACCGAAGATTATATGTTAAGATGTTCTTCACATTTTATATGTTTTTGGTGCTTAATAATTTGCACTAAATTTAGACGATAACAATATTCTTATGTGCTGAATATCATATCCCAACTGCAGCAATACAATTTTTTAAGTTGATCAGAAAAAAATACAGTGAAGTGTTTTTTGTTCTCGCCCGAAGATGAATAAAAATTTGATATTAAAGTTCATGATTTGGGAGTGGTTGTGAATTGATTTAGTTAAAAAATCTTGCAAATAAGATCACATATATTTGATTGCAAATTTTATTAAACTTATACTCCCTCGGCTCGAATTATAAGAAATAAAGAACATACTTCTTTTGGTTTAAAATATAAGCAAAATTAACTAACTTTATTAAATTTTGTTTCATTCCCATTGCCACTTTCCTAAAACAACTCTAGAAAATTGTAATCTTAATTAATTTTTGTTTCGTTCCCAATACTACTTTCCTAAAATACCTCTATTTTTTTTATAAATTTGAGAAAATTAAATACAATCAACTAACCTCCTTAATAAGCGTAAAAGTAGTTGGATTTGCTTATAATTCGAGCCGGAGGGAGTACACTTTTTTCACATGGTAGTATATTGCAATTATCATAATTTGATTGGATAAATATAAGAGGGTACCAAAACCCTTTATTTTGAAACGGTACCAAAATAAAACCCATTTTTTATTTATAGTTAGCTCCTCATCAAATATCTCAAAGTACTTATTACTAACATTTACGTTAGTTTATTGAAAATGAAAATAATTATTATTCCCTCTGATCCTTATTATAATATCCTTTAACTAATTTTCACACTCTTTAAGAAACTTAGTTAATATTGTTAATGGTATTAGAAATGTAAATATTGGATACTCCCTCCGTTTCATATCTTTTGTCCTTTTAAACTTGGGCACATAGATTAAGAGAGTATTAATTATTGTAAGTATTCTGTATAGTTTGTCCAAAATGCCCCTATTTAATCCTTATTGAAAATTGTAGTGGTATTTAATTTTTATTAGTAAGTGTGTCCATTAATTAATGTATAGTGGTTTAGATATGAGAGAGATGATAAAAGTATAATTAATGAGTTGTGAATGAAATGATTGGATGAAAGGTTAAAATTGGAAAAAAAATATGTGTAACACCCCAAAATTTTAATCCCTGATTAATGAAATGTTAATTATAAAGTTTATTATAATTAATTATTTCTATTTTTAATCTTTGATTAAAATCTATGTTTGTGTTATTAGTGAATGTGTGAATATGATTTGGAATAATATTTATGCATAAATAAATTTTTGCACATTAGTCCCTGCTTTGGGACCTAGAAGTAATTATAGGAAAGGTTTTGGAGGGAAAGAAAATTAAATAAATATTTTTCAAAAATTGACCAAAATACTCGAGTATTTCTAAGAAGACTCGAGTATTCTGGTCAGAGTTGGACGAGTTAGTGCGTTTTGGTGAGTCACCACCAACGATTCCCGACGAGTGACACGAAAACATCACCACTACACGTCCATGGCTTTCGTGTCGAGCTGCATGAGCTTCATGAATGGCTATTTAAGCCATGGTTGATGAATTAATCAACCCATTTGCTCAAATCGTGAAGTGTTGCATGCATTAGGGTTCCTAAACCGTTCCATTCGATTCTCCCTCTCTGTCTTGATTTGAGTCCATACCAATACAAAGCTTACATCACGAGCTTTGTATAGACACCAAAATCGTGAGTAGAGAGTTTGTGTGTTGGAAGAATTGGAGCTCGAAAGTGGAAGCTTGTTTGCTGTCAACAGTTTCTGGAGCTTACTTTGGTCATTGATTTTGGTAAGCTCACGTACTCTCTGACTCTTAAACTTGTTTCTTTAGTTTGTATGTGTTGCATAGAATCTAGGGAAACTAATTTCCCCAATTCTTATTGTTGTTTCATGTGTCAACCAATTCGATTTTGGTGCTCCACTCAAACTGCTCTGCATGTTGGTGCTTGAAGTGGTTCTCTGTGTTGTGGAGCTTTTCTTTCAAAATTTTCTGTTGGTACACGTCAAAGAGGTAAGGGGAAAACTTTCTATTCACTAGATAGAGTTTAAATAACATGAATTTGATCATTGGATTGGATTAGAATTGGTTAGAAATGAATTTGGCATGTTAAAACTCAATTTTTCATTGTCCATTATCTGTCAAGACTCGAGTCTTTGACTCGAGACTCGAGTGATTCATGACGCACCAGTGCGTCTGCTGGCACCATCACTCGAGTATCTGGTCCGAGACTTGGGTATTGACTGATGCACCAATGAACTTTTCTGATGAACCACTCGAGTCTTGCATGAATCACTTGAGTCTTCTGGGTTGATGAACGACTCGAGTATATCATGAATAACTCGAGTATTTTGAGAAAACCTGAAACAAGAACTTTCTGGAAATTTATGATCCACTCGAGTCTTTCCATAAACCACTCGAGTCTACTGGACAATTTAAAGAACTACTCGAGTTCTATGAGGAGTACTCGAGTCTTTTTGACCAGAAAACTTAAAAATGCCATTTTTAATTTTGAATCATTATGTTAATATCTAAGTGATGATAATCCAAGAGATCTAAGACTTAAAAGCAATTGATTGAGGATGGCGTAAAATCATTAGATTAATAATTTGAGATATTATTAATTGAGATATGCCAATCAATTCTTTTAATTTAAAAAATTGCATTCATCCTGGAGTTCGGGTAACATGAGGAGGGCCTCTGGGAGTGCCAACTGTCGGCTTGCTTGATGACACATTATGGTTGACGATGTGGCCAGCAAAAGTGAGATGCTGATGATATGGTTATTCCGTTAAGACGACGGGACGTTGCTCGAGGAGCACGTTATGTACCATTTCCAAGCTTGTCGTGTACATTCTAGGGTGAATGTACGAATGTTGTACACCTAGGAGTACAACGCACTGTTGAGTGCTGATATGAAGTAAAGGATGGACGTCAAAGAGTGACATAGATTGGTGGAGTTAGGGTTGAGAGCTAGACTCATACATCATGCCACTCATCTAATCTAAAGTTGATAAATGAAAATAAGTATGAGCATTCTACTTGCATCAGATATTTGCTAAGTGCTAAATGTGGTTGTTGATTATTGCTGCATACATTTACATTTACCTTGTGCATTTATTTATGATCTATTTATTATGTGTATAGAATTGCTTATCCCTGTGCCCTTGTAGGTGATGTCACGTTACATCGCTTGCATCGAGATCCGGCCAGTTCCTAGTGGCATATGGATCTACGAGGATCACCGGGCGGTATTTGAGGGTGAGGTAGAGATTACCTTCTATCACCGCAACCCGCTGATTCGGTTTCGTCCTCGTAGATTTAGGATCCCCATCATATACACTATGCATGTACCACCCTTTTAAACTTACCATGGACCACCTCCCACACGACCAGCTCGCTCATATCACAGTTTTCGATTTCGACCTACCCGCTCACACCCTTTTACTTCTAGAGTCGTCCGAGAAGAGACTCCCCTATCTGATCCGAGGAGTCCTGTTAGGGTCTCGCCATCACCAGACCCCGTGCCCAGTGGAAAGGTACTCACTCCTTCGGACGAGAAAGAGGAGGACCCTGTTGAGGACGAGAGCGGAGGCGAGCCTGTCGTTCATTCTACTGGGAGTCAGTGGAGGGACGATGATCCTTAGGTATGTGCATAGGGTAGATGATGAGGATCAGAGATCCGGTGTGATGGATGCTATGGAGGAGATGATGCTGCTGATGGATTGATGATGACTACTGCTGCTTTAGGAGACTTCTACTACTACTACTACTACTGCTGTTGCTACTTGTTCTTTGTGAGCAGCTCTGGAGTTTTGTATTTTGATATGTATATATATATATATATATATATATATATTGTAGATATACTTTTGAGAACTCTAGAGTTATGGTTTACTTTTGTTTATGGACTTGTACTGGATCTTGGAGACTTGACTTATGGACTATGTATATTATGACATATATATATAAAACTTATGTTTATATTCCAACTTGTGCATAGTCCTGCTATTTCCGCTTACTCTGATAAAAAGTATTTAAAGAGTTCGGCTTCGATATTTGAAAATGGTATCAGTTCCGCAAAATAAAAGAATGGATGGAATCACTTAAGTTTTTATTACGTAAATGCAATTTCAAAGAACAGATGCTATCTAGATTGTGAAATGATTCTCTTATTTTAGTAAACGCCAGATTCAATATTTCAAGGGATAATAAATCTAATCTTCAAGGATCCTATATTATGATTGTGCACCCGCTTCTTTTAGAAAATGAAAAGAAAAAAAAAAGAATTAACCTTGTATTTTCTATTTTTGAACAAGTCCATATATTGAGTAATAGTCTATTTATTACTCTAATTTCTAGTATTATATTTTGAGGGTGTCACACTGAGTGGTATCAGAGCAAAAGTCAGATCCTGTAGTAGTTGAAGTGATTCCAGAAAGATAGTCATCAATATCCAGCAGGTATCCACAGGGTATATTTATTGTTTTTGAATGCTAGTATCTTGCTTGAATTGAGCAATAGATACAATTGAATGCTTTGCTTGAGGTTATGGTTATAACCTTAGTATAGATTGTGTGATGAATGTTTCTTTAGTCCACCATATTGTAAGTTCCATTGAGAATGTTTTGATAATGACAAAAGGTTTTGAACAAGCTACAAAGATATTGATTAAGTTTCAAGCTCAACAAGCAACAACAAACATCAAGTGAAGAAGAGAGAACAAGCTCATGAAGACTTGAAGATCTAGTTTGAGTTTTGTTATGTGTTTTATCTTTTGCCTCTCTAGACTTAGTCTTTTATTTGATGAGTTTGGGTAGAGTTCTATAGAGGGTAGTGAATCTCTATCATAGTCATGATTAAATCATAATTTGAGTTTTCACTTAACCTAAAATCAATAGGTGGCTTAAAGGTTTGAAAGGAAAGGTTTAGTTTTGAGAAAACAAGTTTTTTAATTGATTTTAACAGGGTTTAATCGATTAAAATTCAGTCTAATCGATTACTAATCGATTATGGAAAATTCTAATCGATTAAACACTGCAGATCTGATTTTTAAAATACGTTTTTCACTTCTCAAAATCAGTTTCAAGTGCTATTAACTTTTGGGTATTCTATATAAACCTTTTCCCAATTATTGTGATCATCTAGAATCATTTTTACGTCAATTTTACAAAGAATCAAGCCACTCTATTCTCTCTCAATTTCATAGATCAAAGCTTTCTATTTTCATATTCTTTGATCAAGAACCTTTGAATCTCTTATGTTGATTTGTCATAGCTATTGAAAGAAATTCATAGGAGTGTCATTGTGTTTTCTATTGTGTTGTAATCTTTGCAAGAGGCAAGCCATCTACAACAAACAAGAAGACTTGGTGTGTCGATTATCATCAAGCAAATTTCTCATTGAAGAAGAACAAGTCTTGGTTGTGAATCAAGCAAAGTGAAGTCTTGGTGTGTGGATTATCATCAAGCAAGTGAAGACTTGTTGTGTGGATTATCAACAAGGGGTAGAGGTTAGATTAGAGAGAAGATCAATAGGATTACAAGGCAAGGGTGTGGTGTATCTCTTGTAGGCTATCAAGAAGGGAGTCTTGAGAGGCATTTACTTGTAATTTGAGAACTCTAATTCCTCATAGTGAAGAATCTCTCTTGGTTGAAGAGGGGACTGGATGTAGCTTTCAAGTGGATGAAAGTGAACCAGGATAAATCACTGTGCCGTATCTCTAAACCCTTACTCTTTACATTCTTGTTATTCATTGTGTTCTTGGTTGAAAACCTAGAGAAAGATTGATTTTCATAATTGATTGAATTGAATCTTTAATTGTTCAAATTGATTTGGGAAAATCATTTTCATAACCTAGGTAATCAATAATAATATAGGTGTTAATCCTTTCTGCTGAATCTCTGATCTTACGTGTTGATTGATTGATTTTCGTATTCGATTGAAAAGTGATTTTTCAGTTTTTTAACTCCCTTTTTGAAAATGACAAACATGTTTTGAAGTTGTTTGAAGTTGTTGATGCTTTAAATATTTGATCACTTGGTGAGACTCTTGCTCCCCCTTAATCAATGCAATTGACATTTGAAATCCACTTGATAGAAGCTTGATTCTCCCCCTATCTTCAACAACTTTGCTCAACCTACATAAAAACAACAAAAACAACCATTCTCCCAAAACAAACTATTTCTCCCCCTTTGGCATTATCAAAAAGTAATATATACCAATTGAAATATAAAATGCTTAGCCAAAATAAGAGAAATCACCAATCATTCCTTTTCAACATTGATACCAATTGAAAGATAAGAACCAAAAATAATCAATGATACCAATTGAAAAGCTAATTGTCACTAATTGACAAAAAATATCACAAAAGCATGATAATCATCTAATGATCACTCAATGATACCAATTGAACTTTAGAAAAGTAATACCAATTGAGAACAATCAATTATACCAATTGAGAAGACTATAATTGATACCAAATAAGAATATTCAAAAATATCACTTGTACCAATTTTTTTACCACTTTGTAGGTCATTCACTTGAGATGCAAATGTAATACCAATTGAAGATGCAAATTTAAGAATAACGCTTGTAAGCCCTCTGCTCTTCAATCATACCTACAAAAAAATCATGCTTTGCTTTTTGGTATCCAAATGGTTTTGGATTCATTTTTGTTAGTTAAGGGAATCTCACCCTTCTTAACCCAAACAAACTTTCCTTTAGGTATACAATGCACTTTAATATAACACACATTTGAAGTATGTCCATGAGTACCACAATAGAAACATGTTGGTGCATTTAAAAAATCAACTTTAGAAAAATCAACAACATTTCTATGAGAATTACTCTTAGCATTAGTATAACCCAAACCAAACTTGTTTGAATTTCCTCTTTGAAAATTTAACAATGTGCGCAATTTAATATCACCACTTGTAAAACTTGCAAGCTTATTTTTCAAAATAGCATTTTCATCTTTAAGCAAATTGCAATTCTCACAATCAACCACAATATTCAATCTACTAGCACAATCACAAGAAGAACTAGCATAAATGAGATCAAGGGTTTCATTTTCAAGATTAAGCTCATCAATTTTTTTTTGAAGTTCTAAAATCTCTTTTTGATGTTTCAAAATGAGCTTCTGTCTTTCAATGTTTTTCGAAACTAGTTTTTCAAGTTGTTCATGCATTTCTTCATAAGCATTATATAACAATTCATATTTAGAAGAAATCTCGGATTTAGTATGACTTACATTGCTATCCTCGCTTTGTTCACTTGATTCATCATTTGAACTTTCCTCTTCATTGACTTGAACAAGCAAGTTGAGATTAGCAACTTCTTCATCATCCGACGAACTCCTCGATGTGCTTTTCTTCTCATCTACATCACTATCCCAAACTATATATGACCTTTTGTGTTTTGAATTTTTCTTTTTTTCTCCTTCTTTTTGAGAAACCTAGAGCATGAGTACTTGAGATGATCGGGTTTTCCACATTCATGGCAAACTACACCTTCTTTTGATGTCTTGGTCTTGTAGTGTGGGGAATCCTTCTCTTTACCTTTGTCTTTGTTCAACCTTCCTTTTCTCCTTAGAAACTTGTCAAACTTCCTTAGTAAAAGTTTCATTTCTTTTTCATCATCATCCGAATCGGAATCTTCACTATCATCATCATCGGAACTCTCTTTCTTATTATATGATCTATTGACTTTAAGAGCAAGTCCCTTTCTTCCATTGTTCTTATCCGACTCTTCATTGATACTTAAACGTCCAAGCTCCATTTCATGTTCTTGAAGCTTTCCGAAAAGTGTTGCAAGATCCATAGCATCCAAATTCTTAGATTCAACAATAGCCGTTACTTTTGGTTGCCAATTCTTGTCTAAACATCTCAACACTTTGTTAGAAAGTTCACCTTGTAAGAAAGTCTTACCAAGAGCAAGTAAATGGTTAATAATATGAGTAAAACGCTTTTGCATATCATTAATAGATTCATTTGGAAGCATTTGAAACAATTCATAATCACGCATTAAAGCATTCAATCTAGCTCTCCTAACCTCACTAGTTCCTTCATGAGTCACTTGTAAAGTGTCCCACATTTCCTTAGCACTAGTAAATTGGGAAACTCTAAAGAACTCATCATAAGATAAAGCAGAGGTAATGATATTCTTTGCTTTATAATCATATTGAACTTTCTTTCTATCATCATCCTTCCACTTATCCTCGGGAATTAAATGTACTACGCCTTCAACTAAACTAGAGGGGATATGAGGACCTTTTTCAACTACTTTCCAAATTTCACTATCTATGGCTTGGATAAAGATTTTCATTCTAACTTTCCAATAAGCGTATCCCTCACCATTAAAGAGTGGAGGACGACTTATCGAAGAACCTTCACCACCAAAGGGATTCATGGAACCCATTGCGATTTTCTTAAAGGATCTTTACGAAAAAGCTCTTATGCTCGTGTCTTTCGACCGAGCTCTGATACCAATTGAGGAAACCGCAATTGGTGGTTGAAACAACTAAGGAACCCTAGGAGAACACCTAGAAGGGGGGGTTGAATAGGTGTTTAAGAAACCTTGAAAGATTTTCTTACGAAATAAATCGAAACAATTAAAACAAATGATTTTTGCAAATTTGTCATAATCGATTATTAATCGATTAAGTGAAATTGTGCTTTCTGATCTTAATCGATTAAATTGCAGATTAATCGATTATTTTATCTCCCCCTTTTTGAAAATGACAAACCATATGTGATCATAAGTCCATAGTGCAGATCTATTATGACGACTAGAAACCAAAATCATACTGACGCGATGTTAGAGAGAATCACCGTTGTGTTGGAGTCTATGCAGCAACGTCAACAACAGCAATCTCAGCAACCACCGCAACCAGTTAATCCACCTCATCAATGTAATGTTGGTAATGCCGAGGCTAAGAGTTTGGCGGATGTTAGGAGTTGTAATCCACCTAAGTTCGAAGGGGGATTTAAGCCTGAGGAGACTAATAAGTGGATTCATACGATGGATAAAATCTTCAGAACATTAGACAGCACAGAAGCTTAGAAGGTGGCATATGCAGTTTATATGTTAGAAGACGAGACTGAGAATTGGTGGAACCATACGGTTCAGATCCTGCATTATGGAGGAAGGGATGTAAACTGGGGTGTGTTTATGGAGAAGTTTCTCAATAAATACTTCCCAGAAGATTTGAGAAGAAAGAAGGAAGTCGAGTTTTTTGCAGTTGAAGCAAGGAGACATGAGTGTGAGTGAGTACGCAACCAAGTTCGAGGAATTGATGAAGTACTCTTCATATTACCAGAACAATCCAGATGAGAGGAGCAAATGTATCAAGTTTGAAGGAGGCTTGAGGCCTAAATTGAAGTCTATTTTTAGCTATCAACGGATTCAGAGTTTTCCTGCACTAGTGGATATGTGTACGATGTATGAGGACGACAAAAAGGCAGAAGGGTTGCCAGCACCAGAGAATAAAGATAATCAGAGTTATGGACCTCAGAGACGCAAAGGTTTCAATAATCGAGGCAAGGGACCATATGATCGCCGAGGGAAAGGCAAAGGAAAAGTTGGAAGTAGTGATGGAAGAAATTTCCAAAGTGCGGCTCCCTATTGTGACAAGTGCAAGTGTCGCCATTATGGTCGTTTTTGCTGGGAGACAAGTGGCTTCTTTAAGTGTGGGAAGCCAGGACATTTTGCAAAGGACTACAAGGAACCAGCCAAGACCAATCTGAGAGGGGCAGCTGACAAGTCTGTGGTTCAAGGCAGGGTTTTCACGCTTAGTGGTGTGGAAACAAGTCAATCCTCTGATCTTGTGCAAGGTAATTACTTGCTGAATGGTCAATCTTGCCATGTGTTGTTTGATTCTGGTGCAACACATTCATTTGTTTCTTATGAATGTGTAAATCGTTTGAGTTTACCCATATCTGAGTTGTCATATACTCTTAAAGTAGAGACCCCTACTAATGCTCCTGTAGTTGTTTCTAGAGCATGTCTTAACTGTTGTATAGAAGTGTTAGGACAAATCTCTAGGGTAGATTTGATCTATTTACCCTTATCGCAATTGGATGTGATCTTGGGAATGGATTGGTTAAGTCGAAACCAAGTGATCATTGATTGTGATAAGAAGATAGTGATCTATAGAGACCCAAAACCTTCAGGCTAAATATGTTTGTTCAACACTGAAGTAGAAGAAAATGGCCCAAGGATTGAAGAGATTTCCGTTGTCAGAGATTTTCCTAAGGTATTTGCTAACGAGATATCGAGTTTGCCACCAAAGAGAGAGATTGAATTTGGAATCGATCTAGTTCTGGAGGCTGGTCCCATTTCTATCGCTCCTTATAGAATGGCACCACCGGAGATGACTGAAATGAAGAAACAGATTGAGGAGTTATTGTAGAAGCAGATGATCCGACCAAGTGTGTCACCTTGGGGTGCTCCGGTCTTGTTTGTCAAAAAGAAAGATGGTAGAATGAGAATGTGTATCGACTACTGGCAGTTGAATAAGGTTACAATCAAGAA